>OW052038.1:3975000-5300000 GCA_932526305.1 Epicampocera succincta
AAAAACTATTTTTTACAAACGAAAATAATTGGCACACAATTTTTTTCTCCTTAGAGCAAAAGGAATGACTAGGATGCAAGAGCCATTTTTAAGGCAGGCACACAATATTAGTTGGTATTGACATTTTTGTTTCATGTTTAATAAAAAGTAACAAAGACGAGCAATACAACTATAATATTAAATAAAACAAACATCAACTCCAAAATTTGTGTGAGTTATTGTCTAAAAGGAAATAATAATAATAGTATAAAAAATAAGCTTGATCGACGTTTCTCAAAGAGTTTCCCATTTTTCTACTACTACTTTTTACTACTTTTTAATAAGAAATTGTAGATATCAAATGGGGGAATGGGCCAGTGCACTCAGGGCAAAGTTGTTGATTGCTCTCAACCTGGCGAGAAGCCAGCAGCGATCCCTGAAAATGGACTGGTCAAGCTGACATACTGCCTCCCCGTGGCGCCCCTGGATAGCCCCTACAGCACCCGCTTAGAGGTGAACCAAAGTGTGCAGCGAATCCCTTCTGTCCAGGGGTCTAAACCAGGACCCGGCCCTCCAGGTTTCGGGGGTTGTGCGTGGGGGTAACTTCCCTACCGTGTAAAAACACACTAGTTACGACACAACAACAAAGAATAACTTTGTTGGTTGAGGCCCAGGTTCACCACGGACTGTAGCGCCAAAAGAAGAAGAAGAAGAAGAAGATATCAAAAAATTTTCCACAGAAACACTTTCCATATAAAACTGTTTATATCGCTTGAGCACAAATGAAAACACTTCAATAAATTTTGTGTAGAAAAATATTTCATCTCAAAAAACTCTCTATAAACATTTTTCATATCAATAAATTTCTTTTGGAAAATTTTTAACTTCACTAAAATTTTATGGACATGGTTTTCTATAGAAAAGTTTATATCTACTTAAATTTCCTATAGAAAATTGTTCATCTCATTTAAGTGTTTTTATAGCAAAAATTTTTATATTGATTAAATCTGGCATACAAAATTTTTAATTTTGATGATATTTTCTATAAAGAATGTTTTATTGCAATTAAATCTTTTTTGTCTTTTACAATAGAAAAAAAATTATCATTTCAAGAGTTAATGTGTATATTTTGTTTGTCTTATCAAGTTGAATAGCCTCCCACTTTTTTTTTGCCCTCGAAATCAAGCAGACACACCCTTTTCTTCGTGTTTTATTTATTGTCGTTAAGTAGAACGGCCGGTCAATCATCAGCTTAACTAAAATTTAGCGATAAAGCAAACACCGCTTTTGATTATAAACTAAAAGTACTTTTGTACTTTTGCTTTAAAATTTTGTTTATTTCTCAAGTTCTTAACAGTAAAATAATGACTACGTCCCGTATCTTATTCGCAATAATAATAAGTGAAAACTTTTAATTATGGAGATAAAAAGATAACGATTTTATTGCAGTGTTAACATCATTTTCAATTCATGTATGTATGTGTTTACTGGGACATAATAACTACATAAATCACTTGGAAGAAATGAAAAATTCCAATTCATAATTTACAACAAACCATTTTGCGACATTTTTGAGATGCCACTCTTTGGAACACGTCCAAGCTAACGAAGAGGAGATTAACTTGAGATGAGGCTGTTAACCTGAAGGAAATTAACATGATATTCAAAAAACGAAATTTTTAATTAAAAAATATAGGCGCAAATAAAAATCATTTAAACTGCAACAATAATAATCGGTTTAAATTAATCGTGGAATTGGTAAATCAACAATTTGCTTGCATGCGAAAAAATATAATTAAAATTAATTATTTGAAGGAATTGAAGTTGAAGCAAAATAACTTGTTCAGCATTAAATATTTTTTCCTGCGAAATTGTCAACCAATTGGGTCAACTGAACAGCTGTGATGTTTATTATGTACTAGTTCATATTGCCGTAAGAGCAGGGGAGAGAGAGAGAGGGAGAGTTATTTGCAAAAATAACAATAACTGTTTGTTTATTAAAGCAAAATTTGTTTCAGTGTATTTGGGAAACATAAAATTGTTCTTATCATTTGAATTTTTATGCAACTTTTATATTAAATGGGAGCAAAAATACATTTGCAAAATCAATGTCAAGAATATTTGCCATTTACACAATTTTTTTTTTTTTTTTAAATTGGCAACAAAATTTCTCTAAGCAGCCACGATATCGAACGTTTCTTATCGCTGAACAGCCACTTACATATGAATGTATTGTTTATTATTTAATAACAATCAGTTTATGTATGTATGTGCATACATGAAATTAAAATGCATGTTGAAGAACGCCACTTGCATCTTGTTTTGTGATGGCACGTGCGATGGACAGCGGTTATTGAGGCAAATAAAAAAATGTTCACACTGATAAGAAAATGTATTACAAAATACAGTTTCGTTTCTATTAAAAGTATTATTTTCTTATAGGAAAACTACCTATCAACTATATTCAATTGATTATTATTTAATATGATTGGGAATAGACACACAGACCCACAGACCCACATACACATACATATTTATAAATATTCGGCTTGTAGATCGTTTGCTGCAACGTTGTCATAACTGTAAAAAAAGCCGTTACAGAATTATTTATGGAGAATTAGTTATGGCAACTTGTTGGACATTGGGTCAGTTTTTTGCAGCAAGATGTTAAGAGAGTTTGAGACTTAAAACGTTACAGCTAATGAGCTCTGAGTAAAGGGAAAAAGCCGACGACAGTTTTGTAATAGATTAAAGAAAATCTATTACAAAATTTGCTATTGCAAAAAACATGAAATTGTTGTTTCTAACATAAAAATATTAGTTAATTTTAAACAAATATTAAAAATTACATTTCAATTTTACCAATTTTGCAGTCATATAAAAGAATGCTTTGTTGCATTTGGAAAATTTCCAATGTTATTACTGAAAAAAATCTTACTAAACAGGAACGAAATTACTAAAAAAAAACCCTTAAAGGCCAAATTCTTTAATACAGTGTAGGGCAAATCTGTGGCAAATGAATCACCAAAGTTAAATTTTTATTCAAATTTGCACAAATCCTATTTGGATATTCTGATTCATGTTTTTAGTATGATCTTCTCATCATCTTTTCTCTGCATGTAGTGGCGTTGCATGCCTCTACCTTATTTGGCCAAAATTCCTCACAATTCATATTCATTAACTCCATCCATACACTTGAATATTTTTAATAAGATGGAAAATTTTTACATTTATTACTTTTAAATGCAAGTTTGACCCGTTATTGACGTAAGCCGGGGCTTGCAATAATAAAAAAAAGTTCATTAAATATTTATGTATTTTAACACCTGATAAGAAATAGACGCGAAAAAACAACATCTTAAAAATGATCTACATACATACATACATATATTTGTTTTTGATAAGATACTTGTTTTCCAAACCCCTAATAAGAATGTCATAGACTTTTTAGATGACAATCACTTGAAAAGCGACAAAAAGCACTGAAAAAAATCAACAAGAAAATATAGATATAAGTAGGACAAATTGATGCGCCAGATCGGATGTGGGCCCCCAATAAATCAGCTGATCTAAAAACAATTAATTGTGTTTAAAAAAAAAAAAACATACGAGTATTAAACAGCTATTGAGTTCGAAAATTTGAAATTTTTTAAGAACTGGTTCCACACAGGCAATTATTTGAAAAACATTATACACAAATATTTAAATTCGAAATTTTAATCTTAAGTCGATTTCATGTTTTAAGCCTTTTCTTAAGTTCGATTCAAATTCAAACTTTATTCCAATAAATAATATTTTTTAACACAAACAGTAAACATTGAAAATGAGTTTTGGAAAAAAAATTCAAACATTATTTTGACAGAATATTACAATAATATTGAATCGACCTGAAAATTGTCATACAGAGAAACATTAAAATTATATTGTATATTATTATATTGAGAAGAGCAGAAGAGAATTTCAAATTCCAAGCTTACAGAGAAAACGTATGTATAAATACTTTTAAAAGTAGCAAAAATTAGATTCAAATTCGAAAAGTCGAAAAATCGAAAAATTGAAAAATTAATTCAACTCTCTGTATTTTCGTTTTTTTCTTTTATATGTGAAATAAACGATTTAAATGCATTTTTTTAATGGGTAATTTTATATTCCAGAGCACATTCGCGTATTTTTTTTTTTTTTTGTTTTTGCTGTTTCTTAAATGCTGATAAGCAAAAACTTTAATCGCTTAAAAAATGTTGGTTTTTCTTCTATTTTCGCAGTGTAGAAATTTCTTTTGGTCAGAATACTTTGATTAATTATTGTGTTTTTGCGTCTTAATGATTAGAAACGTTATTCAATAATAAGAAGAAGACCTTTTTTTGCTCCAGATTGTATTTTATTTCGTTTAAATAAATGGGAAATAAATAAGAAAGGCGAACATTGCGCCCATTCGATTTATTGAACGAGCGGCGCTATAAAAGTAGCGCGTTTCCGTCGTGAATATTTCAAATCAAATATAAACTGTAACAGTTAACAACGTAAATTTATTAAATAATTTCACTTTTTTTCTATTGAACAAAAAAAAAAAAAAACTTAAACAAGTTGTAGGGCAAGAGAAAAAGTGATATTGAATTAGAAGTAAATAGTAAAAAAAAAAAACAGAGTTAAAAATGCGTTTGTTACAAGAGGTAAATAAGAAGAATATATGTACATAGAAAAGTGTGTTAATGCGTCAAACAAACAAAAATTAAATTAACTTACCTTTAGCATCAAATCGATTTCATTGATCCTTCGGAGTTGCTGCGTCCAGAGCCCACTTTTGCCGACAAAAGCCTTTCGAAGTTTCGCGACTACAGTGTGGACACCAATGATCCTTTGAAAGAACGTGTCCGCCAAACATATCGCTTAATGCATCTGAATCAAACAGTGGCTTTCGTTAAGGGACGTCGTCAGAAATGGTTGCAATTCAACACCATGAAAGCCACCGTGCGCGAAGCTTTGGAAAAGCTAAATGATTTAATTGACGAATCTGATCCCGATATTGATTTGCCCAATATTGTGCACGCCTTTCAGGCGGCCGAAAGAGCCCGCGCAGAGTTTCCCGATCACGATTGGTTGCATTTGACCGCCTTAATACATGATTTGGGTAAAATCATGGCTTTCTATGGCGAGCCTCAGTGGTGTGTGGTGGGCGATACTTTTCCCGTGGGCTGTGCTTGGGGCGATAGCATTGTTTATCGCAAGGATAGCTTTGCCGGTAATCCAGACGAGGCAGATCCGCGTTATAATACCAAATACGGCATGTATGAGCCGCATTGTGGTGTCGACAACCTGTTAATGTCCTGGGGTCATGATGAATACATGTATCAGGTGCTGAAACACAACAAAACCAAATTGCCCGATATTGCCTGCAAAATAATACGTTTCCATTCGTTTTATCCCTGGCATAATGGTGGCGATTATCAACATTTGGCCAAGCCGGAAGACGAAGAGACTAAAAAATGGGTTTTAATATTCAAGTGAGTAGAATCATTTCTCTATAAAAAAAACCTTCGTTTTTAAAATTTGCACATTCTTTTTTTAAATTCCTGCAAAATTTAAAGCAGAAATTGATGCTTGAACATTAGCAATATTTAATTGGCAATTGGTCAGAGACTTCTATTTTTATAAATTAGTGATTGTTTTGTAATAGATTAAAGAAAGTAACTATTCTTATATTTTGTTTAATCTATGACAAAACTATGACATGTTTCTTTGTAAATTCGTTAAGCCTTATAATGGGAAATGCATTAACACCTAAACAAGTTTTTCAAAAACAAATACTTTAAACCAATGAAACCTTTTCTAATTCATATTTTAGCACTTTTAGTTTTTTTTTTCTAATTTTCTAGTTATTTGATCATTTTAAATGTAAATTTTTATTGGTTTTTGCTTTTCAGCCGCTATGATTTGTATACAAAAAGTGAAAAAATACCAGATATTGAAGCATTATGGCCCTATTATCAGTCCTTAATTGATAAATATTTGTCCGGCAAATTAGAATTTTAGATTGGAAGAAAAATGTGTGTATTCTTTTCAGACTTTTTTTTAGACTATTAAAACAATAAGGATTAATGTATGTATTTATGTAAATAAATGTATATTATAACAAAAATTTGTTATATCAATTACATGTGAATTTATTACAATCTATTGCAGATTTCGAGATCTGTAATACGCCTAAATCAAATGGTGGTTACTGGAGGATGTTTTGAGGGCAATTTTAATTTCTTTTTCTTTGCTGCAACTTGTTTACACATTCACGGTTCGTTATGACGGTATCCAGAGTTGCTAAAAGATTGAATAAGTAAAACTCGAATTTGCTTTAATCTATTACAAATTCTAAAAATTTTATGATAGATTGATTTAAATCGGTAATCATTTTGTAAAAATCAAAGTTTTATTGTTTTCGCTTGCGCTCAACTTCACAACCTCAACAGCCTTAAAGCTGAAATCGAGGCATAATCATAATTAAAAATCAAAAAAAAAAACACAAGAAACTGGCGAAATCAAAAACTATAAAAATAGACGAAAATATTTGTGCTACAATTAAAAATTTTTATCATTCAGTTTTATTTAAATTTCCCTTAGTATAATATACATATTTGAGTCTGTACTTTGCATATTTATGTAACTGCCTAAAACAATTTAAACAACATTTTACGTAAATTTCAGGATTAAGAATCTGTTTGTATAAAGTCTTATTAATAGTTAAAACTAAAAAAAAAAACCTGTTAAACTTTAGCTCCCGGAAGTATCAGTGATATGGATAAGCGGAAGTATATTTTTTGTTTTGTTAAACTGTGCTGGACTATCAACAATTACTTAATCATATCTGTGTCTTTTATCTTTATGCGAACGACTGTGACTGCTGTAATCGTTGTGACTGGACATTTGAGAAGATCTTTTGCGTTGTAATCTGTCTCTCTGGCGCTCTCTTTCTCTGTCACCGACAGCTTGTTTGGCATACTCATCCGGAGTATAACTATGTGATCTACTTCTGTGACGATATCTGTCGATGTGGTGGCGCTGATGGCTGCGAGAACGTGATCGTGTACGCGTACGTGATTTAGATTTGGACCGTTTTTTTGATTTCTTTTTACTTTTAGAGGATTTTTTCGATTTCGATTTTTTGGATTTGTGCGATTTCGACTTGGATCTGCGAGTATGTTGTTCTTGTATGTCCTCATCATCGCCCTCCTCCTCATACACATTGTGCTGGGAAAGCATAGAATCCGTGGAAGGTGTACGTTTATCATGTTTGCGGTAATGCCTACGCTTTTGCGCAGCTGCCATTAACATTTCTCTAGACTTTGATCTCGATCTTCTTTTACTGTACGCTTCTTTCGGCTTAATTTCACCTATTAATTCTACTTCATCGTCATCGGATACATTGACGGTGGCGTTTTTAAAGTGCACCAAATCTTTTACTTTCGCTGTTATATGAGGCGGTGAGGGGGGCGTGGGCGTTATAGTCTTATTTTCCAATTGTTCTTGTAGTTCTTCATCACTATTAGGTCCATACGAAGTAATCGGTATAGAATGTACTGATGCATCGGAATCATCGCTATTGTTGGCCTCATCATCGTTGTTTGACACCGTGTTCGTGAGTTCTTCGTTTGGAGAATCGTCGTCAGCTTTTGAAACACCTACAAGCACGAACAAAAATATGTGAAAAAACATTTTTCAAATGTTTCTATTTATTGCAAAACAGTCACAACATTTCGCATGATGTTACCTTTTATTTGATTCAAAAATGCCATTGCTTTACGTTTGCGTTCCAACTGCAATTGTTTCTCCTTCGATATTAAGCCACCCAGCTTTTCGCGAGCTATCTGCGCTAACTTGTCTTTAACTTTTTCTTCAGCTGTGGAAGTAAAAACAAAAAATCATCAATAAAAACAACCACCCGTCGAGTGCCAGCGAAAAGAAAACGTCATCTTTATTTAAATGAAAAAACTGCCTATAAACTTGCTTTAAATGAAAATCATTATCAAAGAGATGTTTGTTCCATCAATTTTTGTGACTGTTCCAATATTCTTAGAGTGGATCATAAGATTTCTTCCAATAATGTTTTCTCTTTTAATTGATGATAATAACACATAACAATAAAAATTTATAGCCCTGATATACACACACACACACACATCGTTACCTGAAATGCAAAAGGGCGTAACAACATATTTCAAAATTTTACAGGAGAGACAAAAAACTCCAAAAAATCAAAGATTACGAAGCTGGTGTTGCAATTTCTTCAGTACAGCATTAAATTGCGATGATGCATTTATTTCGTAGAAAAAAAAAATTCTTTAATCGTCATTTTTATTAGATGTGGGTTGCGCCCTTTTGGTTTAAGAAAAAACCAACTTTGTTGTTACGACCTTTTGATTTTCTTTAATAAAATGGTTGTTATTGACAGTAGGGCTGTAAAAATGTAGGAGGACATGTAATTCGATTTGCTCTACAATAATAAATGAAAAAACCCATTTTGAATTTTTTGGTTGTTACGCCCTTTTGCATTTCAGGTAACGATATATATATATATGTATATATATAGTATATGCTTGTGTGAATTTATTTAAAAAAAATGTTACGTTTGCAAATCGTGCGTCTCACAGTTGAAAACCTCTTATGAGAAAATTTTCTTCTGATTTCCGACAATTATCGTATCATTTTAAAAGATTAAATAAATTTGTTGTGGTGCAAATTAAAGAACTTTTGCTTTTCATTTTTTAATGCTTGTTCTTGTTATTTATAATTTTAATTATTATTGCTTCTTTTTGTAGACACCAGACAGACCCTCACTAACTACTTCTACAACACAGTTGCTTACTTCCATTTCATGCGACACAAAAGTAGCCTTAAAGTCTGGGTAAAGTTTCTTGAAAAATGCGCTTTTTAAAGGTTACGTTTTCTATTGTTGTTAAGAAAAGACAAAACCAAAAAAAAAAAAAAAAAACACAAAAACACAAAAACGTCCTACCTTTTTTTAGTTCCTTATGCCTTTGCTGTTGCTGTTGTTCGAACAGTGCATTACGTTCAGCTTCAGCTTTAGAAGTTGTGGATGTACCTGACATGGCATTAAGCGCAGGAATAGTGGATTTTGTAGTGATTTTATCTGTTTCATAACGTGCAGCTAAAGACTTTTTTGCACTGTTTGGATTGCTAGTGGCAATAGTTGGTTGTCGTAGCGCCAGTGTTGCTGCTAACTGAGCATTTCTGGCCATAAGTTGAGATTCCACCAGTTGAATAGCTTTTTGCACATGCTCTGGTACATGGCGTTGGTTAACTGAATTTGTGGCATTTGATTTTGGTTTATCCTCTTCATCGCTGTGCTCTTGCGGTAAAGCGGGTTGTTGCAAAGCAACATTTGCCGTAGCTTCGTCTTTTGTTTTGATGGAAAAAGATACAGGATCTTAAAGAAAAAAGTATAGCCAGTTAATTTATAAAAATGTTAATAACTTTTTTGGTTTCTTTAATAAAAACCTACTTGAGGCTGTAGCTGTTTTATCACCCGTTAAGCCCTTTTTACTTAAAAGAGCCTCTGCCACTTCTTTAGCTTTACGTTTCTTTTGTTCTTTGGAAGCAGCATTGGGATCGCCAGTAATTTTATACATATAATATGGATAATATTCATTATCAGGCAACAAAAATGTAAAACGTTCTACAGATTTACTGCGCAAAGTTTCCTCAAATTGTCGGCCGTTTTTTATGACATACACCGCAGTTTTATCGATTATATTCTGTAAACTTTCTGGTGGCAAAGGAAATTCTAATTTCGGAGGTGTTTTCTGTATTGCCAGCTGCTCATCAATCCTTTCATCCTCCGTTTCCGAGTCTGAAGAATAGTTTTGTGCCAGAGCTAAAGCGCTCGAATTTTTCAATATTTCCACTTTTGGCTGAGAATCATTTAAAGAATCGTTTGCACTTTGCGTAACGTTAACATTCGAATTGGAATTATCGTCTTGTTCCGTTACAAAAGTGGCGCCATTGTATTGTAATAGAACGGGCGTTAAGGAAGGTGAATTATTGGCACTTTCTTGTTGAGATAATGAACTTTGTCGTGAGTTTTCGTCGTGTAGTTCAGACAGCGGCACTCCTTTAATTTTGCTTATCAATTGGGTGTAGGCACAATCTGCCGAAGGTTTGTACTTAATGGTAGGTACTGTAACAACTGGTTTCGTAACAATCTGCTCTGCGCCGCCAGTTAAATGATCAATTTCTTTATTATCAATTTCTTTATTATCTTTTTCCATGGGTTCGGCGCGCTGTGGATATGAGCCGTCTTTAATGGAGCTTATGACATATTTGTAGTAAGGATTGAGCGCAGAACTCTGAGATAAGAACTCAAATTGTACGTTGTTCGATTGTTTGGCTTTCAAGAGAATTTCCATTTGTACACCTTGAGAGGCTATAAAACGAGCCGTTTTCTCGATTATAGCATGTTGTTTCATTGTTTCAGGCTTCAAAAGAAATACAATTTTAAATAGATTAATGAATTGAAATAAAATTAAACGAAATAAAATACGAATAAATATATAAAATTAAAATAAATATATAAATTAAAAATAAATATATAAAATATAAATAAATATATAAAAAAAAATAAACAAATTAAATTATGCAAAATAATAGAAAAAAATAGAAAAAAATAAAAGAAATCCAATTAAAAAACAAATAAATTAAAGTATAAAAAATTGAAGGAAACAAAATTATATAAAATAAAATAAAAAATACAATAAAATAGAATGGCCTAAAATAAAATAAAGTAAAAAATTAAATACAATAGAATATAATTTAGAAAAATAAAATAAAATCCATTTAAGCAAAAAAAGGTAATCAAATAAAAAAATTAATTTAATAAAATAAAATAACAAAAAATATAATAAATTAGATTAAACAATAAAGAATAAAACAAACAAAAAACCTTTTGAAATAATAAAATTAAATTAAAAATAATAAATTAAATTAAACAATAATGAATAAAGAATAGAACAAAAAATTAAGCCTATTGAAATAAAAATAGTATAAAACAAAATAAAATAAATTAAGCTCAAAAATAAAATGAAACAAAATAATAGTATATAAATAAAAATAATAATATAAATAAAAAAATAAATAAATATATAAATAAAAATAAATAAATAAAATATATAAAATAAAGCAAATAAATGAAAATACAAAATAAAATAACATAAAATAACACAAAATAAAATATGACATATACAAAAACAAAATATTATAAAATACAACAAAAACTTCGTAACTTACCAATTGCATTTCTGCCGGAACCTGAAAATTATAAGGCAATTGAAAAACTTGTTCAGCTTCTTCACATGACGGTGAGCTGGAAAACTCCTCACGACTGGGACCAATTTGTTGCGTTTGATCGTAAGCGAAGTCGACTTGACTATAACTACTACCATTAGTTTCCTGTTGGAGGCGTTTTAATTCCTCTTCTGCAGGTACCAGCGCCCAACATATTCACCGAAGCCAAAATAAACCCAAAAAAAGTATTAGAAGAAAGATAAAAAAAACCGAATAAGTTTTCCAACATTATGTCATTAGATTAGATAACAACAACAGTGTTGCCGGCAAGGTAATAGATAAAATCTAAAAATTATGTGGTACAAAAAGCTTTACAGTTTTCAAAATATTTTCGTTTAATAGAAAAAACTCAAAGCCGACGTTGCAGTAGCCAATTTGCTAAATTCATATAATTTTATTTTGTTTTTTAGGAGTTCCTCGCGCCAGTTAATAGACCTGTAAATAAATATTAGTATATTTGAAAAATTTCTCAGATATTTACCTGTTTGGGAAATTTTAATTGTAATCCTCAAAACCCATAATTTTTAAGCTTTAAGCTTTTCAAACAGCTTTTTATGCGAACAAGCTTTACAACGTGGTGAACAAAAAATATCCTTCGTGTAATATTTTTACTTACATGTGAACAATTATCGCATTTAAGGTTTTTATCACTTTTTATTTATAGGCTAAATTTAATATGTATATTTTTAAGAAATTACATGATAGGTATTAAATATTTTTGGAGTTTTTAAGAATTTTAAGAGCTCCTCAATAAATTATTGTAAATTTTAGCAATTTTTGGTTTTTTTTTTTTTTGCTTGTTTGTTTGTTTGTTTGTTTTTTATATATAAATATAATTAAAGAAATATTTTTATGCAAAATATTAACCAACTTACCCTGTTTTGTGATGACATCTTCCTCATTGTTGTATAGAAAATAATAACGCTCTTCTTCGCACAACTGTTCGGCTCTCTGTTCTTCGGCGCTCAAATAATCTAAGCGATTGCCGTAACCTCCCGGTGGTGGTTCATAGGGTGTTAAATCATACAAAGCACCACGTACATCATATCTGAATATATTTTGCGTGCACAAACAAGTGCGGAGGCATGTTTTGGTTGTATGATATTTTTGGACGATATTTTGCAATTTTCAAAATTTTTGTGTTTTGTTTAAAATTTTGTTAATTTTTTTGTTTTGAGAAAAGGGCATTCGTTTTAACACGTATGGAAAAAAGAAATGATAGTTTACAACATAAAATTAAAATCATAGTCAAAACAGGAGCAAAAAGAATGTTAAAAAAATATTAAAAATTATTTAATATTTTGTTCGGTTAAGTTTGTTACACAACCTAAATTTCGATAGTTATTATTTATTTTTTAAGTTGAATACATACCATTTTTATGTTTCATTATTTCTGGCTAAAAATTAGTTTAAACGAGCAAATCCAAAACAAAAATCAAGTGTTTTTTCTTTCTTTATTGCAATTGGAAAAATTAACTAAATTGTCAATGATTTCCTTGCTGCTGTTCAGTCATCTTCTTGGCGTAAGTTTCGAGATGTTTATCTTTGTAATAAGAAACTTTAGAAAAACTAGAAAAGTCCAACCTACGATGAACCTTTTCTTAAAAGTTTCGCAGATAGTTTTATAGTACATATAACAAAAACATTTTTGCATTATAGTCATCGTTTGGATGATGCCGTGAATATGTGTACGAGTACGAGTACGAGTGCTCAGAGTTAAATTTTTTTCTTATAATAATTATTTAAAAATTCGATTTAATCAATCGATTTAAAAACTAAATTAATAGCTGATTTTTGTGTATTTTTCAGCCGTCTTTAAGGCCAATAACGTAACACCTACGACACGGCTAAAAAACACGCCACAACCAGCTTTATATATTATATTAATTATTCCAAAAACATGGGAATACGATTTAAGTTCAAACGTTTCATTTTGTCTAACGAAATAACTCGAGATTGGCTGTAAAATTCTATAATTCATAGAATGAAAAGTACTAGAAATTAGATAAAATGGATGTTATATAGAACACACACATAAGGAAGTGCTTTTTTATCCGCTGAACAAAACATCAAGGGATTTTAAAATAGCTTAAAATACAAAAAAAAAAAGTTCATTCCATTATTTTTGGAAGAAATATTTTTCTAGTAGTTTTGATTTTTTCAAAATCATGGAATGTTTTCTCACTTTTCGACAACTGGCAACTTGCACTTATTTTACAGCAAATTATGAAAATTAATTGATAGCAGAGCTTAATAGTGTCCAAAGGTCGTTTGTGGGCAAATTGCGCAAATATAAAGACAGACGAGGTTAATAGTCACTTAAAATCGCTTATAAATTAATGGTGCCACATAAGTAAATACTGAACCGGTATGGAATGGATAAAAATTTTACTTTTATTAAGATGACTTTGGCACTTCCCAATAGCCTTTTCGGCGACGGACATTTAATTAAACCTGTTGTATGTATGTACATATGCCTGCATGTATTTTCGCAGCTGGAAGATAAACGGATACTACCACTTACTACAATATTTACTTGTCTAATTTTTATTTGATTTTGGCAAATCATTAATTTATAGAAATTAATTATTGACAGCCCCAAATTACACAATTTTGTTGCCGGGTATTACAATTAATGATTTTTTCCTAGAGAGTAAAATATGTACATACTTAAGTATGTACATATGTACATACATACTTTTTTTTGGTTTTTTTGGAAACCAAACGAAAAAAATGTTGAGAAAAAACAAACTAATTTTATGAAAAGAGTATATGCGATATAGATAACAATACATACATATGTATAACATTTTTAATAAACAAATATTAACCTGTCAATTTTTAGGCTATTATCCGCCATCCAGGGTATTAAATGTTTGCCCTGATCAATATCGCGAGCCTTGGCATCATCGCGAAACACTTTACAGGCATAACCAAATACCAATAAATCAACGTGGCGCACTTCGTTGGCATTGGCCATAGTGGGCGTGCTGTTGGTAGCCACAGACGGGCCATTAGCTTTGCGCAAAATACCGTTTACAGTATTACCGCTGCTACCAGAGCCTCCAATACTATTGCTGCAACCAATACTATTGCTGGCTGTCGAATAGTCATGGCGAGTTGTGTACGTTTGACGCGTATTAAACGGCATTATTTACGTGTATTGCACAAAAATTATTAATAAAAAGCTTGTATGAATCAAAATATGAAATTTTTCACATGGGCACACAATTTTCTTCAGTTTTTGCACAAATTAGCTAATTACTCGTAAGCAGTGTTGCATTTGAACTTTGCCAGCTGTGTTTAGTAGGCAAACATAATTGTTATAAACAAAGCCATAACTTTCGTATACTAAGCTGCTGCTATTAAGAAACTGTTATAAAAGAAATAAACAAATGAAATGTTTTCTTCTTGGAAATAAATTGTGAAGCAACTCAATTCGTTAATTTATTAAGAAAATAAATGTCTCAAGCAAAAACAAAATATAATTTCCAGGGCAGAGAGTGCTTTAGCCGCATGAACTTTTTGTATCAAGCCTCCCAACTAATGGCCGGCAGAAATAACACTTTATCGTCTTACTATGGTGAACTATGTAAGAACATTGGTAAGAAAGCTGTTTTAAGAATGTAAGTTATTAAATACATCGATACACAAAGTATTGATTGAAACATAAAACTTCATTTCAGAGATCCCAATATAAAGCGTGATCTTTGCAAGCGTTGTTACTTAGCACAAAAACCTGGCGTTACTTGTGAATTGAAAGTTATACCGCAACGTATGAAAAGAAAAAAACAGAAGTTTGAACAATTGGACGAAAATGTTCGAGTACAAATGTCATGTAAACTTTGCGGACAAAATAGAAATTTTAATGTTACGGAGGAATATAATTTTTGGTTGGAAAATCCAGAATCTGTGGCTGAAATTTGTAGCTTAAAAATTGCGGAAAAGCAGCAAAGCAACACAACTGCTGAAATAAAATAAAGCAGGGCTGAAAAATGTTGCACATTGTAACTTTAAATATAGACCCTACAATATAAACTTAAAAAAACAGCTGGTGTTTCTTTTATTTTCTAGTTTTATGCAGAAAAAAATTTAACACTGTGTTTTAAATTTTACCATATTATCAATTTGCAAATGAGAAAAATATGTTTCCTCGACAATAAAGGGAGGCATAAAATTTTTATCGATTTCACCTCGCAAGAACTGGTGAATATTTAAAAATTGTAAATCGTAAATTTTCCATACCTGATATTTTTTTTGCAAACAAGGCAAAAACAAATCACCTCTGCTACCACAAAGTACTTTATTGTAATCAATAAACTAAATTTCAAGTTTATACATTCCAAGATTTTAAAAATTTGATTACAATTAAACAAGAATGTCTCTTAGACAACTAGTTGAAGGTGACTGTGGTGGTGTTAATCCACTCATGCAGCTGGGTAGCCAATTTCTGCGTGATGCTGCCCACAAGGATGAAGGTTTAATGCAGGCGCAGCTTGAACGCTCTATGCGCCAGGAGGAACACATGGTGAATGAGTTTTTAGGCCAAGTGGCAGCGCCACCACAGTCTTTTCAAATGGAAACGTTGTTGCAAGAAATGCGGGAGATCGAGCAGGCACAGATTGTTGCTTCCAAGTTGCAGTACGCTCCAAAGGTATTAGATGAAATTGCTGATCAATGGTGTGGAGAACTTGAGAATACGGCTCATGTACAGCCACTAAATACTCCACACATGATAAATGCGCGACCCCAACACCAGCATGCAATGCAAGTGCGCGAATTTTTTGACGATTGTACGAATACGCCTGTAGCATTTCCACAACCTTACTTGGCCATATGTCCGCCACATCCAAGCGCATCGATAGAACAACAGCCACAAACCGGACTAACTAGTCAATTTTTTGATCAGATGCACCAAGATGACGATTGGGTAAATGACTATCAAGCCAACAACAAGAGCAATGAACAAGCTGCCGCAAACTATAACGAGAAATTTTGGCAACGCTTACAGGACGAATGGGCTAAGCTTTCGGAAGAATCAGATCATCCCTGGTTGTCGGAATACGACGAAAATTTTAATCCTTATAAAGAATACAAGTTTGTGGAAGGAAATCCTATGCTTGACATTGATAATGCCTTAGAAAAAGGAAAAGACTATTTGTCTAGAGGTGATATTCCAAGTGCGGTCCTATGTTTTGAAGCTGCTACAAGCAAGGATCCAGAAAATGCAGAGGCCTGGGAACTATTAGGTATATCCCAAGCTGAAAATGAAATGGATCCACAAGGAATAGCAGCCTTAAATAAGTCACTAGAATTAAAACCAAATAATCTTAAAGTCCTAATGGCTTTAGCTGTGTGCTATACAAATGAGAGCCTTCAGTCACAGGCCGTTAAAATGTTAACTAATTGGCTTCAAATACATCCAAAATATAAACATCTTGTCCCTGCTCAACGCGAAAATACAACAGACATGGCCGCCACCATGGCATCTTCTTTGATACGAGGCAATAAATTACAGGAGACTCAAAATATATTTCTGCAAGCCGTGCGCATGGATACCCAAACAATTGATCCCGAACTTCAGGAAGCCTTGGGAGTACTGTATAATCTTTCCTCCGAATATGAGAAGGCAGTGGATTGTTTTCAAGCCGCTTTGCAAGCCAATCCGCAAAATGCCAAAGTATGGAATCGCTTAGGAGCTAGTTTAGCCAATGGCTCCCGTTCTGTAGAAGCTGTAGAGGCCTACCAAAGAGCATTAGAATTAGAGCCAGGCTTCATACGTGTTAGATACAATGTAGGTGTGTGTTGTTTAAATTTGAAAGCATACAAGCAGGCGGTAGAACATTTATTGTCTGCGCTAACTATGCAGGCTAATGTAGCTGCCAGTCGTGATTTGCCAGCTGGTTCATTAGGATTTGATCAAAAACAAATGTCGGAATCTATTTGGAATACATTAAAAATGGTGATTTCTCTAATGGGACGCAATGAACTACAAAGTTTTGTAAGCGAACGAAATTTGACGGCTTTAAATGAAGCTTTTAAAGATTAAACCCGCAAAAAAAATAATTGAAATTTTTTTCCTTATTTTGTAATCAGTTGAATTGAATAGGCAGGCGTAGGGGTAAGGGATAGACTTAAATAAAATATTGTTATAACACGAAATTGTTAATGTATATTTCATTGAGAACTAGAATGCAGGTAAGATCTGGGTTGTTTACTCTTATTGTATATTCACGAATTTTTTACATAGAAACGGAAAACTTTATTTATAGAATTACAAATAGTCAGCAAAATTCTTAAAGAAATTATAGGACGTTTTCATTTAAAGTTGTTTTATTTGCAAAAGTTATTTCCTGGTAAAAGCCTTCATGAGTAGGTATGAGACAGCTAAATCAAATAGTAAGGATCCAATAACAGCACCAACTTCCCTGTGAGTATTTTTTTTTATTAAAAATATTTTGCAATGGAATGTTATAATTTTTCAATCTAAAACATTAATTTTACTATACTAAAATGTAATTAATTCCATTAACCAATACGAAAGGATATCAATAAAGAAACAAAAATTAACTGATTAAGCAACATTGTTTTTTAACATTTAGCAATTCGCGATTTGCGGGATCGGGACTGTAAAAGTGAGCAAAAATTAAAATTATTAAATAAATCATATATCTACTTTCATGTGCATAATTCAAAACAATTTTGAACACGTACGACATTCACAAACAGTGCGGTAATTTAGAGTGCAATTATTAAAGTTGAACTTACAAAATGAGTTAAAATGTTTGTAATTTTGATTTATAGTATTTAATTTTTTTGCTAGAGTAGAAATATGTACAGCTACAAAAATCGAAAAGAAGACATGAAAAGGAAGTCATTAACAGGACACACTCGAAAGACGTAACATGCAAAACGGGACAACAGTAGAAGCTGTTAAAATCCTTGCCACTCTTATCGTATGTATAAAAAACTCTACATAAATAAGAAAGCAACTTGTTTCCTAAGCAAACAAAAAGATAAATACATATATATTTGTACATAATTTAGCATTAAAATTTTTTATTTTAAATAAAAAGCAATATAATTAAAACAAAATATATACCATAATTGCATATGCGCCACTACTACAGCTTTATTTTCAATTATTTTTCCTTTTAGTATCTTTTAATTAAGCTTTTAAGACTAGTATTTGTTTCCTAAAACGCAGAAAGAAGCACCCTACACCCTTCATTTCACTTCATTGAACTTAAATTACATATATGTATGTATGTATACATGCGCTATAAACTATTTTTCCAAAATTTAAATTAATATATGTACATATAAACACAAGTTAAAATACATGCGTTAAACATATTTTGGAAATTATATTAGATAACAGAAGGAAGCTTAATAAACACAGCACAATCTTTCGAAGAGTATTGAAAAAGCAAATAAAATACATATGTATGCATTTATCTACTGAAAAGTTACCTGAGTGGTAGTTGCGATTTGCGGTCTTTGATCGCTAAATCTCCAATACAATACTTTTTCATTATCTCTCTGTAAATGAAAGAACCAAACATAAACATAAAGAGAACAAGTTCAACTTATCTAACAACTGAAATTTTTTAAGGCTAATTTTATTTATTTACATTAATATTATGTATATGCAGAAAAAATATTCATATATAAACGAAAAATTTATTAAATTTGTAAGACCCATGTTGACCTTTGGACCAACACAAATGGCTATTAAAAATAATTTATTATACCTGTCGTTTGCATTATGCAAATAAAAAATAGCAAAGCAGTTTTTAATAATTTGATTCACATATGTATGTATGTATGTACATGTACATTGTGTGCATATAGTACATAGATGGTTTATTATAAAAAGTCCGTATTTTGATTTTATTTCTTTTTTACTTTACAGAGAAAACAGCGAACTGAATAAAATCTAAGAAATACTTCTATATAATAAGAACTCAGTTTTAGCTTCAGGCAAGCAATAAATTCATTGCTAATTTATTTTACTTGTTGAAATTTTAAGGCTAATATTTCATATAGATGGATGAACTTTGTTACAGCATTATTTATTTAGTTAATTAGGATTGCTTCAATATGCCATATAAAATGCTCTCCAAAGGAAGGTGCATGTGGAGGTAGGTACATATGTACATACATATGTACATATGTATACTATTAGACAATCGTGATACACTCTTTCTATATTAAGCCAACGATATGTACATACATACATATATTTAAATCAAAGCAATTTGTTTCTTTTTTATCTTAACCGGATATTATATTCAATTGCGCACTACAGTTAGATTTAAACTTATAAACGTCAAAATCCAAGTAAATATTTTTGGTTTAGGATCCTCTTATACTAAAGAAACATGCCTACACACATCATAGTACATACCTGGCTTCCTGACTGTGTCCAACGTCAATAAAGTCTTTGGTGGCATCACAACCAGCAACTTCATCTAATGCAATGTCGCCACCGGGATGCTGAATCAGATCACAATTTGTTTCAATTTACATGTCATGCTTATACATAAATACTGAACACGTGAATTATACTAACCTCGCTCCGAAATTTTGTTAAATCATAAACTTTATTTTCGATTACAACCCACAAATCATTTGGTGTATTGTGCTGTTTCACAGTTTCCAACGAGATTTCAACCATTTTTATTCTTTGTTTCTTTTATAATTATAATTAGCTTTAAACGCTACAAAGTTTAATGCCCCTATTGTGGTTCTCCACTTTTGTGGCAGTTTGGTCGTCTTTGGTGATTTTGCATTGCCGTTCTCAACTAAACTGGCAGTTGGCTATTCAGTTGTGTATCGCAATATCTAAAAAGAGTTTGGTTGTGCATAAGTTGGGTTCACTCTCACACGATCAAACTGTGTTGAGCGGAGAACCGCAATAGGGGCATAAAATGCTAATAAGTGAATGGTGAATATATAAATTTTATAGCAACCGAACGTCAGTAGGACTGCCAGTAACTGCATGTAAGTATAAAATGTAATAAAAATGGGTAATAAATGATTTAGATATTTTTTGTTGTTTTAATTTATTAAATTTTGTACTAATATATAAAGATTTATATTTCCAGGTCAAAAACAACAACTCCCGAGCAATATGAAAAGCTGGCAGATATCATGTCAGCTAAAGAAGATATTGCTTGTAAATACTACAAGCTACTACGTTCTGGTTCTTTATTAATAATAATTCACAATTTTTTTATATATTTATTTATTTTCACTTTTCTGACTTTTGTTTATTAAAATGATAACAAATTTGCTTATTTTTCTGTTTCTTTTCCACCTTCCATGGTGAAACAATTGGTTTTGTAAACATTGTTGTCTTCTTCTTTTTCGTTCGATTCAGTTTTTGTTTGGAATACCAATTTACGATCGTAGCGCAACTGAATGCGGAAACGTAATCGAAACTCAGAATAAGGGTGATTACAGATAGCAACTGGTTGCTAAAGCTGGCAACCTGAGTTGCTTTTTTTAAGTAATCTTGAGAACTTGGAATTTTTGGTTACTGTGTGAGTTTCTAATGCAGTAAAGTTGATTTGCTTTTAAGCATAACAAAATTAATTATTTATTGTTTTCAGATTTGAAAATGGTTAAAATAACAACCATGCAGCAATTTGACAGCCTAGTTCAGGACACATTAGATTGTCTCTTAACTGCTTTCTAATCGATGCCGCCTTTGTATATTTTCTACCTGGTCATCAAAAACAATTCAATTGATGGAAGCATTTTAGTTGTTATTTTCTTTTCAACTTATTGTTATTATTATATTATGTGTCAAAATACTATTTTCGATAACTTCTTGGCGACTTACAAAAGCTGCCATCCATAATAGAAAATTTTTGTCAGTTGCTATCCATAATCGAGCCAGTATTATTTATTCTAATTCGCAGTCAGCTGAGTTGTGGTGTTGACAAATCGACAGAAAATTATCGTTTTCACCGCTAGGAAGGCTAAATGTATAGCAAGTAAACTTGCCGTTAATTGAAAACCGCTAGTATGTAGTTTAAAATTTTTACAGCCCATAACGACTAAACAGAAAAACACGTCCTTAGCTGTGCTGTCAACTTTACCCTATTCTAAATTCGCTCTTCAGAAGCAATTTTTTCTGTCCATTGTTAAAATATCGTGGTTGGTGAATTGAGCAATATTAAATTAAAAACTAATCAAACTACTCGATGGTTTATGCATTACAAGACCGTCGAATGCTTTTCGTCGCCCCACGGCAGAGGTTATCCAAAATCAACAGATTTCTAAAACCTCCAAACTAAAGCTTAATTTCAATATAATATATTGTTTATTTCAACAGAACGGGGATAATTATTAAAAATTAATCGACTGATAAAAATATATTGAATTCAAAACCAATTTATTTAAATATATTCGGAACATTATGAATTTGTAATATGGTTAAAATTTTAATTTGCGCCTCCGCGAAGACGTAGTACTAAGTGAAGAGTAGATTCCTTTTGGATGTTGTAGTCGGACAATGTACGACCATCTTCCAACTGTTTACCAGCAAAGATTAGACGTTGCTGATCTGGGGGAATACCTTCCTTGTCCTGAATCTTGGCTTTAACGTTTTCAATAGTGTCGGATGGCTCCACTTCCAAGGTGATAGTCTTGCCAGTCAAAGTCTTGACGAAAATTTGCATGCCACCGCGCAAACGCAATACCAAGTGAAGAGTAGATTCCTTTTGAATGTTATAGTCGGACAATGTACGACCATTCTCCAACTGTTTACCGGCAAAGATTAAACGTTGCTGATCTGGGGGAATACCTTCTTTGTCCTGAATCTTGGCTTTGACATTTTCAATAGTGTCGGATGGTTCGACTTCCAAGGTGATAGTCTTGCCAGTCAAAGTCTTGACGAAAATCTGCATACCACCACGCAAACGTAAGACTAAATGAAGAGTTGACTCTTTTTGGATGTTGTAGTCAGACAATGTACGACCATCCTCCAACTGTTTACCGGCAAAGATTAAACGTTGCTGATCTGGGGGTATACCTTCCTTGTCCTGAATCTTGGCTTTGACGTTTTCAATAGTGTCGGACGGCTCGACTTCCAAGGTGATAGTCTTGCCAGTCAAAGTCTTTACGAAAATTTGCATGCCACCACGCAAACGCAATACCAAGTGAAGAGTTGACTCTTTTTGGATGTTGTAGTCAGACAATGTACGACCATCCTCCAACTGTTTACCGGCAAAGATTAAACGTTGCTGATCTGGGGGAATGCCTTCTTTGTCCTGAATCTTGGCTTTGACGTTTTCAATAGTGTCGGATGGCTCCACTTCCAAGGTGATAGTCTTGCCAGTCAAAGTCTTGACGAAAATCTGCATACCACCACGCAAACGTAAGACTAAATGAAGAGTTGACTCTTTTTGGATGTTGTAGTCAGACAATGTACGACCATCCTCCAACTGTTTACCGGCAAAGATTAAACGTTGCTGATCTGGGGGTATACCTTCCTTGTCCTGAATCTTGGCTTTGACGTTTTCAATAGTGTCGGACGGCTCGACTTCCAAGGTGATAGTCTTGCCAGTCAAAGTCTTGACGAAAATCTGCATACCACCACGCAAACGTAAGACTAAATGAAGAGTTGACTCTTTTTGGATGTTGTAGTCAGACAATGTACGACCATCCTCCAACTGTTTACCGGCAAAGATTAAACGTTGCTGATCTGGGGGTATACCTTCCTTGTCCTGAATCTTGGCTTTGACGTTTTCAATAGTGTCGGACGGCTCGACTTCCAAGGTGATAGTCTTGCCAGTCAAAGTCTTTACGAAAATTTGCATGCCACCACGCAAACGCAATACCAAGTGAAGAGTAGATTCCTTCTGAATGTTATAGTCGGACAATGTACGACCATCCTCCAACTGTTTACCAGCAAAGATTAGACGTTGCTGATCTGGGGGTATACCTTCCTTGTCTTGAATTTTTGCTTTTACATTTTCAATAGTGTCGGAAGGCTCGACTTCCAACGTGATAGTCTTGCCAGTCAAAGTCTTTACGAAAATTTGCATGCCACCACGCAAACGCAATACCAAGTGAAGAGTAGATTCCTTCTGAATGTTATAGTCGGACAATGTACGACCATCCTCCAACTGTTTACCAGCAAAGATTAGACGTTGCTGATCTGGGGGTATACCTTCCTTGTCTTGAATCTTGGCTTTGACGTTTTCAATAGTGTCGGATGGCTCGACTTCCAAGGTGATAGTCTTGCCAGTCAAAGTCTTGACGAAAATCTGCATACCACCACGCAAACGTAAGACTAAATGAAGAGTAGATTCCTTCTGAATGTTATAGTCGGACAATGTACGACCATCCTCCAACTGTTTACCAGCAAAGATTAGACGTTGCTGATCTGGGGGTATACCTTCCTTGTCTTGAATTTTTGCTTTTACATTTTCAATAGTGTCGGAAGGCTCGACTTCCAACGTGATAGTCTTGCCAGTCAAAGTCTTTACGAAAATTTGCATGCCACCACGCAAACGCAATACCAAGTGAAGAGTAGATTCCTTCTGAATGTTATAGTCGGACAATGTACGACCATCCTCCAACTGTTTACCAGCAAAGATTAGACGTTGCTGATCTGGGGGTATACCTTCCTTGTCTTGAATCTTGGCTTTGACGTTTTCAATAGTGTCGGATGGCTCGACTTCCAAGGTGATAGTCTTGCCAGTCAAAGTCTTGACGAAAATCTGCATACCACCACGCAAACGTAAGACTAAATGAAGAGTTGACTCTTTTTGGATGTTGTAGTCAGACAATGTACGACCATCCTCCAACTGTTTACCGGCAAAGATTAAACGTTGCTGATCTGGGGGTATACCTTCCTTGTCCTGAATCTTGGCTTTGACGTTTTCAATAGTGTCGGATGGCTCGACTTCCAAGGTGATAGTCTTGCCAGTCAAAGTCTTGACGAAAATTTGCATGCCACCACGCAAACGCAATACCAAGTGAAGAGTAGATTCCTTCTGAATGTTATAGTCGGACAATGTACGACCATCTTCCAACTGTTTACCAGCAAAGATTAAACGTTGCTGATCTGGGGGAATACCTTCTTTGTCTTGGATTTTTGCTTTTACATTTTCAATAGTATCTGAAGGTTCAACTTCCAATGTTATTGTTTTTCCCGTTAAAGTCTTAACAAAAATTTGCATGCCTCCACGCAAACGCAATACCAAATGCAATGTAGATTCTTTTTGTATATTGTAATCAGACAATGTGCGCCCGTCTTCCAACTGCTTACCAGCAAAAATTAAACGCTGTTGATCTGGGGGGATTCCTTCCTTGTCTTGAATTTTGGCTTTAACATTTTCAATAGTATCGGAAGGCTCAACCTCCAAAGTGATAGTTTTTCCAGTTAAGGTCTTAACAAATATTTGCATACCACCACGAAGACGTAGAACCAAATGGAGAGTTGATTCCTTTTGAATGTTATAATCGGATAAAGTGCGCCCGTCCTCGAGTTGTTTACCAGCAAAAATCAAACGTTGTTGATCTGGAGGAATGCCTTCCTTATCTTGAATCTTGGCTTTGACATTTTCAATAGTATCAGAAGGCTCGACCTCTAAAGTAATGGTCTTGCCAGTTAAGGTCTTCACGAAGATTTGCATTTTAGAGTTTCTGTAAATTATAAAAAAAAAAACAAAATTTAAGTAATGAAATCTTTTTCGTTACATACTACAACTTATAATTTATTTCTCAGACTGAATTTTCAATTGCCTACTTCTTTATTTTATTTTTCTTTTCATTTATCTATTCGTACGGGATTACATGGCATTGTGAAATTTTCTTTTATCCATCACTTTCCAACACTATATTCGGTATAGAAAAATATAAGACAAAGGCTGACGCCATATTGGATTTGAAAACTTAAATATCTCTTTCTCAGGATAAAGTACATTTATATCGATTTTCCACACATTTAAAATTACTCACAAATTTACATTTAGAAAAAAAATCTTACCTCAGAAAGATTTTATGTATTATGTCTTCACACTAATTAAATATTCTCCAAAGTCTACTTATATCACAAAATTTAATCACTTTTTTTAAGAATTTACTTTTGGTGTAATATTCTTTATTTCACTTGTAAAGTACGCTGCTCACAATTGCCTGTTTGTAACTGAATATACACAGATTCTCTGCTCTTGCTTTTATACCATCGCTTAAAAAGGGGAAATTAGTCAAATTGTGTATATGCAGTTGGAAATGAGTTCTACACAAAATGTAGCTATTTCACTTTTGAAGAGATTGTATTTATCTTTATATAAGCTTAATTATGAAATTTTTGGATTTTAAAGTATCAACATTTTAAAGTAAAAGGAAAATTTTATATAGATTTATAAATGGAAGCTCCCGTACTATGAAGTTTTTATTTTAAAACGAAATTTAAATTCCGTATAGTATCATATACTATCAAATTTTCAATTTCTTGTCTTTGTCTTCAAAGAGAAAATCGTAATTTTTCAGTGTTGTAAGGGTATATGTTAAAGAGTAATATGTTCAACCACGATGTTAACTTTACGCGTTTTTAAGTTTCAAGCAAACAATATATTTCTTTAACGTGTTTCAAATAGGCTCCTTTTGCAGTCAGAATTTTATTTTTAAATTCGCTTGGATTTATACCAATATGTATGTATCACCAACTTTTTTTTGTTTAATATTTAAAAATTACAGCATATGTTATACATATATTAAATGGGATTGGTATTCATCATTTTAATAATTTTCCAAAAATATGACAGCACTGTTTACAATCAATAGGAACACGTCCACTATTTCAAAAAACCTTACGTTAACAAGCACTGGCACAGCGTGGCAAACAAGAGAAAGAGAACAAATATGTAATTAAAGCTCTTTTAATGGAAAGAGTTCAATATAACAACTGGGGAAATTTGTTCAACACTTCCATATTATATATAACAGTTGTTGGAATAAAAAATATCTCTCAAGCAATCAAATAATAACAAATAATAATAATATATGTACATATGTATAGGCACAAATGGATGACATATGTACATATGTAGATATTTATTATATACATAGTACATATATGGAATATTCTGCGTTGTTCCACAAATAGGTAGATAGCTACATATATATTTATGTACATATACATACATACATATGATGACAAATTTTCAATTAATTGCAGTAGACATTCAAAAACAAAGAATTTGATTTTTTGCTTATATGTATGTATGTATGTACTACCTAAGTTGTCTTTTCGTAGTTTTTCTTACGTACATACATACATGGTATGTATGTGTGTATGTACATATATAGATACATATGGGTTTGTGATTACGTCTGCATGTACATACATACACATGCATGTATGCTCATAAATACATACATATGCATGATAGTATTATGTATGTATGTGTCTACATACTATGTACATACATATGTACATACTATGTATTTCACAATAGCATTAATTGCGTTTTGTCAAGGTAATTTTGGTTTATTTTTCTTGAGAGTAAAACTAGAAGATATGGATGCATGTATGTATATATATATGTACATACATACATACATACAGTGGGAAGCTAAACTGTCCGGATGTTTTGTACTAAGGAAGTAAGGTAATGAAAATAATATAAATATAGGTATATTATCAAATATATGTATTTTTTTTATTTAATTGAACATTATTCTAAATTATAAAGCACAAAAAAACTCATATAAATTGATTCAAAAAAATAAAAAAATTAAAAAACAAAAAATTCACTATTCGGACACTTTTGCACAGTACAAGAAATAAACATTATCACGATATTGCTTTGTTAAAATGTAACGGTATTTAACCCGTTGGTTTTTTTGTTTCTTTGTTGTCATCTCGTTATCAAGTTTTTATTGCTCTATTTGTGCATTATTGTTTGACCTGTGAAGTGATTAACGTGATTTTTAAATAAAAAATTAAAAGATCTTCAAAAATGAGAAAAACGCCAACTGATATTGAAAACAACGTGATAAATTTGTTGCAAAATAATTATTCATGCCGTAAAATTGCTGAAAAATTAAATTTAAGTAAATCCACGGTAAATGATATAAAAAAACGACGAAATGTAGCTTGCAATAATAACCAAGGGGGTCGACCAAGACTGCTTTCTGATGGTGATGCCCGGCAGATTGAACGTTTGCTACATAATAAGGACACCAAGACCCCGAAAAATGCTGCAAAAAGCATTGGTAAGAATGTCAGTTCCTGGACGGTTAGACGCGCATTAAATAGAATTGGTTTAGTAGCCAGTGTGAAAAAGAAAAAGCCAGCACTTTCCGATAGAAATGTGAAAAGACGCCTTCATTTCTGTAAAACCCACAAAAATTGGACAGTAGATGACTGGAAACGGGTTATTTGGAGCGACGAAACTAAAGTCAACCGATACCAGTCTGATGGAAAAGAATACTATTGGCATAGGCCGCAGGAGCGCATCCAAAAGCACCATGTGAAGGAAACGATGAAACATGGTGGCGGTAGTATAATGGTGTGGGGATGTTTTACTTGGTGGAACATTGGACCTTTGGTGAGAATCCAAGGTATAATGAAGAAGGAGGATTACCTGAATATTCTACAAACAAATTTACCAGAATTTGTTGACGAGAGTGCTTATCCAACCGAAGAAGTTGTTTTTCAGCAAGACGGGGATCCGAAGCACACGGCCAAAATAGTTAAAAGCTGGCTACAAAACCAAACTTTTGGGACAATGGAATGGCCTGCACAAAGCCCAGACCTGAATCCTATAGAAAATTTATGGGCTATTGTGAAAAGAAGGCTGGGAGCATATGAAAACCCACCAAAAAATGTTGACGAGCTTTGGGAGAGAATACAACATGAATGGCGAGCTCTTGACCGTGATATCATCCAAAAGTTGGTGGAGAGTATGCCAAAACGTATTGAAAGCGTAATTAAAAATAAAGGCCTTTGGACGAAATATTAAATTGGCAACGTTAATTGGTTTCAACAAACGCCGCATACAAAAGCGCAAACAGTGCAAAAGTGTCCGAATAGTGAATTTTTTGATTTTTTTTAATTTTTTATTTTTTTGAAGCAATTCATATGAGTTTTTGTGCTTTATAATTTAGAATAATGTTCAATTCAATAAAAAAAAATACATATATTTGATAATATACCTATATTTATATTATTTTCATTACCTTACTTCCTTAGTACAAAACATCCGGACAGTTTAGCTTCCCACTGTATGTACGTGGATGGATACATTTCCCATTTCAAGCAGATAGATAGATAGTACTTACTTATTCTATTCTTCAAGAAATTCTTCAAAAGTAAAACAAAGCGAATGTTAAAAACTGGAGAATATAAAGTGCGGCCAATCATTGATCTTGGAAGCATTTTAATGCCCCACAAGTTTATTGGCTTTTTTAAATAAATGGTGTGTTATAAAACAAGCAAAACAAAAAAACTGCAGCCAACAAACACGTTTCATAAGAAAAGTTTTGCAATTACATACATACATACATACATACATATAATATGCGCATTATTAATTTTAATAGCAATTGTAAGTTTAAGAAGCTTTCTTCAACTCAATGTAGTGAAGTCTTAATCAACACTTTAAACATACATATGTACATATGTATGTACAAGCTTAAAAAATTTTAATGTTTTTAAGACAGATTTGAGTTGGCGACAGCACTAGCAAATACACGCAAGTATATACATATGTACATACATAAGTATATACACATGTATGTATGTATGGACTGTACATAAATATGTATATATGTATTAATTAACCGCATAAATATGTATGTATGTACATATGTATAATGTACATATGTACGTACATACATACATACTTACATATGTATGTAGACAATGTTAGAAGTTACAAAAAGAAAAATAAAGTAAAGTACATACTATATAGTACAAATGTACATACAAAAAATTAAATTACGTTCCATTAATTCTGTTGAGACGTTATTAATTTTTTGTACGTTTTGTTAACAACTACATACATATGTATGTGTGTTTAATGACGGTCAAAAAATGCATATTGTTTTATAAGAATTAATACACATGTATGTACATATGTACATATGTATGTACATACGTAGTTCCCAAGCCAAACACGTGTAGTTAATTTATTTTCACTTTGTCCTAAATCTAACATGTGTGCTGATTATTATTATTTTTTATTTGTCGTAAATAAACATGATAAATATTAAAGAATTGTCGTCTTGGCATACATACATATGTATGTATGTATGTACATATGCTTTCTTTGGAAAATTTTTCATGTCAACAAATTTTCTATAAAAAAGAATGGTAATTTCATTTAAATTATTTATAGAAAATATTTCGTCTTCAATAATTCTCCTAACAAAAATGTTTATCTCCAAATAAATGTTCTAAAGAAGTGTCAATAGAAAATTGTTTACCTCGATAAGATTTTCTATAGAAAATTCTTCATCTCGCAAAAATTTACAACAGAAAATTTTATATATATGTATATACATATGTATGTACATACACATGCAAACATACATACATGTAATTTTGCGCGTTCATGGTCTTGTGCCTTGATGTCGTTATTTTTATTAAATCTTTTGCGATTTGTTTCTTGCTATTTAAACAAAAAGACAACATTTTAACAAGGAAGTCGCTTTAAAACAATAAAAAAATCCCATTTAAAGAACAAAATCTTATACATACATATATATTTATTTCAAGAAAATAATCATTAAAGCACAATATACTAAAAATTAAACTTCTGGGCAAACAAAAAAGGCCATTATTTGCGAAAGCAAACTATAACTATCTAAAATTTTCATACAACAACATTTTTAATACTTTAAATAAATATTTCTATGCATTTTTTTATTTTGAAAAAAAAAAAAACATTTCAAAATGTATTTTGCATATAGTAAGAATTGTAATTAATCAAACTAATAAATTCGCCAATTTCTGCTTGATAACCGTGACGCACAATTTTATTGCCCAGATATATGGTATATTTAATGAATTTATCAAATTCTATTTCATCATTTACTAACTTTTCATAGCGAGAGTGTGTGAAATGTTCATTGCCAGCTTTCAATTTAAATTCACGTAATTTTAAATTGCTGCAAGAAAAATAAATAAAAATCTGTATATAGTAAATTTTACCTATTATTTAAAAATAAATTTAGCCTTGATTACTTAATGTGTGTTCTATAAAATCAATTAAAAAATATATGTCACATATACATACATACATACATACATATGTACATTTGCATGTACACATGTACATATGTATATACAATACATATGTACATAATTCGGTAATTAAATGTCACACTTTTGTACTTACTTGTAAAAACGTAAAGAAATTTTAAACACATTTTCTATAGTATTATAAAATTCTGCACTTCTTTTGTTCAACATGCACAAAAACAATATACGTTTAATATAGTTGGCATGCTTCCTATATATATCCTCGATAGTCTTAGCCGTCATCAGTTCATCTCTAAATGTTTGCCAGGATGCTTGCAGGGCATTGGCTGTTATATGATTTTGTAGGGCGTGTACAAAATGGTAAAATTTATGACGTATCAGCTGAATATGTCTGTATTGCGGCGACTTAAGAATACCTCCGCCATGCTTTTTCACAGCTTCTTTAAGGATTTGATATGCACGTTCCAATATCCAGCTAATGCGTCGTACTCTTATTAGATATTTAAAAATATTAGCATATTGTTCGAGAGTTTCAGGATTCAAAATGAGATTCAAAGGCCAATTAATGCGATAGCTAAGACTGAGATTATTGAGAACATTCGGAGAGCTGAGATCAAATTTTTCGGGTACATCGTTGACGATGAACGAAAGATTTTCGGCGTTTTTATCCTTGCCTAGAGAATTAAAATATGCAAGTTGGAAGAAATTTGCATGTATGTACATATCGCACCCTAACTACAAAAGTGTCACAACTCAAAATACTAAAATTGTCAGGAGAGACAAAAAACTGTTTATGTTTAGTTCATCGTGCAGAAGCAACACACTTAACATAAAAATAGGCATAACTGTATTTTTCCAGTTAAAGGAGATAGTGATGTGAAAGAAATGTTTGCAGTAGTTAGAGATGTGTACTCTGAATTAATTTATGGAAAATAGTCAGTTTTGGAAAATTTTGAGTTGTGATCATTTTGTATTTAGGGTGCGATATGTATACATATCTGACCTTAAACGATTCTTTAAGTATTTAATCACTTACCGGTTATGCTTGAACCCAGTGCAGTATCTAAAATGGAATGTAAGATCTGATAGTTTAATAGTTTCTCGGGTGTAGCACCATCCTCCAGTTTGTCAATTATGCCATCGCATATTATCGAACCGAATTCACCATCCATCATAAAAAAGTAGTTTCGCAAACTACGGAAGTGATCAAGTATATTTACGTCTTGTAGAAACAAACGCATAACTTCATTATTGACCAATTCCAAATGGGCACTCATGGGTAGAACAACAGATTTTTGTAGAAATTCGGTTAATGTTATAACGCTCATTATATTTATGTCCAGTTTTGGACCTCTTTCAGGGCCATCAGATCTTTTGGTGTGATTATTCAGACGTATGTAGGGACTCATAGTATTGCAAGTAAAATTTGTGTAAATAAATTCCCTACAGCGTTTATAGGGATTTTGATAATCGGGTTGTGGGCAGGCATCCTCCTGTTGTTGGCATTCATTGTACACTGGAGCCTCAGTAGAGGCATCCTGTTGGTGCTTCTTCAATTTTTCCTCATTGGGAAAAGGAAATCCTTTTTTGGCCATTATGCCCGCTGTATTGAGGCCACATTCTGGCGTTGTTTCTACAAAAGTAGTAGCAGCTGTAAAAACAGCCAAGTCTTTGCATAAATTTTCTGTTATTTCAATATTTAGCTTCAAATCTGTTTGTGGTTTATTATGGTCTCCAGTGCTTTCTTTAATGCTGACATTTCCATTTACCCGATCGTCCTGCTTGTCATTTTGAACTTCTGTTAAAGGAGTTTTATCTGAGGTGGTAGACATGGGCGTTATAGGTGTAAGATATGTGTTGCTTCCAGCCCTTGCTACTTCCAGTTTGCCAGTTAAGATATTAAATTCGCTTTCTAATACTTTTTGACGATTGCGCGCTCTTTCGGTATCTAGGTTTAAATACAGCGCAGATCTTGCTGCCATGGGATCCTTATTATATTCACAAAATAAATCATTTTGCATCATGCGTCTACGATTGCGCTGCAAATCTGTCAATTCAGATTCGGGCAAAATGTTTAAATTTATATCGGGCATGGATTTGGTATGAGAGTTTTGGTTTTGAAAATTGAATTCTTCATTTAAAACGCGCATTTTATTACGTTTAGCTTCATTAAAGAGATTTTCATAGTTTGCTAAATAAAATTTGAAAATATTTCAATGACATGTTTGTTTTTTTAACATTCAAAAACTGTTTTACCTTTTGTTTCTAGCTTTGAAAATTGTATTGGAGTGGTTTGTTTTATATCAACTTCTATGGTTTTTAGACATTGGTCCATGTTTGTGCCTGACATGGCTTTTTGACGATTTGCCTGTAGCGAGTTAGTGGTAAAATGCGCTTCATTGGAGTTAAGTATGTCTGAATCACTGCGTTTAAGGCAGGATTTTACAACATTTGCATTAACTTCTATTTCTGGCAATAAGATATTTTTAAAACTTTCTTTAGAAATTTCAGTTAGAAGATTTTCTTCACATTGCTTTCCTTCATTAGCTAAACAAAGTGCCCTTAAATCTTTTTCGTTTTCTGAAAATTTTTCTACAAAATCATCCGATATACATTCCTCATATTCAGACGATGGATCATCTTCGTCACCAAAACAAGATTCAAAATCTGTCCCCGCTATGCTGCCAGGAGTTTGGAGTTGTGCGTTCTGTATTGTTGAAGAAGAGGCCGATGCCGGTGGTATATTTAAAGAAAGTTTCTTTTTGTATTCTTTACTTTTGACTCTTTCATTTTCATTTATCATATCACTTAATTCCTGATAGTATTCAATACGCTTTCTCAAATTGATATTATCTTTGATCATGCGTTCTTCTTCCATTTTCTCCGCTTCTTTAAGATACTTTAACTCCATTTCAACATTTGCTTTGCGCTCTCTTACCTTACGTTCTTTGGCATCTCGTAGTTGCATAGACAATTCTTCTAAGCGTTTCTTCTTCGTTTCCGATGCTATAAGAGCTATCTCTTCCTGTTCATCCGTCCAACGCTCCAAGTTGGCTTTGGATCTTTCGACCATGCGTTGAAAGAATTGTTTTTTCTCTTCAGATTTAGTCTCAAATACTTCACGTATTGTTATAGGCTTTATGCACACCTTTCTGGCATTTTCATAGTACTGCAAGCAGGCTAAATCAAGTTTTTCAATTTCCTCAAAGGAAAGACACACTGATATAGAAGGATAGTCTAAATCAAAAAGGGCATGCTAAGAAAAGTTGTTGTATAAAAGATTAATTAATATTCTTTAACATAATACAAAACACTCCATACATTTGGTTTGCAGGCCTTTAGTAGCATTGTATATTTCCCACATTGCAATATTTGCTCTTCAAAGTTTTGGAAAAATCCCGGTACAGATTCTTTGCGCACAAAATAAGCTTTATCATAAAAATATTTTGTATTTTCTCTGTAATGATCTACAAAGCCAACAAAAAGTTCATTACAGGGATCATCTAAAAGGCCATAAAAAATCCATTTTTGTAAATGTCTGCAACATAAAAATATTAAGAAATTTTCTAAATTACAAAGAATTCAAAGTGCCCCTACTTGAAATATACATGACAACATCTTTTTAAAATAAATACTAATAATGTGATATAATCTTTTTCGGTTAAGCGCATAATTTCGCGATACAAATAACCCAAAAACTGCGAACCCATGGGCGGTTTGACATTGGCATCAACTAAAAAGTATAAACAGAATTTAAATGATATAGTAAAAAGGTATTATGTATGTTTAGATTTGTTGCTTTCTTTCATTTCTTACCATTAGGATGTATAGCCAAAGTATATGATAGATTTGTTATTTGTTTCATCATCTTTTTCATTCGTTTATAAAAGCCCATTAAACAGTTGTCCTTTTTAGCAAAAACAAATTGACGAAATGTTAATAAATATTCGTCAATGGCACTGCACAAAGCCTTAAATACGAATAATAATAAATAAAACATTATTAAAAACGTTATTTATAAATTTACCTTAAACATAAAGCCTTCAAACATAAGTTTGTAGTCTCTCTTCATAATCATGGTTTGCATACGTTTATAGCATGTGCCGCATTCTAGGAAATCTTCAACAAAATATTCTATAGTACCAGGTAGAACCCCTTCTATTGTAATATTAGGCTTAATGGCAAATACAATAAATTCATCGTGATAAAACGTATCCGACTGTAAACCAACTAAAGCATTCAAACTAGTAATTCATATGCTAAAATATTACAGATTTTTATATAAATACCCGTTAATGACCTCAAATCGTTTAAAAAATCTTGCAGCTTATAAATTCTCGCTTCAAATGGCTTTTTCTGTTCTTCTTTTATATGGCTTTGCAAGAGTAAAGAAACATTGGCTTCTCCAACAAACGGCCTAGAACATGTTATACCAAAACATCCCAAACTTTCCCAACGCCAAGAAAACGCTTTCTTGGCTTTTTCCACACTAGTTTCTTCCATTTTTGTTGAAGTTGTTGGTACTTTCAAGGATTTATGTATAGTTGAAGTGGTAAGTCTAATAGACTTTACTGGTTGTGTAAATGTTTCAGGAAATAATCTTAATGCACTAACATTGACGCGCATAGAAGCTCCCAACAAACGTTTAGTCATACCGGTAAAAGAGAATTCTTCTTCATTATTTTTTTCAATGGCCTTAGCAGAGTATTTCTTTTCTATGGCCAGCAATTGATTAGTTTCACCTTCGAATAGGAATTTTGGTAAGTATGGATTGTTTGCAGACTTTATAGGTTTTGTGCTTTTAAAATACTTGGGTTCTGGTTTCATTATATCATAGTCGTTGAAAGTAGGATAATGGCGGTTATTTTTATAATTAGCATAAAGAGTAAAAGGTCCAGGTACCAGTAGCTCCGGAGGGCGCATATCAGGCTAAATATAGAGTAAAATTAGTCTGTTGTCGTTCTGACGTTAATAAACATAATCGTTTCTTACCACTTCATATTCCTCATGAACATTGCCCTGCAGTGCTAACAACAACTGCAATATACCTTTACCGGCGTCTTCTTTAAAGTATTTTTCATTTTTGATGGAATCTAATTGCTCTTCAAATGCAACAAATTTAGAGCAAATTTCTGGGTTAGCGCGGGAATTTAATTTCGCGGCAAAAATTTGTATGTCCAGGGCCCGTTGTGGTTCAAAATCAACATATTCCTCTAATTTGTTCTTATTTTGTGGCCTTGGTGATTTCTTTAACAATACCTGGTACGACAACGCTTTAAGTTTAGGCACAGCTGCCTGAACTTGATCTGGACTAAGCGTATCATTTTCCTGTGCAATGCACAAACACAGTTTATTAATAAGAAAATAAACACTATCTTTGTTTGCCTCCAAATCGTGCATCTTTTGATTTTTGTTTAAAAACAAGCAAATCAATTAAAACGAATATAAAATAAACCGAACTTTTTATCCTTTTTGCATTTCTTTCTCTTACAACAAAATTTGCTGTTTTGATAAATTCTCTATTTACATATGTAAGTATCGAGAATGGGAGAAAAAGCAACTTTTAATAATATCATTTACAGTACATGCTTTTATTAAATGCTTTCCCTTTATTAATTGTATATGTATATTTTTTAATGAAATTCCCAAAACCTGGTTCCTATTTTCTATGATTTTTTCAAGACCGACGAACAAAATAAAACGACTAGCAACAGCTGGCAAGTTATACATACAGCGTTGCCAAAGTTGTTTTTTCTAAACATGAAAATCCTGAGGAAATTTGGGTGCCAAATTCCTTAAAATTTTAATACATATGCGTACAAGTATTCAGTACACGTATAATATGTAGATACATACATACATATTTATAATAATAACTGAAAAAAATTATCAATTGATTTCTGCCCACTAAATTTGTAATTTTACAAATTGATTTCAGCAGTTAATCACGCTTAATACGTTACTCGAAAGTTTCGAGTTTTGCAATTGATTACAGAAAAATACTCCTATTTACTTTAATCTCATACAAACTCTCGACGATTTAAAAGTAGACGCTTACAAAAAATAGCAAATTTCGGCGCCAATATTCATTTTATTATTTAAGTTTTTAAATTAAAATTAGTTAGATATTTTTTTACAATAGTTAAAATTTCACATCAATTTAACTTAATCAATCACATTTTCTTATATGAATCATGCTTGTCTTTAATAATCCAAAATCTATCCACAATATCACCATTTTTGTCATCGGAAACTTGTTCGAAGTAAAGGTGCGTACGATTATGAGCTTTCAATCGTGTATAACCATAATCCTGTAATGCAGAAAATATTGTTAAAAAAAAACTCTCAAGACTTAAAGTAATACTTACATTACTATGAAAAGCATTCCATTTGGGTAAAACTTTTGAAAATGGTTCGCGATTTTCATTACAACCAGCAGATCCTGTAATTATTTGTATGGGGGCTTTGGCGTTAGTGTAAGGAGCTTCGATCGAACCATTGTATATTTTAAAATCGTAAATGGGCCAGAGACGCGTATAAAAATGTTCATGCGCAAAAATTTCCACATCAACATCATATTTATAAAATAAATCTTCCAAGCCAAATATTTTGAAAAGAGGCAAACCTTGTCGTATATAAGTTTCCAATTTCTCATTACAATCATATTCTTTGTCATCACTGCAGTACATTGGCCGATGTCCGTAAGTTATAATCCAAGGGTGAACAGCACGATTTTCTGGCTTATTGGCTTCTTTCAGATCATTCTCCAGCCACTCAAATTGTTTTGTTAATAATTTATAACCATAATGAAGAAAATAGTAGACTTCCGTGGAAAAGGATATAAAATGTATGGGACCCATATTGAAACTATACCATAAGCTATCGTAATCACCGGGCATGTTAAATCGCGTTTTATAGTTGGAGAAATTGCTTTAAATCGTAAAGATAAAATGTTCAACAAGTCATGAAAAATTTATTTATTATTGTTCCTTAGAAGATTTTCAGAAAAAATGTCGGAAAAAAATTATGACACCAAGGCCGGGATTTATAAGATTAAAAATAAGTATTTAAATCAAAATAATAGAGTAGAAATACTCTATTATTTCGATAGTCACATTTTGGTTTTGTAGTATATACATACATATGTATGTATATGTATATGTAAATTTTTATTAAAAACGCTGCACTAAACAACTATTCAAATATGACTTAGTACATACATACATATGTATATAATGAGTTTTGATTACCACGTATGTATGTACATATGTATATTTGAAATATATCAATTATTTTTTACTTTTTTTCTTTTTTAGAGCAAACAGACAACTGACTACTTACTATTTTTCTTCGTGATTACCAGGACATGTCATGTAAGGGACATAAGCAGCTATAGTTTCAATCTGACTCATAAAAGCATCTCCCACGGCCGCATCATCGGTGTCCATATCATACGCGAAATCACCAACATGTATTATAGCATCATACATGCTAAGCTGGGTATCTTCCTGCAGACGTGCCAATGACTGGGCATTCTCATTGCCCATATCACCATATATAGCCAAACTAGGCGACCAGTCATTACCCTCTGGCGTTGTTTTGAAGAAAAACATGGGCGACCAACCAAAATCACTGCCACAGACATATTCATAGCGTGCTTTCCACTTGAGGTTTTTTAACGTAACGGTATGAACAAATTGGGTTGCCTTTTTTGAACCACCATCTACAAAACATTTTGAAGTTCCTGAGACTTTCTGTAAGGTTTGGCGATTATTGAAATTTTCGCCAAATACAACCAATGATTGATTTGTGGCATCGCGTGTGGACCAAGTAACAACGATATCATTCAAATTTTCTAAAAAAAAGAAAAATAAACTTTTTCAAATAAACTATGAAATATTGACGTCAGAAATAAAATTAATTCCAATAGGTACATACATATGATGTAGTACATATGTAAATACAATTTCCTTGCGATAGTGTTTGTATTTGACTTAAAAAGATAAAATACATCGTTTCCTTTACTATTAAATATTATATAAGTATAAGTTTTATTTCTTAAGCAACATGATTGGAACATAATGCAAACTAAAATCGTTTCAGTTTTTAATACAACTCTTCGAAATGGAAAAGTTCTTATAAGGGAAAGGCATATGCTTATTGTGGTTTCTTTCTTTTATTTTTTGACGTCGAATTATTGTGTTCATCATTGATTGTAGTATTAATTAATAATAATTTACTTACCTATTTGAAACAACATATGTAAATTTTAATTTCCAATTACCATATAAAACTCGGAACGATTTCTTATTACATCTTATCGCACAAAAGTAGTAAGAAAATTAAAAAAAAAAAGTTTATCATGCTCTATATAAATAATATATTTTTCAATTTTAGTAGTACATATGTAAAATCTTTATAAAAAGTAATCATAAAATTATAATAATAATAATAAAATAAAAAATATATATTACAAAAAAAGTATAAAATGTAAAATTATAAAAAGGTTTTGTTAAAGAATAACGTTTACTTTTTTTTTCATTACAAAATTTTTATACTTACATAAATATTAAGCTTCATATTTCATATTTTGCACTTTGTATGTTTTAAAAAGTATACCTTTTCACTATAACTATGAATTCGCATTGCAACAAACCCAAATTTTAAGAATAACTTTTTATAACAACTTTCTAACCTCAATTTTTTATCTGCGTTTAGGGAAAACGCTGCAAACCGAAAATTTTAGCGGATCTTTAAGTATAAAATTTATAAAAACACAAAATTTAAATTTGGACAATGTGACAGCAGTATTAAAAATTTTTGCATAATTATTAGTAACTTCCATGTTGATCTTTTATAACCCAAAATTTATCGATCACTTCACCATTTTTGTCATCTGAGACTTGTTCGAAATATAAATGCGTAGAGTTGAAAGCCTTAAGACGAGTATAACCGTAATCCTGATAAAATTTGAAATTTTATTTTAGTAATTACATATAAAATATTACTACTTTAATACCATAGATTGCAGAGCAAAATTTTTATTACGCCTGTTTGGTAATAATTATTTTTACACTGCTAATCTATGCACGTACATACATATATAAATAAAAAACAATACTTTTCACCCACCTGGCTATGAAAAGCGCTCCACTCAGGCATGTGTTTGACAAACGGCTCACGACCTTCTTTATTACCAGCTGAGCCAGTTATGATATGAACAGGTGCTTTCGGGTTATGATAAGGTTCGGCCAAAGAACCATTGTAAACGGTATAATTATATATCGGCCATAAACGTTCGTAACAGTGTTCATGGGCCCATATTTCAACATCAACGCCATATTTATAGAATAATTCTTCTAAACCAAAACCGCCCAACAATGGCAAGCCCTTTCGTATCACAGAATTATGTTGGGAACAGTCATCACCATTATCATTGCTGCAATACATGGGGCGATGGCCAAAAGTTATAATCCAAGGATGTTTAGCACGGTTACCTGGTCTGTTGGCTTCTTTTAAGTCCTCTTCCAGCCACTTATATTGAAATATTAAAGGTTTTAATCCCAAATACAGATAATAGTAAACTTCAGTTGAAATGCCTATAAAATGTACCGGACCCAAGTTAAAGCTATAAAATACGTTTTCCCAACCACTGGGCATGCTAAATCGGGCTTTATAATTAGAAAAATTACTACAAGAAATAAAAATACACAATTAAATCAAACTTTAATTATCAATATAAAAACGTACTATGCCACTTCATGATTGCCAGGTACCACCATGTAGGGAACGTAAGCTGCTATAGTAGAAATTTGACGCATAAACTCATCTCCCACTGTACCATCTCTTGAGTTCATGTCGTAAGCAAAATCGCCGACATGTAAAATTACATCATATAGCCCTGCTTGGGTTTCCTCTTGCAATCTCGGTAAAGATTGAGCATTTTCGTTGCCAAGGTCACCATAAATAGCCAAACTAGGTGAACAATTCTTTTGTGTAGGCAAAGTGTCAAACCAATACATGTTCGACCAACCCAAATCGCTACCGCAATGATATATATAACGAGTGTTTTTGGTAAGATTACTTAGAGTTACCTTTTTAGGAAAACGAAAAAAATTCTTTAGACGTTGTAACACTATTTACATTAGAAATTTTCATACCCTGTGTATAAATTGGGTACGTTTTGCTTGACCACCATCCACAAATTTGATGGGACTATTTTTATTTTCCTGCATATAAGAAAGTGAATGTGTACCATATTTGCAGATGGAACTATTAGTATTATCGGTTGTTGACCATGTCACAACAACATCATTTACGGCTTCTAAATACAAATTCAAAAACTTTAGATTAACAAAAGTTTGCAACGATTGTCAATAGCATACAAAATTTTGTCATAAATGTTTTTTTAGCGATTACAAAATCAAATTTTAAAATTGAAATTTGGCCAACAATTTTTTGGTTTCAAATTTTTGTTGAAAAACAATTTTGCGCCATAAACAATTGAAGAAAATATCAATACTATATTACATTTGCATGGTATTTTATACACTTTTTGCAATTCAAAAATAATATTCTCTTTGTCATATAAAATATTAGTAATAGGAAAAATTAATTTCATATACACTTCAACAAAAAAAAAATGTTAGGACTTTTTATCTCAGAAAACTTAGTGGCGCCAACACCACTTTTGCAATAGATTAAAGAGCGCAAGCTTTCTTAAGGGGGATGGCTATAAAACAGAATCACATCTCTCATCTACATTTAAGAAAAAATAACGTATGTATGTATGTATGTTTAGCTGAAATTATTGAATCCTTTCATTTTATATATGAACATATGTATTTATTTTGACAAGATAATATAATTTGCCTAATATTATGAATTATTAAATATGTATGTATATGAATTTGTTTATTTGTTGGTGTATCTGCATTTGTGCCATTACATTTTATTTAGTGTTGCATAACGTTGTTTTTCAGTGCGGAAAATATTTTGTTGCTAGTTTTGATTTCGAGATTTTATTATCAGTTGTATTTCATAAGTACAATATCTTTCTTTTTGATTAAGAAAAACTAAATTCAATACTCGTATATTTTGCTCTATGTATGTATGTATATATAAAAGAGTTCTGAACATTTTTTCTTATAAGTTTATGTATGTAATTTTATTTTTGTTCTGTATTTTTGCTCTACATCGACTTTATCAATAATTTTTAATATTTTAAAATTAAAAACATAAATATGTCTGTACTAAGTATATATGTATTAAAATTAAATTAAAAAAAAGCTTTCCTTAATCATATATAGTTTGAACTTTTCACGTGAAATTTGTACTCCCTTTAGAGTTGTTATTTGGTGCTTGTAGATGTCAGAAACTATTTCTGGACAAATTAAACTGGGAATGCTTACATTACAAATTAAGTTGTGCCTGGAATGTCTCTATCCTAAACAAACAAAAATAAATAACATAAAAACTTAATTATAAGCTCCATGTTGATCCTTAGTTATCCAAAAAGAATCTATTATGGCGCCGTTTTTGTCATCCGAAACTTGTTCGAAATGCAAATGGGTGTTATTGTAGGCTTTAAGGCGTGTATACCCATAATCCTATACAAAAAAATATATGTACATATATTACAAAACAAGAAATCTTTATAATTTTTTATAATACTAACTTGACTATGAAAAGCACTCCATTCTGGTATGTTTGAAAGAAATGGTTCTCTTCCTTCTTTACAGCCAGCGGAACCAGTTATAATATGAATTGGTGCTTTTGGATTATGGTATGGTTTATCGTAAGAACCATTTAAAACTTTATAATCATAGATGGGCCACAATCGCTCGTAAGAGTGCTCATGAGCCCATATTTCTACATCAACTCCAAAATCATAAAATAGTTTCTCTAAACCAAACATGTGCACAAAAGGCCAACCCACACGTGTTAAAGTCTCTGAATGGGTACAATCATTATCGTTTTCGTTGCTACAATACATCGGTCGATGACCATAGACCACAATCCAAGGCTGCTTAGCACGATTTTCTGGCTTTGTTGCCTCTTGTAAATCTTTTTCAAGCCAATTATATTGAAACACCAAAGTTTTTAGACCATAATTTAGAAAATAGTACATTTCCGTTGAAATGCCTATAAAGTGCACTGGACCCAAATTAAAACTATAAAAGAGATTTTCTGTACCGCCCGGCATGCTAAATCTAGCTCTATAATTTGAAAAATTACTGCAACATTTTCAATAGTTAGTCAAACCATATTTCGAATAACACAAAATCGTATGCATTTACTTACTATTTTTCCTCGTGATTACCCGGTACTACCATATATGGCAAATAAGCGGCAACACTTTCAATTTGCCGCATAAATTCATCGCCTACCCGAGCATTATCGGTATTCATGTCGTAGGCAAAATCTCCTACGTGTATGATGGCATCATAGAAACCGTTTTGTGTATCGTGCTGTAAACGGGCTAAAGACTGGGCATTTTCGTTGCCCATATCACCGAACAAGGCAATACTCGGTGACCATGTGTTACCCTCCGGCACAGTGCGAAATTCAAATTTAGCCGACCATCCCAAATTACTACCACAGTGGTATATATATTTTGTAGAGTGCTTTAAATCTAACAGCTTTACCTGATAAAAAGATTTTAAACTAAAAACAAATAAACTCTTGAAATTTCTAAGTTACCCGGTGTATAAATTGGGTCTTTCTTTTGTCCCCACCATCAATAAATTGCTGTCTACTTCCGAAAGCTTGATAGGTAAAGTTATTGGAATTGCCATATTCAACTAATGTTTCACCGGTGTCACTACGAGTTGACCATGTTATGACAATGTCATGAGGCTTTTCTGTAAGTTAACAAATATACGTATGTATGTAATTGGAAGAAAGCATACATATTACATAGTATATCAAAAAAATCTAAGCATAAACAATTATCATCTGTTTCCACACGAGATCACAAGAATAGAAAGTTGTGCAACACTTAACAAAATGTACTAGATTAATGAAAAATTATCAATAAAAAGCATTTGATCGCTGAAAGATATACATATGCACTTCTATATGTACATACATACATACATACATATCCAACGGCAAGTATGCGTGTCCCCCTGCTATAGCAGAAAATTAAAAAATATAATTACAATTTCTGTCAGACATCAATCAAAGAATTCAATTTATACACATTCGAAAAGTTATTGTTTTGTAACTTTTTATTTTTTTTTATTGCATCCCCTTATATTTTCTGGTAGAGACTTCACGTCAGCCACTCTGAATTTTATTTTACATTTTTTTTAATAAAATAAAAATTATTTTTGACATCTTTTGTTTTTGTGTAGCCTTCCTTTTTCATTATTACATATTATACACAGTATTGTTATCGTATTACAACCGATTGGTTTGTTAAGAAAATTTGTATGAGAACTTAAATATTTTTTTTTAGTAATTTCTATAAAAAATGTTCAGACAAATTGGTTGCCGGTATTATAGAAACGTCAAATATTTATAATTTATATTTTATTGGAAATCCATGTTCAAATATTTTTCGCAATTTTTAAATTTTGCCCTTTTTTGTAGTACCAAATATAAAATAACGTTTGTGTAAATAATAACAATGTTATCAATTAATATAGATGTTTTTTTGTTCATAAAAATACAATAAGCAAGAAATTATTAAAACAAAGACCGAACAGAAACAAAAGAAAATAGTTTAGGTTTGTACGTATGTATGTATGTATATAGTATGTGCATGTATTTGTTTACTAAGTTATATTAAAAAATTTATTACATATTTATTATTTCCTTATTTTGTTTAATATCAATACAAAGAAAACCTTTGTAGCAAATAAATTATGTTTTTATATAATAGAAAAGTCATAAATTATATTTGTAAGTTTAAAATCAATTCCAAAAATATAACATAATACCAGTTTTAGATAAAAGAAATAGATCTAATGATTCTGGTAGCCCAATCATTTTACAAAATATTATAGAAATAAAGATTATATTTATGACTATCGTAAAATAGAGTGTAGACTGATATTTATAGCCAAGCCGGACAATAATAGAAATTACATAGAATCAACTCATAATAAAATGGCATTCGGTAAAATGAAGTAGAAGGTTTAGTTACGGAATGAAAATTTAATTTGTTTCAGTTATAATACATACAATACATAATTTAAGCTAGACTTTTGCAGATGAGTAAGGCAGCACCTAAGAAAATGTAGGCATATAGGCAGCTAGAATATAATTTTTGTTTTTGCATGGTTTTAAAGGGATTAAATGCACTCTTATATTGGAACAGAAATAAATTATTAATTCCTAGTTTTAATAAAACGTTTTCACTCTAGTATATATCTTTATAGATTAGCAACTTCTGTTTTTATATTTAATGACAATACGAGCGCACATGATTTGTTTGCCACGTCTGACGGCCACGTCTTCGTTACGCTGCCCATAATGTGCAGTTATAACTATAAATTTTCTATGCTTATAACGTGCATAATTATTTTTACCAAAAGTTTAAACTTCTTAGAGATACCTACATATCGTCGTCGAAAATCCAAAAGTACGTATCATCAAAACAATCAAAATCGGGTTTTTGATTGATTATGATTCGTTATCTTACGTGTCTCTACCAGTTTTTAGATTTTTGCGACCAAAACTAACGCTTTTATATCCATAATTCAAAATAACATATCGACATTTGCATTATTTTCACAAGTCAAATGAAAAATATATGAAAATAATATATTTGAATTTTTAAATAACAAAGCAGGCATCGATTATTGAGTTTTCCTTTGTTTGTAAGCGTTAATAACGGTTAATAAAAATCAAATTAAAATATTATTTCATATTTATAACTTTTCATTTTTGTTTGATACGTCCTTTTGTTTCAGAAAACGCAAGAACAAGTTTTTTCACTTGAATTAGTTTAGTTGTTCTGTTTTAATTCCAAATTCCATCAATTGTTTCTATATCTGAGGTATTTTTTATTTTATTTTATAAAGTTTTTTGCTTCTCCTGTAAAATGAGAAAAAGTGATATTACGTACTTTTGGATTTCCAGCGACGATATATACTTTTTTAATTTACTAATTATAAGTTTTTTGTTTAATGCATTTGGACAAAGTTGACATGTAACATGAAAAATAATTAAGTTCAACTTATTCCTAAATATCTAGAACAAAATTTAAGGACGTAGGCATACATACATACATATGTATGTATGAATATTTAATTCAAATATTATCCATAACAGTTCACACACACGCACAAATAAACATATAACATATTTATATATGTACATACATAAATATGTACATACTCTTGTATACTCGATTACTGAAAAAAAGTTTCAATAGTAAAATTTGTAGGATTTTTCGTGTTGTAATTTTATAAAAATACAAACACATAAAAATTAAGAATATTACTAAATATTTCTTACCTCCAAATGACAAATGTACTTGTTCTGGCTGAAAATGAACGATGTCCAAACTCTTCATATAATTTTTATCATTATTCCTCAAAGTGTTTATTCCTAAGACTACGCCATTGAAATAAAACAAAACGCAAAATAGAATAACAAAACGCATTTTGTTAACAGGAGTAATAAATTGCAAATAATTTCTTTTTTCTTTCTGTTTTAACTTCTGCTATAATTTACTTAATCAGTTTCTAAAATTTTAATGCACAAAATAAGATCGTGATACAAAATGTCAGATAAAAGCAAAAAGTAGTGTACATCAAGCGATTTCTGTAAATGTAAAAGCAGAGAATAGTTGCCGCAACAGCCAATTGTCAACCGAGGAATCCGCTTTCGAGTGAGAGCTTTACGAATGGGTGATGATGGTTTTGAAGGATTAGCCTATTGCCCATTATATCTTTATTGATATTAGAAATAAGGCGACAATAATACCACTGCAGGACAAAATGTAATATCAGAAATTCGTTGCAACCAAAATTGCCGATATATGAGTATGTTAAGTTTCATGTCAATGTCTGCATTTTATATAACATGTTTTCGGGCAATATACAAACTTACTTAAAAACTATAACTTAAAATAGTAAATTTTTTATTATGTACTAGTAATTTTACATGAAACGTTTTCCGTTTTAGTAGTGACTTTCATGTCTGGCATCCTTACACATTTACTTTTATTTACAGAAATATTTCAAATGCACGTGCAGACCATAACAAAACCAAAACAATTCTTAATAAATATTGAAGTTTAAGTAAAATGGGTGGCAAAGGCAAAATTATTAACAAAAAACGTAAATTTCAAGGACACAAAGAAGATGATCCTGAATTTGATTTGGCGAAAAAACATTTAAAGACTAGCCATCTCCGAGCAATGGAAAAAAGACTTATAATTGTATTAGAAGGAGCGCAACTGGAAACAGTAAAGGTAGGAATAAAAAATATAGTAAAAAAAACATAATTACATTGTTACCATTATTTTTAGGTTGGCAATACATTTGAATTACTAAATTGTGACGATCATGCCAATATTATGCGTAAAAACAATCGGGATCCGGGTACATGCCGGCCGGATATTACACATCAATGTTTACTTATGTTATTTGATTCCCCACTTAATCGAGCTGGACTCTTACAAGTTTATATACGTACCGAAAGAAATGTTTTAATAGAAATCAATCCCCAGACTAGGATACCTCGAACGTTTAAACGTTTTGCCGGTTTAATGGTGCAACTCCTACATAAATTTTCTATAAGAGCCAATGACACTTCAACTAAACTTATGAAAGTAATTAAAAATCCTATAACCGATCATTTACCAGTGGGCTGCAAAAAATTTGCAATGTCGTTTTCGGGAAAATTATTAACTAACATTAAGGATTTAGTGGCGAAGAAGTCCAATGATGATGACGAAGAGGATCCAGTCGTTTTGGTTGTTGGTGCCTTTGCACATGGTGTCTTAAAGTGTGATTATACAGAGGCTTTGTTTTCAATAAGCAATTATCCACTATCGGGAGCCATCGCTTGCTCCAAATTGTGCAGTGCATTTGAAGAAACATGGGGGATAGTATGAATGGTTAGATATACAGATACATATTCTGATCTAATTTATTACAAATGTTGAAGCAAGTCTACAGATTGATTTTTATATAAATAAAAATATGTTTTGTTAATATGACGTGTATTTAACTTTTTTATATATTCTTTGCGTTAAATATAAAACATTACATCTGTTTAGTTATTATATAGAAAAGTTATTAGTTTAATAGTTAGTAGTTAAAAAAAATGTAGACAGAAAGAAGTGGATACTTCTAATATTGGTTAACTCCCCGACTATTACTTTTCACTGTCATTCTTTTCATCGTTCGCCTTTTTTTTTATCCCTGCTTCTCTTTTAGCTGCAGCATCTTCTCGTTGCTGCTTAATGAGTGCTAGACGTGCTAAATCTGCTTTTGCTTGAAAAGTTTTTCCTGCGGCATGTAATTTTTCATAACGCTCGCGAGCTTTTTGTTTTGCAAGTTGTTTAAGGTCTTGTCGACTTAACTCAGGCTTTAAGTCTAGATTGCTTTCTAAGTTTAATTTAGTTAAATCACTCAGGACATCTTTAGCCTGTCGGTTGGGATTTTTTACCCGTATGAGGCTGGCAACGCCTTTTTTTGTTTCTTCTTCTGAGTCCTCACTGCTTGTAGGCATTTTGCCAGGAGCAGCAAATTTTGTTATTGGGCCCCGAGCTTTGCTACTACTTGGTTGGTCATCTTCCTCACTCGATGATTCTTCGCTACTACTTTCTTCTTCGTCTTGCTGTTGCAATTCTTCAGGTGAGGTAAAGCGACGATTACGACCCTTGTGATTTACAAATTTACCACGTGGCATTTTTTGGTAAACTTTGTTTTTATATTAAATTGCTAGTTTTTTATATAAATCAAACTGCGGAATCTTTTGCGTTTACACTTATTTCTATAAGCTGACTGACAAGACAGCACATGCATATGTATGTATCCCTACAATAGAGAAGACAGTATTTCAAAATGACGTTATAAAACAGAGTTGTTTTGACAATACACAATTTTAATAGTTATTATATAAAATAATAATAAAATTTAACTCATATACTTATAAAATGCTTTACATTTACATCTTATTATAACTTCTTTTTTTTTAATAGTTGAAGTATTTTCTATACAACTTTTTTTTAGGTCTATAGATCTGACATTGAAGTATTGTTAGATACCAAATTTCAAATACAAGTACTTCATTTGGAAATATGCTGTTTTATGTACTTAATTATTAAAATATGTGTGTATATAAACAAAGCATATTATATATTTTACTGTATATTTAATAGATCTAGAAAGGAAGGTACTTATTTATATCCCATACATTGTATAATATTTATTTTAGTATTTATATTAATTTGACAGCACTGTTTTTATAATGACATTTTTCGAAATTCATTAGAGAATTGGTAAAGTTCGAAAATGGTGGATAACCCAAAGATTTTGTTAAAAAATTCACATTTTATTTATTGAAAAATTGCATTATTTTTTAATATCTAAACATTTTCTCAACAAGTTTAACTTAAACGAACAAGAAAGTGTTAAAAGTTGTTAAACGTTAAAAAAACATGTAAGAAAATACATTAAATCATGCCACCAAATAAAAATGTGATGAAATTATAAAGCAAATAAAAATGGTGATTCTGCCCCGAACAAGCAATGCGAAGAAAAAAAACGCCTTGAATTTGGATACTGCTTTCTTGTCAAAAGTTTTTGGCTGTGAATGTTTAAAAAATAATGAAAAAGTTGTTAAGATAAATAAACATTTTTTCCAAATTTTATTTTAGGAATTCCTATAAATTTCATGTTTTTTCAGTAATGCTAGACAGCCATTTTGTTTCTTTATTAATACTTATTTTTTTTAGTACAAACACGTAGTCCTCTTTGTATCTCCCATTTTAGTTCTCTGCATATAGTCATTTCTTTTTCTCTTGTAAAATGCGGTAATTTAGTACTCATGCTAGAAAAAGAAAAGTAATAATACTTTTCATACCATATTTTACTCGTGAGTAATTTCGAAAAATAAATGTATATTTGATGAAAACCCGCGTTCTTTCGGTCGGGTGCGCGTTCGTTATGCAGAAAATTTAATAAAAATAGTGTTAAAATTATTGAGATAATTAAAAAATGTATAAAAATCAATACATTAATGTAAGCATCAGTGATTTACAGTAAAATAAAATGAATATATATGATTTAAACGCCTAAAAAATTTGTTGAAAAAGTGAGACTGCTGGGCAGCACGCACATACAAATAAACTACGCGAACAACTAAGAAGAATTAAAACTGCAGATTGTTAATAAAACGGTGCGAACGAACGTTTTCGGGGAAAAAATAAGAAAAAATGTATAAAGAACACATAATTTTTTTTTTTCTACAAAAAAAGGGGGGAAAATAAAATAACAAAACTGAAAAAAAACGTATAATCGTCGTCGCGTGTATATGCGAATTGAAATTTGTGTATGTCAAAAGAATTTGCTAGTGACCAGTGACTAAAATTAATACAGCAAATATTCGCTGCGTGTATACGTATATGTGTGCATGAAGTTGACATCAAAAAATACTGAAGTATGCAAATGTGTATGTGCATTTCTGTCGCATGAGCGTAGGATATAACCTCTACATAGCTGTGTGTGTGTATGTGTGTTTGTTTATTTTCGAAGTCGCTTTTGACGATCGCGGTTTTCAAAATGTTGTTGCCCAGGCGTCATATTAAATAAAAAAAGATAAAATTGTAAAATTTATTTTACTTTTAATTCATGTTTTTTAGTTTTAGGCATTACTGAAAGTAGAATTTTAAAACTTGTGCGTGTGATTTTAACTTAATAATCAAATATCAATGAAAATACATAACAGCTTACAGAAAATAATATTAGTCTATTATTGTGAATAAAAATAGCATAATTATACGATTGACAACATAAAGCTGCAACATACTTATGTAAAAAAGGAAAGATAAACTAAATAAATTAGAAACAACTCATCTCATTTGAAAAGTATTACTTTTATCCTAAATAATATATAATATAAAACAAAAATGTCGAAGGATTAACCTGACCTAACAAAATGAACATTTTGGATTAAAACATTAGTACCAACATACATTTAATGGTAAATACTTTTATATATGTATATTTAGATTAGATTTCTAAACCATAAGTATAACGGTGTGGTTTTATTATTGGAGACTTGATTTAGAATTGGAAAAATCACATCTAAATCCAATTTTATTTTAAAAATATTTTTATCTATATTTCTTCACGATTTGCTTTCAACAGACTTTTCAAAATATAATATATTAATAAAATCATAACCCAAAGCAATTGAATTAATGGAAAGCAAGCACGAGCTAGACGTTTAAAAACAGGCGAGGTTATATATACTGGATTTTGTGCTTAATTAGGCTGCGTGTGACAGCTTAAAAAAGTAAAAACAAACCGTATTAAAAGGTATTCCAACTTGGTTTTGTGAAGTAATTTAAGGTCCGTTCGCTTTGTATTTAGGTAAATATATTTTTGAAAGTTTTATCTAGTCAATATCACTCTACTTTGCAAAAAAAATTTTATTATACACTATACACATTGAATTGACTACCTCTATGTGTCTGACTTTTTACCTCTTTTATTATAATAATTGCCGTAAATTTATCTGACAGCAGTATTGTAAACGCTTTTTCAGAAGAGTGTAATATTTAGTTTTTAAAGCATAAGATCACAAAACAAATTGTTTCGCACGCGTCAAAAACAATAAGGATTGGAAATTCTGTTATCAAAAATATTAAAACTTAAAAAGATAATTATATCTAAACCAATAGATAGATCTTAACTAGACTTAGCAGTTTTTTTTTTTGAATATTGTAATATGCCAAAAAGAGCTTGGTATCTAAATAAACATTTCAATTGCCTTCTGTTATGAGTGTGTGTTTTTTACTAGTTAAATAAGCGATCGGGATCTTGATGTAATGAAGTGATAATAGTTATCGCACTTCAGGATAAAATTTGTAATACTCCCCGATGATTATCGGCTGGTTATGAATTGTTCTTATACATAAACTTATGGCAGATAAGTACTGGTAACTAATCCTAAATCTGGTATATTTAGTGTTATATAAATTTAATTAACAGCACAGTATATCTCACGAACGTAGGAAAGATATTTAGTCAAAGAAATCTATAAGCTCATTATAATTACCAAAACTGAAATTCTTTATTATTATGAAAAGAAGCAAAGTTTTATGATTTTTGCTAAATCAGTGAAGTATTTAAACTTTTTCTTCGCTTTGCCATATATTATTATAATCTGATACTAAACCAGAAAAGCCTTGGGAATTTGTATAGGTAGGGACTAAGATATTTTGGTTCAATAGAATTTTATACTGGATAGATATCTTCCCTAGAAATAGTGATCACTTTCATATCAAATATGCAAAAGTTGAACATTTTCTTTAGAACCCTGGCTTTTATATTTATGGAATAAGGTAACAAATTCGACAACAGAATAGGTTTTTAAGATAATTTTTAATATTCATAGTAAACCATTTTATATTTCATGTTGCATACTAATATCTATTTATTCACGCAACGAGTTCATTATTTAAAATAAATCTAAACGGCGTCCAATGACGTCATTAAATAAAAAATTTTGTTTTAATTTTTTTTCGTATCAAACTTTTAAAACATAACAATTTGTTTTTAAGAGTTTTCTTTTTGTTCAAAAAAGCGAAACGTAAACAAGCACCGAAAAACTATGTAAACAAAAAGTTCTTGTCTTTTTTAGAAAAATATTTTGACCCATTAAATGCAACACTGTTGAGGTTCAAAAGCGTCTATAAAAAGAAGAGAACATTGTCTGTTCGTTGTGAAATTTTATATACCTGTCTCGTTTTTTGAATTTTCTTTTTTAGTATATTTTTTTTTCATACCGCCAATTTCAAGAGAGTTTTGCCTTTATGTTATCTGAGCGTAAAAGAGATGGTTAATTGAGTGTATGTTATTATACATACTGTTGACAAGCTCATTCATATGTATGTCAAACTTATTTCAGTTCTTTATCTTTTTTCATACAATTACGTCCGCTGTTCATCGTTGCTTGTTGTGTGTAGTGAAAAAAGTTCCTAAAACCTTAAAATAAGTAAAACAAAATACTTAAGATATCTGTATATGTAATTGATAAATTAATGAAAAAATTAGATTCTTTCGTTCGAAATACATTCTTTTCAATATAAAAAATTAAAGAAATTTGAGAAAAAAAAGTGGTTCCATTGAAAGTTCGTATTTAGTACATGTGTGTATACATACCGTTTAAGCATTTTTGTTATTTGTTGTTTCCCTATTCTTAGTTTTGTGTTTCCTTGATTTTTGTGTTATCAGTATTTTGTTTTACTATTTTTCGCTGCTATGGGTGACAGATTTTTGTTGCCGACAGCAGTAGCAGCAGAACCCAGTTTTGTTGACGTCCGTGACTCCGTGCTTGATGTGTACACAATATAATGAAATGTTCAAGAGTAAGACAAAAACCGATTATTGTCGATAGTATCGTCCAAATACGTCTACTGTACTATATGAATGGCATTGCTATCGTTGCGGCTCAGTCTCTGTTAGCTTCGCACATATAGTAGGTACATTAGTTAGAAAAGGATAAACAAATTACTTATTTGTGCAAAAAGAAAGAAATCAACAAAATCAAGGATGTATATTTAAGTATTTAGTACTAATTGTTTTCTTCATATTTGGAAATATTTATTTGCAAAGAATTATTAAAAATTTAAATAGCTCATAAAAATCGAATATGATTTTTTAAATAAAATTTTATTATAACTGTAGTTTTAAAATGCAAAGAAAACTTCTAAACTTGTTTTTTAACTAAAAAAATACCGGTAAAACGTTTACTTACTACAATTTTAATCGATATTTAACTTGTCAGAAGAGAAAGGCTTAATTTAATGACTGTATGTACATATGTATGTAGAATTTGGGTTATCTATCACATACGACTTTAACCTGCAGAACTATTTTCCTTATTTACCATTAAAATAAAAACGGATACCTACATATATACGTATGTATGTATATAATAAGATTTTCTCAAAAATTCAGTCATTTGTAAAAGTTTCTCCTTTAAATTGTTGTAAGTTTTTGTAAAGCCCTTATTATAAATTAAGTGACAGCTAATCTACACACATGCACAAAAGATTTCTTTATTATGCAAAAAAAAAAAGAGAAAGTTTTATGTTAAAAAAATATTGAAGTGTGACGTTTTGTTTTTGTTATTCATTGCTATTAATTATTTGATTACTTATGACAAACTACACACATTCACAGCTGCTTATAACCGGCGAAAAGAGTTGAAAGCAGCAAGCATTGTGCTGAATTTGAATCCGCGAACAACTACTTTCAGTACACAAGAATAATTTAACTCAGCTTAAATGAGTGATGTTATTACGCGGTAATCAATATTTGCTGTGCTTGCGGTTGTTTATATCGTTTCGTCGTCCCTGGCGACCTTTTGTCTATCACATAAAATTTCATTACTGTTATAGTTTTTGAAGTATTTTTTTATTATGGAAGGTGGCCCATTCCACTAACAGGCCTCTTTGAGTTGACAACAATGCTGTATTTGATAACGGATTTAACAGGTAATAGTTGCTGTTTAGGTTGGGTTTCCATTGGAGTGGGTTTTCACGGAACTACCGGTAGCAGTTCCTATATATTTTTGTTCAAGATAATAGTTATTTGCACTTGATTTGAGGTGTTGTAAAGTATGTTTGCTTAATATAAACCCTGTTTTGAGTTAACATTGCATTTTGATATTTAGGACGAAAGCATTCAAAATTATATTATGCTTGTTAAAATTTTTAAATACATAGATATTGTATTGACATTAATTGTTCACTATAATAAGAGTGGCAAACAATCAGGTGCTGTAGTGTTGCCATCTTGTAAATACACCCTGTACTGTACATCGCTGATAGAAGGTAGTGTGTGTTGAATAGGGGTCCTTTGAAACAATGGGGATCGATCTCGTTTAAAATTATAACAAGATTAATATGAGTGAATTTATATTAAAATTAAAAACGGATTTTTCTAACATTTATTTTTTCTACATATTTTCATATTTCTATCTCTTTAAGAATTGAATCCTTTTAGTTAAATTGCTACTATTATTATTATAACTTTAAGTTCCCCTTCGTGCGCAAATGGTCTCGTCACCCGGCGCCTATTTAAGATATTTCATAATTGCTTTCCAAACAATCGCTAAGAATTATGATGGACCAATTTATTCGCATTTCAGTAAGCTTAAACCTCACAATGAATTTCATTCCATTATTTTCAAAATAGTGTCTTCAATTTTAAAAAATGTATTTTTAACTAATACTAAAATTGCTGGCACATCTGAATTCAGCGTAAATGAATTATATTTGTCCATTTACCGTTTTCTTAGTTTGATAATTAGAATATAAGGTTTGTTACAAGCCCTGCTGAAATATAAGACTGTTCCGTAACTTTTTAATTAACTTTTCTTAAATTAACTAAGAGTTTTTACAAATCGAAATACTGATTAAAAACTTTGAAGATTTCTATATTCCTCAAACTTTTTTTCCTTTGCTAATTACTCTCATTCATTTTTTTTGAATATTAATTTTTACTTTTTTGTTTATTTTTTTCCCTTTTAGTATGTGATCCGTAATATTTGCAACAATGAAGGTTACAACATGAAACTACCTATTCAATATTGACGTCTCCAGAGCAAACGCTTCAGAACAAGTACAGAAATTGTAATAATTACATAAAATAAAATTTACAACAAACAAACTCCACAAAAAAATACTATTAAAAAATCTCCAGTTATTTAACATTTTACTTGGAAACTAATAAAAAATCCATTTGGCCTAAATACTTTGCCGTTAATTGTTTGTAACAATTGCAGGAAATTAAAAATAAAACACACAAACAAAATGTGTACTAATTTAAGCTGACTCTTAATACTTTTTGCTGTAAATGTATGGTAAGTAAAATTTGAAGAAGCTATTGTTCTAAAGGAATATATGTATAATACGTTTTCGAATAAAACATAAATATTTGCATACATACTTGAAATACCAAGCCTTGTTGGACCTGAATGAATCAATGAATATTTTAATTTAGTTATTTTGTTTTCACTTCCTTTAGAAATGTTTGCCATAAAATGCGGCCAACAACATCAACCGTCAAACAATTACAGCAGCAGTGTATGGCCTCTAATCATCTAACTACGGATATGTACAGCATTATATATAAGCTACTCTATCAAAACTCCAGACTACAGAAAAGGATTTGAAAATAAAAAATACAACAAACAAGCAAACAAAAACTTGTTAATTCCTCCAACGTATAGTTATTAATTTTAATAATTTATTTTTATTACTAAAAACATTGCTAATAAATATTTGTAATACATTACTGAGTTAGGCTGGCACATAACAGCTGATCGCGTGGCTGAAGAAGGCATTATTAAGGAAAAATATTTAATCATTAACACTTCCAACAACCCGCTTTGAAAGTTTCACTTTTACCACGAACTTTCTTTTCGTTTTAAAGGATTGAATGTTCTTTTCAAAACTCAACACCCAGATTTTATATATTCTTCATTTTGAGTATTCGAACGCAAATCTTTGTCTAAAACTCAATCATCAAAAATCATTAGAAAAAAGCAAGAAAAAAACACATAAAATAAATTGGTTAGTTCCTCTTCCCTACTAAAAACCAGAGCTTCTTGCTGAACAAAAACAAAACAAAAACAATAAGAAAGCACAATTATTGCTATTTGTATATAAAATTGCAAGCAAAATAAAAGAGAAATTAACTGCAATAAAACATACCTCAAGGTTGGTTCCACAAACTGACCTTAACAACCTAAAAATATACAGCATTATTAGGAAAGGAGTTTATTGTAAGGAGGAAATCAAAGAATACTGGATTTTCAAGATTGTTAAAAAACAAACTGCAATATGTCGCAAGAACCACCGCCACGTAATGAACCTTATGTGGAGCCAGTCAATGGCATTGTTCAGCCACCAACAGTACCACCTCCAGATCGACCAGGTCGCAATACGAATCAACTTCAGTATCTCATTAAAACGGTTATGAAAGCCGTTTGGAAACATCACTTTTCTTGGCCATTCCAACAGCCGGTCGACGCCAAAAAGCTTAACCTGCCCGATTACCACAAAATCATCAAACAACCCATGGATTTGGGTACGGTGAAAAAGCGCTTGGAGAACAATTATTACTGGACGGCCAAGGAGGCCATACAAGACTTGAATATAATGTTCTCAAACTGTTATGTGTACAATAAACCGGGTGAAGATGTGGTTGTTATGGCTCAAACGTTGGAAAAGGTTTTCTTGCAGAAATTGGAAGCCATGCCCAAGGAAGAAATCGAACTGGAACCCGTTACGCCGAAAGGCGGGGGTAAAAAGAAGCCACGTTCCGGTCCGAAACCTCCTGCCTCCGCAAATGCATCACTTTTAAATGCACCAACAACACCCGCCAGTTCTGGCGGTGTTCGCGGAGGTGCCGTAGCCGGTCCTGCTAGTGCAGCGAGACCTTTATCGGCTATGGGTGGCACGGTATCATCTTCTGGCGGCACACCTGCCTCAACGCCTGGCATACCACCGATCGCCACAGTTCCACCGCAAACTGTTCCCGGCAGTACGAATACAACAACGACGGCATTAGCAACTGGAGCTGCCAGTACCTTACTACCCGGAGCCGGCATTATTCCAGCCGGCGGTATGGCTTCTCATGTGTCTTTGGTAGGTTCGGCTGCAGCAGCAGCAGCTGGTGTTGGCGCAGGAGCAGCCGGAGTCAATTCAACGCTACTCGATGGCGGTTTGTCCGCTGCTGGAGCCAATCCTGCTTCTTTGGCAACTACGGCGTCTACCGTACCTGCGTATCATGTTAATAGCACAGCGGCCGGAGTGGATGCTGTTATACCTCCTCAGCAGCCGGCTAAAATGAAAAAGGGTGTGAAGAGAAAGGCTGACACAACAACCCCAACCGCAAATGCATTTGAATCACCGTATGCACAAATTGATTCAAAAAGTGCGAAAATCGCAACGAGGCGTGAGTCTAATCGACAGGTAGGCAAAAAGGTAGGCCAACGTGTTGGGCATGATGTGTGAAAAAATATCATATTTTTTATATAGAAATATGTACATACATTATTTTATTAAAAAAGGAACAGCAGGTACAGTGCACAGTTTAAGATTTCACCATATAAGATGGTACACAAAAAATTTAATAATATATTCTGTTAGTAAAGCTTTCCGTTTCCATAAAACTTTGTTTTCGTTACAATTTGCAGAAATTATTATTTTGTTGCATTTTCCAACCAAAGACTTTGAGGATCCGACGTTCTTATTTGTTTTTGCAATAATAAGTATTTGCAGATAAAAAAATCTGTAAATAATATACAAAAAAATTATACTAATTGTAAAATAAAAAATATAAATTAAAGAAAAGGAAAATAAAAAAACCCAAAGTAAGAAATAAAATCAGGTAAGATATAATTAAGAGAAGTTTATAAAACAAATTTATATTGAAAATTAAATATGTACGTATTTATATAAAAAATAAATTAAAATTTATATAAAAAATAAATTAAAATTTATATAAAATATAAATTAAAATTTATATAAAAAATAAAGTAAAAATTATATAAAAAATAAATCAAATTTGTACAAAAAATAATAAAAAAAAACTAAAAACTAATGAAAAGTTAAAGAATTTAAATAATATAACAAAAAAATTACTAAATAAATTAAATATGATTCCTTCGCTTTTCACGTCGTCTCATTTTGGAAGCAATTGCTTAGGAGAAAACCGCGTGTAGGAATTCAGATATTTATTTTAAAGTAATTAAAAGCAGATCTACAAATCGTTTTTTACAAAAAGTTCGATGTAGTTGGCCAACCCATTTTGTTTGACCTCTTAGAGTGTTCTAATCATACACTGTGCACTGTTAGAAAATTTTTAAATTAAAAAAAGATATTGTATAAATGTTCGTACAACTAATTTTTTAAAGCTGAATTGCCAAATACCAAATTTTTGAAATAAAAATATTAGTTACTCTTATGTTTTTAATTCACTTGTAAATAATTGTTATAACTGAAAGTCGTTACTGCTTTTTTCAAGCCACTCTATTCAACATTGATTAATTTTTTTCATATTTTTCTTTGCACCATTATTACTTTTTTTAAGCTACACAAAAAGCTCTCTTCCACTTTTTAATAAACAAATCAACTTTCAACATCATCATGCTTTCACAAAACACGCTGTGTTGTACCTGAAAAACCACACTATTCCTAAGTCCTTTACGATTAAGTTTTGCCTCTTTTTAATTGCCCCAACACTTCTTTTTCATAACAAAAATGAAACATTTACATAAGTATCAGTGCAAAATTAAGCAAACACATACATACTCGTACATGTTATACGTTGTTTTAAATGCTTAAGATTTCTATTTTGTTATTGTAAATTTATTTTATATAGGACACCAGCTATCCTATGTCTCCGATGGGTGTTGGTAGTGTGCCTGGTGCAGCGGGTGTTGCCGGTGGCGTACCGGGATCTGTAAAGTCAAAGGAAAAACTCTCAGATGCCTTGAAATCTTGCAATGAAATCCTTAAGGAACTCTTTTCCAAAAAACATTCAGGCTACGCTTGGCCCTTCTATAAACCCGTCGATGCCGAACTTTTGGGTCTGCATGATTATCATGACATCATTAAAAAGCCCATGGATTTGGGTACCGTCAAACGGAAAATGGACAATCGTGAATATAAAAGTGCACCCGAGTTTGCTGCTGATGTGCGATTAATATTCACCAACTGTTACAAATACAACCCGCCAGATCACGATGTTGTTGCCATGGGACGCAAACTACAGGACGTCTTTGAAATGCGCTATGCCAATATACCAGATGAACCGGTGGCAAATGCCCATGCAGCTGCTGTGGCTGCAGCGGCGGCTCATCACGGTTACGGCAAGCACGATGGTTCCGATTCATCTTCTGACGAATCGTCAGACAGTGAAAACGAATCAAATTCGGATGAAGAGCGTAATGCAAAATTGAAAATGCTCGAAACAAAACTGCTGGACTTGCAAGAAGAAATGCGCAAACTAATGGAAGAAGCCTCGAATAAAAAGAAGGCCAAAAAGAAAATGAAAGAAAAGAAGAAAGCTGCGGCCAGTGGTGGTACGTTAGGAGCCGGTGGTATTGTACCGGCAGCAGCAGTAGGTTCATTGGTACCTGGCGGCGCCGGCGTCGCCTCAGGTGTTACAAACACAATGCATGCGCATGAAATTGCATCGGCTATGTCGATGGGCCAAATAAGTTCGGGTGGTAAAGGTGCTGCCATGGGTCCTGGAAGTATAGCTGGCCCAGGTGCAACTCCAGCTGGCAAGGGTGCTAAAAGTAAAGGTCAACGTGGTCCAAAAGTGGCGAACGCTGGCGGAGTCGGGCAAACGGCAACGACGGCGGCTACGAAACGTACCAAAGGCAGTGCTACATCTGCTGGAGGCGGTGGTGCTGGTTCAGGTACTGGTGCCAGAGGTGCCAACAAAAAGAAACCCACCAGCCAAGCTATGGTCTTCGATTCGGAAGAAGAAGACACCGCCAAACCAATGTCATACGATGAAAAGAGACAATTGTCTTTAGACATAAACAAACTGCCGGGTAAGTGTATTTTTGGGATTTAATTAATAATCTAATTATCTAATAGACAAAAAAGAAATTCTTTGATTTGAAAATAGTTGCCGGTTCTGGTGGCAAGGCAATCCCAGCTTTTAAACTTGCCATATGTAATTGTTTTTAATTTCTTTTAAACTTAAGTTATGAATAATTTTTTAGTAGAAATAATGTACATATGTGAACAATTCTGATTTAAATTGTTAACAAGCCTTGAAATTGGCACATTACAGACCTAATATACATTTTCCCAAAATATGAAAACAAAAATACATGGCAAATACTATTCAATGTATTTTATGTAGCTAAAGAAATTAACTTTGAGGTTAGATTGAATAGTTTTTATATTAAACTGAATGGTGTATAATTAGCAACAACAAATAAAATGTTGGATATACATAAACATACATAACTTAATTAAAATTTTACATTTAAAGCAATTTTGTCAAAATTGTAATTTTAGGTTAGGTTGAAAAAATTAATAATCAATAATGTAATTTAAATGTAAGTTTTTAATTGCAAATTAAATTTAATTGGAACTTTATAGACATTTAATTCTTTAATTATGTCATATGTATTTTTATGATTTTCGTTTTCTCTTTTCACAGGTGATAAATTAGGACGCGTTGTACACATTATACAAAACAGAGAGCCGTCGCTGCGCGACTCTAATCCAGACGAAATTGAAATAGATTTTGAAACTTTGAAACCCTCAACGTTGCGTGAACTTGAAAGCTATGTGGCATCATGTCTGCGCAAAAAAACCCGTAAGCCTTACTGTAAGTTTATCCCAATGACACGCACTACTCAAGAAAAATACATGAACAACTACAACAACTGTGTAACGTTTAACACAACTTCAAAGAGGTTGAATTATCTTTTTTTTGCAATCAACTACTTGTTTCGTGCATTGTTTTAAAAGAACAAATAAAAATAGTTTTTATAAGTTTCAAGTTTTTATGAAGCTCCCCTCCCGCCTTTAGTGGTCTCCTCTAGAGACAATTAAAACAACACAAGTGCAGCTTAATATATTTTAAAACCATTTTTTTTTTGAGATGACTTGTTTCGGTTTTCATTTCTACATACATACATATCTGCATTGTTTTTCAATGTACTTCATTAATATAAGAAGCACATTTTCCATCAAACAATAAGCAAATATCACACATTTTCCTTTGGGCAATTTTAAGCATATTTTCACACATATACCACGTAAAACTTGTTTTGTTTATGATTTTTAAGTAATCATTTCTCACACATTAGTTTTTAATGTTAATTTTGTCAGTTTTTTTGTTTTTTTTTTTCACTGAAACATATTTTACAATTTCAAAACGAAGCATTTTTTACTAACTTAAGTAAGTAAGCAAAGCCAATTATTACAAGTTGTTGATTTTTTTTATTGTTGTCTAACTTTAAGTGTAGGAGTAAAACTACAATTTAAAAGATAAAAGGGGTAGTAAACAGATACATATGTAGACTTTTTGACAAATGAATTTCAAGTTTGGAAATTACTTGTAAAAGCTGACAGCATAATCATTACATTAGAGTAAAAATTCTGAATTTAATTTTTGGCAAGGGGCATTACTCTACTCAGTAATTCGATTCGTTAGAAAAATTCAGATTTATATGTGTTTTAACTTTATTATTTAAAAAAGTTTTCTCACAAACTCAATTACGTAGTTATTAAATTCCAGGGGAGAGATGATATATTTTGATGTGATAGAATAAACATATACCCTTTTTGATAAATGAATGTGCAGTTTGCATTCAAGAAACGCCTGAACAAATAATACTCATAATGATAACATAAAAATGAAGTAATAGGAAAGTTGCCTGCGATGCGAAGTGATCATGATCCAGCAAAAATGAAGAAATTTAACAGTTAATTTTTTTCAGTTTCTACTATTTTGTATGGCCAATAAATATACTCCGTAATTGGATTCGTACGAAAAGCCCAAATTCAATTCAAACTCAATTACGCAGTGCCATCTGGCAGAGAAGAGATGGGTGCTTATATTTCGAAGTGAGACAATAATTATTCGACATATTGCGAAAATCGCATAATTCTAAATTACATTCTGTTTGAAAAGCACACATGTGATTTCAAATTCACACTGCTGCTCTGTTTTTATTTTTTTAATTAGAAACTGTTTGAACGAATACACAGGTAAGCAGCTGATCTGTTTTAGGTATTATAGCTTCAGAAATTCTTTTATAGAAGCATTAAAAGGGGAAATTAAATTAAATAGAAAAAAACATAAGCAAAAAATAGGAATAAAAACTTAAAAATTAAATACAAAAGCAAATAAAAGCTTCAGATTCTTGTTTATTTTAAAGTATTTCTTTTCAATAACACAAACAAATGGTATTAAAATAGGCAGGGAACGAAATTATATACGCATTTTCCAATGCAGTTTGTAAAATTCTTTGCAAATAATCTACCTAAAATTTGTGGTATCCAAACAACCAGCTTTTGGCTTTTGGGGGGTTGCAGTTGGATTAGGGCAGACAAGAGTTTTTAATAAATAAAATAATATCTTAAATTGAATACATATTTCGATATATAAACATGAATAAAAGGAACTGCTTCAACATACAAACAACTTTAATGACTGATTGTCATAGAAGTCTAATTCGAAATTTCAGTTGGACAACAATAAATCAACTTAAAACAAAATCACCATAAAGAAAAACACTTAATTGCTGCATTTCCCCCGATTTGTTTTAAAACGAAAAATTACAAAAACTGTCTTTTTTTTGTGACCGCAGAAGATTAAAAAAAAAAATATGAAAAAGTAGTGAACGTGTTAATTGGATGAACTAAATATCACCTATATATTGATTTTTATTTATATTTTATAATATTCTTTCATTTATTTGAAACATTTTAACTTCAAAAAACCTTAAAGAAATCAAAATAAATAATTTTTTTCTATACATACACTGGTTGACAGCTAATTAGAAACGCAGTTTTTATATTAGAGCTTGGTAATCATTATTGAAGTTTTTGCAAATTTACCGTAATACTTTTTGTTTAAAATTATTGTATTTTATTCATCACTCTCTTTGTCATCATATGAACTCAGTTTTCTTGTTTTTAATTTTAAAATACGTTAAAATTTCACAAAGTTGTTTACATATCGTTTAGTAAAATCATAAATACGTGCGACACCTAATTAGAAACGCAAACGCAAACGCAATTTTTTATACAAATTTTATTTTTTTAAAGCTTTTTAAATAAATGTTATATATTTTTACGGTAAGTAAATTTATTTTAAAGCTTTTCGGATAAATAAGGAATTATAATTCTTAAGATTTATGATGAAAAAAGCAAAAAGTTGTAGTCCTGAAAAACGGAGCGCAATTTTTGAACTTTGGAAGTCTGGAGTGTTCCAAAAAATGGTATTTAATGCCCTCCATCATATTAAAAAAATTAGACTATAGCCAACTTTCCACGCAAGAAGAGACCCAGAAAAACATCAGCGCATACCGACCGACTAATAACACGAATCTCCAAATCTGAATCAAAAAAGACATCAGCTGACATTTAACGGGATATTCAGGGAAATTTAAATGTCACGGTGTCTAAGCGGACTATTGCACGTCGTTTGGTGGAAGCAGAGCTACATGGAAGAGCATCACGAAAGAAGCCACTTCTGACCAAAATTCAAAGAAAACGACATATGGATTTTGCCAAGTCCCATTGGAACTGGAGTGCCAGCGAATGGAAATATGTGCTCTGAAGCAATGAAAAAAACATTAATCGCCTTGGTCTTGATGCTCAGAGGTATGTTAGACCAATAATGTAATCCTCGCTACGTTTCACGAGTAGTGAAGCATGGCGGAGGATCAATTATAGTGTGGGCATGTTTTTCATGGAATGGCGTTGGCCCAATTCACAAAATTGATGGGATTTCAAACAAGGAATAATATGTACAAATCTTAAATAATGTGATACTCCCATGGGCTGACGAAAATTAGCCTGTAACATGGCAATTTCAGCAGGATAACGATCCGAAGCACACGGCAAGGTTGACAAAAAATTCTTTCATGGTAATTCTATCAATGTTGTGGAGGGGCCATCGTCCAGTCTCGACTTAAACGCTATAGAACATATATGGGGGGACGCAAAAAGAGCCATTAGTGACAAAAATATCACAAATATGGCGGCTCTTTTTGATGAAGTAAAAAAAGCGTATGGGGCAATACCTGTAGAGCGATATCGACGTCTAATAGTGTCAATGCGGAACAGATGTGAGGCAGTTATAAAGCAAAAGGGCTTTGCAACAAAGTATTGACAAAAAATAAGTAAAATAGCTTAAAATAATTCTTTTTTATCTAATAATGCGAAATCGTTTCTAATTAGGTGTCGCAGATATAATTAACAAAATAACATAAGTTCGCAAAATATTTTTAAGAGTGAAAAGTATTTCAAGTTTTACTTTATATTTGTTTAATATTGACTATATTTAATTAAAATATTATGAAATAAATGAATATTTACTTTGTTTTATAAAAAAAAATTGAGTATGTTTTTTTCAATAGAAGCGTTTCTAATTAGCTGTCAACCAGTGTATTTAGTTTTACTTATAGTAATTACTGTAACAGTATAATAGAAAAGCGGCATGAATATGTAGCTTAAAATTTAAAAGAAAAATAATCAAAATTGAACAGCTTTTTTTACTATAAATTTATAATGGTGTTGGTTTTTAATTTTGTTCTTAATTTATTTTAATTAGCATGTTCAAAATTTTATCTCTGATTGGACTTTTCATTTTAGAAGAAAAAAATTTTGTTTTAATTTTCCTTTAAATTTGTGGAACAAAATTTTCGAAATTCTTAACTAATATTGAAGTATATCCAGAGATCATTTATTTACTTTACAAAACTTTATGTAATAGTACACAAAAAACTATTGTATTGTTATATAATTGCTGTAATTAACAAGATTCAATTATTTGTTTTGTGTCTTTAGATAAGAAACCGTCTGGTAAATCAAAAGATGAACAAATGGCCGAAAAAAAACAAGAGCTGGAAAAACGATTGCAAGATGTGACAGGGCAATTAGGAACCAGCAAGAAGACAGCCAAAAAAGGTTAGTTGAAACAAGAAAGAAAGAACTCTAATTTAGGCTTAACATTTTTTCCACAGAAAACTTTAAAGCAGATCGCTTTTTGTTTTGTTGTAACTTCTTCTAATATCTGTTCTATCTTTATTTTTAGACGAATCATCGAATAAAGTTGAAGCTGTTCAACCCGCAAATCGCCCATCATCAAGCTCTAGTTCTAGCGATTCATCTTCGTCCAGTTCAAGCGATAGTAGTTCTAGCGACTCCAGCGACAGTGAAGCAGGTTAGGACGCGTTTATTTATTTCATACAATTTGTTTTATAAATATTTATAATGATTAGTACCCAAAACTAAACCAACTTCCCTATCTTTTAATAACTACAACTATTTACTTTATCATAACTACAATTGAGAAAAAGAAACTTAAGAAAAAACAGCTCAATTTCGTTCATACACTTTTCATTATTTTACCTTTTGTTTTGACCAGAAAGCATTCATTATCACCTATTTCATTTTCTTATTACATACAAATTCTTATTAACAATTATTTTGTTTTTAAATAGTTTTTACCATATTTTTTTTATTGATGATTGCAAGCATTATATACATACATAAATATAGAAAGAAACAATAGTTATTGAAAGCAGATTTTGAAACCTTTTTAAATAATGAACACTTACAATTTACAATATAAGAAGTATATCACATATACAATTAAAAAAAAAAAGAAATGGAGAATTAAAACAAAGTTTATGCTTAAAATAATTTTTTTATTTCTTTGTAAGATTAAGCTTTTATTTGTTAAAAAGCAAGTTTATTTCATTCTCATTAATTGGAAATTTCCCTAAATAAAAAAGTATAGCAATAGCTTAAATAGTAGTTTAGAAATTACTCCCTTATTCCCATAAAAAATACTCCTTATTTTTAAGGACATATTAACTAAATTCTGCCACATTTATCCCTCCTCAGTTTTATTAATATTATGTTCCAACGCTATATTTTGTAGGTTAGTGATTAGAAATGTATTATTTTTTATACATACAAATTTATTATTTAAATTAACTCATTATTCTCATTTAGATTTATAACTTTATTTTCTAAAACTAAAATTTTGTCAATGTGTTATTATTAACACGTTTATATTAGCTAAGCATAGCATGCTTTAGCAACCTTTTGTGAATAACAAGGATCTCCTATTTTCTTAAAACCAGTCTGATGAAATCTTGTCTGCGGCAGAATATTATGAATGAAATTCTGTATATTAATTGTATGAGCTTAAAATGTATGCTAGTTTAGTGTTTAATTGAAGACTAAATTTTCAATTATAAATGTTATCATGTGAAATCCTCTAAAAATAAAAATCTTCTGAGAAGGCAGCTGCGCCAGATCAGTTAGCTGTCGCAGCTGTCTAGAAAGCCAATTACGACATTTTGCTTCAGCCGACCGCAAAACATTTCCTGATGATCTACAAGCCTGAAGTTCGCCATCTAATCATTTATTTCTCTTTAATTCAATTTGTAAAGTAGATTTTAGGAAAAAAGCGCAATTGACTCAAAGAGTAATGACACCTGTATGCATTCGCAAGAAAACGTGACAATTGATCCTAATTTTTGTGCTGGCGTTAATATAGCGCTCTGATATTCAATTAGACGAAAGTGACCGACAGCAGTTCTGTTTTAAGTGAACCGCCGACAACATGACTTTTATGATATTATACTTTCGGAATCTAATCATGCGTAGAGTTTTTAGAAATATGTATACGATTTACAGCTTTACTAAGTTTTGGCGTTGTTCACATTCTTCAAAGTGTCTTCAGCACTATATTGTAAATTTGACCGCTAAGAATTTGTCTTTTGAAGGCTCTTTTTTCTTGTCGCTACTGGCACTAGGAACTTTTGTTTACAGCACGATATTTTATTACTTTTTGAATTATGAACTACGAATGTCAGGGCGAACTCATATTCCCTAGTACAACAAAACCTGTCGAAATCTCAACGTTCGTGAATGTCAAAAATAAAAATTTCACTCCGTTGTTACAGTTGATATCCAATTGAGATACTAGAATAAAACAAATAAAGTAATCAGGTGCGCTCTCAATTTCACTTGTTATGAAGTCGCTTTGCTTTGTCTTCGCCCTGCATATTAAATTTAAATATAAGACCCCTAAAGCAGGTATTTTTAATACAGGAATGCACATGTTTTATTTAAAAAGTTTACGGTATTGAGCACGAAATCAGTAATTTTAATATTAAAAATCCATAATAACATTGTCAAACGAACAACAGGCCCTATGATTTTAGCAGCAAAAGTGTCTCTATATATATGTTAATTAGAAAAATTGTTCGATTCCCGCTTACCTGCCTATACATTCCTTGGGAGAATAATATTATAGCAAGGAAATCATTCATATAATAAAATAAAAAACTATTTTGTCATAATTCGGTCTGTGAAGCTGACAAAAGGAGTACTGAGATTCTAAAATTGGTTGAGATTGTAATTTTCTAGTTTTGCTTTACAAAATATGAACTTTCATATATAACTAATGTTATTTACTTATATATTTTTGTCATGTTAACAGTTATCGTGGTTGACGAATTAAAAAAACCGTTTGCGACAATTTTGTTTTAGATTAAAGAAATGGTAAACTTGTTTTCTTTAGTCAATTACAAATCTGTCGCAGGATTTTTTTCTTTCAATACGCCAAACCGCAAGAATAGCGTATGTTTTTTCCGTTATGAATATTAAAAGAAAATAATGTTATACTCAAGGACTTACACCCTGTAGAAAAAGTTCTACTAATTATAACACTTTTTAAACACATTTCAGATAGAATAACTCCTTTTCCATTATGTAATACCTTTTACGTCCCTTCCTCTACTCCTTTAGCAAAGTTTATAAATTCTGTTTGTTATCTTTCTTTTTTTCTTTTTTACTTTTGTATTTGTTTTTATGTTAAAAGAAAAGATAAATCACAATCCGTCTATAAAAATGTATGAGTTAAAAAATAAAAAGAGCATTTATAGGTTGTTTTTTACCATTTTGTTTTTTAAAACTCTCTAGAACAAAGTTCTAATTTTTAAGTGCAATATGTTATATTTTGTTTTTGTTTTTTGTTTATGTTAACTAAAACCAACAGACTTCTTTCAAGTTTTTTAAGATTTTGTTAAACAAAATTATGTTCAAACAAGTTATTTTTATGAGTACTAAAAAAATCAAATAGAACAATAAGTTTAAGAGACTATCAAGGCAATTTGTTAAACAAATTGAAATCAATGAAAATTTTCTTTATTGAACAAACAGAATAAAAAACTTTGCTAGCAATTTAAATTTCTTAATTTTCTCAACTAAAACTAACGTAATTTAGTTATTGATAAGACATATTAGTTTTTATTATTTCCTAGTAGTTTTTTTTATTTTTTAAAAAGCACTTAAATAAAATAATTCTTTTATTTAGCCCTGTATTAATGCTTGAATCATTAAATTTTTTTTACAAACATACATAGATTTTTTTAAACTAAAAAAACACCATTTTATGTTTTATCCTGTGTTTCTCAAGTAGTTGGTAAATCAAAATCAACTTAACAAAGGAAAATAATTTCTTAATTTTTTAAATAAAACAAAAAGAAAACCTTTAAAAAATATACAAGAAATACAATAAAATCAATGTGAATTACATTAACCTTAACAAAAAAGAAAATCGTGAAGCAATTGTGTATTGGGGGCAGCCAATCATTCCATTTTGTAACTTTAATATAAAAAAAAAAATTAAATACATATTATATATAGAGCAGCTACAATTAAAAAAAAATTGAATCAACACGTTTATTTCTAAACTAAACAAGATTCTATTACATATATTTATATTTAAAATATATTTAAAGAAACAAACCTTAACTTCAATAACCACCATAAAAAGTAAAACAATAAAGCTACGTTTTTATAACTATAAACAAAAAATCAATAAATTCTTGGGTACAAAATTATTCTAAAACCATTGAACATACTCTGATATTTAAATTTAAAAAGAATTGAGTATTCATCGAAAAAGCGAATCCGATCAAATTTAACCTCAAATAATACAACTTGTTAGTTACATATGTATATGTATGTAATGTATTGACCGATCGATTTTTCATCAGACTGAACGCCGCCAGACGGATTTTCGGTGGGCAGTAGGTAGATATTTAAAAATGTTGTGCCTCAGAAAGTGTTCGAAATTGCCTTTAAAAAGTAACTTACACTGCCTTAAATTTATCAAGAAAGTTGTGAGTGAACATTTTCTTCGAATTTCGTCTAATTCACATTTTTAAGGAATTTACAAAATTTTGAGTACATAGATAATATGTATACAAAATTAAAAACAACATAAGAATATATACATACATGCGTATGAATATAGAAAATTATGTTTATTTTGATCATAAAACACAAAACAATTCGATGGAATTAAATTCAGTGACAAGCTCGGTCGTTGTTTTTTTTTTTAATAATTTATCAGACATTTTTTCAGATCAGATCAGACATTTCTTCAGCTAACTTATATTATTGTTGTCAAGTTTTGGCAACTCTTTCTGTAAAAGCACTGAAAACTTATACACAAATAAGGCATAAACTAGAACCAAACCAATGCGACAAAGAACTCAATTCCTTTTAATAAAGAATATAGTTTACCGTTTTCGGCGGACTTGGAAAAACTTCTCCGACAGTTTTGTAATAGATTTAGAAACTTGTTACTTATTCGAAAAGCCATTGCAAAACTGTTACAGGGGATTTTTTAAATTCGCTTACCACAAAATATACAATTTGTCCCAAATCTTTTTGTTAATAAAATATAGTACAAATCAAATTTAATTACGATAAAATAAATGAAATAATTGAATAAATAAAACGTAGCTTCAATAAAAAAGTGTTTTAAATATTGTTTTTTTTTTTATAAAATATGCAAAGAAAATAAAGTTAAGCTACGCGCGTTTTTTTAAATTTCATATTTACAAATTCAAAATTGTAAAATAATTTTACAATTTAATTTTAACATACAATATTTTTTTGTCACATATAAAAAATTAAATGATTTTTTATTAGTACACTTGCAGACAATGTGTAAAAAGTGTGTAAAGTTAAAGATTTATGAATAATTAAAGAAATGAAACATTATAAAACTATTAGAACTCGTCATCATTAAAATATTTTTTTTTTAGATACCTTGAAGGTTAAAAGTGTGTGAGAAGAAGCGCATAAATAATATTAGAATGAAATTTACGTTGTCTTTTTTTAATATTTTAAATTTTATGATTTTTTCAAATCTCGAAGGCATCAAGTGGTTTTGTTTTAACTTTAAAAGCTTAACAGTATATTTTATACATTGAAGTTGAACTGCAGCATAATGCAAATATATTAAACTTGGTTTTCGATTCAATCATTCCTACTGAACTGAACAGCCAGCAATAAAATTTAAATCAGCAATGTTTTTATGTATGGGCTGGCTTTTACGTACAATTTTTCACGTATAACGTGTACGCTCCAAATTAGACCGAAATAGGCAATGGCCACTACCAGCGACAAAAAGGACTTCTTAACGTGATATTTCCACAATACAAGCAACCCAGCGTCTTGTCGGAGTTTATTTTATGGAAATTACTCAAGATATTGTAATATGGGAACAGTACACAAGTTTGAGGTTAAGCGAAGCATACATTTTTGCCGATCTACGAACACTTTTAGTGACAAGGATTTTGTCGTATTCATGTGATGTGATTTGAAGTGTTTTAAAATTTTACTAACAAGAAAATATGAATGAATGAATAATTGGGGGCTCTGGCTCAGAACAGCCCTGCACACTTTGACCATCTTTCATCTATTGCGTTGCATACGTCAAGAAAACGCACCAGGAGTGAAAGAGGCATGACTTCTTTTGCGTTTTTCAAAACAATATCTTTCTCAATATTTTGCTATTTTACCATTTTAAGCCTGAAGATTTTAGAATATTTCCGCACATTACAAAGTTTTGAATAATATTCTTCACCACAGATTCTCTCAGCATCTTTTAAAAGCTAAGTTGCACTCTGTATGCCGAACATAATAAATGTGATTATGGCGCTGATGACCAATTCATTTTTTTAACTGTTTTGTCTAAAATTGTTCATATGAATAAAAGCAAATATATGTACATACATTCGCATGACACTAATCGTCAGCTTTTCCAATTGGTTCATTCATTGCCTCTACAACAGATTTGTGGTTAAATAAAAAAGTATTTTTAAAAAGGCAAAAATCGTATTTTATACATAATCTACTATTACTAACTGTCGCATGCAACCGATTAAACCAAATATTTTTTTTAACAAATTTCTGCATGTTTTTCAAACTTGCAATGAGGGGTATTATTCTAAAGATTTAAAGTGCCATCATTTGATGTTTGTTCCGATTTAGAGCTCCGTCGTTAAATTGGATCTCACGAAAAAGATAGCAAAAGTACTGCGAACACACACACTTTTTTTTATAATTCTTTTTTCATTACAAGAAAACCCCCTCCTCTTTGATGACTTCAAAATTGCAACATCAGCAATTTATTGTCTTGCCTAGTTTAGCGCGAATTTATTTGCTTTCAAAGTATTTCAATTTTTTTTCTTCAACTTTAAAATTTATTTACAGCAAAATGTATACATGCAGCAAAAATATTTAATAATACAAAACTAATAAAAATAAAAAAATTAATATATTTTTGTTTTTTTTTTAGCTTAAGACACAATATAAGTATAACATTTTGATAAAAGAAAGTAAAAAAGAAAGAAAACCATAAACCAAAACCAAGAAAAGCAACTTTTAAAAGTTTTATTTTTTCAGTAATTTTGTTAAAATAAAAACGCGTTTGATTTAGTTTTCGGCTGTCGGCTTTCCCCTTTACACATTGTTTGCACGTTTTTTTCTAACCTTAAAAAAAGAAATATAAAAATATTTTTTTTTAATATCAAATGAACTGGAGATCAAACTTTTATTCAACGTACAATTTTGAAATTGTAAATTATAAAAAAAAGAATTATTTAAATAATGAATAAGAAGCAAAATATTAAGAACTAATTTAAATAATTCCAAAAAAAAATTACTTTACAAAAAAATATTGATAATTGTTTAATGTAAAATTAAGGCTAATTTTTTGTATTTTTATAACTATTGATTTTTTTTCATTATTATTATTTTGCAGCTTAACTTGATTTTTTTTACTGATTTTTATTAATTATATAATCATAAAAAAATAAAACGAAAAATTGTGTATTAATTATTTAAAATAATGAAAAATGACACTGTATGTTGTAGCTTATACGTTAAACAACAATTAAAAAAGAAAAAAAGCGTCCTTTTTGCTGGAAATATTAGAAAGGCAAAAACAACACAAAAAAGATAAATGAGTATTTTGACCAATTAAAGAGAAAAAAAGAAAACCATTTCAGTTACAGAAATGTTAAACAATTAGGAAAACTTTATATACACCATGAAACATTCATTTTACTTTGGCTTTAAACAATTTGAAATATTAATTTAAACTATATGTATGTATATGTATACTGAGCAATTGCAATACTGGTTTGCTGAAATTAGACCGTTTTACAACACTGATTGAGAATTCATATCGTGGTTTCCAATCGATTATTTTGACGGCAATTTAGACGGGCAAAAGTCAAGTCAGCCGCAAGAGAGAGTCCTTTTTGTCTGCCAGTGACAACTGCCAGCTTAAGAAGCAGAACATGAAAAAAACGCAGTAGAAAACAACATTGTTTTAGTTTGTATTAAAAATATTAATTATCTTTTCGAAAAACAAACTGAACGAGCTGTGGACTTTCTGACCCTTAGCAGAAGTTACTACTGCCTGTTCGGTTTGTCTACATTCCCCGAAGAAGAATTATGTTTTACAAATCATTTTGTTCAGTGTTGCCATATTTTGAAAACAGAAAGAGAGCAAAAACCCCCCTCATCAAGTTATTTACTACGATCAACAAATTAATCCCACACCTTAAATTAGTCAACACGATAAGAAACATAATTTCAAAAATATTACAAAACACACACTTAGCTAATTACATTCATTCATTCATATACAGTATAAAAACAAAAAGATCTTTAAGGGAAATTTAAATATAGAAATTAAAATTAGTTAACAAAACAAAATAAATAAAAAAAAACAAAACAAAAAACACAGAAGTGAAAAAATAAAATAAAATTAGTTCTTGAACAAAAAGTAAAAAATACATATTTAAAATAATTAAAGAAAATTTTCTTTTAACGTAATATAATGATTTTATTTTGCCACAATTTACTTCGATTTTAAACACGTGATTTGTCTTCAAATAGAAAAAATTGTCAAAAAGTATGCAGTAGTCGAATGTTCATCCCATTCAAATATTAGATAAATAATCTGACTATAATTTTCAATTCAATTGACTATAATGACTAAAAAATATATTTTAATTATTATTATTATCAACGTCTTATTGGCTAATTTAAAATGTTTGTGGTTGGCGTATTACGAAAACAGTTCATTAATACTGTACATTAACGGGAACAAGTTTAATTATCCATTATTTTATTTTAAATTAATATTAAAAGCATTCATTCTATAGGAATGACATTGGCTTTTATTGTGGTTGACAGTTTTGTAATAGATTAATGATATCAAGTTTCATTGGACATTATTCTAATACAAAACCGTCTAGTGATTTTTTTGTGATCCAACAACAGCGTAAATTATTTGGAAAAACTGAAATTTTTTATAATATTTTATTTCCTTCTAATTTCTTGGTTTAATCCACAATAGAATATGACAGCTTCCGAAGATCAGGTTGTCAACTTGTGATATGATCAGTTTTAGAGATCCCATGTTGAATAATTATTAAAAAAAAAAAAAAAAAAAACTAAACAAAAGAAAACAAAATATAAACTGAGACCAGGTAGGAAACATAAGGAAAACTTTTTGTATTAAATACAAGCAAAAATTCACATTAATCACATTTTCTTGCTGCCAAACCATGCAATACTGTTTATTTTGCTGAAAGGTAATAAGCAAAATATTATCGAAAAAGATACGCAACAAAGACATATCGTTTGTAGAAGGCTATTCATTATTATTAGTGTTCCCGTTTATGCACTGTCCTTAGAGCTAGAGTTTAGCTGGCTGAGGCTAACAAACATAAAAGTTTTAAGCTGCAGACAGTAAGACAGCTTGTGAAAAGTTTCATTCTTTATTCCCCTTAGATTTCCACATGTTCACAATTTAATACAAAATTATTAAATCTTCAAAACTACATACAATCGAAAAAATTTTTCAGGGCCACAAACTGATTATTCACTTATTCTGTTATATTAGAATTATGTTTTCTCAATTGCTTATAAATTCTAACAAATGTCATTTCAAAGCGGCATATTCCGTCTAAATTGTACGCTTTTTTGAGGAATGGTGGGGGTCTTACAGTATTTTAAAAGAATGTATATTTCTGTTTGCTGTTTTCTTTTTTTCAACGCATTTTTTAACAAATTTATAGAATAAGAGGCAAAATTTTCCTTTTTATTTTTTTTTTGGTTTTTTTTAAAGCATTTCCGGAATTCAAACATTCTCTACTGCATATTTTTTTCTTAATTTATTTAGTTTTCAAATGTGCGTTCTTTATGTTTTAAGTGTTAATTTATTGTCGGCAGAAAATACTTGTTTCTAAAGAAAAACAAGGTTAAAAAGCATTAATTATTAGTTCCATGAAAATATTTTTTTATTATTTAAAAATTCAACCACACAATTTTAAGTATTGTAAGTTTTTTTTAATATATATATATTTTTTTTCCTAGTTTTAATTGTTGTTTAGCATTAGAAAAAAAAAAAATAAATCAACAGGTTATAAATATATTAGTTTTTATAAATATTTTTTAATTTTATATTAAAATATTTGTTCTACCAAGAAAACTCAATTTAAAATTATAACAAACATTGAAAAGAAATTAAAGCATAACCTCAAACACAAAAAAATATAATTTATAAAAAAGCAAAACATACATACATTACAACGTACGTACGTCATCAACCATAAAAAAATAAAAAGTTTAAATAAAAAAAAAAACACTCATAAATATATTTATTATTTAATGGTGGTATTCTAAAGAGAAAATTATTGAAAAGAACTTAAACATTTAAAAACCACAATGAAACCATAAGTTTAATATTATTACTAAATAAATTATAATTTTAAGTTTAATTATTAATAATGATTAAAGTAAAAAAACCAGAACAGAAATGATGCAAAAAGAAAAAATAAACGTGTTTTCATTCAATTAAACAAAAACAAAAAAGCTGCTCTCTTAAACATCTAATGCCATAATTTCTGCGGGGGGTTACGAAATTTCTTAAAACAATTGCTTCCGTTTTTTCTTTTTTTTTCAGGTTAAGTTACACAAAACCTTCACAATATTTCTTACAGGTATATACGTATGTATCAGTTTAAGTTTATTTTAAGAAATTTGAAAAAGAACTGTTTTAATTGGTGTTTTCGTTCCCTTTTCAGGCGACGCTGAGGGTCCACCGAAAAAGAAAAAAACCCGCGACACAAATGGTAGCAATGTGAGTAGTAAAATATCGTTTAAGTTTGAATTTTTTTAATTTAACGTTTTTGCCAAAATAATACTTCTCTATTAAAATATATACATATGTATGTATGTATGTGTACATTTTGGTTTTTAATGATTGTTGTATTAATTAATGAGTTTTTGTTCAATGTTTTACTGAATTTTTCGTATACAATGATAAAACGCGTCTTTTCAGAACTTGTCAGAATTCTTTACAGTTTGTCCGAAAAAAATTCTAACTACCACAATTTACAGGAAATTTGTAATGCTTCACTTTTTTATGGAATATTTTCAAGATTAAAACTTTTCCATACAAATTTTTTTATAGGAAATATTTTTCAAATGTATTCCAAACTTATCCTTAGTTAAAGGTTGGAGGGAAACGCCTCTAATTTTAACAAATAAACGGAATAATTGGTAGTTTTGGAAATATTTATTTGTTGAAACTACTCTGCGCTTTAAAAAATACCACCTTTAACAATATGTCTTGTAGGGGGGACCCAGTGTTAAGAGAATTACTCTATAGAGGGAAAGGACAAAATTCTGTGATTAAGAGGGAATGCTATATGTATAGTTAGTTCACAACAATATTTTCCAATGTATAATTTAAAACAAGCCTTGCATCTTTTCGATGCTTTCATTTAGAACTAAAAAAATATTTAATGCACGTCAATAACGTTTCTCTAATAGTTTGGTATAGTAAAGTTTTTGTATGTCCCAATACTTTTTATTCAAATATTGCAAAAGTAGTCTTCAAATCACTCTTTGGTCGGTTAAAATGGTTCTCTGATTAAGAAGAATGAAGGTTTTGAAAAGGGTGGCAGCCTTTGTCCAATTATTGTTAATGATTTGATTTTATGCTATTTTTTAGCAATTTTTTATGTGTTGCAAAAATTTACTCAAGCAGAAGCAGAGTTGACGGCTGCTTAAATCTTAAATGTAGGTTTTCGATATGTATTTAAATCCATTATTTTTTATTTATTAAAAGAAGAAAAAAAACATTAATTCGTACACTTGCGTGTTTTGGAGTGAATGTTCTTATTTTTGCTTTAAATATTTCGCCATGAAAATGAAAAATTTTTTATGTGCGCAATTATTGCAATGCCCTGTAAATGTTTTGTGGTGTGACCAAATCAAAAATACCAACTGAAACTGAAACTAGCATTTTTAATATGTGGTAAAAGCTGGTGCTTTTATAGTTTTCACGCACGTCCAATTTAATCCCTTAACTAGCCACCAAATTAATTAAAAATATTCAGCTGCTTTTTGAAATTTGGCCAATGAAAGCGAAAAATGGTCGTTGTTTTCGCCGTTTTTTTCATTGTGTTCTGTTTTGTCTGTTGAGATTGATTTTGTTTTTTGAATAATATTTGTAAATCCCCCTTCATGAACACGCCTCATAAAATTTCATTTATATGAAAATTTTTGTAGGTAAATAATTTAATAACAACGCCAACAAGTGTAACGGGAGGTGGAGGTATGACTACAACAACGGCAACAACAGCGTCTACAATTAATACTACATCATCACTCAATTTAGCCGGTGCTATATCAACTGCAGCAGCAGCAGCAACATCAATAGCAGCAACATCGGTAACAGCATCAACCATACCACCGACATTAACCTCACTACAACAACTGGCAGGTGTAAATAGTCAGCCATCAAGTGACTTAATAGGAACTCTGGGTGGCAATAATACCAATAATTTAACAAATGAACCTCTTACGACATCGTCAGCAGTAGCAGGCAGCGGCAGATCGCAATCAAGAAGCCAATCAAGATCGTTACAACAAGTAACTGAAATGCGTAAGTTGTTGCCGAATGAAAAGAAACATTTTCTTTAATTTTTTTTTTCTTTTATAAAACAAAGGAACGTTCGTTTGTTCCCTTTACAAAGAGTTTTAACTTTTATCTTTTAATTCTGTTTCAATTTCATTGTCTTTTCATTTCAATCACCAACGTTGTCGTCCCACAACTGTCAATTGTCTAATGTCTTGTAAAATGTTTGTAGTAAGAGTGGTAACACCAACATCTGCTGCTAATAATAGCGATACTTTAGATGCAGCAGCAGTTTTAAATAACAATAACAACATCAATAATCCAAATAAAATCACACCCACAGCAACGCCTACTTCATTGGCAACACAAACCATTCCCACTCCAGCAACGGCCGGTGGCACTTCTGTAACAGCATTTAGTAGTGCAGCCAGCTCTGTGATTGGAAGTGGTTGTGGTGTTGTTGGTGGAGCTATTACTGGTGACAGCACTAATGGACCAAGTGACTTGACAATGCCACCAAATTCTGCTGTCGGTGTAAATGCTACCGCTGCTGCTACATCGCTCACAACTGCCTTGAGTAGTGGTATACCAGGTGGTATTGTTGGTGGCGGCAATAGCAGCGGTGCTGTAGTCTCGACTGTAGCTAGTACCGCCGCTGGTGGTGCCAGTGCTACGACAAGCACGACCAGCAGCCAGAATACAAGCGTAAGTAGTGGCGTTGGTGGTGGTGGTGGCATACGCATCGCTAGTAATTTACACAAATTGCCGACCGATGTGGCTGATACGCCCGCCAGCATTGGCGGAGCGGCGGCCACATCACAGGTTTCGACAACAGCCTCTTTGGCTGCAGGACTTAAGCAAATTCCACAATTTGATGACCCTGTTGAACAGTCGCTTGCTTCATTGGAACAGCCGTCTCTGTTGGCTCTGCCACCAACCAGTAAAAGCGCTGCTGATAATTTTCTATTAGCTGGCATTAACGCTGCCCATTTAATGCAACAGCAATCTACGCAACAGCAACAACAGCAGGTGTTCGATAACAGCCAACAGACTTCATCTAATCATCCGCACGGCGGCGTCAACAGCCAGCATCATGTAGAATTTATGAATGAATTGTTGTCAAAGGGTGCGGCGGCGGCCGACAATGTGCCCGGCATGAATGGCAATCATTTTCCTCTAATGCAATTCGGCCTGATGGAAGGTCTTAACTCAATGATGCATCAGCAGCTGCAACAGGCTGTGCAGCATCAGCATGCGCACAATAACGGCTACAATATGTCGGATGTGGCAGCTTCTAATGCGTTAGATAGTTTAGGCTTGGGTCTGGGTCTATCACATGGTGGTGGGGCCGGAGGCTCTTCGATATTCGATCAGTTGCCTGGTCGCAATGATAATCATTTGTTGGCCATGATGATGAGCAGTGGAGCAGCTGGCTTACCGGGCAACCTGTCATTGGGTCCCACAGGTGGACCTACTTCAGGTGTTGGTGTTAAAAAAGATTCTGCTGCAAATAGTGGTGGTGGTGTTCACGGTCATTTGGATCAAGCCCAACAAACCGGGAACAAGCTGCTTATTACACCCAAACCCATAGAATCCATGATGCCTAGTCCTCCTGACAAAAGACCGCAGCAGTCCCAACAACAAATGGCTGGAGTCGGTGTACCACCGCCTCAACAGTCACCCTCCGATTTAAAAATACCCTCAGCAGGCGTAGTGTCTGGTGGCGTCGGCGGTGGTAACCAAGCCAATTTCGCGCAAGCATTCAAGACCCACGAACAAAACGTGAAAAATGCCAGTTCGTGGTCCATACTTGCGTCGGCGGGTTCTCCCCAAAACACGCCCACTTCAAACAAAACCAAACCCGCCATGGATTCATTCCAGCAATTCCGTAACAAAGCCAAAGAAAAGGCCGATCGCCAAAAGCAGCTAGAGGCCGCCGAAAAGGAAAAAGAACAGAAACGTCAAAAAGAAGCTGCCGAAAAAGAACAACAGCGCAAGCAACATCATACGAAATCTTCGCACTTGGTTGTGGGTGGCAGTTCGAATTCAAGCAGTAGCGGTGGCAATGGCAACGGCAGCGCTGGCGCTAACAGTTTAGCTTCAGCGCTGAGTGCTTCGCATCATCAGTCAGTGGCTGCTGTTTCGGCTGGGGTACAACCACCACACGCTCACGGAGGCAGTGGCAGTACCGCTCACCTATCAGCGTCTATAATGGATGTAATGGAAAGTGGGAGGTGGGTTTTCATATTAAACAACAATTTATCTAAACTTAATTTCGTTAATTTAAAATTTTTTCTCTTTTTTTTTTTTAGAAAAAGTGTACATGACATACAACCCTCTTTGTCGCGAGTGGTTGACGACATAAAAGCTTCACCACAAGGCAGTGGTTCACCAGCCAATGCTGCCCAACAGTCTCCTCAAGATCGGGCTGCTGCTAAACGCGCAGAATTGCGACGCATGGAACAAGAACGAAGAAGACGAGAGGCGGTAAGTTCTATTTTGTATATAACTCGGCAACAGTGTATAGTATATCCCCTGCGGCTTTTACAAGACGTATGCAACTAAGCAAATAAATTAAAAGATTTAAGAGTCATAATGTTAAAAAAGATTAAAAAAAATATATATAGTTTAAGTCTCTCCCCTGGCCACTTGCAAATAAATAAAGAGCTGGTGCTGATGTGCTGATGATGTACTAAAAGTTTATTTTTGAAGCTCATGTTTTTTTAAAATAATTTCTTAGCTGATGAAAGGCAAGTTATATTAAATGATTAGATGTATTACTCTATAGTGGAATCTGTACGGAAGAAAAATTAGATGTAAGTGCAATTGCAACTTGAAGGACCTGCCCAATGATTTAGAACGGTAACATTCGCTTGTAACACGACGTAATTTATGGGGTTGCATGTTCAAAATAAATTTTAGTTATCAACTTGACAACTTATTCAAGTTTAGTTCGATATAAATCGCAAATTAAACAATTTCAAACAAGAACTTTTCGCATTTGCATTCGGTGTCTCCCCGGGGACATAGAACGTATGTAGTTTTTATCCTGGTCCTTTATTATAAAATAAGATAATTTAAGAAAATGAGTAGATGCTAACGGGAATTATTAAATATATTTTTTGATTTCCCTTGTGCTGAGTATTTTCCCTCGACATAAATGTAAACTGTCTTGATTGAAGTAATTTTCGGAAATGGCTCAATTGTGGAATGTTTTAAGTTTTAATTTCATTATTGTATTTTTTGCAGAGAGCCGGACAAATCGATATGAACATGCAAAGTGATCTAATGGCAGCCTTCGAAGAAACACTTTAATATATGGCTAAATAACTTTCATGTGGGAAAACAGTTCTCTTGTCATTTTAAACATAAAACTATATATATATATATATGTATATATGTATGTATGCATATATATATGTATGTATATATTTTTAAATATTATTATTAAACTTAAATTTATAAAGAAACAAAAAAATTTAACTATAATAATACAACTTTTTATTGTAATAAGATTATAAATAATAGACGAAAATAAACTTAAAAAACAATTTAAGGAAAATTTACACAAACCAGCAAAAAAGAAGATAATTAACTATTTATATATATAAAAAATCAAAAAAATAAAATTAAATTTAACAAGAAAAAACTTTATTTATTTAAGAAAACGCTTAAATGAAAAAGGCGCGGCGTTACTACAGTGAAAAACAATCAACACTTTTTAAATTTAATTGAACTAAAATTTAAGCAACCAGGCGGCAACAGAAACTTTTTTCTTTTTGTTTTAGGGCAAATAAACAGTTTATTTTAGTAATAACGGTTTTAAGAACCGGCCAACGAAAATCTATTTAAAACGATAAATAATTGTTATTCACAGTTTCACAGGTGTTGAATTTAACAAGAGAAACGAAACTTATGGAGTTAATAAATCTCTTATTTCCCAGACCTTTTAGTTCTGTTTTTTATTGAAATAATTTTTATTATAAATAATCGTTATTTAATTGTAAAGTCATTTTACTAATGAACAATATTTAAAAAAAGTAAGAAAACACACACCACACACACACACATATATATTAATATTATTATTATAATTAGTATATAATTTAAATGGCTTATTTTTCCTTTTTATTATTATTTTTAAATCTATTTGATAAGTTGAAATAAAACCAACATTTTTATATTATTGTCTAATAAAAGTTTATTATTACTTTTAAATAATTTATTGTTTTTCTCAACACATCATAAGAATATAATACAACAGATATGTATTAATAGTAAACTATTTTTATTGTAATATTATAAAATTAAAAATATATATACATAATATATATATAATAATAATAATAATAATAATAAACAAAAACCTATAAAAAAAACTCTTGTAATTATTATTAAAAGTAAAAAACAAAAATCATAAATTACCCTATTGATAATAACATTCAAATATATATACTTCATACTACATATTATATACTTACATACATACATATATACATAACTACACTATTTACAATTAACAAACAAAATCCTCATACATAGAAGTGTTTTTCTCAAAGGTAAGCTTTGAAAAAATAAGTTTACTTTGCCTTCTGTTTAAAATTTGTTGACAATAAGGATGGACAAAATGTCGGATCAAATGTTGTTCATGTGTTTTTGTTCGCAAAACAGTTTGTGAAATTTGATCATCTCTTCGCTGTCACACTTTAAAAGGCAAAAACCAACAGTTCTCTGAAAATTCTTAAAATTACTTTGCAATTTCAACTCTCGCATACAATGACTGAATTTTATAACAATATTGCATTCTGATATTTATTAATTTGTAGTGAGAATAAGTTTTTTTGAATAAAAATAAAACTAAACAGTTTAAAATTTTCGAAATTTATTTCGTTTTTAGTCATACATATATTAAATTTTGAGCGAGGGAAATCTAAAAATTTCATAGCAAATGAAACCCGTCTTAAACTGAATTAATAATAATTTTTCTTCATAATAAAGATAAAATAACGACAAACTAATTATATATGAAGGTATTCTCTCTCTCTCTCTCTCTCTCTCTCTCTCTCAAGCACACAAATATATTTGGCCAGGATTTGTCGAAGTTAGATAAAAGGATCGTTGTTGGACACAAGCAATGAATACAATTAAATTCCATCTGTCATCCATAACAGGCCTATAAATTGATTTGCATTATCCAGCATTTAAATTGATGAATGGTAAAGACTTAAGTTGTTACAACATGCAAATATCCCCTGACTGTAAAAGAAATTTTAATTATTTAGTTTTACTTGCACACTGAATGCATTTTCCTTGTAAAGATAAAGTGTAAAATCGAATAAGTTGTTCTTATTTGTATTTTTTCTATTATTTTCTCAGTTAGCCAATTAGAATTTTTTCATCAAGAATTGAGTCGGAATTTTTCCAGTTGAAAATGAGCTTCTCACTGAATGTATCAGTCGTTTGTGTTTTGTGCTAAAACTCGGAAATTGTTTCTAATAATTAATTTGTTAGTTATGCGAAAATCGATTTTATAAAAGTTGTTGGTTTATTGGACTATTTTAAAAGCAAACTCGTAAAATTTATTGCTAATGCTATTTTTCCTTGGCGACAACATTTGATTAGTCACTTTTTTCCTAAACAAACTTAACTTGTCATTTTAAAGCTTATCTTTTTAATGAAGACTACACATTAAATTAATTTAAATTAGTTTGGTTAACTTAATTTTCGGCAAATTTTTTATTTTTTGCATCGTTCATTATTCTTAATTTTTTCAAACTATTTAACAAATTTCGTGTAAGCATAACCCAACATGTATGTATGTATGTTAAACATTCTTAATTGAAAGGAAAAGAAAAAATGCAACAAATCAGAAAAACGTAGTATAAACAAATTAAATGTTTCCTTTTTTAACTATAAATAAAAACCAGAATAAAAATAATTTAAAAGAATGAAAAATATAAAACACCAATAAAATAAATTTAATTGTGAAAACTAAAAAATAAGATTTAACTAAAAATTTTAGAGAAAAAAAAGAAATCAACAAATATAAAAGCAAACAAACAACTTAAACTTTTCTCTCTTTATAAAAAAAAATAAAATCATAAATTAAGAACCTTCCCATAGTTGAATGAAAAACAATGTTGTAATTAATAATAAAAAAAGAAATAAAAATTAAATTAAAAAAAAAATATAACTTACTCTATCTATAACCATCCATAATTATAGTAAAAAAAAAATGAACATTCAACAAGAACCACAAAATATATGAAACTTGAATTAAATTATAAACAACAAGATTTTTTTTCAATTTTAATATCTATGGTTTCCAATACATATTTCATTAATTGAATAATTGCTAAGGTGCATTTACGTCTATAAGATTGGCCGCACTACGGCAGCTGACCAGCTTTGCAATTTGAGAACTATGAAGTTCTCAATTTTTTTTCCTAATACTGAACTGACAACATACACAATCACTTTTGATGCAGACAAAGAACTGGCCAACCAACTTGCAAAAACCAATAATACCCGTCTGCCTATTCTATTCTATATTTTTGTAGATGTAGTTTTTGTTTTCTAGCTGTCTATGTCTATGTGACGATCGGAAGTATATCATACTTAAATTCAGTTGTCTTTAAAAAGCAAATGAGAATTAATAGAAAGCGTTTTAATAATATTTTCCAAAAATAAATTGCATAGCTTTAGAGCGATTAAATAAATTTACTTATTGTCATAAAACAAAATGTAATCGATTGCGACGTAAAATAAATCGGAATACAGCTGTGCAAGTAATGTTTTTTTTAATTTGTTACAACAGAATAAACAATATAGTGACGATTTCTTTTAGCAATGACAACTGTTTGATATATCGAGGACATGCACCACACAACCACAGATAAATCGATAACTCGAATGAACAACACATTTAAGCAGAGGAAAAACCTAAACATAATAGTTGTATAGTTAAATCGATAACTGAATTGAATATACTATTAATGTGAACATATCAAGAACACAAACCCCTTGTGTCGGTCACTCAAATGCAGTATAAGTTAGTAGTAAGAAGTTTTTTTTTATTATTGTTTTATTTTTCCGTACATCATAATTTAAGGTTTCAAAGATGACTGACTGTCATTCAGTCGTCTTAATTTGCAACATCCTTTTAACAAAAGTTTACATATTTATCACCAAGTTCGCTACGAATTATTTGCAGTTTTGTTACACTACAGATTTCATCCGCCTAAGCGCTGCCTTTAATAATATGTATGTATGTATGTGTATTTAAATAATGAACATAATTTTTGAAAATTTTTCTTATTAATTGCAAATTAATTTTTTTTAAATAATTTTTATTTATTCCCTTGATTTATATTCTTTTGTGCTAGGTACTAAACAATAAAGAAATCATATAAATTATGATTTTTATGTTAAATAAATTAAAACTTAAATACATAATTTTATATAAATAACATGTCTCTTATCAATAGAATCATCTTTGTCAGTTCTCCGATCAACAGGTGAAGGATTTTATTTCTATTTACATATTTATAGTCTAAAGTAATCTTAGTTACATGTACAGATTATGCATGAGCTAAACCAAGCCTAATTAGTTGCGAAAATGGCGGCTCTACGTTTGGCGGCAATTTTTATACCATAATTTTTAAGTGCATTTTGATAGCTGCCATAAGTTTTGAGGGACTGTTAACTACACGTATACAAAGTGTACTGGTGCAAACTTTTTGAAAGGATCCTTCCCAAACAACATTTGCATACACATATGTATGTATGCATGTGTATAGTATGTAAATGAAATTTAAAAAATACTGCTTATTAGTTAAATTTCATGTATAAGTGAATAATATTGTAAATTTTTTTTACTAATTTTATTCAATTATAAAATTCAGGCAATACTCAACACTATTTTCAATTGTTGTCATTCTTATAAAAAAAAATTTATTTTCATTACTCTGGTAAAAACAACAACACCGCAAGAGCGCAACTGCTCTCAACAGAATAGAATACATAAAACAGTACTTGGTACATACATACATACATAAACAATGTGCTTGGAAACACAAAATCAAAAGTTTTGATATTTTGGAAACCAAAAAGGAAACACTATTCGAGTATTCGACACGAAAAACTGCTACGCACAATGGGACATCAAGTGTAACATGCCCGTGTTTCTGCCAGGGGAGGAATGAAAGTTTGGACAGAATACATACTATATTAAGGCAGTTTCGCAGTCAATGCCGCCAATTGGGCTTTTAGTGTATCAATTTGACACAAAAGTTCAATGTTTTGTCTCTCCAAATAGGCAGCACGTATGGCAATTTCGTCTTCCTTGATGCGGCGGCGATCTCGAGACTTCTTAGCAGCAGCATTATTTTTGCGCCGACGTTCATAGTAAGCAGCATCTTTCACTATAACTCCGGAGCAGGATGTGCTATTATTTTCGGTAATGTTTGAGTTTTCGTTAGGTTTTGAGTTTGAAGACATTTGAGGATCTTGGCCCGAACTGGAATCGCAGTCGCTGGACTCTTCAAGGTGGCGTTCATCATTTTCGCTGTTATTACTGGAGGAACCTTCATTAACACTGCCGCTGTGTAAGTTGGTGCGACGCATTTTAGGATTTGTAACGGTACGAGAGCCACCATTTGAACTGCGTATTTGTTCCAGAACTCGTTTGCGGTATTCGGTATAACGTTCTACGCGAGGATTATCTAACAAAACATCGGTTGCGGCAAAATTGGCCGCAATAACTAAAGGATCTCTAGGAAATGCCTTAAACGGTCGAGTGTTTTTGGGATCGTGCGAGGCCAAGTTGCTGGTGCTGCTGGTAGGCGTAGTGGCTGCCGTAATTTCTGCAGATGGTTGTGGCGAATGGGGTTCTGAAACATCATTCTTGAGCGAAGTGGCTGCCGCCATTTTTAATATACTATTATTACTTGCTATGGCAGGAGCTAGTTGTGACATTGGTACAGTTTTGACAGGCTGTGCTGGTGTCACTATTGGTTCTTGTTTAACAGCAGCTGGGTAATACGGATGCGGATATAAGGCAGCCAAATTGGCGGGAATAGGCAAATTGTTAATGTTAACAGTCTGAGCTTGGTGATACGCTTGAGCGGCGTACATAAGTTTAGTGGACAAAGTTTGTGCGTGCTGAGATTTCTGAGCTGTTATGCTATTTGGAGAGCCTGATGGTGAGCCAGAACATAAGCTGGAATTTGTGTGATTTGGGGAAGGGGTTTTGCGTGCCAAATCTACCAAGTCACGACGAGAGAGATCAAGAACTTCGGCAGCATTAGATTGTTGTTGAATCGGATTGGCTGTTGTCATATGGGAGTTAAGCAGTTGTTGTTGTAATTGATGTTGATACGCGTAGGCCGAGTAAACATCTAAAGCTGGGATTGGTGGAGATGGTGGTTGTAAATTGTGCGGTTGATGTGTTACTGCAGTAGCTGGTAATAAGCCCGAACGATCTATAAACGAAAAAGAAACACACATTTTAATACAAACATTTGCCAGCGTATAATTTTGATTTTAATAAATAGGTATGTATATAATTTTTATTAACCATTTTTTAAATCCAGTAAGAATTGTCCAGATAACAATTTTTCATGTAACATCATCTTGCAAAATTTGTTGCAGTATATTTTGTAATGTTTTTATGATAAACAAATCTTTTTATTCAAAAACTTATAACACAGATTATGGTTAAATTATTTGAAATAACCGTTTTCCCTTTTAATCTACGTTGTTGTTTGGCACAATACTCGTTGTATACTGATAACAAAATGCAATCTGGTCCTAGTTTATATACGCAGGTCTGGTGCATTTTTCTAATACTTACCTACGCCTGCGTTGCAATTGTATTGACTTGCATACAATGACCTAAAACTAACTACTACCTTCTCTTTCTTACATGTTTCTATGTTGAATTTTAATCACCCTTTACAACTCTTTACAGTAATTATTTTCTCTCTCAAACTATAGAGAAGCAGGTAGTAAGCAACGTTGCCATTTAGCTATTTTTTGTAAATTCTTCAAATAAGACACAAATTACGAAAATCTACCTTTAATCATTTTTAAATATGTATAAAAATATAACAAAATATACAGGTATTAGTTCATTGCATATAGAAGGGTATATAAAAATATTTATATGTGCACGACGTCGTCACCGTATGTAGTACATCGGAGTCTACATAATGCGTACACCCCTTGCTGGGTGGTTCTGGATGTGGCAGTAGACCTTCTGTGCATCTACATATCAAAATGGCATAGTCGCCACTCACGATAATGATGCCGGGAGTTGTGGACTTAAAAGGAAATGGGAAATGGATGGCAGCTAAATCGCACCTCATCTCTGAAGATGATGTGACGATAAAAATCTGGTACAACTTTCAGTTAATTCTCAGCCTATTCACCGACCTCCCGATAAGGTTATAATGCGCTTATAATGCGCATATAAGGTTATAATGCGCTGTTAGCGATAACTATTTCCAAACTTTTTTGCTATATAAAATAAAATAACCTTTCAGCAACGGCAACGCTGGTATTTACTCACAAAATTCCTGATGCAGTGTGTGACAATTTCCACAAAACAAAAGGGTGATTATGTCTATTATGCCAACAGGGTAGTTTTGTTTAGAAAAGTGAAATTAAAATTGTGTACATACACCTACATCCATACATACATACATTCATAAATATATATATACATACATATATGTATATGCACACCTCCTTTTGTACGCAAGACTACAAAAAAACATACAATGTACGAATTTTTAGAGAACTTTTCATGCAGATATAATATTGGCCGAATTTTGCTGAAAAGTTTTGTTTCATAATATTTTCCAAGGACTCTTCTGTTACTTTTAATGGTTTTATGGCTTTTTGCTTATGTTTTCTTTTTATTAATTTATTAAGGCTTACATACATACATACGTACATACATCTACTTCGTGTTGACATACTAAATTGCTTGCTTTAGTGTGTTTAAAAGATTGCGCGTTTTCTTGGTATTGTGGGAAAGGGTTTTGAACATTTTTTGTATCTTATTTTCCCTAAAGAGTTAAAAGGCTGTTAATATATTTGGTGCTTAAAAAATGGTTCTACATGTTATTTTTCCTCAAATTTTTTTCTCAATATTAAGTGTAATTTTACTATTGTTTGGTAACAGTTGAATGAGTTCTTTGGAAAAAAGATTTTTTATTTTTTTTACAAAAAAACTTGCCAATGGAGGAAAAGAGTTAAAACGTATGTACTTTGTGTACATTGGAAATTATTTTGAGAATAAACACTTTATAGGTAATTTCAAAGATGACAAATAAAATGTTTTGTTAAATTTATTTCACGCTAAATTAATTTTCCAACCATTTCGTTATATATATACATATATATATATTTGCAGATATGTACATATATATGTATGTAGTAGCCCGATCATATCTTGGCTATTTTCGTTACTACAAAGGACTAACAATATCTATGGTTTAAAAAAATTATGTTCAATATGGAAATTCTTATTTCTTTCATCCAAAATATTAATCATTTTCTATAAAGAAAAATTTTCAGGAAATTATCGACGGAAATATTTTAACAAAGAAAGTTTCTTTTAGAAAAAGCTTTATATTAAATGTCTTCTATAGAGATAATATTTATATTAAGACTTTGAATATCCATTTTTTAAGACTTTTATTTCAAAAATTTTAGTATCGAAAATTTAAATATTAAAAATTTTCTACAGAAATAATTCCAATACATATTTATGTATAAATTATTTACTATAGCAATTCAATTTTTCAATAAAAGTACTTTAATTTTGAATACAACATTGAAAATTGTTTATAACAAAAAAAAAAATTCGGCTTAAAGAAAATCCAATAAAAACAATGTTGATAATTTGAAGAACAAAATCAGGGTAAACACACAGACGAGTACATACATACTTAAATGTACATAAATATGTAAATATAAAACACAGTGTTTAAATTTAGCACACAGTTACTTAAGTTTTGAACAAAACGACTTAACAATTTTAATTACAGGGACTAAATTGCACGCGCTTCTATTGCCACTAATCCATATATTAAACCATTCTTAATATGAGTTACAGCTTCACTACTATTGTTGCATACCTGGGCTCGAGCTGGTTGTCAAAGCGGGGGTATCAACGTTTGTCACAGCTGGAATTTCTTTGTGCGTACTACGGCATATACTTAAATGTTTGAATCTCCGTTGCTTAAATCCTTTGGTTACTATGAAAAACGAAATCCTTTACTTTATCTAGAATGATGTACTTGTATACGCTAAAATTGCAAATGTTCGTATCTTGCGAAATTTTTATTTGTCAACAACAATTTAGTTTGTCAAATTGGGTAAGGTCATCCCGAAATAATGACGAGCCTCTGATCATTCCGGTTATTATCTAAATCTTCTTAGAATTAGCTTTATGTTAGGTCGTGAGACAAAGTAAAAGCAGTTGCCTTGACTTGTTATTATCTTTTCGGGATCTCATTTATTTGCGTGTTATTGCCATTTTTGTTTTGAACTTTCACATTCTTGCTTGTCCCAAAGGATATTTAATCCTTTTTTCGGTTTGGCCTAAACATTTTGAGTTGAGTTTTCCATTGAAGAGCATCAGTATTGAAAGCACAAATTCCATTGAATAATTTACCGAGCATAAAAGAATATTACTTTTTAATGAATAAAAATTCTAATATTCTTTATTTATTATACATACATACATATGCGGAAATTTTTAATAATTCATTTACATGGGGACCAGCAAAGAAGTGGGCCATGCCACACAAACAATTATAGGCATTTACTGTTCCACCTGGTGTTCATTTACCTTTGGCTTGGACTATTCTTATTTTTCTTTTTCTGCAAATAGTTTTGTAACTCTTACCTTGGCATCACTTAATCTTCTACCGTTGCTCTCGTAGGCGTCACCACTGCAAATATGTATGTTGATTTTTAGATTTTCATTTTCCTCATTCTGTTTAATTTGTATTTTGACCAGGTTGTTTGTTAATTTACATACATACATACATACATACATACATATATGTACATATGTTATTTCTTGAAGCTAAAAGGGGTTTGTTTGTCATATTGGCGCGACAAACGGAAGTATTTTTCACTCTAATGGTTATTTCTTTCGGACAAAGAAGAAAAGTAAACAAAATACAGTTAGCCAACACAATTGAGTAGTACTCGTGAGAGAGTTTTTGTTTTGATAATAGAGTCAAAACAAACAAATAATAGGGAATATAGCAAACAACATTTTAGTAATAAACATTTGATACGAGTATTTATAATATGCATGTATGTAAATGAGAATATTAAGAAACAGTTTATACTTCCCTTAAGATTTTCATTGGATTTTATGTCACATAAGTCTGATGAGATGTAAATACATATTTTATAAATAGTGATCGAACCAAACATAAAAAGCATAAACCATTATATACATAAATATAACAATTAAATACCCATAAAAGTTACAAAATAACATGTATGTACATTTTCTTGAAAGAAATTATTCATTTGCTAGTTTGTGTGTTGAAAAAAAGGAAATCTAAAATAGAAGCCATTAAAAAACCGCAGTGCTTTTCCATAAAACTAATTTGCTTGCGGCAAATAGTTTTTAACAATTCTAGGGAATTTACCAAAAAGGAAGAAAACACACACAGACTTAGTTTTTACTGTCAACACCTACCGATTTTTACGTGGTAGCGTCATTTGTAAAAGGGTGTCATAAAAAAGAGTTTAACTAAACGACTGAGAGTGCGACAGCAATTCAAAGAAAAAGGAAAATGATTTTTTGCTTCACACACTAAAATGGACAACAAACATGAGAAGACTATTCAAGTTCTAGATGCAATTTTTGTGTAATCCTTTCACCGATTGTTGCAAATCCTTTTTTATTTTTCTTAAAAAACAAATTTAAAACAAATATTTTAATTGTTTTGTGAATAGCCTTGCAAAGGCAAAAATTTCATTCTAGGTAGCTGTAAATTTGTCAAGGATCGTAAAAAAATATTAAAAAAAATAATTACACGGAGAAAATTTTGACTGATAGCACAGGGTAAACTTAAACAAAATAAGTGAAATTTTCAAGTATGTCACTGCACATACCCTTAAATTTTATTCGGAAAATATTAACATTTTTCTTATTGCCGCAAAAAAATTCAAATTTGTTAATTTTTTATTCTAAAATCCACCGTGGGAAATGGTCACCAGGGTTTTTAATCACAATATTGAAACAATAAAGGATTGGAAAAATAAAATTTATTAACGCATATAATATCCTATTGAACCAATTTCCATGCATAATTTATTCATTAAGTCATATAGTTTTGCGATGACGCTCATTTGAAATCAGCAAAGTTCTTTAACTCTTTTCTCTAAGTCTCTGAAAATTTCTCTTTTTTAAAGTTTTATTTAATAATTTTGTGGAAGTATAGAACAGCTAAATGTTATTAAATTTGAACTGAAAGAAACCCTTTTAAGCCTTTGGACCGGCATTACGGCTATAAATTTAAACAATTAGTTTTTTCCAAATTTTTGAAATATGTATGTATGTATGTATGTAGGTCTGTGCATGTACCTAGTATTCCTTAAAATTTCTTAAAACATTTATAACCCTTTATAAAATTAAAACGTTCTTCAAATCTGCGTGAACGGGTATTTTTTATTTTACCATCGTCCCATGAATTGGTTATTTTAAGAATTTTCATTTTACACAAAACACTGAAAAATTATGCAATAAAATATGTACATATGTGTGTGTTTTTTGTTTAAATTGCGTTAAGTTTTTTTTTTTTTTTGTAGAAAACGCAGCAGGCTGCGCGTAAGAGCAAACCCTTTTTTATGGTGCCTACACTGGAAAAAATGTATTGTTAGTTAGAAAAGCAATAATCTTTATTTTCATGGCAAACTCAAAATCGGTAAAACGTTGCATTATAGTATTGCCTGGTGGTGTAACGATCCACCCTCCTAGATCCACTCTTGCTTGATATGTGGCTGTAAACGGAATGTTGGATTTCATATGATGAAATAGTGGACTGGGCTCCTTATGCTCCAAGCATCCAACCAACTGGTATCCAAGTTGCCCAAAAACATGTTCATCTCTCCTTGAAAAAGTATTATGGTCTACGTGAATACCACAAATCAATAAAAATATAGGCAAATCCTTAAGAGAAGGATCTTCAACAAAGTTGTGTTAGCATTATTTTGCAATTTTTCTCGGAAATTATATTGTTCTCAAGGCTGAAACTCTGAAAGTTGACTTAGAGTCGAAAACGCGGTTAAATGAACTAAGAGAACCAAATGCTGGCATTCTACTATTATAACAATAGATATGGTCTGACTTTCATATGAAAAGGTGAAATTGCAAATAAACGTTTAATGGTAAATCTCTGCTCAATTGATTGTAAAAAACATCTGATCTTTAAAGCTACTTTCCTCAAAGACCTGAATTCAAAATAATGAAATAGCAGAAAATATTGGCAAGTAATTTATTTTGCTTTGATTGTTTTCCTAGGACTGCCGAAAAAGATTATGCAAGTGATCGGAATTTTGGTTTTCGTTGCGTTCGAGCAGGTATGAAAGTGTATGTATTCATTTTATAAAGCGGCACCAGCTTGACTGGTATCTGTCAAGTCGCTGCAACATCTTATAAAATAATCTGCCGCCATTTAACATTTTCAAAATACCCAGTATTTGTGCAAAATATTTAATTATTCATTTTATTTCGTAAAAGTGAAAGTGCGAAGGTTTTTGCTTGTCTGCAGTAGCAGAGACTTTTTGATAAGAATCGATTCTACGACCTCAGCAGCAATATTGGTCAACACTCGACCAACTTATCCATCGAGTCACTCTAAAGTCCTTGGTAGGAATCGAGCGTACGACTTCCACAATATAGGTTGAACACATTGCCAACGCAGCCATCGAGGCACTTTATGTGTGCAGAAATCTCGAAAAGTTCTGCTTTAGATTGATTGCGCAATTTCAAGTAGACAAGCAATTACAAAATATCCTTGCAATAAAAATTTGTTAATTAGAATTCAAATATTTTCTAATCTCACTGGTTGCAATGCTCTCGCCGTAAGCGCCTAAGCCTAAAACGAGTTCTGAATTTGTAAAATTATTCGTAATCCTTTTCGTAAGAAGCTGCATCAATGGAATTTTAATCCTTTGCTCTACATTGCACGCATTCACGTTTTCCTGAAGATCTATATCCTTTGGCCAAACAATGGGATTAATAAGGCTGTTCGTTCTCTGCCATTGTGTGAATTAAGTCAAGGAAATAAAGAGTTTTATACTATTTGTATGGGCGTTTACAAAACATGTCAAAAATTGCAAAAATTACGCTTGACCTTGTACGGACATAACCATTAAGAGATGGATAAGGCGTTACTGTAAGGGTTTAAAACAAATAGTATTTTAGATTTTCAATAGAATAAAGAGATTTTGGCAAACAATGCAAGAAAAGCAAATAGTAACATATTCCAAGTAAGTGAATGGTTAAGGTTGTGCTAATTAAAGACGGGAGAAAGGATGTATGTATGTAGTTCATTATGCATAAATTGCGTCTCCAAATGCATTACTATTTTGAGAAAAGTACATATAAATAATAGATGACAGAAAGGCGATGCAGAATAATAGGGTTATGTAAAAATATGTACACAATTCAGTGAAGAAGTGTCTAAGAGAATATTTGTGTATATGGATTTCTAAAACGGCTTTTTTTATGACCAGTACTCAGGGGTCGACCCCCACATACATATGCAGTGCATTGTACCAGAACTGGGATAGGGAGGAGGAAAGAGGGAGTAGTGTTTCGGTATTTTTGTTTTTATTCTATATTGCAGGGATGAGTATGTCAGAATTTAACTGATCAATCTCCAACAATCTAGGGCAAATCTATAGCACAATATGGAGGAGCAAATATTGAGATCTATTCACAATTCTGCTATTTGTGACCAAATGAGAATTCGTTCGCTCGGCTAACGTTACAGTTGGGCAACTACTGTACATACACATAAACATAAATATGTTCGAAATGTTTATACATAAGCATGTACATGTACATATATTGTAAGTTTTGGCATGTGTTCCATAAGATCACTTGCTGCTAAGCACTCAATATGTTCATTTGTTAATCTTTTGTCGTAGAGATAAAAAAAAACTACTTCCGAAAAAACCGAAATAATAAAAGGTAAAACATCCATTCATAAATTTAAAACAAAAGTTTCACTTGAATATGTAAATTACAAATAATCTTAGATCCTTCGGAAGTATGTCTCAGCAAAAACGAAATAAAAGCAAAACTATAAAACGAGTAAATAAGCAAATAAATAAAAAAAGTAGTCTTTACAAGGATTAAATCAAAACAACAACTGTTTCTGCAAGTAAACAAACATCAAGGAGTCTTAAAAAAGGATTTTTAAGGAAATGTTTATTAACAAGGATTTGATGTTCAAATACATACTAGCACATTGGACAAGCAGACGTTCTTACATGTGCAACTTGCTTGTCTCCCTGAACAATAGTAAGTGCATTTTTATGTTAACAGCTTAATAATATTCTGGAAGATCCTTTAAAAAATCCTTTGGTAATTGTTATCCTATAGTTGTACTCTTTTAATCTGATCTTTAAAGATGCTGTAATTAAGTATAAGTAACCTTTATTGCAGAACTACAATAAAATATCAAATTTGTTGCTTTTTAGTTTAATGATTTATAAACCGGAAATCTAAACCGAATTTATTGTACCGCAAAGATTGGCCAATCCTGATTATTTCATTATATCTGGCAAACAAATATTTAAGATCGTTTGGACTTGCGGCAAAATGGTTGTTCAATTAGTGCGGTTGGCTATTTGACAATATTATTTATAATTAAGGACATTTTGAAACTTAAAAGGCAAAAAAGAACAAACCAGAAACTAAAAACAAAAGCCAATGGATTTTGTGGCCAATGAATGATTTCTTATTTTCGTCATTAAGGAAAAAACAAACCTTGATTTGAATCTTCTCAATTTTCAAATAAAACAAAGCAAAAATCAAGCTGAGCAACGACGAAATAGTTTTTAAATTTTTATATAAACTTCGGAAAAGGAAGTATGACACTGTGGTTGTTTCTCTTGAAAAGATTCCACAACCTTTCGAATGCTGTCGCTTGAACAGCATATTTCCCAAAATTATGAAATATTAATTGGCTAATGGCTTAGAATATATTTGTGGAGAACTTTCCAAAAACTTTCATGTAACATGTCCATCAAACCTTAATTTTCATACACATTTTGAACAAAAAAAACCTGATTAAATGCAAATTAAGCGATCTAATCGTGACATTCATGATCTTCAGCAGTTGCCCAATTACCCTAGATTTCTGTGTAGCTATTCGTCTTTATATTCGTAAAATTAGGCAGATACTGAGCACTATGAAATACGTACATACATAAGCTTGAACAAAAATTCTTATGGCACAATTCTAAATATTCGTATTATAAAATTTTTAAAATTAAATTTGTTTACTGCCGATTATAAGCAGTACATATACTCGTATTTTAGTGTTTTAATCTTACAGATGACTTAGTATTTCCTCAGCCTGCAATTCTCAAAAACTAGAACCTAAAATATGATCCTCTTTAATATTTCATAAATATTATTTCAAAAAATAACACTTTAAAAAATAAGATGTTTATTTCTTAAAAAATATTCACACTTAAACACCTAAGTACATACTTCTCTTGACTTAAAATTTTTAACAACCACACAAGTTATGATGCTTAACTCTCTTTCAACTCTTAAAAAGGATCAAAAATGACACCAGAATCTGAATGCACAATACGAGTATATTGTACATTTTAAAAAGGCTTAAATGAAAAAAAGAAAAAATAATTCAAAGAGACTTAAACGATTAACATACAAATGAAAAGTATTTTTGCTGCTAAATGCATATTCAAGTAGAATCTCAGCTACATACGAATACATACATATGTACATACATATAACAGTAAAAGGTGTAAATAAAGGATTCTCTATGGAGTTCATATTACGGACATTAATCCGACTAAACCGTTATTGTGGCCAAAAACGAAACAAATGAGCAAATATTTGCTCTATTCATTTCATAAAATTACAAAAAAGCAGCCTACATACATACATACGTACATACTTGGTTATTCTTCAAAAAAAACTAAATAAAAATTATAGCAGAAAAAGTGTGAAAAAGATAATGCAAACTTCCTCAAAATCAAGGAAAATAGTTTCGATTTTATCACTTTCAGCACATACATACAATGAGAAAAACAATTGTCAATATGTTTGGGAAACACCTTTCCTGCCCATCATTAATGCTGCGAGTACATAACGGCATATTCATACATACGACGCATCATTCATTTTTATCACAAAAAGAAAAGAGCAACAATGCAAAGCAAATAGTGGTGAAATATGGTGAAGATTAATATGAATAATGCCAAACGGTATTTAGACCAAATAAGGTGGGAAAGAGTTAAATTACAAACAAACAAAAAAAAGACCACAACACTTAAAGAAAAGTGTGCTTTAACTAAAGGAAGGAAAAAATCCAGGACTTAACATTTCTTTGACCTTTGAAGTGCCAGAGTTGGAGCAGTTACTCTCATTTCCTTCTAAACGATTTTTTACATATGTATTTAAATGCTTACCCGCATAACAACTTAAAAATGTTGATGTTTATGGCGAGCTAATTAAGCGGGCAATATTGCCATACAATTTTTAAAAGTGTATAAAAAAACTATATAAATAACTGTGATGTTATTAGGTCTGTGGAAGTCATATGACATTTTTCAGTTGAAATCAAATGATTGTGTAGTGGTTTCCAAAGAACGGAATAAAACACCAAGTTAAAAAAGATTCGTTCAAACAAAAGATAATAGGAAGTATTTCATTTTATTTCATATATGTACATACATATGTATGTATGTAGGTACGAGTATATATTTATTTTCGTATATCTTTCAATTCTTCGCACTTAGGCAAGTTTTTAATGAAGTGTGAATTTATTAAATCGCTTAAAATGTTGACAGTTAATGATGTATTCCATTAAAATAACACAATTGATACTAAAAACGGTATTGTAATCAACCACAGAATTTGAAGCGATCAACGGTATGACAGCTAATTGAGAGTGACAATATTAAAAATATATGTATGGGTAAAGGAATTGTTTCAATATAAAATATAATTCTCACAATTTCAAAATGTTATAAATGAAAATGTTGACAGGTCCATTATAATGAATGATCCATGGAAAACGACATTTTCTGTCATACATATTTTCAAAGATCTTTTGTTTTGTTTATAAAAAGACAACAGACATGCTAACAAATAAATGTGTGTTTTTGTAGGCGTGTTTTCTTATTCTCATTTTTTATACTTGCTCTCTCCAAGAATGAGAAAATGTAAAGAAGCAGGTTTCTTGTCCTTTTCTTTGGGTGTAAGGAAGTAGCAGTTTTTATGTTAAAATACTTTAAAAATCATCTTTCTTTGAGAGGCTTTGAATATTTGAAATATTACATCCTGTATTTGTGTGGTAGCAAATTTGTTCTTTGTCATCAAATAGAAATAACGGTATTGTATTGGTTAAATGGACCCTTGAGTATTGGTTATTCGATTCGTTATAGTTGATTGTATGTTCTTAGTAGTTATAAGAAAATAATATCAATAAATTTGTTATAAAATATCTTTAACTACATAAAAAAGATATTTAATTTAAACAGTAAAAGATAATTATGTAGTTGGTATGAAAGTCACAAGAGTGTGTCGCAGGGTTAGTTGGTAGAGTGTACAACGAACAATACAGTCGTGGGTTGGATTTCTACCAAAAACTCTGGTTGTTTCTGCAATCAAGCGAAAAGCTTTGCAGTTTTGAAAATATTTTATACACAATGTTTTGGAGATTGTCTTTCGAAAGCCATATCATTATAAAAAATGCAATCACAGTTAAATTACAAATGAAAAAAAGGGATTTCGTTTTTTGTGAAGAAAAAAGTTCTGTGAGGGAATTGAAACTTTGTTGCAATGTTTTTGATAAGCATTATCTACAATAATAAAAGTCTTGTTATGTTGTATTGTTGCAATTTCGATCTAGGGCTGCCACTTTGGACATACCTATAAATAGGCACATCTCGTTATTTAAGAAACACTATTACAAAATATGTAGGCATATGCATAAATATTCAAATATTGTTAATCATCGCCATTTTTTGTTATTGAATTTTCATTAGTTTCTCTTCAACTTCATTTTTATACATACATACATACATACATATGTATATAGTTACAAGCCTTACGCCATTTTTCTGTAAATGTTACAAATGCTTTATGATTCACGCAAATACTTGCTTCACAACACATAAACGCCCGTAAAACACATTTGTATTTGTGTACATACATGCGCCTTTTTATTTCATCCCCTCTCAATTTCGTACCCACCCTTAAATCACAAAATCATAAAAAACCAACAACGAAAACTCCAACAAGAAAAAAAAAAGAAATTCCCAAACAAAAACTTCATTCAAAAGTTAAAACAAATATCAATATTGTTCAATTAATATTAAACAATAATGAATGAAGTTTTGAAGTTTCAGTGAGAGAAAATACGTTACTACTCACTCGTAGGTACTCGTATGTAGTCGTTGCACATATACACAACACACAAACATTTGCAAACACCATATCACATAATGCAGGATGCAATACACCAATCAACGCGCAATGTTGTCAGGAGGGGTAAGAATTCAAGTGCGAGAGTAAGACTTTGGGTTTTATGAAGGATGTCTTGCAAACATAATATTTCGTCAAAAATACACAACATTTTTAGATTTTATAGGTGTGGTGGTTTCGAAACACACAAACATATGCCATGGACATCCTCCCGAAAAAACCGGAAATGAGTGGAATCATAAACTTGTAAAATTGACTTAGCAAGTCTTCCTGGTGAACTTGTCAACGGCTCATCACCGCCCCATGTGGCTAACCAGGTGGGTATTTCTTGTTCGAGAATCTAAACGTTCTATCTAAAGCCTCTTGCCAGTAGTTCCTTAGATAGTAAAGAAATATGAAGCACTTGAGTTGCTGGGATCACTGAACGTAGAGCACTACTGCGGTATCTATTTAAACCCCCTTGTGTTTTCAGGCTTAAACCATAGCCAGAATTTTTCAACCACGGTAGCCACCCTGATTAATGGCCAACATATCTCTTTCAAGGCCTTCCAGAGGCACGCTGATCTCCGTTCTGGTAACTAGCCTTCGTAAAGTTTCAGGAGGTTCTGCTAATGCAATCATTCATACAGAATCTTCCTAGAGCTTTGATTGCCATGTCAGCCGAGCAACATCTTCTCCCCTCCTATTATTTGTACGTGCTATTGAACGCTATATCCTTCCAGACAAATTTTGAAAAACAGATTCAATAAACGGCAGCCAATTTGAGTGAAGCAGCTACAACAATATGGCCGCTAATAACAGTCGTAGTTTGCAAGATTCATTGGAAGTTGTGTATAAATGTACTACATATATTTCTATAACATTTTACGATTTTCGTTAAGAATGATAGTCGTATAATCGCATAATTATGCTTTATTTTTTTTTTTTTTTGAAGTAAGCTGCAACATATATAATATGTAATTACATACATACTTATCGTATATTACCTATTCCTATATCATTCAGAACTTAGACAATTTCTTAAGTCCACTATAGAATATGAAATGGCTTCAGTTAATTGGGTAAATGAGCGAATGAAGTGTATTAACATATGTGCATATATATTTATATATGTATATACATACATACATACATATGAGTATCATAACGTCTTAAATCTGGCGAATTTAAAATCGTTTCTCTATTTAGAAATCTTTAATAATGGTAAATTTCCCAACGGCCATCTGCCTACGGAGAGACGTTTTCATTCTGACAACAGCTGATGGCCACGATAATTTTATTCCCTTTCATTATTTGCCACTAAAAATAAAAGATTCATTTATGATAAACAATAAACAATTGCGATAGATATAGCAAGTTCGTCCAACTTTTTCATATGCGATAGAAAAAATAAACACGGAAAAGGGTTGGTGGTTTAATTATAGAGTGTGATGCATGAATGTGCAAATACACATGAGAAGTTTGGCATTATTAATGAATATTTGGTCATCTTTGTGGCCAGTTTTACAGAATTTTTTTGCTGTCCTCCATAGACATTAACAAAAGGGTTCTGTTAATCCGTTTGCTGGCCTTGATTATTTGCTTTTATTAAACGTAGGAAAAAAAATAACAGGGATGTTTTCACTTTTTCTTATAAACATACAAACATACATTCGTTTGTACTTATATATAATATACATATGTTTACAAGTAGTATATACGAATACATAAGGTTTCCCAGCCAACATTTTAATGCACAGCTGATTCTATGTTGCACTTCAAACTCTATAGCCAATTGCAACTATTGTTTTATTACTTAGAATTTAGACATATCTAAAGTGCCCGCATTTAAATTCTGAGCGCTTGTTATCGAAGAGAATGTTGAAAATACACTCTAATTTCTTACAAAAGCTGTATTAGTGTTTGTTTGTACGGTGACATGAAAGATCATAAATTTTTTCGTTTGCAACTTGTCAGATAAATTGATAGATAAAGATAAATAACTTGAATTTAAATAAAATTTATTTCATTTTGTATTTAAATGCGAAGTTAAAAACTTAACATAAAAGAGTTGTCCTAAAACGAGTATTAAGGGCAACAGGAAGTGCACAAATCCTGTACATTCACGATTCGAATATTCTAGACTATCAAACTTCCAAATGCTGACTGGGTAACTTGTGTTTGTCCAAGTTTATTTTGTCATTTATTTTGCCATTTATTATCAGTTGTGGCCTCATTTTATGTCTGCTGACTTACTTAGATAAGTTCACACTTCCTTGTGGGCCGGTAAGTTTTTCTTTACCAACCAACCCTTTTCGTAATATTGTTGAAATATTTATTGTCAATTTTTGGTTATAACTTCAATTTTTGCTATAGTTAGACACGTCTAACAATCTGTTTGGGGCTTTTGTTTTAGTTTCACTGCAGGGATTGAGAGAAAGTAAATTTAATTAAAAGAATGTTGACAATAATTTTGTGGTAGTTTATGTGGAATGAGGCGAATTTTCAGCAAAAAAAAAAAAACAAAATCTATTTAATACGAACATGTCTGTATGTTTTGTATGTAGAATTTATTTGCAGACTTTTCTTGAAAATAAGTCTAAAAATTAATTTTGATTCAATAAGTTTTCTTTTATAGCAAAGAAGTTTTATTTTAAAATATATTACTTTTATTTAATATGCCACACAATTTTATTCGTACATATATATGTATGTACGTCTAGTTTTTGTTTCTTTTATTTAATTATTTTCCACACAAAGTGTTGTAATACCCTTTTATTTGGCATTTCTTAAACTTAAGTCAGTGAAAAATTATTTGGTGGTTTAAAGATGGATGTTCTCCCAAAAACTGGGTCTTAATGTTTTCTTAGGCATTTTTAAAATACTAAAAATATGTGCATATTTTTAGCCTTATACAATCTGTTATGTCTTTAAAATAAACACTGTGCCTCAATAAATTTTTAAAGCCTTCATTTAAGACTGAAGAAAAACAACAGTTTCCAATATTCGGCGTCTTATTATTATTTTATTTTGTGAACATGTGACAAGAATCAATGCAATTGAATATCTCCGGCTAAACAGCAACAAATATTTAAAAAATTACTGTCATTCTCACATGCAGTCAACAAATTTCAACAAAGCGCAAGCGCGCGTTGTGCGCAAACGCCCCTCGAGATCAATAATCCTGGCAAAAAGAATTCAGAAAATATGTTTTTCCTTAAAAAATATTTATGTTACGAGTGTGTGGGAGTGCCACGGATCGTGTATTTGTTTATTTTAATTTTACTATTTTAGTTGTTATGAGAAAATCCTTTGGCAATAACTTTCAATTCATATGGTTTTTATTAAAAGAACGATGGAAGAAAATCAGCTGCATGTGCTGGCCAATCTTAAAAGGATAGAGTTAAATAGGATCTTAACAGAGTGTTGTTGTTATTGTTTTTGTTAGGCACACTTACGCTCTATAATGAAATGACCAATTTAATTGAGAAAATATACACACATACATATAAGTACATACATATGGAGGTGTGTATGTGTGGGACTTACATATATACGAATAAGTAATGATTTGTGCTCGATGACCGACCATGTGCCAAATGTATTGTTATTTGTAGGCAAACAGTTTAGTTTTTTTCGAGAAGCTATTTTCTGCTGACTAATGAATTTTTGTTCCGGTTTTTTCAAAAAAAACACATTTTTCTTTGAAATCCCTAAAAACTCACGCAAAATGCACACATGTATACAGACAGACATACATAGTGATCTATGTATGTATGTACGTAAGTAGAACTAAAAGAAGCCACACGATTTTATTTCAATTAAAATCCTGGAATGACCAAAATCCTACTGTTTAAGTTCATGATTAATGAACATTTTAAAATAGGCTAAAATATGTCATGAATAAATTAAAGCAATGCAAAAGATGGCAGACCCGAACAGGAGTTGCCCACGTCTCTAGTATTACTTTTGTTCAAATACTAGATTACAAGCAGAATGGAATGAAATCGAAACCACAATCGTGAACGTTTCACATGTGACAAACAGTTTTGTGATCGCTCTAAAAAATTTTCATTATAACTTTGGCATAGTTTTCGTTTCAGTTAAGCAGTTAAAAAATGTTGGTAAACTATTTTTTATTTATTTAATTAAAGAGTTAAAGATTTCGATAAGTTTCTCAAGCCCCTTCATATTTGCATATTTGTGACGCCGCCTTAAACTAAATACAAAGTTTGAAGTAAATCTAAGATTTTTCTAACACGAGAATTACTTCATTTTACAATCTTTAAAATCAATCAATCAATCAAAATTATATGCTAAAAACAAAGAAAATATCATAATCAACTCAATCTGACAAAGAACAAATTTTAAATTCAAATATGCACCTGCTGTTTTTCCTATAAAGAATCAATTTCATTGTTTCACTTTTTTTTTGGCACACGTGAGCGCAGCCTTCAAAATGTGTTACCGCCCGTGAAGCGCCTGTTTCTCAAGTGTTATTTCAAAAAAATAACGCAGCCCTTATCGGTGAAGAACACGAGAAACAAAAGGAAAATATTACAAATATTGTGGTCAAAATCAAAAATCGTTAACATGTTCTTAAAGTGTCATAGTTTTGAATAATCAGTTTTTCAGAAATCTTAATACTTCTCGTCCAGAAAAACAATCACAAATGCCACAATTATTTCACAATAACAACAACAACAATAAATATATGTACATTTGCTGCCTAATAAAGGCGTTATCGAAAGCAGACAAAGAATTTTTGAAATTACAATGAAAAGTCAATCTATTTGCAAATGCAAACTTATGAGTGATGAGGTCTTGGAAACAGTCTGAAACACTACACCACTAAAAAATGGATACAATGTTCATGTGGAAGAAAAGGATTTCAAAAATAATTATAGGATCGATCAAGCTGCAGGAAAAAGAGTTTTTGAAATTGGTCACGCATCCAATTCGCCAGCTTGCGTTACATTATTGTATTTTTGTTGAAGTTTCTACGGGAGCAGGCTGATTTCATGGCTCTAAGTTTGCAACATTGTGCTTTGCGCAAGGCCGAGTACAATATGATCACTATCAGCTGTCAAAGTGACGAAACTCCTTTTTCAAACTACTTTGCATACGATTTAAACACGATATTCCGAAAGTCAGTTCCTTTCGTCGTTTTCTTTTTATTCAAAACTTTTATTGTTTCAGAACAAGTTTTACGTAATTATGTCTCTCAGAGATTTAGAATTATGGTTTTCATATTACTTTCACATATATAATACATTTTGCGATCACATTTGCCATCGAACATTTGATAAAGGGGACGATGATATTCCACATAAACACAATTTTCATCATCATTTTGATTGTCTGGCTGAGGTGCGTACCAATCGGCATACTCCAAACGTTGACCCGTTGAATACCAAAAGAAATCACCCTCAGGTTCTTGATCAGAACCCGATAACCACCAAAGGCGAGCAGAGCCAAAAGTTGTTGTTAAATATGTCGTGAGATCTTTAAGATCGTTTTGACTATCGACAGACGCCAAATGGCCGCCCAAAGAACGGCAAACCACAGCAGCTTTAAACCAAGAAACCTAAACCCAGATAACTATAGATTTAAATGCTTGCAGCCATTGTTAAGACACCAACCTTATTCTGGCCAAAATAATATGCTTTGCTGCCCACTTTTTTAAATGATTTTTCCAACGGTTCACCTAAAAAGACTGTATATATGTATGTATGTAAATAGATAAGTTGTTAAGAGAAACGATTAATTTTGTGTATATTTTAATATTTGCCTTCCGAAACTATTGCTTTTAGTGCAGCTGTAAATTCCTGTTGACCATTTGCTTTTAGTGTTATAATTAAAATCAAATAAAATTTGAAAAAATTACTCATCTTGATTAATAGTTTGGTCTTATCAGTTCAAGCTTTCCTTCAAATATGTGAAAATAATTAAGTAATGAATTAAAATAATTAAATCTCTTCCGAGAGATACGGCTATGACGGCACAGTGCTACGATAGATAAATGTGAAATAGAGAAACATGTGTCATATGTCATGTAACGATGCCGCCAATGCTCCTATTTTTCCATTCCATTTTACTTATTGTACATTGCATAACATTCTTGACAGATGCATCTAACAGGACCCGGTTTTGGTTTGTATTTACATTAAAAAAATTAGTTAATAATTTAAAAAAAATTTAATGATTTTTATACAAATTATTTTCTTTGTATCGCTCGTTCGCGTTCTGTAAACAGTAGATTAAGGGCTGTCGATTAAGCTTGACGTCAGCCAAACTACATGTTCGAACTAAAGACTATAGAAACTAACACCTGGCCACCATGAGCGTGTTGTATATAACTTAGCCGTAGACATGAAATGGATATTGCGTAAAGCTGACATTGCTCATGGGGATCAACTTATTAGTCGTATTATTGGTATTCCAAAACTATGAATATTTCATAAAGCTGACATTGGGTGAACATGTCGCAGCCTCTGGTCACAAACATCCCTTTCTAAACAACATTTTAGCATTTTAGTTGAAGTGAAATAAACCAAATAATATTCGTATTGTTAACCTAAAACTGTAAAACTTCATTATCAACACCGTAACTCACTTAATATTAAATAGCTCCTTTTGTTTAAAAACTACATATCGAGCCTTTGGTGCAATACCGTAATAATTCAAAAAATCGCGAACTGAGAAATATGCATTTGAAGTTTTGAGCCATCTTTTTGATACTAGAGGCAATAAAGACATTTTTAGCTGTAGAATCTGAACAGTTAGAGATGGAACCATAATCTTTTTTTCTCTACATAGATATTTCCCCAAAGATCATTTTGAGTTATTACGGTATTGCACCAAAGGCTCGATATGTACATATGTATGTATGTATACAGGAACATACAAAAAAAAATATATATATATACTATTTATTTGTTAAGGTAGAAAAAAATGGCCAAACATTTTATACAGTAAAAACCACTAATCAAACAAAATGTTTGTTTAACTCAAATAACCCCTTGACTGTTGTATAAACAATTCTTGTCTGAAATTGAAACATGTATGTACATGTAAGTGTTTGACGGAATCCTATCTATTATTAAAATGCAGACACGTGTCTTTTGTTTCTATAAACGAAAATAAACAGGACTGACTGTTCGGAGAAAACCAATTTTGATTGCCAAATAAAATATGAACAAAAGAACAATATTGTCATTACAAAAATATTTATTTATCTATGTTTGTATATACATATGTATTTATTATCTCTAGCATTGAATTTAAAAATGTTCTTAAAACATTTAGACATACATACATACATATGTGTAGACATGTAGTCAAAGAGTTGCTCAGAAGATGACAGCCAAGTTCGGGCAGCAGAGTGCTTTTGTAAACATAAGAAATTCGCAGAAAATGCATATTAGATAAATAATTTTTCTGCCAAATTTTCTTTTAAATCCCTATTACCATTTACTTACGTATGTATGTATGTATGTATGTATGCAAGTACATATGCACATATACATACATTTGTACATATGTACATGTGTGTATGTATTCTTTACAAAATTTCAAACATTCTTCTCCAAAGGATTAGCTTAAAATGATGTCTCACTGAGTTAACGTTACACCGTACAACTCCCCTTTGTGCTGTTGCAAATGCTAATGATCTTCGGTTCCGGTTATTTAGTTTCGAAAATGACTCGTAACCATTTAAAAAACATGTAATTCTATGTCATGTGATTAATGATGTTTGTATTACGAATAGATTAGAAATTGAATATTGCTCTCCATGTGATCGATGTTTGGCATTTGCATGTTAATTGTCATTCCAAAAATTAAATTTTTTCCAATTATTGTAATTTAAGATATTCGAAAAACCATTAAGAGTTTTTGTGTCCTAATTAATTGTTATTAAATTAAAATATCTTTTGAAAAAAAGAGTCCGTAGAGTTTTAGAATTGTATTCCTTTGTTTAAAATTCGAAATGGCGGTAAATGATTTGAGTTGGTTAGTAACTGAAAAGACAACAAACTATTCAATAAGTAAATTTATTACATAAAAGTGTTATGTTTATTTGGCTTTGGAAACAATTCTGTCCTGAAACACGTCGACAACTTGACATCTTTTTGGGATTTTTTAATTTTTTAAATATTATTGTATTTTTTAATATTAAATATTACGAAAATTCGTAATTTATTCAAATAGCTTTTTTAAAGAGATCTGTGAGTAAATTAGTTGTGGTGTTGCCAACCATCACATAATACGTACATTTATTTTTGGATTGGCAATACTAACAAGAGTATGCTGCAGCATATGATGAATGTAAGTAAATATATACATACATATGTGAATCTTATTTCTCTCTCTCAATGTGAAAAAAATCAATATAAAGATAAATAATCAAAGTGATCTCTACAAAGATATATTTAGATAATTTTTAAAACACTTATCACTCAAATGTTAGCTGATTAAGTTTATGGCCATCTTGTTACCTTATACCCAAGAAATCCTTATTTTGTTGTAGCATAAAAATGAATCATATGTGGCTGGTGTTTCAGTTGCTCAAGCTATAAATCAGTTTTTAATTAAAAAAAGTTATCTGAGAAATTTCATTTGGATAATTTTGATAAAATTATCATCGAAATGTTTGCTGGGAAACTGGACATATATAAATACAAGCATATACATACATATGTATGTTTGCGTGTGCGTGTTCTCAATGTGCATATGTACATACATATATACATACATATATTTAAATCTTCTAAAAATGTTCATTTATAACTAATTAAAATAAGTTTTAAATGGAATCTTAAAATCTATGCTGAGATTTTGAGGGATAATATGCACATGCCCATATGTTTTGCCTGCTCAATGCAAAACTTCGGAAGGCGTGTGCTTTGCACGAACAATTGATCTGTCATTACCGCTACTTGCTACTCCTTAACAATCTTACACTTACATAAATCCTCAAGTGCTTAAGTAATTTAATTGTTATATTATACAATAATAAGATAAGCACGGAACATATCTATGTGTGTACATACATACATACATGGCTATATAATATCATATACGAGTATGAAAGGTTAATGTTGTAAGTAATTGTACTAATTAAAAATTTCTAGGTAAAATAGACACAAACGCGCGCACACATACATACATACATGCTCTGTGCCCTTTACAAGCACAAACTGCTATGCAAAAGGCTTGGCTTAAGCAAATCCTGTAGTGGCTTAAGCGAGTTAAGAGAACTTGAATTTGGGAATAAATAAAATTTCAATCGGGATTTCCATTCAGGTCAAAACAACATTTTATTTAGCAATATTTTTCCAGAAATTGCGTGTTACACATATTGCAGCCTCACGGAACTCAACAAAGCAGATTTAGATGGCTAAAACTGAGGTTTGGCTTTAGTCTGTGTAGGCATATGCAAAGACTGGAGTGCGACATTTTAATTTAAACTGGGACAAGACTTACAGGAGACTTAAGCTAAAGGAGACGGTTGATCCTACGATATTTAACTCTTATTTTAGTTTAATTTTAATCTCTACGAACTAAATTCTCTTTCTGTTTTAAGTCAGTTAGTGTTTTGTGGCAGTTTCCCACTTTAGTCTGGTTCGAGATTAAACTGGTTCGTTGTGTAAGTGTTTTTGTTTGTTAAGTAAGATCGTATTGAAGTTATTGTTTAAAACATTTATATTTTTCCAAAAGTAATTAGTTTAAGTAAATGAGGATGTGATTTAAAACGTCTTGACGAATGTGCCTACAGTTCAAAACAAATTTTTTCACGAATATTTGACAAAAACCAAATACATGCAACCCTCGTAGAACAGCTGATACTCAACTTTGGAAAACACCTAGAAATGATAAAGGGCAAAGCATCAAAGCGATCTATCCAAGTTGAAACCTTCTTCTACAAAACAATCCCGAATAGAAGAAAACGTAAATTTTGAAAGCAACCACAACTAATTTAGTGGCCAGTCTCTTCCACCTCAACGCTAAGAAATCAAACCAATTCGTAATTCCAAGCACTGCACCGGTTTTGTGTCAGTTCGATTACCCCCTGTGATTTCTTAACTAACAGATTTGTACTGTCATACAACATTTTTAATCCCTTTGGTTAATGATAAATCATAATTCTATTTAATTTAAATTTACGAAACAAACTTTCTCGAACGCCTACATGAAAGAGTTTTGAATTGAAACTAAACAATTTACTTTTTAATAAAATCTTTACTTGTGGGAAATGTCATACAACTCTATTATTTTCAAATAAAAACTACCGTTAGCTGATTTAGGAGTACAAGTAACATCACCTGACTGTAAAAACAAACAGGAAACAAAAAGGGAACATTAAACACGATGACCAGTTTTTTATTTGACAAGAAAATGATTGAAAGAAGAAAGAGAAAATGCCGCCAACAAACAAATGACCACAAACATTTAAAACAACAATGGACGACATTTAACGTCTAACGGCATATGATTGAGACATTATGAGCTGACAAAGAGAAGATCTTAAGTTGCAAATGTCGCTTCGAATGCTTAAAACGAACGGTAAATATATTCAGCAGACATTTTAACAAGACAGTGGGAACATTTTTTGCATATTTTTTGCTGAGTCAATTTCAACAATAAAATACTCTTTTATGGATCTTTAAGGTTTAACATGTTTGACATTTTTTATCTTAACTGAGAAGGACCATATAAAAGTTGCCACTATTCATACTACAATATATTAAATAGAAAATTATTACATTGTCGTTTGGTTCCAGGGCATGAAATTTTAAAATTATGTTTCTTAGAAATTCATTCATGCAATACGTATCGTTTAACAATATTGGTTGCAATGAAAATAAACTGGTTGATTTTAGAAATAACAAAAGCCAAGTACATACATATATATGTATGTAAGTTTTTTAGTTCTATTTCTGTTAGTAGCCAACAGTCTTGTCTGACCTCCTGGCGATTCGGTTAGGGCAAAATATTCGTAATCAGACTAGGAACGTTTTTAAGGACAACTACCGGACAGAGAAATTACGCTCAGTTACTTCGTTGTCTTAACATTTCCGCTAAGATTTCAGGTTTTGTTTTGGTATATTCCAAACTGGGACACTATGCTTTCAGGGAGACGGTGTCCTTCGGTTGACAGTGCAACCAAAGCTCCTGGAAGTTCCTATATAACTTCGCTTGTACGAGTTATTTCGAAATCTTCACCAACTCATAAAATTTATCCCGAGTTTTAGTACAAAATTTCGAATGTGTTTTCTCTTTTCTAATAGTATCCGATTTCTTTTAGATATATCCAAGTCTTTGAAAAATCTATAACAAGCTAAAATAGCTTTAATCTTTCGTATTGGCTTAAGAAATTTTATTTTCTTGATGATGCGAATAGAGATTGTGACAATGTGATTAGCACAAAACCTTATGCGACAAAGAGAATTATTTGGTTGGAATTATTGATTGTGTCATGGTGGCCATTAAGTTAACTTTACGATTGATATTTGTGCGAAACACACGTTCCTTTGCTGCCATTAAATAAACCACCCCCTCCCCTTGCATGTTTTTTTCGTAACATTTAAAAATGTCCGCCGCACATCACCCCCTTTTCATTTGTGCTGTTATGATGAAAGGCACGTGATGAAAAAAACTTATTGTTGATTAATATTTTCTCCAAAGGGTTGTTGCTTAATCGTTATATGTAGGTAGCAAATTTCAGAAATTTATTAATCATATACGAGTATGTACACATGTATGTAAGTATGTACGTGTCTAGAATATAATATGAATGAAATGAAAAACGAATGTGGAATAAAACATGGCGTCGAGTTTAACTTTCTAAATGATATATTTCTGACAGTATTTACCATCATTGGAGCCTGATTCCACAATTGTAAATTATATAGTTTTTGATTCTAAACACATTTTAAATCATGTTTTAATTAATCGCTTTTCTGTTTGCACTCCTTTTAGAATCATTTTGTAAACGTTTTCTGATCGCTTGAGAGTCCTTCTAGCATATCTCTATACTCCTTAACTCTTGCACAGGAAGTGAAGTATTTAAAATATTTTATTTTCTACATTTTATTTCAGTATTTTCCAAAATTTATCTAGTGATAACTGACCTTTTAGTTATCAAAACCTGATCTGTGAAGATTCATTTAGAGGATAAAACTATCACCCAATTGGCAGCTGGATTGTATCAGAAACGAGTCTGTTGGAAATCAGTTTCACATGCAAAATAATCGCATGTGATCTGATTTGAGAAATTACAACCTATTTTATCTCATTATTCAATCGTAACTAATATAGTGCTTGATTATATTTTAAACAACTTTGAATTTGTATTAGGATCAATTTGCACTCGTCCCCCCCCCTAACTTTTGTGCAACAAATTAACTATTTCATAGATTTTATTAATATGAAATGAAATTAATAAAAAGCAAAACTCAAGCCTTCAACAGAAGCCACAACATGGCATGTTCTCCTGTGCGGAATTGTCTTCAGATTTTTATTACTTACCCAGCCATTACGAATGTCGTTCAATCCTTTTGTCGCTGCATTTCAATTTAACCAATAATCATCATACAACTTCGTTTAATTGAAGATTATTTCTGAAAATACTCTGAGACAATGTTCATTCCAACCTTTGTTTTCGAAATTTGCCAAATTTTTAGATCGATCCTAGATATTCATCGTTTGGCAATTATTTGCTGAGTCAAAACACACACTAAATCTTCTTTTGTCTACTCGCTGGGACTTCTTTGAAATGACGTGCAGCACAAGACGCAATCGTTATGACTGCAGAAAAGAAAAATATCTATGGGCGAGACGAAAGATATATTCGTTTGAAATGAGCATGCAAAAACCAGAAAAAAATGAAATAAATTATCGATAAGACCACATTATGCATTAAGAAGGACATTCGTTAAGATTAAGTGAATACTGAGAAACAAATTTAAAGCGTAAAAATACTTAACAAATCCTGTTTGCTTATAATGGCATTGTGTTGCGAAAACACAATGGCCACAAACCAAATGAGTAAAAGATAATGCTATAAAAATAAAAAATAAAGACTTAAAAGAAGAAGTTCTGCAATTTTCACAACAAAAAGGGACAATTATTTGGTAAAAATGAAGTTGTTGACTTAAGATTACGAAAACTCGACACAGACAAGTCCCCGAAAACCCAAGTGCACAGTCTTGAACAACCAGTGGCAAGTGCAGCCAGACAAGACACAAGTAACAACATTCAAAAGGACCAAAATACAATTGTAATCTTCTAAATGAACATTAAATCCTTTTTTTCTTTTTCGTAAAAAGAAAAACAAATGATGTCCGTATTTATTTTATGCATGTTTTAAATAAACAATAGATGAAGATATATTTTTATTTCTTAACTACATGATTTAAATCGTAGACTCCCCGTACACACTTCAGCTTAACACCGGGCGTATCCTGTAGACGTCCCACACGACACAATACAATATTGTGTTCTTGTAAATTGTGGCCGATACCGGGCACGTAGGCCACCATTTCTTTGCCGGTTGAAAGGCGCACCAGTACACACTTACGATTGGCTGAGTTGGGCTTTTTCGGTTTCTTAATCAAAGTTTTGAGCACCACACCTTTCGCGTAGGGTTTGCCATCTAAGGGCTGGCGTGGCGGGCGTTTTTTTACGTGCGGTCCAGAGCGATGCATTTGGTTAAGAGAAGCCATTTCACGCATTTGTTGGAGCGAATTATTGATAACTGAAAGAAATGAAAACAAATCAATAATTTTTTTTTGTTTAGTCGTTAATATTTTTTTTAGTCAGCTTTTAACAAAAGAAACCGTTTGTTAATAATAAAAAAAAAACAGCTTTTTGAAAAGAAAAGTACAAATTTTCCGTAACCTTTTCAAAAATGTAACTTTCTAAAAACCTTTTTAAAAGAATATCTTACTTTTTTGTACAAAAAAATTAGTAAGTTTTTAGAAAACAAAAACTCTAAAACTTAAGCCTAAAAGTTACTATGGAAACCATCTTTTAACCAGAAAAACATCAAATTGACACTTCAGAGAATCGTGTACGACACGCTTAAAAGTGCTATTTACTGTAGATTTGCTTTGTTTGCTTTGCTTACAAAATAGCGTTTTTCATGTTTATAAATTTATGCTTAATCATTTTAATACTTTCGATTACTTTGCAAACATTAAAAGGCGTTGTCGTTGACAAAAAAGAGCACCTGCTTTCAACGATCGCTTTATTGTAGTTTTCTTTTTGGTGGATACGTTTTATATGTCGCACGTTTAAATTTTTTGTTTGTTTTGTTTTGGGTTTTTCAATCAAAATGCCAGAAACTGATTGGCTGCTGCCCGACATGCTTCTGAAGTACGCTGTTAAAGTGGTGGTAAAATACAGCTGGCGTTTGGTGGCTCTTGAACGATTTGAAGATGATTTGACATTTTTGCTTATGTGCCATATTTAATAAACAAATATTGATAAAAATTAATTTTTAATTTGTAAAAATGCACAAACAAAAATGTTATTTTAGAATTTTAGTTAAAGAGTTTTTTCAGTTCCAACTTAGAAGAAACAAAAATTAGCTTCAAAACTAACAAGGCTGGCACGTGACCGATTACGTGCCATAATATCGAACGTCAATATTTTAAAAGCAAAACAACTGATTATAGTTATGAATTTTTTGCGCCGAGCTCATCTGTCGCTCATGTTGCGATTGCTTTTCATTAGTTTTATATTATGCAAATTTTGGCGAACGTTCCCATTCGACACTATGGGACAGTCCCTACATTCACGTTTGGCACATTAAACTACATTTCTATAGGAATATATTAAAAAAAAAAAATTTTTTAATCGTCATTCTATTGTTTCTAATGTTGCTCTTTTGTCCCATCACAAATTCAGGTGTTTTGTAACAAAAAGTTTACCTTTTGCCGTGATTTCTATTATTCATTAATCTCAAAAAACAATAACTATAACAATGCATTATAGGTTAACCATTTCAAGCCATGTTTTTTTAGTTCTCCTTCTTTTTTATGCAGATTTGCACTACTTTTGATATGATTGTTTTCCCCTTTTCTGTAGTTTTCAATTTCACATGCAAATACGTACATACATATATATGTGAAATGGGAAAACTTCAAATTCTCAAACATTTAAAATCTATACCTTTTTCTATTGTCACAAGTCCGGCTGGTCATTTGCGCATTGCAGGGATTAAAATTTTGTTGTTGATCTTGGTAAGAGAAAAATGTGTGTAAAAATCATTAACACAATGGGTGGCCCGGCCCGGATCGTTTTGTGTTTCGTTACGATAACTATCAAACGTATGAGCGAATTGATTTGGCAGCCAATTGCAAGAACCTTTTTAAATATAAATTATAAACACAAAAATGTACTAATTTTAATACGTGATATGAGATATCAGGTGTGTGATAGAAACCGATTTTGTAAATATTTATTTTAGCGATTTTTTTAATTTTAACTTTTAGATATCACATCATTTTGTATCTAAGATGTAATATGAATTGCATTCATTTATACAATTTACAATTATTACAAATATTCATTTAAAAACTTATGAAAGGTGATTATTTATGAACTTTGAAACTTGGCGCAACAAATTTTTGGCGTAGCTTCAGCTCGTAAAATTTTTGTATAAAAAAATGTTTACATATAACCTTTTTATTGTAAAATTGCTACATAGAAAACGTTTGGTCGTAAAAATGTTCCTTAAAGTTTTTCTATAGAACATATAAAATTAAAAAATGAAATATTTCTGTATATGTTTGCGCTGAAATTGATCAAAAGTTGTCAGACCTTATTTGGCAGGTTTATTCGTTTTCAAAGTGCATATGTGTTTCCGTTTTCAATTCGGTGTATGGTTTTCTACTTGCATTGTGAAATTCAAATCGAAGGGGTTTTGTTTATCTTAAAAAAACGAAACAAAGATCGCAAATAAAAACAAGCGAGTTCGAACAAAAACTATATTAATAATAACACATTATTTCAAACGTAAGGGTCAGTTTTTAAATCTAAAAAACCACTGCATTTGTTATAAAACTACGTACAACAATGACAATCAATCATTGATCGAACCGAACAAAAAGTGTTAGTTTCAGCTCATATCCTGTCATTTGGTTGCAATTATGGAAAAAGAAATCAAGCGGCAAAAATATTTGACCATTGTTTAAAGATTTTTCACAGAGATTAGCTGGGAGGACAAAAATACTCACGCTAACATATTGAGTTCTATTGTAACAAATATTATTTTTGGCACAGAAAAATGTTTTTTTAATGTCTTTTGTCATCTGACAATCATATTGGCGAAATGAATATAGTTTTGTTTTTCTTTTGAAGAATACTGCATATTTCTAACTTATATTTTTTCATATTTCCTAATCCTTTACGCAGTTATTTGTATCGAAGAGTTATTTACGAATGTGGCATCTGTCGACGACCATATTTAAAGTTTTATTTAACCCTGTTTTATTTATCCAAAATTGTTTATATAATTGTTACTATAACTACCCCTATTTTGCACGCGTATGTCATACTTATTTGTTAGTATTATTATTTTTTTCTCTTTCAACAATTTCATAAAGGACGCCCACATAAACTTTATTCAGTCAGTGGCTAAAAACGGTCGTACTCTGAGAGTGGCAAGAAAACCAAACTTCAAATTAAACAACTCTCAGAATCAGTAGATATTTGTTTTCAAAATGGCTGGGTAGGGATATGATTGAAAAAATTATAAAAATTACGCAGCTCAGAGTGAGTAGATGTAATTTTGTCTATATAGATTAGAATGCTTATTCAGCGTTTTTATTAACTTTTAAAACGTGCGTTGATTGAGTGTTTGCGTCACAACGGTAAGAAATTATACATAAGAAGTTTAGGTTTCTTTCTGGTATGAATAGTTATTTAAAATTCTTAAAATTATTCTTATTCCCAATCAAGTTTGCGGAAACTACTGCTTCAGTTTTGAAAGCAAGTCTTTAGCATATATTTTTAATATATTCAATAAAAATAAAACATACAAATAGTCTTATAATTATTATAAAAGTATTATAAATTAAATCAAATGTTCCCTGAAAATCACTTTCGAATAACGTTTGATCGTTCTTAACCTTTTGATGTTTGTTTAGTTGGGAGTGAAATAAGGTATAAGGATTATAATTTAGGTGAATACTAAAATTAGCTGCTTGTTTTTACTTCTTCTTCAGAGACATTCTAAAAAAGGGTTTTAGTGAAAAGTTCATATATTCGAAATGATCATTAAAATATAACGTGCACTTTGATAACCTTGACGTCTTATTAGAAAAAAGTCCAGAATTTTCTAAGATTGCATTCAGTTAGTCCTAAAAAAAAAATAAATAAATTTCTAATAGTTCTATCATACAAAAAACGGACATTGGTTTTCATCTGTCAGAATACTAAAAAACCACTAACAGAACAAAGGCCGTTAGTAGAGGTTGACATGTTTTTGTTATTTGCATTGTTCATTGATTTATCAATAAGCCGGATGGCGTATTCTTCTTGAAAGATTTAAAATATATGTATGTTTTTCATTTTTTCACAACTTTTTTATCCTCAGAGCTATAAAATATATTTGTATATGTTTATACAAAGTATTATTTTTAACAAAAACTTACCTTGTGCTGTGAGTTGTTTCGTAACGTTGAAAGTTTGCCTCAAAAAATTCATGTCGGAACCAACAAAATAAAATTATAACTTATGGCAAATAATCTTCGTTATATATTCTAGGCTATTTTGCAGCTATGATCTAAAAAATATTTTCTGTTAAAAACAATTTCTTTAAAAAAAATTAAATACACACTCAAACATGTAATATTTCGAAGTAGCAGAAAAAAGATGTAAACAGCTGTGATCTATGATTCCCAGTGATACCAGGTTTTTTTTTTAGCTAAAAACAGAAAAAAGTTGGCAATAACATGCTGAAATCAACCGCTGTCCAGAAAACAAATAAATAGTAAACAATTTTTAGCGCAAATCCCTAGGATTTTTTTCAACTTAGAAGAAACTACAATGATTTTGAAAGATCTAAGTAAATTTATAGTCTTTGATGCTTTTCCCCTTTTGTTTGAGGTGGGATTGTATAATATGTTTTAGAAAAATTTCATGTTATTTCTTAACTAACCTAGCCTAAACAAAAAGTCATTTTAACTCATTTGCTGCATTTGGAAAAGCAGAGCTTGCCCGAAAAAGTGTCTACGATATTTACAACCGAGAAATTGGCCAATCAATTGAAAAAATTCTGTAAATCTAAGAATCTTAAGGTAAGCAAAAAATTTTAATAAACTGGATGTACATTTTGTAATGTATAAACCAACCAACAACAAATAATTACTTTTTAGCTTCTATTGATAATTCATTTATTCAATTAATTACAGTTCGTCAATAAAAGCAATATATTTGTCGTTAAACCCTACGAATTTATTGATATTGTTCTCGAACGCCGACTTACATTGCAAATTCTATTTTGCACTTCCGATGCCGAGGAATCGAATAATGTTTTAGTACTAATAAGACAAAGTAAGTGCCGAACCGATCGAACAGAACTGCATTTTTAAACCACATATATGTATGTATCATATTTTCCTTAGATGGTAAATTAAATTATGTGTACGGTGGAAATTATACTGATATACGGGCGGCACTATTAAACGATACATTTGCGTCTTGGATTGCATTGGGTGTTGAAAAATTATATGTTAATTTGAAAAGAATGGAAGAAAGTCATACCTTTAATGATAGTGACGAAACACAAAAGGTTTTTCCAGTTATAGAACAAATAACACAGTAAGCAAAGAATAAATCCATAATATTTTTTTCTCAACAAAAACGAAATAATTTTCTTTTCCAGCTGTTATCGCGATTCAAAAATTCATATTTATCTACCTTTGGTTGGCTTTGAGGAGTTTATATTTAAATTGGCCCAGCATCTACCTAAAAGAATTAAGTTTTCCAATCTTGAAAAGTTTTATTTGAATCTATGCATAGACGACCCGGTTGCAAAAATGCTTTTTCTTAGTGATGATGAACCACATGAAAGAATATTATTATTACCAGGAGAATCGTTTGCCTATCAAGCCATGGAGTAAGTTTAATCATATTGTTTAACTTAACCTTTGACTTATTTGAATATACATATGTATGTATATATTGAAATCTTATTTTGAAGCCACTATAAAATAACCAAAATTGTCACCATAAATGTATACGATGATTTCGCCAATTGTGATAATAATGAGCTACGCAATTCAAATGGTTACTACGAATTATACTATAGTCCAGAGCCTTCACCATTTCAGTTAAAATTGTTGTGCATGCTGGTCAAACCAAAACGTATATTTGGCATTGTTGATATTTTTAACAACAAATCAATTGTGCCTAAATATCTATACGAACTTTGTATTGGAGCCAAAGAAAAAATATCCAAAAAACAAGAAAGAAAACTAAGGTAAATTAAAGGAACAAAAGTGTTCAAGGATAATCAACATACATACAATAATTCCCTAACAAAAATATTTAAATAAAATTGTTAACTTTTTATAGTAACCCTTTAAAATTATCTGGAAGTGGCAATAACCCTCAACCTACAACTATTATAGGAGGGGTGCTGCCAAACGGGCAGGCTAAAAAATCTGGACCATATCTAAGTGACTCAGAAAGTGATGATAATAGAAATACTTAACACTATACATTTATATTTATTTAATTGTATAGTTGTAAATACATAATTTAAATAGCAGAATAAATCAGGGGCTTTCAAAATATTGGTTCGGCAATAGAAAATTTGTCGATGTCAACATTTTTGAAAAAAATATTCAATAGAAAATTTTTTGAAAACAATAATTTATCTATAGAAAACTTCTCGGTAACAATAAATTTTATATACAAAGCCTGCTATAAATTTTTTTTTTTTTTAAGTTTTTCTATAGAAAAATCTTCCAAATTAAAATGTTTAATCAGTGCATATTAAATAATTTTTTCTTTATATAAAGAATTTGATGAAATTGTTCTTCAAACGGTTTTTTACAACAAAGTATATATTAAAAAAATTTCTATAAAAATATTTGAGAATTAGACTTAAATATAAAAATGTTTTCAATAGCAAAATTTCTGTATAAAAAGTTTTTTAAAGCCAAATTGTTTTAATAAAATGATTTATTTTAATAATTTTGTTAACATAATCATTTAAATATACTTGTATAATATTCCTCTTCGAAATCATACAAATCCATTGCCATTTCATCCCTTAATTTGATTAATTTTTTATCACAATCCCTCTGAGTGGCACGAAATAGTTGCGAATTATTTGCTATGGCCTCATTAACCGAATGAAAATCGTTTAAGATCAAATACTGTTTAATATCAGAAACTAACTTCATAAGAGATTCGCCAGCTCTTACTAAAAACAATAACAAAAGAAATTCTATTATCGTACAAATTGCGTATTGTATGAATGCGTTTTCAAACCAACCAAAATTTGCCGCACGAACTTGCATTTCATAAGTATCCTGTTCACATTGTGTACTTTTCGAAATTTGTGAATCACCTTCACCACGAGCCAGTTTTATTATTTCTATAAAAAAACAAATGAAATTGTTTAATAAAAATACAAATTATGAAATTAATTTAATGCATTGGTTAAGTATCTAAAAACCACGTCATCTTTACACAGAAATAACATGTAGAGAAAAAGCACAAAAACAGTATAAGAAAACAATTCACAACGTCAACACTACATTTTACAGAATTTGTCATTAGAAAACAAAACTATACATACATATATGCAAATGTACATAAATATTTAAATTAAATTTAGAAGAAAATAATTTAAAATGGGTTTGACAATATCGAAGCTGTTGGACAGTTTTATGGGCAAACGAAATGTACGCATGTTGATGCTGGGCTTAGATGGTGCGGGCAAAACAACAATATTGTTCAAGTTGAAATTGGGCGAAGTTATTTGCACAATACCCACCATCGGATTTAATGTGGAAAGTGTGCAGTATAAAAACCTCAACTTTACAGTCTGGGATATTGGCGGCCAGAAAACCATTCGATCTTTGTGGTACCATTATTTTCCCAACACGTCGGCCTTAATTTTCGTAGTGGACTCTTCAGATTTGGAACGCATTGGAACAGTAAAAGAAGAATTGCATGAAATAATGCAGCATTATGAATTAACGAATGCCGTTTTGTTAGTTTTCGCCAATAAACAAGATCTGCCAAATGCCTTGAGTGCCACTGAACTGGCAAAACAACTGGACTTGGCAAGTTTAAAGCAAACGTGGCGCATAGAAGCATGCAGCGCTGTTAAAGACCAAGGCATTTACCAGGGCCTGGACAAAGTGAGAGAAATGTTGGCCCAAAATAAGAAATAATTATTGTTATTGTCAGCTAACCAATGCAGAACAGAAGCAAATATTTTGCGAAATTTTTCGTATGAATCAGCGTTGCTGCACAATAAGTTATAACTCGAAATGCAGATATTTAATAAGAAAAGCCTGTCAGTGAAGTTAAATCAAACTAAAATCTGGTTGGACTAACGCGTACCGCTGTTATTGTGTGTTTTTATTAAAATATTGCGAAATTCGTAACATTGCAAAATAAAAAATGCAATTAAATAAAATTTAATATAAGATTATACATATATGTATGTATGTATGTAGGTCACCAGTTCAAACTGCATTGTCGTTTTTATATTGGTATTGAAAATTTTTTTGTGAAAAAAATTTATTTTTTAAGAAAGAGAATTTAAACAATAATTATTTTAAGTTTAAGTGTTTAACAAATAATGTCTAAGGTAAAGGCATTTTACCTTTCACTGCATTTCAATAACAAAAAAATAAAAATTAATTAAATGTGATAAGTTCCATTAACTATAAAAAGTAAAATTTTATTTTTTTCTTTAACACTGGCGTCCAATATTAAAAAATTAACTATGAAATAATCGCAAATTGAAAAAAAAACATTGCAAGTTGTTTTTAATTTTGCGCAGCTTGTATTACCACAACCCCTTTCGTAAAATGCGAGCACACTATTCCAATACAATATTATTTTTTTACTTCAATATTCTTTATGAAGTGACAAAAATTTAACCGAGATTCTCCGGAATCTGTAATCATGCTGCATGCCACAAACATACGCACGTCTTGCTAGTCAGATGAGAAGCAAGACTCGCAGACACAACTTACCCTCGAAATTTTCAAGCATGCTTTTGACATCATCTTTCAGGCGGACTTGATAGGATTTTAGTAAAGCTTCTTTAGATTGTGTTATGGAACGATTGGATGTCATTTTGTCCAGTATAGGATTTTCTGTGGGATAAACTAACAAGAGTAAGCAAAAATTGTTTGCAAGGTTAAAACCAGCAGTTGTTTTACGTGGATGTTGCCAACCTCTTATTTAAATTCAACCGCTAAATTGGCATAATACACCGGAAAAATTGAAGATTTTTATCGAGGACCGCTGCTTTTGAAGAAATTAACAAAATAATTAATATATTTTACCAATGCTATTAATATTTTAAAGATTTTATCAAGCCAAAAATTTAATATACATTGGTCTTCTATAATTTCTATAATAGTTCTCACTTTTAGAAATAATAATACAAAAGGTTCTTGCTTCCAATATAAAAGTTCTATAGAAAATCATTTCTAGTTGAAATGTTGGAGTCTGACAAAATTTTAGAACACAAATAAATTTTTTTATAATATATACATACATATAAATATAATATTTCGATTTTTAGTAGTACTGCAACAGATTTCCTTCCGTTGTCAATTCATTGTAGAATAACTCATCGATAGAAAGTGGCTCACAGCTGTACTGTGAATTGTTGACAATATTTTGACAGTTTGTTTTGTTATTTTGTTAACATATTGACTGGGTAGGTGCTTTTAGAACATTCACTGAAGGGAAAATCCATTTAAATTTTCAAAAACATTTATTAATATATCAGATAATGGCTGCCCGACGAGATATAGGACCTTTTCTCCAACGCCTCAGAGCGTTTTTATTGGGCGTAAGTATTTGATACTCTTTAAATCATACGACCTAGTTGTGGTTATGTAAGGTTGTGCTATTGGAAGAATTTAACAAGTTCAATTTTATGCAATTAGCGTGAACATACACTAGCCTTGCGTTTCGAGGATGGTTTAGCTGATCGTACACAACCACCACCAGATGTGCCCGGAGGACCAGCCCATTTATTGTCGGCCAACTACTATTGTGTCCGCGATCCTCGTCGTTTAGTGGAGCCACCAATTGATTTAGTGCAACAAAAGCTATTGGCCGGTGCAGATGCCAAAGCTCCTGCAAAATTGCCTACACCCGGGCAGGTGTACAAATGGGATTAGAGAAAACATTAAAATAGAAATGCCAAAAAGCAATAGAAAACTTTCATTAAAATAATTCATCAAATAAATTTACGTTTATAAAAAAACTTAAATCAAGACACACTGTGTAATCGAAACAAGAAAACTAGTCTATACATGAATTGATCAATATACACGAGGTCTTAAGCCTAAATGTACACCAGTTGTGGATCGTAAAACAAGTGTTATTATTCTGTTAACATCTGGACCCAGGGGCAACAGTTCAAAATTACGCAGCATACAACAAACGATAGTTTTTATTTCTAAAATAGCATATTTCTGCCCAATACAACTGCGAGGACCGGCACTGAAAGGTACATTGCTATAGGGATTTATATCTTCATTGTTGTGCAGGAAAAATCTTTCCGGTATGAATTCATTAGGCTGCCGAAAATAGTCGGGATCTCGAGCGATGGCATAAATTAATAAAATCATATTTGCATCGTCAGGTATAATTTTATCACCTGAATTACATACATATATGTATATATATAAGAATATAAATTACAATATGTATATATGTATGTGTCATGAATATATTGTTTTACCAAATTTATATTCCTCTTCGGTTTTTCTAGCTATTACTGGTCCCGGTGGATACAAACGTAAAGCTTCTTTTATAACACATTCCAAATACTTGAGTTCTTGTAATTTTTGCAAATTTATTGTCCCGCTGTTGTTGGCACCGACTATTTTTAAAATTTCTACAAATAATTTTTGCTGTACTTGCGGGTGACGTGAAATTAAAAATAAAACATAGGACACAGCAATCGTGACGGTGTCATGGCCGCCGAAGGTAAAAGTATCTACTTCTTCGCGTATTTCTGCGTTCGTAAGAGGCTTTCCATCGACTGTCGCTTGCAGAAGAATATCTAACAAAGTGATGCGTTTTTTAATGTCCAAGTTGCTTAATTCTTCTAAAAAAATGAAATCAAAACTCGTCGTTAAATATTCTAATAACTTTTTATGCCATTTCGAGTTACGGAACTCTCTTGTCTCACCATTAACTTGTGCCGGTGTGGGATTTTTCTTTAGTTCTGCTCGCCTTTTTTCTACAACTTTTTCCGTAAAATTGTGTAAGATTTGGGCATTTCTCTTAAATGAACAATAAGTTTTGTTGAACAGCAGTTTAAACATAAAATCATTATGTTTCAAGGGATTAACGAAACGTTCGGCAGCCATACGAGATAAACTAAAAATTGATTAACAGTCTTTTGTAAGTGTCCCTTTTTTCCTTTTATCTTGTTCAGTTACCTTATTAAAGCCTCTCCATACGCCAAACCTTCCCCACTATCCGCATTCATTTTAACTCCCATAGCGGTCTCAATCAGAACATCTAAAGTTGTGGTACACGTTACAGCGGTTATATCAATAGCGCTTAAGCCATCCGCTTGCGGGCTAAGTTTTCCGACCATAACCATTGCCTGTTGATTGAATACCTCCACAAATTGTTCAAGAATTTTCATATGAAATGCAGGTGTAAAAATACGCCGTCGCTGTTGCCATTTTAGACCCGAACTCATTACTAAACCATCGCCCAGCCAAAGAGCTAGTTGATTGTAGAAAACGGACTTTTTTATAAGACTAGGACTGCTCAGAATAGCCTCGAGGTATTTTACATCCTGTATAATTAACAGGCATTTATTGAAACACCATAAACGGGAAACTTTGCCATACTGACGTTTTGAGTTCTCCACAAATTGCAGCGTGTCTGTAAAAAGTTTTATATTAATAAAAAAACAATTTATTTAAATTTGCAAGAACAGGACTTAATACTTTTAACATTCAATCCTATTAAAGTTAAGGCATCGCCAATTAAGGGCAGCGTCAGTCGGGGGCCTTTAACTCCCTTTGCGGCGAGTAGTCTATTTATACGAATTTTCTTGAAATAATCCTTGATTATTAATACAATGAAAACAGCAGCGAAAATAAATTTGAAAATCATTTTCAGAGGTATTTCTTTGCGGCTTTTTTAAATGTATTTTACTTTAGTAAAACTTTTTTAGACTGGCCGGTAAGATTAATTTGCCGATTGCTTTTATACAGTTTGAAAAAACAAATGCATATTAATAATAAATAATATTTGTTGCAAGTTAATTATCTGCATAAAAATCTCTAAATTGGGGGGTATTTCGTCTGGAAAAGTTTAAAAAAGTTTAACGTTCTGATTATTTTATATCACAGTTTTGTTCTTCGGACGCCAAAAACTGAAAAATATTTTCAAAAACATACTTATAATAAAATAAGTAATTTGGTAATTTTTGGTAAAATTCCGATTCCGAAATTAATAATGATCTGAAATAACCACATACAGAGATACTTGTTCTAAATAAAGTTGTTTAAGCCATATAAAAAAACGCATAATAAATAATATTTTTCATTAATTAAAATTTTTTTTATTCAAACATATTTAATCTTATTAAAGATTAATATTTTTTTTATCCCCTCCAAACGTAAGTCTTCTAGTTAATAGCAAACGCTATGAACAAGATAAAATTACAGGTGAAATAATCTTGTTTTGTATAAGAAAAATTGATTGATGGCAAATCAAATGATCTAATCGCTTTAACACGGAGTTCAATTAATCCGGTGATAGTTGGAAAGAAAGTTCCCAAATAGCTGTCAAACCAGTTTCAAAATACTGGCGGACGATCAAACGGACGTGTTCGAAGTTGTAAACATGTTCGAAATTTTCTAAATATGTAGTTTAGGAAAGAAAACTTTCATAACTTACGCGTAGTTATGTATACTAAAAAAGCTATATTCAGATTTTGAGTATGTTCGAAAATTTTCGAAGTTGAGAAAAAGCTAGATTTGGCTATAACATAATTACTTCTTTGGCAAAAAATGCAAAATTGACAATTTTGAACATGTTCGAAAATTCGAACATTTTTCGAAGTTGAGAAAAAACCAACATTGGCCGGAAAATAAAAATTTCTTTGTAAAAAACTGCAAAATTAACAATTTTGAACATGTTCGAAATAAATGTATACATGTCGTTCAATACTGATTTATTTTTTTCTTAAATTAAGTTTGTTTTCGCTATTTAAAAATATCCCAAAACTGCACTTTAAACATAAAAAGTTTTAAGGCCCTTCTCTATTAACGTAACGATATGTTTGTAGGTATGCAGCTTCGGAAAAAATAGCTGCATACATATAAAAATTTTAAGCAAGTTGGAGTTGGCTTAAAACCAAAAAATTTTTTCGCTCAAAGTACATTTTTGTATAGGGTACACACACGAAAATATGTAGCTGTATTAGAACTTTTCCAAGTTGAGAAAAATCAGGCTGCCTTGGTTGCAATAATTCTCTAAAATCCGAACTTATGATTGTGTCTGTAAGAAATAAACACATTTCTGGAAAATTCTTTTGCACTGAAGTAAAATTTGTTTGAATATTGATTCCGCTCTAAGTTTTAAAAGTTGTTTACTAATGACTTTGGAGAAGAAAAAATAGATGGTTACTTTGTGACTAGAACCTAAAACGTTTGAAGTTTTTCTTAACCTCATTTCTACTGCTTTAACTAATATGTAATAATAAACCAGAAAGTTTAAATATTTAATTTTTTTATTTGTTTTTACAAGCGCATATTGAAAAAATATGTTTATTACAAAAAGTTTGTTAAAAATGTTGTTGACACATCACATTAGATTAAAGTTCCCAAGATTATGTTTTTTTGTTTAATACAATTCAACCCATTTTACAAGATCGTAATCGAAGCCAGCCATTAAGTCACGTTTTAATGAGTATTTAGGATAATATATCTTCAGCTGAGGCGATACCTTTGCTGTGAAATTCAGCTTCCACACATTGGCCATATTCTTCAGCGGCCTCACAGCTGGAACGCACAAAAGCATTTCATTGAAATACATAAATAGTTTATACATGATAAAGAAACAAACTTCAACTTACTGATCTTCACTAACTTCCAGACCATCACAGGCTCCTATAATTTCGGCGGCCAATTCCTTCTTGTCTTCATCTTTTATAAAATCCTTAGCTAATGCGATGGCCGCATCTTTTATCATTTTGCCCTCATCACTCATCTGAAAGTTTAATCATATCGAACATTAATTTCTCTTAGAGAACACGACGCGCCGAAAAAGTTCAACTCACCACACCGAATTTCTTTAAGGAGCAGGCACGCATACATTTGCCCTCTTTTGTTTCGGCGGGCTGGTGTTTAACCATGGCCTCAAAATCAGCTATAAGAAAAACTCGATAATTTAGTATGAGACTATAAAGATTTTGACGTAAATTCTAACCGTCTGAGGCTCCAACTTCTTCTTTGCAGCCCGTCACAATCGCAACTGCTTCCTCCTTGTTAAGCTCGGCCTGGAAAGGAAAACAAATTATGTACTTGGAAATCAATAGTTTGGAAATAAATTTCAAATTTCGAATACATATTATTAATATTCATAATTTGTCCTATTTTTGTGGAAAAACGTGCCCAATTGAGTTTTTTGTTTAGTGACCTTCACCGAAACCTCTTCATTTTCAATCATTTAAAAATAAGTTGGTAACTTTCGCTTAATTTGAAAATTAAGTTTGAAATTTGACACGTGATCAGTTCGTACTATTTTTTCTCAGTTTCGAAAATAGTTCCAAATACGTAGTCCAATAATTTTGATTGGTTATTCAATTTTAGCGATACGATTTAATAATAATTTGGAAAATAAGTTCGACATTTGGGACAATAATTTTTTCTTAGCTTCGTTTCTAAACTGATTTCCCCTATTACTCGCATTCTTTAGATTTTCATTACAGAAATAATTTAGCCAACGCCAAATTATGCAGATATTGAAAAGGATCTTGATGTTTCAAATAGGACGTTTTTATTTGGTAATTTCTTTTATTACATATTATTTTGTTTTAGTCGATTTCATTTTTGCCGTTTTACTTAATCTTATTTCATTTTTAGTTTATTTCGAATTATTGTTCTAATTTTTCTAATTTCAAAAATTATTGAAACATTTTTTGTTGGTTTTTTTCTGATTATTTTTAAATAAATTTCTCTAAAAAATTTACCCGTATATTCAAAACAGCCACAGATAGAAATGCAACAACTACAACAAGGAATTTCATTTTGAAAATTTTCGATTTTTTTTAGAAACACTAAAACGAACTTATCGATTGCAAGTTAAGATCACAAGTGATTTTATATTGTAAAAACCCTTTACTTTTATATATTTATATATATTTGAGGCGATTTAATTAAGACAACAAAAATGAATTTATTATCAAATTATTTTCATGAATCGATTTAATTGCATGAGAATTTGATTAAAAGAAAACGATGTTCTTCAAGTCAAGTCAACAATTAAATTTTCCACACAAAAATAAAAATAATTAACAAAATAAATTTTAATTCGCATGTATGCACGTATGTAAGTAGGTTTTTAATCACTAAATGGCAGCTAGCTAAATTGCACAGTGGGCGATTTTGGATAAAAATGTCAGCTAAAAAAATCACAAAGGGCCAATTTTACAAATTGATTAATTTCTATTAAAACGAAATAATTGAAATAATCTTTTATAAAATATATGGTTGCGAAATGTCGGCATATAAACAGCTGGAGTGTATTTTGTATATTTTGCTAACAATAAAAATAATTTTTATGGAAAATTGTGTTTAACTTACTCCATAGTGCAGGTCAGTTTAAAAGCATTTCCCACTCTTTGTACGAATTTGCGGTAAATGGGTCAAGTTCTGTTTAACGTATTTATTGTGCTACTTGACAATAAACAATATTTATAAAAATTAAATTAAATAAAAATTTTTTTTAATAAAATATTGTTTAAAAAAAATTATTTTTATAGAAAATATAAATCGACCTTTTTATCTATATTAATTAATGTTTTCATTATTATGTATTTGAAATAATGAATAATGAAAGATTTGCCGGCATTTTTAGGCCCATTGGCCGTCCAAATGGAGTCAGATGTACGCCAAACATATTTTAGGCAAACTTATTCAATTCTAATGAACCTTCTACACGTAACTGAGGTGTAATAAAAATTATTGATAATTATAAATTTAAAGTGTCTGTCTTATTCGTTAAACTGCAACAAATCAATTGTTTAAAATTTTTCTCTAATTCCATTTTCATAAATAATTTATTTCGCACGTTTATTATTTCAAATGATTAATTGGGAAAGGAAATTGTATACAATCAATTTTGATCGATTATTTCTGATATTCTGTAATTAAATTGTAAAGAAACGAAAAAAAAAATCACCGAATGCTTTAATGACACAAACAGTTTTCAATGAATACAGATTTGCGAAGCCCTTAAGTCCAAATGGTTACGGAACAATTAAAAAAAAATTTTGAATAAAATTTAATTGCTCCAGTTTGTTTGCTCTAAAATTCCGAAACCTTAAAACAATTAGACAAATTATGATAAATACTGAGGGGCAAAAAATAAACTGGAAACTGTAGCGAAATAATTAATTCACAAAAGGCACATCAAGGCCACATTTTTCAAGTAAATAAAAAGTTTTCAAAAGCAGATTCTTCACCCGATAGCGGCCTTAACGATTATTAAAAAAAAGCAAATTTCTAACCGAAGAGAAACTTATGCCATGTTCGTATATATGTACATATATTTATAACACATACATATGAGGAGGAATGGAGCGATTTGAAAAGAAATGATGCATGGAGTTCAGCTTTTCTGGTATACCTTGTCGCGTATGTAATTTGGCAAATTTGTCAAAGCTGCGGTATCCCATAGCTGAATCTCATAGCAACATATTGCCCAGAGAATTGCGTTGTACCGCAAAAGTTTACAATCCAGTTTTAAAGTTAAATTTCTAACGATTCACCAATTAAGTTGGATTGCTTTTAGTTTCATCTGAATTAGTTTTGTTCTAATACGAGGGGTCGAGATGGATGCCGAGGTATTTGACTTGATATGAGTACTGATAAATTTGTTGTTAGGAGCGAATTTCGTTTTATATTAAAAACAAATTTGGATGAGGACTTCGCTTTTCCAACGATTTTTGTTTACCTGAGAGTATTAAATGAAAATTAAATACTTTCAGTTTTACTTTTTGTGTTTTTAATATTCTTTTATTTTTTCCCTTTTGTTTTTTTTTCGTTCTTTCTATATAAATTACTTTTTTACATTAAAAAAAAAACTTTATAAACTAAAGAAAACTTGTTAAAACAGAATGATGGTGTTTTTAAGTAGTGTTTCCATAATGTAAATACAGAGCATTAATGAAAGGCCGGTCCCACATGGACAAACATTAACGTTCGCCCATATTTTGAATTACAAAAAAAAAAGTATTCAAAAAAAAAACATTTCAGACGAACGATAAATCAACTTGCCAAAGTAAACGTCATAAATAGTTTTCAAAATCATTATTTTGTCTCAAAAAATTCCGGCGAACGTCAACGTTCGTTATAGTGAGCCAGACTATAAATCATTAATAGTTAACAGAATATTTTTCTTCCATCTTCTATTATTGTTATTACGTCTGTAGTATATTTTTAAAATCAATTTTCTAACAACTTTCACCAAAAAAGTTTACTTTTTTTAAAGAGTTTTTCGACGCAACAACAAAATAAAGCAAATGTTAAGTTTTATGCAAAATTTATGGAGGAAACTAGAAACTATTTAAAGAAAAGAAAACAAAGTTAGACTTAAATAGCTTAAAATAATAAAACTAACAAAGTTTTACATATTTTTTTTTTGTGTATAGAAAATGCATTTTTTTTTTTGAAAAGCAAACAAATGGCAAATTTTTAAAAATAATCCAAATATTTTGTCTGATTTTTTTTTGTTAGTTTACGTTAACGGTTTCTTTTATTGTTAAGACTTTCGGTTTTTATTTAATATTTTAAATAAAGTTATTTATTAATAGTGAGGAACTAAATCAACAAACTGAACTTTTCCAATTAAGATTTCCTTTTTTTTTAACGATTGCAGACTTTTTTTAAATAAAATTCTCTTGATTTGTAAATTCTTTGAATGCTCAATTAATTAGTTGCGGATAAAGATGAAAATTTTTGAAATACAGCATTTATTTCATAAATCTTATAGTTTTATAAATTTTGATAAAACCCAAATCTTGTTTTCATTTCGTAAGTTTTTTCCCCCTAAATTTGCTTAAATTTTCTATAAAAAAATTGTTTTTTAAAACAATCTTCAGCACTTTTTTTTATAAACTTTTAATAATTACAATAATTTAGTTTTGCAAAGACTTAAATTTGTATAAATTTTCGTCACATATAAATTCTTTTTTTTTTTAGAAAATTCAACTTGTTTTTAAAAAAGCGGCAGTTTGTATTTTTAATTCTGTATAAAAGTTTTTGTAAATATAAATAATAACAATTATTTAAAACTTTCTCTACAATTTAAACCTTCCTTCTATATTTATTTCTTTTGGTAAAAATCATATTAAAAGCTATAGAAAAGTTTAAGTTTGGTTGGAAAAACCAAAATTTTGTGATTCATAAAAAAAATCCTCTGATATGAATCGTAAACAAAAGTATTTGAATTTGCATCTACGATCTCTGTTTTAACTTTTAATAAATCGAAAACATATTTTTCGTGAACATAATAGAGAACTTCAAAATATTTGTCTTTAGTTGTGGTTGTTTTCATATTTATTTATAAGTTTTTGTTGTTGTTTTAACTTAATACTTAGGTAACTATAACTAACATTTATTAAAAGAATCTGTAGATTTTTTATATATATTTAAAATTATTTTAGTTATTTGATTTTTTTTATTTAAATAATTTCTTTGTTGTTATTTATATTTAAGTGGAATATTTTGTTTATATTATAAAATAATTGAAAATGAAAAGGGTTTCTTTGTCTTGGTAAATATATTTTACAGTTCCACAAAAATATTTACTCCTTAATGTTAAATGATCAAGAATTTTAGAAAAGTTTATTAATTTTTTTGTAGTTGTTGTTGACATTGTGAATTGGATTTAAGAAAAAGAAAAAAAAATGATGATATTTTGTTGTTTTTACAAAACCGATTAAAGGAAATAGTCCGCTTGCGGTTTTTTAGACGGTATGCCCCGACTTTCTTGTGGCGCTGCTTCAAAAATGACAAAATCACGATGCAGGTACTCATTTAATTCTAAAATTGCTGCCACATTGCCGCATCTGAAATAAAAGAAAAAACCAACACGGAAATAAAAAAGAGAGTTTAAACTTTAAAAATACATTTAACTTGATTCGACAAAATTTTCAACACGAATATATACTAATATTTATGTGACCCTACATTTAATGGGAACACTGTTACAAATTTTTAGCATTGAACTATGTAAATCACCAAAAAAGTACATAAATATATAAAAATAAAGGAAAAGAGAACGATTCCCAGTACAAATTTGACATACCTGTAACAATAATTGGGTGCTGACCACACCGTCAATACAGCTTCCCCAAAATGCCACTTGAAACCTTCCATAACCAGTTGATGTGCGCGACAAATCATATCAATATCATTCATTCTGGTGAACTGCATAACAACGTCGGCTCCAAATAAATAGCCTGCTCCACGCGGCGATACACCCCAACCAGTCTGATCCTCCGGATCTGACCACAATAAATCACACATGGGACCATCATGTGGCACTTCCTGTTTACGATCTATAGTTCGTATTTGATCTAAATACTGTATTGAAGGCGATAAGCCACCATGGACGCAAAATATTTTACCATCAATAATAGCAGATAATGACAGATAGTCAAAGATTTCGGTGCAATAGCGCCAAACAGCTGTGGATCCATACTTTCGCAAACATTCATCATAAAAACCATAGACTTGTGTTATCTGGCGAGATTCATGATTACCACGTATCAATGTTATGCGATCGGGATAGCGAACTTTGAGAGCCAACAATAGCAGAAATGTTTCCACACTGTAGTAACCGCGATCCACAAAGTCTCCCATAAATAAATAGTTCTTTTCCGGTACATCGCCACCGACTTTGAAAAGTTCTTTAAGGTCATAAAACTGGCCGTGTATGTCACCGCAGACTGTTACGGGGGAGTCCACACGCTGGACATTGCCTTCTTCCACTAAAATTTCTCGCGCCTTGGCACACAGTGCTTTTACTTCATTCTCTTTTATAATCTCACAGCGTTTTAATTGCTCTATTTGGCGATCAAGATCGCTATAGTCTGTCATACTGTCCTCCACACACACACACAAAATATGTCAATCAAAAGAAATAAACGTTATGTAGAACACAGTCTTGGCCAAAGCAGGTGTTAACGGATGACACAAATAACTTTCCTGACAGGTTTTTTATACACAAATTTCAGGAAGATGCGAGACACTGGAAAAGAACGAAAAAGTTAGCAATTCTTGTCGAACACCCAAATGAAAATAATTCATACTTCACAAAATCTAATTAATAACATCTTTTCTTGGTTTTTTTGTAACAAAAACTTTTATTGCTTCTCTGCAATAACCGCCTTTTATGGTGAAACTTTTCCAAGTTCTTTTTTTTCTTACCAAGTCTACAGCAATTTTTCTTAATACACAAAACACACATTCGTGCACAGCGAAACGTCGCTGCTTACCTTCATGTCAAATTTTTTGCGAAAATACTAGTACTAACCTTCCAATGAATTCCTTGTTGAGCTTCTGTCTCTGTATTTATTTGTTTATTGAAATTTATCTTCTTTAATATGTTTATTTAATTGCATTTTACTAGGTTTTGTGATAAAAATGAACAAAAACTTTCGTAATTTAGCATTGAAAAAATAAAAGAAATTATCGTGACCATTCAACGCTTGGTTACACGGTTGCAAAAATGTTCAACTATTATGGTACCCATTAAATTATAGCACGGTTAAGACTTGTAAAAATAAGTATTAAAACTTAACTGCTACTGAAAGTAATAGATAAAACATACAGCAAGAATCTGTTGCTCCTGCTGGTTATAAAATGAAATTATATAAATATCAACACCCCGTAATATTAATTAGTTGACATTTTCTCGGGCTACCTGCAGATAGCAATTAAAACCTGGGCCAAATTATTTTTTTTTGTGGAGAACCGAAATAGCCTGGCAATACTACCTGATGAAAAAACCTTAGTGGTTTACTAACGGTGACGTCATAAATATATAAAAGCCACCACCGCCGGCTAGAACACAATCATAATTCTGTGCTCTCCCAAGTACCATTTTTCCTATTTAGTGGATGTTTTTAGTAGAGTGATTTTTGCGTTTGTCGAGAGTGGTTTTGCGTTAGTAAAACGGTGATTGCGAGTGTGTAAACAAAACATCGTATTGGAAAACGGACGGCAGCGTGCTACTAGTAGTGTTATTGTTTGCGTTTGGGTGTGTGTATCTATATAAATTGGTTGTTAGATGAAAAAAATAATAGAAATAGAAGTTAATTAAAAATTTATTAAAGTGGTTTTTTACATTGAAAACTTAGTGAATTTTATTTTCTAATTGCAAAACGTATGTACGTCATCGGTATTTGCAATAAAATTTGATAAGAATGTGAATGCAAAAGAATTGTGAAAAGAAATGCGAATATATATATGTACATACATATGTATGTATGTGCATGCATATGTTTGTATGTATGTATCTACATAAATATATTTGAAAAATACAAGTGGATTTAAATCATGAAAATTGAACTAATAAAAAACATACATATGCACATACATATGTATGTTCAATCATACATGCATACGTATGTACTATGTATGATTGTATTTGCATATACAATTCTAAATTTGGATAGTTTGGTTTTAGTTTTATTTAAACTAAATATATACATATGTACACACATACATACATGCGTATGTATGTATTTATGGATATATGTACATAAGGATACATTTGTGTATACTTTTGTATATATGTATGTATGTATGTAGTATATACACTTGTGCAAACATATGTGTGCATATGTATGTAAATATGTACATTTATGTACATACGTACATACATATATATTTTTTAAATACCAGAAAATTTGCCTTTAAAATATTATTAGTTGTTGTTTATTCTGCTGCGTATCTACATACATATACTGCATACATACATATGTATTAAACATCTTGTTTTATTTTGTTGTGTTGTTGTTTGCCTACATTTTTGTATACAACTTAAAAAAGGCGGTTGGTGTTGCGTCTTCTGTTAAGATGTTTTCTCTTTAGATAATTATGTAGAGTTTATAGTATACTTTCCGGCGCTGCGTTAATTCTGTTTGTTGTCAAATCTATTAAAAAGTGCTGCCACTAAAAATGCAAAAATATTCTGCCCAAAAATATCGCCATTTGTATTGTGGAAACGAAGCTACGGCCACTGTACTTAGTATTCTAGACAAAGCTAGTTTTTTTGAAGTAGACTTTGAATTTTCTAATTACAGAAAGTTGTTTTTTTTTCTTAAATCAATAATTTCTTAATATACATACTTGTATTATTAGAATCTTTTTTGTCCTTTCAAAAATAAACCAAAAATATATTTTTATTAAGAAAATACATATGTATGTGTGTATGTACATATATGTATGTTATATATGTATATAAATCTATTTAAAAGCTTTTAAAATGCTTGTATGGGGTTTTGAAAACAAGTGTCAGTGGTTTAAATTTGATCTAAATAGTCCTATATTAGTCTTACAAATTAAGGTTACGAGTATTTTACGGAGTTATTTTGAAAAAGAAAACATAGACTAAAAATGATCGAGAATTTGTTTGACTAGTTTTTGAAATGCTTTTTTATTTTATAAGCATTTAACTTTTTCCAAATAAGAAATTTAATGCTTTATGATGATGCGATTATAAATTTCTAACAAAAATAGTTTTCTGTTTTCCAGTTAACAAAATACGAAAAAGTGTAGTGTGAAGTGTTTTCAAGTGCTAAAAAAAGAAATTAAGAAATAAAAATAAAATAAAATAAAAATATTTAAATACTTCTAATAAAAAAAGAAGTCTTATTATACCTGCTTAATCCCACCAATAAAATTTAATAGTCTTAAACAACGATGGGAAATATACATACAACAGGACCAAATCAAGCTTTAATTGTCTCAGGTAAGTTTTTAGCGCTTAAGAATACAGATCATATTTTTTCTTAATATGTATAAATCTCATAATTTTTTGTTTAACTAATAAAAATAATAACTAATCGTTTATTAAGCGAAAAAAACGTAATATATACGTTTGCAGAAAAATTTCTTCTACTGTTTTTCGAAGAAATTTCTGGCTGAAGCGAGCAAGAAGTTACCAACTATGTACTAGTAAGCCACGTGGGGGCGTTGTTAAACCATTGACAAGTCCACCGTTAGATTAGGCCATATTTACATTTGCATCTTTTTTGATTTTAGAAATTTGGTGACTTAAAATCACATGATTTTCATTGACTCTTTCTACAAACATCTTTAAATATTTGTAAACAATAAAATATAATTTATTTAAAGTTCGTCAACGTTTTAACAATTTTAAGCTATTTTCTTTAACATGTTTCTATATTTGTATGAGACGTTACATTGTTGAACACACAAGCACGAAAGACTGATAAAAGTAAATTAAAAATTAAAAATACATTTTATTGCAAAAACCAAAAACTTCAATTTATTGAAGCAAAACTAGAGCACTGACGTCATTGCTGGGTGCACTTTTCGACCACAAGCTTGTGAAGGTAGGCGTTTACAATTACATATTTTTATGACTGAAATTCATTGTGGACGCACACATTTTCCTTGGCAGTGACAAGTATTAAAGCAAAATTTGGACATTAGATAAAGCGCAATTGTTTTTTTTGTTTTCATAAAATAGAAATAGGCTATCAAAAATGAAATGGTTTCGAATAGGGAGTACAGAGTGTGTATTTTCAATTACAAATTTTACGGAAGTTGGACTATATTTTTGTTTAATTTAGAAGGATCATGTTGAAGATAAAGAATGTTTTTCTTATCATAAATCTTATATTTATTAATTGAAAGAATTTGGGTTAAAGGAATTCTTTTTTTTATTCGGTGTAGACAGGTGTAGGCAACGTTTTCGAAACTCTAACTCTAACGCCCTGTTGAGAAATTTGAAAAATAATCTTTGTTGGCAAATTCCTATTGAAAATAATAAATTTTTACAATATTTTACAAAATTTCTTTTGATTTGAAAAGAAGAAAAACAAATATATGTATATAAGCTGTGGAAATGCAAAAAGAAGCCTCTGCTTTGCAAATATTTGAAGTGTTTTTTTATAATTCAACCAACCATGTTTTTATACCCGCACATCATACACAATAGCTACAGACATACATACACACGTACATAATTGTTCCTGCTTTTATTTTATATTTAATATTGGATTTTCCTTTGTACAAACAAATTCTCTATCCTGTTCAAATCCTTTGATTTTCATTTCTATTACTCTTTTCTTGCCGTTTCATGTTTTTTGTAGTCTCTCTATTGCATGCACTTAAACTCTCACCTCTCTAAATGTATTTCCTACAAACACACATACACACTCTCTCTCTCTCTTGTTTTCTCCCCATACTCTCAATGGTACTCATTATGCCTTAAATACTTTGTTTATTTACATAATTTTTCTGGAGCACGCTCAAATTCGTTCTGCCACCCACTTCTTTTCCGCCAACCAATTCAAAAGTTCATAGAATAGAACAAGTATGTAGTAGAAAATTGTATTGTATTGTACAAAATTAAAAACAACAATGAGAAGCAAACAAAAAAAAAATATACTAGAAAATGTGTAGCATACCGGCCGGCGCCATTTATGTTTAAATAATGTTGCCGTTACAATAGTATATCATATAGGCAAAAGAAAACACAACGGAAGTAAAATGCAGAGAGAGAAATTATAGGGTGTTTTGAATGACACTTATTTATTTTCTCGGCAATAATAGCTTGAGTCACTAAATTAGCTGGTTAAGCGTGATGGAAAAAGTTATAGGAAATTTAGCAGTTTTCTGGAACTTTTGTCTTTTCTTTTAAAAAATCTTTTTTATAGAAAATATTTTACACTCTTGCTTTTCTTGTTGCAATATATTTTTGTTCTCCTTTGGCCACAACTTTTGTCTGTCACGTGAAACAAGTAAATTGTTTCAAGTGTATTCCTTGATAGGACTTTCGTACATAATAACTGTTATTATGCTGTTCATTGTAATAATTCCCTGTATATTTCTTGCTTTTCTTCTATGTATATTTTTTAATTGCAAGTAGTTGAACATGATAAAGATCAATATTTCTTTATACAAAAGAAAATAAATTTTGTAGCAAGACATTGTCCTTGTTAAATATAATTTTAGTAACTTTGATATGCCGAAATTGAATGTCAATAGTGAGTGGTCTTTTGTAAATTCAAAGAGGGTTTGTATTTCAGTGTGAAATATTCTAATGGAAATGGGTTCTTTCCGAAAGTAACATTTATTTGCAAACTTTTAAGTTAAAAAGTAAAATAAAAAGACACAGTTTTTTCGAAACTTCAGAATAGCAAATGATGGTGGGAAACTGAAATCTACACACTTGCAGTATGTATTTGTCCTTATAGTCTAACGTTTGCTTTTTCTGTTTCGTTTTGTAATTTAAATTGTATCAAAATGGCCACATATGTTGATATTGAAAGTACCATCTGAAATTATAATAAAACTTATTTAGATTCATAAGATTCCATCCTATTTCTGTACAGAACTACCAAACCAAAATATTTCAAATTAATATCGAAAAATCCGGCACAACTAAATAACATTTCTTGATGTCTCAATTGCAGCGAATATTCGCGTATTTGAGAGTTTAGAATGAAGTCATCGTTTACTTTAATATTGTGTAGTATCGCACCGAATTGTTTGTACTGAAAAGAAACTTTATTAGAGGTGATGATCGAATAGCTGGTATTTGAAACTAACCTTATCGATGCACGATTGTGTGAACCAACATGGTGTGAACATTATAAACAGTATTAAAGAGATGTAGACCAAACAAACTGAAATTATTTTTAAGAGAAAATTATTTATAAAACTAATTGAAAATTATTCATTCATTTGAATCGGGGATGCCAAAACGCATACATTGTTTTGTCATGTTGGCGGTTGGGTGTTCGTTTTCGAGGCGTACTAATGTTTTCGCCAGTGTGACCATATTTCAAAATGAAGTCATCTGTTTCAAAGCAAAAGTTTCATGTATGCAATGTGACTATTTGGGTTTGCTGCTAAATTATAGTGCTAATAGATGTTAAAAAATTAAAAATAGCTGTAAGGCAAACAATATGATACATGGTCACACTGGTTGTGTAGCAAGCGGCTACAAACTTTCTCGCATACTCTATTAACGATTGCAACTGAACCACAGTAGAGTTGCCATTTAATGAGAATGTTGAAGCGATTCAGTTCACAAAACGGTAATATCGAACGCAGGCGTAGTTGTTGTGCATAATCAGAGGCACAAAATACTTACATGTGCCAAATCCATCCCACTCAGAATAGTAAAAGGAACTCATATAGGACCAGTTGAATGTGTGCGTTATAACAATACCGTTATATAGAAATAACACCAGCATTGGCACCGCAAAGTGTTCTTCGATAAATCTCACCAGTAACCAAATACGATTAATAAGAAACTGATTGGCCATCAGTTTTCTATGGAATGTTAGACTCATGAGGCACTTGCCATCACTTTTGGCAATTTCATATTTCAAACACTTTAAGAAGCTGTTCAAGGCAGCTATAAACTCATCAATTATCTGTACGAACAAACAGAATTCGACCGCCTTCATTTGCAGGGCCGATGTAAGGCATATCGTTAGAAACTTGTCTCTGAAATCCAACATTTCAGCTACAAGATGATAGTTGATATAACTCACGAAAATGATGAACACAAACACGAATAACCCGTAACGCCAGAAAATGTATTGGCGAAAACGAAGACATCTGCGATGAAAATTCAAACTTAAATGTATATCGTTTTGAAGCCACTGATATTTTGTATAGTAAAGCCATAAATCCCGCTCCAGCTGGCCTATTCTGCGCATCATCAGCTTCAAACTTTTTTGCTTAACAAAAGCCACCAATTGCATTACGGCCTGAACAAAAGCCACTGTTATGTTAATGCTTAGGCTGAGCACGCTCGTTATACTATCCAAATTGTAATTTTGCACTACCACATCTAACACAACATTATTGATATACACTAACCATATGACGGCAATAAGTAGCACCAAGGAGTGCATGCAAAAGCAAAACCAAACAAGTTTAATTTGTTTGGGTTGGCGGGAAGCGTAAGTACAACCGCTTAATACTGGTGGCAAGTTGAGTCCCAGTATGGCAAATGCCCATTGAAAAGTAATTAAAGCCTGCACTAATTGCGAATTTTTTATTAAATTCTTGCCAAAGCTGTTCTCCATTTCGAGCAGGTGAAGTGACTAAACCTGATTAACCTGACTGGTTTCTGTTAAGGTCCTGCTGACGTCTAATCGCCATCATCGATAGGGTTTGACAAATTTGAAAATTAAAGAAATGGCATTGCTTCGACAATAATTAGTTGGGCAAACGTGTTCGCCTTACTTTCTACCTAGAACTACTTGTGTGTTTGAAGATGAATTTTGAAATTTATTACGCCAGACACGCGTTACTTATTACTTTTAGTAGAATACGACTTAATCTTTACACTGGATATAGTGGCATTGCATGCGTCTACACCATTTGGCAACTACGGGCATAATCAATCACAATTTTTGCCCTTCTTTAATTAAAGATAAAAGAAAACTACTTTAACTTTGGAATAAAATAGAACAAATAGACTTCCCAAATAAATTCACCGTAAATAATGTCTTTTGCTTGACCGAACGCTTTGGTTGGGCTATACGATTTTGACAAAGGCAAAGTATGGCTAAACTGAAGCGGACAACGATATATTAATAAGAAAATCAAACAAAAATTTGAAAATTAGCCAATCATTCGGGCATTCTTATTAAAAAACTATACTTTCGGATGAGCGCTATCACTATTAGATTTTGACCGATCGATTTAGTCGGCCAGGACATCAGACATTATACTTGCCGTAATTATTGGTCATTGCAGTCAGGTCACTGCTAGAACTTATGATATTTGTGACAGAGCCTCGATGGATCGACCAATAGTTCTTTGGTCGTAAGTTCGTTGCCTACCAAAGACTCTGGTGAAAAACCAAGAGGCAAAAAAATGTTCAAATAAAAACAATAACAAAAAAAAGCAATACACATTGATGCATATATAAATACAAGCAGTCCATAACCCAGCAATCAAATCTATATACTCGTAAATACATCGGAAAAAAAAGCAATGATGTGAATACATATTGGGTTAACTGATGTTTGACTGTGCGCTGTCGAAGGTGTTGTTTGTAAACTGGGCACTGCACAGTCAAAACAGCATCAGTTAAATTTTGACATGCTCATCCCTGCAATATACAATAAAAACAAACAAGAAATAACAAACCTCAACTTCTTCTTTCCTCCTCCCTAACCCAGTTCTGATCCCAAAAAATGAAAAAAATGCATGTATGTATGTATGTATGTATGTATATGAAACCAAATGTTTTGAAAGCTAAAAGGTTTTTTAAGCGGAAGCTAAATGTGTCTGCTGTCTTACTTCTAAATCGTCACCCACACAAAGCAGCCAACGACGAGGTATCCTGTTTGTAGCAGTGTGCGCGCACATTTGGCTTCATCCCAAATAAAACTTAGGTTTTTCGCTTTCGCTCGTGCATGACTCATCATGTTTTACGTTTAATGTTCCAGAAATAGAAATTTATTATTTTCATAATATGTTTATTGAATTTTCTTCTGCCACTTTTTTCTCTCGAGCACTCAACATGCTTAAAGAAAAAATGCATGATATTATGGCCACAGATGATGACGATAATGATGTTGATATATCGCACCCTAAATACAAAAAGGGCACACATCAAAATTTTCCAAAACTGACTTTTTTCCATAAATTAATTCAGAAGAATTCTTTCACATCACTATCTTCTTGGAACTGGAAAAACACAGTTATGTTAAGTGTGTTGCTTCTGCACGACGAACTAAACATAAACAGTTTTTTGTCTCTCCTGAAAATTTTAGTATTTTGAGTTGTGCCACTTTTGTATTTGGGGTGCGATATGTATAACATTGCCTTGCGTACATGTATGTACATACATACATACATATTTCAAAATAATGTCAGTCAGTAATATAACAGCCCATCAACAATTTTTCTCCCTTATGGCGTTAACCCCCCCTTTGTGAGGCGCACAACACAAAATAAATCTATTCAAAACAACCCCCGGCGATTTTGCTTTACAGCAAAGCCAAATAAGCCTAAAAGCGAACAAGAATTTGAAAAGGATAAAAAAAAATCATTCATACTCCTGGGTTAATGCACTTTTTGGAACTAACAAAGTATCCAGCGACAACGCAGGAACAAGGATGATGCTGCTGATGCTAAAAAAACGATACGTGGTTTGTTTGTACTCCCCTTCCTCTGGATATGATGTGGCAAATATGCAACATTTTGAGTAATAAAGAAAGCTTTTTTTCTCCAGCACAATGTTGAGCCACCACCACTAACAAATAACTAGACTTAAAAAAAGCAGCGCATGGAGTGGTGCTTGTTTGCGGTGTTTATAACCCCTATTTTTGTTACGGTTTTTATCTAGACTTGGTGAGGAGTTTAACGAGAAAATCAAGGAAAGCGCAAAAAATAAATATAATCTTTAATATATTTAGCAAAAAATTCATATTTTTTGTCTACTCTGGCAGCGGGTCTGTGGCTTTTCGTTGCATCAGTGTGTGTAGCAGCACTTTTGTCTCGATTATTTTCACTTTTGATTTTGAACAAGAAAAAAAGGGGGTTAAAAAGTTAACGAATGTATTTATACAAAATACTAATTAATTTTGCTTTTTTATAAATAAAAAATAAAATACTTTCACTTTGGAGTAAAATAGAATAAATAGACATAACTTTGAAGAATATCTTTTGCGTTACCGAATGCTGAAAAGTAGGACTTTACGGTTTTGTCAAAGGCAAAGTTTTGCTAAACTTTAGCGGGCACCGAATGATTAATAAGGAAAATTTTCATCATATGGTCCGGTGAAATCAAACCTTAAAATTGGTCCAGTAGTCGGCCATTGATTTTAAAAAATACAACTTTTGGGGCAATCACCATCATTTAAGTTGTCAACCACCACTAAAACTTGTACATCTAAATTGTTTGGTATGTCCAGACTGAAACTGAAATACATCCTTGAGCATTAAAATTGTCTGGTACTTTGTCATGCAAATCATCTTCATCTTCATTTTTAATATTGATTTCCTTTATTATTATTTTCTTCCTCGAAAAAAAAACTGAGTCTTTTTTCGTTCAACTTTGATGTCTGTTCTCTAGCGCTTGTTTTTCACATTTATTTTTGAAAGTTTAAAGTTTATGGCGTATTGTTGTGCTTAATCGAGGGCGTAACTTTATTTGCTTATTCTTTTTTTTGCTTTGAATACTCCAGAGTTGTTCTCTTCTTGCCATTGTTTCCGTACTTTGTGCCGTCAAATGCTGGCATTAACAATATTGTCATGTGGTTTTCTAATTGCTTCATCGAAAACGCAGAAGGGTGTGTTATGGCCGGGTGTACTCAGGTGTGTTAATTGTTTCGCCTTGAAGAAAGAGTGAGACGGAAACTAGAAAAATTACAATAAAAAAGAAACAAACAAAGGTTGAGCTGACAACTTTAAGTCGCGTGAAAGACAGATCGAAGTTTTATAAAGTTTGTCTTAGCAAAACGTAAGAGAGTGCCTGCGGACTTTGGCCAGCTGTAGGCTACTGGAGACACTAAGTAAAAAGGCAATGCTGTACACCAATAAAGCTGGTAGAGTGGAAGGAGAGCAGACTTGTACTTGGTTGTCATGGCTGATGGTACCACCGGTACATACATCCATACATAATGAGTTTTTATCCTATTTCGGCGAACAAGGGGCCTTAATACTCCCTTCCATGATTGTCTATTATATACATATCTATATATAATCGATACTCAGTAGTGAGCTGAGAACACTGCCGCCCATCACCAGTGTTTTAAAGATTTACCAATTGGAAAGGGTGTTGCAAACACACTCTAGTGTTCGACGATGAGTAGAAATCTTGTAATGCATAAGGATCAGGATTCGTAAGAATTTTCCATTACGAATGGAGTTAATAAGTTTCTAGCAAAGAATACATTGAGCTTTTCCTTTCAGATTAAAATTCAGAAGAAGTAATTTGCAAGTTTTGGAAGATACAGAAACTTAAAACAGCGTGTCTTTTCTTTTCTGTTTATTTATTTCAATTTCTGTGGTTAACAAATACTGTTGGCAGGATTTTTAACTTAACTTAAATAATTCTAATTGTTTAAACACTAAGACTACTTTAATGGCTTCCGTTAATCTCCCCAATCGGCTTTTATCATGTCTGCCCCTTTTTCTCCAATCATAAAAGTTGCCGCATTGGTATGAGCGGTAGGTGGAAATGGTATTATGCCACCATCGACCACTCTTAATTTCCGTATGCCATGAACTTTCAGTTCAGGACTGACCACGGCTGTGGGATCTGATGTCGGGCCCATGCGGCAAGTGGCCACTTGATGATGCAGAGTATAAGTCATGGTGCGTATGGAACAGCGCCAATAGTCATCGGATGCAAATTTATAAGATTCGCAGCCAGGCAGAGGAGTATCTAAAATTGTTGTGCCTATGCTGCGCATGGCAGGAGTTTCTGCTATACGTATCGCCGCCTTAATGCCCTGAAGCATGACTTCTATGTCATTGGGATCATCAAAATAGTTGGCATCAATCATGGGCCATTGAAGGGGATCTTTATTTTTCAGCCAAACGCGACCCACGGATTTCGGATGGAAGGGCATGATAACAAGAGTAAAATGATCCTGTTGACTTTGCGCAAGAGGCCTATAAAGTCGATCATAAATTTCATTTTTTATATTGGCACCAATTTTCAAAGCGGTACCATCATCAGATGCCAAACTACCGCTGGCAAATATTATTTCACAATCAGGCCAATCTTTGGACCGGGTGGAGTTGGGCACCTTAAAAAATGCTAAAGCTTCTACAGCCGTTAAAGAAGACATGCGGGTATCCGGCCTGCCCGCAAGAAAGCCCAAAACTTCACTTACACCAAAACGTGAGGTGAACAAGGCCTGGTTGGTGGTATTGACTAGAAATGTTGGCCCAAAATGAGAAGCATGCTCGTACATTCTCAAACCCACCGGCAATTCCTGCACAATATTAATTCCCAAACGGGATAAATTATCCTGTGGTCCTACACCCGACAGCATGAGCAATTGTGGTGAGTTGAAGGAACCGGCCGAAAGTATCACCTCCTTACGGGCTTTAAAGACATAACGTTGCTTGCGATAGATGAACTCCACGCCATAGGCAGCCTTGCTAGCAGGATCTATCAACACTTTGGTGACACGAGAAAAGGTAAAGACTTTTAAATTGGAACGCTTTAGCATAATCGGTTCTATAAAGGCACGATAGCTGCTGTGGCGGTGGCCTCCCCGTGTCGTGGCCTGCACATAAGAAACTCCCAATTGGGTCTCACCGTTATAGTCCGTATAAGTGTGGCCCGCCTGTTGGGCACCCTTTACGAAAGCATGCACAATTTCTGTGCGATATTTAACATATTCCACACTCAAAGGTCCTGTTTGATTGTGATAGGCGGTAAACTCCAAACCGTCTAAACTCGCCATTTCAGATTTCAGAAAATAGGGTAAAACTTCCTTGTAGGACCAGCCATAATTGCCCGCCTCTGACCAACTATCGAAATCACGCTGATTACCTCGGTTATAGATCATAAAATTTATAGAGCTTGTGCCACCCAAAATTTTGCCGCGCGGATGAAAACACTCATTGTTGTGCATGCCGAAACATGCTCTCTTTTGGGGCACAGTTTTGTAGTTCCAAATGGCATTGGTCACCTGCATGTAACCGCAAAGTGCTGGCACCAAATTCAAAATATTTTCACTGCCACCAGCCTCTATTACGGCAATGCGCCAATTGGGATTCTCCGACAAACGATTGGCCACCACATTGCCGGCCGTACCACCACCCACCACTATAAAGTCAAACACCTCGTTATTTTGTGGAGCTGGAAGAACAGAGAATTTAATTTATGACGGTGCTTCCAGTAAATAACTTACTGCGAGGGTGTAAAAGTTCTCGTCCGAAATTGGCCAGGCCGATTTCAAAAAGATTGTTGAACGCATTTTGCTGAGCCAAAACACTTGCCAGGAGGCAAAATTCCAAAATTAATCCTTTAAACTGCATATTTTTTCCTTAGGATTTTATTTGTTCCATTTGTTTTAATTTGTTTCGAGAGCCATTACTTTGAAGATGTTTTTCTGTTTAGCTAAAATTATAAAATGAAATGTTTTTTTTTAAATTACATGTTTTTATTATTTGTTTTCTTTTTTCGTTTTTTGCTAGAAGACTGGTTTTTTATTATTATTTTATTGAAAGCAATTAAGAGACACAAATGGAATAATGTTGTTCTTCAAAGAAGCAAATAATAATAATAAAAGAAATATTGATTAATTTTAACAGGTATGTTAATCTCGAGGTATTCACTCGAATTTATAATTAATTTTGAAAATCAAATCTACCTGCATCGCACTGGCTAAAGCAGAAGCGAAGTCCCTTAATATTTTTTTATAGTTCATTGGTACTTAAATGACATTTATTCGTTTGCGCGTAAAACTCCGTTGAGGTGCATTTGTGGGGTTTTGTAGTATTATTTGACGTCTTTGTGGTTTCGGTTTTTATTTCTAAAATTTTGAGGTTTTTATAGAAATGTTTTAAAGGGGAAAAATAGGTAGTAGCTACAAGAGAGTAAAGAGGTGATGAGAGCTCAAACAGTAGTACTCTGCTCTTATATTCCATCATGGATATATTTGGTCTGGAGTTTTATCAGCCTTAATGAGGAGTGTCTTGCATAAAACTGTGATCAAAAGGAAAGTGTCAACAAATGTCTACTACTTATTATGGAACAGCAAGATGACAACTTGTCACCGCCTATGCCGGCTTTGATTTTGAAGCGAGTTTCCTACGAACTAAGTAAGATATATCCATCATCTGATACGGCAGTCAAGTGATCTAGCATTTTTGCTTCGAGGTGGAATTGCAGAATCCCAATTCTAGTTAATGATACTTTACCGCATTTAAACCGATGAAGAAGTATGGACTGAAAATGTTTCACAACACCGAATGCCTATAAAAATAGACCCCATAATGGCTTAGGTGTATGTGACAGGTGCCTGGTACCGCTGTCAACCTAATTCATGGGTGGGCTTGTCAACGGCCGGAATGTGCCTTGTAAACCTGAAGCAGGTGCTAATTTCTTGAAAATATTCCATCCTAGACAGCTTATAACCGAGGATCAAGCCTTATCAACGCTTCTTTCCGTGATTTTAGGCTTATGCTAAACATATATCGGTGCATATATCGGCCGTGGTAGGCACCTTAAACTACAATCAGCGCCCAGATGTCGTGAATCTATCCCGGAGGCAGCTGATTCCTGTTCTGTCTACTCAACTTAGGTCCTGGTCTCTCTTCTTGATTTCAAGTTCAGAAACCAATGCCCCAGACTGTCAAGTAATGAGATGTGCATCAAGGAAAAATCTACTCCCGCTAGGGTGGACAGTAAGAAAACGTTTAGTGTAATCCTAGTTAGCGGATAGCGAAAAGACGTCTGGTTTTATCCTAGTTTTAGAATGTGTCATTGAAGGACTCTAGTGCCTAGTCGTATAAAAAGACGACGATTTATATTGTACATACGTACACACATATATATGTTAATTTCCATATTACCGAAATTTTAATTCAGATAAATTTTATTGTGACTGCTCACATTTTTATGTGATAATTAATGTTGATAAACCGCTTGTTGTTAAATCTGTTGAAAAGTAAAACATGTTAAAATCGTTGAAAAACTCGTTGATTCGCCAACTCTTTTTTGTTCTGTTTATTGTAATAATCTGTATTGCAATAGAAGTGTTGGATGTGTCACAAAAACGTGTTTTTAACTTGATTGATAATAATTTTTATTCATTAATTTAAAAAAAAAAATATTTTCTATTTTTTGTTATTAATTGTAATTGTCCGATTTTGTCCACAATTCTTTTTGTATATTTCTCTACGATGTTTAGCAGGCAAATGAACTCTTTTCATAATTTTTAGGGACTTTTATGCCTTCCTTTAAATATTATTTAAACAAGAAATTAACAAAAATTTAGTTCATTTAATGGCTATAAAAGAGTGGTTTTGTTTTATACAGGTTATTTTTTTTTTTTTTTGGTTTTGTGAAAGGTCAGTTTACACTTGAAAATATATATGTTTGCAACATTTTTATGGTTGTATTTAATTTTGGTAAATATTTTAAGTTTGCAAGCAAGAGTGTTAACAGCAGACCTTAAACTTAATGCGTTTAATTAAATGTAGAGCATAATAATTAAATACAATTGGCATAACCATCATTAAAAATTAACTAAAGTATTAAAATGAATGAAGTGAAATGAAATGAACTGAATGAAATAAAATGAAATGAATGAAATGAAATGAATGCAAAAACGTTTTGTTAAAATGACTGTAATTCAGGCTTTAAAAAGAATCTCTCCAAGCAATTTTGATCATATCGGCTGCTTTTTCGGCAATCATGATTGCAGCTGCATTCGTGTGAGCTGTGGGAGGAAAGGGTATGATGCTCACGTCCACCACTCTAAGCTTCCTGATGCCATGAACTCGTAACTCTGGACTAACCACAGCCGTAGCATCTGTTACTTTCCCCATGCGACAGGTGGCAACCTGATGATGCAAAGTATAAGTCAAAGTACGTATCGAACAACGCCAGTACTCATCCGAAGCAAATTCGTATGTTTCACAGCCCGTTACCGGAGTGTCCATCAGTTTTGCGCCAATCTTTTGCATGGCGGGAGTTTGGGCTATACGTATGGCCACTTTAATGCCCTGCAAAATGTATTCAATATCTTCCGATTGGTGAAAATAGTTGGGATCTATCATGGGCCAATGTAAAGGATTTGTACTTCTCAGCCATACCCTGCCCACCGATTTTGGATGGAAGGGCATTGCCAAAACCGTAAAATGATCCTGTTGTGTTTGTTGCAGAGGTCGGAATAAACGTTCATAGATTTCTTGTTTTATATTGCCTCCTTTCATCAAAGCGGTGCCATAATCAGAGGCTAAACTGCCGCTGGCGAAAATAAGCTCCACATCGGGCTGGTCTGGAGGCAATTGAGACCCTGGCACTTTCAGAAAAGCCAAAGCTTCTACACCCGGTAGCATGGATAAGCGTGTATCGGGACGACCTAGCAGAAAACCCGCTATGTCGGTTAAGTCCAAACGGTTGGGAAACAAAGTTTGGCCAGTGGTATTGACTATAAAAGTCGGACCAAAATATGATACGTGTTCATACAGTCTTAAGCCGACCGGCAGCTCCTTAACTATTCCAATACCCAAATTATTTAAATTGTCCTTGGGGCCTATGCCTGATAGCATTAGAATTTGAGGCGAACTAAAAGCTCCAGCTGATAAAATTACCTCTTTGCGAGCTTTAAACACGTAACGCTTTTTTCTATACAAAAACTCTACGCCATAGGCCGCTTTGAAGTTTGTGTCGATCAAAACTTTCGTTACACGCGCGAAAGTATATATTTTCAAATTACTACGGGCCGACACAATGGGTTCTATAAAAGCTCTATAAGCACTATTTCTTCTACCGAAGCGAGTATTGGCTTGAACATAAGAAACACCCAGCTGAGACTCACCATTATAGTCTGTCATGTTCATGCCCGTTTGCAAGGATCCTTCCACGAATGCCCGGGCTATATCTGTACGTTTTTGCACATAAGCCACACTTAAAGGTCCCGAAGTATTGTGATAAATAGTAGCTTCTAAGCCCTCTAAACTGGCTGCTTCAGATTTCAGAAAATAAGGTAAAACATCCTTATATGACCAGCCATAATTACCAGCCTCAGCCCACTTATCAAAGTCGTACCGACTGCCCCGGTTGTAGATCATAAAGTTAATGGAACTGGAGCCTCCCAAAATCCTGCCTCTGGGCTGTGCACACTCTTGATTGTGCATGCCCAAACAGGCTTTCTGTTGAGGGACTGATTTGTAGTTCCAATTTGCAGTAGTTATTTGCATATAATTTGCCAAAAGCGGTATAAGATTGAAGAAATTTTCCACACCTCCGGCCTCTATTAAGGCCACACGCCAGCTGGGGTTCTCAGTCAAACGACTGGCTAAGGCGCAGCCTGATGTACCGCCACCCACCACTATAAAGTCAAATACGTCATTATTGCGAGGCACTAAAAATACACAAATAACTAAAATTCTCATTTGATTTTCGTTCCCAAAGCTTTCTTACTTTGTGGCCTTAAAATTTGGTCCTTCACATTGCTCAAGCCCAATTGTAGCAAATTGCTTGTTAAATCTTGAAACGCCTGAGTTCTCAGGCGTGCAGTTACACTTATTAAAATTATCACTAAAACACAGCTCTTTAATGCCATTTTTACACTGATCTCTCCAGCTGTTATATAAACCTTTTTTATATGAAATTGTTTTAAAATTGTTTTTACAACTTTTTTTAAAATATTTTTTGTCAACAAATGATTCATTAGAAGAATACAAGTAATTGCACTTGTATTTCTCTGTTTAATATAAATATTAACGAGTTTTTATTTCGTGCAAAATACCATTAAAAACTTATAGCATTATTAAAAAAGTACCTTAAAATGAACTCTTAAATCCTTCGAATCACTTGAAGCTGTAATATGATTTATTAAGTTTTGCTTTTGAACTGTTCAGTTTTGAACTGTGCCGATAAGGCCAATACACTGAAGCTTCTTTTAGTATGTAATGAGAGGGAGGTCGAGTTTTCAAACTAACTTTGAGATTTTTATAATATATGCAAAGTAGTTGAAGGCCATGTTTCAGGAATAGTTCGTTCTATTTCATACATTCACTTAATTCACTTAGAACTTTTAGTTAATACTTTTTACTGTGTTCAAAGGTCAGGCTCTTAGCAGCCATGAATGCCTGTGTTACTCGTAGACTGATCCTGATTACCTTGATCGCAAATTCTTCCTCCGGAGTCTTCAAAATAGCACTAGCGAATTATTTAATAACAGAATGTTCCTTAAAATTTTAATAAAATTTTTTTTTTCCAATCACAAAATCTTAACACTAAAAACTAAAAAACTCCACATGTTTATGGAAACAAAATAAGTTAATAAATTAATATGAATTAATTATGTTGAATTGTTTTGATGGGCAATGAATATAAACAATGAAGATACTGACTGTATGTTTTTAAGTTCAAAATCAGTGTTGCATTTGTAAATAGAATTAAGGTTTACAGAACAAAAAGTTGTTTTGATTTTATTTTTCGTAGAGGCAACGTCTAGCCTGTTTTTCGAACAAAATCGTATCAGTTAATGTTATTGTTTTTTTATCACTTCTATTTAATTCCATTTAGTTATTCAAAAAAGGGTGATTAAACTTTTTATATCTCTATTTGTATTGTTTTTGTTGTTGTCGTATCGTCTTGAAAGATTTATTTTATATTTTATTTTATTTATTTGCATATTAAATGCACAGCTAATATTTGCCGTAGGCAGACATTTGTAACCCAGGTGGCCAAACCGACCGACGTTTACATATCTTGTTGATAGCTCAAGTTTGTTAGGCTTTTTAAAACTTTGCTGGAACATGTCGTGGCATGTCTAGCCAAGGTCCAACTTTAAGAAAAGTACACGACTTCGCCTTTGGTTGCTATTTCACCCGAAAAATTTTTCTTTCTTTTTAAAACCTCTATGCAATTGTTACTCATCATGGAGTGGGACTCATAAAACGGCCTCTGTAGTCACCCATATTGCCTCCACTTATACTTTATTTCATACTAGTACCCGACTTCTGTTTTTAAAGCCGAAAAACTACGATTTATGTCGTCAACATCATGGAAGACTGTAGGTGATCTCATAGATTTGAACAGCTGGGTCAGACATCTATAAAATATACGCAAATGTATGTGTTGGTAAGTCGGTGCGGCTATAATTGTCTAGAATATTTATTGTGGAAGGCCAGTTTTTTACACTTTGTTCAAATTATCATAATCAACATGAAGGACTTCAGGTGCTGGAAAGCATTGCCAGAAATTTATTTTCCTGTCGTCAAAGTTTAGACTAGAAAGATGAAAAAATTCTTATCTAAGAATAATTCTGATCCAGTAAAGAATAGTCTGATCAAACTCAGTATTGGCAAGCCAATGGAGACTGTAGTAGCAGCGTATAGCCGAGAATTGTGGCCATTTAGCTGCACGCATACACTTCGGCACAAATTTCACTCTAGCATCTTAAAATTTGACTTCGACATTTGCCAATGGGCTCTGCAACAGCTCAGTTCAGATCCGTTGTCTTCGATGCGGGGGGTTTGTACAGAGACAAAGGAATGGGATGAATTCGTTCCTTTTTGTATGATGAAGAATTTTAAACAAATTTCAATAAATATATTTGCTGATACAAGGAACAATCTTTTATGTTTATGTGCATTAAAAACAATAAAAATATTCTTCTTTTGTAACAAAAATGTTTGTGGATTCAGTGAAATCTCTCTTACAGCTGCCTTTGACTGAAAATATTAAAAAAAAGGTTTTTGTTTGGGAAAAATATAAGAATTTGTTTTTGTTTTCCAGCACTTCCTCAAATTCATTCAATGATTAAATGATTTAATCTTTTCAACTAAATATTTCTCTTCTTAATCTCTTTTCACAACCGCTTTATAATAAACAATTTTAATTATTACTAATTCTGTCTGATGTAAATTAACACTAACAACCGGGTTTGTTACATCGAAATAACTTGAAAAAAGAAAGAAAATTCAGTTTTAAAATCGTAGTTTTGCATATTTGGAATAAATAACTTTACGACTGCCTCGTTATGTTATTCAACCTTGATTAATTTAAATCATATCAACAATCAATTTGAACAAGAAGTTTAATCGCTAATAGTTTGTCCAGTTAAATAGAACTTTTAATACCCTTTTTTGAAATATATTTTTTTTAGGGGCGTGAAGTTTTTTACTAAGAAATCTACGCTTGAGTTCATTAAAACACAATTTATTAAATTTTATGAAAGTAATGTTTGGGCTGGTAGACGAAGGTTGGACCAACATTGACATGTAAATATTTCCTATCGTAAGTAAATAACAATTCTTAGTTCAATATTCTTTGATGTTGAGATGTCACGGACAAAAAAGTACTGAAAAAACGTTATTAAAATCATTCGAGTATTTCCTACGATAAGTCAATTTGTAAAACAACTTGACTCACTCTATTTCATACGATAAGTCAAGTTTAAAGAAAAATGCACTCCCACGAAGCCTTTCGTCGATGATAGTTTTTATATTTTTTTTAAAATTAAATTCTATATTAAATATTTTTCTATGACGTTTGTCTGGTTTAAAACTAATCTAAATATTTCAAAGTTCGCAATAGAATGTCTCAACCAATAAGCGAGTTAATAGAACAAAAATATGAAAACTTTCCTTGTGCATAACTTTTGTTTTAGCACTATAAAACTATAAAATAACCCTACTAAACAAATCATTAAAATTACAAAAAAAAAAGGGGGAAGAAACTTCAATTTACGACCAACTCGTTTTGATCATATCAGCTGCCTTTTCTCCAATCATAAATGAGGCTGCATTGGTATGACAAGTGGGTGGGAATGGTATAATACTGGTATCTGCCACACGCAAACCTTTTAGGCCATGAACCTGCAGCCGGCTATTAACTACAGTAGTACTATCGTTGGCGGGACCCATGCGACAAGTGGCCACCTGATGGTGTAGCGTATACGACATGACACGTATGGAACAACGCCAATAATTATCCGTGCCAAACTCATGCTCTTCACAACCTGGCAGGGGTATGGAGTGCAAACGTGTGCCCACCTGTTGCATGGCTGGCATTTGTGTTATACGTATGGCTTCTTTGATGCCTTGCAGAAGTACTTCCACATCTTGATTGTTGTAAAAATACTTCGGATTTATGCGCGGCCATTCCAACGGATTGCGATTGTGCAGCCATAAACGTCCCACTGATTTGGGATGGAATTGCATAATTAGAAAAGTGAAATGATCTTGCTGGGAAATGGCTAGAGGTTTGTAAACTTGTGTGTAAATTTCCGGCTTGAAGTTGGCGCCCCGTGTCAGGCCAGTACCCTCATCTGAGGCCAGACTGCCAGCTACATTAATCAGCTCCACATCGGGCACATCGCTAGGTTCTTCCGAGTCAGGTACTTTGACAAATGTTAAAGCTTCCACGCCTCCTATAGAGGATAAGACAGTTGAAGGATCTCCCAGGGCATAAGATTTAAGGACATTGGTCGTTAGACTGGAGGTAAAAATGGTTTGTCCTGTCGTATTTGTTAAAAAGGTGGGACCAAAATGGCACATATGGTCATACATTAGCTTGCCTACTGGCAATTCTTTTATAACGGGCACTCCTATGCCTTGTAAATTATCCTGCGGCCCTATGCCGGACAACATGAGTATTTGTGGTGAATTAAAAGCTCCTGCTGATAAAATGATTTCCTTGCGGGCTTTTATCGTAAACAGAGTATTGCGATATAATACTCTTACGGCATACGCCCGTTGAGTCTCCTTGTCTATTAACACTTTTGTAACTCGCGCCAAAGTGACAATGTGTAAATTTTTCCGACCATATCTTATAGGCTCTATGTAGGCCCTAAAGGCGCTGTGTCGCCGACCTTGCAAAGTATTGGCCTGCACATACGAAACACCCATTTGTGACTCGCCATTATAATCGGTACTTACATGACCCGCCTGCTGAGCAGCCTTTACATAAGCCTGTACAAATTCGGATCTGTATTTAACATCTTCCACATTTAAGGGTCCCGAATGATTGTGATAGGCAGATTGTTCCAACCCTTGTAGCTGGGCATTTTCCGATTTAAGAAAGTAGGGCAAAATCTCTCTGTAAGACCAGCCTTCATTGCCAAAGTCAGACCATTTGTCAAAGTCCCGCTTGTTGCCGCGATTGTAAATCATGAAGTTAATAGAACTAGTGCCGCCCAAAATCTTGCCGCGTGGCAAAGCACATTCGTTGTTATGCATGCCCAGGCAAGAAGCTTTCTGCGGCACCGATTTGTAGCCCCAATTTGAATGAGTGCCTTGCAAGAAAGCCGCCAAAGCAGGCACCTGGTGAACAATACCCTCCAAACCGCCAGCTTCTATTAAATACACCTGCCAGTTGGGATTCTCTGACAAACGATTCGCCAACACACAACCAGCTGGCCCACCGCCAACTATGACAAAGTCATATTCGGCATTTTGGCGGGGTGCTACAAAAAAAAAAAACATTTTCTTTAACAATTGTCAAAACAATTAATTACTATGCATTTGAATATTAATTAATTAAAAATTCAAACAATAAAATGTTGCTTCCAAAACGAAACGAAGTATGTATGTAGATACCCACCATCATTGTAATGTTTTTGCTTGAAAATATTCGTGAGACCCAAATTAAAATCACTTTCAATGTTCAGTTGGCCAAATATGATCTGGAGATTTATCACTAGCAGTAATACAGAAAACATTTTAAGTTTTGCAATCCTTTGAAGGAGACAATTTAAGCCAACTATTTAAATATTTTGTTCCCCACACTCAAAAGCGCTTACATGCGTCTTAATCGTTACGTTACTATTTTGTAAATAAACTTTTTGCTTGGCACAATTCTGTTCTGGCTTTGTAAGTAACTTTTTCAGTTTGTTTTCGCCTTCTGTGAGCGATCAAAGCCAGTGCAGAAATTTTCTATTCAAAACATGCTTTGTGTGTGTGTGTGTGTGTGTGCGTTTTTTGTTGTGTATAACCGGCATATTTGTCAGCCCATGAGCAAGCCAAACACTTTTCTGCTGGACTTTCGACGCTCTCAGTTTCAAGTTCATCAAATGGGCCTTTGCTGGGCAGTTCCTGTTTTTTTTTTGTTACAGATGCTGATTTGAATTAGTGGCATTTAGTTGTGTTTTTTCTCAATAATTCTCTACGAACAAAAATTCTGGTGTTGGTTGCATTTTATTTAAATTTTGTGGCATTTTATCACAGAACAGCTTAAGTTGTGATACGACTAATTAATACTAGTTCTTCAAAGATATTTCAATGAAAAAATACATTGTAAAAGAAATGACAAAAAAAAAACAAAATTACACAAAAATTTACTCCTTAATATGAAAATAAAAAAATTATAAAAATAAATTTTTTGTGTATCAAAATTAACCAAATCAAAAATTGCAGAAAACAACTTAGAAATATTTATTTTGTTTCAGCATTCTTTGATGTTTTTGTTTGACTTGTATCTTGATTGTATTCCCTTGTATGTTTTTTCTTAATCAACTTAACACTATTTCCAAAACATGTGAAAGCACTTTACATAATAAAACCATTCGGGTCATATACTTGACCTGTTCAATTTTTGATTTCACAGTAAAATTACCTCATTATTCTTATTATTAAAAGTTTTGAAGCATCATTTTAGGCTTTTAAATATACTTTTTTTAAATAAGCAAAAATTTCCTGAGGCACATAAACCATATATATATATGTAAGTATATAACTATCAGAGAAACTATTCGTCGTCAGGTATTATCTGCTCGTTGTGATGGCCAGCGTTTCGGGTTCAAATTGTAGTAAATATTTCTGATACTACGGAAAGTCTTTTTAATACCTGATATTTTTAGTCTATAACTATTGTATATCATGGGCAGAACTATGTTTTCTCGTAGTGGACTTACATTGCAATCGGGTGTCGTGACCTTCAGAAGTGTCGTGACCTGAAGAAGAGTAGGAGTGTTAGATAAGCTCCATCACATAGCCAAGGAGAGATCATGCAGGAACATGCATCGACTGCTATCAATTAACACGAGTTTTTATTTGAAACTTTCAAGACACTATTTAATGAATGAAAAATATTTTAGTAGGATGTATAATTGTTATGAGAATACTTTTAGAAAACCAACAAGCCGACAAGCGTGTAAAAGTTGGCTGAAAACTTATTTGGCAAGACCTTAATGGTCAATAGGTTACAATCTCTGCGGCGATATAAGACTCACAAGCACGTTTTGACTTGCTTGGCATTTAACACATTTAGACAGTCGCCTGTATCTGAACTGTTACACTGAACTTTGTTTACCTTTTATGTCTCTTTGCCTTTGATATAAGCTTGAGAATTCCTGCCTCGGACCTTCTACTTGTTGTGATGCTTACAAAATTTCTTACCCTTCCCACTTCATTTCATTAGGCTTCATGGAAATGGTGTTGTTAATTTGTTATCAAATTATTATGTTTTCAGTTTTATTTACCTATAACCGGTTGTATTGAAATATGCAGTCGCTTGGAACGCTGCAATACTAAAAAATAAGAACCAAAACATAAAAAAATTTTATCTGCCAGGCATGTGAGCTACAATAATAATATTTGATTCGTTTTGTTTGACAACTCCATGTTTGCTTGATGTGCTAAAACGTGTTTCTTATTTTAATTATGATTTTGCTGCGTTTGTATACCTTTTTTTTTATTTAAATATGGAAATGGTTATTTTTTTTTTACTTATAACCAAAAACTTTTGTTTTTCGTTAACACGGATGAGTATAAGATGGCAGTGATTTTAATGTCTGGACAATGAAGCCCTTAACAACTTTTATTAAACGATTAAACTTTTTCGGGATCATTAAACCACAAATATTTTAATATTTATGCAGTTTCTTTTGCAATTTATTTTTAATGATTCATTTTTAGCAATTTTATATAAAAAGTTTCAAGCTGTTAAGATGAACTGATGCTGCAGATAAGAGTTTGCAAAGACGATTGTCATTTCATTAAGAAAATTTTTATAGCGCGTAGACTAATTACGTGTAACTAATCAAGGTTCGCTAAACAATTTATACGATAACATCACTTTATTTTGTTGCCCAAATAATCGTTCCAATAGAACTAATAGAACAAGTGAAGGAACCAAATTACTAAAAAATCTGAATTATATTGTCATCTAAGGCCCGTAGTTCATTTCATAACAGTAAAGTCAATAAGTAAATAAACACATAAAACTAATTTTCTTTGCAGGTAAGCTTCATGCTCATGCCACTGCCGACAGTGACCCTAATAGTATGCACATTTGTGTGATTAAATTAAATTTACTGCCAGGTATGGAAATCTGATATTTTTAGATATTATAATATCGGTGGCGTTTTGTCATAACAGCTCAAGTAGACATAAAACTAAACAAAGGTTTAAAGGAATATTTCAGTGAAATATTACTTTTAAGAGCACATGACAATTACAGAAAAAATGTCGTCAATAATATGAAAAAAATTACAAGAATTACAAAAATTTTAGATATAATCAAATAAATAAAATTAAACACGAAACTTCTGCAACATATCTGAACATTTTTTGTTGGGCGTTAAATTCATTGTCAGGCAATGAAATTGTTAGAATTTCTTGCAATTGCCTTAACTGAGAATTTATCTTCTGAGGGCAAGTTTTTCATTGGCATAATTTTAACTGAAGTAACAAGCATTTAAATACCAGCTTGATGTAATCACCGCACTCTTTCTTATTTTTTTATAATTTTCTTTGCAACTTACAATACAAAAAATGAAAAGGTAATGTACGATTACCAAACCCTTTACTGTTTCTGAGTGAAATTTGTCTGCAAATCTATTTGACAGACAAGTGTTTTCATACTGTTTTTTCTTTTTAAATCAAAATCGCTTAATTTCTTTATTAACCAAAATACATTAAAATCAGTTGCGGCAAATTGCATTTTTAATTTATAAGGGTTGTGCATGAACAGAAAAAAAACCCTCAAGCTGCCTCTAAGGGCATTAAACAGGCACTTGCAGTGTGCACTCCATGCAGAAGATTAAAACATAATAATGAACAATTTTATGGTAACGTTAGAATTTGTACTATTGCAACCCTCATGATGCCCGGTTGCAATGATTTATTAATTTATTACATTTGTGGGTTCTTGTTTAGCTGTTTGCTTTTGTTTTTTGTTTTTTTTCTGGAAAAAATATCATAAAAAGATTTAAAATTAAGTGTTTTGCGAGAAAAAATATAAAATTTTGTCGAATTTTCTGTGAGTTGGTTTTGTTTTCTTAAAGTATGAAATTAAATACAGTAAATTAGCGGGCTATGTAAGAAATTGCCGGCAGGAGGAACTAGATAGGGCGTGCTCTTCAGCAAAATGTTTGTTGTATGATCCAAGGTCATTATCTGCAAAAAGCTGCCAACAGTGTGTACATGACAGGCCACATGAAAGCCGAGCGAGTCGTTGACAAATTTATTCGTGGCGAGTGCTCATATAAATCTAGTCTGCATCTACTGCTACTTTTCGTTTCGCTAGGAAGTAGTACTTCTGGAAAAACACTGCTATATTTATTCACTCGGAAATACAATCGCTTCACGTATAGAAAAGTTGAAGTGTCCTATAAGACATAACGATGCATCCGATCTTTGTTCAACAACATTCAAACAGAACAACTGATAACTTTATATACGGTGTAGAAATATCGGTGTTAAAAAGAGCAACGATATATTAATAATGTGTGCCCGATAATTTCTCCTAATTATCCATAACTAAACACATTAGTTTTGTATCTATCGTAGCTTAAGAGCCTCGGCTATAATAGTTATTGTTTTTATTTATTAATATTACTTGCATACCTCAAGGCGAAGGGAGGAAATTAGGTGTTGCCAGAATTTAGCAATTTGAACATTTTCATCAATGCATGTATTAGTTGAAATTAGTTAATCCATTTTTGCTCTTGCCTTGATATTTGTTTTGTTTTAGTTTTAAGTTTAAAACGAAATATTTTAGTTATAGAAAAATAAGATTTTAAGTAAAATTTTAATTTTAAATAAGAATTTTTTTTTCTTATTACTTATTTTATAAAATTTGCTTATTATCCTTGGATAGATTGTAAATAAAACGAAACAAAAAAAAAAAAAATAAGAAAACAAAAAGAAAATTGAGGTCTGAATTAAACATAAACTATTAAAAAATACTTTTTTTTTATCACTCTGAGTCAGTCTAATATATTTTCATAAGCTTTATAAACGTTATTATATTTAGCACTTTTAATTTGGTTTCTCACACCAAAAAATTAATAAATTTTTTGTACAAACAGCATTTTTCTTTAAATATGTACGTGTATTGCTAATTCAGCAATTCAAAACAATTCATGTCATATTTTCTTTGCTGAGAAAATTGTTTGTTTCCATTCAATAGCTATTTTTGCAAAATTCCTGGTACTTATTCATACAAGTTATTAACTGATTCAGAGGTTTCTGTTGTTGAATAGGAAAATAAAGGAATTGTTCTTTGTTGTTGGTAAAATAATTTCATAGAAATTTGTTAACATGTCGGTTTTAAAAACTGTTTGACATTCAAGAAATCTAAAACTTCTTGAAACAAAAAATTAAAAATAAAATAATAACTATTAGCAAAATAAAAAAACTTGTCAAGCAAGTTATATATGAAATTATCAGTGCGATTTATTTTTGCCTTTAATAGAAAAAAATAGCAGCCGGCGAATCGAAAGTCTTGTTGATGAAACACAATCACACTGTTGTTTCAATATAAACTTGTTTGAAATGGACTCGTATTATTTTAAACTGAACTTATATAATTAGCAAACATATGCAAGTTTTTTAAGATGTTGCTTTTTAGCAATATAAAATAAATTAACCATAATTTCGTTGAAATAATTCAAAAAAGAAACATAAAAGATCACACACAAAAATTTGACATTGATCAGAAAAGAGGGGCACCCCGTCTGTGAAGAAAATAATAAGGAGTGCAAAATCACTAACTAATTTAATGTCGAATGTTAAACCGTAAATAACAAAAAATTTAAATTATAAAAAAATAATTTTAGTTTTGATTCTAAAACAAACTGAAGTTTTTAACAAAGAAAATAAGTAATTTGATTTCCAATAGCCATCCGCTTACAGCCAGTTTAAACAAACCATATTTTTATGGGATTTTTCCACTGTAGCCCATAATTAATTGCAATTTATAATATTTTTTTAACCTTTTGTTTATTTTTGCGCCTATTGATTGCTCCAAGCAAATAATTTTGTTTCAACTTATAAAAATATTTGTTGTTTAAATTCTTGTTTCTTGGTTTATTTGAATAAACAATTTTTGAAAATTGAATGACGCTTGAACAGCAATTTTTAACAATAAAGTTGTTGTCCAGATTCCAATCTTATGAGAAGGAAATTATTGCTTCTGCAAATATGTGTTTTGTGAGGAACACGATCTGTCATGAAAGTAAATGGTATTTAACTGGAGCGGCTAATCTACTGTTTATTATTGAGTTACTAATGCCAAAATGTTGTGACAAGTTAGACGATAAAGCAGCGCGTTCAAATTGGAAGAAGGCCCTAAATTTGCTGAAAACATAATTTTGAGCGGGCAAACCGCATGGCTGTGTTAACAAACAAAAAAATCGCGTATCGGCTGGCACCAACCCACATTGATTTGTACTTTTTTGGAAACGCCACGATGCACTTTCTGAATGTACGATTTGAGAATATGGTCTGTAAAACTAAATAAATTCATTATCGGAATCAGAACCCCACTTAAAATTATATATGTATTTATATGTAATGTTTGAATGTCGCGTTCTTGCACACATATATTAATCTCTCATTGCTAAGAAATTGAATTTATTATATTGTATTATTCAAATCATTTTGAATTAAAATTTTTCATTTCTTTTTCATGATATAACTTGCCTAGAAAAATGTGTCCCGTTCGCCACTGCTAATAGGCATTTTTTATAAGAGACATCTTCACTATTTATAATAAACCAAAACTGAAGCAAGATACTATATAGATTTCTTTAAATTAATGACTTTAGATTAAGTTAAATTGTTTCTACAATAATATGAAGTCACGTTCTTGAAACTAAAACATTTTTTTTGCTATAACTAATAGGCAATAACCTATAAACTTTCGGGAGTTAATTATTTTAATTTCAATTAATTTAGAAATGACCTGTCAAAATAAAACATCACTATATTGGCATTATATACCAATAGATGTCGCCGTCCTAATAGTTAAAATGCCTGAATTTCTGAAATAATCTTTTCCCTTTGAATATTTAATTTTTCTTTTTTAATACTTATGAAATGTAAAGGAAGGAAAATAACTTTTTTTTGAAAATAGTTAATTTTTTTTAATAAAATTTTAATCTTTATTTACAATGATTTGTTCCTTAATATCGAAAATTGAATCAGTTCTATATAATGACTTAAGCATAAATTTCATGTATTATTAAAAATTCGGAGTAATAATTTAATATTATATTGTAAAACTATTCTAAAACTATTTTATTTATTTACAATTTTTTGTTTATAAAAATTATAAAGAATAACAAATTGTACAATATTATTTCAACTTTTTTTAATATTATAAAATCTATTGTAAAATATCCACGGCAACTTTTGCCGATAATTGATTTTTTTTTTAAATTTAAATTCTTTATTCAAGGCAAATTGAAAACAAATAAATTTGGTGAACAATTTTAGTTCTAGTTATTTTGTTTTTTATTAAATTATTAAAAATGTCAGAAATAAAAATGCTTAAAATATAACAACAAAGTTATCAGCTGCGCTGTCAAATTCAGTTGTTTTGAATTTGCCTTGTAGTACTTATTTAAAGAGGAGAATTCATAACAGGTGAAATTGGAGAGCCCAGCTGATTACTTGTTTCATGTGTACGTCTGCCTGAGATGTCAACAGTTCAACAGTAAAAATATTTAAGAAAAACAGATATCTCAGATTTTGCCGCGTTTTGTTGTTATACTAGCGAACTTACCTGCTATGAATTCGCCTAGTATGTGAATTGCAAAGCAAGTATTTTGTTTTTGCTGGATGTTCGTGAAGTGTCAAAAAAATAAAACTTTTACGTCTGAACTGTTGGCAGCTGCAATCTCAACTGAATCCTTTACCTCAAGAATCCTTTACCTCAATTTTGCTAAATATTGGAAATTTGGCAACTTCGCTTCTTGGTATTATTCAAAAATATTTTGAATTTTCTGCTCCTATAAATATCTAAATTTATTTTGTGTGGCATTGGAATAATAATTATTATTTTATATTTAATGAAATCAGGAGGTTTCGTCAATTTTATCCGCCATTTTGATTTCATATTTTTTACGTAATATAAATTTGTTTTCAGCACTTTCTGTTAAGAAATTATTCTTAAATGGGAATTCTTTAAACAGAATCTATAAAGAGAAAAAAATATTATGTTTTGACTACCTGAAGATGTTTTTAGAGTGCTAACATTTTCTTCCATTGTTTATATTCAAAATTATGAAAATCTAATACAAATGAATTAAGGATTGTTCAGTACTTATTTCGTATATAAATAAGCCTTGGAAAGCAATCTAGTTTTTTGTATTTCCGAACATTTACTTTGACCATTTAGACACAGTAAGTTTTTCTTTCAACTTTAACATCAATTCCTTGAATTTGTTTGAAAGTACTAAAATCACCAGCGCACAAAAATTTTGTTTCTTAAGGCAAAACTTGTGGTGCAAAAATTAAAAAAAAAAACTTGCTACTTAAACTTACACTAATTTAGGTATATATGTATGTATGTTACTCTTAAGGGATAAAACCGTGGTCTTGTTTAATCATATCAGCACCCTTCTCGGCAATCATGAACACGGGACCATTCGGATGGCCAGAAATAATTTCTGGCATAATACTGGCATCGATGACACGTAAATTTCTAATGCCATAAACTCTTAAGCGAGCATCAACCACAGCTGCGCGATCCGTTTTAGAACCCATTTTACAGGTACCCGAATAGTGATAAATGGTGAAAGTGAAATGTTTAACATAACATTCCCAGTAGGCGTATGATTTGTAAGGATATTTTTTGCAAGTGGGTATTTTACGCTCCCATAGTTTGGCATTGATTTTTTTAAAAGCTGGCCTATCCATCAGACTAAGAGCTTTCAGAAGACCTCGAACGGAGATATCGACATCATAGGGATGATTAAAGTAGTTGGCGAATATCAAAGGGTATTTGTGGGGATCAGTGGACTTAAGCATAACGCGTCCACGACTTTTGGGCCGCAAGATCATCGGGAATATCATAAAAGCATTCAAGTCTTTATCCTCAATTTCGGCAAATATGCTGTCGTAAATGGATTTCTTTAAGCCGAAAGCTCGGGAAATGGCGGGGTTCGAAGACATGGAACCACCCACCAGAAACAACTCGATATCGGGCCAACCATCTTCCAAATCGGGATGATCTAAATCCCAAAAGGCCATGGCTTCACAACCGCCCGGTGAACCATAAGGACCTTCCTGGCGATTAAATAAGTTCAACAGTGTCGGCTCGGCAAAATCTTCGAAATGCAAAGAGGTAGCATTGGTGGTGAAGGTAACAGCTGGAGCGGTATGATCTTGCAAATTGTAGCCCACAGCCAAGTCCACTAGAGGTTTTATACTCATTTCCTTTAGGTGTTTCGCCGGACCCACACCCGAAAGCATTAGCAATTGAGGCGAATTAATGGCACCTGCCGAAACTATAACCTCACGTTTGGCCAACACCTTAAAAGAACTGCCGTCCACTTCCACCATAATACCATAAGCCGCTTTGGTTTGAGCATTTATTAACACCTTAGTAACCAAAGCATTTTTTTTGACATGCAAATTGGGTCGCCGGCCTTTAATAGGATACAAATAAGAACGATTTGAGCTCCAACGGGTGGCATTACGCGTGGTGGTGTGCAGAAAAGCAACACCGTTTTGTATACGACCATTATAGTCACGATACTTTAAACCATCTTGTTGGGCTGCTTCCACAAAAGCTTCGGCAATTTGTGAACGCCATTTGATGTAAGAAACTTTAACTGGACCATCGCGGCCCACAAAATCCGAATCAGCATCGGGCACACTAGAACCTTCATATTTCTTAAAGTAGGGCAAAACATCTTTAAAACTCCAGCCCTCATTGCCCAACTGAGCCCATCTGTCATAGTCCTTGTGATTGCCTCGTGTATACATCATATAGTTTAAAACTGAAGAGCCGCCCATTACTTTGCCTCTGGGCCAGTTACAGCGATTATTATTCATGGCCAGACAGGCATGATCCGAAGGTTGGGTTCTGTATTTCCAATTCATTTCACCCAATTGCAGGAAATGAGCCACTATGGGTACATCCATGATTAAACTTTCAGGACCTCCTGCTTCCAGCAACAAAACTTTCCATTTGGGATTTTCCGATAAACGGGCTGCCAAAGTACAACCAGCCGTTCCCGCTCCCACCACTATAAAATCGTATTCACCCTCCATTGTTATGGTGTTGTCATAGTTCTCCAGATTGACGTCATTTTGTCCGCGTCTCAAAAACTCCAAAGTTTCGGCTATAACGTTACGTTCTTGACACCAGCTTTTGCCCAGCAAAACACTAGCAAAAGCTAAAAAGCCCAAAATCCGAATTTTTTTACACCCTCTTAACATGTTTTTTCTGTCACAAATTTTGTTTGCTTTTCCTATTTTTATATTAAATTGTTATTGGGGCTTTTTTCATACTTTTTTCTCTCCGATAGAAACACTTTTATTATTGTATGTTTTTTTTATCTGTTTTGTGTATCACCAGCCACTTTCAGTGTTTGCTTTAAATCTATGAGTGAACGCACTAGTATTCGCGTTGGCAACCGTCGCGTTTAAAATCTAAACTCTAAATGTCTAAAGACACGTTTTGTCTGATACTTTTTAATAATTAAAGTCCGTTTTAGCTGAATAAACTTCTTTATTTTACAAAACTTAACGCAGGTTCTAAATGAGCACAACATGTTCGCCAAAATCTAACATTCAGAAGTCAAGCACAAACACTAAGAAAATCTAAAAAAAAAGTTTGCAACAAATGCGTGGTGAGGTGTTGTTGTTCTGAGCGTACACCAGCCACCAGCCACCAACACCAAAAACTGGTTTGTGTTTTCAGCCACCGTTTGTCTAGTCATTCGAAGACTCTGCAAAATGCAAATTCTGCTGTTGGTATTGGTGTTGTTAATGGTGGTTGAACTTAAACTTTTCGCGCAACATTACAAAACTACGAACTGAACTCGTAAGAAAAATAGCGATAAATCCACAGTTGCCAGACTGCGAATAGTTTTTGCACTATCCGTTGGAAGTAATACAACTGGAAGGCAAAGAATATTGTCAAAACATCAACTGGTCTCTTTACAAGAAGAAGGAAGGGACACCGCACATTGCACGACAGCCTTTGTAGATCCAAACTTCCTGATTGAGAGCCAGAGAATAACGACAACAAACAATTTGACCTGTTTAGAAAAAGAAAGAAAAAACACAAAATATCCCATGACAGACATCTAATATAACCGGACAAGTGCTGTGGATCCGAATAGAATAATATACTTCGTCAAGAAATCAGCACACTTGTTTACAACAACAAGGAAATACAGTGAAACATTTCCCACAGGACACCTGCTATAACCGGACAACATCCAAAGTATGAAATTTTTTAATTTCTTGCAAACACTCTGTGTGCCTCCATGGATGAGTTGATAGAGCTTTCAATTAACAGTCCAGAGGTTGTAACTTCGATTTCTATCAAGGACTTGAGCGTGTTTCCGTTCTTAAAGTAATTAAGTATCATTTCCAGAGAGATGTGCGACAACGCGACAATATATGAATGGTTATTAATAAACCATACATCTGGCATCACTTTCAATCGCCTAAACAAACAACAACCAGCTGTTTACTCTTGACCACTGTTCAAAGAACAACATGCCTAGAAAATCGATCGTGTTTGATGTTTATGCGAGTATTTGCTAAGATTGAATCATTGAATCTTTTATGGCTTTCTTTCAATGGTTTTTTTGTCTTCTGATAGTAAAACAAAAATTGCTGTATCTGGCGGTCATTTTGAGTGTTTATTTTAAGACACTTTCGGTTTTGTTTCTTGGCTTTGTTTCTTTTATTTTCTGCTTTCAAGACTTTGCTATTAATTAAGTGCTGAAGAGAATTTTAATTCAAGCTAAAGATCGCAAACGAGTCATGTCAACAAGCACGTAACAATTGAGTTTTTTGTTTCTGAACTTGATTAGATTTTTGCCGGTTTTTTAAATAATTCTTCTCAAAAGGGCTTTTTTTTTTTTTTTTTGTTAAAAAGAAACAATTACATAAAAGTCATCAGTATGCCGCTAGCATTGACGTTGAAATGGTTAATTTGATCAAACATTTTATATTTTAATTAACAGGTTGGCTTTTTTCTTAAATTTGTTGGTTGGTATGTCGTTTACTGGTATATTTTAGTGACAGGTTGCCATTTTTTTTTTTTTTTTTGGCACACAGCTAAACAAGGCACTTTGTTTGCTGGGTAAGAGAGGGCCGCGAACGCCTTGATACACTTGGGTGTCGGTTCTTGAGACTAGAAGGAATGGCCAAAACCTTTATCTAAATGAATCGAGAGAATGGAAATTGCCGCAATCCTCGTCGGCTGAAATGAAATGTACCGGCTTACGAGTGTGTACAGATGGTTGCCAGGCGCTACAATATTATAATGTACTGACAATATAAAATGTCCTCCAGAAGTTAAATTATCGGTTGTAAGAAAACCTCACTGACAATTAATTTAACTGCCAACAAAAATGGCCAGTTCTCCCCATATAGCGTGACAAAAATTGCCCCAGAGCTATTATTAAGCAAAGGCAGAAAGAAGCTGCAAAGCATTCAATTGAATGAGGGCAGTGTTAGCAATAGAAATATGTTCTAGACAATTTCTGATTTATTAGTTTAAGTGTGCATCTGTCAATTAAAGACGTGTTTACAATGTCTGGCGGTTTTATATCTGGCAATGGCAACAAGAGTGCTCTTACGATTGTCTGACAATAATGTTGTCTGACATTAACAGAGACTGATAATGCTTTTTCTGACAACGTTGTAAGATTTGGCAGTTCACATAATTTTAAGACACATTTACTCAGATTTTAAGGAAAATATTGCAAAATCTGACAGCCAGGTGTCATTAAAGTACTCAGAGTTGGATGCTACTAATATAAGACTTTTGTGTCCAACAATAAATATCTGTAGGATATACTGCTGATACTGATGTTCTTCATGGATTTCGGCTCCGCGATTTCACATACCTCCGTTTCAGAGGAGCAATTAATTACGTACCTCGATCTTTCTAGCTTTTTGCATGATTCGAGATGGGCATGAACAAGAAGGGAACTTGCACACGAAGATGGCCGGGCATTTCACTAATCTCAGATTAGACCGTCATAGCAAGTACTGATGTAAATCAAAGATCTTACTGTACAAAGAGAAACTTCTCTTATATAATCTTTGAAAATTGTTTCTTGATTTAAATTCTAATTCTGCCCTTAACCTCGTATTAGATACTTCATTGATTTTACTTTTAATTCGTGTAATTAGTTAATAACAAAACGTATTAAAGACTCTTTATCTGTAAACAATTACATATTTGTTATTTTTGCGCTTAAATAAACAAACTTTCCGAGTGATTAAAACTTGATCATTAATCAGGTGAGCAAATAAACTGTACATAAAGTTAAGTTTGACCGAGGAAACTTATTAATATGCCTCATTAACTTTGTAGAAGTTTTTATTTTTATTTTCATTTTTATTTCATTTTTTTTTGTTTTAGGAGAGAGAGAGATCTTGAACTTTGTAAAATTAAAATGCTTAGGCGAGTACTGCTAAAGTTAATACAAATGAAATTGTTCAGACAAAGTAATTAAAAACTGCATGATGGTAGGAAATATTTTTTATTTAAAATTTGTCATCAAAGGGTAGTATAAGTCGTATTTTTACATGATTTTAGTTTGTAATCATTTAAAAATAATTATAGCTGCGCTTCTTTCATTTACTGCCTGATTGAGTTTGATGCGTTCTCAACGTACGTACTCGCGTCTCTTGAAATGCATTTTTGCTAAAAATCAAAATTGTTTTCTATGTGAAAAAGGTCTTAACGGTCAATTTTTTATTTCCATATTTAAACAAAGTTGTTTGAATCGAACAATATGAAGGTTTTGTCCTCAAATGCGAGTGTTTTTTAAACTCGTATCGAAACAAAAAAATTACTAAACGATTTTTAGTTTGAATATTATATTTTTTGTGTTTGGCATTTGGCTTTGCAAGGCAAGATATGACATGTTCAATATCGTCTGCTTTACAGCTGCAGAAGACTATAAGATACACCATAATTAATTAATGCTGCACTGAGTCAATGGTCGAACTTCTTTTCTATCTCCTGCATATGGTGGCCTAACGTCTAATAGGCTTTGAAGTACTGCCCGAAACACGAAAGTTCTATAACACGAATGTTATCAGTCTGACACTGCCACCAAATTCTTACAATATGCTTGAGATTTGTAGACTGAGAATAATTTTTTTTTATAAGTGCTAAATAATAAATAATCTCGTTTCATACGTTGTCTGCAATTAAGACTTTGTTGGCGGCTTATAATCGTTCGGATCCTAAAACCAGCTCCTACGGTAAATCTCATATCGTTAAACAATTTGAGCCTTTAACTTTATTAATTTCCTATACTCTTATCCTAGTGTTTGTTGGGTAGCAGGGAGTCAAGCAATTGGCCAACAAATTTTGTCACTTTGGTCGTTATTCGCGATGTTGTGTATTTTACAAATTCAATTCATTTTATAGTCATCATTTAAATATTAACTGTCATTTGGTTTTAAAATCAACGAAACATATTATTAAAACAAAAACAACAATGAGAATTGTTAATGGATAACGGAAAGAAAGAACATTGTTAGAATATCTATCTCTATCAATGTCTATGCCGCGGCAATTAAAGAAAAAGTAACTTTATTCTAAAGCAACTAAAACAGTTAGTTAAGTTCGGATCGCGAGAAAGTTAAGATCAGCTCAACTACAAGGCGCTGTGACTATTAATTTTTAATGTTTTTTGTTTTGCTAAATCTATATTGGCAACACATACAATAATTTAATCCTGCACAAATATGCAAATAGTGTTTTTAAAAATATTTTTGATACTTCACTTGCTAGTTCCTTACATGGTTGGGGGGCTGTTGCAAGAAAACGTGGTATCACTCTTTTTGAATTTTTTAATGCGCGGTCAGGATATTTATAACTTGGAGTACAAAGATAATGAAGTGAAATTTTTAAAGGAATATGATTTTATAGTAGTAGGAGCAGGTACGGCAGGTTGTGCTTTAGCAGCCCGATTATCTGAAAACCCTAAATGGCGCGTTTTATTGCTTGAGGCCGGTGGCCCCGAAAACTTGATCATGGATGTGCCAATTTTGGCCCACTTTCTTCAACTAAGTGGTGAAATTAATTGGCGTTACAAAGCCCAACCATCCGATAAATATTGTTTGGGTATGAAGAATAATCGCTGTAATTTTCCACGAGGTAAAGTAATGGGCGGCTCATCAGTTTTAAACTATATGATGTATACCAGGTGCAATCGCCGGGATTATGATGCTTGGGCTAAATTGGGCAACGAGGGATGGAGTTATAAAGATGTATTGCCTTATTTCAAAAAGCTAGAGGGTTCTACCGTGCCGGATGCAGATCGAGACTATGTAGGACGCGATGGACCTGTCAAAGTATCCTATACCGATTGGAAGAGCCCCATAGCCGATGCATTTGTTAGTGCCATACAAGAAGACGGCTTAAAGAAATGTGATTATAACGGCCGTGTACAACAAGGAGTTTCGTATCTGCAAAGCACCACTTACAGTGCCACTAGATGGAGTTCTAACCGGGCCTATTTGTATCCCATAAAGGGTAAAAGATCCAATCTACATGTACGCAAATATTCTTTGGTAACCAAAATTTTAATAGAAGCCCAAAATAAAACCGCTTATGGCGTTATATTTGAATCGGGGGGCAGATCTTATGAAGTGAGAGCCAGTAAAGAAGTTATAATATCTGCTGGAGCCATAAACACACCTCAATTGCTCATGTTATCTGGCCTAGGACCAGCCAAACATTTAACGGAAATGGGCATAAAGCCCTTACAGGACCTGGCAGTGGGCTATAATTTGCAAGATCACTTTGCACCCCTTACAACCTTTTTGACGAACACAACCAGTTTGCATTTAATAGATTTCCTTAAATTACACAACTTGTTGGATTTTGGTCGTAACACGGGTCAAGTTGGCTCTCCCGGTGGCGTAGAAGCCATAGCCTTTTATGATCTAGATCATCCCGGCTTAGAAGATGGTTGGCCGGATATGGAGTTGTTTCTTATTGGCGGCGGCCTGAATACTAACCCTGCCACTTTACCGGCCCTGGGAATCAAACAAGACATCTACGAAGCCTTATACGAAGACATTGTTCGAAAAGACGCCAATGCATTTATAATAGCTCCCATGATCTTACGGCCGCGCAGTCGAGGTCGTATAACTTTGCGCAGCTCAGACCCCCATAAATATCCCCTAATATATCCCAACTACATGTCAGATCCTTACGATTTAGATATCGCTATAAGGGGCATTATGAAAACCATACAGCTAATGAATCGCCCTTCATTCCAGAAAATCAATGGCACACTACTGCAGAACACCATACCCGCCTGTCGTAAATATGGCCCTATAACTTCCAGAAGATATTGGGAATGCTATGTCAGATATATGACCTTTACCATCTACCATTATTCGGGCACAGCAAAAATGGGCCCCAAGACAGACAAAAACGCCGTCGTGGATCCTCGTTTAAGGGTTTATGGCATAAAAAATTTGCGCGTGGCAGATGCCAGCATTATGCCCCAACTTGTGGCGGGTCATCCGAATGGCCCGGTGTTTATGATTGCCGAAAAAGCCGCTGACATGATCAAACAAGATCATGCTGACTCTTGAACCTTAAAAAAGACTACAAATGCTTAGCAACTTTTTTTTTTTAACTTATCTATATATGCATTCATGTATGTATGTATGTATGTATGTATGTATGTATGTATGTAAGTCTGACTTTAATTGTTTATTATAAAACACCCCTAACGCCATAAATTTTAATAAAAACAACTGTTTAGCTTTTATGAGTAGCAAAATATTTGAAAATCAAAGTTTTAAATAAAATATATGTACATACATACATACATTTGTAAGTACATATTTACAAAAAAAATCCATTAAAGAAAAAGTAAATGATTGTGTGTGTTTTGTAGCTGTCGACATGCCGACATTTCGCAATCGCTAAAAACGAAACGTTCAAAAAGTTTTATTTTTGGAAATTTTTTCTAAAAAATTTTATTAAAATGTTTTTCTTTTTTTTTTTGTTGTCTACTGACAAGTACGGAAAGGTAGCACCTAATGTCGGCATATATAGACAGCTAGAAAACACACAAGTAGTAGCTATGCATATATTTTGTAAATGAATTAGAAAAAATCAAAAAGTTGTCAAAGTTATTTAAATTTAAATGCCATATATGTATGTATGTATGTAAATAAGTATGTAAATAAAGCCAAAGTTTTCACTTAAATTTCAAAATGAAAGACAAAATGCGTTTTGTGTTATTGTGTGCACATACATATATTTACACTAAAACTGATAAATTCACAATTAAAACAAGAGACACAATTTTCTTCATATTCTTAACATTTTCATCGGCTGTTGATGTGCTGGAGCGTCCAAGGCGAGCAAATAATAATGATACATTTCATCTGCACGAATCATTATAATACATTTCGGCAACAAAAACGCCATTAAGCCGGCCGAAACTGATTTGTATATCTTTTTCTTAATCTTCACAATATAATTGTTCCTTAATCGCAGAACAAATTTATAAAAAGAATGACATTCAAGCTGCACTGCACACCAAGAACAAAAATTCAAATTATTTAATTGTATATATTCGCTTCGTTTTTCATAGAAAAAAAAAACCAGCAACAACTTGAGGTTGTTTGCTGGCTCTTGTCTAAACTCCAGTCAAGGTAAATGCTAAGTGTTTATTTTATGCGGCAGTTTACAACTATTGGCCAGTTCTTGTATTTGAAGTTTTGCAGCCGAGAATACACGAACGAGCATGCTTGATCTTGCTGTCTAACGGTATTAAAAGCTTTTTTAATTTAAATGCTGTTTATCATGAATATTATTTTACTGAAAAGTTTTTCCAATAAAGGAACACTTTTTCGTGCGTCTGTAGTTGTTGTGGTTGTCTTTGACCGAGATTTTTTTGCATTCGCAGTTTGTTTAGAAAACTATTCTAGTACACAGTTTGTTTTCGTGTTCATGTGGTTGAAATGCATAGATTTGAAATTATTTTTTTTTAATATCAAATGCTAGAATCTCTACAGCTGAATTAGACTTACTAATACATGTTTAAAGATGTTGTAATTTTTGTTTTTTAACTCTTTTGGAGTTTTTGACACTGATGCCTGAAACTCGGTATTTTTTAAATGTATAAATTTTGCCAAATTTAAGCATAACGTCAAAGGTACAACCATGTATGTATGTATGTTGTTTGCTTAGAAGATTTATGAAAGTTTTCATACCACAAACCGCAAAAAGTTTAGAGTTACAGTAACTTATAATTTATTATGTTTAAAGAACACACTTGCCACCAACTTCAGGCAGTAGCATAGAGCAGTGCTACCAAATTCCATAAACTCTCTAATGCTAAAAATTATCTAGGATAGTTTAAAAAACTAATTGCACAATCATACAGTTTAATTGCTTCATTTAAAATTCTTTATTGTTTATTATTTGCAACACTTTTCGATTAAATTATTTCTTATTGTATTCTTATAAGTTAAATAATTTTTTAAATTGTTTTTTTTTCGTTTTTATACAATTAAAGTAATTTTTTTAATAGCCTCTTGCACTCGCGTTTGTTTGCTTATTTAAGAAAATTGTCTAAATAATTATAACTTGTTTAAAAACATGTTTGAAAAAAACTAATTTTAAATGAATTTTTTAACTTCATTTCTTATTCATTTATGTCTTGTATGTAAAAAAGAAACACATTTTATAATAACTTTATTCTTTTATTTTTAATATTACTTTTATATTAAAAACACGTTCACGTTTTGGACAATTACGTACCAGAGATTGGATTTCTCTGGATAAAATATTGTTGGTGGGAAGAAATTTAATCATCTTGTCAGTGTACAATTTGACTGTCTTGGCATAAATTTACCAGCGATTAATGGCAGCCACTTCTTTAAAAATGTGACTTAAATTTAAAGCATTTTTATAATTTGCAATCATTCTTTTCTGGTATTGACGTTAAGTGAAGGTTATTCCTTAAGTCCTGGTAAATTGGTAATGTAGGTACAAAATTGTAATGCAGAAAGCAACAAAGACTCGATAGTCATTAAAAACAAACAGCACAATTTATTTGGGCGTGGCTGTTTTGACGCCTGAAAATGTCTACTCTTATAATCATGCAATATGTTTGTTTAAGGCATTATATGATTTGACCGAAATTCATTAAAATTGTATAAAGTCAGCAACTGAATGATCGTGGCCCCGTCCACATTTTTAAATAATTAGGGTGTACATTGAAGTTCCTGACAAGTACCCAACCAAATTCTAGGGGAGTGGGAGTGGGACTGATCACTTCGAATCATGACATTTTGCTGTCTTGAGACTCTGAAAGCGTTTGTTCAGTTTAATTGAAATTGTTTGGGTAAAAGTAGTTCCATAGCGGATTCGAAGGCGGGTCTCCCTGAATCCTATAAGTTCGCAGACTTGTATTGTGAATCTTGTGCCATCTTAATAGTATATATTTATATATACTTTTGTTGGTGTTTTAAGAGCAATATTTTTTTTCAGTGACAGTGGACTTACAAATCATATACTCGTGACATGGAAAAAAAAATATTATCTAATACTATTAACGACCACAGAGAGCACTGACCTGCAAAAAAGTTTTTCGAAGCCTTATTTAATCATCGTGTCTTTCAAATTATTCTTGTATAAAGTTTAATTTAGTTTAAAAACCGGTTTTTTTAAATTTACTTTGAATGTTGAATAAAACTGAAGAGTAAGTTTTCAATGAAAAGAGCGCTGTGTTATTATTTTTGAACTATAGTAAATACATTGCGTTTTTTTCAATTCATTTTGAAAATGACATCGAATTTAATGAATGGGAGGTGTTTTTTGACAGTATGTTTTTGTCGTAAAAATAATTTTTTCATACATTTATATATTTAAATTTAAGTTTTATTGGAAATACTTTGTTCAAAGTTAATTTCGAAAATTTGAACATTAAGTTCGAACATTTTAAAGTTCAGTTTGCGAAATATTTGCAATTATGGAACTTTTAGTTCCTTTTAGTTATAACAAAATTTCCGATTTAAATTTATTTTCCATGGAAAAGCCACATTTTCAAAAATCAAAATTTCGAAATTATGCTCATTTTTGAGCAAATTGTTATTTTATAACCAGCCATTCGAAAATAGTGCAGAATGCAGCAGTAGTCAATAATATTCAATTTTGAAAGCAATATTATGCACTTGCTTATCTTGCCGAAGAATTTAATTTTTACAAAACTTGGAAATACTTTTTTAAAACTGCCAATCAATTGAAAAAATATTGTGTTCATTCGCATTGTGTTTTCTTTTTTTTTTTGATGGAATTTAATTAAGTTCGAAGTTAAAAATTTCCGAAATCCTGAAATATGAGATTTTCAGTTCATATAGTTAGAGAAAACATATAATTTAACCAAAATTATTGCATGCTGGTTGGATTAATCAAAATTTGAAGAACTAAGTAATTAATTAGTAATAATAAAGTGGGAGCCCTTAAGAAAATTAATATTCAATTTCATAATTTTTATGTAAAAGTACAATAATTTTAATAAAATTTTAATGTTTAAACTCTTGCGATTTGCGCAATTAAAATTATGTTCAGAAAACTAAATTTAGAATGAATATAATTGGTTTGCAGGCACAATTTTGAAGTATATTTTGCAATTAAACTCAAATTCTGAATATATGAAAAACTTAGTTTTGTTGTTTTTTATTTGAATATATATATTACTGCCAATATAATTTTTTAAAATGCTTTTCACTTAATATTTTTCGATATTATGTTCGAAAATTCGAACTTGAAGTTAATTAAAAGAATTAAATCAGTTTCTTCAAACCATATTCAGTTACAAAATTTTCTTATATTAATCAAATGCCACAATTTAGGCAATAGTCAAAATAATTTTCTAATGACTTAACAAAACATTTGCTTAAAGTCACGCTTTTATTTTACCCTTGAACAATTTCTGGGAGCGATTTATCATTAAGTGTTGCAAGTGTTTGAAATCAATTTTAAGCATGACTTAAACAAACACCCTCTTTAAGTCAATACTTTTGAATATTAATTAATAACATTTTAATGACTGAACACTGACGATTTTTATGAACCATAAAAAGAGACATTTAATTATTAAGCTGAAGGAAATAATCAGTTGGTTTGAATCGATAGAGTTGATTTTTATAATTTTCTTTCCTTTTTGCTGAACCACGAGTATTAAAATTGGAATTCGTTTTGGGCTTTCAATATATGTGTGTTTTATGACATCTTGTTAAAAGAGTTTAAAACATTTCAGTCGTCTAATTAAATGAATTAAAAACCTGATAGTGGGGACGCTTTTGCAAATAAGGGAGAGTGTTTTCTTTAAAAGGGGTTTTAAAAGGACCCACAGACTAAAGTAAAAAAAATTGTCTTTCATTGTCACTGACATATAACAACAACACTAAGTCACAAACCGAAAGAACTATACAATACTAATTGATTTTTTAATTGAATGAATTAAAATATTTATTAATACTATTAGTATTTTAATCAATTTGGCAAAAATATTAATTGGTAGTTGCTGTAAGTGCAAATTTAAACAAAACAATTTGAGCAAAAGATCAACGATGATCACAGCTCGAAAGGCCGTTCTGGGGCAGATTCCCCCCGTTATTCATTCACTCAATTAGTCAAACGAATTTTAATTAATATAACAGATTTTTAATTGATTTTTGTACGTTTTTTTTTTGTATCATGTGACTAATTTTTTTTCTTTTAATAAATTAATCCTTATAGATCTCTGATTATTATAAGAATCAGTTTAAGTATTTCACAAAAATTGTTGCCTTTAACGTGCACAGAACGGCTTAAAGTTCTAATCGGAAATAGGTCAAAACAAAATATTTTACTATTATGTCTGTTACGCTCATTTAAAAAATATAAATGATTTATTTAAGCTTTTAAAATACTTACGTTTTGCTTAGTTAAGACTAAAAATCTAGTTTACTCTATAATAGATTTATTCATATATTTTAAATTAATTATTTACACTTATGCGTTACAGCCGTTTATAATCGAGAGTGCAAATAGTTGACTACTCCAATGTATATAATAAACATAAATTAAAATAACAACAAGCTTATAATATATATAACAAATAACTATTTAATAATTTAATGCAAAAAATATGAATAATTTATTAGTATCGTAATTAAATCGAAGGGGAAAATTGGGCAGTTCATGTTGTGGAGTATTAAATTGTTCTATAAACCAAATACAATCCAGAAGAATTTTTGTGAAATTTACGCAAGAAAATTTTTCTAAGCTTACAAATATGCAACATTACAATTTTACAGCATTACAGCTTTACAAAATTATGACTTTACAACATTACAACGTTAATTTTATGAAATATGAAGAATTTGGCAAATTCAAATGCATTTTTAATAATAAAATAATTATAACTTCTTGATTATTTACAATGAAACATTGTTTTGCTTTAATGTAATAGTTTATAAATGTCTAAACAGAGAAAATTAATTAAAAATATCACCTCTTTAAATTTAATAAAATTTTTACAAATTTTATACTTTACAACTGAACAACAAAGTGCGAAAATTTTGTGAATTCAATATCTATTTAGAAAATAAGAAAAGGGCGATTCACAACAGTATTGTAAAGTTGTTTGTTGTATAAAATAAATGAACAGATATTCGAAACATTTTGGACTTAATAACATTGTCTTAGAACAGAATGCAACGAAAATAATTTTATAAATATGATTTTGGATATACATCTTTACCACATGCAAGAGTTACCACCTTCTAATATACCATAATAGTTTAAAATGAATGTTGTACTTGATATGTAAAGGAGTGAATGAAACATTTTTTCTCTCTTTTCCGGGTTTGCTACAAACTATGAACTGCCCACTTGTGCGTTTGAAATTGATCTTTTTTCTGTCTTATAATTATTTATTTCGAATTTTCTTTGATCATAAGCACTTCTGGATTTGTTTATAAGAATGTTTTTCTTTTAAAAGGTTTCCAAAATAAAAAGAAAAAAAAAATGAATCAAATACTGTTAAAAACCAAAGGAACAAGAGAGAAAAGAGTGTATAATTAATTTAAAAACAATTGATAACTTATGTATAACACAATGGCAATTCTGAGTTGTTTCGTCCTCGCTTTCGACCCCTTTTTAATAAAGCTAATCCCCCTAATTAAGTTAATAAGCAATTACATTAATAAAGAAAAAGTTTTGATAAAAATGATCCAATTAAAAATTTTTAGATGTATTTTAGGATTAAAACACAACTCTTGTTAATTTAGAATTTTATGAATATATCCAATAAACTTTGGTTAAAAAGAAGTAATAACTAAATTATGAAGATAGAATATAATTTTTGGAACAAAAGCTGCTATCTTTTGCGGACAACTTTGTAGCCGGGATTGTAAAACCAATCTTCTTTTATGAGATCCGCTCCCTTTTCCCCGATCATGATAACAGGGGCATTAGTGTTGCCACTGCTTATGGTGGGCATAATGCTGGCATCTATAACCCTTAAGCCTCTGACGCCATAAACACGCAGCCGGGGATCCACCACTGCCTCCGCATCCCAGGCAGGACCCATTTTTGCTGTGCCACAGGGATGGTAAATGGTCATGGATATTGTTCGGGCATGACAATCCAAGTATTCATCGGATAAAAATTTAAATTTTTTACAATTCGGCAAAGGTTTTTGCCACAAGCGTGATCCAAACTGTTTGAAAACTTTAGCCTCCGCTACACGCAGTGCAATTTTGGCGCCCTCCACCAGAGTCTTGGCATCGAAAGGATCACCAAAGTAATTGGCATTGATTTTGGGATAATCGAAAGGATTGGCTGACTTCAGCCGTACCCAGCCTCTGGATCGAGGTCTCAGCAGCAAAGGCATAATGGTCCAGGTGTCCTTGTTGGCTATGGGCTGGTAAATTTCCTGAAACAGAGATTCTTTTAAACCCAAAACTTTCTTGACTCGGGCACCATTATCGGAGTTAATAGAGGCAGGCGCCATATGAAATTGTATATCGGGCCAGTCTATTGATTTGTTAGAAAATGGTGTGTGAACAAAAGCCAAACCCTCTACGCCCCCCAGAGTAGTCATCGGACCCCTTTCTCTTAACACATACTGGAACGTAATAGCGGTGGGATTGAAACGATCCTGAACTATAGCGACCGGTTTGTCTACCAAGAAAGATAAACCTCCCATTCCAACATGGTCTTGTAGATTTTCTCCCACTGGCAAATCTTGTAAAACTTTAATGCCCATTTTTTCCAAATGCCTGCGTGGTCCCAAACCCGATAACATCATTATTTGGGGTGTGTTTATGGCTCCTGCCGACAAAATGATTTCCCTTTTGGCTGCTATTTTCAGCACCTGGCCGTTTTTAATAAATTCCACTGCCTTGGCTCTCATGGTTTGCGGCTCTATTATTATCTTGGTCACGTGGGAGTTCATGGATAAATGAAAATTGCCACGATTCCGTATGGGTCTTAGAAAGGCTTTGGCAGTGCTGCACCGGGAACCTCTTCTTATGGTGCCCTGTGCGATCATAAAACCTGTTTGTATTTCACCATTTATATCACGATTTTCATAACCAAGTTCAGTACCGGCTTCCACAAACGCAGCCACTAAAGGTGAGTGCCATGGCGACTCCTGTACCGTTAGCAGGCCGCCCTTGCTATGGAATGGACTCTTACTTAAATAGGGATTTCGATTATCTTCCGATTTCTTGAAATAAGGTAATATGCTGTCATAGCCCCAGCCGGGATTACCCAAAGACTCCCAGTAATCGTAGTCATGGCGATTTCCCCGCACATACAGCATATAGTTCAAAACGCTAGAACCACCCAAAACCTTGCCCCGCGGCCAGTTGCAGCGATTATTTTTCATTCCCAAACAGGCTTTGTTCGACGGTTCGGTTTTATACTGCCAGTCGAGTTTGCTCAGTTGCAAATAGGCCGCCAAAGACGGCACATCTGATATTTCGTTTTCATCTGGTCCCGCCTCGATAAGCAAAACTTTCCATTTGCTCACTTCAGTCAAACGATTTGCTACCACGGCGCCCGCTGAACCAGCACCCACCACTATGAAATCATATTCCGGTAATATATTAAATTGATCAAAAACTCTGGACTCTGGATCCACGCTGTCGTATTTGTAGAATGTTATGGCCGCCAGCAAAAGAGGAATGAGCCAGAGACCAGTGGTCACTACGCCAAAAGTCGATTTTATCACAGTAGTTATGAATAGGAGATTTAACACCATGATAAAAGTAGGAAAAACTTTAATTTGGGGATTAAAAAATATTTCTTAAAATATTTAGCTCCGTTTTTAGTTTCAACTTGAGCTCGTTGTATTTTAAGGCCTCACAGCTTCTTGCGCTTGACCATCGTAGCACACTTTCTGTCGTTGTCAAATTATCTGGAAAAAATTGCAAAAGGAAATTAGTGTTATTAACTTGAAAGGACTTAATAGAAAATAACTAAATTTTGCATCAATAATGAAAACAATCACAAGAAGATGTAAAAAATTGCCAAGATGGAAAAATCGTGAAAGTAATTTAAAAAAATAAAACCAGAAAAAATACCAAAAACTGCAAGTTCAGAAAAGTATTCAAAATAAAGAACAATCAAGAAATTTATTATTATTATTATTTGGAATAAAAAAAAATCTCAAAATAAAAAACCATTCAACCTAAATAATCGACAAATGGAATATTCGGAATAGTCGTAAAAAACATTGCAAAAATTGACAAGATTGAAGCTTCTACGAAAAATATTTAAAAGCCAAGAATATAGACAATAAAATGAAAGGTCCCAACGAATACAGTTGAGAAAAGTACTAAAACTTAAATTAAAGTATGCAAAAAATCGTTAATCCGATGAACAATAAGTTATGAAATAAAAAACAAAATGAAAAAATTGCCAAAATTAAAGCAAAGTATTTAAAATTAAACCAAAAAAAACCCATGAATTACAAAATCGGCAAAATTAAAAACAATCGTTTAAGAAATATCAAAAATGAAAAAGTTCACGAACTTAAGGACCCAATTTCAACATTCTGGCAAAATTAAAAGGAAACTGAAAACAAGAGCGTAAAAAAAATCGTTTGCACAAAATAATCACCAAACAAAAATTATTGACAATAGAATAAAGGAGTTTAGTGTGGGCTAAGCGACAGTTAACTCTAAAGTAAAATTGTTTAAAACTAAGAAAAAAAGAATGGGTGAAATGGGTGAGAAGAAAATCAAAACATAATAATACGCCAACAAGAATCAATGTAATTCATAAGTTGATTATAAAAGATAGATTATTTGCTGATCTGTTCTGGTTTTACGGTTTCTGGGTAAACTAAAATGTGGATTGAATTACGAGTGTATTTGCGAACGGTATTGATCCTGTATTGTGAAACATTTTATAGTCGAACGCTCACTGGCGCGTTATTTTCGGTCTATTTGTTTAAAATTTAATACTTTATGTTCATGCAAGAACACTGGAGCCGTTTTCTAAGTAATTTTTTTTCAATTTGGTTTTTTTGCAAAAATCAAAAATAAACTTTTGTTTTGGACTTTCATTATTTTATTTTTATAACAAATTGCTAATTTGTTTTAAACCAGTCTGCCTTAAAGGTAACGCAGTCTAGTTTGTATTTTAACAAAACTGTCATTTTTAAACCTCAAGAGCTCATTGGAATTGTTGAAAAGTTCAAGTTTATGGGGTCAAGTTTTTTTTTTATCATATTTTAATTAATGGCCTTAATCAGAGTTAATTCTGTTACAAGAATCAAGTGAATGGCAATAAGTCTAAAAGTTTATTTACCTCCAGCTCAATAACAACAATTATTTCTTATAAAAAAAGTGAAGAGAAAAATTGAAAATAAAATTTAAAACAGTCACTTCAAATTGCAATTCAAACTTTTAAATAAAAACATTAAAAGCTAAAAACTAAAAAATCAATCAAAAACACAAAATTTTGCGGAAGTATTTTAATTAAAAAAAAAAAAAAAACTTTTTTTTTTGCGGAAGTGGAATAAGATTCAAACAAATTCTTGTCTTGCACTTGACCCGGTTAAAGAAACAAATTTTTATGATTTTTAAGTTTATGATGGAATACTTTTTTTGGTCTGCAATTTTTGCCAAATAAAGTGATTAAATTTCTATTGAATTGAGTTGAGTTGTTTCTTTAAAAACAACGGCAGCAAAAACTTTTTAGAATCTTTAAATTTTTTTTTATAAATCTTGGGTTATCTAGAAAAATGGATTCTGGTGTTAGTCTGGTTAATATTTAGGTTTTTATTATTTAAGTTTTTCGAATTTTCAAATCAAATTAGAATTAAATTGTTTTTATTGCAAAATGAATAAACTAAATTGCAATAATTTGATTTTATCTTAAAGTTTGGAACCTTAAACTACAGCGAAAAAAACGAAATTTTTAGAACATCGAAATCGGAGCTCATTTATTTTTGGTTTTTATATCTTTGGAAATTTTAGCGCACATTTAACGGTTTTTGGAAGCCTGTGTTTTGAAACATCTGGCTACCTTTATTTAAATCCCCAGCCATAAGGTATGCTAAATATGTTCGCAAATGTTGAACAGAAATTAAATGGAATCAGATCTGTTAAAACCTGTTGCTTGACGGTGGGCGCTACAATTTGAGTTGTACCGGAGACACTTTTAACATCCATATACACACATGTACATACATGTTAAGGAACTATCAGATAGTTATCGCTTTGCCTAAACACAGTGGACGTCCAATAGCCTGACAACGTCAGATGTCTTCGTAATGTTCTTCTTCCTTTAACTCTGCTCTACTTACGGAAGTAGGAGCTTTTCTTTATCGTCGAATTTAATATGGTATCCATTAAATTAATACATTCTGTTTTCACAAGTATTTAGATTAATAAATATGATCCTTTCGGGCATTTTTTTATTGCCAACATATTGCAGGAATCAAATTTGTTGTCACTAAAATTCTTACCAGCTAAATGACTATTAGGCAGTTCTCTCACCGCCGACCAAAAATACTCTGACCAAAAATATCGTCATTTGTATTATGAAATAGCAAAAAAATTTGATTCGTGCTCTAGAATAGCCTGAGCAAAAAAATGTACTTTCGTGCAACTGGAAATTCTTAGAAAAGAATTATTTTTATTAATTTCTAATTCTTTTGTCAAGATTATGATACATGCTTTCATTTGTCTGACATTGTTTACACGTGTTTTACATTTTAATTAAATTCATTTTGTGTAACGAATTTGCACCGTATAAATTGTGCTGGCAAAATGAACAGCATGACATGCAATCGTTTAAAGAAAAAAACCAAAGATTTACTTTTCGATATACATATATTTATATGTATGTATGTTTCTAAACACATTCATACACAACATTTGCAATAAATAGCTGTCAGTATAAATTAAACACGATAAAGAAAGAGAGAAAAAAAAGAAACATGACAAACAAACAATGAACAGTGCAACTTTATTTGAATTTTGTTTCATCATGAAAATAATAATAGCACCGTCTTAAACAGTCTGTACCGCTCAAATCCAAAGTACTTCGTTCTTTAACTTAAAGTTTGCTTAGTTTTCGTAGTGGCAGCAGTAGTAATAGTGTTGGTGGTTGGTGGTGGCAGTAAATACTGGGTGTGTTGTTTAAAGTGGCACAAGTTTAAATTATAAGAAAACAAAGAAATATATATATTTTTAATAACAATGAAGTGGGCTGAATTTGATAGAAATTTTTCCAACATTAATGCTTGAATTAGGATTACGGCCATGTGATTGTCACGGCTGCCGCTTCTGGAACACCAACTTTCACAAACTTTGGGCAACATTTGTGGTCGTATTTCGCCAACAACTTTTCGAATGTATTTTTCAATGTGTTCGACGTAGACAAGTAGTGCTGTTAAATGACAACGTCTTGTTGACCCATTCGTTGTACCTTTAAGTGAAATTATTCTTTTATCACAAGCTTCTTTGAGAAAGTTTATTGTAGGGCACGCTGTGTGTGGCATAAGGCTCCGTCCTGTTGGAACCACATGTCAGCAAGATTAAGGCCAGCTATTTAAGGTACGAAAAAAAATCTAATCACATCCTTGTACCATTCACCATTGACCGCAACATTACCACCATCATTGCTTTTGATGACATATTGGTCAAAGTAAGTCTACCAATAACAATAATCGAGAATTCGAGAAAGGCTTGTTTGTGGTTTATCCTCAACCCGAATGCCACAATTCTGCTTATTTTACACATTTTATTCAACCAAAAATGACCTTCACCCAAGAACAAAATTTTTTCATTGAAAGCAGAATCCAAATTTTGGTAAAAAATTTAAAAAATTTATAAGCGTTGCTGGGGCGTAAGTCTATCCATAATGAAATGTCAAACCCAACTAAACAAAAAACAACGATCAGTAGACAAGAGTCAACTCAACGTTGTAAGCGTCGAAAGAAGAAACACCCGATATTATTTGTTTAGTTTTTGCAGAAAAACATTTTTTAACAAACTTGTTTCTTTTCATCGCCCCTGCATTTAAAGTATGTGGTATTTTGGAGATTGTTTATAATTTCTTTTGGCAACACGCACGCACACCCACAAACCGCAATAAAAGTACGTGAATGCTGGCTTGCATGTCTTCATGTCGACTGGGGGTTTGTAATCCTAGCGCTTATTTCTTTTGTGTTTAGTGTGACCTAATTTTCGGGCAAAATAAAAACCGGACGAAATGCAAATAACAACAAATTTGCATAAATATACAAACAAAATAGTAAAATATTGAGTGGAAGGGAGACACAAACGGAAACTTATCAATTATTTTATGTTGTCCATATAAAATTCCCTATTCATGATAACCAAAATAAACATTTACAACACACAAACCGACATATTGACTGTCTTTCAGGTGAGTGGCAGACTTTTTATAGATAAAATATGATGTCAAATGATTATTTCATTTAACTAGATTTCGAAAATAAATTCGAAGGTCTGAAAACTTAAGAAATATAATAATTTCAAAATGTTTTTTTTTGCTCTAAATATGCACATACATATATTGTATTAGGTTTATAAAATGTTTGTAATATTTATTTTATATATTTTCATATTTTGAATTTCGAAAAAAATCGAAATTCGCGAAAAACGATACTCTAATTTTTTATTATTTTGTATTATTCTAAGTATATAATATTATTACGTTTGATGCCAAGTTTCTAAATATTGATTAAAAACTTTAAATCTTAAATTTCGGAAACTTGAAAAGTTCCCATATTCTTTAATATTTGAAAACTAAAATTGTTTATAAAAAATTACAATCTGTTTATCCATCGTATTCCAGTGTTTTATATCTTTTTTACAAATTCTCCAAAGTATTAACATTTCCATGTCTTAATCGTACATATGCAGAGCTGTGTATGTTTGTTTCTTATTTCTGCTTTTTTCTTCTAATCAATTTATTGAAATGTTTACACTTTTTGTTATGATGACACTTGTGTCATCCTCTCAGTTATTCAGTTATTCAGTCATTTGTCAATTTCTTTTTCGCTTAATAGTCTGCTTCGCTGGCGATTGAACAAAGCTTGGCTTGGCTTTTTCTTTCACTTTATGACTTTTCTTTTCCGCTTTAATACATTCTTTGCATCAACTTTGTGAGATTTCGATTTTTAACTTTGTTTTGATTATAAATTACATTCAAGGTCGTCCGTCGTTGGTCAACGTCATACAACACAGTTGTCGGTGTATTTGTACGCTTCTCGTTGCCAAAGTCTGTGCCGAAGACTGCAGAAACGAACAATTTTAAAATATAAACTACTTTGCTGTTGTAGTTGTTGGAGGCGTTGGTTTAGTTTTTCGTTTCGAAATTTATTGGTAATCATTTGTTGTGCCAACGCCTTTGACTTATTTTAGTTGAATATTTTAGCCCCGTTTTTAGAGGCTTTGGCAATATATTTTGGTCGTAAAGTGTAAAATCACAAATCAAAAGAACCAAATTTACATGATGTCATTCGTTGGCGGAAATTATTTTTGGTTATCAAATTGCAACTTCAAATAAGTTGTTGCATAAATAATACTAAAATTTTCTCTAAGCACCTAAACACACATGTATGTATGTATGTATTTATGTACATGTATGTACATGTATATGTATGTATTTAGGTGCTTTTAATTTTGCCAGGAAAGAAAGTTTTAAAATTTTTCAGACTATGCTGGAAAATATTATTTAAAAAGAAGTTTTATTTAGGAAAATCCTTTTCGCTTTCATGTGAATAATCAACATTTCAAAATTTCTTTGCTACTAGTAAATATTTTCGTATTTCAGCCCAAAATTATTTTATTGCCTTAATTTATTTCAGCTACAATGTTTCTCTGAAATCTAATTGATTATTGTTTTTTTTTATTTTTATTATCAGTGTAGTAATAAAGTATAATTTTTTTGAAACGAAAGTTTGTATGTGCTTCTGTTGGTTATGATTTTGCATTTAAATCTGCTACTGCTTCAAACTAATAATTCACTCAAAAATTTTGCTTCAATTTTTTGTGAAACTTTTAAAATATTTTGAAAAGAGATACATGTGTATATTTTTATAGGAAAGTTCTTTGAATGAAAAGGAAGTTTCAAGGGGCGTGAATAGATTTAGGTGATCTGTGACCGTAAAGTTGTTTTGTCGGCGTCTGTGTAATCTGTTTGTTATTCGGATGGCAAAGCACAACGACAAATTACGCGATTGAGCAGCACGGCCTAATAATAAAACCGACTGGGCTCCAAAGCGTTTGGAGGAGGACCACAATTGTTGGAAACTCCTTTACGTGCTCATTTTGTATGCACGCATTACTGACGTTTTCTCTTCAGTGTATTGGAACGCACATTTTTCGAGGCGCAATTGCTCATGACTCTGTCGATCGGTCTATTTTCTTTATACATACATTTTCCACATTTAACTGACAACAAAAACATCAATTTAGTTTCAAGCAACTTTTCCTATGCCCCCTTTTCGGTCGCAATAATTCATGTTCGTAATTGAAAACTTCGAATAAATTCAATCAAACTTTTACTTACAAAGGAAATCATTCAATAAAATTTTATTGAGCCATATTCTACAAAAAAAAAACAAAAAAATATTCAGAAATTTATCGACTTTCGTGCAATTTCTGTGAAATATTCCAGGTAAAAAGCAAAAATATGTGAAAACTACGGGAAAGACCACAGGTTTTGAACTACTAAACATTTTGCAATCACTATTAAATGTTGTAATTTCTTACGTTGTTGTTGTTTAGTAACTTTGGCAAACTTTTTAAAGCATGACCAACAAAATTTAACGTAATAACAACGATTTGTAAAACTGAGCAAAAATATTGTAATCATTTCTTAAACAAATTAATGCAAAAATGCTATAATATAAATCACTGCATAATATAGCACTTAAATGAAGGAAGACGATAAAATTAAATTTAATAAAATACAATTTGGAAAAACAAACTGTCAAGTATTGTTTAATAAAAAATAGCCCTTGAAATTAAATTTTCGCAAATTAAGAATTTTTCTTTAATTTTAGACACAACAAAATTAAAGACCTGTAAAATGCAAAACCAAATAGAGGGAAATTTTTTAAGTTCGAATTTTAATTTGTTAGAAATAACAAAACACTCAATTTTGAAAAAACTATCTCTCTCGGAAATATTGTTTAAATCAGAAAATTTATAAAGAAAAAGAAAAGAAAAAAGGGAAAGATTACATTTCAACGTTTAAATACTAAATAAAAACGCAAAATTTTAATAAATTTGAATATTAAACGTTTTATTAAAAAACAAATATTTAATTTTGTTCATTAAAGTTTAATAAGTAAAATTTCCATAGAAACATCTTTTTCTTCTTCTTCTTCTTCTTTTGGCGCTACAGTCCGTGGTGAACCTGGGCCTCAACCAACAAAGTTTTCCAGCTGGCACGGTCTTTAGCCAGCGTTCTCCAATTTTGCACACCAAGTTGGTTGAGGTCCCTCTCCACTTGTGTGCGCCATCGGTTCCGTGGGCGTCCTCTACTGCGTTGTCCCACAGGTTCGGAATCGAAGATTCTACGGGTCGGAGCAGTATTCTCCATGCGCTCTACATGGCCCAACCATCTTAGCCGTTGGATCCGTAGGCGCCTGGTTAGGCTCATGTCGCTGTACAACCCGTACAGTTCATGATTGAATCTTCTTCTCCAGAAACCATCAACGCAAACAGGGCCGAAGATTGAACGCAGAACTTTTCTCTCGAAAATACCAAGGACTTCCTCATCCGCCTTCGACACCGTCCATGCTTCTGCGCCATAAAGAAGTACAGGGATTATCAAAGTGGTATATAGTGTCAACTTGGTTTTTCGAGAAAGGGCCTTACTACTCAATTGCCTCTTGAGCCCAAAGAAACAGCGATTGGCAAGAGTTATTCTGCGTTTGATCTCGGTACTGATGTTGTTCGTACTGTTGACTTGGGAGCCAAGGTAGACGAAGTCCTTCACTACCTCGAAGTTATAGCTGCCTATGGTGATGTTCGGGCCCAGTCGTCGGTGTTGCGCGTCCTTTTTTGATGACAGCATATACTTCGTTTTGCCCTCGTTCACCGCTAGACCCATTTTGGCCGCCTCCGTTGAAATACCAGCAAACGCTTCAGTGACGGCTCGCTGTGTTCGACCAATCACGTCAATGTCGTCAGCGTATGCTAGCAGTTGCACGGACTTTTGGAAGATCGTGCCTCTGTTGTTGGCGTGTGAGTTTTGCACGATCTTCTCAAGAATTATGTTAAAAAAGTCACATGACAGTGCGTCGCCTTGTCTAAATCCCCTTCTGACATTGAAGGTCTCGGTGAATTCGTTACCGACCTTGATGGAGCAGCGAGAGTTCTCCATCGTCATCCTACACAGCCTGACGAGTTTAGTAGGAATGTCAAAACTAGACATGGCTTCGTATAGCTCGTCCCTATACACACTGTCATATGCGGCCTTAAAATCAACGAATAGGTGGTGGGTGTCGATTTGCATTTCTTGGGTCTTTTCCAGGATCTGCCGTAGTGTGAAAATTTGGTCGATGGTGGACTTCCCCGGCCTGAAACCACACTGATAAGGACCTATCAGACTGTTCACGAATGGTTTCAGGCGCTCACACAAAACGGCAGAGAAGATCTTGTAGGCGATGTTCAGGAGACTTATTCCTCGGTAGTTGGCGCAGTTGAAGGGGTCTCCTTTTTTGTGGATCGGGCAAACGATGCTGAGATTCCACTCGTCGGGCATGCTTTCCTCCGACCATATCTTACAGATGAGCTGGTGCATGCGCCCAACCAGGTCATCTCCGGCTGCCTTAAATAGTTCCGCGGACAGTGCGTCCACTCCTGCAGCTTTGTTTGACTTCAATCTCGATATTGCTATCTTGACTTCATTCAGGTCGGGGGGACGGAATTCTCTACCATCATCGTCCGTTATCTGTAGTGGAATATTCTGCCTGGCGATGGAATCGGTGTTTTGTTCGCCGTTAAACTGTCTGCAGAAGTGATCCTTCCAGATTCTCAGCATCGATTGCGGCTCTACTACGATTTGTCCCTCTTCGTCACGACAGGCTTCTGTCCGAAGCTTATATCCATTGGATAGTTGTTTTACCCGTTGGTAAAACTTTCGGATATTATTCCTGCCGTAACACCTCTCCAGTTCCTCGATCGCGCGCTTCTCGTGCTCTTTCTTCTTCTTTTTGAGAAGCCGGTGTTCTTCCCTTCTCTTCCGTTCGTAGAGCTCACGAGCTGCTCTCGTCCTTCTCTCCAACGTCGCCTTATACGCTGCTAGCTTCGCTGAATGTGCCTGCCTGCACTCGTCGTCAAACCATGGGTTTTTTCCGGGTGGCATTTTAAAACCCAATACATCAGAGGCAGCATCTCTTTTTTATCATCATCTTTTTATAGCCTCTTTTAGTCTTTTTCCAAGCAAATAAACAATACAATGTTTATATAATAAATGTCAGACATTTGACTCTTTTTGCTTTTGATGTGAAATTTGCTCAACTGTAGACTGGCTGACGCTTTTATTTGCATAGACTTTACAGTCAATTACATCTTAAGATTACATAAAATTATATTATTCGCATAAAGTTTAAAGCAGCGAACTTTAATTTGCTTGAAGGGTGTTTTGCTGACTTTTACAAGTTCATTTAACTTAAACTGCAATTGATGTTAAGAAAATAAGAAGAAGAAAATAGGAAGGGCATTTTAAATTAAATATTGTTTGTTTTATTATACAATTAAAATTAAACTTTTGAAAATTATCGTTTGAATTAACTGACATTTTTCGCTTGTTTTCGTTACAGGTAAATAAACTACTTAATTTGAAACTTTCTTAGTGTTCGATGATGTATCCAATCTGTAAGTAAAAATTCCCTGTTGCTCTTAGAAAAGATAGAGAAAAAAAGAAATTCGTGTGGAAAAATTTTAAAATTCAAATAATGTTTGTTTTTTTAATTTTATGTCTCTGTAAAGGAAATAGGATCGGTTCTTTAAATTTAGTATTTAAAGAGTGTTTTTTTTCAAGAATTTATTTTCAGCGAAATTTGAAAGTTTTGTTGTTCAGTTAGTTTGTGTCTTAAGTCCTTTGTTAGTAATATGTCTTAAGTGTGTGCTGCTTAAGTCTTTTGATATGTCTTGATTTCGCTTGTTTCGAACATTTTTTTCAGGGTTTTTACAATATAATTTCTTGTAGATTTTAGCTGCTTAAATTTTAATTACGTTTAAGTTTCTTTTATCACTCTTTTGCTTACTTTTTTCCTTTTGATTTTGTATTAAATTTTTGCACTTGCAGTCAAAGTTGTTGACACATTTTCTGCAACCAGTAACAGCCACCACACAACAAACAGCATTCAGCAGCCGATGGCTTAGTCGACAAATTCTTGCTTTCTTCGACTTATTTGCCAAGACAAATTCTTAAAGCAGAGTAGCTTGTTCGTTTTGTTGTTATTTAGCGATTTTATGGGGGTTTTAGTACTTTTTGCTGGTTGTAGAAGAAAATTTTAACAACAGCTGACTAGACACAAATGTTTTGCAACATTTTACTATATTTCGTAAATGCTATGGACCAAAAAACCAAAAAACACACACCCACTCACACTCACACTCACACTACCTTCACTGCAATTCAATTTTTTGTATTTTTTTATTTTACTTTTTCTTCACACAACTTTACAGAAGATACAAAAATTTATTGCTTGGTTGTCAAAGATGTTGCAACACGTTTCAAATGAATATTGTGTAAAAACTTGCGAACAGCGTAAATTGGGTCACAGCCTGCTTTCGGAATATTTTTCTTAATTATTATTTCGATTAAGGAAATTTTAATAACTCTGTGTTTTGATTTATGCACTTCCTGTTGAATTTATTTCATTTTCAACTTCACTAAAAATCTAAGTCCGTGTTCTCTTTATGCTGTCCCGTTAAAAACTGTTTTCTATTGCCAAGCATCTTTATAAAACTAGCTTCAATAAAGCGTATAAAAAGTCATGTTGAAAACAAAACCAATTCCACTGCCATGCTGTATTATCAAAGCTTGGCTACAACTCCAACACGTTCGCTTGCAACTTGCTGGGCTTGTTTTTGTTTTGTTTTGGAGCTTTGGCGGTATTTCTTTATTGCAAACCAAAACATGCCTGCCTGCCCTTTAATTTTTATTTTAAATTATTTTTTTTATTAACAAAAATTTTGATTTTTTAGTATTGAAATAGTTTTTTATTAGACGAAGATGAAAAATTTTTCGCAAAAAGAAATGGCATAAAATAAAATTGTAGCATTAAAAATTTGCCTTAAAATAAAATATGTAAATTTTTAATTAATTCCCGATTTCTTTAGAAATAATTTGCTGTTGTGCGTGGATCAAGAATTAAAAGAATTCAATTTCAATGAATTTAAGAAAGTTTATTTTAAAACTGTTCCACATGACACCTGCCGTTCGTCGAGACTGTCATGTGTTTTTGTATGTTAAACGAAAAGTCGAAAGTCTGTTTCTTATACGTTTAAATAACACTTTTCGTTTTGGTTTAATGTCACATTTTACTACGTCATTTTGTTAGTTGTTTTTTTCTTTAATTGATACTGGATTTCTTGTACAGGTTTGGTTTTGAATTTCAGTCTTCAAATCTGAGCTTTACCATAAATGCAATTTCTGGTGCGTCCACATTCCAGACTCAAACTACATATTTGAATTTAAAGGTAGTTTGGGCTTTACAAGACTTTCTGGCTACTTTAACTAACAAAAAGTAACCGTAAGCAAGAAGAAGAAAGATCATGCTGAAGCATGCATTTTAAATTGCAGATGTACTCTGAAAGGTGCCTTAAACGGAATCTAGTTTTATTCTGTTAAGAGAGAATTACACACTGTTTTATTTTAATTTCGAATTATAGGAAATGCCTTTATGTATTTTTATTTAATGTCTGGCTTTTTAAGACCTAAATCCTATTTTTATTTCAATTACCTTGACCCACAATCGGCCTAAAATGATCCCAAAACACAAATGCCACTAAATTATTTAATCAATCAGCATCGTTTTTACTAAAGACAAGGTCATTGATAGGGAACCGGTTTCTCAGCAGCTGTATGTACCTGTTGTAAACTCAACGGTGCATCCCATTTAGTTTTTGCTCTTGTTTTATTTTTGTGGGTTTCTTTTTATCATAAAAAGACTGTTACATAATATTGAGAGCCAAACTATAAACACCAAAATGCTGATCCAGTAACGCCACAGAAAATGTTGCTTGTTAACAAAAGAGAAAAAAAAAGAATTTTTATTTAGTTTTTTGTACTCTTTTCATTTTCTTTCTACATTTAAATACACATGTTATTGAAGTTAAATTTGAAAAAAGATTTTATTTATTTGGACTTTCCTACTAAAACATTAATAAATACATGCATATAGTATTGCGGACACTTTGCTGAAAGGAAAAGAAATTTAAAGGAAATAAATTTATGTACAGATATTTGACAAAATTTAACAACATTCAAAAATCTGTAATGGAAACAAAATCTCCCTAAATACAATAATCGTCCAAAAAGGTAACTCGAATGATTTCAAATCTTCGAATTATATATAAAACTAAACAAACTCTTAATTTTATACTAAAATTCAAAACCAGTAGCAAAATATGAAATGCAAGCAAAACATAACTATTCGTATAATTATATGTTCAAATGTGTTTCGGAAATTTGATAATATAATGATGTGTTGAAATTTGCTTTGGAAACCCGATTTTATCTTATTCTACTTTAGATTTTTTTTTTCAGCAATTTTGCTTCAAACTGTTAATGAAGAAAAGTTTCTGTTGCTTAAATCACTCTTTTACACATTTTTCTTTTTGTTTGCATAATTTTGACTGACTCCCACGAAAATTTCTGTGCACGAATCTCTGTATACGCTGCCGGTAACAAAAAGGGTAGAGTGCAAAAATTTTTCCTCTGGTTTTATGTCGGTAATTTATACATTTTGACAGTTTTCCAAAAAAAAAAAAAAAAAAAAACTTAAAAATTTTCCATCCATCCAAGCGTGTTTAATGATTGCACTTGAAGTTTCCTTGAAGCCACAATTAGAGACCAGTTTTCATACATTGTTGCACCACAGATGTATGTATAACAATTAAAGGTGAGCTGTTAAGTAAATTAAAACCTACTTTAAGGATTTTTTTCTGTTTTTTGATGCATTTGAATAACTTTTGCTAAACGGAACCAAAACATACAAACGCATATTTTAATAAGATACATTTTTGAGCTCTTCCTATCACAAAAAATCCAAAAGATTTATTGGTCTTTCGTAGAAACAACAGGTTTGAATATTATGTTTTGGGTTTCTTTAAGTTGCGGTCTATTGCAAACACTCAGCATCTGCTTGACAACAACAAGCGGAACCTTTTTAAACACTCTCGATATAAAATTCATAATTATGTAATACAATTTTCCAAAGAAAATTATTTTGAATTATTCGTTACAATTCTCTATTGAATGTTGTTGGAATAGTTGTTCATTAGTATGAGTCGAGTATATTCCATGTAAATATTTTTCTCAAAAATTGTTTGCATAAAAATTTTAAAAACTTTTCGAATAAATGGATGGAGAGTAATTTGTTTAATTATTTGTTAGAATTTTCTGTAAACATTTTTCGAATAATTATTCGTTAGAAGTTTTTTGGTACTTTGGAAATTTTGCTTAGAAATATTGAAAATTATTGGAACAATTAATTATTCGTATGGTTATTTGAATAATTATTCATTATTGTTTTCCACTAAAAATTTATGGAATATATTTTTATCAAATGGAAAAAAATCTTTTAATTTTCAATTGGAATATTCGAATATTTTTGCAATGATTATTCATATAATTATTGGAATAAATGAAACAATAATTCGATTAACAAATCGATAAATGTTTCGAATAATGAATAGATTTATTATTCGAATAATTATTCGATTAACTGTTCAATATTTCAATTATTTTTTATAGTTTTCTACAGAACAATTTTAAAATAATTATTCGTTACAATTTTCTACGAAAAAAAGTTTTCTTCAAATTATTCGATTTTTTTTTTTTAGAAAATTAATCGGGTATGTTGTGCTGCCCCTAATATCTTTTTGGTCGTGTTACAAAGCCAAAGCGTATCTCTGTGCCAACTGACACAACAAAACATGTCATCTTATTTAACGTCTACATAATAAATAGATTTTGAAATTTATACTATTTTACCTGAAAACAGAGCAAGAAAAAATAACAACATGTTTTCACATCTAACAAAATTAAAAGCAACAAGCGGACTTAGCAGTAGCAACAAAAAATGATTCACTCCATTGTAAGCAAACATTCATTCATGACTACCAGAAGATGCTTTCGCAAGATGTTTCAATCGCAAGAAATTTTCTTTGATTTTTAGTTTTTGTTTTTGTTTTCGTTTCTTGCATTTTAATTAAAATGCTGTCATTTCTTTCAGTAAAAACAGAAGAAAGCAAAAGTTATTAAATAAAAAACTCGTCAACTTTTAACATTTTCAGTCATTTACAAAATGATATTGTAATTATTTTGTTACACTAATTACGATTATGATTTTCGACTGCCCCAAAATCTCAGACTTGACAAACGATTTTTCCTCACTTTATTGCCTAAAATCCGAAAATCTGGACAAAAAACTTCAAAAAAGATTTTTCAATTTTTTGGCCTGCACAATGGGAAAGTTTTGGCTAAATGTAAAATAATAGTTATACATATGCTGTGGGGTTTCCTTTACAGGAAAGTTGTTAAAAAACAAAACTTTTCTTATTGGAAAAGTCTATATTAATAAGAAATTATCTAAAAGGAAACAAAATTTGTTTCCGGGCTACAAGTTTGCTGCTTTAAAAACGTTACGTTACATTCCTTATGTTACGTTACGTTAATATTCGAGATCGTGAAACTCATTTCGTTTGCATTTTCTTCGTATGGGATGTTTTAGTGTCTCCAAAATGTCACTTGCCGCTTACAAAATATCTCTGCGCTGTCTGACACACGTAGACCAAATCAAAATTTGGTTTTGACTTGTTTTCTTGCTGACATTAAATACAAACATATTTTGGCCATTAACATTTTGCCACACAGTATTTTAATGGCCAAATATTCATTTCATTTCAAATTCAAACATTATTTACTGCTCTCCAGTGACGGCTACTTCTGGTTTTGGCAGATAAACAAACGCATTAATTGATTCAAAACGTGTCAAGGTTATTGGGCAACGTACAACGTCACGTACAACCAATGGCCAGCCTGAGCTCGCGTAATTTTTTTTATAACTCAAGCGTATGTTGTAACCGTTTTTTCCAACTGTTTTTGTTGAGGATCTTAAAATTTTAAATATTTTTATTAACATCTTTTCAAATGTTAATTTTTGTGCCGAAAAAAGAGAAAAGATAAATAAGTAAAATAATTCGCACCAAAAAGGCTCTAATCATTTTGGTAATGAGAGTGTTTGATGAGGTAGATTTTAATTTTAGTGTTCGTGTTTGGAAAGTAAAAAATTGTCTAAATGTCATGAAATGAAGAAGAATTAGAAAACTGAAGTATTTCATCAAGTGCTGCCCAGCATCGAGTCCCTTAAACTTTTTCAATTACCTTCATTACAACCGCTGTTGATCGTTTTGAAAAAGCAGAGTTCACTGGGTTTATTTGAGACATAAAATAATATTGATGTTTTCGTTTTTTAACAAAAAAAAAAAAAAACTATTTGTGTTTTCAATTAAAATATGAGACTCAAGTTCTTACCCAATTGGTCATGTCTTCAGACATAAACAGACGGCATTTGCCATTATTAAAAGCTGAGAAATAAACTGGGACTAGATTTACTGCTTCAACTTTTTTGAAACATTTGTCTCAAAAACATATAAACTGCAATATGCGTTTCCTTGCGATATGTTCGTTTTGAAGTTTTAAAGGTTATAAGAAAGAATTAAGAGCGATTTAAAACTAGGCTTGCATCGACGGTAGTCTGCGTTAAGCTGGTATATCCAATATTTCTATACATACTTATATGTTGTGCTTAATGGCAAGAAAAATTAAATTATGATAAACTATTAAATAATGTTTTCAGTATACAGTGAATCGAAGAAAAAAAATGTTGGCCATTTGGTGAGTGTACGATTTTAAAGCGAAGTTAAAGGCATTTAGTGATTTTCGCTATTCCGAAATACAATAAATATCACATTCAATTATTACAAATGTTTGTTAACAACATTAAACAATAGCCAATAATAACTTTAAAGTTGTGCTGGAGAAGAAGAAGGAGCAAAGAAACCCCAACTGAAGCGATTGCGTTATTTTTTTTTTTTTAAGTTTAACAAAACAGCAAAGCGTTCAATTTATGCAAACGCTTGTTGCTGTTGTTGTCGTTGTTTAATAGTTGGCCAAAAAGAAAACACCGTTTTTTGTTCGTTTTTTGTTTCAGATATTTATTGTTAATGTACTTTAATATAGTTATTGCAGAGTTTTGCCTGAAATAAAACGATTTTTTTTTGCAAAATTACCCCCCCGAGAAAAAAACCAGTTAAAGCGACTGCTTTTTTGTGCGATTTTTCAATTTATTTACCTGTGACGCTTATCACGTACTTTTATATCATTACTTATCAAATTAAGAGAAAGAGAAGGTGTTGATGGTGTTGCATTTTCTGGAAACACATCAACGCAATTATCTTAATTTTTCAACTTCAAAATAATAACTGCGACATGTAAAGGAAATAAAAGATGTAAAATGTTACAAATGTCATTTGTTACTTCGGTCGGTGGCAATTAATCACTAGTTTCAGTTTTACTTTAACCCATATTTGTGTAGTCCAGCACTATATGTCATTGTCACAGTACAAAATCTTTACGTTTGTTGCAAAAATAAAATTGGCAAAAAGACTAAACACGAAATAGTTGATCAACTCTTGGGCTCATTGCAATCAAGTTTGTGAAAATATTTTGTAAACAGATTCGTATTAGAAGTATTAGGCTTCGTGATGACAATTTCGCCAAAAGTGGTCATGAAAATAAACATAAATTTTTGGTTGAAATCCTTTTTTTTTTTGCCGAGTGCTATAAATTTTATATATGTTATAATAAAAATGCGTTCTAGTGCGTTGCACTGCTTAGACGTTGGTTCAAACTAAAAGACAAGCAACAATTACATTTAATTTGGCTCGTTATTATTAAACAACTTGTTAGTTAAACTGTCAATAGCAATCAATATCACATAACACTTACAAATATAATATTTTAAGATGCGTTGACATGCGTAAAAGCTGCTTAATGAAGCTTTTAAGAAGATAAAGATGAAATTAGTAAATTTATGGCTGAATGGCTCAAAATATTCAAGTTTCAAATTAAAAGTGATTATATTTTAAGCATTTTACTTTATCTTTTTCTTAGCATTTCAAATTTTAGTTCCTGTGAAAGCTGAAGTTTTACTCTTTATCCAGAAATTTGTTTTCTTTTTAATAAAAGTGTAGCTGGTCTTATGCCACATAAAACTCGCTGCAGGCAATTTATAATTTACTTTTTTTTTCTTTTTGAATTTATTATCAATAATCTTTAACAACAGCAGTTTATTTTGTTGCTAATCTTGATTTCAGTTTAATCTTGAACGTCATCCATTAAATACTAGCCAAACTTCAGCATCTGGGATAACCTTTCCCTGTTTAGTCAGGCGTTAAATCCCATTAAAAGAGACTCTGGTTTTTTTCTTATTTATAAAATTTCTAGTTGGTTGAATTTTGTAACACTTTTAAGCTTTTAAAATATTTATTTTCATCAAGTCATCCAGTTTAAGCGGCATTTCCGCAAAGTGATTTTCATTTTCTTGTTAAAGCAAAAAAGCAAAAAAGTGAAATGTCAAATTCAGCTACAAAATAGAGTGATAAATAAAGGCCGGTAAATGTAAGACAGTTTTATGGGCACTGGAAGAATATTTTAAGTAGCAAAATCGAGATTTGTGTTTTTCCTTAATTAAAAAAGAATCATGGGACCATTCTTATCCCACAATGTTCAATGGTCGGGATGGCGTTAAATATTTCAAATACATCTATCCCGCGTTTTGGGCGGTGTATACTTCCCTGAGAACGTATAATATGAAAACACAAAACCCATAATTGTGTTATTTTATTTATCCATTGCAAGTAAAATTGCAGAAACGTTCCAAAAAAAAAATAATAACAGAAAAGGGAATTTAATCACAAATCCATTCAAGTCTGCTTGTGCTACATGTTACAGAGTTGAACTGCGCAGAGAAACGGAATTCAATTCGTCGTATTTCTTTTCTTCGGAAATCGAAAACCGAAAATCAAAAAAGATTTTCTGGAATGAAATCATTTATAATATCATAAATATTTAGTGTGAAAAATGTTGTTGTGGCGAAAATCTATCGTGACAAATACGGATGAAACTCTGCTTCCGAACAAACTGGAATTCAGCCGCAAGGACGATTATTTCATAGAAATTAAAAATATCCAGAGAATAGAATTACTGAGAAGACAAATTGACCAGTATAATCTTGTGCATTCTGCAGCATCGAAATGCGCCAAGATTTTTCTTTACTTTATTAAAAAAAAACATCAGCTTAAAACTTGTACATTTTGCTGCTTCGGAATGCGCGGAGTGAATTTTTGTTTGTAGCTAAAATTAGTTCTACTGATAAATCTTTTAAATATATGTAAAAAAAAAAAATACTCTTTATAGTATTAGGAATATCAATATGAAAATTATTAATAATTTTTGCAAAATATATAAAAATAATTAAAACACACAAATCCAGACACACAATTTATTCTTTTACAATATTTTTAAATTTAAGCATAAACCACTTTTGTTAATGCGGTTGTCCATTTGGGTTATACAATCAAATAGAAAGTGGGTGAATGCTTGGAAAGGGCAACGACAACAACAACAACAACAACACCAATAACAACTACAAACATATAATTTAAGCCGTAACATTTTAACCCGTCCACCGGTGCTGTCACATGTCAAGGTGACAGACAATTAAGTGACATGTAAACAACCAACACAAACACACATCATTTTCCATTTCAAATTTATTAAAAAGTAAAATGAATTATGACTGCGTTATTTGCTTTTTCTCATAAGCTGGCCGCAATACATTTTGTTATACAATATAATGAAATAAAAACTTTTTAAAAAACCGAGTTACTCAGTAACACACATTATTTTTTTTTAGAAACATATTACACATTTTTAATTCAAATTCAAAAATCATATATATTTATGTAATAATTTTTTTACGTTTTCTTTATTTTGTACATATTTATTATCTTTTTTCCACTCATTTCTATGGATAATAAATAAACAAATATTGCTGGTGGTTACACTTGTAGACAGCGGCATAAATTAAATTTGAGGGTAAAGTGCTGCACACACACAAACACACACATACACGCATACATGTAATCCAATTTTGTTTGTTTCTGCCACATACTTATTTAAACTTGCCACCATGTTCATATTCACCAGAAAATATTCACACCAATGTTTTTGTCATTAGCCAGCAGTGGTAATTGCTTATGTAAGTACATTTGTTTAGTGTGGCTTAATAAGGGGAAAAAAGGGGTCTGTGATAAACAATTTGATTAGATTTTATGTTGCCTGAACTCAATTTCTCTTCCCTGAGAAGTTCAATACCAAAAAAAAAAAATAAAAATTGTCTAAACATTTTTGTCTTCGCGTTTAATTTATGCACAAAAAAATAAAACCACGTTTTTTAAATTGGATATTCATAAATATATCTGCGTAGAAACGCTTGAACACCAGCGTCTATAACAAAATATATTCTAAAAATTGTCTAAAAATTTTTTTCTTCCACTTTAATTTATGCACAAAAATATAAAACCAGGTTTCTTAAATTACATATTCTTAAATGTATAGAAACGCTTAACACAAGCGTCTCTAACAAAATATATTTATACGCAACAGTGTGATTGATTGTACTCGTAATAGGCTCTGCTCAGTTGATAATGTTCTTAACCGCTCGTGTAGCCTAGAATGCCCAATGTACTCGTCCTATCGCAGGTGTGACATGTAGCGCCTTCCCGTTGTAACCACATGGTGGCAAAAAGAAGTTCGTAATCAGTATCTCAAATTAGAGGTGATATTTTTGGTACTTACTGGTTTTATAGTCTATTTAATTTTGTTCTTGTTTTTGCAATTCAGTTTGGTCGACTTTAAAATAAATAAAAGGTGCATAACTTAAGGAGGGGGGAAAAATATACGTAACTGTTAACGTTTAACGGTGAATATAAGTTGTACGTCCAGCAAACATAAATATGCAATATATGCAGGTAGGAAAATATTGTAATAAATATAAATATGGCAGACTGATAGCCAAAGTGTATAAAACTGCTCTTGAAAAGCCCGCTCAAGCCAACCGCTACTAGTGCGGGGAAAAACTTTCAGCGGGTAGCGTTCACAGTAAATGCTTTACTCTCCATCACGGCCCTCATCGCTCTCAAACAGAAACACAAACTTCTTTCTGTTCGGTTTGGCGTCGAGAGCATTGTGGTTTATATCCATATCGCGCAGACAACTATATTTGCTGGATGTGTTCTCGGGTATCGGGATCCACAAATCTGCAGGAGAGTTAGATGGGCTCCGGCTTGTAACCAAGCGGGAGATTAGGGCCGATCATTATGTAATCAGTTGAGCATGAAGGGCAGACAATAGGGCACAAGGGCATAGGCGGACGCTTTGCTTTCACCTGGTGACGGTAAGACCGTGAGGAAGCTTTAGTGATCTTTTCAAGGATTAAAAGTAAAAGCATTTCTTGCTGGTAATATTTCCTACTTTAATGCCGTTGGTAGATTGTGTCTTAAGGTTTTTTCTGCTAGATATTTCATCGGAAAGGAAAGTGTTTTGACACACCAGATATTTCTGCTAAATTTCATTTCATGTTTACCAGATTCGATTGAATCAAAGGCTGGGAAACAACATAAATAAATATATATAACGTTATATAAAAAGGTCAACTTCTTTTCAAACAAATATTGGCAAGGCTTCAAAATGTGAGAAATTAAGAAGAGGAAATTGTATAAATAACTCACAACTCACTTAGGATCTTAGTTACAGACCAAACTGAACCACAATAAAGAAGATAAGTCCCAGCGTACCCCTAAGCTACGCTAAGTGCTGTCAATTGTAGTGAAACGAAATCGTTGAGGCCATAATACACGTTTTAAGGTGCTAATGGAGGCCATAAATTAGCTAAAAGTCATACTTAGTTGACTGAGGTCAATTAGGCATCGTCTCGAGGCGACTGAAATTGTTTTATCCCAATAAGCTGGTTTGTTGTATAGGACAGCAGAGTGAAAGAAATGCTCACGCCAATAGGTTTGTTTTAATTCAAATTCATGCTAAATCTATAGTTCATTCTTTATTTTTAAATAAAGCGCTTAATAATTACTAACAACTTATAATCGATATAATCGACAAAAAGTCAATACTAACATAAATACATACATACAAATATTTTAGTCATAACTTTTATAAAATTTATACAATAAAATAAATCATTTTCTCGATTAACAACAAAAACATTGACTAGTGAAAATATAAAATACAAAATTTTACTTTCGAAAATCTACATTTACTCGGCTACAAACGAAATTCGGTTAGTTCTTGGACTTAGGCGTGACGGCGTGCCAGACGTACACCCCAATCTTCTTTTATCATATCGGAAGCCTTTTCGCCGATCATAATAACCGGAGCATTCGGGTTACCATTCACAATTGTTGGCATAATACTGGCATCGACGACACGTAAACCCGAAACACCGTAGACTCTTAGTCGAGGATCTACCACAGCGGTTTGATCCCAGCTGGGGCCCATTTTACAAGTACCCGCAGGATGATAAATGGTAAAAGTGAATTGCTTAATACAACAGGCCCAATAGGCATCCGATTTAAAGTCCAAGTCTTTACAGCCAGGCAGCGGAATGTTATGCAGACGTGAACCAAATCTTTGGAACGCCTCAGTATTGGAAACATTTATGGCCAATTTAATGCCCTCCACTAAAACATCTATGTCCTCCTGATGGGCAAAATAATTGGGTATTATTTTGGGCTGTTGCTGGGGATTGGCAGAATTTAAACGTATCCAACCGGTACTCTTGGGTCTTAACAGCAGCGGCAAAATAGACCAGGTTTCGGAGCTTTGAAGTGGTTTGTAAACGGTGTTATAGAAACCATCTCTTAGATTTAAAATTTTACGTATCTGCTCACCACCATCCGAATTGATGGAACTGGGACAAAAATGAAATTGTATATCGGGCCAGTCGACCTGGGGGTCTTGATATTTACTGTTCAAAAAAGCCACACCCTCCACCCCAGTAAACGTCATGGGTCCACGTTCTCTTAGAATATATTCCATGGAAACGGGTATGGTCTGGAAGCGATTACGGGTCACCGTCAGCGGGGCATCTATGACAAATGTCAGACCGCCCAGCCCAACATGATCTTGTAGATTATTTCCCACCGGCAAATCGGATACTACCGGTAAGCCCATTTCTTGCAAATGATCCGAAGGTCCTATGCCCGACAGCATAAGCAACTGGGGAGAGTTTAAGGCGCCAGCACAGGAAATAACTTCACGACGTACAAACACTATATTTTTACGACCATTTTTTAAATATTCCACTCCTGCGGCTCTTTTGTTCTTATCAATTATAATACGTAAAGCCTGGGCCTTAAGCACCACATCCAAATTTTTTCTTAGCCTCACCGGTCTGATGAAAGCCTTGCCCGTGCTGCATCTAGAGCCCCGTCTCACCGTTGACTGCGTGAGCATGAAACCAGTTTGCAGTTCACCATTTATGTCACGATTCTCATAGCCCATTTCCAAGCCAGCTTGTAAAAATGCTACGGACAAAGGTGTACGCCAGGGAGACTCTTGCACCGTCAAATAACCGCCTGTTTCGTGGTAAGGCGTCTGAGCCAAATAGGGATTGCGTACATCTTCGGACTTGAGGAAGTACTTCAAAACATCTTCGTAGCCCCAGCCGGGATTGCCCAATGACTCCCAGTGATTGTAGTCGTTTTTAGAACCGCGAACATAAACCATGGCATTGAGTACACTGGAGCCGCCTAAAACTTTGCCTCGCGGCCAAAAACAGCGATCACCTTTCATGGCCTGACAATACTGACGTGTAGGCGATGGGGTAGTTTGATATTTCCAGTCCAAATCGGTGAGTTGCAGGTAACCAGCCAAAGCGGGTACATCTGAAATTTCCGTCTCATCACCACCAGCCTCCAATAATAAAACCGTCCAATTTTTCACTTCCGACAAGCGATTGGCCACTACCGCTCCCGCCGAGCCACCACCAATTATCACAAAATCGTATTGGCGTTTAATCTGAAAAGAGATCTAATTTCATTTCTGCATTTTGGTAGCGCTTCTACAACAACTTACCACTTGGGGCTCTTGTACTTTATTTTCGGGATCTATGTTCTGATAACGATAGTAGTTCATGCCGATCGCCAACAGGGGTATCATACCGAGCAAAGATGTGATTGCGCCAAATGCCATTTTTCAGTAATTGTCAGATCCAAGGATCGTCTTTGATTTTCGATTTTTGTTTGCTAAAACCGTTCGGTTCCGGAGCACTGGTGGACAAATTGACCTCGGCTAGTATTTTGGGCGTATAGTTGCGTATACCACCCGGCTTGGCCACTTTATATTGGGCCTTGGCCTTTTGATCTTCCTCCAGAATATCCAAATACGATTTAATATACAGATGATGATCCAAATAGTCTTTTTGCTTTTGCAAAGACTTGTGAGATTTGGTCGAAACCACTGAAGTCCCGCCGCCGCTGGCTACCGAACCAGCTGTGGAGAATCTAGTGGGCGTACAATGACACGATGAGGAATAATATATGCCGCTATCGGTGCTCGTACTTTGCGATGTCTTACGCTGGTAATTTCCCTTGATTTCGCGATACAACTCCTCGGCCGTTTCAAAGTTGCTCGATTGATAATCGGATGTGGACGAGTGTGAATCGAGGGATTTTCTGGAGCCTAATTGGATCTTGGATATTTTTGCCTTCTCATACGTTTGTTTTGTTAAATTGTATTTTTGCCTTTGCCGGTAAAATTCGTCGTCTGTGGAGGAAGCATTCGAAATGCTGGACGAAGTATAAACTAATTCCTTGTGCGGCTTGTAACGTGGTTTGGGTATGGAAAAGCTGTTAGATGGACTGTCAAGTGAATTGGCTTTTTGCTTGCGTTTGTCTAAAGGCTGTTTAAGGTTTGGTTGTAGTTGTAGTTGTTGTTGTTGTTGTTGATGATGAAGTTGTTGTTGCAGTTGGGGAAAAGGTTGCTGTTGTCGTTTAGAAGTGTTGCATTTGTTTTGTTGTTGTGATATCTCTTGTCCCATATTTTAATTAATTGAAATATAAGAAGCTAAAATTAAAAAAAAAAACAAAAAAAAAAATTATGAATTATAAAGAAAATAGTTTAAAAAATTCCTGTAAAAAATTTTATTTTTCTAATTTTTATCTTGATTAATTCGAATTGCCTCTTTCAATATTTCAAAAATATATTTGTTATAAGTTTGACATTTTTAGCCTGTTCCAGGTAAAATCTTAACAGGAAATTCTTTGTTAATACAAAATAAATTTTGTCGAAAAAGTGTTTTGCTCAGACGCAATTTTTTTCTGAAAAAAATTTCACTCACAATTGTCGCAACTAAAAGTGAAATATTGAAGTTTGATATATTTGAAAATTATATATCAAACGACTAAGTAATGATATATAATTTTAATGTTATACAATTTCCATTTCTTTGTGTTCCAAATCTTAGGAAATTTTGTCAACTCCTACTACCAGTAAATACTAGTTTATGTCATTATTCATTCAGTTTCTAAGCTGAATCAAATTCAAACGGCGAACAACTCAAACCACGTTTAATGATACACATCTAAAACTGACAGAAAGAAAATTATATAAAACGGCAATGAACTTGAATTCATAAAATCGTCATAAAAATCATTGAAATGTTTGGACCCCACAAAAGGCCTGTGGAAGACAAAAAGAAGTAATGAAATGCCTACAACCTGTTATACCACAAATGAAAACGATGCTGGACTCGGCAGTTTATGCTTTTGAAGTTATTTGTCTGTTGTAAAACTAAATAAATAAAAACAACAAATAAAAAAACAATTGACATAATTTATAATAAAATCTAAAAAAGTAATAAAAAAACTTACATTTGCTGTGGAGACCAGCAACAGAAATCATGCGACTATTAAATATTAATATTAATATTATTTAATGTTTTCGACTGGTCTGCGAAAGTAAACAAGTTTGTTGCCTAAGTCTTTTGTTTTGAGTACTGATCACAACTTCACACACAAAAATGGTTTATTGTCACATATTTACGAATTCAGTCTTAGTTTCAGTGAATTGAACACTTCGCATTTCTTTCATTAATACTCTTAAACAATAATTTAAGCTTTCCGGTGGTGCGGATTTCCTTCCTCTGTAAATATGCTGGGGCAAAAACAAACTTGTAGGCCTGTTTGTTAAATAAGAGACAGAGTAGTTTGTATAAAAAGCAAATCATTTAATGTGCAGTGTTTAAAACTGCTGTGGAAGCAAGAAAAAGCGGCAAAAAGATATTTTTCTACTAAAAATAACAAATAATTCAAACATTTACTTAACACACATTTAGGGGCATCACGTAATTTTCTTTATAGCAGGCCAGGGGAAATTTTATAAACTAAACAAAGCTTAATGATTGCTAAGCAAATAAAAACTAAATAAAATGTCATTCTTCTGGTCCTGCCAGACCAATCGATTATTACAATTAATTAATTTTGATTAAATTTGAACTATCTCCAAAAATTGAAAACCGCATTCAATGTAAAGAAAAGATAGTTGCCTGATTGTTGATACCAACAAGAATAATATGTTGATTTAATTGTTCCCTGCCAAAACACGGGATTATTTCATATAGCTGCTTTGAAGTATTGTTCCCCTGGCAGCATGCAATGGTAACAGTTAAAAAAAAGTTTGTATCAAACTTATTGAACAAATCTACATTCTAATTTATAGATAAAACATTCCTAATCATGACAGCAGGGAATAGCATACTGTCAAGTCGGCAGGGGAAAGAATGATGTAAACAGTCTTCCCCTATTTTAAGTGTTAAGCTGCAGCGTGGTATTCACACTATTACCTCCAAAAAGTTTCACTTAAGTACCACTTTTTGTGTGTTTGCAATTGCAGGTGAAAAAAGTTCAAGTTTAAAGGATTTTTATGAAAACCACTTTTAAGTTTGTACATCCATCCTTGTGGAAACCCACAAAAACTACTTCCGTTTGCATAATCAAAATCCAACAAAATTTATTTTCAATTCAAACCACAACTTGTTATTTGCATGCGGTTTTAAAATCATCTCTCTGGTTGCTTAAAGTTTATCTTTAACTTCATTTCAACAAAAAGTTAAATTTATTGCTTTAATTTTAAATCATGATCTCGAGTAAAAAGCAGTGCCTGTGTGGTTTCTTCTCTGCCAAACACAGTCGTTCATATCTTTCTACTTTACATACGAACATGCATCAGTGGCAAAACAAATGCATTTCAACATTGTGTTTTGGGTTTAGAAAACAAAAACACATTTAATTTCTTTGTTGCACGCAATTGCTCCATTGTCTTTGTTGTTGTTCACAAAAATTCACAAATTTGTTATGAATTTATTATTCCATAAATCTTCCGTATTTAGATATATATTTGTGCAAAATCTACACTCAAAGAAATTTTGTACTTGAAGTATTTTAGGGGTGTTTTTGTTTGTGAACAATAAGAATTAGAGCACAAATTATGCCTTCTCAAAACTATAACCGAATTTTGAAACTCATTTTTAAATTATAAATGTCGAAAAAAGTTTTAAAACGTTGTACTTCTTTTTGAAATTGACTTTTGCCAATTTATTAAATAATAACTTGAGAAAAATTTCATATATGAATTTCATTTCAGAAAAATGTTTTACACCGCTAATTATTTCTCTTATACTTTTTTGCTGGCAAATATTTTATTTGCATTTATTTTCCCCTTTTTTATATTGTAAATTTTACATGAGTTTGAAATGTTTTCATCTGCCCTCCTCATCTTCATTTTAACAATGCGCTGGTTTTTTTCGGTTTAATTGTTTTACTTTTGCTTCTTGTGGTTGGAAGCTCAACAGAAAGTTCACGGGTTGAAAGTCTTCAACAATTGCAAGCAAATTCCAACTGCAACAATGCAACAATGTTAAATTATTAAAACAAAAGCTGTAAAGAAACTTGCTAATAAGTTTATTAACTTTAAATTTTAGATAATAAATTTAAATGAAAACGTTTAAAGTGAGCAGGTTTTTAAATAGATTAAGTTATCAATCAAAGCGAGATATTGTACAAGAAGTACAAGAAATACTTTTAATCAAAAAAAAAATAAAACTTGTTACGATTTTTATAATACGACCATGAGACTGTGTTATCAAATAGTTGCTCTTAATTGTACAATTGCAAGCCTTTATCGTGCGCGTTTTTCTTTTTGGTAAATTAATTAAATTTTGTTTTCTAAAGCGCTGACGATACTCTCTCTATTCATTATTAATCGTTATTTTGTGTAAACGTTACGTTTTAGCACATTTTGTTTTAAGCGTTTTTTACTTCAATCTTATATCAATAAATTTTTTTCTAATTTTTAAGCCAGTTTATGTTTAAGGATGTTGGCAGAAATTATTCTAATTGCAACAGTTAAGCCCGTTTTGTTGCAGCGCCATCTTTTGTTTAATTTGATGCTTTTTAACACTTATTCGTATTAAAAATTTGTTGAGGGTTTCTTTTTGCAATTTTTGAATAACAACATGTTCCAAGATGTCTTGAGGAATTTTTTTTAATTATGATGAGGGTTTTTTTGTGTAAGGGTTTTTTTTTTTTTTTAATTAAAATTATCAGATTTTTTATAATTTTAGTTTAGTCAGTTTTAACGAGTTTTGATTCAATATTGCTTTTTCAACAGTGAAAATTTTCATTTTAAGAATTTGGTATGGATTTCAGATTTTTATTATTGCTTTAAAGATATGAACTAAATATTATTTCTTTTAGTCATTAAAAACTATACAACGTTTTAATGGTTAAGCTTTTATATGTATATTTTATGTTTTTTATTCTTTTGTTAACTTTAACTGTAACGGCCTCGCAAATTTTCCTAATAATTGCATTAAAGTTTTATAATTTAAATTACCCTTGACAATGGAAATTTATTTTTAAACACTCTCGTTTGTTTCTTAAACTTGTTATCTTTCTTCAGTCTTGTTTGCAACTAAACTCTTTGATCTGTAACACAATCCTTTTAAACCATTTTAAACGGACGTCAAACATCCAGCAGTTGTCGATCAAAAACACAAATCACTTTAAGAGAAAGACAACAAAAAACTAAAAATCATTTAAAACAACAAATAAGAAACATAATTTTGGCAAAGTGATGCACATAATGACACATGACATGTCTCGTTAAATTGAATAGCTCTAGTTTTAATTATGAGCAAAAAAAAAAAAGAAGTCATAAAAAAATGAAATAAAAACAGTGTGTAACTCAGTTAGAGCTTTTTAATTGATTGAACTGATTATTAAAAATTTACCAAAAATATGTAAATGAATTGTAAAAATGATTAAAGTTAAAGCCGGTTTTATATCTATTTATTTAAAATTATTATATAATATACAATATCAGTAGCATGTTCAAGTAAAATTCGGAAACACGGCTTATATTTTGTTTGCAGTTGTACCAATTAACCCATGGAAAAATATATGGAAAAATGTGCTGAAAAATTGCAAAATCATTTAAAAAATGCCCACAATGCAAACAACAAAAATCCAAAATATGAGGAATATGACATAAGAGGAATAACATATATTCTAATATGTAAGAAAATTAAATTTTATAATTCCTAAAATCCCTCTGAAAATCGCCTAAAGTCATAAAAACAAGACAAACTACGAAGAATTAAAAAACATTGAATTGTGATTAGTTCTCAAAACTTTTGGAATTTTTAAGGAAATCTCAAAATTGCTTTCCGAAATTTAGTGCCCCAAAAGTAAGAATACCACATATTTTAATATGTTTTTCTTTAAACTGTTGCTTGAACTGCTGATGATAATTTAGTTGGAATACAAAATTTTCAATTCGTAAAATCGTTGTAAGAAATCCCTTGAAAAGAAATTTTATATTTTAACTAATTAATTGGAAATATATATATATATATATATATATATATATATTTAAATGCCATTATATTGACCACATTTTATGTCCGGTTTGTTAAGCTGCTTTATAATATATAATATTATAAATTCCGGTTATTGTTTTAGAAATCTCATAACCGGGGAACTTTTGTTTCCCAATTTTTAAATTTGAGTTTGGTTTGCTAAACACTGAACAGGCAACTAATTTTTTTCTAATTCCTCAAATTCCCAAAAAAGTTTCGAAAATTCCCAAAAATAAGATCATAAAATTTTACTTAAAATAGTTTAAATAAACGATGCCGTCAATACCATTCGATCGTGCCAAATATTTGTTAATTCATGTTTATTTTACGTAACAAAATTAAATGACTTTTTCAAATTAAATCTGCTGGCTAAAATGTATTTCAAAGCAAAACAAACAGTGACATGCGTTGGCATGCATGAGTTGAATTTTTGTTTTCAGATGGTGCATCGTTTGAAATTTTCATTTTGCTAATTAACCAACATTTTGGTGGTTTTATATTATAGTTTTCTTTTAACAAATTTAAGCATTCATGCGTCGTAGGCTTCTTCATGATGGGCTGAGTGTAGCAGCGATAATTTGTTACTCTCTTTAACTTGGTCAAATCAATGCGGAAATGTGATCAATCAACAACATGCACGCTCATGCACGTATTGTGAACAAACAATTTTTCGGTTCCTCTATTTAACGTAAAATTTATTGGCCTTAAAAAAAATAATTAAACAAAAAATAAGTTTATTTAGATGTGTGCTGTAGCTCAAAGAGGAAGTGAGTAGTTTTTGGCCCAATTAAATGTGGTCTAAATTTGCCGATTTTCAGGTTGCATTTGAAGAATTTAAACCAAGAAAAGAAAAAATGGTTAAAAACAAAGTGAACAGAGGGCAACAGAAATATAGTAAAATTTCAACATTGAATCACTCCCTGTACAAAAAATATGTAGAAGAAGAAAAATAAAATCAAACATCAAAAAAGTTCATAATTATAAAATTATATGACAACTTTGATAAATTAATGAAACTATATCTTTACAGACGCCAGAAATAACTAATTTAGAAAAATTCCCATAGAAATATTTTGAAAATTTATTTTATATGAAAAACTTAAAACGTATTTATAAGATATATGCAGGATGTGTAAAGAACTGCTCAAGTTTCCGCATAGATTAATTCGCTTAATTTGGGGTTATTATGGGCCACGGACGCCAGGGATGAGAACCTCTTACCTGGATAGTTGTGTTTACAAATTTCTTTAAAGAAATCAAAAATTATCCACCACAAACATTTTTCTCAATGCTTCCTGTTGTACCCAATTGCCACCAAATTGTAATTGTTGTAGGAGCGATAAATTTTCATTGTTTATGTAGGTTTTTTGCCAGCGCTATAGTTTATTTACTTGATTGTAAAACTTTGAAAACGAGTTATTAAAAGCTGCACAAATTAAGTGGCCTCAAGACACATGTTGCATAAAACTCTGCCAGATGGTGGTAACTGGAGGCAGATGTAAATTCGATTGCAGTTTAATTTAAATGGTAAATGTTTGTTTATTTGTATAATTTAAATTTATTTGTTATAAGTGTTTTATTGTTGTTTTAATGACTTTTTTATATATAAAAATTAATAGTTTCGTCACTTATTCACTTAAATTGAGTTTCTCTCTTTTATAATGAATTATCACTTTTAACTATTTTGGGTATATATTTTTTCTTTTTAAGTGTTTTTTTTATTAAAAACTACTAAAACTTCTCTCCAGGCAGCTTTCAATTTGAACACCGAAACTTTATGCGGTCTATTCGATTGGATTTTATGTCATTTATTGCCTGCTTTTATGTACTAGACATGCCCAGAAACAATTATTTCCATTGGCCTTGCGTTTAATTGCAATTTTAATTTCTTTTTATTTGATGTTTATTTTATTTTGCTTCTCCATTTGTTTTCAAGTGCTTAATTTAATCACCGTTAATGGCTCACTTTCTTCTTTTTATACACAGCTCTTAAAATTGTTTGTGCTAAGCCACGATGTGACAGCTCTTTCACTTTAAAATCAACCGTTTTCTTGTGCGTTTACGTTGTTAACACAAGCCCAGCTCTTGAAACAATGATCGCTCTTTTACAATTTCAAAGTCTTATTGGCCATATGATGATATTAATTTTGGATTTGTTAGCGAGCACAAACGTACGTGCTGTTCATCATTAACAGCTGAATAGTCATTATAGCATTCGTTTGCATCATAATTATCACTCCATTGGCATAAATTGAAATCATTATTAAGTTATTTGGTAATAAAAGCTTTTTTATACAGACCAAAGCTTTCTTGATAATAAAGAAGAGCAAATAAGTTGAAGGAAAGAAAAAAGCTTTTTTTAAACATTGAATGCCAGAAAAGAGATACCACAGTGTTGGAATACCTGCTAGAAAACTGCTTAAAAATGTTTTCTCAGCTACAGCAGGAGTAAATGATATACATAATAAAAGTTTTCTGCGAGTATTCCTCTTGCATGATACCAGGGGAGAGGCAGAAAGAAGAAATCAGTTTTTCACCACCACTTAGCGAATTTGTTTGTTTTTAAATAGATTAATAAGCAAATTTTTATAAGCAGTTCTTCGATTTTACTTAAGTTATCTGCGGTTTTGATCAGCCGCCAGGGGAGTGACTTGAAAACAATTTTCTAGCATTAAAAGTAAACAACCGCTCTTGCTCTTCACTGCCTAAATTATTAATTTCTTCAAAATTGTGCATATTGGTTATATTTTCTCTTGATTTATATTTTTAAGGCCAGGGTAGTGACAGAAAAGCCGGATAAATTAAAGTTTTTAAGTACTTAACTTTCAGAATAAGTATCTTACAAGTGTCATAAAGTTGTTATAACAAAATTTTTTTTATTTTAATACTTTTCTTCAAAATGCCTGCTGCAAATATTAATTCTTCTGTCTTTTTTATAGTTTTGTGTTTTTAATTTTTCATGAGTTTCAAAATCCAATGAATAAAAACTTCTGACAAAACATAAGACTTTTCACATCTCTTAGACGTCTACTCTGGCAACACTGATGAAGCTCATTTACGCCTTGTCTGCGAAAACTTTTTCACACTTTCGCTTTCATTTCAAGTCAACAAATGCGAAAAGCAAAAGCAAGCCATGGTTTAAAGTAAATACAGAGAGAGAAAGCCTCTCTCTGGCACTTTCTTATTGCAAATGTGAAGAAAAGCTTTCTTTGGATTTTTATTTTTTACAATGACACTTTTGGTTTTTGTTTAACACATTGATCATGCGCAAACTATCAACCGCTGGCAGTACGTGACTTTTTATCAATTTACTTTACTACCTTTTCAATAACCTTTTTTTTTCATTTTCATGGAAAATAAATTTAAAAAAACTCTGTCAGATATAATTTTCAGCGAAATATTTTTTGTTGAAATCATATTACGAGTATACATATATTTCGTTTCGATTTAATTTTCTATTCGTGTCCATATTCCACATGTGTGGATTGGTTCAAACAACTAGACAATAAAATACTCATTTCTTTCTATCTTTCTATCGGCTGCAAACCGTAATATGTTGCAATAGTCAATTAATTTATTCAGGTGTATGATTTTTATTGCTAGATTTAACCACATTTAGTCAAAATATAGTTGAAAACAAAATTGTGTGATCATAAAACTTTTATAATAAAACCTGTTCAGAAAGCCACCCATTGGTGTTTATTTTTCTCACAACTAATATTATTAAATTACTGTAATTATGGTAATTTGTCGGCATTAATTCAGAAAATCGTCTAAACAGCTAATTTTTTCCATAATTATTTGTTACAAAATATTTTGCATTGAAAATGTTTTACTCAACTATTTATTGATTATCGCACAAGAAGGTTTTCGTATAAAAATATATTCCACAAAAATATTCGAATAATATTTGAGTATTTATGAGAATAATTATTGATTGCAATTTCCGACAAACAAATATTCGAATAGTTGTTTGAATTCAATGTTATATTGAAAAATGTTCGAACAATTGTTCGATTTAATTTTCCGTAGCAACTATTTCGTATAATTATTTGCTTAAATATTTTTTGTAAATTGAGTCATTGTAATTCTCTATAGAAATTTATTAAATATAACTCTTTAGAGCATTTTTTGTTTTATTGTTCCTTGCAATTTCCAGGAGATTATTCTTCAAATAATTATTCTCGGCAACTATTCGAATGGTTGCTTAAATTCAGTTTTGTGAAGGAAATGTAATACTTATTCGAATAATTACTCCAATAGTTCATCCATTTAATATTCTGTAGACATTTTCTTTAATAACTATTCATTTAAATTTCATATAGCAGATGTTTCGTTACAACTTGTATATGGAAAATTTTTCGAACTACTATTTGTAACAATTTTTTACAGTTTCCTATACCAAGTTATTCAAATAATTTACGTTTTAAATATAATAATAATTTTTCAAATAATTTTTGCAATAATTATACGATATAACTTTCTAAATTTTTGGAATAATTATTCCTTTTCAACTTTCCATGGACTATTTTTCGAAAAAAAAACATTTTTTATTGGAATTTTCTATAGAATTTTTCTTTAAATTATTTGTTAAAATATCTTATAAGTTTTTCGTTCTTGGAAAGTTTGTTATATGGCGTTGCCATACCAAACAAATGTAAATTCTACATATTTAAAGTTGATTGTTGCCTTCACAAAAATATATGTAAATGAAAACTCAAAATAAAAAAATTGGAAAAGCCGGAAACTTGTTTAGATATTTATGGAGTGTGTAAATGCAGCCTTAGGCAGTTTAGTTGCTTTCTTTCGCTTTAAGTTAAAATCCAAACAAAGATTTTTATCATGAGTTTATTTATGAGGTGGTATAAAATTTACATAAATACCATTTGAAATTTAATAAATTAATGGAGTTTTATACATGAAGTTTTGTTAATATCTTTGTTTGGCTGCATTAAAGTTTTTAACAAACTAGAAGCTTTACAAGTGCCACAATGAAAACGAAAGTTGCAAAACAAGCTCTGCAGCATCATCCAGCCAAAGTATATCAGTGTACAGCAGTTGTAACGTTTGGCGCTAAAATGTTGCTATAAATTACAAAATTTGTAAAAGAAAAACCAAAAACAAACAAAACACAAAAACTCTAAATCTAAGGTCTACTTCCAATATTGTAATGAAATCAAAAAGAAAAGAACTCTAAAATAAAATCGTACATTGTTTGTTTGGCTGGCATGTGGAAAATTAATTTTTCTATTCGTTTTCAAGTGTCATTTGTGATTAATTTTGCTTCTTGTGACAAACAGTTAAAGAAAAGCACTTTTATATTTGGTGTATTCATGAAGTAATGCTCCATTATTGTAGCCGTCTGTTATCAGAAACTTTATAAACAACCTTGTCAAACTTGCATAATAAATCAAATAATCGACGGTTATGAAAAAGAAAGTTGTTGCAAACATAATGTTTTACTTCACGTTCCAGCAAAGATCTTACAACGCTGTAACTAAATATATTCAGCAAAGCTGTCGTTGACTTAGAACAGAATGCAATTGCTGATAATATAGTCAGCGACACTAATTAAGTTCACAAAATGTTGAACAACAATTGTAGGCTTTCAAAATATTGATAACGGCGTCGGAAAACTTCGTAAAAGCGCTTCTTGTATTAAGTATTACATACACATACATACTGGCATGATCCTTGGAGCCATTGACAAAGGAAATCATCTTGAAAAGTCTTCTCCATGTTCTTGTGAATAGCATTAAATGCAAACACATAAATCGAGTACTTGCTTATGGTCCTACGAGCCATTATTCAGTCCAGCCATATTTAATAACTAAAATTACTTTTCAAAATTAAATTTTACATTGACTTTGGTCGTTCACTGCAGGTCGTACTTTCTGGATATGTTCAGATTTTTTAAGATTTATGTCGTGTTTCATCATTTTGCAAGTATTTCAAATAACGAAAAACCCTATTTGTAGTCCATTTTGAAAATTGAGTGCTAACTTATTAATTCGTATACACCAACAACACTGTTTACATTTATTTTAAAATTAAATGCTTTGAACACTAGAATTTCGGTATGAAGGACCTTTCGGACCTATATTAAAAATAGCATTCCAAAATTTTTTGGCTGCCGTTTTACAAAGCTTTAAATTATATATTACACATTCAATCGTTTATTCTTCCGATCTAACAAATGATCTATATCAGTTATTTGCCGATAAATCATTATTATATGGCCGAAAACAAATCTGCATTGACAACAAACAACCCGTTTCATCAACATAAGCTGCCCACTAAAAACTGTGTAGAGTTTTCCTGATCATGACACCACACCACAGATGTGCTGGTGGCTAAACCGCTCCGTTGTCAATGTCAATGTTACGAAATCCAAATCTCTGCCGTTCAACTATAAAACTTAATATGTCTGTCTGTCTACGTAACATACAACATGTTCATGCAAATGCTGTAAAACAAAAAGAGATCGAAAAAACAAACTATTTATTTTTTCATCTCAAAGGCACCACAACCACTTACTGAAATCACAGAGTTTGTAGATTATTACAATGTTAACAAGATATTTTTAGTTTTATAAGCGTGGAAAAAGTTAAATCATAAAAAAAACAGTCTCTAAATGTATATTGGCCTATCAAATCGATTTTTTTGTGATCATTAATAAAGAAAAAAAAGGCGAGAAAAAAACGAATGTAAACAATGCGGGAAAACACAAACCGGCTTCAATTGCAGCCAAATGCCGGAAGTGAAATAAGCTGTTGTTTTAAGACAAATTGTTGCCAGACTATGAAGCTTAAAATAAACCCAGCAAACATTTTGCCTTATTGTGTGTAAAATTTTAAAGACTTCAGTGGCAAAAAATTGGTGAGGAAATTTGACTTTAATTAAAACATTCTATAGACTTCTTAATGACTTTTAGAAATTGATGAGTTAAAAGTTCATTTGGGCAGCTTTAAGAGTTCGAAGGACCATATTAATTTCTTTTTTTTTCCAAGATAATGGAAATATTTTCAAACCATTTGGAAGTTTTTAGCCAAATCTGCCAACTGATTTGAACACCCTCTAGGAACTGTCTTGTGCCAAATTCATATTCATACTAATAATTTCCGACTTCTTGCTGTTAGCGACTATATGAATCCGATCACTTAAAAGTTGTACATTATTGTAACATTTTATTAATTGGGGTTACTTTAACGGTTCTAGTCACTTGATCATGTTTTGCTGTGCACGACATTGGAAAGAGTTTCAAACTTTTTTTCTAATCATATTAAAGGAAACTTAATCACTAAAATATGCCATACTATTATACTTTAATCAACGCATGGCAATATTTTGAAAGTTATTTGAATACTATTTAGAAACTTTGTTATATCAAGTTCATCCTTCGCTCCTAATAATGATTTCACTTTTAGGGACTGTAAGAGGTTTGCATTATTCATTAGCATTCTATATATTTGAGTAACTTTAATGGTTCGAAAGAAGATATTAATTTCTTGTTCAACTATCGCTGGCATTTATGATGTGCCACATATTGTGATTAAACCAAATACTTTGATTTTAATCAGTTTTCTTTTATTGAAAACTTGAACGAGCACTAACGTTCCAAATTCATGGGACGGTCTTTTAATTTATTTCATTAAAAATTAACAATCGGCGACATAATTTAACTGCATTTGAAAGTGTTTCCCCTTTTTGCTTTTTTAATATTACAAAACTTTTTCTCTATGATATAACCAGCAAAAAGAAAGTAATTGAGCCAAAACTATTAGTGGGCAACTAATTTCGTCTAATAAAAAAAACCAATTGTACGAATTTTTATTACGTACTTGCACGATTGCTTTCCTCCCTCAAAAAAAAAAAAAAAAAAAGAAACGAAACAAGATCATTGTGCTCATCTATTATTTGTGCAGTTTAGTTTTATTGTTCACCTCAGCACATAAATTACTTTTGCACCTAATATTATAGCTTACACCTAAAATACCTTTGCGATTACTAAGACATTTAAAGCCAGCAAAATTACAACAAAAGAAAAATCTTCTTCTTCAAAGTGTTGGATTTTAAACGCATCCCCCGTGTGCAGGTACTGGCTTTTCAACAAATCTCCATTCACTCTACAGATCTCTCCAGCGGTTAATAGTTGCTTTTCTGAAGCGGTCTTAAAGTCATAAATTAGTAAATTTCATTTATTAAACCATCTATTAAATAGTCTGCGCGTAATTTAAAAATTACGAATTCGTTTTTGAAATCTTCCATTGGATTTAATGAAGCAACTTGTTGCTTTAATAAAAATCATCTTATAATTAAAAGTCTTAAAATGTTTTGTTTTTGTTTGTTGCTTTGGTTTTGAATTTTTTACTTAATTTGTTGTTTTCTTATTTTATGAAGTCTTCATGTGAACAAAAACTAGCCAATAAGATTTTATTGCTTCATTATCCAGCCATCTTTTTCTAAATAAATTTAATCGTGTTTTCTGGCGCTTGTACTCAAATAACATGCTACATAATTTAACAAAACGGTTTTTTGTTAAATAAATACAATTTAGATTGAAGTAAAATGCACTGACAGAAAACAGCCTTAGAACACAAAGAATTCTCAAAGATGAAAAAATAAATTAAGACAAGAAAAACCTTTTAAAAATGATTCACGACAATTTTCAAAGTCCCCTTTAGTTATGATCAATAACATGAGTGGTGCGAAGGACCGTAAATAAATGAACGGTTTTTAAAACTGGCATCAGATAGATGGTAAATATTCTCACCGGGGTTTATGATTTAAGATGTTAAAACAAGACACCTGATGTAAACCAGTTTAGAATGTTCAAAACTTTATTATCAGTTTTGCAATGAATCAAGTAAGTGGTTCAAAGGACCACCTTCGGTATTCCCTAATTATATGTACAGCTTTGATTGTCAGCGGAAGTTTAAAATGCTGGCTATTTACTTGTCTTAATCGAAGAACAGTATACATTCATATAGTAAGTAAAAGAATTATCTTGCACAGGTTTTTCCTGATTTGGTACTTTTAACATTTTCACAGCAATAAGACACTTAACAGAAAAAGAGTGATGTTTTTCCTTTTTGTTGTGAAAAATAAACCATAATTCCGACCGTTTTCCTTATTCGAAGGATCATAAACATACAATCAATAGCTCTGACTCGAAATACTTTACTTTGAAAATTTTCAAGCGAATAAAAGCTTTTTTGAAATAACGTGGACAGTTTTACTAGTTTTTACTTGAAGAGCTTCTACGTAATTTTAATGCAAAAGTTTGATTAGCTTCTTCTAATTCGAAGGAACTTAACGTGTAATCTGTCTGAGCTGATGTGATCTAATATTAATAGTATTTCTTCGACGCCAAGTTCAAGAAACATCTTCAGTTGCCGGCAGAACTTTAAAGATGGTTCAAGGCAAATATATTATTGAAATATCTTCTTCTTTTGGCGCTACACTCCGGGGTGAACCTGGGCCTCAACCAACAAGCTATTGCAGCTGGCACGGTCTTTAGCCAGCATCCTCCAATTTTGCACACCAAGTTGGCTGAGGTCCCTCTCCACTTGTGTGCGCCATAGGTTCCATGGGCGTCCTCTATTGCGTTGTCCCACTGGTTCACAGTCGAAATATAGTTAATAATTTGTTTATAAAGACCAGAAGTACCATATTCTTGCTATTAAAATATTACAAACCAGCCAAATGCACTGAATGAAAAAAACTCAACTTTATACGAGGGAACACCATTACAACGGGCAGTTAAATTAAAGCCAAAGTTAAGATTCGAAAGACCAACAAACTTAACAGCAATAGAATATCTTCCATTCCATCGGTTTCTGCTGTAAAGTAATACATTTGTAATAAGTTTACGCCTGTAAAGGTCACGTTTTCTTTTTACTATTTTCGTCCTTTTCCTATTAAAATCCTAGTTTTAGTTCAATTTATTTTATTTAATTTTTATGAATTTCAAATTTTTAACGTGTAATAAACGAAATAAGCGTTTTTATTAATTAGTTGAGGCACTTTAAACCTTAAATACGTATTTTTCATTTATAGCTAATTAATATTAATTTTTTATATTACAAAAAGAAAAATTACCCCGCTGAAGAGTTGAAAAACCTAATTGCATCTTGAATTTCATTTTTATGGGCTTTTCGTATGATATATGTATTTTAAGTTAATTCACAACTAACAAGTTATTTGCAAAACTTTATGTTGCGTAGCTAATAAATGCAAAAAGAAGTTAAAAATAAAATCATTAAAATTCAATCCCGCACCCTGGGAATCAAATCATTTGTAGAGAAACAAGAATTGGAGCTTAACCGCTTTAAAGAGTTCTACAGGCAAAATTTAAATTTATTTATTGTTTTAAATGAATCTTTAATAAAATGTTTATTTTTAGATACATACTTTTAAATAAGAATAAATTTCTGTTCCATATTTATATTTATTCTTTGTTGTTGTGTCGAAACTAGTGTGTTTTTACACGGTAGGGAAGTTACCCCCACGCACAACCCCCGAAACCTGGAGGACCGGGTCCTGGTTTAGACCCCTGGACAGAGGGGATTCGCTGCACACTTTGGTTCACCTCTAAGCGGGTGCTGTAGGGGCTATCCAGGGGCGCCACGGGGAGGCAGTATGTCAGCTTGACCAGTCCATTTTCAGGGATCGCTGCTGGCTTCTCGCCAGGTTGAGAGCAATCAACAACTTTGCCCTGAGTGCACTGGCCCATTCCCCCAGTCAACAGTATGAACAACATCAGTACCGAGATCAAACGCAGAATAACTCTTGCCAATCGCTGTTTCTTTGGGCTCAAGAGGCAATTGAGTAGTAAGGCCCTTTCTCGAAAAACCAAGTTGACACTATATACCACTTTGATAATCCCTGTACTTCTTTATGGCGCAGAAGCATGGACGGTGTCGAAGGCGGATGAGGAAGTCCTTGGTATTTTCGAGAGAAAAGTTCTGCGTTCAATCTTCGGCCCTGTTTGCGTTGATGGTTTCTGGAGAAGAAGATTCAATCATGAACTGTACGGGTTGTACAGCGACATGAGCCTAACCAGGCGCCTACGGATCCAACGGCTAAGATGGTTGGGCCATGTAGAGCGCATGGAGAATACTGCTCCGACCCGTAGAATCTTCGATTCCGAACCTGTGGGACAACGCAGTAGAGGACGCCCACGGAACCGATGGCGCACACAAGTGGAGAGGGACCTCAACCAACTTGGTGTGCAAAATTGGAGAACGCTGGCTAAAGACCGTGCCAGCTGGAAAACTTTGTTGGTTGAGGCCCAGGTTCACCACGGACTGTAGCGCCAAAAGAAGAAGAAGAAGAAGAAATTTCTGTTCATGTTGTGGTTTCTTTATAAAGAAAATCAACATAAGAAAAAATTTACGCGTAATAAACACCCATAAAACTGATTGTTAAATTAACAATTTACAGCAGCAACATTTTTTGAAAATTAAAAACATTCACTAACAACAATTATTTAGCTAATGGTGCACAACCAGTCGCTTTAACACGAAATGGAATTCAACTCCAGTCAAAAGTCTGTCTGAACGGGGTTTCTAATAAAGGCGGTTATATGTCGTACATACATACATATGTTGTTATGAAATAGCACAAGCTATAGATGGGGTATGAACAAAATTCTTTGTCTATTTGAAAGATCCATGAATGGGAATTTTAACATCATTCATTGTGGGTTCGTGTCGTTCCATTTTGTTGGTTTGTTAAAAATGATTTTTTTCGGCCAAAATTGGGGTCCTCTTCGAAACGCTTCGAACCCCAGAAAGTTTTATCATTTGGACGCAACTTGTCGCGCCGCTGTGGCATTAATAACAGAATAATAAGCACCAGATAAGACAAGCACCAATACAACAACAGGCCATTTACAGGCCGTCCCAATTGAAAATCCGCCTATTATGTTTAAGCAAATTTCCAGCACAATTTATTATATCACTTAACGCTCTTGTTTAAGCCATTCTGGGGTAAAATTTTACTTTAGTTGTGATTGTGTTTAATTATGTATGTTTTATACGCTAACAGTTAGACAAACATCTTTAGCACGCTAAATGATTAGAAATATTTAATTGGTTTTTAGCCCATTTAAAAAACTTCAAAAGGTTCCATTTTACAGAATTCATCCTAAATGATTAAATTAATTAAATTATTTATAAAAATTTTAATTAAATATTTAATTACGTTAAGGAATGATTTTAAGCTTAAGAATATCTGGGATATATAAGTTGGTACAATTTGCCCTTTTTCTAGCCTTCTTTGAAAGTCCAAAAAACAATAGCATCCCCCAAAGACTAATTTAGCGCTGTGTACAGTCTGTTTGTGGCTTCAAAATGGCGTATTATCTATGAGTTATATAGTATAACAATACAGGGCGCTCGGAATAATTTTAACTAATTAAAATGGCCAATGTTGGCATTCACCTGATGAAACTTAAGATCGAAATAATATTGATGTGCCAGCCAGCTGCATAAAATCAGGACAATATATAACCATATATCTATGACAAATAATTATAAGGGAAACCCCCCAAATTTCCAACTCATTATTTACAATGAACTTGCATTTATATACATGAATTGTTACTCAAGTTTCAGAATTGCTTTATATAAAGTTGACGTTTTAGGGCCGGTTGAATTTATCGAGCAGACAATGTCAATTAAAAGTATCGACTTTTTCGCATGTTTTTTTTCGCAAAATTAGTTATTGATTTAGCTTTTTAATTTGTTGTTGGCAATTTCATATCAAATTTATGCAAATATTTGTCTCTTTTAAGCAGCAGACAGAACTTGAAAGTGACACACTGAATTATGACAGGTTGTTCACAGATATTTTCTTGCCATTATTTTAAAGCACATGATTTTATTGCTAACATTCGAAACCCGCGCTCAATTATTACACAACATGGTAAAATATTTCTCTGTTTCTTTAATATCCTACTTTTTAAGTGCCGTCTAAACTAGACAAACGTTAATTATTATATAAATAAATATTATTAAACAAATTTCAATGTTCTCTTTGGACCTTTTTACGTACATTTTTTAAGTTTAGTTTAATAAAAACAACTACTCGTTTTCTTCAATGTTAGTACAAATTGTCAAATGTAATTTTTCATCCCCGATATAAATTAAAATGTCTAGCGATGCACATTTAACATTAAATTTTTTTGTTTGTTTTTCATTGCAGGTAAGAAGATTTTATCTCTTTCACAATGTGGTGGCTGAGGTGAGTTTCGGTTGGGTTTAGAGTTGTGCTAAAAAAAAGTCATTCAATATTTTCATAGTGAGTCTTCCAACAAAATGAAAACAAAAAGAGACATTGATTGAATAGCAAAAATAAAGAGTTAAGAGTTAAAAATTGGAAAACGTTCATAAAGTAAAATTATTACTTTGTTCGAATTTGAAATTTCTTATATCTCTAATATCGAAAATTCGAAATTTTAAGACATGTTAAAGGAATTCTGTATAAGAATTTACAAAGCAAAACTTTATTTCGAAAGTCTAGATGTATAATATTGAAAAAGATTCTTAAATTTACAATGTAGGAAGGAAAAAACGAAAATAAATTCAAAACAAAAATATTAATATTTTAATCAAAGTATTAAAATTATGAATGATTGGAAATTTTGTAATATTTTCTTTTTTAAAAATATCAGCCAAATTCCTATAAGTATTTTGGAAACTTAAAATATAAATGTTGCATTAAGTCACTTGAATTTATTCAATTTATAACTTTAGTTCAAAATAGTGTAATAAAAAATTTCGAACTTAATTTCGAAATATGTTGTTCTCGCAAGATTTGGCTTGAGGCATGTGTTGCGTTAAAAAGTTACAGCTCTATTATGAAATTTCGGAAAAATTGTTGCATATCATAACTATTTTGAAGATAATTTTAAAATTTCTCATAATGTTCGAAACTTTAAACATACTTTTAAAAATTCGAAAAAAATTTCAAAAACGGCAGTTTAAAAAATCAGAGAATTTAAACATAATCTCTAAAATTCGAACATAATTTCAAAAACTTAACTTCAATAAAGTTTTATTTAAAAGAAGCCGCCGGAGTGAATTTCGCGAATGTTTTGAGTTGAAAACAAAACTTCTGAAGGCAAAATTTTGATATTGCACAATTAAAAACCTTGATTTTTGGTCTTACGTATCAAATTTATTTCTTTGTCTCTTATTTGAGTTAAAAGTTTCATATAAATTGCTTAAAAATTACTTAAAATTACTTTTGTAACATTAAATGACTGAAATATTTACAATGATTAATAATTAAAGGTTTTTTTTCGAAATAATTTATCATTAAATTACACTGTTTACCAACAGACTCTGAAAGTTAAAGCAACATTTTTAAATAAAAAAATACTAAATCGATTTCAATTCAATAAATATCTAACAATTATAATTACATACATAAATTACGAAAATTTTATTTGTTAAATAAAGTCAATTTATTATTTTCGTCCCGCTACGAGTTGTCTAAATTTAAACTAGTTGAGGTATCAGTTATATTGCAAATTTCTGGCGGTTCTTCTGAGCCACGTCTAACAAGATACTGCGGCGAACTGAGCCAAAGCTCTTTAATCATGTCGGCACCCTTTTCGGCAATCATTACCACGGGAGCATGAATATTGCCATTGGTTATGGTGGGCATAATGCTGGCATCTATTACTCTTAGACCGGGCACACCATACACCCTGAGCGTGGGATCCACCACAGCCCAGGGGTCTGTGGGTGGACCCATTTTCGCCGTACCTGACATGTGGTAAATGGTCATAGTATATTGGCGTATAGCACAATTCCAATATTCGTCGGTGAAATGGGGTAAGTGCCTACAATTAGGCAGCTGCTTAGACCAAAATCTTGCTCCAAAACGCTTTAAGGCCTGAGTCTCACCCATGGCCACGGCAGCCTTAACGCCTTCCCTCAGCACGTTAACATCATCGGGATGTGTTAAGTAGTTGTGATAGAGAAGAGGATATCGCAGGGGGTTCTTGGTAGCCAGTTTTATAAAGCCTCTACTTTTCGGTCTCAACATCATGGGGAATACGCCGAACACATCGCGATTGTTGATCTCGCTGTACATGTCCTTGTAAAATTCATCAGTTAAGCCATGGGCCATCTTGACCTGCGAACCACCATCCGACATAACAGAACCTGAAGTCATCATAAAATTAATATCGGGCCAGTCATCGCTGGCATTGGCATACTTAGTATTTATAAAGGCCACCGCCTCCAAACCCACACTAGAGGTCAAGGGCCCATCCTGCGTGATGGCATAACGCAGAGCGGTGTTTATATTCACCATTCTTTTCATTACTATCGATATGGGATAATCGATGAGGAAAGCTAGGCCTCCCACTGCAATATGATCTTGTAAATTTTGTCCCACTCCTGGCAGATGGTGCACCAAGGGTAAGCCCACTCTTTGTAGCTCCTCGGCAGGTCCTATGCCCGACAACATCAAAAGATGTGGTGTGCCTATGGCTCCGGCTGACAGTATCACTTCACGGCTGGCATACACAGTTTGCAATTTCCCTTTACGTATAAACTCCACTCCAGTGGCTCTTTTGGTTTCGGGATGTGTCAGAACTTTAGTAACATGAGAGAATAAAGCCACATGAAGATTTTTCCTTAAACGCGCCGGCCTCAAAAAAGACTTGGCTGTGGAGCTGCGTGAGCCACGTCTCATATTGAATTGGTAGAAAGAAAAGCCCGTCTGCTGTTCACCATTAACATCAACTATATCGTAACCCATTTCTTCACCCGCCTGTAGAAATGCCGGTCCCAAAGGAGTATTATAAGGAGCATCCTGTACGGTCCATAAACCACCTGTTTCGGAAAAATAAATTTCTTAAATAATGGTTCCTTTGAACGCTTAGTTCACAAACTCACCTGTGCCATGATACCTTTTATTTTGTGCCAAATAGGGATTTCTTTGGTCTTGTGACTTTCGAAAGTAGGGCAATACATCCTCATAACCCCAGCCGGGATTGCCGAAAGAAGCCCATTGATCGAAATCGCGTCTATTACCTCGAATATACAGCATGGTGTTTAAAACGGAACTGCCACCTATCACTTTGCCTCTGGTCCAGCAGCATCTTTTGTCCTTCATCGCCTGGCAGGCGGTACTTTGGGGTTGAGTTCTGAATTAAAAGAAAATTATTGAAAGGCGAATTCTGTTGATAAAAAACGTTATAAAAATATTTAAGCATGGAATAATTTTTCAAAGTCGAACCTTTAAACAAGTAAATTATGGTTTCTAAATTTTATTTCTTTTTTAACAATTTTGCATAAATAACGACTGAAGAAAATAAAATAATAAATAATATTCTTTCGAGCTTCAAATCTTCGAAGTTAACTTGCAATATCCTCTATGAAATTTTTTAAAGTATAATTCTTGTCAAGCTTTCAATATATTGCATATTCCTATTCTAAACAGAAAAAAAACCAACAAATTTTATTCCTAAAGAAATTGTTATGTGTTTAGTGTTAAACTTGTCTGTATATATGAATATAATTTGGCTCCTCAAGCAAAAGTAATGTATATAGTTTTCGAATTTTCGAAAATTAATTCGAAATAATACAATATTCAAAAATTATGTTTTGCGAATCTTTGATCATCACTATTTGACCAATTACAACCAATTTGGCGTTTATTCAGCTAAACCCAATGACCCACTTTTCAATAAAAGTTACCGGTTTTTAGCACAAAGTTTCTGCCGCAAATTTTACAATTTTCAAAATCATTATTGAATGCTGTTTTAACTTATATACAAGCAGTTCGTTAAAGATGTTTTTGCCTTAAAAAAAATATAATGTTTTCCGCTTGATCGCCTTGTTTGTTGAAAAAATCCCATGTGTTTTTCAAGCAGGCAGTACAACATAACAACAAAAAGTTGCAAAATGTTTTGATTTTGCACGTTGCAATATTGAGTGGTTTTCAATTATTTACTCTCTCTCTCTCTCTCGCTCTCTCGCTCTCTATATATCTTTCCTAACAATTGCCATGTTTTTTATGTATTAAGTGTTTCGTTTGATTTGTTTTTGTTTTATCAAACTTTGAGTGATTTAACAAACAAGATTTGTTTACACTTTCTGAAATGCTGTTTAACATTTTTTTGTTTTTATGTTGCAATTTAAAATTGTGCAGCAATAGTCCATTATAAATAGAACCACACTTTCAAAATATATTTTTTGTTATAAAGGAATTGTGAAAGAATTGAGCATTTACTTTGGAATACGAATGGCAAAACCAGATCCGAACAATTGCCAAATTTCAGTTTCTTAAAAAAAACATAACGGAAATTACCTTTCAGTCCCTCCCTCCTTGGCCAGAAAATGACTCAAAATGGATTTAAGAATTACTTGGACAAATTTATGGAAAAAATTACCAAGTTGATATTTGAATTATTTAAAAAACTGAAATTTTTTACAAACTTATGACTTGTCAGTGCCCTGCCTGCGGTCGGAGCAATAGTTAACCAGGTGAAGCCATCTTAAAAATCACCTATAATTTCTAGATAAAAAATATGTTCTCTTCAGACCAATTTATTCTAAAACAAATGCATGGAATTTTCGTAACATTTTTTCTATGCAATAGAACTGTATATATATATATATATATATGTCTCTTGCCGTCACTGCTCTGCCAGTTGATTCAGAAATCAATTAATGCATTATAAATATCCATGAATATGTAACGTAATTGATGTTTTTTCGTTTTTTTGATAAATAACATATTTTTTACAAAATAGGATGTGAGAAAAACCATTAATATTTTTTCAATTGGTTAAGAAAACTATTCATTTGGAAAGGGACGTGGACGACGTCGTCCACTTCTTTCATTCTAAGCAGATATTTTACAACCCAGACAGAACTGCAAGTTTAAGAAAACTACGATTAACTTAATGATTATGATTTTGAAAGGTTTCTTAAAAGGGACAGGGGAGTAACTCTTTTTATGTACAATAAACTTAATAAAGAAAAGTCACATGAAGTGTGTGTGTGTTTTACGTAACAAATTTGTTTCTATACTTCGGTCTTAAGTTCTGGTTTTACTAAAATTTCCTAATCATTAAAAATTGATTTCTTCTCTCACGCATAGTTACGTACCCATGTTCTCTGTTTCTTAAAATCTTACTCAATCGAAATTTATCTTTTTGCTTTTTTCGCCCCCTGTCTTTAAAGTCTTTTGTATATGTTTTCCTAAAGCAAAAAGAAATGCAAAGCTTTCATTGATCATTTTCTTTGATTGTGTTTTAATTCATTTTTTGTTTCTACACTATTTTCATTATTATTGTTGATTATTTGTTACAAACAAACAAATATTCATATTTTCACAACAAGTGCAATTCACTAGTGTAGTGTAGTGTAGTGTAGTGATTTCATTATGATTCGTTTCTGCGCAAATAACGACAACTTTAACAGCCAGAGTTTGTGAAAATGATTTGTAATCGCACGCGGTAAAAAAAAGTGGCTAAAACGAAATGTTGTTATGCTTCAGCAGCATGTTATTAAAACGGTAAGCTTGAGCACCTGTGCAAAGCAAATCACAAAACTCTTCTCCTCAAGATTTTCGGAGACAGTATGAAATAAATTTATTGAACAAATTTCGTTTTTACTCATCCCAATAAAATTTTAACATATTTTTAGGTCATTCACGCAACTTCATACCCACAGCCAGAAGCAAACCAAACAAAGACTTAAAACATTTACTATATTCCAATCGTTTTTTTTTCAATATTGAAAATTTCTTAAATATTTGAAATTTCTTAAAATATTAAAATATTTGTTTTTAAAATTATTTCCCTCAAAATATTGTATTATTTCATGCAAGTTAATTAAAGGCCTTTATCAATGAACTCGTTTTTGTTTTAGAAATTTCGCTTTTATTCTAAAAAAAGAAAGTTAATTTTAATAGTAATAAATACTTCTTTGTTGTCCTCTTTAAAATGATTCTTTGTTTGAATTTGTACAACTATTTTGATTTTTTATTTCTTTTCACAATGGGCTGTTTAAAGCCACGGTATTGAGATTCAAATTGATTTCTGAGTGTAAAAGTGAATTTATAGAAATCTTTTGTTTAGAAAATAATTTTTCCGTAGGAAACTTGCAATGATTTTTTTCAAAAAAAAAAGATAAGTTGTCGATAATTTTTCTGTAAAAGAATAAAGTTATCAGCAACGTTTCCATAAAAAAGTGTAGCAATAGAATTTCAATACAAAACTAAATAAAGTAAAAATTTTCGAGAGAAAAATCAAACTATCGATAAATAAACAATAACTTGTTTAAACAATGAGTTGTTTCTTTAGAAAGGTAAATTTATCGATTAATTTTATACAGAAAAACAAATCTATCGAAAAAGAAAATTATTAAGAACTTTTCTATAGAAATGCAAAGTTATCATGAATCTTTTATAGTGTACGAGTATATGTTTGAATTTAGTCGGATGTTACATATTTTATTATTTGCCCACCTCGTGCAACTGTTCACAAAAATTATTTTAAAGGCAAATAACAAAAGAATATATGTATGCATGTATGTGTACAATACATGTATGATTTAGCGTTAAGTTGAGCATTAAGACATATTGCACGAAAAAAGAATTCTATTAACCAGTCGTTTTTCAGTGTTTAAAGTCATTAACTAAGGTTGCAGCAGTCCACACAAATTAAACAGACAATTAATTTTTGAACAATATTAGTTATACATTTGATAGATGTAGAAAAATCGACAAAATTTAGTTATATGAGTTACGACTAATTTGAAAATTATCTTGTTTTAAATAAAAAAAAAAAAACATAATAAATCGATATACTTCTAAAGGTTTTATTTTTGGTTGATTAAAACAAAAGACTTAAGACACAATATACGCCTCATCAGCCTTAGAGTGTGTTGAGAGAGGCAGAGGCCTCAAGCACGAGTTATTTATTAATGGTTTTAATATTTTTCACACCTGTGACACAATTGCAACAAACGCCTGTTTTACTTTAGACCTTCCATACATATAGAGCAAACAAACGAAAGACTATTTGAGGTTTTGAGTAATTTGCGGTCGTTGAGCTGCCAAAATTTCTACTACTCTAGTAGCCTTTTCATGTCTTTAATCTTCGTTTTGTGCGGTACAATACTCTTTCATCATTTGTAAAACTTTGTACATAAAAGCAACTTGAACAAATAGTTACTTAATTTTCGGCTCAATTGATTTTAAGATCAAGGTTGTCACTAAATGCAGAGCAAACACTCAATTTTTCAATTGTTTAAGACAACCAAGAAAGCTCTTTTGCTAAATTCAATAACTCAATTACCAAATGGCCTTCAACATGTTGCGTACGCACGTTTTCTTTGAACTTTAAACACTAAAACGTATTAGACATTTTTAAAAGTACGAATGACTTTCTATGCTTTTATACCCGGTTCATTTTCTACATTTCATTGACATTTCTGCTGAAAGCGAAAGTTCTTCTATTTGTTTATGACATTGCGAAGTGTGTTTGGGTGCGTGTGTGTACCAACAGAAAATCAAAAGTGTCAAAACACAAACTGAAAACGTGCAACAAAGAGTTGATGAATAATAAAGACTAAAGACGAATAACGAATAACGAAATACAAGTACTCGTTGACGAAATCAAAGCCTTTCAACAACTCTTATACATTTTCGTTAGCTTGGACAGAGTCACTGAAAATTGGACCGCTCGCATGGGGTTTTCAAATAGAAAAATAATTTCGTTAAAGCTTGTTTTATTCCATTTTAAACATCTAATCTATCTATTACGATAACAAATAACACGGAGATGTCAAAAACATGGCTAAATGGTGCAACTAACTTCGCGCACATTGTTGTGGAAAAATGTAAATTTTACTTCAAAAAAATCTCTTTTACGTCCAAAATGCTTCAAAAGTTTTTCTTACAAAATTTTTGTTTTGTTGTTGTTGTTTTTGTTTTTTTTTATTGACTTTACCAGAAATATGCAAACAGCTGTTCGATTGAGCACAAGTTTTTGTATTTACACTCAGTTTCACTTGCACTAAGCGAGAAATGCAAAATTTTTGGCTCATTTTTACTTATCGATTGCGTAATAATTGTAAATATTTTTGCTTTGAGTGACTGACTGGTTTATACGGAACAGACAACAAGACAGTTTTGTTATTTTTTACACATAAAAAAGTAAAATTACCAAAAATTACCCTGAAATAAATATGTAGTGCATATGAGTTGCCGCATTCAAATAAAAAAAATTGTATTTGCTTATTGTTTTAATATTTATTGAACATTTGATTGTTTATTAACAGATCGACTAAACGAAAGCGTCCTTTGTTAGTTAGCAATTTAATATTAAATATTAAAACATTTTATTATATTCGTTTAACAAAACTACAAGTAAATTACATCTTGAAAATCACAAAACCTCAGCATTAAAATAGTCTAAAAACATCGTCAAGGCCGTCCGTAACTGAAGTTTGCCAGGCAATTATAAATGATTTTAATTTACCATTTTTTTCAATGCCATGACAAGGCTGCGTTTAAATTTAGCCGTTAACTTGATAAACTCTATTAAAAAAATATATGTTTAATAATTTTACATTAATGATTATGTGAGTGGCAGACACATGATATTAAAGTTTAACTGGTCATTTTGGTTCATGACAAATGAAATATATGAATTCACAAGTCAAATGGCAATGAAAGCCTTAAGAAATAATACCAACATAATTATTGTTTAGTTGTTTGAAACGAATTGCAAATTAAGACAGTCTTTATCCAGTGTCCACGTTGCTATAGAAAAGTAAAGATATCTATAACTTTTCTATAGAAAAGCAACCCTATCGACAACTTTTTCCTGGAAAAGCAAAGCTATCGATAGCTTTAATATAATATAGATATATGATATTAAAAAATAAGCCTCGTAATTGATAACCATTTTGTATTAAAGTAATACTATGATTTACTGTTCTATAAAAAGTTGAGCTGTCGAAAAAATTTTCTTCTCGAAACTAAAGTTGTTGGAAACATTTTCGATGATTTTTGTCCACAGCAATAAATTTATCGATTATCTTTGCATTGGAAAATAAACTTAGAATTAAGTTTTTCGCATTGATTTGTAAATCAAGGTGTCGCTTAAAAGAATGAAAGTAAAACAACAACTTTCTGATTTCTCATAATTTCGTTAATAATTGAATGACTTGCTATAAAAGAAAAATATCCTAAGTATATAATTTCATTGGAAAAATTCTGTATTGAACAAACGTGCGAAAAGCTGGCATTTTCTTTTTTTTAATACTTTTTCTCTTTTCCTACACAACTAGTTTGTGGCTTTGCTTTTAGCCTGTTTATTTTTTTTTTGCTTTGTTCAACTCTAATCGTGACACAATTATGTTCATGCCAATTTTACATGATTTGTCCGGTTTGATGATGCCCCCTTCCAAGGTGATGGATTGATGTAAAAGTTTCAAGTTGCAAGTCAGTTTGTAAACAAACTATTACGCTATGAAATCGGCCAAAAACACAACCGCCCATCATAATTTTGTTAACCACTTGATTTTAATTGTTATTAAAAGTTTGATAAGGGGGTTTTTGAATGCCGATGCTGATGATGAAACAAACAAAACCCTTTTTGCCATCTCATCATTTCTTTATACTCCAATTTCATTTTGTTAAACCCATGAGTTTGCAATTAAAGGAACTAATTTAGATATATGTATGTATTTAAATTTGTAATACAAAAAAAATAAGTTTGTTTTTTTTTGCATGACCAATCAATTTCTGAAGATTATTGATGGTTTTTTAAATAAAAATTTAAGGTAAAGAAATTTTGAAACATTTTAAACTTCGTGCACAAACCAAATACAGAGATAAATTTAAATCTGTTGGATACCTAAAGCAGTGTAAGGGAAGAGGTAATTAACTCATGATGAGTACGTTTTAGGGGTTAGATATTCTCTTCCGATAATGGAAATTATTTCTTGCGGCAGGAAAACATTCGAACAATTTCTTCTGCCTCAGTTTATTTTTCAACTCACCTGTATTTCCAATCCAGTTTACTTTTGTGCAAGTACAAGGACAGCAAAGGGACATCAGATATTTCTGTTTCGTGACCACCAGCTTCTAGAAGCAAAATTTTCCAATTTGCAACTTCGGAGAGACGCGAAGCCAACACTGTGCCCGCTGAACCGCCTCCAATTATTATAAAATCATAAATTCTTTCGACTTCCTGAACATTAAAAGGACGATTTTCGGGATCAAACAAATCATAATTATAATATGCTACGGCGGCTATAAGAAAAGGTATGATGGTGAGTTTGCCCACACCGATTATGGTGGTGGCCACTTTTATGGCAGCGCCAATTGTCAGGCCCAATTTGGAAGCACCAATAGCTGCCAAACCGGCTGAGGCCGCCACGCTTGAGGCCGAACTGGCTTTGAACAACAAAGCACCCACAGAAGCAGCTGCTGCACCCAAAGCGGGAACCACTACCATGTTTTCTTTGTCGTTTTATTTAACTTTGCTTTAATAAATTTTATTCAATTATTTTCTATAATTTCTTTCGTTAAAAAAATTTATTTTTTTCGTTTTTAAATGCCTGTTTTATATAAATATTTAATGGCTAAACATTCCATCACTGTATTTTAGATTTTTTTCACGTTTCATATATTATATATTTTTGCCTCCTTAGCATTTTATTGTAAAACTTTCGTTAAAACACCCTGAAGGCAAACGCCATGGAATTCAGTTGAGTTTAATTTCAAACCAAAAAAAGAAAACAATTTCTAAGTTTTGCCATTCACGGGCATGCGCACCATGAAAACCGTTTCGTTTAAGTGTTTCTCGTTAACTGAGTTTAGTTGGGGTTTTTTGTTTGCAGACTGAAGCTTCCAATTCTTGTAACTCAAAGTGAATTTCAACTCAATTTAAAATATCAACTTGTAAAAACAATAACAAAGCGCTTTCAAAAAAACACACAAATACAACTCACGCCTGATAAGTTGCTTTGGTGTTCATACTCCAGCATAAACTCTTCGAAGCAAGTGAGCCCAGCCAGCGCAGACAGCCAGCCAGCATACCAGCTTGCAAGTGTTTTTGATACTCATAAATAATCCAGTGTAAACATTGAAATTTTTGCAATCTTAAATTTATTAAATTTCTTTTTTTTCATTCTTTTTTTTATAAAAAAAAAACACCATTTCCGATTTCAAAAGACTGCAGTTATAAATAAAATCAAAGGAAAAAACTTTTGAAAATTTTCGTACAAAACTTTAAAAATGCAACATATGAAAGCGGGGTTTTCAATAAGGGCTGTTAGATCTTTAAATGGACTAAGTAACAAGCTTTAAATGCAGTACGAAAAAAATGCAGCTGCTATATGAAAGGCCCAAGCATGCCGTAATGTATGAAATACGTGGGATTTTGCGATGGCACGAACACGAGGGGACCTGAAAGCCATCGATTATTGGCGACCTATTGGCATGGCCCTGAGATTTTCGGAAACCAGCCTCCAGAAAAACTAGTGCACCCAAATCGTCGCCTCTAAGAGACGGTGGCGATGCCCAATGCCGTAAGGACCAATGGCGATGCCGGTACAATATCCGCACTAAATAGATCTGGCATTCGTCTGACCTGCAGTGGTTATCTTATTCCTTGGCCCAACTGTTGACTGCCATAATATGCAAAGTCAGCGCTAATGAATACGCATTTCGATAATAAAGTTTTATCATTTGGAGGGGCTGCACAGCTCAACATATAGACCTAAATCATACAATAAATATATTGTTGTATTTAATGTAAATTTTATAGTATATAGAAAACTTATTAAATTTTGTCACGTGTAAACTAAAAAATAAATCAATAAACAGCAGCAACTTAAGGTGTTATAAGACAAGAAAGTAAAACTTATCCAAAGTTAATAATAAAACGCATTAGATCAGCTACTTCTAAGAGGAAACGAGTTTTAAATCGGTCTGCGAATTGAAGTGTTATAGTCTTCGACCGATTTCAGCGCAATAAAAAACGCAATATCTAATCAGAAAATCTAGCTATAAACGTCCAAATCGTAATCTGTAATTTGTAATTACAATCCTAATGATTACTGCATTAATCGTTTAACTACTTATTTCTATGCATGCCACTTTTAACGTTTATCTCCTGAAAATATGTTCATCAGCTCAATGACAAAATGTGCAGATTTTCTTTCTATGTTTTTTTTTGTCTTCCCCAAAAGTTTCAAAAATCAGTTGACATTCATTTTGACCAAAATCTCACTTTTAATTATGAAGTGTTCGTAAAAAACTTATTACAATTCAATCAGGCTCAAGTTAAATTTTTTTATTTCTTATTAATAAAATGTGCAATTTTTGTATATAAAAGATCCATTTAATTAATCATTTACCCAAAACACATTTAATTAATCATTTAATAAATCATCAAATTAACATTTGATATATAAATTATTTTAGGTAAAATCTTTAAAGCCCGATTTAGCGATTTGAAATCACCCAACAAGTACAAAAATATAATCTGAAAAATGCAGAGTTTTTTCTTTAAATGCCGAATATAAAATGCGAATTATTTGTGTGGTTTCAAAATGACATATATCAATTTCAAATCGCATGTATAAAGTTTAAAGGAAAAGTGTAATTTTAAAATCATATGCGTGGTTTTAAGATCGCTTGACCGATTCTAAAACCACTTCTGTGATTTAAAACTATACAATCATTCAAGTTTTTTCGTTTCTTTCAAAATTCCAAAAGTAATTTGATTAACAGAACACACAAAAATCCCCACATGTGATATTATAACCACATATGATCTTACTTTAAAAGTTAAGCACAGATTTTAGTATAGTTCAACTTTGCTTCGAATCGAGGCAGTGAATGCCTTGAGAACATAAATGGTTGAAATTATTTGTTTTCTATAACATTCCCCTCTAGGGCACTCATCCTTTGCCCAGGGATCACAACAAAAGCTGTCGTAATGATAGTTTTATTGTGTTTTTTTTTACAATATTTCGTCAGCTTTATTCATTTTTGCTAAAAATTTAATTTACCTACATTACAACGTCAGTTGTGATCTCCCCCATAAAACTTGCAATTTATCCAGTCTAGATATGTTTTTGTCTGAAAATGGACTGGTCAAGCTGACATACTGCCTCCTCGTGGCGCCCCTGGATAGCCCCTACAGCACCCGCTTAGAGGTGAACCAAAGTGTGCAGCGAATCCCCTCTGTCCAGGGGTCTAAACCAGGACCCGGTCCTCCAGGTTTCGGGGGTTGTGCGTGGGGGTAACTTCCCTACCGTGTAAAAACACACTAGTTTCGACACAACAACAAAGAATAACGCTGGCTAAAGACCGTGCCAGCTGGAAAACTTTGTTAGTTGAGGCCCAGGTTCACCACGGACTGTAGCGCCAAAAGAAGAAGAAGAAGAAGAAGATATGTTTTTGTCAACTTATGCGGCATATTTCGTGTAATAACATGAACATGTGCTGGGAGTTGGGATGAGTTCATCCACACAATGCAACACAAAATGATTGCGAAAAAAAACTTCAAACTTTTAATTGAATAAAAATGATAAGTAAGTTGTGTCGGCCACGTCGATTCAAATGTAGGCTATTTTTAAAAATACTCTATCTTAGTCAAGGCTAAAATGCTGAAACTCACATATCTCTATCTATGGAAACCTCTTAATATGCATAAGTTGGGCCAAAAATCGCATTTAAAGAGCGTTTCCACATAAAAAACATTATCAATTGTGTAGCAAAACCTTTCAATTTCTTCGTCTTGTAGCTGTCAAAAAAAAATACTACATCCGTGAAATATTTAATTCACACATGTATTGCTGTTACTCGAAAACCTCACCGCCTACTGACCTGAAATCTTCGCAGGTCCACTGATCGAGTGCCAATGAGGCCAACGAGGATACGATGTCCTTCTGTGTTGAAATAAACCGATAGCGAAATAAAATAAGAAATAAATAGGCTAAGATTTATGTATATATGACTAATCATTACAACAAGATGGCATCACCGCAATACGTGGCACTCTTTCGATACAACTCAAAGGGGCCATACTAATTGCAGTAGTTGTTTCATTTTATTCCAAAAAAGTTTTCAATTGGCGGCCTCCAAACATCAAATTGTTGTGGTGGCGTCTGTCTAACCACTTCAGTTACTGATGCCAACGCACAATGACAAGTTCAACGATTTAGAAGCACCTCCAAATGATAAAACTGACTGGACTGTGAAGCATTTGGTAGAAAAATCCCAATTTTTTGCTGAAAATCATCTCTGACGACGTCATGCATTATTAAATGACAGAACAAAATTTATTTATACGAATCGAATCCAATCCAGACGAAGCTCACCAAGTGGCAATGCATCGAAATAGCGACAAGGAAGTAGGATAACCCTTTTTTCTTGTTTCAAATTGAACTATATGGATGTAGATGTCATGTGGTTGCGCGGGTGCCACAAGCTAAATTCTGCCTCAACGGTTTGAGGGTATAGTCACGAATTTTTGAAACAACAAAAAAAAAATTGTTTATTAACATTTCATTTATAGCTTGTTTTGGTCACTTTTAACATTTAACCGCCTTTATTGTAACCCCCTTTACTTTTGTACTTTCTTCGGAAAACAGATGTCCTTAAGTGCCTGAGTATCCTACTACTACACGACTCGAAGAACCTATAATCGTTTTATACAAATTTCATTTCCCAGCTTCAACTAAATACAATATGTTAGAGAAGAGCTAAAGTACACATAACAAAGTTTGCTAAATTGTGCTTTAAATGTCATCAACTTTTGTATGTTTCAATTTTAATTTTCATTAAGCCATTCATTACGAAACCGTAACTATTGTATCAACTTTGGGGAAAAAAAAACTATTTTGCTTTGTCATTGGTAGATCTGAAACTGTTTTTGCTTTTGCACGAAGCTTTAAATGTTTCAAGTAATTTGATGGTACAAATAAATATGTACCTTCAATGTGATGAAAGATTCGATAGTGGTCATTTACAAGAAGACGGAGGCAAAAGTACACATTACACACACACACACACAGGCATTAGTTCGAGACACAATATTTGTAAAAGTAATCTGTATAATGTATGATTTAATTTTAATTACTTAACTTTATGAACTGTTGGCAACTAATTAAATGCTCTTAAATACAGGTTGGCACAATCGTTTGTCAGTTGTTTTTTCATTGTACTTGAATTAAAAATTTTGTTTAATTTTTTTTTTTAATTTCTACCTCTGATGTGCTTGTTTGTTGTTGTTTATGTCGGAAAACTAAAACCTTGATCTATTTTGATTTTATCTGTTAAATATTTGTTTTTAAAATTGTCATAACTTCTATATTTTTCGGCAAAACAAAAAAAAAACAAACACTAAAAATTATGAAAAAACTATTACTTTTTTATTGATTTTTTTAATTGACAACCTGGTGTTAAAAGAGTCTTTTGTGATCTGCTCAAAAAAAATATATCGGTATATTTATATAACTTTGTATTTGCTTACTATTCAATTAAATTTTACAAAGTTTGTTAAATATGTTGCTTAAGTAGTTTGCACTGCATCACATCCGCCTCCAGCACATTAAAAAGAAAATAATTTCAATTTTATTATGAAGTTTCAAAAGAGTTGGAAAGCAAACAAATTTTTAAAAAGCTTTTAGAAAGCAACTTTTCGAAAAGTACTTGCTTTCGCAAAAGGTACATTTTTCTTGCAAGGTATGTTTTTCAAGAAAATGCTGTACCGTTGCAAAAAGTTCGGAAAAAGATACTATTTTCTAAAAGCTATATACATATATGTATTCTTCCGAAGGAACTTTTCTCAACAGATACTGCTCTCAAATAGTACTTTTTCAAATAAATCGAAAAAGGGTACTTACAATAATAGGTACCTTTGCAAATATATCTCTTTCAAAACTCACTTTTTACAAAAGAAAACTTTTTTCCGGAACATACTTTTTTTAGGATACTTTTTACTTTAGGCAATTTTTTAAAAAAACACCTTTTTCCCACGTGTTCATAAAATTTCTTTGAAATTTATTTTATTTAAAATTTATTTTATTTAAAATTTATTTTATTTAAAATTTTTTAGACAAAATTTGCTTTAAGCAGCTTTCAAATACTTGATTTGCAGTGTTTTTTTTTTCAAAAGTAGTATTTTCAAATTGGGTTTTCCCAAAGACTCTAGTTTTTAAGATACTTGTTCAAAAAGTACTTTTTCCATAAGTGATTTTTTTCCAACCGCTATTACTTAGAGTGAAAACATTTCATGTTTTTTAAGATTTAGGAGTTTTTTTTAAACTATAACTTAGTTTCCTTAACCATCTGACTATCTCGTATTTTTATTTCTTTACTACAGTTGAGTTTATCTTGTTTTTTATGGCGTTTGCTGGTAAGAAATATGCCACCAACTGATCTAAATAATTAAATGTGAAAAGCAATAATAATAAAATAATAAACAACATGTTTTATCTGGAAAAAAGTGGAAAAATACAAAATATATATGTACAAAACTCTGGACAAGTTTTCAACATTTCTATTCTTATACTACAATCTACAAATCGTTACTAAATTTTATGTCCAACTTTCACTGTTAAAAACAATAATTACGTCAGCAAAAATTATTAATTTATTTCAATAAAAAAAAAATACATATACATACATACATATGAACATATATATTTAGATAAATAAATACAATTGATTATAAATTCATTAATGGTTGTAAACAAATAAATTTGTTTCCAGTGCCGCACAACAGCGATGACATCCGCAAACATTTGCAATTGAAAATTTCATTCATAAAACAATAACAACATGTATGTATATATGTATATGTAAGTATGTACATATGTATGTAAATATATGTACATGTATCTATGTACATAATTTCACACATTTACGGAGGCTTGTGCCACCCAAAAATGTTTCTTTTCTGTGCAAACTTCATAATGAGTGGCAGCACAACTTGGTATTAAATATTGGCAACGCGCACACACAATAACATCTTAACGGTTGGCTTTAGTTGAGATTTCTCATAATTGATTGAAGTTTGTGGACGGAAAGAAAAGAAACATTATTGTATATTTTTGGTAACTACATATATTTGTATATTGCACTTGAGAGAAATTTTTCCGTGGAAAAGTTTAAAAAATCAATAAAATTTTTATAGAGAAATATGCAACAGATAAAATATTTTTAATGAACGATAAAGCCATAAATTTTCTATAAAAAGTTTTTAGTGTTGGTAAATTTATTATCAAAAAAAAAAAAATAAATAACCATAAATTTCTATAGAAAATTTTTTTGTTATGGAAAAATTTTAAAAGCGCTAAATTTTCTGAATCGCAAGATTCGTTATAGCGTTTTTTAAACGGATAAATTTCCTAGAAAAATTTTAAAGCACTAAATTTCCTATACAAAAAATTAAAAAGCGATAAACGAAACGAAAGCGAAAAATAAATGTTCAATAACGATACATTTTCTACAGAGAATTTTTAAAAATGAGAAATTTTTGTAAAACAAATAAATTTTTATTAAATTTAAAAATGACGAAAATTTTCATTGGAATGCCTTGGCATATATAAGTTAACAAATTTTCCGCAGACTAGAGACTAGTTTTGTTCGAAATATTATTTATTTTAAACAAGCAAGTAAGCGCAAATTTTTAATGCCTAAAGGTTCTTTGCTGTGATAAATGGATACCTAGAGGGCTAGAGATTGTTGGCATTTAAATGGGATTAACTTTGGTTTGTGTACTGACTACGCTTAATTGCTACGAAACCCCTTGTAGAGCAACTTTAATATTGTCTGCCTGCATGCGTTGTTTTTATTCTAGCATTTGAATTGACAATTTTTAATTATTTAATAATTTTCTTTATAATTTTTTTGATTTTAAAAACTTTGTTAATATTATAAAAGTAAATGTCTGTTATGAAACCAAATTTAGTGGTCTGTTTAACATAAAACGTATGTACAATATATTTAATTTTAACGCATTAAAAAAAAAGCAAAAATTCTTATAGCTCGTTGTGAGCTGCTCTCGTCTCCCAGTCCTCTTTGATCATATCGGCTCCCTTTTCACCAATCATTATTATGGCAGCATTAGTATTGGCTGCGACAATATCGGGCATAATGCTGGCATCTATTACACGTAAACCTGCTATGCCATGAACTTTTAAACGCCAATCAACCACAGCCGAAGGATCTGAGGAGGGACCCATTTTAATGGTGCCAACAGGATGATAAACAGTCGTAGTCATGTGTCTAATGTAGCAACGCCAATAATCATCGGACTTAAACGCCAATGAATTACAAGCCTCCAAATCTATTTTATGGAGAGAAGTTTCCCTCTGGCTGAAGGCTTGAGTTTCGGGTAGTTTTGTATAGATCTTTAAAGCCCTTATATAAGTATCTACATCACGTTCGTCGGACATGTAGTTGACATGTATCAAAGGCTTGTCTAGATAATTTGAGCTTCTAAGTTCTATATGGCCGTGGGAGAAGGGCTTAAGATGCAGCAGATAAGTGATATAAGTGTTGGAGTTCTCATTGGCTTTCAAAATAGAAGCGGCTACCTTCTTGTTGAAGCCCGTAGCTCTGATGTAGCCCTTAAGTTCTGGTGACTGCATAAGACTAAAGAAGTTGGTGGTTTGTATATCGGGATTAGGACCGGTCAAAGAAGTGGTGTTTATGAACCCTGTTAAAGCGGTGGCTTCATGATGTAAAAGTTTGCTATAGCGACCCATTATCAAATTATACATGGCATCTACCAGCTCTTCATCGGTGGGCTTGCGGGCAGTAGATTTGTCGATTTGAAAAACCACGGGCAAGCTGGCATGATCCTTGAGATTGCGGCCAACTGGCAGGTCTTGTATAACGGGTATGTCTAAGCTTTTAAGGTGTTCTGAAGGACCAATACCTTTCAAGGAAAATGAAATTAGGTTTTCATTTGTTCAAAACAACTTTATTTTGATATTTAAAACTTACCCGACAGCATTAACATTTGCGGAGTACCAACTGCTCCACCAGCCAGTATCACCTCTTTGTTAACGTTTACTGTATATTCCTTGATGCCCTTCAAAACAAAAGTTACCCCTGTAGCACGTTTATCTTTGTCCACCTTAATTTTTTTGACATGAGCATAACGAACGACATGCAGGTTTGTCCTATCTCTATGTAAATGACTCTGAGCTGTTGTTATCCGTTTACCCTGATCCTGAGTTCCCAGAATATCAATTTGCCCTATCCAAGAACCTTCAGTAAAATCAGCTGCGCCGCCATAACCCATTTCAGCCATACCGGCCTTAATTGTCTCACGAAACTCATTGTCCGATACGTAATTGTTCAGACCCATAGGACCTCCTACACCATGATCTCCTGGTCTGTAACCACTCCTGTTGGAACGAAGATCCTCAGCTTTTCGGAAATATTTCAAAACATCATCATAACCCCAAGTTGGATTGCCACGATCACGCCAATCATCGAAATCGTCACGAGTACCGCGAGCATAAATCATGGCATTCATGCCATTAGTGCCGCCTAACATTTTGCCGCGCGGCCAATGACAGCTTTCACCCTCCATGGCCATACAAGCCTTGCCGTTAGGTTCCGTGTGATATTGCCAATCCCAATCGGAAAATTGAGTGGCCATATGCCAGCCTACAAACTGTTCAAAATTTTTCGTTGGTACTTATTGATTTTTAAAAATTAAAAGAGTACCTGAGTTTCTATGGGCGGATCGCCGCCTGCCTCAAGAAGCAAAATTTTCCAATCGGGATTTTCGCTTAAACGGCCAGCTACCACAGAACCAGCACTGCCAGAACCCACCACAACGAAGTCGTAATCGTTTAAACCTTAAAGTAAAAGTCGATGTTATTAACATATTCATATACATATACATATAATATATAGAAGAGTACATATAAGATGATAGAATGTTAAGAACGCTTATCTACTTATGTATTTATGTACTCTTGTGTATGTATGTACATTTTTATGATATCACAATAATTAAAACGATTGCAATCTTAATCATTCCATAACTTTCGAGATAAAGGTTTTGCCGCTTGTTATTATTATATCACAAAGCTTTTCCTTCAGATTAGGAAGTAGTTGGGAGGGGCTAAAGCTGGAATAGCAAATTTTTCCAAGTATTTTTCTTGCTGAAATTAACAAAGTTTTATGTCTAAGGCCATAAAAAAATTAACTAACTGGCATAAATCTCCATAATTTTTATTTCAAATATGCAAAATCCAGCCATACTTTAATGGATGTTTGATATGATAACAAAGTGTTTTTAAAAAATATGCCATATTATTAAAGCCATATAAATAGATGTTGATAAAAAAAGCGGTATTAGTATCTGAAACTATCGCAGCACATCAAGAACAGTTGCGCTAAAAAGACAAAATATGTTGTCGGCTTTAGGTCAATATTCTGGAGCCAATGTGGGTCTTATGAACTCATTAGTGGGCTTTTTAGTAGAAAGCCTTATCTCTGCTCACTACAATATTTCCCCGCCGAATACTTGGCCAGCTGATTATGCTCAAACAGCTTTAAAGTATGGTTTAGAATATTACGACTTCATAGTGGTGGGAGCAGGTTCGGCGGGCTCTGTGCTCGCCAGTCGCTTAAGCGAGAAACGGAAATGGAAAGTATTGGTCTTAGAAGCTGGCGGTGATCCTCCTCAGGAATCAGAGGTAAGCTTAACGTAAGTTCATTATAAGTAAGGAAATAAATATTCATAGCCATTTCCTTATCAGGTACCTGGCTTATTTTTGTCTATGCACCAAACGGATTATGTCTATAACTACTTTACGCAGCCTAATGGCCGTTCGTGCAAGTTTGCTAAAAATAATCAGTGCTATTGGCCGCGCGGCAAAATGATAGGTGGCAGTAACGCCATAAATGCAATGTTTTATATACGAGGAAATCGCTTTGATTACGATCGTTGGCATACGGAAGGCATATCCGGTTGGGATTATAATAGTTTGTTGCCCTACTTTGAAAAATCCACATGGCCGGTAGGCAATAAAACCCATCCCCAGGGCTACGTGAACGTAAATGAATTTAATCACTTTGATCACGACATTTTTGATATGCTCTTCAAAGCTTCTAAAGAAATGGGCATTCCGCGTGTTAAAGAATTTACCGAGGGCAGCTATATTGGTTATTCTCATCTTAAAGGGACTGTGGCAAATGGTCTAAGAGTCAGTTCGGGCAAAAGTCACTTAGCCCAAGTGCACCGTAGACCAAATTTACATGTTATAAAAAATGCTCAAGCTACTAAATTGATATTTGATGCTTCAGGGCGTGCAGTTAGTGGTGTAGAATTTAAGTTAGGATCAGAAACTTTAAGAGCTCGCATTAAAAAGGAAATCATTCTATCATGTGGTCCTATAGAAACTCCTAAACTTCTCATGCTGTCTGGAGTTGGGCCGGCTAACGTTTTACAACCTTTAAATATACCTGTTATACACCAGCTGCCAGTTGGAGAAAATTTACAAGATCATTTGATTATTCACAACTTTGTGAAAATGCCGGGCAGGCACTTTGATCAAAAGAAATTCTTAGACGAAATCTATCAGTTTTTGATTCATTCCCAAGGATCCCTCACCACCCATAACGTAGCCTCCCTTACAGGTTTTATAAATACTAAACCATTTCTTAACTCTTCATATCCTGACATTCAATTACATCATTTCTTAATCCGAAGAGAAGATTATAGTAGCATGAATATATATATGCGAGGCCTAAATTTCAAAGATGTGTTTCATTCTCAACTAACAGCCATCCTTCGAGATCATGATCTCCTGGTGATACTCACCATCTTAACTAATCCCAAATCAAGAGGAAATATAAAACTACAGTCTTCGTTACCTGAACAGCCACCAGTAATTCAGCCCAACTATATGGCGCATGTGGACGACGTGGAGACTCTTTTACGTGCCTTAAAATATGTTATGGGCTTGGAACAAACTGTAGCCTTCAGAGACAAACAAGCCAAATTACTTCACTTATCTATCGAAGAATGTGACCAATATGCCTTCAAATCTGAAAAGTACTGGAGGTGCTATATCACGTATTTTTCAAGTAGCATGAACCATCATGTGGGCACAGTTAAGATGGGTGTCGAAAGTCATGTCAAAACATGCGTTAATGCAAACCTTCGTCTTAAGGGTGTTCAAAATTTACGTGTTGCCGATGCTTCCATAATGCCATACATAACCACTGGCAGTACAAGTGCTCCCACATTTATGATTGCCGAGAAAGCAGCGCATTTAATTAAGAAATACTATGGAAATCGGGAGGGACGTAGTGAACATAAAAGCGTTATTTTTAAAACAAAAACCAACAAAATGTATAATTTGGATCAAATGTTTAAATTTACAAAGAAATAATAAACTAAATTGTTTCTACAATATGTACGTACATACATTCATACGTACATACATTCATACGTACATACATTCATACGTACATACATATGTATGTACATATATTTTGAATAAGACATCATATGATTTTAAGTACGAGAAAATGCTTCACATTCCAAATCCAAGGAAATTAATTCAGAGGCTTCCAAATGCTTTTATCAAATTGCCAATCCTTCCCCTCTCTCACACTGTTCCCTTTTTCTACACGCTTAAAGGAGACATTCCGAATCAAAAATGTAAAACTCTGCCTTGAGGCAGATATTAAAAGTTACTTAATATATAGTGCTTGGGAAGGGAGGACTTATGATTATCAAACTTTATCAGTCACAGAACTGGAACAGCTGATTAGGTCAGTTTGATTATCGAAGCGAAGAAAATTTGTGTTCTAAATAAAGTCTTTTAATACAAAAATAAGTAAGAAATCACTGCCCTAATCCGACATATATTTAGATAAATTTTAATAACGCAAGTTATCATGATCTTCCTTTATGAAGGCCGCTGCTTTCTCGGCTATCATTATAATGGGTGCATTTGTATTACCACTGGTGATGTAAGGCATAACAGAGCCATCAACAATGCGTACATTTTTTACACCCCTTAATTGTAGTTTAGGATTCACAACGGCCGTATCGTCGTCTTCAGCTCCCATTTTGGCCGTGCCCACATGATGATACATCGTACCCGAAAAATAGCTCAAATAGCATTTCCAATAGTCATCGGTTTGGAACTTATATTGATCGCACTCCTTGATAGGCACATGCATAACTTTGGCTTGTTTTCGCTGAAAGGCTTGTGTTTCGGCCAGACCATTAACAAATTTTATGCCACGCAATATTGTTTCCACGTCTTTTTCTTTGTCATAATAGTTGGCTGTGATTAAAGGTGCGTCTTTTGGTGAAGAGGATTTCAGTGTGATCTTGCCTCTGGAGTCTGGGTGTGCCAACACAGTGAAGAACAGTATAATGTCACTCTGCTTCAAGGTCTCTCTGAAATATGGCCTTAGTTCTTCTTTGACTCTAAAGCCATCGAAAAGGTTTTCAAATTCTGAAAAACGCCCTCTTCTTAAAATTAAATGATGAAATTCAATATCGGGATATGGTGAACTTGTAGCTGGTGAAGTATTAACAAAACCAGTTAAAGAGGAAATGCCATGGCTGGTCAAGGGACCCTGGGTGTGCACCAGATAGTTATAAATATCATCCAGCTGTTTGGTGGCATTAAAAGGCTGGCCAGGCAACTCCATGAAAACGTGTATGGCTGGGTGGTCTTGTAAGTTCTCTCCTACCGGCAGATCATGTCTAACGGGTATATTCAAAGATGTCAAAACTCTGGCTGGGCCCACTCCCGATAGCATTAACAATTTGGGTGTATCAATGGTGCCAGCTGCTACTACGACTTCTCTGCCCACATTAACTTTATAAGTTTTTTTGTTTACTTTAAATAGCACTGTTTTTACTGCTTTTCGGTGGGTGCCATCAAATAGCAGTTTGGTAGCTTGAGCATTTTTAATGACATGTAAATTAGGCCTGCCGCTAACTTTAGCCAAATAACCCTGCCCAGTGCTGGTGCGACGGCCATTTTGCAAAAACCCCTTGAGATGAGCATAACCTATAAAGCTGCCTTCCTTAAACTCAGCCACCTGCGGCAAACCCATTTCTTTGGTGCCCGCAAACATCATATCGAAAATATCATGATCAAAGTGATTGAATTCACCAATGCCAACATAACCCTGGGGATGAGTCTCACTGCCCAACGGTGTAATAGCTTTTTCAAAATATGGTAAGACTTCATCATAACTCCAGCCTTTGTTGCCCTCCTGGCTCCAGCGGTCATAATCAAAACGATTGCCCCTCACATACAGCATGGCGTTTATCATGCCCGTGCCACCAATCATTTTACCACGTGGCCAATGACACTTGTTGTCCACATTAGCCTTGCAAGAGCGGCCATTAGGCTCCACCAAATAGCGATAGCTGTAGTTGGTGTTTTGTATTGCACCAAAAAGACTCGGCACCTTTTACAGCATAAAATCAAATTAAATTTAATACAGTAATAACTATAACCTACTTTCAAACATACCACTGCTTCCTGGGGAGGCTCACCGCCGGCTTCTAAAACCAAAACCTTCCATTTGGGATTTTCGCTCAAGCGACTGGCGACCACTGAGCCCGCTGAACCAGCTCCCACCACTACAAAATCATAAGATGGTAAACCCTGTTTTATGGCTGTTTCTGCATTGGGCCAATGTTCTACCGCCGATATATTACACTGCGCCGCTAGTATGCCTTCAACCAACAAACTAACCAAGCTATTCATAGCGCCCACACTATTAGCGCTGCATTGGCCTGCACATGACCCTTGAGGCTGCAAACTTGCATACATCCTAATTCTCGAAGAACTAAATTAATTGTGCTTTCATTCGCAGCGGTTTTCAGCAGATTATATACTATTTACTTGTCAAGGAGAAATTATTCATTAACGATTTAAAAAAAAAAAATACACCATTAAAAAAGAATTATGTAAATGCTTTTTATTGGAATAAACAACTAATTAAAAACTTTCCTCCGAGACTTGTTCGTTTTTGAACTGCATGCGGGCGGATTAGCCTTAGACGTAGAGTTTTCCGTGTTTATATCGAAACACTGTTTTAGATGGCCTATAAATACGTTAAAGACAACAGTCTACACTCGTATGTGGAACACTTTGGACTACCAGTTTGGCAGTTAAAAGTTAAACAATTAAATTATGTTTTGCATATAATCGTGCCCAACAGTAAATATTTTTCAATATCAAAATATAAAATACACCCAATTCAGTTTTGACACGACAGATACGTTGCTCGGAAACTCGCGTGGAAAATATAAAGTATCCATATTAAATGATTGACTTGATTCCACGTATGAAATATCATATTTTATTTAAAAAAAAAAAACATAAGAACGAAATGGAAGTTGTACTGATGCACAAGTTATCCTACTATATCTGCAAGGTTTTTTAATTTACAATTAAATTAAAATCCACTTGTGTTTTCTTGGTTGTCAATTTAATTAGAGGAGTCCTCCAGTTCACTGTAGCAACTGGAGTCTGGAAGTCTTTAAAAAACTCTGCATATTTACAACTTTTTCAAAGATTAACAGAATTCTGAACTCTGTATTTTCATGCCTCGACATCTTTTTGATCAATTTTGTTTCTGGCTTTTTTTGCAACCACACAGTGTGGGTGTTTACACTTGATTAGCTTGTTGGTTGAGAGCTTACGTTCCGCTCAGTGTAATATTTCGCGAGCCGGGGACTGGCCTCCTGGTTATTCTGGAACTGCTGGAAAAAATGGGGGTAGGATGTAGTTCTGCCGGCTCTGTTGTGGCCAGTCGTTTACGTGGAAATCCCAAATCGAGAGTATTGGTTTTAGAGGCTGGCGGTAATCCTCCAGCTGAGGCCATGATAAGTTTTGAAGTTGGAAACTTTTGTGTGCTAAAATAGGTGAATATTTTTTGTTGTTTTAACTAAAAAATACCAAGAACATTTATTGGTATACAAAACACTGAAAGCACTTAATCTTATTTTGTGGGAGATAATGGGCGGTCTTGCAAGCCCTATCAAAATGACAAGTGTTAGGGGCCTCGCAGGAAAATGCTGAGGAAGACATAAATGCAATGAAACGGGCCATAAACTTCTAAATGGCGCTGGAAACTTGGGCCTTCAGGCAAAACCAAGCAGAAATTATACATAAAAGACAGGCATAGTTTTGAAAAGTGAAATACATACATATATTGGAGCTGTTACATTCGCTACTCTTCAAACACGATCCGTACCGTAAAAATGGGACCTGATTTCGATGGCAAAGCTGGTTTGAGTTCTGAACTTCGGGTGAAGGCTACCAAAAAGTTACGTGTTGTTGATGGTTCGATAATGCCACATGTCAATACAAATGCTCTCATTACAATGATTGGTAAAAAGCCAGTAGACATGATTAAGCAGGACAACAGTAATTCGTAAAACAAACGAAAAATGGTATAAAGAATCAATTTAACTACGAATTTCTTATTCAAAGTTTTATACAATGAATGTAGGAGTATTTAGAGGTGTTTCGCATAAAGATAAAGTGGAGATTTGAAAAAATTGTATTATTACAAAATTCAAATTGTCATCATTCGAAATGCTTGCGAATTTTATCATTTGAGATCTTAAAATAGACCTTTAGTGTATTATCCCAGTTTATTTCTATACAATTTGCTTTTAGCGTTTCAAAAGAACTTGTCACCTAAACGGTTCGAAGGGGATGCATCACTTAACTGATTTAAATAAAAATTAAATAAATTTTCAAACAAATCTTTTTGAAGCCACTAAAAGCTTCGATTCATAAACAATATAAAAATCTTTAAGCCATGGTTGCCATAAAATTACTAAATTGCCTTAAGCTGCGCTTGCCATTTAAGGCCATGATATTTTTAAGACAAATGAAAATTTTTTAAAAGTTTTTACGATATTTTTATTTAACAAAAATGCAGGCTTTAAAGTGACAACCCGTCACTTGTATATCTGAAGTAAGGCTTTCTTTCAGCAAATAGCTGTTTCCATTGCGAACGTTAACGTGCGTTATTTTTCGAAAATATCCGCTGCATTCTATTTTATTCTTCCATTGCTGCCGCTGCTTAGTACTAAATTCGTCTGACTTCAAATTTCAACACTTCTCCACTGATTTTCAGTTTGTTAAATTTTTTTCGATTTGACTCAATACATTTTTTTCCTTGTTCTTATTATAAAATTTGAGATTTCTCTTGTTTTGTTTTGTTTTGTTTACTTTTTTATTTACTTTGTGTACCTTTCTTGGGAATTTCTTCACCATAATCTTTGGGCCAATGCGAACGATCACTCAGAGCACAAAATTTTGTTATCAATGTCTGCACCAACAAGGTCATTAATGTATTTGCTGGACCTGCTGACCTGGCAGCACATTCTGCACTTAGAAAGTCCATGTTTTCTTACGTTGCTTTTAGTTTCGTTTTACAATCACTCTTTTAAAAATACCTTTCACTGCATTTTTCAACTAAATTTGTTTTCATATTTTTCAGGTCTTTTTATAGCGAAATGAAAACAACTAAAGAGATATAAAAATAAAAATAAAAACAAATTTAAATTAACATTTTATTTGCATAAATTGTTTTAGTCAACTAATTGTTGAAACAATTAGGGGTTCCCTTCAAATAAAATCCATTTTGGCGTTGTAAATAAATACAGATATTGTTCTCTTTTAAAGGGAACACCCTAAGTTTAACAATTCTAATCATTATTGAAAAAAAGTGCAGCGAATAAAATAAGCTTTATTTTTTAATAGTAAACAAATGAAAGCTTAAGTAAAGTAAAAGCATTAAGTTGACACACCTAATTACTGGCGCATTCATTAGTAGGGGTCGCCTTATCTTAAAGATCTGTTCAATTTGTTGACAGTTTTAAGTGATAACAAAAGTTGCATTTTAGTTTATTGCTTTATTTATCTTATTTTGTTTTTTACTTAAAATTCATATTAAGTTTGAGCTTTTTTTATCGAGGAAAATTTTTGCAACATCTGCTTAAGGTGTTTAATATTAATGAGAAAAATATCATTGATTTAAATTATTTATTGATTAAACATTTTAAGCTTGTCCCAACCCACTGTAAATACTTTAATGTGCAAGTGTTTTCGTCTTTGATCTTCGAATTTTTGCTCTGCTTTCTTTTCCTTATTCTTTTTGCCAAAAAACAAGATTGCGAAAAAAGAAAATTAATTTTTATGCTTAATATTTCAAGTTGAAAAATTCGAAATTAATTTAAAATTTTCGAAAATACAGACAAAGTATTTCTGTTGTATTAAACTTTAGAACCAACTTTGTTTCATATTTCGATTTATTTTAAAATTTTCAAATAAAATTCGAATGTTTGAACATTAAGAAATATAGAATATGTGGTTTGCATAAAGTTTAGCCAATTCCGATCATTGGCACACACATTTAAAAATTCGATATAAAGTTCGAAAATTCGAATTTGTTTTCTATATGGAACATAATATGATTATTCTTACGGCATGGAATGGAAAATTTCTTTTTTTTTTTAAATTCAAAACATATTCGCTCATATTTAAGAAATCGAAACAAGAAAATTCGAAATAAAGTTCGAACTTACCTCAGAATTTTTTTTTTTTATTATGACAATAAATTTCGCTTCCCATCACTTAAAATAATTATAGTTCAAATTGAGAAATTCTAAATAAAGCTCCAATTTCACTAACCCAACTGCCACTTATACGCTTAAGGGTTTGTGTGTTTGTTGCTCAATCACAGCCAAACGATAAAAGTGATCGTAGTCAAGTTTTGCTGCTATATAGCTAATATTATTCGATAGTACATAGACTATAATTTATAAGTGTATGTACGACTAAGCTCTTTTAAAAAAAGTATCTTCTAACTGTGACAAATAATTTTTATTCAATAATTTTATTTTGCTAAATTTTAAGCCTAACCATAACACAATTCTTGGCTACGACTTATTCATTTTTCACGCCAATCTTCCTTAACGAGCTCAGCACCCTTTTCGCCGATCATAATTGTCGGAGCATTTGTATTGCCGCTGATTACATATGGCATTATCGAAGCATCTATTACGTGTAAACTTTAAACTCCTTTTAATTTAAGTCTAGGATCAACACAGGACTTCTCATCACTTTCGGGACTCATTTTTACCGTGCCCACATGGTGATATATGGTACTAGAAAAATATGTTACATAACATCGCCAATATTTTGCGGTTTTTTGTATATATACTGATCACGCCATTGAGTTGCCTCTTCTAATTAAAACTTGATTAAATTCTATATCCGGGTAGGGTAACGCGTGATATGTATTGGTGTTAATAAACGCCGCGACGGTATACCAGGAATTCAACAATATTGTGTATGAGCTGCGTCTGATCAGGAGGCTTTCCCGATAGGTTCACAAACCACTGTATACTCATATAATCTTGCAAATTCTCTCCTACTGGAAGTTTGTGTTTTATGAAAGTCCTCCTCCGGACCCACGCCCGACAACAGTTATAGTTAAGGTGAGTCTATGGTGCCAGCCGAGAGAATGATTTCTTTTTTGATACGAACTTTTAAAATGGTTTGTTTCAATTGGAATACCACCGACTTCATTTGCCGCCCGCTGGCATCAAACTCCAACTTCGTTACGAAAGCATTTTCAATGACATTTAAATTGGGCCGTTGAGCCACAGCGGTCAAATAGATTTTACCGGTACTGGCCCGCTTGGCCATTTTGTATTGTCCCTTTTAGATACGAATAACCAATAAAGCTGCCTTCTGTGAATTCGGCCTCAAAGGGTATGCCCAGTTCTCAGCCTGCCCTTAATAACATATCGCCCACTTCTTCATCCAGGGAAAAGCATTTAGCACAACATGAGCTTGGGGATGTGTTGCACTACCCGTCGATCTAAGAGATTTCTCGAAAAACTGTTTCACATCATCAAAACCAAGCACCGTTTCCTTCCTGCTGCCAGCGATCGTAGTCAAAGTGAAAATAGAAATTCATTATCTAAAAAACAAAAACCCCACTTCAGAGACACTCTTTTTGTATTGATTAAAATCAGGCCAGTACCAACCTCAGATTCCTGGGGAGGATCTCCGCCGGCTTCCAAAACCAGTACTTTCCACTTGGCATTTTCGCTTAAACGACTGGCCACTACCGAGCCGGCTGTGCCAGCTCCCAGCACCACAAAATCGTAGTCTTGCAAATCCTCTTTCAAAGCTGTTTCAGTATAATCAAATGGGCAATATTCTGCAACATGTTTTAGATTAGTTCTCTCTAAAATTTGTTTTGTGTTTCTTAATGTTTATTTGCTGTTCCATAAATCACTAATGGCTAATTTACTACCTCCAAATATTAATAACTTTTAAAGAGAGTATAACGAAAAGAATCTATACCAGCAAAAAATTTAAGCTTTTATTTTACTTTTCCATTGAAATTTCAATAGTAATTTAATTTTTCTCTAACAAAGTTGTCGATGATTTTATTTTTCTAAAAAAATCGATCGATAACTTTCCTACACCTCTACTTTTCTGTATCGATGACTTTGATTTTGTATAAGCAAGTTTTTCTAACTTTATTTGCTATTAAAGATTTATCGATAACTTTAATTTTTTGTATCAAACTTATCAATATCTTTCTTTTTATAGAAAAGCTTAACTTCTTAGAAAAATTTACTTCTCTATAAAAATATGTAACCTATAACAGTAATTTTGCTTTTCTGCAAAAGTTATGAACAAAGCATAAATAATATAATTTTTCTATTAGTTGTCTGAAGAAAAATTTTTAATTTACTTTTCTATAGAAAATTTTATATTTGTTTTCATTTATTCTTAAATATAGTGTTTTATTGAAATATGGCTTAAAAATTTATCTCAACTTAAGTTGTTTTTGACATACATACACATTAGCTTCTAATTATTTTTGTTCCATTTACTAACGGTTCTGTTTATTGATAGTGTGTTCGCTGCTACTTGACTACAGATGGCGCTTGTGCAATTTTTTAAAAGCATTTTGTAGCACTGGTTTGGTTTTTAGTAATAATAGTTAAGCAAAAATTATGTTTGAGCATGTTACCAATTAACCGATAAAAATTCTGATAATTTCAAATTATAATTGTTAAAATATTGATTACTTAGATAAATTATTACTTAGGTAAATTTCAATTTCAAAAGCACGACGAAATTGGGCCCCCTCCCACACTCACACACACACATGTGAATAAGTGGACATAAATTCGATAAATATATGTATGTACAGTTTGTAAAAAAAATGTTTTCAAAGGTAAAATTTTTTTGGAATTTCACTTTAAATAAGGAATAACAACAACAAATTTCATTTATGTGTGTATTTGTATTTTGTTTTTGCATGTAACTGTTATTTTACATCTTGTTGACAGTATGGCGGCGGAATTTTGAGTAATAAACGCATACAATACAAAACAACCCTTCAAAACAATTTTTACCTACTTTGAACGGTGTAAAAAATGTTTTCAAAAAGGCAAATGTTACAAAAAATTTTTATTTTTTTTTGACAGTTATTACAAGTATGTTTTTTCACTGATGATATTGCAAATGAATAATAGCAGATATCATTTACTGATCAAATGAATTCAGTAAGCGCACACAGGTGATCACGTAATTTAGTTTAAACAATGCCAGGATAGCGACTCGATAAAAATATTACCCAGCTAGTATTTTCACTATTAAAAAAGGACAACTCACATAGAAATTGCTGAAATGTTTTCCCTTAACCTAAGGACGGTATACAGCGTTATTAACCATGCTGAAAAAGAAGGTAGACTTGAACCTATACAAATACCAGGCAGGTCAAAAAAACTATCGCAGCGCATTGAAATGAAAATTTCAAAAATTATTGTCGGACATCCTCATTTAAGTACCAGAGGAATAGCACTTGACATCAATAATGAATGTGGAGTAGATATCTCTCATCAGAGGGTTCGAAACGTGCTGCAAAACCGTTAATACTCTTCAAGAGTGACCAGGAAAAAAACTCTGCTTTCCGCGCAAAACATTGAAATTGACCACATTTCATTTCCTCTGGAACACTAGAATGACCCAATTTTCTGTGATAACACGAAGGTAATGCTTTACTACCATGACGGGCCTAAAAAAGTTTGGCGCAAGCCTCTGACGGCTTTACAGAATAAAAATATAATACCAACAGCAGAGTTCGGAAAATTGTCTGTTTCGGTAAGGGGGGGGTTGTATATCACGCAAGGGTGTTGGGGAAATAAGTATCTTGGATGATATAATGACTAAGGAAGTGTACCTGAACATTTTAAAAAACGAATTACGTAGTAGTGCCGGAAAATTCGGATTTGTTGATCATGAAAGATTACGACCCTGGCTATCCTGGCTATTATATAATTGTAGAAAAGTAATTGATACCCCGGCACAAAGACCAGACATAAATCCGATAGGCAATTTGTGGGTCCAGTTAAAGGAAAAAGGCGGAAGAAGGCCTTCGAAAAACTAAAACCAATTAATATCAGTTATAAAAGAAGAGTGGGAAAAAATACCTACAGAATACGATATACGAAAGTTTATTATCCCCATGGGTAGGCGTCTGGAAGCTGTAGTTGATGGTCAAGTTGGGCACACAAAGTTCTAGCAGGCAAAATGTTATTTTTAACAATTTAGAAAACATTTTACCATAACATTTTTGTTATTAGAATTAATTTTGTTATTTTTTATTGAAATATGCTTAGAAACATCTAAAATCCTGTGAATTAAAAAAAAAATATAATATATTTATACATTTTACTTAAAACTTAAAGTTTCTTTTAAAGTTTTTAATTTGTTTCAGTATTGAAAACATTTTTTTACAAACTGTGTATTGTTTGCGGAAATTTAAAGCATTCCTTCCATCAGATAAGAAGCATTTCAAAATTGACTGGACTTTGTATCCGTAAATTTGATAATACGAGCACGTATTCTTAAAAATATAGTTTTTATTAGCACCAGAACCAAATTGCCCATTTAAATTTTGTTTATTTTTAATACATTTTCTATCGCGAAAATGAGCATTGCTGCGTCTACAATTCATCAAAATTCTTGTTTTTGTTAGCGTTAGCGTGGCTTGGCTCCTCCTGCCAGGCGTTGCGTATAAAGTCCACTGCTTTTTCCGCTATCATCACAGTGGGTGCATTTGTATTGCCACTGGTGATATACGGCATTATGGAAGCGTCCACAACACGTAAATTGTCTACACCCTTTAGTTGCAAGTGTGGATTGACACAGGCTTTGTCATCACCATCGGGTCCCATTTTCACTGTGCCCACAGGATGGTAGCAAGTGGTAGAAAAGTACTTTATATAACATCGCCAATAGTTTTCAGACTTGAACGCGAACTGGTCACACTCTGCCAGCGGTATGTGCACAATTTGGGCTTCTTTGGCCTGAAAGGCTTTAGTTTGTTCCAGAGCCATTAGATACTTTAATGCGCGTAAAACAACTTCAATGTCTTCCGGTTGAGACATATAATTAGCCTGAATAATGGGTGGCCGATCAGATGAAGAAGATGTAATCTTTATATTACCCACAGACTTGGGATGAGCTAAAATAACGAAGATGATTAACAGGTCAAAATCCCGGACGGTATCCTTGAAACTTTCTTTTAATTCTTCCTTGACATTGAAACCATTCAACACTAAGTCCAAGGTAAATAAATCCCCTCTTCGAATGTTTACATGATGCAGTTCTATATCTGGATATGAAGAATTTCGAGACGGTTGTGTATTTATGAAACCAGTTAAGGAGGCTGTGCCGTGACCGGTCAAGGGTCCCCGATTGTGTATCAAGAATTGATAAATGGTATCCAAAATTTCCTTAGGATCCAATGGCTCAGCTTTGAGCTTAACAAACATTTGTATTAATAAATGATCTTGTAAATTTTCGCCGATTGGCAGATTGTGTTTAACTGGTATGTTTAAAGGCTTCAAGACCTTTTCAGGGCCCACTCCGGACAACATTAACAGCTTGGCAGTGTCTATGGTGCCTGCCGATAAAATAAACTCTTTCTTCGCCTCCACTTTCAAATACCGATCATTTAATTTATATTCAAGGGCTTTAACAAACCTTTTACTTTCATCAAACTGCAGTTGAGTAACTTGAGCATTTTTGATCACTTTTAAATTGGATCTTTGGGAAACTTTTGCCAAATGACCCTTGCCTGTACTTGCTCGACGGCCATCCTTTATGGTGCCTTTAATATGACTATAGCCTATATAGCTGCCTTCTTTAAATTCCTGCACATTGGGTACACCCAACTCCTCAGAACCCTGTAAAAGCATATTGCAAATGTCCTCATAATAGTGGGGAAATTCGCTTAAAGTAACATAACCCTGAGGATGAGTCTCGTTGCCTGACGTTCTAACTGACTTCTCGAAATAGGGCCAGACAACATCATAGCCCCACCCCGGATTTCCCTCTTGCTGCCAACGATCATAATCGAAACGATTACCTCTAACATACAGCATGGCATTTATGGCGCCAGTTCCACCAATGACTTTACCACGAGGCCAGTGACATTTATCGTTCTTAAAAGCTTTACAGGAAAGTTCATTAGGCTCTATAAAATAGGAATAAGTGAACTGAGTACGTTGTAAGGCGAAAAACAAACTGGGTACCTTTGAGAGAAGAGAGAGAGGGAAGGAGCGATCAAACAAATCTTTCTTTAAGCAAAGCATTGGCTGGTAAGTGTAATCAAAATTATATCTACCTCGGATTCTTGGGGAGGATCTCCGCCTGCTTCTAAAACCAGCACCTTCCATTTCGGATTTTCACTTAAACGACTGGCCACTACAGAGCCCGCTGAACCTGCTCCCACCACCACAAAATCATAAACTTCCACATTCGCATTTCTTAAGGCAGCTTTTGCATAATCTTCTGGCCAATACTCTGCTTGCGAAATATTACACTGGGCTGCCAAAATACTTTGTACCAACAACGTTACCATCGAATTCATGGCTCCCACACTGGGTATCGAACATTGACCATTAAACATTTCTGCAGTAGCTCCACCAGCTGATGACATCCTAAGTCTATGCTTAACAAATACCTAATAACCAAAAGTTTAACTATTTTCAACACTTGAAATAAATATGAAGTGCTTTTGCCCCGTTCATATTTAATTTTGCCCTTTTCCCTCCCCATGAGTGTTGGTGAGTGGTGAAAATTATATTATTTTTATTATTAACTAATACTTATCACAGTTTGATTAACTTGATTTCTTTTTTAATTGAAATTATTGCTCATATACTTTATTAAAGCAGAAAAATTATTTATCAAAATAAATTTAAATGATAACAATCAAATTAGTCCGTATATTTCAATGTCAGTGTTCAGCTGTGGTCAAAATGCGATTTTTACGCTGTAATGATTTAAATAATAAAATGACGCAAATTTAAAAAAAAATCCTTCTTGCTTAACTTGTCCAAAACATTCGGTCACGTTTTGCACAACTGTTGCCAATAGGTGTGCAATTATAGCTCATCCAAAAATCGTTACTGCCTCTATTAACAGCTTTATTATAAAACAAAAATAGAATTTCTCTCACTTTTATTAACCAAGTTTATATGTGCACATGTATGTATGTAAATATTACGGAAATAATGTCTCATTTCGCAGCAGAATCAGATTCAGGATTACATAACAAAACGAAAATAAAGAATTGCACTCACTCCCTTGCCTCAGGTGAGAATTCAATACGTACTTATGCATTGCATATACATACATACATATATGTACATATATGCATGTACGCGCGTGTGTGTGTGTAAACATGTATTGTATATCAGCCAAATAAACATTCGCTTTAAAACAAACTGAAGTCATTCCCCTTTACTTTTAAACAATTTATACGAAAATATCAATTAAACTTTTTAACACATTTACATACAATATGTCAACTTATTGTAGGAAAGCGCTATATCAGTTTTTTTTTTGTCAAGTAAATTTTGTTTGGCACATTTCAACACAAGATTCTTTCATTTTCATCAGAACTTACAGTAAAAAAATCTATGTAGTTTGGCAAAATAAGTAGTTAAGGGCTTGACAAGATTTGGCGCTATAATCAATTTCCTATAGAAAATTTTGCGTTATGAAAAGTTTTCCATAGAAAATAAGGCGTTAATAAAAGTTTTCCACAGAAAATTAAGCGTTATAATAAATATTGAACAAAAAATTAAGCGGTATTTTTAGTTTTTAATAGAAAATTTAACCGTATAAACAATTTAACTTTATAGTAAAATTTCTATACAAAATTCATTATAAGGAATATATTTTCTATAGAAAATTAAGGGCTGTAATCAATTTGCTTTTATTTATTGTTATTATATTTGCCATATTTTTTGTAAAAAATTTTTGGTTTATTTATAAAATTTATGGTTTTAAAAGAATCTTTGTAGGAAATTTGCTGGTATAAAAAATTATTCATAGAAAATTTATAGTCGCTATTGTTTTTTTTTTTTTGCAAATTTTTCGTCAATAAAAGTTTGTATGGAAAATTTGTTTTTATAGGAAATTTTCTGCATAAAATGTATCGTCTTAAAAGTACAGTTATCGATAACTATACTATAGAAACGAAAAGTTATCGATAACTGTACTTTTAAGACGATACATATTATGCAGAAAATTTCCAGTTATCGATAACTATACTATAGAAACGAAAAGTTATCGATAACTGTACTATAGAAAAGTAGGGGTTTCTCTAAAATTTTTATGGACAAATAAAGTTTTCTACACACAAATAAAATTATCGGCATCCTTTCTGTAGCAAAACCTTGGCGGCCAGTAAAGTGAACGCTATTTACTCTTATGGTATAGGAAAATGCTCGGAAACCCTTCTTTAGCAATTTATTATAATATTGTCGATATTTTTTTGCTTACAGCAAATAAAGCATAGATTTGAATGAATACAAACAAATCAGTTCACATATATATTTCCAAATCTTATAACTGCTGGCTATAGTGCAAATTGTTGCGATAATTTACCACCACGCGTATATGAAAATGTTATCTTTATAGCTTTGCATAACAAAGCGCAATTTTAAAAGTGCCTTATCATTTAGAACATAAACTTCTTAGCTTTTGATTTTTTTTTTAAATTTTTATAGCAAAAAATTTGTTAAGGAATATATTTTGAAGCAATACATTTTTTTACTATAATAAATTTTCCATGGAAAGGCTTTTAGTGCGCTAAATTTTTTGTGTAAAATGTTTTGTAGAGATACATACATTATTATGCTAACATTTCTTACAGGAACGTTATCTATCTAGAGTCTTCATTATTTTTAAAGATACATTCCTATACACAGAGTTGCAAACATGCAAAATTTTGCTCATGAAAATTATTTTTTATGTAGAAATAACATATAAAATAAAAACATCTTATGCTACACACACCCTTAAAGATATTGAAAATGTTTATTCCAGAGTTTACTTTTCTACCACTTAGGATTATAACAAATTTGAGACCAATCCTCCATAATCATTTCGCTAGCTTTTTCGGCAATCATTATTGTTGGAGCATTTGTATTGCCACTGGTCAGATGAGGCATTATGGAGGCATCCGCCACACGCACATTGCTTACACCTTTTAATTTCAGCCTAGGATCCACACAAGTCCTGTCATCCTCTCTGGGACCCATTTTTACTGTGCCCACATGATGATAACAAGTGCTAGAGAAATACTTAAAATAGCATCGCCAATATTCATCTGATTTAAATTTAAGATGATCGCATTCCCGAAGAGGCATTTTTAGTATCCTAACTTGCTTTTTTTGGAATGCCTGAGATTGTTCTAAACGCATCAAGTATTTCATAGCTCTCAACAAAACTTCTACATCTTCGGGTTGGCTTAAAAAGTTGGCGTTAATAATGGGTGGATCTTGGGGCGAAGAAGAGTTCAGACTTAGATCTCCCACTGATTTTGGATGCGCTAATAGTGCAAATATGGTTAGTATATCAAAATGTTTGATATTCTGGCTGAAAAAAGGTCTTAGTTCTGCTTTAACTCTAAACCCATCCAACATCATATTCAAACCCAAATTATCACCTCTGCGGTTAATAAAATGATGAAATTCCATATTCGGATAAGGAGTGTCAACGGTGGTATTCGTATTTATAAAACCGGTGAGAGAAGCACTGCCATGCGAAGCGAAAGGTCCTTGTTTGTAGATTAAATATTGATAAATACTGTCCAGTAATTGTGTCCGATTGGGTTCATTTCCCGGCAGACGTAAATACAACTGTACCATCACATGATCCTGCAGATTTTCTCCGACAGGTAAATTATGTTTAACGGATATATTTAAGCGTTGCAGTTTGTGCTGGGGACCCACTCCAGATAACATTAATAATTTTGCCGAATCTATAGTACCAGCCGATAAAACGACTTCACGTTTTACTTTCACTTTAAGAGGGTGTTGATTGCGCAGCAGAAACTCTACTGTGTGAACATATTGGCCCGAGCGATCAAAAGAAAGCTTAGTAACTTGAGCATTTTTAATAACTGTCAAATTTGGCCTTTGGGAAACTGCACCCAAATGAGATTTGCCCGTACTCGAACGCTTACCATTCGCTATGGTGCCCCTAAGATGGCTATAACCAATATAACTACCCTCTGCAAACTCTTTAACATGTGGTACACCCAATTCTTCAGTGGCCTGAAGTATTAGCGAAAAAATATCGTCATCGAAGCGTGGAAATTCATTAAGGGCAACATAACCCTGCGGGTGGGTGTCATTGCCAACCGGTCTTATGGATTTTTCAAAATAAGGCCACACATGATCAAACCCCCAGCCCTCGTTGCCTTCAGCCAGCCAGCGATCATAGTCAAAACGATTGCCACGAACATAAACCATGCCGTTCATGCCACCGGTGCCGCCAATCATTTTACCACGAGGCCAATGGCACCTGTTGTCTGTGAAGGCATTACAGGATCGATTACTAGGCTGGGCCAAATAGCTGTAAGTGTAATTGGTGTTTTGCATGCCAAAAAACAAACTGGGTACCTTAAAAAGACCAAACAAAGGCTCAATTATTAACCAACTATCGGTGTTTTCTAACACTTACATTTGATTCTTGAGGCGGATCATCGCCCCCTTCCAAAACCAACACCTTCCAGTTGGGATTTTCACTCAAACGGCTGGCCACCACTGAACCGGCTGTGCCAGCTCCCACCACCACAAAATCATAGTTATCTATACCATATCTCAAAGCTGTTTCGCCATAATCTGGTGGCCAATAGCCCGGGCGGGATATATTACACTGGGCTGCATAAATACTCTGCACCAGTAAACTCACCAAAGAATTAATGATACCCACACTCGGTATGGCACACTGTGCTGTTAAATTGCCAGCGGCCGCTAAACAACTCATCTTAATGCGAGTACCTCGACTTGAAAGCGTTAAGTGACACTACATATTTTTAAAGAAATGTACAGTTTTACTTCAAGCTTAATTTAAAAACAAGTTATGAATCTTAAATAAAATAAAATAAATCAAAACGCGCAAAAAAAAACTTGTACAATTTAAAATATACTTTAATTGTATTTTTAACAGAACATTTAATTTGCTTGTTTTTAAATAATAATTTAATTTCTTTTTGTCTATAAATGTTTTTTACGCTCAACAATGAGTTACACGAAAAAACAAACAAAAGCAATAAATACTGTAGAAGCTGATCATTATTTAAGCCAGATGTATTGAGGTTGTTTGATGTGCAGCGTTTTCAAACCAAATAAACAATTTTTTCTCTTGGGCGGAACTAGACAGCTCCATGCATGCCGTTTACTCTAGCGACAACAACTTCTTGTCTGCGTTTGCTACACAATTGCTTCATTCTCTTGCAAGAGCCTGTTATGAGTGAAGCAGGTCCAACAAAAGATGAACTTTTCTCCGTGGCTTAAGATACAAAAAAACACTTTACTAAATGCTACCCTCACCCGAGAAAACCAAACCATAATACATATTCGCCTTAAGACCAATCCGTCTTAATCATATCACTCGCTTTTTCGGCAATCATAATAGTGGGAGCATTAGTATTGCCACTTGTCACGTAAGGCATTACGGAAGCATCTGCTACGCGTACATTGTTAATACCTTTCACTTTCAATCGGGGATCCACACAGGCCGTTCCATCCTGCACCGAACCCATTTTAACTGTGCCACAGTGGTGATAACAAGTAGAAGAAAAATATGTTAAATAACATCGCCAATAATCGTCGGATTCGAATTCAAAACGATCACACTCTTCTATGGGTATGTGAAGAATTTCGACTTGCTTTTCCCTAAAGGCTTCGGTCCGTGTCAATTGCGTTAGATATTTAATGGCCCTTAATAGAACTTCCACATCTTGCGGTACACTGAAGTAGTTTGCATCGATTATGGGCGGATCAGTAGGATTTTCGGATTTCAGTGTTATGCTGCCCATCGATTCGGGATGGGCCAGCAGAGCATAAATGGTCAGTATATCATAGTTTTTATTCGTTTCTCTGAAAAACGGACGAAATTCTTCTTTCATGCGAAATCCGGTCAGCAGCATTTCAATGGCCAGGGTATTACCTTGGCGCGTAACAAAATGATGAAATTCTATGTCAGGGTAAAGGTTTTTTTTGCTGGGTTGTGTGTTAATAAAACCGGTCAAGGCCGTTGTACCATGTGAAGTCAAAGGCCCCTGTTTGTGTATTAAATAGTTATAAATGCTATCCAGAACTTGTTTTAAATCGGCCACTCTGCCCGGAAAGCGCAAATATATTTGTACAATATTATGGTCCTGTAGATTTTCACCAACGGGTAAATTATGTTTTACGGGTATATTTAAAGCGTTCAGTTTGTCAGCTGGACCCACGCCTGAAAGCATTAGTACTTTTGGCGTATCTATGGAACCTGCCGAGAGAACTACTTCGCGCTTCACTTCCACTTTGAGATTATGTTTTTGCTGTAAAATAAACTCCACTGCTGTCACAGTTTTGCCCGTCTGATCGTATAACAACTTGGTTACTTGGGCATTTTTAATTACTTTCAGATTTGGTCGCTTTGCCACTCGGCCCAGATATCCTCGACCAGTGCTCGCCCTAAGACCATTCTCTATAGTTCCCTTGACCAGGCTATAACCGATATAACTGCCTTCAACAAAATCCTCCACTTCAGGTATGCCTAACTCCGCCGCCCCCTTAAAAATCATATGAAATACATCCTCATCAAAGCGATTGAACTTATTGATGGTTAAGTAACCCTGAGGATGGGTATCGTTTGATATGGGCGTTATAGATTTCTCCAGATAAGGCCAGACATCATCAAAACCCCAATTCTCACTGCCCTCGTCACGCCAACGATCATAATCAAAGCGGTTGCCTCGTACATAAAGCATAGCGTTGATGCCGCCGGAACCGCCAATCATTTTTCCTCTAGGCCAGTGGCATCTGTTGTCCATAAAGGCTCTGCAGTATCTTTCGTTGGGTTCCGGCAAATAGGTGTAGGTATAATTAGTCGTTTGAACACCGAAAAACAGTAAAGGAATCTAGAAAAACAAGAGTTATTCTCAAAAACTAAAAATAAAATTATATAATTCACATCTGATTCTTGTGGTGGATCCCCGCCTGCCTCCAAAACCAAAACATTCCAGTCAGGATTTTCACTCAAACGGCTGCCCATAACAGATCCTGCTGAACCAGCACCCACCACCACAAAATCGAAGGCTTCCAAACCGTTGTTCAGGGCCGCTTCAGCGTAATCTGGTGGCCAAAATTCCTTCTGGGATATATTGCATTGGGCGGCATACAGGCTCTGAACCAAGAAAGCCACCAACGAATTCATTGCCCCCACACTGGGTATAGGACATTGTGGCGCCCCTATTCCAGCAGCTGTCATCTTCTCTCCCTAAATGTGTTGCAAGTTGTTAACTACTTGCCATGAAATCGCTTCTCTTATTTATATTCTAACACTAATTGTTGAACGCTTTATTGCCTACAATAATATAATAAGTAAATAACATACAGTGTTTTGCTTGTCATGTTCTTAACATAATAACATTTATTACATCTAATTAAATCCGCTACAAACTAAATTATTGGTATTTAATAAAGAAAACTACTTCATTTGAGTGAAGCAAAAGAAAATACAGTATCTTCTAATAATAATACTTAAATAGCAAAAAAAAAAAAATTATTGTTAAAAGCTTTCGACAGAGAAAATTCTTTCAAAAAATCATATATTACAGGAACATTCCATACAGAACAATAAATTTTTATTCAGCAGCATAACAGATAAATGTTTTACGGAAACTTGATGAAAATTATTAATTATCTATAGAAAACTTTCGAAAGCCATAAATTTTCTCTAGCAAATTCTCTAAACCGATCAAATTTCCTAGGAAAATTTTCTATATATTGTCTATAAAAAATTTTTTAATAAAGAAAATTTTCCATTAGAAAATGTTTTATAACAAAAACTTTCGGCAAATTTTCTATAGATACCAATAAATTTTTTATAAAACTATTTGATAAGGATAAATTTTCTGGAAAAAAAATTTAATAACTATGAAATTTTCTTAGAAATCTTTTAATAACGATAACTTTTTTTTAGAAAACTTTCAAAAATCTTGTCGTTATAAGTTTTCTAAAAAATTACGCTAAATTTGTTATTCAAAAAATATTACAAAAATAACTATAAATTTTGAATAACTACGAATGTTATGTAGAAAAACGTTATTAATACACACATTTTTAATAGAAAATTTTAAAAACGTTAATTAATTTTCTATATATATTCTATATATGAGGCTAAATGGTAAATTTTCAAAAGAAAATTTAAGTTTTATGTAAAAAAAAAAAGGTAAATACTGTATAAAAAATTTATACAATTTTCTTTTTATCGTCTAGGAAGTTTCATTGACTTTTTTCGAAAGCTGCTCGATCTATCGTTTTTCAAAACTGCCATAACAAATTCAAATAAAAGAATTAAATTTAAAAATAAAAATTCTGTAAAACGTCGTCGTTTTCTCTACTGAATTTCTGCATATGACCAGAACGGTGTCTGAAGATAATTATTTTTTTATTCGCTTGATTTCTGAAAAAACGCTGTAAAAAAATTGTTTTATAAATTTTACTATATGTAGTTTTATTTGTTTTCCCTTTTTTATTTTTGTTGTAGTTTTTTATTCGATTATGGATTTTATTTAGCAAAGTAAGACTGTATTTAATTAAGTAAGATGAGTGCGTTTCATTATAATACGAGTATTTTGTCGTGAAACATGCAAATTGCCACAAATAACGATTATTGAATATAATATTTTCTTAAAATAAAAGAAAATTGCTTAGTTTATTTATTGATTTCTATCGTCTTCGGCGGAGACCGCTGTTTTTTGTGTTACGCAGCGTTTGTACTGGCAGGGGAATTTGCGGCACAGCCGCAGCACCAACTAGATCGCTGCGTTGAGATCCCAAAGCTGCTTCAACATATTCTGGAAGAGAAAACAAGGAATTAAAAGACAAGATCTTAGTTCTACCTTTTTTTTTAACTTGATAAATTTTAAATCGTATATGCGCTGTACAAAAATATTACTAAATTGACATTTAAAAAGAAAAAGAAAAAGATTTTCGAAACCATTTTTAAAAAATGTTTTTGATTGAATTTGTCCACAATTTCACATAATTAATAATTTAATTTCATAATTAATAATTATTAATTTATAAAAAAAGATATTAATCACATAATTAATAATAATTTTTAAACAAAAAATAATTCACTACAATAAATTGACATTTAACAGTGTAAAATGTTCCCGGGGAAAGAATTTCTAAAGAATTTCTTGAATACACTTTGATCTTTTCTGCTTTTAGTGAACGTGTCTTTCTTTCTTTCTTTCTTTTTTAGTCACTCTGAGTTCATAACTTTGACTAACAAAAAAATTCCTTATAAGTTTGTTTGCCAACATTTTCAAGTTGATGGCAAGTTATTTTTTCAATGGAAAACTGGTTGACATATTTACAACTTAATCAAACAAAAATACTTATATGGCCACTCTACTTTACTTTATGCGTTAGTTAAGTCATATGAGTTTCAATTCTGTTTTTGTTTAGTTATCAGTTTTACTTTTTATTTAGTTTTTAATTTTTAAAGTTTATGAAATAATGTTTTAAAAAATTGGTTTGCTTTATTTTCACTCACCACCATCTGGCGTTTGAATTTCCGTTTCAAAATCCGCCTGCCTGGCTCTTATATTATGATCTATTTTTTCGATGGTATCTTGTAGGTGACCTTTTAGGGTTTCCAAATGTTTTTTCAGCTGTTGCGTTTCTAACAGTTCGTTTTGTGTTATCGCCCTTTTAGCACTCTCAATTTCGCCCACTTTCAAAATCACCAACACTAACAACACTGTGCCACATGATCTAAATTTTTTTTCACACCACATATTGCAAATGGGAGCTGATGTTGTAGCTGCTAGCCTTCCAAATAAACTGAACGCGAAAAGTTATTTAATTTAAACTTTTCTTAATTTGAAAATTCGCTGGCTATATGACAACTTAGAGAATTTTTATTTATTTGTATCAAATGCAATTTATCGGATGCCATTGTATGTATTTGTGACCATATAAAGAGCGGCCATTTGGTGAAACAAAACAAAGTGAAAAAACTGCTTAATGATTCTTTGGCTCACCTGCCTGCAGGCTCTGTAAACTGGTAAAACTTGTAAAATATGTTTTATTGGCTGCTTTTTGTTTGTTTCTTTGCTCATTGGAAAGAGCAGCAGAGTTGATTTTCCAAAGCATGCAGTTTATCACATAACGAATTTGTTTTACATTTGTTGGCATTATGTAAGTTTTTGTCACACACATATTGAACATACATTGTTTTTTTTTTTTTTGCATTAGTTAATTAAATGTGAGATGATTAAAACAGAGTTTGAAGGCAGGTGGTAAAAAGTGTTTTCTAACTCATACTCATGACGCTGCTAAACGTCAGTTGGGTTTAAAGAAATGTCACTTCTGAAAATGTTGTTGCAAGAAATCACTTGTAAACTGTAAGTGTTTGCATATTTAATTGTTAAAGTGTGAGGTTCGGAGCTTTATTTCGAGTTATCGAAATTGGCTTGATTATAAGTTTTGCTAAAATATGTATGTATTTCAAGAGTGTAAGAATTTTCAAACTTTAATTCGAATTTTCAAAATTGCTTTAATTAATTGTCGCACTTGAATCCCTATTTAAATAAATCAATAAATAGTATAATTGTATTCATATTCAAATACTTTAATAGAATATAAGTTTTAAAACTATTCTCGAATTTTCAGACTTCACCTCGAATTTTACAAATTGCCTTAATTATAAATTTTGCAAAACATGTTCGAATTTTTGTAACTTTATTCGAATCTTTGAAATTACCAGTTTTGAGGCCTTAGCTTTTTTAAAGAATTCAGTTCTACAATTAGCTTCATATATGTAAATGCCAGAACATATGATTCAAGAGTGCGTTTGAATTTTCGAACTTAATTACCATTTTTTGTTAGAAAATGTGACGGATTATGAATTTTGATAGTTTAGCGTTAAAATGGTTGAAAAAGCAGTTTTAGGAATGTATTCGGATTTTGAAGTTTCTCAAATTTAAAATTTAGTTCGTGCTCTTAGAATTATAGCAAATATGAATTTTAGAACCTAAATGTCTTAAATATTATTTTTAGTAAATAAATATTAACAATAAAATGTTCGATCTCGAAAATTAAATTTTGAGAGCAAAGGCACGCTTTTCTGTTGTTGATATATTTGAGTGTCACAACTTTTGATGATTAATAGTGGGTTTGTTTAAAGCGTTTGGTTTTAGCGAAAACTTGATTTCTTTTCATTTAAACTGTGCCTTTTTTTTTATTACACTCGTGATTAACAATTTTATTTAAACAACTAACAGAAATGGCTTATAAAGCAGGTTGGACAACTTCACGATGATTTGATGATGATTTCATGACAGACCATCAGTGCCTGTAATGAAACCAATCTTCCTTGATCATGTCAGCAGCTTTCTCTGCTATCATGTATGTGGGAACATTTGTATTGCCCGTTGTAATGGTGGGCATAATACTGGCATCCACCACTCGCAAGCCTCTTATGCCGTACACTCTCAAACGTGGATCCACCACAGCGTAAGGGTCGTTGCGCGGACCCATCTTACAAGTGCCCACTGGATGGTATATAGTTTGGCTATAGTGACGGGCCAAGCATTCCCAAAAGGCATCACTCAAATACTCTACATGCGGACAATTGCGCCACACAAAAATATTTAGAGTGATATTTAAACGCTTCAAAACGGGAGCTTGCGACAATTTGTGACCAAATTTCAACGCATCTACCTGTCAAAAACAATAACAAATCAGAACTTTCCAAACAGGACGAAACTCTTCTTACCATTATAGCCATGTCCAAGGGATGGTCATAGTAATTGGGATATATTTTTGGATGTATTTTAATGTCACTCGAAACTAGTTCCAAGTGGCCGCGGCTTCTAGGTCTCATTAAAAGTGGCACCACAAGAAAGCTGTCATGATATAAGATCGGCTCAAAAGATTGTGCATAATTTTCTAAAGATATTGATGCACCCCTCCTGCTGAACATGCCACCATCAGCACCATAACCATAACTGACCATGAAAAATTGCACATCCGGCCAATCCGTTTTAGGATCCTGGTATTTGCTATGCCAAAAACCCATCACTTCGGCTATGGGCACCGCATAGAAAAAACCATTCTCTTCGTTCAGAAATTTCCTAACCGATTTTGCATTTAACATTTCGGGCACTATGAATGACAGACGATCTCCTGTTATGTTGTTATCTATAAGATATGTGCTGCCAGTAGCGGAAATATGGTCCTGTAGGTTGGCTCCCACACCGGGCAAGTCTTGTATTACATCTATGTAGCTGGGTAGTAGTTGTTCTGATGGTCCTACACCTGACACCATTAACAAATGGGGGCTGGCTATAGCACCGGCCGATAAAATTACTTCACGCGTTGCTGCTACTTCATACTGATAGCCCATCCATTCGAATACTACTCCCCTGGCCTGTTTGTATTGAGGATCTATGATTATTTTCTTTACATAAGCCTTGAGTAACACATCCAAATTGGGTCTCTTCCATGTGGGTCGGATGTAAGCCTTATTGGCGCTACAGCGCAGACCATTCCTTAAAGATGCATGAGGAGGCGCAAAACCGGTTTGAGAACGGCCATTAAAATCTCTGTAGGGGTTGAGCTTTGGAATAAAAAAGAAACTTTGCTCACAACGATACGAACACATACACAAAAAAAACTTAATAACTTAACAAATGATTTAAGATAATAATATGTTGTACTCGTATATGGAAGCCTTTCCCATTAAAAAAATCAGTTTTTGTTTAACTGACTTAAAGATATTTCACCAAAAATGTAACATTTTCACGATCGTTTATTGTTATTATAATCAGTTTCAAAAGTTTTCTACGTACTTATGTGAAAGTTATATACTCTCATTCATAAGATTTAATAATGACATAAATATGAAATGTGACAGCTCACCATATCCATTTGATCGGCAGCCAATAAAAATATATCCTGTAAGGGCGATGCAAAGCGAAAATTCTCAACACTTATCGGTCCACCCTGAGCGTGATAAGGATCGTGTTCAAAGCCAGGTATTCGAATATCTTCCAGTTTACGAAAATAATGCAACACATTGTCATAGTTCCAGCCCACATTACCCAGTTGGGCCCAGTGATCGTAATCCTTGCGATTGCCACGTATATACAACATGGCATTAATGGAACTACAGCCCCCCAGCATTTTCGCTCGCGGCCAACTACATTGTTGATTTTTCATGGCCAAACAGAAGCGATGCGACTTTTCTGTCTTATAGCTCCAGTCCCAATAGCTACCCTGAAACACAGGATATAATTGCGGTATATCGGCCATGGCCGGCTCATCTCCGCCAGCTTCTAATAGCAAAATATTCCATTGCTGGACTTCTGACAAACGGGCGGCTAAAGCGCAACCAGCCGTGCCTCCTCCAACTATTATGAAATCGTAACTTTCACGTAATTCTCTGATATGTATGGACTTGACACGATTTTCACTGTCCACTATATCGGGACGATGTTGTATTATGCCCTCCAGCAGCATGAACAGCACAACGGCACTGGGCCCCAAAGTCAATAAGTAACGATACGTGGAAACAAACACTTCAAAGTTTAACATTATCTGTCTCTTTTGTCGCTCCGGTTTTTTTTTTAACAAAATAATTAATGTTTTTATTTGCAATGCCCGCGTCCAGTTTGTCCAGATGTTTATTCAAAACTAATTAAAGTTTTTGGGAAATACTTGGTTTGCAAGAATAGTTTTTGCAATTTATTACTTTTTGCTGGCTACTTGAGTCATATTGTGGGTGACAAAAGTCAGGCATCAGCATTTTGTGAAAAGTGCTTGCTTTGAAAAATTATGTTTGATTACACTTTGTTTTTGGGGAAGTTGCACACACTATGAGTAGGTTTTTGATTGCACACCAAGTTTTTATTACTCGTGATTAGTTTCGATGTCGTAAATTTTAATGAGAAAATTCCGATATTTAATAGTTTGATGTCAATAAATAACAATTATTACATTTTTTGTTAAAAATTGTTGTTATTTTGAGAAAATTTTTGGTTATCCAAACAAATCTATATGCTCAGTGTTTTACTATTATCAAAATTTCCAGAAGAAAATTTTTATTTGGCGATAAAATTTTTGTGACAAATTTTCTGTATAAACTTTTTTATTATCTATAAAATTTTCCATACAAAATGTTGTTATCAATAATTAACCATAAAAAGTATTGAATGTTCCAAAAAAACTGTTTTGCCTATAAATTTTCTGTTATTGTTAATAAATTTTTTGTAGAAAGTTATTGTTGATAAGTTTTTTTATGGAAAACTTTTGCTGTCGTTATATTTATAGAAAACTTCTTATATATGATAAATTTTCTATATTTTTTTGTTTATTATTTACAAAATTTTCTATATTTGTTATCACAAATTCCCTAGAGAAAACTTTTATTATCGATAAATTTTCCAAATAAAATGTTTATTATTGATAAATTTTGCACAGACATTTTTTTTATCGACAGATTTTCTATAAACACATTTTTTACATTGACAATTTTTCGGAATAAATTTGTATGTTATTGCGAAATTGTCTATGAAAATATACAATAAGTTATTAAAAAATTTTCCGGAACAAAGTTTTTGCTGCTATAGATATATTTGCTGCTGAAAATGTTTAATTATCGAAGAATTTTCTGAAGAAAATTGTTGCTATCAGTAAATTTTCTGTAAAGAATTATTGCACTCAATAATTATTTTATTAAATATTCTTGTTATATGTATATAAATTTGCTTTATAAAAATTATTGCAATCATCAAAGTTTTTGTTAACTATAAACTTTTAATAGAAAATTTTATTATTTATAAATTTTCAGTTTCAACATTTTTTTTTATGTATTATATATTATATTATTGTCCAGAAATAAATAAATTGTAAATAAAAAAAATATATGTTTTCTAAAGAAAATTTATTAATTTAAAATATTTATCGATTTTCAAAATATTTTTTTTTTTTGGGAATTTTAAATACCAATAAATTTTTATACAAAATTTTCATAATCGGTAAACTTTCTCCGGAAATTTTCTATATTATATTTAATTGTATGTATTGATATTCTATAAAAAATAGTACAAAACATGAGTACATGTTTGCATTTCCTTCAGGTAATTAAAACAACAATTGAAAACCGATTGCATTCAGATGTGTGTAGTTATATATGTACATATTTATACATATTTACCGGCCGTAGTTGATTATCTTATGCCTGAGATTCTTATTGCAATTAACATTTTTTAACTTAACAGATTTATTAACGATACAACTGGATATGAAGATTATAAGAAGCCCGTTTAAGCTTTTAAAATGTTAAAGCTTTTTACTTTTCTGTTATAATGCAGGAGCACTGAAGACAGTGAACCCTTGCAAATGCGAATTACAAAATTATATTTCGCTAATTTTCACCTAATAAAAGATAAGCATTATGCAGTGAATTTTTCTCTAAATGATTTGCCTGCCTGCACAATTGTTCGGTATTACGAATTTATCTTCAGATATTTTAGCGATATCATAAAACTTGTTCAGAACATTAGTTGGATTGTAAAAGCTGACATCATATAAATTTTAAAATTTCTACAAAAGTTGTTTAGAAAACCAGTTTGGGCATGCGATAAAAAAGGTCGTTTTCAAAAAGCTCGTTTTGAAAAGGTGGGCTGCAAAAATGGTCGTTTGTGAAACAAAAAAAGTTTGTGTACAGTTTTCTAATCACTTGACTACACTTGAAAACGACATCATTGAATGAAGAAGAGAGGGGAAAAAGTAATAAAAAATGTCCGGCTGAACTTTTAAGTATTTTTTTCAAAGTTTTTAAACAATTTGTTGTCAAAATCTTACTTCTTTAAAAAAAAAACTATTAATATCTTTATAATGTTATAAATGGAATATTTCGTCATTTCGATTTCATAAAATTTGTTTAAAAAAACTTTTCGATGTCATAAAATGTCTGTGAACATTCGATTAATATCATAAAATCATAAACGATAATTTATCAGTAGTTTTATTTTTTCTGATTAGACTTGAAAAAATTGTAGAGAACAGACAGACAAAAACAAATTTCTGGTTGCTACAAAGGCTGTAAAGCAACAACTACAGACGGTTCCGCCACTATCATTATGCTACCTGCGTTGTCGGCCTTAGGGACTGCATTATCAGCTCTAGCGCCTGGTAACGTAACTGCAGTTCGGTTGCCCACCAAAATGCAACCGTTAATCCGTGTTTTGTAATGAAATTTGGCAAAATTTCCTTTTTTGTTTCAATTTTTTTTATCACGGGAATTAGTATTTATTAGATAAAAAAAAAAACTTTTTTTTTTATTTGCAATCTATTTTACAATTAAAATAATAACAAATTTCATGAGCTTTAAATAACAACATAAGATATATTGAGTTTCCTAAAACCCAAAAACAAAATAAATACAAGAAGAGTAACGAATTTTAACTTTTTATATTTTCGAAAGGGGAGGTCAAGTACATGTAGTCTTTTAAGTCTTTGGATTTCATTGCTATCATTGCTAACACGTTGGAAGTCTATTTAGGTATCTCTCACTGACGTCATTTATTTCGTCTTTGACCAATAAAATTCGCAGATCTCTGTGTATATTTTTGTTGATGATAAACCAAGTCTTAGAGTTTTTGACTGGTATCTCTGTAGTATCTCAACGTTAGAATTACTTGTAGTTCCCCATATGTCCATATCGGTTTAAGTATTGTTTTGTAAAGCAGAATCTTGTTTTCTAAGCTTAAGCTTGATCTCGGGCCCCATAACCAAAACATTAAACTAAGTTGTTGTTTTGAACACACAAAAAAAAATTCACCCAAAACCGAATTTAAATAATTCAAAAATTAAAGTCTATAGGGTTTTTATTGAAATGAAAAAAGGAACAATAATTATGTATAAATTTACAAGAATTGTGTGAAATACTTTTGACTTGGGTGTCTTCAACGTCAAACACTATGACCAATCTTCTTTGATTAGCTGGGCTGCTTTCTCCGCAATCATGATGGTGGGACCATTTGTGTTGGCACTTGTTATGTTGGGCATAATACTGGCGTCGACTACCCGCAAACCGCGAATGCCGTGCACCCTTAGACGTTGGTCGACTACTGCTGAGGGATCGGTGGCCGGGCCCATGCGGCAAGATCCAGCCGCATGCCAGGCACTTATGTAAAAGTATTTAATATAGCAGAACCAATAGTCATCGGAGTCGAAGACGAAATTGTCGCATTCTGGCAAAGGTATGGTCACTAATTCCAAACCGTAATATTTAAAGGCTTCAGTGTTTTGTAGACTCTGCACATAACGTACAAAGCGTAAGAGAGCTTGTCGATCTTCTGGTTCCGTGGCCATGTTGTTGTGTATTTCGGGACTTTGTGAGGGATTTCTCGATTTCAACCGGATGAAGCTGCGTGACTTTGGCTTCACTATAAGACCCTCCAGTTCCAAAATCATTTGATTTCCTACCTTACTCAAGAACTGGTCAACAATTTCAGTTTTAAATTGTAGAAAATCGAAAACATTTGAGTCCTTGGTCGGTAGACCAAAGTGGGATACCACCATGATGTCGGGACGGACTTGCTGTTTCGTGTTTATGAAACCGATTAAAGTTGAGCTGGCGGCCAAAGGACCTTTCTGAAACATCAGTAAGTCATAAAGAGAGTTGGGAGTAATTGTATCCATGTTCGAGGGTATGTTTTTAGTAAATTTTATTATCAAGGGCATCATACCGTGATCTTGGAAATTTTTTCCCACTGCGAGATCTCTCACAAGAGGTATGTCGAACCTCCTGAGCTCAGCTTGAGGGCCTATGCCGGATAACATTAAAATTTTGGGAGTATTAAAAGTACCCGCACTCAAAATGATTTCTTTAGAGGCGCGAACTCTGATTTTGCGTTTGCCATACGACAAATATGTAACTGAGTCTGCCAGAGTATCATTACGAAACAGAATTTGAGTGACCACACTGTTTTTTGTTACATATAAATTGGCTCTGTGAGGAGCCACTTTGGCCAAATAAGTCTTGCCAGTGCTCATGCGTATGCCACGATTCACGGTACCCAAAATATTTGGCATAAGATCATAACCTGTGGCTTGTTTCGTGGCATTCCGTATTAGATCCTGTAGGACCGCAAAGCTTTCCAAACGTTCGAAAAAACTCAGATGTAGAGAGCCTAAAGGATGGCTTCCATTTCCCAAATCTATGGTGCTGTTGGCAATGAAAGGATAAACCTCCTTCCACGACCAACCTTCATTACCCTGCTGTTGCCACTCATCATAATCTGCAGCAACACCGGACATGAAGACATTGCCGTTTGCGGCTCCAGTACCGCCAATCATTTTGCCTCTGGGCCAATAACATTTTGCGTTTTTCATCGCCTGGCAGCAAAAAGGATTTGCCTCGGCATAATCGTTCCAAATATAAGAAGTGTGGAACATTTGCATAGACAAAGTGTGAATCTGAAAAGTAGCTTTTTAACATTTGTTTCATTTTTCAAACCCCAACTGCTCCTCACCTCAGATTGTATGGGCGGATTATCACCAGCCTCCAACAGCAATACTTTTACTGCGGGATTTTCACTTAAACGGCTGGCCAGAACGGAGCCGGCTGTACCGGCACCTACGATTATGTAATCAAATGAAATGGAACCATTTCTAAAATATTCTTTCGCATAATCCCTTGGCCACAAACTATCATCCTCCAGTGCTGCCTTCTTCTCTCTAACACTGGCGAACAAATCACCCATTAAGTTGTCCACATAATTAAGACTATCCTCAGCCACATTATTACTTGTCCTTAAGCCCGGCACCACATGTAGTTCCGCCACACAACTATTTATCAAAATATTTACCACGACCACAACTAAAATTCACAGTTTTTTAAATTTTGTCTCATTTCTCTCAAACTCTTTAGTTTTCTTTCTAACTCACCGTTCAACCACCTCATTTCGATACGCGATATGCACTGCCGTTTGTCGCTCGAACTTTCTTGTGTCTAAACTGAAAAAAAATACATAGTATGTATGTACATACATACAAATATGTAAATACATATATTTTTTAATTTAAATATTTCAACAAAAACGCCAAAGTCAAACAAATTTTTCTACATCAAACTGATTATATTATTTACTTATTTTAGGCGAAACAACCTAAACCAAAAAAAAAATGGTTTAATTAAACCTTGAAACGTAATTGGAGTTTGTTGGTGTTGCTGCGACGCTTTTTACCAAAAAAATTATTTTAAATTATTTCAACTCGTATTGTTTTGTTAAAAAAAAAAAAACATGAAAACACCATTTAAAGTTAATTTCATTTAAATTTGCTTATTATACCAGGTTATTGCACTTTAAGCATTTTAAACAGCTACTAGTTTATTTGGTTTTTTGTTTTAATATTTTTTCTTAATTTTTCTTCCCTGCAATTTACCGTATTTTCAACCACTGTTAACAGCAAAAAAAAAGCTATTTGCAAAGAAAGGCGGCAAAAGTTGCGGCGAAAGCTTTCTGTGAACGAACTTACTTGCTTATACCTTAACACATACAGTGGAACAAAATAGTAATGGTCATTTTGACGTACGATTTAATTTGTTTGAGATTTCTTAAGTAACAAAGTTTTTACGATAGTGAAATTATTCTACATTTCAGCATTGAAAATTTTTCTATAAAAAATTTATTGAAGCAAAAATTTTCTGCAGAAAATTTATGGATTTTAAAATTTTAAAATCGTATATCGATATTGAATATTTTCTATTTATCGATATTAAAAATTTGTTATTTAACGATATCGAAAATTTACTATTTATTGAGAATGAAAATATTCCTTTTATCGATATTGAATATTTTTTATTTACCGATATTAAAAATTTGTTATTTAACTATATTTTACTATTTATTGTTATGAAAAATTTTCTTTGTAACGATATTGAAAGTTTTCTCTATATATGTACATACACACACATACGAGTTCATACATATATTGAATATTAAAAATTTTCTTTGAAAAATTTATTAATATTGAAAATGTTCAGTATTAAAAATCGTAAATTTATCGATAGGCGAAATTTTCTAAAGAAAATTTATCTTAAATGAAGATCTGTTGATGGCAAATATTTTACAGAGAATTAATCGTTATTGAAAATAATCCCAATAAATTAATGATGTTAAAAATGTTGGGTAAAAAGTTCGTTTCTATTGTATAAAAAATCTATGGACGAAAAAAAGTTAGAAAATGTCTGAATAACGTAAAATTTTTTCCAAACAAATTACCGAAATTGGAAATTTTGTACGGAAAATATAAAAATTTGTGTTACACCTCAGATGCTTCTTGACAGAAGCAGCACTGCTTCTTGCGGTAATGCCATATAAAACTACTACAAATTTAATGAATTTGTTTTAGTTTGCCCTGATGTTCTGTTATTAAAAACCGCATTGTTTTTCCTCAATTTCCTTTTCTTATTATTGAAAATCAAATATCTTGTTTTTGTCGATTAGGTCGTCCCAAGTATGTTTCTTTAATTAACTGCTTTTTTTTGTTGCTCCGCAGCAATTTTTTTTACAAACCTTGGAAAATGACGCACGTCCTCAACGCAAAGCAAACAAAATGTGATTTTTTTTATTTTTGAACTTGTAATAGTTAATCAATATTTTTCTACAATCACTTTTTCCAGTTCTAATCAAGTTTAAGTTTAGAATACTACTGATTTTCTAAATGAAAAGTTTTCATTTATATGCAATTTCTAACATTGAACTAATTTTAAGCGATAACGAATCTAGGGAGACCTAATCGCGGCAGTCGTTTGACGCTGGCGTTTTGCCGAAAATCAAACGCGACTATTGATTATTGGCCCCGGTGTCAAAGCAAAAAATTGACCGACTTTTCTCAACTTTAGCATAAAATTGTATATTTTTTATTGGAAAATTTGATAATCGATTGAATGTTGAACTTCCAGACTTTTGATCAATATCAGACAAGTTTATGCGATTGGGAAAACTTTCGCAAGCTCTTTCATGAGTCCAAAAGATAAAAAGTGCAATAAAACGATATAACGGCAGATGAAAGAAGTTTTAAAGGTAAACTAATCGAGACGCCGACAAAAATTGTATGTGATATGCGGTTTCTTTGTTCGATTTATGGCAATTTGCACTATTTTTTATCTTTGAAGATTTAATTTTTATTTGTAATCATTAATTTGCTAATTTTTATTATCGATTGATTTTATCCAAAGAATATTTTTATGATTAAAAAATTTATTATACAATATTAAATTTATATGTATAACCGATTATTTCCTTTTCTTTTAAACTACAAAAAGGAATAGTTTTAAGTCAGCAAATACTAATGCTTTTTTTGGGAATTTTATGCGCGAGTTCTCCTTCAAATTGCCAAAAAAAAAAAAGGTAATTCCACAATAAGTGGAATATAGAATTTAACAGGTTGTCATAGTAATTTTTTTGTCATAAACCAACGTCCAATAAATTTCATTATTATTTCTTTTGAAAATAAAGAGTACTTTCTTATGACACATAATTCCGTTTTAGGAAAGTGCCTGCTTGTCAGGACAATGAACTCTATACAAACAGGTGATTAGATAGATAACTTCTATACTTCTAATTTGATTAGTTTCCCTGCAGGTAATTGACATCCAAGTTGACTTAAATTGCTTATTATTTTGATAAAAAGTATTTTTCTTAATGGCCAAACAATAATTGTAGTTACGAAACTAAAGTGTCTTAAAATTATATGACAATTCATTAGTTTGTTTAAAAAACAATGCAAATAAATACTTAAAGTAAACTTTAAAATACTATTCAGGGTATTATTAAAATAAACATACAAAATTTGGTGTCATCTATTGCTAAACGTGTAAGTGAATATAATAAACTAATGACTTATTGGAGATTTAGACAACAGTATTTTTAATCCAAAATTCCTTAATCATATCCGAACCCTTTTCAGCAATCATGATGACAGGAGCATTTGTGTTGGCACTCACTAGAGTAGGCATGATGCTGGCGTCTATGACCCTTAAGCCGCGTACGCCATAAACTCGCAACTGTGGATCCACCACAGCTTCGGGGTCCCAATATGGGCCCATCTTGCAGGTGCCGACCGGATGATAAATCGTTACCGTGTAGTGTCTGATCATGCACTCCCAGTAGCTGTCGGTGAACATTTGCAAATGCAAGCAGCCTGGCCATTTGAGGGCTGACAAGCGGGAACCAAACCTTTGCATTGCCTGGGTTCGTGACAGGGCCACCGCCACTTTGACGCCCTCCACTAAAGTTTTCATATCAAAATCATCGCTCAAATAGTTGGGTATTATATAGGGATAGTCAAACGGATTGCCTGATCGCAGCTTAATAAAGCCCTTGCTTCGTGGCCTCAATAACATGGGTATGATGCTCCACACATCGTGGTTGTTAATTTTTTCAAACACGGCCCGATAGAAGGCATCCGTTAAGCCATGCGCCTTTCGCAACTGATTTCCGCCGTCTGAGTTTGTTGAGCCCGAAACAAAATGAAACTCTATATCAGGCCAATCTTTGGTCTTATTGGCGTATTTGGTGTTGACAAAAGCCAGACCTTCTACACCACCCAGTATTGTTAAGGGACCCTGCCCCAGCACTGCATACTGCAGTACCGTAGACATGGAATGGAATCGACTTTCTACTATGGAAACCGGCTGGTTAACCAAAAATGTCAGGCCTCCCAAACCAATATGATCCTGCATATTTTCGCCCACATTTAGTTCTTTGATAACCGGAATGCGATGTTTGGCCAATTCTTTTCTGGGTCCTATACCCGACAACATTAACAGTTGGGGCGAGTTTACGGAACCCCCCGACAATATAACTTCCTTTTTCGACCTGACATGATACAGCTTCTGATCTTTGACGAACTCCACTCCAAAGGCCAATTTGCTTACAGGGTCAATCATTATTCTGGTGACATGCGAATTCATGGAAATGTGTAGATTTGCCCGCAGCCTGGCCGGTCTCAGAAACGCTTTGGCAGTGCTGCAACGGCTGCCACGTCTTGTTGTCCCCTGGGCAATCATGAAGCCGGCTTGTTTTTCACCATTTAAATCACGATTCTCGTAACCCATTTCAACGCCCGCTTCCACAAAACTGGCCGCTAAAGGTGTGTGATAAGGTGCCTCGCCCACCGTCAAATACCCGCCCGTCGAGTGGTACGGCGTGCTGGACAAATACGGATTTGTATTGTCTTCGGATTTTTTGAAATAGTACAAAGCATCACGATAACCCCAGCCGGGATTGCCCTGGGCTTCCCATCCATCGTAATCATGTTTGCTGCCGCGTAAATACAGCATGTAATTCAGGACACTTGACCCGCCCAGAACTTTCCCGCGAGGCCAATTACAGCGACCGCCATTCATGGCTTTTTAAAAATAAAGAGAAACATGATTAGACGCTAAAATTCTATGTATGTAAATACATATGTAGTATATCGAAGATTTTGGATTAATATAAAAGTTATATATAATGATAAGCAGACATTTATAGAAAATTTCTAATAACTTTTGGAAAGAAAACGTTTTTTATCGCTTATATTTATAGCTAAAAATTGTTATCGGAAAACAATTTTATCAAAAATATTTGTTATTTTCATCAACCATTTTTTGAATTGAATTTTTTTCAAAAAAAAAAAAAACTTTAACCAAAAAATTTTCCTTATCGAAAAGTTTTCTGTAAAAAATTGTTTGGTATTGAGGAATTTTCTATAAAAATATTTCTTACCAAAGGATTTTCCATAAAACATGTAAAATATTATTTTTATTTATGTAGTTAAAATATTACCAAAGAATTTTAATACATATATTATTTATTTAAGTATGTATTTATAATATTGCAAAAAAGAAAATGTTGCTATTGAAAAATTTGCTACAGAAAAATGTGTGGTGTCAAAACCTTTTCTATGAAAAATTTTTGTTATAATAAAATTTTCTGAAAAAAATTTGTCTTTGAAAAATGCCGAAAAAATTTTTGTTATCGAAAAGTTTCTGCAAAAATGTTGCTATCGTCAAAATTTTCTATAAGAAATTGTCGTTCTCCATAAATGTTTCTTACCCAAACACGAAGTGCCCGATGGTTCAGTTTTATACTTCCAATCCATTTTGCTTAACTGTAAATAGCCCGCCATTAACGGGACATCAGAAATTTCTGTCTCATCTCCGCCCGCCTCCAGCAACAGAACGCTCCAGTTTTCCACTTCGGTCAAACGATTGGCCACCACCGCACCCGACGAGCCCGCTCCTATTATAATAAAATCATAATGGTCTCTTATTTCATCGCCGGGTGTGTCATTGGGCTTGGATTCCGGATCCATTATTTCTTCATACTGAAAGTAGGCGATGGCGGCCACCAACATCGGCACAAACCAGCTGTTGCTGGTAGCAGCAGTTACAGCGCCACCTATTACGCCGGCAGCACTGGCTATAGCGCTCATGCTTTAAGAGAAAGTTATATTTGTTGTAGGTGACAATTAAGAGAATCTGGAAGTTCAATGATTTGCCCACAACATGGCCAACTGGTGCCTGCAATGACATATGTAAAGTACGCAAACACACATGAATATGAATTACAAATTATGCAATAATCAAAACGAAAAAATTAAGTTGATATTAAAATAATAGATGCCACTTTCTTGGCGAAAAATTTATATTCCTGGCATTAAAAAAAAAACAAACACATGCTTTTATTTAACGCAAATATTGTTTGTTTTACGTGTCCGGAATTAAAAATTTAATTGAAATGTGAGTCTTCGAATACGAAGTAGGTTAATGAAATGTATGTAGGTATGTAAGTGTAGCGCTGCAGGTAGCAGGGGATTATATGCGTATATGTTTTCTAAGGACATGCTGAATTAAGTTTTCGAATATCCACTGTATCGTGCTCATAAAACATGCTTCCGCTGGCCTGGACAATGGCTTCTTAATGTTTTTTAGTTCATCTCATTCGACTAGCGAAGGCATAAATTGTTACTAGTTGACAAAATCCACAGTACGTCTTTGTGTTTTTCTCATTAAATTCAGTTTCTGTAAGAGTTAAAGAGAAACACAAAAGATTTTTCCTTCATTAGAATCCCAACTAATCTTGTTGTCTTATTTTGTGGAAGAAAAAACAAATATAAATCTCTTTGGACGTGTAAAGGTGCCACTACCCGATTTAGGTTTTTAACAATAAAACACGTGCTACTTTTACAGCAGGCATTGCTCCATTTTAGTTAGTAACGCAACATATTCATGAAACCAGCTAAGCCGTAATAAAGGGGACTTGCACTGGTGGCGGTTAAATGTTGACGGTTTCTGACCATCAAATTGTTTGGGCGGCATCTGTCTAATCTGTTGTTTTTTGTTCCATTGCTGATGTCAAAGCACCAAGATAAGTTGCATCTGTGCTTGGCCCTACACACTCGTACAACCTCCAAGCCGATAGGGCTCCCTAACACTTGGAGTAGGTACTCAAATTTGGCCGAAACATCATCTCTATCTGAATTGCTGCATGAACAGGCAAAATTTCCGTATAAGGGACTATGTCAAACAGCTCAAAATGCAAATGCAGGTACTAATATATCCACAAAAATTTACTATTTGGTGCGTGTTTTGCGCCATAGGTACGTACTTTTTTGAAAATGATGTTGCTTTGTCCCAAATTGACCGATGTGGACATAGAACACATATGTATAGATGCAGATAGTTCGTGCCATTTATCGTTTGCTAGGTAAATGATTTGAAGGTGCGGTTATCTCTTCAAGAGGTGGTGACATAAATTGATCACCAATATCGTACGATTTGATGCCAGTACAAATTCTTTTTTTTTGTTTTGGGGCGAGGTTTCCTAAACTCGCATGAAGCCATGCGGCCTCATTGAATTTTCACTCGACCACTCCTGGTCGTGTATGGGTCTTTCGAATATCCAAAGAACTGTGTTAAGGCCTCAACCTATCTAACCGCCCTTGCGGTAATTTCATGCTGTCAAAGTCTCACCAACAAATCCAAATTTTACTTTTTATTACGAGTTAAAACCAAAACGTTCGCTTTTAGTTTTACCAAAAACTTCAATTTCATACCAATGATTTTATCATAAATTATAAGAGTTTAATGCAAAAACAAGGAAGAAGGAGAGAATTACGCGTAAATGTCTTATTTTCGCTGAAAGTCATTCATTAACAGTCCGTCCCAGTAGGTCACACGTTTTTGGTGGCAATAAGCATTTGTTCCAAAGTACCACTGTTTTAGGTCACATTAAAAAAGCAAACTGAACATGAGATGCGAATAACGCTAAGATTTGAGGACTAAGTTTTTTTATGGATATAGTTGGTCATCATACTGGATTCAACCTTGAGTTCAGGAAATGAATGACCTGCCCAGATTATCCCATAAACTATTTGTCTTCACAATTACAAACTTTAACTTGATGTTCAACTCTTGTAACAATCAAAGGCGACAAGTATTTTATTTTATTATGGAATTTGTGAAAAAAGAAAACCAGTTTCAAATTCATTTGATGTCATGTCTCTAGATGTTGTAATGAATGATTTTGTTGGGCTCATCATGATGCAAACCATTGGAAAATTATAGAAAAATGCTGGCCGGCCAGCTGCTGTTGCGTTGCTATTATTGCAACTGGTTTAAGAAACAATTTTCCGCCTCAAAAAGAAAAAAAGACTCCAACAGGTTTTTTTTTTCTGTATGAAACAAAGCAAGAAAAACAAAACCCAAAACAAATTATACAGTCGTGTTAAATAAAAGTCAAGTTCAAGGTATTAAAGCAATGGAAATGGCTTTCGGCGTAAGAATCGTATGTTTGCTAAAAAAAAAAAAGATACCTACGAAGGAATCAAGAAATATGTAAATGGCAATTGGAAAAAGAAAAGGAAAACTAAAAACTGAAACTTGTGCAGCTTGAAACTGCAGGTTTCTTATTTCTTAAGGTTATGGAAGTGCTACTATAAAAAAACAGTTTTCCAAATATGTACTTATAAAGGCTTTATACAACTGCTCGCATTTCCTTTTTAAATTTTACTTAAATCCTCTTTTAGAAGAAGTCCTGTGTCCACACCAATATAATGCTATAATATTTTGTTGGTTGAGAAATTTAAAAATATTTTTTTGCGATTTTTTAATTCAAGCACCATTTTTGGCTTTTAATGGCCCTAATTTTTTTTATATAAAGTTCTTAGTTAATAAATGTTGATGCTTCCTTTATAGTTTTGCGATTTTAAAATTTAAGTGTTTTTGACGTGATTTATTGTTTAATGTTTTGTATTCTTTAATGGTGATTTATTTATTTTTACAAACCAAACGTTGAAAAAAATTTTGTTTTGTGATTTCTAAATTTAAGCAATTTGTCAGCCATTTATTCTTCATAAGTTTTTAAAAATTTCTTAGCTAAAAAGATGTTTAAGCATGGATTGGTTTAGTGATTTTTCTTAGCGATTTTTTATAATCTAGAAATTTCTTTAATGGTTTTTTCTTTTCTTTTAATGGGGTTTAACTAAAACTGTAAAAACTTAAGTGATTTTTGTACGCGCATTTTTCTTTTATAGTCTAGAAATGGTTTTCTGCTTATTTTTGTATAACGCAAATATTTGTTATTCTTACGCAATTTTTTTAAGAGCAACTTTTTTGTAGTTATTAACATACAAAAATTAACACTTTTGACAATTTTAAAAGTTACCGGTTATTTATTTTATTTTCACCTGCAGCCAGAATTTTTGGCAATTTTTTAAAAACACCTGTTAGTAAAGAGAATCGCAAAAAATATTGCAGAGATGTTTCTCCTACTTGTTTTTGCGATTAGTTCAGTTGATGTAGGTCAGTCCCGTTTGGCCCCTATAATAGATACAGATTAATTTTACTACAATGCAAATAGAAAGGAATGTTAAATGTCAACTTAGTGATGGCAAGAAAAAAATGTGTCTGTTTGCACGCCCCCTTGTGCAAACGCAGACACACACACACACACACACACACACAGTCTTACTCATATTTAATGCAAAGTTTTTAAGGCCGTTTAAAATTCAGCAAGAAAGTTTGCTTAAATGTTTGTGCGACACACTTGTTGCCACAGAGTTCTGAAATTTCTCTTTTGATTGTTTGAAATTCATGAAATTTTCGAAAACAAGTAGAAATTAAGTTCAACAAACTTGTTTGGGTCTTTTTGTCTAAATTTTAATTAATGGGTTTTGTTGTTGCCTTTTGTTTTGTTTTTCTCTTGCTTTTGCCAAAAAAGGTAACAAAAGCAAATCGCCTCCACTATTCATCAATCGGTGAATGCATTAAGGAAAAATATATAAAATTAATTTGTAATAAATATTAAATTAAATTGTAGACGACATTAAGTTCTTCTTTTTATTTTCGTTTGTTGTTGAACGCCAGTCCACGCATTCCATGGCGCATGAGCAACTTCGTTCTCCTCTCTTCCACGCATACATACATTCACACTCATACTTAACTGGCATGGTATTCGTTTACGATGGTGTTTTAGTCTTTAATTACATTTTTTAACACTTACTTAATAATTTATTTGTGTTGTAATATTTGATTTGAAAATTAGTTAAACTTTTCTGGCATTTGCTTTTTAATAGTTTTCTTTTTTTGCTCATAAATTCTTTGCCTTAAACTTCTTCACTTTCTTTTTTCTCGTATCTTCTTCAAAGTGATTTTTTTTTCACATAAATTTCTTTTTGCCAGGCGATCGTTTTTCCGTTAAAACTTCGTTTCTTTTGCAAGTCTTTGATGTAACTGTTTGTGGTAAGAAATTCCATGTGGGCTTAAACTTCGCTTTAACCGCTTTTTAATTCGTACGAGTAGTTGAGCAAAAGAGCAGCTTTCTTTTACACACAATTGCTCTTAATTTACTCTTACAACAATCGAAAATTAGAGATGAACGAAAAAAGTTTTGTCTGCTCTTTTTGCTTTCAATTTAAGCCGTTGAATAATAATAAGTCCCTGCTCAGACAAAATTACAGTAATTGTTACGGAAAGTTTTTCGAATTATTTACATGAAGTTAGCTGCAGTTTATCATTTTTGAACATTTCTTTTTAATCTTTGATTCGCTATAAATGTCTCAAAATTGTAGATAATTTAAACACCAAAAATATTCAAAAAGCTGTAAATTTTACTATAGAAATGGCACGATTATGTGTAAGTAAAAGAAACGGCCAGAGAATTCAGAATTTGGAAACCGAAATAGGAAAATTGTTTCTGTATAACCGTTATAAATAAATAAAGAACATTAATAACCTTTTTATTTTTTTCTTATTTGTATTTTTCAATTAACATTTTAATAATATATTGAAACGAACTTAATTAAAAATCTAAATCTGAATACAAATTGAGACAACATTTTATTTGAAACCAGAGATGCTTCATTTCTAATAATCGTGATATTGAAATGTATATTTAGATACAGATTTCATTTATGTCATGCCAAAAACTTTAAATTATATTCTTTTGTTTAATTTTTCTGTGCTGTTAATTTTGTGAGTTTTAAATTATTTTTATAATAAGATTTGTGGCATGTTGGTGTGAAAACAAAATGCAATAGTATGTTAGATTTCCTCATTAGAACTCTTGCACAGAAAATATCTGGGCCTGCCTCCGTATAAGAGTCAATTAGTGCAAGAGTTAAAGCCAGTCATCGACCAATTTATCCAAAAATAAAGACAAACATTTTTGGTCTTTCAATTCGAAATTTTATTCTGTTTTATTAACTAGAAAAAGTTCTATAGATATAATAGTATAAACTGTCCTTGAGGAATAATTTCCTGCAAACTGTGAAAGAAAAACTTAACAAAAACAACAAAGTTTCGATGTCAAATAAACATTTACAACTTCCGGCAGGCAATAAGAAAATATTTTGCATTTTCTTACAGATTTGATCAGATATCGTTAATAAATTGTGAGTTAAAGTCATAAAATGTTCGATAAATCAGTTGGCCGGCATTTAAATTTATCTCAAAACCATTGTACGGACACACAATGTGTTTACATTTGTTTTACCAAAAACATTTTGTGCAGACTTTCATACATCTCAAATACGTGACAAGCCGCCATGGGCACATGCAAATTCTTTAATGGCCATTAACAAACGCTTACAAGTGAGCGGGCAAATGCGGCAAAAGAGTTTTGTATGAAATACATACATATGTATGTATGTATGTATTTCAGCCAACATTAGTCAGGCGATTTCCTTGAAATGGAAATCGTTTTCTACTCGTATTGTTATTTGAGCATAATTTCTTTAGCGGGCTGGATTATTGTCATGTCAATGCGTGCTAATTCTCACGTATACAATTAGTTTGAGCAGCAAGAAATGTACAGATTTTTCTATCACAATTTATGCTCGAAAAATACCCCTCTCAAAAGTAATCAAAAAGCTCCAAAGTTTAATATCTTTTCTTAAAGCGTGTATTAAAAACGTGTCACAACGTAAAGTCTCTTTAAAACTTTCTATTTAAAATTAAGGGAAAAAGAAAAACACTGTGAACATCCAAAAAACTACCTTGTGTGACTGCCAGGTAATCATAAAATTTGTGAGCAGATGACATTTCTGTAATATTCTCATGATTAAAAAAAGACACGCATGAACTTACTGAGAAAATAAGCTGCCATGTGGAGCAGGGGGCGGAGAACATGGATTAAATCAAATATTTTTTTAGTTGTCTTCACGTTTGGTGTTTCCCTTTTTTTTCAATATTGAATGACTATTGAATATTGATGAAATAATTTTGTGGAATAAATCTTAACAAACAAGCGAATAAAGTAGACTTTCTTTTTCCCCCCGGGGCAGTTTTTCTTTTTGTTATCTTTAATTTCTTTTTTCTTACAATAGGCTTCCCTTGCAATTATTTTTTTACTTTTGCACATTCCACAAAAATATTGCAAACTAAAACAAAACAAAAATGTCTTCTACCCTGTCCAGTTCGATTTTTGTTTTGTTTTATGCTGGCAAGTGCATACAATTTTTTTTTAATACGTTACATTATCAAAATGTTTTTGTGACACTCCTCTGCCAAAATTAAATAAAAAATGTCAAAGAATTCTTTCTACAATATACTTTCTAAAACAGAACTAAATTAAAAATATAATCGTATACTCCCCTGGTATATCTTTGTCTCATTTTTTAGATATTTAAAGTACTATTTTAATTGCTAATGATTTGTTTACGAAAATACATTGGCAAAGTTTCCCAGATCAAGTGCAAGAAATTCGAAAGTTTTAATTTTTTTTTAGTATTTCCTCTGCTTTATTTTTATAGCTTTTTTTTGACAATTTCCTTAATACTGCTTTTTTTAAAACAAAATTTTCAGGTGGCTGCTGTGGTTCAACGAAGAAACGTACTATTGTGGGCGGCTGGGCGTGGGCCTGGTGGTTGGTCACAGATGTTCAACGACTCTCCTTAAATGTTATGACCCTGAATCCCATATGCGAAAATGTAGAAACTTCCCAAGGTGTTCCTTTGACGGTTACCGGTGTAGCTCAATGTAAAATAATGAAGGTTGGTGGCTACACATTTCTAGACATTTCCAACAAAATTATTTTGTAATTTTTCTCTAAAATATTTTAAATTAATTTAAAGTAATATAAAGCAAATAATTCTTAAAAAAAAAATTTAAAATTAAGTAGTATTTCCCTAAAAAACAAAAAAAAAACAGTAAGAAGTTAAATTGTATATAAAACTTGCATGACATTTTTGCTTTTCTGTTTATGAAAGAAGAAAAAACCATTTATGATTTAACATTTCCTTGTTTATTACAATGATTATTATTACTAATATATACATATCTATATATATATATATTCATATTTATTTTAGTTCTTTAGATCTAGAGAATTTATTAAAACAAATGTAAGTTATTTTGCAAAAAAAAAAAAAACCCCTAAAAAAAATAATTGTTCTGTTATTGAAACGTTGAAAATTATTATTTTGTTTGCCTTTTTTAAGTTTTAAATTAAATTTTCTAAGCACCGTTAGTATGATAATTTTTTTGGTAAATATAAAATCACTGTAAATAGTTATTTGTATGATCCTGCAAATATGCTTCAGTTTTTATTTATATGCCAGTGTATAAATTCAACGAGCAGAGCTGTCAATTGCCCAATCGCAGCCAAATGGCATTAAATTTGCCTAAAACTAAATTCCCTGTCTCTTGTAAGAAATACATAAATTGTATTATTAACGAAGTTAAATATTATATGTTCTGCATTAAAATAAGAAAACTTATTTTTATACACTTTGAGCTTTTTGTATATCTTTGAAGTCCAGTTGGAATAAGAGCAGTTGCCCTAATAACGTCCACACAAATCAGCAATCTTGTTCTTGAGCAGTACAGCGATTCTTGTTAACGTAAATTTTGTACCTATTTACTTCGCAGATGTGAAACCAAAACCGAGATTTACCGCCATTTGTAAAAATTGTAGCATCTACCGATAGAGTGATTGAATAATTAAAATTTTTTTAGGGGCAAATAACGTCTGAACTCGAAGACTGTAAGAAAGGCGAATTTGTTGATATTTTAAGGCGGCTCTGCAGATCTCCCACCCATTTTGTCTAACTTTTTTACTTTTTGAGCCGTTTGGCTAAATTTTTAAACCATTCCATTAAAGTTACTATCAATTTCAAGTACGATAACTAAACAGCTCTGCTTTTTGATTTAATTGTTAATTCGTTCCTAGTAAATATTTAGCACTTAGTTCGTATATGACTATTAGATTTACTTCTTTTGAATACCTTTAGTTGAAATTAATTATCGATTTGATTTTCTTTTCTTATTTTTTTCTTATTTTCTTTAGTCAAACTCGTATGCAAAGTCTTATGATACTGAAGAGGTATGATTTTTCTTAAACAAAAAACACATAATCATTTTCATTTGTTCTTTTTAATTTTAATTGATTTTTTGTAATTTTATTTTTTGGTTAACGAAATTCTTCAGTTGGAGTGACTGTTTACGCTTTAGTTTTCATTGATTTGATTTTTTGAAAATACATACAAAAAAAATTTCATCATTTCTATGTGTGTTTGTGAAAAAAAAGGTATGCTGATATGAAAAACAATAATATTTTCTCCAACATATACTTTTCTTTTTAACAAATAAACACTTAGTTTTAAGTTATTCATTAAATTAGCTTTATGTGTTTTAAGTGGAAATTTTGTAAATAACAAGAACAAGCCATTCAAGGGATAATCACAACTGAATTTAAGTGTTAATAGATATAGTTTTCTCCTAGAACCTCCTCAGAACAAGCTGAACGCCAGGTCGCTTGGCCGTTCGTATTATTTGAAAGGCTATTTATAAGCTTTATTTTGCCTAGTTTAGGACTCTTAGTTCGCTTTTAATCAGTTTTCTGTTATTAAAAATGTTAGCAATCGATAGCATGTGATATCATGGGTCAGGCCCGATATCGCTACAGACAAATATAATAAATAAAATCTTGACTGCTCCGAATTGATTAAGATAATACATGTTTTGAAACACTTATAAGATCGTTAAGTTTCAATTCGTAATTCAGCTGTCGCACTGCCATCCAAATAAACTCATTTGTTTAATTAGCTGTTGAGAAGGACTTAATAAGAATTTATGAATTTATGGAAAACGGTAAATAAAAGATTTATAAAATATTGTAAGACTGTCCCGTTCTCCTCCTCATTCTCTTATACTCATTTAACAATTTGTGTTGCGATTATCTTTTGCGATTATCCCTTGAATACATTAAATTTTCTAACATCATTTGTAAGTTATCGCTCTTTCTCATGTTTATAACTATGATAAACATTCATATCATTTATAATGTAAATTATTTTATATGTCTGAAAAACAAAACAATTATATACAAATCTCTAAACAAAATATCTATTATAAATATATTAAATTAATCTTGTTAATCTTTCTTCTTTTTTTCCTTTAAAAAAAAAAAAAACAAATCGTTTCGTTTGATTTCATTTACGTTATTAACTTTTTGATGGACTCGTAACATCGTTCGTTCGTATATTCCTTATTTTGCGTGTTGACTCTCATCATGTTCATTTGCTACATACACAAACAATAATAATAAAAAATAAAAAAATATTAACTCTAACTACCATCATCATCTTCTATAACTACAATATAACAAACAAAAATCGAATCAAAAAATAAAATTACAAAAAAAAAACAAAAACAAAAACAAAAAAATCAATGGATTTTCTGTAATAAACAGATGATGAATGTTTATTATTTTCATCATCAGGCTGACGAACTTCTGGGTACGGCCAGTGAACAGTTTTTGGGCAAGAGTGTTAGTGAAATCAAACAAACCATATTACAAACACTGGAAGGACATTTGCGTGCTATATTGGGTAAGTTCACCTATATTTTACTTATCTTGGGAAATATGCCCGATAATATTATCTAACAAATCAGTGTTAACATATTTTTTATTCCTAAATTGGAAGACATTTCTAAGGTTTGCTTGGGCGGCTGAATTTAAATCTGGCTTTCAGTTTGTTGTTTCGGGGAAATATGTATATGTTTCTTACTTCATATTTATCTTGGGAAATTGGCCCGATATTGAAAACACAATTCATGTGATTTTCAAAGCAAGCCTGATATTCTTATTTCATTTCATTTAATTGTCACTTAGCGGCAAGTACATATTTTGAGTGTCCTTAAATATTTCACTGATTAAAATGTTCAAAATAGAATTGATTACTCGTATATTGCTCAAAATTTGGAGTTTCTCTGATCTTGTTTGTGGTGGCCATCAGACCTGCAGGTCCTTTAGCCCACTATTATTTTCTTTACATATGTATGTCAAAGCAGTTCGAAGCCCTTTATTATTTACTTTAATCTTAATGCTAATATAATTGAACTTCATTTAAATTAATCATATTTTTAGCCACTGGAGCTAAAACTAAAACCCCCCAAAAAATCAGTTTCTTAACCCATAATTTTTGATAGAGAAAATAAAAAACTAAATTACAATTAAATGTTTATCGTGTCTTTTTTTATGGCGTCTCTTTACTATTGATTTTTTAATGACCAAATGATTGAAAAGGACTCATTTAATATTTTATAGGTGTATGTTTGTATGTAAGAACTTTTTTTACTACTTCATTATTATTGAGTTGAAAAAGTGTTACAAAGTTTTTTTAGCAGGACACATTTATAGTGTCGTGTTGGGTGCTAAGACTAAAAGTCATTTAAATGTGAACTGCGGCATGAACTCATACGTGAAATGATAATTAAAACAAAAAGATTTTGGAACTATTTCATGTGGTGAAATCATCGTTCCCTACTGTTTGGAATATAAGACATGACAAAACTCAGAAGTTGACTTTTTACGACAAGCAAATATTTCAATTAATTGTTCAAGGCAGGTCAAGTCTTTTGATCTTAATCATGGTCATGGGTTGAAAATCGTAACTATTGTATTGAGTTTCTTTAGAAATCAGCTTTTCATATGTAAAAACACAACAATACGAGTATCCAATCATCATTTTTTTTCAACAAATTCGTATTAAAACGTGTAACTGTTGGCTGGTAAACCACAGCCCCTAAATTTCTACAACGCAAAACATATAAAATTACCATAAATGTAGGTGGGAAAGAAGGGGCTGTACGCCATTTGGAAAAAGGCCGTAGAGATCGCTGGCCGACAAATAAATTTTAATAATTGAAGTCGGTCGGCCTAATAAAATGTACTGACTTTTATGGCATTTTTGTACAATTTTTTTTCGTTTGCCTTTTAATAAAACCAAAATTATAATTTTGTAGGCAAAATTAGTTCTTTTCCGTAAAGCATAACGTACATTATCCTATTGACATGATAACATTATCAATGTTCGCAAGTGTGTCAACATGTATGAATGTATTTGTTAAACGAAAATTTCACTGCGACACTGTAAATAACGAAAGAAAAAGTAAAGTAAAGTATTTCGACTACGAGATACATAATACGTTTGTAATGGATATTCAATTTGGACTTTTCTTTTCTTAAACTGAATTCGTATGTGCCGGACCAATTATTTTACCGGGGGTTTTCTGCCACATCTTTACAGCTGATTGGAAAAAGCAAAGGCTGGCAACTCAAATTGTTTGTTAACGAGAAAACTAGAGAGAAGGAGCATTAAAAATCAGAACATGATTTCTTAATGAGCGGGAAAGTTTGACTGACGGCTTTTTAACAGGCTTTCTTTTCTAACATGTTGTTTTCACTAACATGTTGTTCTCTATGGAACTATGGACAAAACTCAGACAGTCCCTTATGCTCATAATGCTTTTGCCTAGATGGTGGCGTTTCTGTTAATGGGGATCAGCATCAGCATCAGCATCAAATAAAAGAGATGCAATAAACAATTTTCATTACTTTAAATACTTTATTACTTTTTACTCTTCATATTTAAAAGCCTTAAATCCTTGTATATGTACATTGTGTTCATGTGCCTTAATAACTTCGGAACATAATTCTTTACTGCACTTGTCTAAACATGCCACAAAACTAAGCAGCCACTTGTGCACAAACCTGCACACGAGTACTTCAGCAGGACGACAACAGGGATCACAAGTAGTCGTAATAGTAAAAAATAATAATAAGAGCATAATGACACTGTACAAGTTTTTCTTGTACCCATTCACTGTTTAGTGTGTTTTTAATACCAAAAGAACACTGAAGTCCTTGACAATGAAATCTTCAGCATGTTTTTGTTGTTTGCCAGTCAAGGGTAATTTATAACCTACAAAAATCAGCTACCAGGAGTTTTTTACAGCCACATTAAAGCAGGCAAAAATGTGTTATTTATTATTAAGTCCTCTATTTCCATTATAACGGTGGTGATGCATTTTTTGCGTTCATTGTTCATTGTTCTTCGAAATTAATTATAAACTTTTAGCCAAATCTGCCAATGACGGATGTTCCAATAATTTAGTCTCATCTTTGACAGATATAGCTGTCATATTTTGGCAGCTACAACTGTCAAATAGGCTGTTGTTTAGTCAGTTCATGTTGTTAAAAAAATCACCAAGGACGGATAAAACCGAAGTGAGGGCTTTATAGGCGCACTACGGCGCCCAAGTTTTCTAGGGGCATATCCATCCTGCTGAGACGACTTTTTGAGAGTGAACAAAAGAATGTGAGAGAACTGAATTCTCGTCTCCAAGAAATCGGCCTTTCGCAGGTCGAAGTTTTCTTTGCTTCTTCAAGCCTACACCCAACCAAGATCTAAACGACCCTGGCGCAAAATTTTTTCTACGACATCAACCAATTTTGACCAAAACTGTGCACAGGGGTAGCAGGTTTTACTTTAACATATTCCAAACTTGAGCACTCTGTTTTCCAGGGCCTAGTTGGCAAGTGATGCCTTGGTTGAAGCTGCCCATAAAATTTTACACAGGGAACTCGTTGCATGACTGTGCAGGAACTTGTGGAAGGCTCAACAAAAGGTAATGGACCGAACCTGGTCTCCGGCATGCCTTAAAATAAAAGAGAGTTCCTAGTGCATGTTATTGGGTTGAGGAGCCTACCCTGGACTCCTACTACTGAAACGTTCGCATTAACAGATTTTGGTATTGCAGCAGATTCCTTTCAATCGGAACGGAACTGCACAGTCAAGAATCATCTGGCGAGTCTGGTGTACCCTTCAGTGTACCCAATGCAGGTGCCTTGATTTCCTCTGCTGTGCATAGAATTGCTGACAGTGGACACTATATAGCCAGAGCTTTCTGATATGTGCCGCCTTTCGTTTGCCACGAGAAAGCCACTGGGGAGTGGTGATGAGTCCGTGCAAGCTGACGCGAAACAATTTCACAATCAGTGACCAAAACATTAAAAAGAAGTCAAGCAGCTGTCCTGCATCCAACCTGAAAATTATAACCCAAATAATTTGAAAGAAAATTTTTCAAAGATTGTCTAAAAGGTTTTTGTATTTGGAAAGCGAAATTTAATTTAGCTGAAAATATTTTGGAGAAATTTGCCCGACTTTAAATAAGGCACCAATTTTTGCACCACCCTCACTTTATTTTAGTTTCATAGCATTTTAATATCAGGACTGTAAATTTCATAATGCGTAATTTTATAATTCATATTTGTCTTGTAATCTATTTTCTTTTCCAATTTAGTTTAATAATATTGAGCCAATTTACCAGCATTAAAACCATTAACGCGGCAGCACTGACTAAATGTTCTTGCTCAGAGAGATTTTGCTGGCAATCAACAATCGGCTTCATAGCAAAAAGAGAGTAACTACTCGTATTAGAAAACCCAACTGTTTTGGGGGGTGTCTCTCTGTCCGTCTGTCTGCCTGTTTGTCTATTTGCCCCCTAGAACTGAAATGAGGTCGTTTTGTTTTGGCGCGCTTTGGAAACGAAAATCAGTCTGCGACTAGACTTTGCAAGTGTTTGTTCGTTTGGGCTGCGATAATTCGAGTGCTTAGCGGAAGGTCTTCATCTGAAATAAAGGAAAATGTGTCCGAAAAAATAACGAAACGTAGTCAAAGTGCTTATTAAAGCTTTATTGAAAAAACTTCTTCCACATGAAATATGTCTCTTAATTAAACAAACAAACAATTACTTTTAGTTTCAAGTTGCTTCTTTTTGTGTGTAACAAGAAAAAAAAAACGGAACTCGCAAACAAATTTATTAAAACTACAATAATATAATGAAGAAGTTTAAATTAAAATAACCTTCAGTTAATGTTAAACGTAAAACCGTCTTCTGACATTTTGTAAATATTTCTGTGAACTGAATAGATTATTCATTCATTCTACAACTAAATTGAGGCCAACACAGTAAAACCTTTCATAGGCGAACAGTGGCCGTCGAACATACTTTTATTTTACACAAAACGGGTGCGTTCGTGAGAGGTATTCGGTAAAATTAGGCGTCCGGTTGAAGCCGGTGTCCGGGTAAAGGCAGTGTCCGTCCGCCTATACGTGTTATCCGCTATGGGATAGGTTTCACTGTAGTTGGCAATACTACTACAACTACTCAATTAAAATGCATAAATAGAAAAATGCTAAAATGTGGGAACAAGTTGTCAGTGTTAAAAGGCGGCAGGTTTTGCAATAAATAATCCTGTGTGTTAAAACTTGTTAAAAATGCAAATAATTCCCTGCAAAAATGTATCGCGAAATTGTCGAATAATGTGATGAATATCTTATAACGCCGTCAAGATTAAAAATCTTTTCTCAACCACCGGAAATGTCTCCTCGTTCTTAGAAATCATTTTACGATCTATTTTTCTTATTTTACATCAGGCCAAAAAGAAATTTTTACGCTCAAAAAATATATATATCAATAAGCAGCTTTAAATTTCTAAATGTCTTTAAACATTTTCATTTAAATAGCAGTAAATTGACAAAAAAAAAACTTTGCAGTAGTCTGCCACTTGCTACCAAATGTAAAAAGGTCGTTACAACAACAACAACAAAAAAGAAACTTTCAATTTTTTGCACAAATATGTTGCCATTAAAATGAAGAAGCGAAATAATGCGGCGAACAACAGAAAGTAAATACCATAAAGTTTTGCTTTAACCTTTTGAGAAAACATTATTCTATTAAGGTTAAGAGTCGGCAAGGTTGCCACACTTAACAATTTGAAGGTTGTAAAATGATGCTTTAAAGAGTTGAGAGTTTTCGTGGAATTGGTTTTTCTTTTCAAGAGCATTTTTCCGTTTCACTTCATGTTTTACTGCCCTCATATAGATATAATGGAACCCTACTCGTACTAAAGCGTAAACTAAAACGCTACAAATCGGAACGATATATGAACCAGTGCCCTACTTGCTGACAACTAAAGTGTGTGTGTGCGTTTTTAAGCCCTTTAGAACTCCAGGTTATAACACAAATTATTAATTTTAACCAAACAAAATGCTTTCCCCTACAAGATCACGACATTAGCACTTACAGAATGATTTCAGCCGTATGGCCACCGCAGCTGTTCTTGACTAAAGATTTGCCGCACGTCCAATTTTGAGCGCAAAGCGTTAGTTTTTGGCCACTTTAATTGTATCAGCATAAGCCAATGTGACAGGTATCAACTTGGACAACATTGACAATCATACGAAATGGCGCTTCATTTCACGAAATCAATTCACAGTCAATAATACAGTCGCCGCATGGCACAATGTTGAATCCACAGCGCGGCCGCTTCCGCAAAATTTAACTAAATTTAAGTGTTTAGTTCTGTCATAAATGTTGTGTAGAATGAAGAAGAAGAGAAATACGAATGCACAATATGATTAGCGGCCAAACAATCAAGGCGCATCTGCAAGTTAGATTTTACTTACTTACTGCAAGGCTTTACGCTGGTGAGCAGAACCGCTCATAGTCTTTGGTAGGAATCGAATCTACATTCTTTCGATTGTGCCCATCCAGGCACTCGCCTTTTTCTAAACAGTAACCGTCTCTAGTGGTTAATCGCTTATTTTCTAACCAATTCATGCCAGATTTGGATTTTACAACAAAATAAAATAATGGCAGCCGACTTCTGATCCTGCCTTTTTAAATACTCATACCCGGAGAATTTCATAATATCATATTTTTTTCTTCTACAAAATCTAAACACTTTGTATTGTCGTGTAATCGTATTGTATTGTATTGTATTGTATTGTATTGCATTGTATTGTATTATAGCAAACAAGTGCATATTTTACGTTTGTACAAACCTTTTGCGTTGAACATATAGAATGTACGACAAGCTGTTGGTCTTGTCTAGTGCTAAGTATTAGCATTTTAATCTGTAAATATTTCTATGTATTTAATTCTATTCATATTTATCACAATTAAAATTATAATAAACTGAGTTAAGAACGAAAAGCACCAGCAGCTGTCGACTTTCTGCAAATATTTATTATAATTTTATTAAGAAATTTTGTAAAAAATGTTGTGCTTTTAGGTTTCAGTTTTGTATCGTTTATTTGCACATGGAAATCGGGTGCTTGTCAAACCGTTTGTGTGGTTTCTGTGGCACTTTAAACTTAAAATAGTGATATAAAAATGTAGTATATTAACGATTGTGTCGACTCACTTATTCGCCAAACGGGTGACGATTTTGAAACAAATTTTTTCTGGCAACTATGGGCTGGTGTAGCCTTTGAGTGGCCAGGAGACGGTATGCCACTGATAGCAGGCAACACCAAGACATTTAACAAATTTTATAAACTCAAAATCGTTTAAGAAAAAACAAAGAATTTCCTAATTCTAAGCGCTTTAATTTGCTTGTACTTCCGTTTAGAACACCAGTTCCCTGGTATTAGGAACTTCCCCATTTTACGCAATCTTGTGCCTTTTTTCCCCTCCCTTTGTTTGCACAACAAACATTCGTTTGGCAAACAATGTTAAACGTTAAATGGCTTAAACATAAAAACGCCTTAAAAAGTTTAAAGAAAACTTTAATAAAATCTATATGTATGTAGCGACTATTTGCACTGACACACACACACGCACTGACACACTCACGCATCACTATACAACACAACCTTGAGAAAGTGCTTACAGTTGCCAAAATAACCACCCACCCCAGGTTCGTAGTCGCACTAATATCTATTAGTGACTGTGTGATCAAGTTGCAAACATTAAATAGTTAAAGCTGGTTTTTTTTTTTCTTCCCTTCCCCTTTAAGAGTTCTCGCCTCCACAGAACCACAACAGCCACCCTTAAATTTGAAGACATTCACTAGTCCAGTATCAATGACTTGAAGATAAACAGAGAAATAGCAGATTATGATTTATAACGAGTTTCGATTCGTGTTGGTGTTGTTGTTGTTCTTGTTGTTGGTGTTATTTGATTTGTTTCTTTTGTGTTTGTTTTAGATGAACTTATAAAAAGGAATTTCGGCCATGCACAGTTGAGTCACAATTCATTGGCCGCAGTCTTTAGCCCGTATCTCTACTGCTCTACTAGTGTAATCGGCTTTCTATCTCTCTCCCTCTCTCTCTCTCTCTCTCTCCCTCTCTCTATATATTTATATATATAGTCACAATACTCTCTATAGAGCCAATTGGTTTCGACCCTTTTGGTAGCATTGGCTGTAGCACCAATCTCAATATGCAGCCAACAGCTCGGCCTCTCCCCAGCCATCTATTGCAGGCCCCTGATCTTTATCCCTGGCCACAATAGTCGCGATAATTTGTACTTCATATCGGTCCAATCGGTATTGAGCTTTCTGGTATCAATGGCCACAATTTATATCACACTACATATATTTACCTCTCTCTAAACACACACCTAGATTGGACTAGATATGGTCCAATCGGCTCCAATCTCGCTGGTATCTTTGGTATTAACTTGTGCAAAAACATTCATTGCCCGCAGTTCTTATCCAATCTCCTAATATAGACACAATATTTTCACACAATTTGGGCTACATCAGATTCAAACGGCTTCAATTGTCTATCTCCCTCCCTCTCGCTCTAGCCTCTCGATAATTTGGACTGGATATGGTCTAATCGGCGCGCAGACCTTTCCGGTGTCTATGGCTGCATTATAAATGAGGCACTCTACATACAAATGTTACTCTCTGCAAAGAGAAGTCTATACCTTTCATATACTTTGTGACTGGTCACGTGGCTGGTGCAAAAAAAACTAATTGAGAATTAGTCATATTCATTAAATTATTTGTTTATTTCATTTATTTATTTCGTTTATTTATTTATTGTATTTCTTCATGCGATTATTTACTTATTTCGTTCTATGTTTTTATGTATTTTACTTGCATATTTTATTTAATTATTTATTTATCCTGGAAATCCTGCACAATAAAGTTTAAACTTTAAACTTTAAAGTACAGGAAAGCTTGATTCATTCATTAGCCACATTAACAGATTAAACTATAAATTAAAGAATATTATAATAAAGATGATTGGCTGTAGTTTTCCAGCGCCGCAAATAAATTGTTAAGTTTTGAGGAACAGAAAATGTAGAAAGAGAAATGCCATCCTTAAATGTCTGTTATTCGGATGGCGTCACTGTGAATAATTTTTTATTTTCGTGTCTTGAGCCCATTCATCATCATCTAATTTATTATTGGTCGTTTTGCTTTTATATGATCTTTAAGCGATTCACGGGCATGACATTTCACTGGTGCATGACATTTCACTGAGAACTTTTATTAAAGTGTTACACATTAATCGGTCTTGCCGCAACATCTCTTACAATAACAGCTCAAATTTCATGCATTAAAGTGGCCCAGAGTTGATATTATGAAATTGGTTTTTCGCAAAATATATTTATTCGAATATATTTTTCTTCCAGATCAGATTTGGCTTTTGCAAACATGTACATATTCAGCTTTAGAAATTGGCTCCGTCCTCATTTTTCATTTTATTACTGAATTTTATTTCATAGAAATGTTTTGTTGTCATATCTTTGACTTGCAGCACAAGTGACTGTCACTCTATTAAAAAGAAATTCAAACGAATTCTATAATTCATCAAGATTTAACGCCACCCAAAAAGGAGAGGAGTTGGCAAAATAGTACCCAAACAGAGCAGCTAATGGCGAAGAACAGCAAATCTTGTACAATATAGTACATATTTCTTTTTCGAATGCGTTAGAAGGTCCTTTTATAATACACATGTGTGTTTTCCATTCTGATGTGTGTTTAAGATTTGCTCTTCCCTCCATCACAGCAACTCGTATCCTTCGAACGTTCAACGTCAGACTGTTTTCTTTTTATCGCAAGTTGTAAGAGATATAAAAATAAATAACAAACAATTTGCATATTTATGTTCATAAATTGATAAGAAATGTTCGATATTCGGTTACTGCGAGCTCGTAAGAAATAATGACAGGCACAGGATAGTGAACGTTTTACAGGCGCGGCTGCTAATAGTGCCACCTGTTTTCTCTATAGGCGCTTTTATTTAAACGAAGCGTTTTCTTTGAATTTAAATAAAACAAAATGAGTTGTAAGACTGACGATTCGCTTCGGCGTGAATTGGCCAACAAGACCGCGTGATTTCGTCGCAATCAAGCGATGCCGATGAAAGCCAACACAAAAGAACGAAACTATTGCTCAGTTCTAGGCGCCAGAATTTCTTCTATACATAATGGCTTGCATGATCCTTTCAAAGCGCCGTTCTATTCCATTTCAAAATCTAACCGCCCTTAATGCAAAACCTCTACTTTCTTCGATCCTGACGTTTAGATTTGAGCGCTGGCACGATTTCTGCTGGCTTCAAGAGTCATCATCCCCTTAAATGGCGCCAGCAGAGTGTCTAAGGTGGCATGACTTCGCCGGCACATAACACCTGTCTGTTGAAACCGTGTGCAGTTCAGATCCAAAGAAATTTATAATCATCCTCAATCCTCAGCACAATGTTCTTAAAGGAATACGGCCTAATGCTGCCCCCAAAAGCTCAAAATCCACACCAAATAGTCTCATTGGATGATCGTGCATCTCATGTGGTTTGATATCGTTCCCAACTCCCAGCAATGGGACTCCTTACTGAAGATGGTTTCTGGATGGCACTTGCGGCCAGTTTCCATCTGCATCAGAACCCATTCAGCGGCGACACGCTCTTGAATCGGTTGAAGTTCACATGGATGCGCGCCCAAACAAGGGAAAAATATCATCTGGCTTGTGGGCGCCGAGAGACCCAGTTCTTGTGATATTTTCTACACATCTTTTACGTTTTTGGGGACCGCAAAATCTAACATAATTTGTTAAAAGAACTTCATCATTTCCATGTGTTTCGTTTGTGATGATTTCGCTAAGACCGACTGATCAAATGACAACCAATACGACCGGTGCAGTCACAGTTCGTAAGACTCTTTAGAAAGTCTCGTTTATGCAATTTGTTGCCCTGTTCAGCTTTGAGACCAGTCCGGCCAAGAAAATAATCATTGTGTCTGCTTGATTCCCAAAATACATTCAAGACTCCCTGTTAAAGGATGGGGTCCCAAAAAAGTCCTGCCACATATGAAACTCAATTTCGAGTGTGTAGTATTTTATTTGCCACAAAAAATCCATCTTCTGTTTCTCTTTTATGCCAAAAACCTGAATTGCTGCCGTTCAACAACAACAAAGACGTCGAAATTATGTTGTCCAAAATGGTAATTTGCTCATGACATGCGAATAGGAAAGAAGTCGTCAAGTCGTAGCTCATATCTAGAGCTTAATTATGTTTTGGTCTTGTAGGAAAAAAACACTTAAAAAGGGAATGCAGAATAAATCACATCCATCAATAACTAAACAAAACGAACGCATCGAACGGCAACGAAATGACACTGACAAGAAATCTGAATGCTGACAGGCAGATGGTTTGATTCGATAGTCAATCGGAGCCATTGAGCAGAGAACAGAGAAAGTGTTTCGAAAAGCACAACGGGCCCCAAAAGCGAAGCAACAAGCAAATGTTTTCCTCTGCTGGAAGACATTGAAGGATAAAGGATGAAGTTGGTAGTTCGAAGACGCGCGGAAAGAATACAAAACCATATACACAAATACATAAATACATACAAATATATTTAAAATTTCCAATATAGGACTTGCAATAAAGATAAATATTTTACAATATAAAAAAAGAACTTTTGAACACAAACATTTGGCCGTCAAACGCTGCAGAGACGACTGTGAAGGGCGAGCAAAGTTTCCCCCAGCGGAACACTCATTTAGATTAGGATGTGTTATGCGTTGGATGAAGGGCTCAGTCGTGTGATTTGCCATCAGATTAGACGAACGCCAGCAAAACAATAACCGCCAATGCACCAGATTTGCTGAGGGCGATTCCTCGGCCAACCAGCGGCGATATTAGGAAAAGCGAGTTGGTGGGTGGCCCAGCCAGCACAATCGTTCTGTCTTGCCGCAACAGATGTTGGTATTCATTTACATAAGGACCAGCCATTATGACCTAAGCTAATGCCGGTGTACCAATTCTACGGGCACCCCACCGCCCCCGAGCCAACAAAACTGGCAATGACATCACTGTCAGCTGCCTTAATTCAACCACCACACAGCTGCCAATTAAAAAAAAAAAAGTGGGCCTACAACCCTTCGAAATTATGTGACTGTACCAACAAAGAGTGTTTGTGCTCTCGTCTGGCGAACGTCTGACAATAGCATCGTTCCGCAATGGTCCGACAACATTGTAAGACAAACACTTTAACAGTTCCGAAGGCTGTAAGAAATCTTTAGGCATCTTTAGCCAACAATATTGTAAGATCTGACAACGGTCTGTACATGACTTTAGTTGAATGGATTTTTAGTTAAAGCGTTTCGTTGTCGCACCGCCACCAAATATCTGATTAACAGTCTAGTGTCCACTTAAGGGCCACGGAAAGCAACAATTACAATAATTCACTTAACGACTTGATTAAGAGCTTCCAATTAATAAAGAAAGCAACAAAGTGCCGCCGGCCCACAAGCCTTTCAAGCATTTTCAGTTGAGTTTTAAAAATCCCAAGGAAAGAATGGAATGGAAAATGAACAATAAAAATATGTGTGCACGTGCGTAAGTGTAGCTCTGCACGCAAACCCCATATTAAGATTACATTAGACTACATATTTCACCAAATACTTACTCGTAGGACCGCACTCAGTCCTTGCTTTTATGATTTTGATGTTGTTGTTTTTGTTTTACAATTTTTATGGCAACTGGCAACAGCTGGGAAACAAATATGCATTTGCATGATACCGACATTGAAATCAGGTTCCGAGTGGAATAATTTAACAATTAATTACACATAAATTTGAATTTTCATGTGAAGGTACTAGAGAAACGCCATATTTGACTTATTTTCACAAGAAGTTAATTCTGTGAAGTTGCATCATAACAGGTTCTTATTTTGCCTTGTGCATCCAGCAGCGGTCGCCACCAGCTGTGGCATGGCGGCCTACGTAAACGACGTTTACCGTTTACAAACCTCCTTTTCCCCCAGGAAAGTTACCCAACCCGGAACTGGTATACATTAATTTGGGGTTGGTTGCCGATGTACCCGTAGGCCTCTAACTCATGGCATTCTCCAGATCTCGTTTCTTTCTTTCTGATCAAGACCCGTTCCCAGTATCCTGTTACCGCTGTCCAGTTATGCTCGCGCTCGCGCTCGCACATTTTTTCCGTTATATTGCCTGGCGTGTAGCCCCCTACTTGTGATTGCAGCCCTTTCCTTTCCTCTGCCCAGTGATGGCGTGTGAAGAATGTGTGCTCGACATCATGCACTACCTCCTCCTCATGGTCCTCTGAACCTTGGGGGCTTGTACTGTACCCGTTTTGCCAATTGACCTTTTGGTGACGGGGGCTTCGGCAGAAATTCATATAGTTTTAGTTGTCGTGCCAACCGATTTACGCCTTTCTCTCTATACCCCGAAAAGCAGACTGACCGGAAGCCGTGTTCAAGCAAGCCAGAAATTATGGCCGAGAAATGTCCTTCTTCTTCTTCTCGCACGAAATAGCCTGCAGTTCTTCTTTGTCCAGCAATCAGTTGTTTCGATAAAAATTAGCATTGACGGAATACAAAGAATTATTTTTTTATTATTATTATTATTATTTTACTTTCATGTGTGGAAGAAGAATGTACTAGTTTTCATTTGGACATAGTACGGACATAGTACACACTTCATGTATAAGGAATAACCACGGTAACGCCATGGCTGTGAATTAAACAATTTTTTTGTTTGTTTTAGTTTATTTTAATAATTTGTGTTTTTTTATTTTTCTTTTTTTTTTGGTGTTAAATGTCAAAATATTTTGAGGCCTTCTTTGTACATACAATATTTTTGTACAAAAGTTAGAGAAATTTTTGTTTAGTCTCACTTGCCCAAACTGGGGCCAAAAAGTACGCGAACAAACTCATTTCAGTTTTGAAATTTTCAATTTAAACTGATGACGCCAATCTGCAAACTGTTCTATTTAATAGACCTCGTCAGGGCTTTAATCAAGGTGGCGTTATCGCAGCTCTGGCGCACACGGCAAAATGACGTCAAACTTATTGTACGAAGTCTGATAAAAGTATAAGATTTTGATTTAAAGTTAAACGTATCTGTAATGAACACGAAAACAAGGCAAAAAATATTAATAAAAAAATTTTACATTTTAAAATCACAAAGATGTGCTCACACGAAGCCAAAAAAAGAAACAAATTTCAATGTTACAGATCATTTTCTTTTAGTTTTGGGCCAGCAGTAGGATATGACGGGTACATGTGTCGGGCAGGCATATTATCTTTCAGAACTAGGAAACGGGTCTTATAGGGGAAAGTAGGAAATGGAATGAATGACTCGCCAGCACCCCACGATTGTCTTACAAGACGTTAATTTTTCGCAGTGTGAATATGCGAGTAGAATTAGTTTAAATCGTAGAAAACTTAAATTACAAAAATTTATTCCGTCTGACCGCGACTTTACTAAAAAAAATACGCAACGAAACTTATAAATTATTTACATTAAAACGAAATATATATTTAGTCAGTTGTGACAACAGCACGAGTCGGATAGACCTTTTATTAATAACAATAAGAAATTCTTTGGGAAATATCAAAATTATGAAAAAAATTTTATTAAAAAGAAATGAAATATCTTTCAACAATTAATCAGAGGTCGCAATTTGCTCAAGATCACTGCAACAACTGAATAACGAGATTTTGTTTAATTGTTATCAAAAAAATAAAAATAAAGAAAAGAAATAGTAAGAAAATGTCTGTTATATGGATGGGGGCCTTTAAGCTGACCCTTATTTTGGGTCTAACCTGTGCCGTGATTTCCAGGTAAATAAACGTCTCAAAACGTTAAACGTTGCAAAGATCTACAGCCGACTGTTGTGCAGTCTGTAATAAGTGCCGCCGGCTCACACGCAAGAACTTTTTGTTTTTCAGAACGAGACAGATCGAGAAATAACTACTCTGCTGTTTCATCACTCTGCCGCATAATAAAAGCCTGTGTGTGAATCGGCACTAACAATTAATTTTAAATTCTAAATATGTATGTAAATAATATTCTCTTTTGCGTTCTTTTCTAGGAACTCTTACAGTCGAAGAAGTGTACAAAGACCGCGATCAGTTCGCAGCCTTAGTGCGCGAAGTAGCCGCACCTGATGTCGGCCGCATGGGCATTGAAATTCTCTCGTTCACCATCAAGGATGTCTACGACGATGTTCAGTATTTGGCTTCGCTCGGCAAGGCCCAAACGGCCATTGTTAAGCGTGACGCCGATGCCGGTGTTGCCGAAGCCAATCGTGATGCTGGCATACGCGAGGCCGAGTGCGAAAAGAGCGCCATGGACGTTAAGTACTCGACCGACACGAAAATTGAAGATAATGCACGTCTCTTCAAGTTGCAAAAAGCCAACTTCGATCAGGAAACAAATACCGCCAAAGCTGAATCTCAATTGGCGTACGAACTGCAAGCGGCCAAAATACGCCAAAAAATACGTAACGAAGAAATACAAATCGATGTTGTTGAGCGGCGCAAACAAATCGAAATCGAATCACAAGAAGTGCAGCGCAAAGAACGAGAACTGATTGGTACTGTCAAACTACCCGCCGAAGCCGAATCGTATAGAGTACAAACTATAGCCCAGGGCAAACAGTAAGTGGTGGTGAATTGACAACTTATGCCGTCAACGTACATACATACATGTAGATGTTCATAACTGGCCGTAAAGGTCTGGCAAATAAAGTGAAACTGCTGGCTTTCCACAGAACAAGTTGCGCCACAAAACATGTTTATATGTGTTGGCGGCAAAGAAGGAAGTACTTTTACAGCACTGACAAGTGATCGGCTGATAATAATAAAAGATATTACAATAACAGAATATTGAGGTTAAAGAAGTTCACACAGTGTTGCATTAAAAAAAGCGATTCAAATAAGTTGTTCGATGAACAAATAAGTGAACGAATTAGACGGAAGCTGACGGAAGCGGCGCGTTTAACTTGTCAGTTTCCATTCAAACACACGACACTCGTCGACGAATTAACGCCTATTACGTCCTTCCGCCTTTACATATCGTTAGCCAAAACGCCCAACTGCGTAACTGGTCAAAAAATTGCCAAATTATTTTCTCGATTGATTAAGATACAGATGCATATAAATACATATGTACGTGTGTGTGTATCAACAAGGTGCTTGTCTTCTCCTATTTGTGCTCTCAAGTAAGCGAAAATCGGGAGAAGACAACTGCTAGCGCAAGTTGTCATGTAAAATCAACTTTTTTCCCCCCATTGAATTTTCGCACTTGTTTAATAAAAATTAAATTTCGAATTTAGTTGTAGTGGCGTTTCAACAGGGTGACGCGGAATTAGTCAACCTGTCAGAAAATGCCATAATCGTGGCAAGTACTCCTAAATATCAGCTCCAAACAATTGTTCCACGTCATGGTACCGTTTGTTTTATATGTATGTACGACATAGATACGTGCGTACATACAAATGTATCTATTTAGTTGGCCAATGTCAACGCCGAACTGACACTTAACGGCATTTCTCAAAATCGAAGCATCTGATTGGTTTTTGAATGCGCTTCGTACGACATTTTTAATGATGATACAATTCTATTATTTTTATTTCATTTTTTAGATGCCAAACTATTGAGATGGCCCGTGCTGAAGCTGAAAAAATACGCAAAATCGGTGCTGCCGAAGCCCATGCCATTGAGCTGGTGGGCAAAGCCGAAGCAGAACGAATGAGCATGAAGGCTCATGTCTATAAACAATATGGAGATGCTGCCATTATGAATATTGTTTTAGAAGCACTGCCCAAGGTAGACCGAGATTTTTGGTGAAATCTAATCATCTACATACATATTTGCTAATAATTTCGTTTTTCTTTCTCTGCTGCGTCTACACAGATTGCTGCCGAAGTTGCCGCTCCTTTGGCCAAAACGGAAGAAATTGTTTTGATTGGCGGCAACGACAATGTCACCAACGATGTTTCCCGCCTTGTGGCCCAATTGCCGCCCTCCATTAATGCTCTGACCGGTGTCGATCTGTCCAAGGTTTTATCGAAAATACCGGGTGCCAAAGCGTGAGATTTAGCTCATTGCATGTCGGCTGCAGGATTCGATGATTTGGCCATGGCTTGAAACTAAACGAAACAAGACAAGAAATATAAGCGAATGGAATTACGATTTGGCAAACGATAATGACGACAAACTTGACACAACCGAACAATTTTTTTAACCACACAAACAACAAACTTTTACCAATTCCCTGAAAATATTTCTGCTCATTAAGCAAAAAAAAAGATTTATGAAATATTTTTCTTCGTAAATCACGATCTGCCTGAGCGAAAATATCATTTTATGGGATATTGGTTGAAATCTTAAACTCTTAAAACAATCAATTAAATGAAAAAATATATCTTTATGTATTTATTTCTTAAGCAAAACAGAATCATATACTAGAAGAAAGAAATCTTAGACCAAGGGAAGGAAGTGTGTGTAAATAGGAAACTTTTTAGTCCATAATTAAAATTCTGCATTTGCAATATCCAAACGCACAGACACACGCACATATTCACATGCATTTCTATATACAAGTTCTTCATAGTCAACCACAGAAATAAATTTTCCTTACTAAAATCTAATAATTAAATTTCGAATTAAGCATTTACAAACTATTAAAATAAAATTCAAAAACAAAAAAATTACACTTTTTTAAATAAATTTTTTTTTTAAATTTAGCAAAAAAATTTTAATTATTTAGTTAAAGGAATATTTTTTCTTTTTAGTTTAAAGTTCTGTTTCACTTTTATATGACGTATTAATACAATCTTACATGTTTTTATTTTAATTGTACAAAACGCATAAATATTTTCATTTTTTTTTATAAATAAATTGTAAACTATACAATTCTTTAAGTTCAAACAAAATCATGATAAATAAAATAAAAACTTAAAAGAAAAAATTAGTGATTTGGTGTTTTATTCAAAGCTGGAAATTACGTCAACTGTGTGAGAGTTCCGAGTGTCGGGATCAATTTGATTGCTAGATGAGGGCGCAAGCAAGAAATTTTAAAACACAAAAAACACACTTAAAAATCATTTTTTTGTTGCTTGTCAGATTAAAGCAGACCTTTAGACGGCCATCAGCCGTCAGCCCTTGTGGCTTGCGTGCCAATTCCACAGGATGAACTTGTCACAGCCACTTGCAAAACCAGTTGCTCCAGCAAGTCCCTGGACAGTGCAGAAAGTCAAGGCACATGATTGCTGAAGACATATCAGAACTTCTTAAAATAATCCATGTTACAGTTCTAACATGTAACCACCATACCAAATAACCATGTACAGTACGGCACCTCAGAGACATTTGAGTCCCCTAAATTAATGCAAGTCATATGCTTATCATCACTATTCGCTAATGCTGCTTCTTGCGGTTTTGCGAATTAAGCCACAGCCAGATAATTTTAGTCAAGAATGGCTCAATCTGTGACCAACTACAGGACCGCTGTTTCAAGGCATCCCGCTGGAGGTCACACATGTGATTTGATATCTTATCTGATTCTTGGGCAACGTGTTTACCCAACATATTTATGTATTATTTATGTTGCATAAACACAGCAGCCACTGTGCAACCAACATCAATGCATAAACCAGAAATTATCAAAACATTGTGATATTTTTAAAACCTCAATTGCAACGAGAATTTGAAACCACAGACGTGTTGAAACACTCGTATACATACAACACTTTTATAAAATGCGTTTTCAGCACAACACGATTTGTATATAATTTTAATTGAAAGCGATCGTGTTTAACCTCAAATTCGTAAGAAAGACAAATTATACTTCTCCAAGTTTTTTATGTTGTTTTATTTTATTTATTAATTTATTAAACATAAAATTTTTAAATGTATGCATTTTCATTCAGTTTATTATTATTATTATTATTATTATTAATTTTACTTTAAAGTATATTTATATATACTTAAATTTTTTTTAATTCTCTTATACAAAAGGTAATTTTATATGCAATATATAAAGTATTATTTATACTTGGTTTTGTTTTTGCTTCTTTATAAATTTAAATGTTTCTTTTTTCACTCTCTCTCTCTCTGTCGTTAAGTTAAGAAAAAAAAAAACAAATAAACAAAAGAGCTAAAAAGGAGCAAGAGGAGAATGAATTTCTAAAACAAGAATTGAATGGAGAGAAATTTTCTTTATTTTGATTTTATGTTTCAAAACGAGAAATGAACAAAATATTATACCATATACTCGTATATATTTAAATATATATAAAATAAAATATTATTTGGAAAAGTAAAATGTAATTTTTAGGGGTTTTTAAAAAACAAATTTTAAATTTTAGGATTTTGGGTTTTGGGATTAAAACAAAACATTAATATATAGACTTTTTTTCAAAATTGTTTCAAACTCGAGATACGCGTAGTTTCCTTTTTCTAAAACTATTCAAAACTTTTGTCTTTCTCGTTTTATTCGTAAATGTAGTAGTAGTCTTACAAATGAGCCAAAACAAATTATTTTAGAAATAAACGAGTGCAGAGAGGTCTGTCTGTCTGTCTGTCTTATGGTGTTAAAAAAGAGAAATTTTAATGGTTAAATAAAAAGAGAGCAGGAGAGCAAGAAAGAATGTTTTTGTTGTGGATTTTACGGGGGAGGGGGTATGGGGTATGGGGTAGGCGGTAGGCGGCTAGTAATTAAAATATTTAAAAATATAATTCGAAAAATTGTTTTTACAAAAACTAAGCAGTAAAATTTTTTCCAATTTTTTTTTCGTCATAAATATTTATGATTTTAAATTTTATATTTAGTGGAGGGGGAGACTTAATTAACTCGAATTTATTTTTTTTTTTTAATATTTATGTTTTTTGTTCTTTTTTCCGAAAAAAGTCTATTGGTGAATTTTACAAAATACAATATTATAAATGTAAATTTTTGTTTTAAAATTTAATTGTTTTTTCTTTATTGGTTTTGTTTTATTAAAAAACTATAACTTTAGCCTGCATAAGTTTTGTTTTTAAGTTTATGTTATTTTATTTAAATTACAATACTTACCTTTTTATTGTTTGCTTTTTTCTTTTGTTTAATGTATTTTTTGTTTTACGAGTTTTTGTATAATTATGTTTGTATATAATGCAAATATATAAGTTTATATGTATGTGTTAGAGTTATATTTAATTAAAAAGTAGTGTTTTTTATTATTATTTGTTGCTTAGGAGAAAAAGGAGCTGGTTTATGTTGTTATTAAAAAGAGATGTGCAAAAACACGAGAGAAGACCAGAAAACAAATTAATCAAAATACAAAAATGTTTATCCTGTTGCCGCTTTAAACGAATTTGAGTTTTTGTTGATGTTGCGGGAGGGAGTTGAGTGTTTTGTTTGAATATTGTAAAATTCTAGAGCAAAGTTTGAAGTTTCTCTCAGTGCTGTGCACTGCAGTGCCTGCAGCAGAAGCGAATCCGTTTAAACCTTCTCTTTTATTTAACACTTACACACTTTGTTTTTATTTTTTCTTTTTTGTATAGAAAAGTGATGGAAAGTCTTCTCTTATTGATTTTCTTTTTAAAATTTATTAAAATTTTTAATTAAAAATTGTTTTTCGTAACTGGTTTAATTTTATTTTCACAACAAATAAAAGTTTGCTTTTCTTTTAATATTTTTCTTTCTTGTCTGCTTAAAAAATATTTTGAATTTATCTTTTTTGCTAAAAGAATTAGAATATTTTTTGTTTGTTTTAAATGAAGTCGGATATTTTTGTAATCTTTAAAAATATTACAAAATTCACGTTTCTTCGTGTCTCAATTGTTTGTTTTTTCTTTAATATTTCTTTCTCTCTTTTAAGTTCGTTTATCGGCTTTTTGGTTTTGGTTTTTTTTCTTTTAACTTCTTTATTTGTTTTAGCGTAAAGTGGTTGCTTATTCATTGGTTGGTTGGTTAGTAGTCGTCGAGTGTAGCTCTTTGCATATAATCAATCCTCTTGGTATTATCTCTTGAAAAAAATGTATATATTGTAGTTTAAGTTTTAATTTTCTCCTTCAATGGGCTCGATTAATTAATTGTCTTCTTTTGGCGAACCGGCGTTTTCGTATTCTTTTAATTTTTCTTCGCGCGGTTTAGCAGCGCCGAAAATAGCCGCAGCCTGCTTCGTTTCCGCCAGACCATTAATGGGAGCATCTACGGTTCGGGGCATTAGTTGAAGTCGGGGTCTATCACTGTCATCTGTTAAAGCATAAAGAGAATAAACTGCTTAACAAAATGTAAACTTTGTAAATTTTATCCTACTTATTTTAACAAACTAAAAGAGAAATAGGGAAAGCGCTGCCTGTGACCACTATATTTTGGTTTGGAAGCGTTTGTCTAATCTAGCGCTTATTATTCAGTTACACAGGCCCCCAGTTTTCAAAAACCTGGCTCATTATATACATATATAAATTGATTTTAATTTTCAAGTGTAATATTGCAGAGTTTCATTCTTCTTTTATTCTAGTGAAGAAACAAAAGTTCCCAATTTGAAACGGTTTACAATTTTCGTTTATGAAATTTAAACACTTCAAAATTTAGTGCAGAGAAAAACGTTTTGAACCGAATCACATAATCGACGTAAAAGAATTTAAAGCTTTTATATCAAAGCATTTCAAAAGGATGCAAGCAAGTGTGGCTCTTTTTTCTTAAATTAAATGTTAAATTTATCAAGAATAAAGAAATGATAAGATTTGTTAAAACCTTCTTTATACTACCTATGGTTGATGGTCGTTCATTGTTCAAAGGACCACCGGCTCCGCCGCCGCCGCCGCCACCGCCACCGCCACCGCCACCGCCACTACGCTGTTCCCGATCACCTCCTCGATTCCTGCTAAAACTGTTATATCGTTCATTGTTGCCAACACCATCTCGACTTTGGGCACCAAAGCTGCCTTCGCGATGATTACGGTCATGATGATTGCGGTCATTGTAGCGGTCATCATTATTAAAGCTGCCATAACGACCACGATTTGCGGGACGATCTAATAATTGTGTTAAAGCAAGAACAAGTATAAATTAAAATTATATTAACAATCATTGCATTCACAACTAACACAATCCAATAAATAAAACATAATACATAACAGATTTCGTTTGAGGAGGTTTTTTGTTGGAAGGTGGATCAAGAGTGTCTAAAAGAGAATTTTGGGCATGCGTTTTTTTTTTTTTTTTTTTTGCTATGTGAAAGTGAGTGCGACCAAATTTGTATGTTATGTTGTAATAACTACTCGTAATGTGGATGAAAACTAAATAAAGAACAGGGAAACGGCTTCTAAAATATAATGGAAATAGTTTAATAAGGACTACTGGAGACGTGTAGTTTTAAGCTTGGAAAATTGTTTAGTAGCTTATATATCAGGGGACATTTAATTTACCATATCCTCTATTCATACCACCGCCGCCTCCACGATTTCTATCATTGTGACCACCGTGGTTATCATTGTACGAACCTCTAGTATCCCGATCTCCACCACGATCGTGGCCACGATTACCTCCTCCGGCACCGCGATTATAGTTTTGTTGGTGACCACCACCCTGTCTGGGCGGTCCGCGTTTATTAAAGCCTCCACCGCCACCAGCGCTATTTTCAAAAAAAAAAAAAAAAGAAAGCCAAAATATTATAAAAAATGTTTTCTATTGTAAAATGTTTAAAATTTACCGGTCATTTTTCTTGCGCTCAGCTATGTCAATTCTTAAGGGCGCCAGACTTTCGTCCAATTTTATGCGTCCATCAAATTCCAAAGCCCGTTCCAAGTTTTCCAGTGTTTCAAATTCGACATAACAAAAGCCTTTAAATTGATCAGTTTCTCTATCCTTAACCAAGCGTACATTTTTTACATCATAATCTTTAAAAATTTTGCCAACATCGCCTTGTACAAGGCGTTGGGGTAAGTTGCCAACATATGCAATGTATGGAGGTTCAGTAGGAAGCTGCTTAGCTTCACGGTCTCCATAGTTTCTAAAAAAAAATAGTTAAGTATATTTTATATAATACTCATAAATTTACTTCAGTTTCAGCATTAATTTCTAAACTTTGTTATACGATGCCAGGTTTCAGGGCAGAATTTGCGACTTAATGTCGGTGTTCCAAGATCAAGAAACTTTAACGCTGGCCAGAAGATGAAAAATCTGTTTTGGATTCTATTTATGACCTTTATGTTGTCAAATTAATCTATTAAATGCCATCTTGCTGGTACGTTTTTATGTACATATGCATGTGTGATAACGAAGAACTTAAAAATTTTTAATAATTCAAAATGCCCGCAAAAATGTCAGTGCTTCTGTTACTCATACTACTTCAACTAGTAGTACAAGTTCCTTCCCGTAAAGGAACAAAAAGAAAAAAGTCGAAATGGACACAGACACTTGGCCAGTTTATTAAATAGAAAAAAATGGGCTCGACAATTCAGCTGGTGATTTCATCTGAAGCCCTTTATTAAGCTAAGACCTTAGGCAACAACAATTTTGTAAAACTTAACTTACAATGAACACATGTATGTACATAGATACGCATAGGAGAGGATAATAAAGTTTTGCAAAGCGAGTAATTTTTGGCAACAACGGCTGCGCACGCTGGCTGCACAGTTTTTGTCGGCAGAGTACAATGAAAAAAACAATTTTTTTTTCATCTTTGACATTTTTCGACTTCACAAAGAAAAATTATGCCCCACCAAAAATTTTGTTACTGGTCGGCTATATTTCTTTGGCACTTTACACAAGAAAATTGCCAAATTTAAATTTAATTAATTATTGTGTATAAAAAGCATGATTGAAGGAATTTATAGACTTTTCCAAAGAAAAACACATTAAAAAAGCTACCATTATACGGTAATGTTGTACGAAGAGCTACCATCTCTTTTAACAGGGGCGAACAAAAATTCACACACAAGCAATCAGCAGATTCATCAAGTTTTCTTTAAGGTTTGCAAGCACATTTCTTTCTTTTTGTAAAAAAACCGTATGCACGTATTAAATTTGCACTTTGATTAACACATCTCAAATAATTTTAATGCAAAATATTTGCTAATTTAACACAAAAAGACAAAATATTTACCTAGAATGCTCAAAACCACCTCTTCCAGCCATGTTTTATTCTTTCGAATGGTTTAATCACTCTCTATTCGTCTTTGTCTAATCACACAATTTTAATTTACGGCGAATTCAAGTCTATTTCTTCTTCGTTTTTGACGAGTTTCTTTTGATTTTTGAATTTTATGCTGCCGAAATATTGCTTTCCTTTTTCAACCTTCAGATACCAGGCGGCGTATTGTTCAATCAAAACAAAACCAAAAATCTGTACAAGGAAAATGTGCGTTCAGAGTTGAGTTTTTGTTAAGTATTGCTCGTTTTCTTTGTTAAAGATCTTTTTTGCAAATTTTATAAAATTCAGTTTTACTTTTTAAAGCAGTTTTTTGTAAAATTAGCACTCCCAATATTTGTATATGGGGGCGCCGTTGCGCGCGCACATTTAATTTGGTAATCTACTTTTCTTTCAATTTTGCAGAGCACAATATATTTTATTTTTATTTTCTAGATAAACATTTATTTATTATGGTTTTATTATTTTTTTATTAAAAAATATATAAGTATGTATGTATTTGTTTTAATTAAGCCGTCAAGCTTGATGTTTCTTTCGGCGAAAAATTTTACTGTATTGAAAATTTTTTGTTACTACAACTGTCAAGATTGACCGAAAGAAAAATTGAACACAACCCAACACACAAAGGTGCTCTAAATATAATTGATATTGAGCGTTGTTATTAAGTACATAGAACGTTATGAGAAACCTCCTAATAATATTTCAATCTAGTTAATTACTGTATAACTCAGTATACGTAAAAAAACTGTTTAAATTAATAAAAATGTAATTTTTTTATAAAAAAAATGTTTGGCGTAAAAACTTCCGTACAAAAATAATATGTATGTGCCGTAGTTTTTCGATTATATATAATCCGTACTTAAGTTTTTAAAAAAACGTGTCCAACAAGAGATAAAATAATAAAGTATGAAGATATCATCAAAAAATGTTCTTAAAATAGTTCACTTTATAACATTAGCTTCCTTAAAAACTATTTTGCTGACACACATTAATTTTGAGCATCATTTCTATAAAGATATTATACAAGTTTCTCGACAATAAACAAAAGCCCCCAATTTTTAAACCTACTTTTATATATTATTGCATACTGTTGTTGACTGGGTAGTTTAAAGAAATTTGAATTTGACATCACTTTTTGCAAAAATCAATTGTCTGGTAGCGTTATAAAACACCGTCTACCGAAAACGAATATCAAGCATAAAAGGGAATGTCACTAAACCACTTTTTCTTCTTCATTACTCTTTCAAAAAAGTTTTACTCATAAATTGTACACGTTTTGCTGTAAAAAACTAAAATCTTTTGCAAGATTTCAATTTTAAGAAAATTGAATCAGTTTGAAAGTGTTTTATATAAAAAAATAACATATACAAGTTATTACAGGTATAAAGATGGCATTAAGTTCGCGTTTTTATAGTGAAAAATATCCTGAGGTGGAAGATGTGGTTATGGTCAATGTGCTGTCCATTGCTGAAATGGGTGCTTATGTACATTTATTGGAATACAATAATATAGAGGGTATGATTCTTTTGTCAGAATTGTCCAGACGTCGTATACGTTCCGTCAATAAGCTAATTCGTGTGGGCAAAACAGAACCTGTTGTCGTCATTCGTGTGGACAAGGATAAGGGTTATATAGATCTGTCCAAAAGACGTGTTTCGCCTGAAGATGTAGAAAAATGCACAGACCGCTTTTCTAAAGCCAAAGCGGTTGATCTATTGTTGCGTCATGTAGGCAATTTACTGAACTACGAATCAAGTGAACAGTTGGAAGAACTGTATCGGAACACGGCATGGCATTTCGAAAAGAAGTACAACAGCAAAGCTGCAGCCTACGACATTTTCAAACAGTCTGTAACCAATCCAACTGTGTTTGATGAATGTAATTTAGATGAAAAAACGAAGGAAGTGTTGTTGAACAACGTCAAACGCAAATTGTTTTCACCAACAGTGAAAATACGTTCGGACATTGAATGTTCTTGTTATGGTTACGAGGGCATAGATGCTGTTAAAGCTTCTTTAACTAAGGGTTTGGAATTGAGTACCGAAGAATTGCCTATTCGCATCAATTTAATTGCTCCTCCCCTGTAGGTTTGTTGTAATTGAATTATTTCTGATATACCTAATTAAATGTTTTTTAGTTATGTTATGACCACCGCAACTACCAAAAAGGCAGAAGGTATAAAGATATTGGAGCAAGCGATCGATAATATTAAGGCTAAGATAACTGAATACAATGGAGAGTTCAAAGTTATTATGCCACCTAAGCTTGTTACTGCCATAGATGAGGCTGATTTAGCTCGGCGCTTGCAGAGAGCTGAAGCCGAAAACGCTGAAGTTGGCGGCGATGATGATGAAGAAGAGGATGACGATCAAGAGGGCATGCAGTTCGATCCCGAAAACGAATCTATCAATCACAAAGGTGGACGTCGTCCCACGAAAAAGGGTGTTGATGAAGAGGATGATGAAGACGAAGAGGATGAGGAATAAACCCTTTGTTTATACGTTTTAGTTCGTATTCGACATAAGTTTGCAATTGCTAGCATTTCTTTAGTTTCTTAAAAGCTGCTTGTTTGTTTTAACAGAATAAAGAAAATGAGCGAAGCAAAATTTACTATAATGCAATTGTAACAGAAAATCTAAACTATATAAAAACCTTTTTTATGAAATTGTGAGATTAGTTTAAACGAACTAGTTTCTTTTTTAATAAAAATTAATTAAAATCCAGTTTTTAACGGAAATTTCTATCAAAACAGAGAGGTGGGCGATTGTTCAAATTCATTCAATTCCGGAGACACCTGTTTAAATATGTATGTATATAAAGACCCGAATAATGGAGTGATGTTCTAATTTCTTTGCTAAAGAACATCTGCTTACATAAAAAGAATTAAGCGGTGTGATTTTCTAGTCGAGAATTTTAGTAAGAAAGTTAAAAGATCCAGAAATTCGAGAATTTTAACTTGTTTTTAAATTTGTTCTAAAATCAAGAGTTTTTCTAGCAAGCCTAACATATTATAATACCTTGGATTGCACATTTACATATACATATATAACGTAGGTAGTTTAGGTCGCCCAGCGTGATGACCAGAGCCAGTATTAAAACTTCACCAATTGTTTTCCTTATATATTTTTATTTAAACAAGTAAACTTTAAAAAATACTTTTCTTAACCAAACAATATTATATGTATGTATTTAAATTTAATTATGAAAATTGCGCAACCACCTTTTATACATTTTAAAGTTAATTTTTTTTAAATTATTTTCTTTTCTCAACCCAATATTTATAGTAAAGTTGAATTAAAATTAAAAAAAATATATTAGAGAAAATAAACATAAAATTGCATTTATGCGACTCTTTTAATTTTTGTCTTTTTCATTAGTTTTAATATACAAATTCTAGTTTTAGTTTTTTTCAATGAACATTTTTTAAGTTGCTATTATTGAATCAATTATTTGCTATTTAAATTTTTTTTTGATTTAAAATATAAAAAAAAAAACTTTAAAACACCCTTCTGCGAGTGTTAATAGTCAATTTAAAAATGATTCTTAAGCACGGCAAGACCTATTTTTCACAATTGTTGGTTATTGTGTATTGCGTTGCGAAATAAAAATGGGCACGCAATTGATGCGATTCGAAATTCAGTTGCCCATCGCAATACAGAGTAACCCTTCAGTTGGTTATTCCAGTTTGTCGTTTCGAAAGCCGAACTCTTGCAATAAAAATATTTTCATAGTTCTTTTAGTTCGCACCGAAATGTTAAGTCACCTGAATATGCAATTTTCTTGCGTTACGCCATAAAAATAAAATATGTAGTTTATTCATATCTGTTTTATACTTATTTGAAAAATTCCTTTAACCTAAAGAAAAACTTTTAGAAAACTTAAATATTTAAAAATGTTTAAAATCTTGCTTGATTTCGTTGATGTTTTTGTATTTGAATTGTTCGTCTTAAAATATGAAATTTTGATGTACTAAACTTTATTGTTGTTGCTGTATATTTAATTTTATAAAATTTTCTAGTCATTTATTTATTTTTTGAATGCTGACCTGTATAACCAACATCTTTTTTCTATAAATACGGTATGTTGTTATATGCATTAATCAGAAATGTCTCTCTTATTTTTGTTTAAAAGAAAAAAATTTTATAAAAAAATGCTTCCAGCCTGAGGTAGTTTGTAATTTAAAATGGTAGGCGGCTTTATCAATTAGTGTTTCGTTACTGCTATTAAATTTTGAATTTTATTTCGTTTCTAGTTTTTGTTTTTTGCCTTTTAAAACGTTTGTCTTATTTCTTCAAATTAGTTTGTCAAATATTATTATTATTATTTTTTTAATATAAAAACTTTACGTTTTTTAAACTAAATTTCTAAAAAGAGTCTATTTAAAATTTTAACGTTTTAGCTATAAGTGCTGCAATGGCTTGAGTCTTGTTACCATTATTTCTGCGCAATTCCGTTATAACTTCATCACGTTTAAAGCCCATTTTAACGAGATCATTCACATCGTTTTCCCCAAATTTCTCAGCACTGGAAGAGCAAGCTAAAAGTATTCAGAAAGAAGAATAGTTTTGTGTGGTTAGTTTGATGAAATATGTAGTTTTAACATTTTCTTTCAAACCTCCAGCTTCACGTTTACTTTGTTCAATTGCATCTTTAATAGCTCGTTCTTCGGCGTCATTGGCTGATTCATCTGTAATTTTAAGACCGTCTTCTGAGTTACCCGTTAAACGGGCACACTCTGGCAGTTCGCTTTCGGGCAAGAACGGTGTTTCGGTACCAGTGGTGCCAATGCGCAAAACATTACGCTGCAAGTCAATGTTGCACTGGAACAAACATGGACAAATTGTAAGTTTAAAAAACAACAAACAAAATTAAAAGATGGAAGAAAATTGAAGAAATTATTGAGTCTCAATATATAAAAAAATATATAAAAAGAAAAATTAATCTTTTGGCCCTTCAGAATACCAGCGAATGTTAACGGATAACATCGCCTGTACCAGATAAAATTGTTTATATTATAAGATGCGTAGCCAAAACTTGTCAATAGAAAATTTTAAAATTTACAATATAATATATAGAAAATTTTCGCTCCCAAAAATTTTCCCACAAAAAATACTTAGAATATAAAATATATCCAAAGAAAGATGAAAACTTTATGTTTCTGTAAAAAACTACCGTTAAAGAATAGGTCTTTATTGAAAATAGTTGGTATTGAAGGCGGTTCTATATAAAATTTACTTATCGGTACAGACAATTCTCAAAAGAAAGATTTTCGTCAAGAGAAAATTTATGATAGAGGAAAAACACAATTCTATTAAAATTTTTCGGTGTTAAATATGTTTCTACAGAAGATTTCCACTATTTAAATATTTATATAAATATATTTAAGTATTATTCGATACCAAAATTTGTTCTTTATAACAAAATTTACGGTTTCGTAAATGTTCGCAACTAGCATGAAATCGAAACATTTGGATAGAACTACCTGGTGTCTTTTAAGCATATCCAATCCCAACAACATATCCATTGGCTGTTGTTCTAGAACTGTAAAACTCGAAACTAGAAAATCATTTTCGATTTGTAATTTTCCCATGTGAATGCGGCCAGTGATACGTTGAGTGCCCACACCTTTTGCAATACCACTCCATCTAAAATTGCATTAATTAAATAGTTCACACCAAGTTAATGAAATATAAATTTACTTGATATCTATCAAATGTGTGACGTTACAACGTTGAGCGCAAGCCGAACTCATGATGGTTGTTTGGGCTCCAGAATCGACAAAAGCCTTAACAGGAATTCCATTTACTTTGCAATTTATATAGCTGAAGAAGACTTATTTCAAACCAAGCAAACAAAAATTATTATGCTGACAAGACTTACAGCATTGTTACGGTGCCGAACACTTCGGGATGCAATTCTATGGCTGCGGCCATATTTTCCTGTATATTCTTTTGTTTAATTTCCTCCTCGATCATACGTTGGGCCTCCGGATCGAACGGGTCAGCATTTAGCATGCGCAAACGTTGGGCATTACGTGCTTTTCGTGCATCAATTTGTTCCTTTAAAACCTTTTGAAAGCTTTCCAAATTTCCTGACAATAGAGCGTCAGCCAAACGGGGATTATTTTGCTTTAATAGAGCTAACGATTCCGGATTGTCTAGAAACATTTTACGCACTGCTGCCGGATCATCATCGTGATTAACATTGAACTCGTCAGAGTCGTTATATTCTAGAATACTAGCGCCAGTACTGGTGCCAGGTATGCTGATATTGCTAAAGTCTAAGTCACGAATAGCAGCTTCATCTGAAATTTATAATTATGCTAAACTTTATATTTTGTTTGTACTTTTTTCATAAAATAGAAAATTCTGTTTCTCTGTTTTAAGATAACGAAACGTATTGTGAATTTGAAAAAAAAACATTAAGATTAAAAAATTTATAAAATTCCAAGCGTATTGTTCAAAAATTTTCAAGAGATCTTTATAAAATGATCGATATCGAACATTTTCAGTGTCTTAAGATAATGTTTGGTTCACTTTTCAATATATAATTTTTTTCAAATATGGCAAAAATATTTGTTTTAAGTATCGAAATGCATATTAATTCCGTTAAATATTTCCGAGTCTTAAAATAATGTTCGGTATTCGAAATGATTTCAAAAGATATTTTTTAAATTTGTCAAAAGTTTTTTAGAGTATTTGGTTGGTGGGAATATATTCTTTAAGAAACAGTTCCGATTTCGAAAATTGGCTAAAGTGTATTGAAAATATTTATAGCTTTGATACCCTAATGTTTGAAAATGTTTTGTTTCAAGGAACTTCTTTTTAGAAAGTTTTCCCTTTTAGTTTAGAAAATCTCTGATTAGGCAAAAGGCCGCGCAAGAATGTTGTTCCTAACCAAATTGAAAAGACTTCTTTAAAATAAAAATTTCTATAATTAATTAAAGTTAAAAATAGACTGTTATGATATACAAAGTTGTATTGAAGAAAAATATTTCTGTACAAGGATTTACTCACTAATAGCAGGTGATGCTTCAATTTTATATTATAGAAATCAAGTAAATAAATAAAGTTTATATTTTTATTTTGCTGCAGATTTCTCTGTTTTTTAAATATTGTGTCTAAATAATTGTATTATAAACAAACTGTATTAAAAAAATTGGAATGTTTGTTCATTATTTATTCAAATAAATTCATGTGGTTGCTCTCATCAAACATCCCTCACCTTAACAAGGAAAATTTAATGAAAATAAAAAAAAAATTTACTTTTAATGATGTCATTATGTTTTTATGCGTATATACATACATATGTATGTAATTCGATTTCCTTTTAAGAAAAGGTTAGGTGAATTTCATGGTTTAATTAGGGGCTTTAGAATATGATTCGGAAAATGAAGCGCTGCAAAATTAGTTTCGAGCGCGACAGCTAAGTCAAACTTTTTATAAGTATGATCGTTATTTCAATATCTTTTTTTATAAACTGTTAATTTTTTCTGTTTAAAGATATAATAAGAAACATCGTTGGTTTACCTTCATTCTTTGGCTTTTAATAATGAAATTTTTTGGCTTGTAATGAATTATTATTTAAAAATAACACCATCGAAATATGCTCGTTAATTGCACATATACATACATGTGCGCAGAATAATGTATACGCACTTTAAAGCGCATTGACCCAGTTCTGAAAGTCCAAAACAAAAATGCCATACAACCACAAATACGACATGGTACATATTGGACAAAAACAAGTCATAAATAAATGGATGACAAATAAAAATAAATTTTGCAAAGAAAAACAACACCAAAAACAAAGAGGCAAAGTATTGAAAATGTGTGAACATGCACATGTACATGTATATATGTACATACATATATTATTTGCAAAGTCTTTGTGCACATATTTGGAATTACTGCGCCTACGTTGCAGTTTAAATTACCGTTGCAGTAAGGAAAAAACGAATTTCTTAGCAATATTCACTTACCCAAGTCCATTGGAGTAGCGCGATTTGCAGCCGGTGGACGTTGTATTTGTAACATCACACAATCGCCATCTTTTATGCCAAAATGCTTCAAAGGTTTCTTGTTGTCTGTCAATGGTTTGCCATTGAAGACGACCACCATTTGTGAGCCGGTAATACCAGATTCCATTTCACAAAAGGCTTTAAAATTTTCAAGTTCCAATTCCTCCGAAACATCGAGAAAAAAGATTTTGTCCGTTGTGGTTGTTACAGTAATTTTCATTTTTACAATAAATCTCTTGTAATCGTTTAATGGAATAACAATTTAATAAAGTTGCGGCTAAAAAAAGTTGATCTTAGAACGATGTTTTTGTTGTTTCTTCTTTTTCTATATTGAAATTGGGTATTGGCTGTGGCAGTGCTCACACCTGCAATGTGTTGAGCAAAACGGAAAATATTTTTTTTAACAAAATATAAATGATTCGTTTCAAAAACAAGAGCTATAATTCACTAAACTTTTGTGTAAGTTATACATACTTATGTAGCAAGAAAATGCATACACACATTAATATCAAAAGTACTTATTTTGGAATATTTTCCATTATTTTTTCTTTGCTAACAGCATAACACACTGCGCTTTGTTGCTGTTTCTTTTTACTTTGTTTGACTCTTGCATTTAGCACTTTATTGCTCTTTGTGAAAACATTATTGTTCTTTTAACAAAGTCATGAAATACTTACTTCTTTTCCAGAATATGTTTAATACAAATTTTTTTATATTTTCCAATTTCACACTAAATAATTTGTAAGACCAATTTGAATGCTCTATAAATATAGTGTTGCTTCTATTAAAAATTGAGCAGAATTTGTTTGAATCAAACAAGCTGTCAAACTGAAGTGAATGTAAAGTTACCAGACAATTTTCAAAATCATTGCATTGGAGGTCGTTAAGAGTCAACTGAAAATCGCAGATATCAGATTCTAGTTATATATATAAATATATATAAATAATACAAACTATCGTACGAATTTATTACTTTTACTCCTTTTCAACAGCATTTTTTGGCTTGCCAGCTGTGTTTATATCACCAGGAAGCTTGATATCCTCTAAACAATATGTTTAATTTGTTCTTATTATATACATACTTTGGACTTTCATTAAGTTGAAACTTTGTCTTTTACTAAATCGTATTGAACATAGTATGCAGCATCAGACAGTTTAACATGTTTTATAAATTTTTTTTTCAAAATTTCGGATTATGCATGAAAGAATACAAAATCTATACCAAGAAATACAGCTCTGAAATAATTATTCATCATTACAACAACATATGACATTTACGCATCGTAGGAATAAAAAGAAGAAGCATTAATGAAGTATTAGAGCGAAAAGAAAGAAACACTCGGAAAAAATCTGTAGAGAAAAGGTGAAACTTTGAGAAAAAAATACACAATTGTGATATAAAATTATAAAAAAGTGGAAAATATATTAAAAAATAATTAAAAACGTTCTTTCTTTTAATTGATAAAATAAAATGTAAGTTTACGTGTATTTATAGAAATAAATAAAATTGAAAAGTGGCTTATTCTGTGAATAGTCTTCGTGGAAAATTAAGACTACGTGCATGAAATTAAATACACAGAAGAACAAAGAAGAAATAATATATATTTTTTCGCGAGGTAACGAAAAAGTGCATAAAAAAATTAAATATTTGTTAAAAAAAGTTGACAATTTTTAAAACTATTATTTTTAACGGAGATAAACCAAGTCTATAAATTTAAGCAAACAAAAAATAATATAGCAACTAATTTCTTTGCGTCTTTTTTTATAAAAAACAGAAAAAGGTGTGATTTATAATGAGTGCTCAGCCCAGTCCCGCGTGCATAACTCCACAAAGTGAACAGGAAAAGGTAATTTTTAATGCATCATCTCTTATATAAAATATACTTATGTATTGACTAAAATATTAAAATAAGAAAATGTTGGCTTTAGCTGCCTGATTGCAAGACAGCTGCTTCTTTTGGGGACTCAAGTATACATTATTTTTTTCTCGTTTATCTTCTACATATTTTGCCCTTATTAACATTATATCTTTTATTGTATTGTTTTCATAATGGACGCCAGGTGTAGTGGTTAAAAAGAGTAAAAATTAAAAATGGTTGCTTTTATTTTCCAACTTGTATTCGACACTTTTATGCCCATAAATAAATATATTCAGTGTCAATAAAAAATTAAATATCTGTTTTGTAAATAAAATGCAAGTATCAACGACCTGAAATTGTGCAAAAACCTTCATTGGTTAAAATATGTTTGAATGCACTAAAGGAAAAAAAACAATAACAAATCCAAAAGCAAAAGCAAAACTACTGTCACAGACTATATTCAGCAAAAACCAATAAAAACACCAGCAAAAAAACTAAAATAGGTACGGTTTTTTCGGTGATGTTAATTTAGCGTGTTATATTAAATAGTTCTACCAACATTATCCAAAATTGTGAACTAAATATTTCTAATTAAACCGCAAAGGCAAAGAACTGAATATGTTTTCGTTATATATTGGGAAAAAAGTAAAGGGCTAATTATCAAAGTTATTTAAAATTTAAATAACTTTTGTATAAAATAATATTTTAAAATATAAATTGTTGAAATATTGTGTAATTGTCTTCAAAATGTTATAGATGCTGAATGCTTGGCTTTTTAACGAATAAAATATTTAATAGGATTTACAAAAGCTTTAGAAATTACATTTTCCATTCATAAGGCAAGATATTACTGTCCTTTCTCAGGCAAATGTTAATTTATATTTTTAAAAACAGATAGATAATATTATTATTTTGAAGTTTTATGAATATATTTGCCAATTTGTTTTTATTTAGAATTTTAAACGTTTTTCTTTTAGTTATTGTATTTGATTTGATGTGTTGTTTTGTTTTTATATACTTACTTATATTTAGATGTGTGTATAGTTTTCTGCTATTAAGCTGTAATTTGTACATACTATGTATGTATGTGCAATGTACCACATTTACAAATATATGTATGTGTTTTAATTGTTTTGTTTTCATTATTATTTTCTCTATTCATGAATAGGTACATGTATGTATGTATATGTTGTTTGTTCTTTTCTACACTCTATAAAACGGGGATGATAAATGCAACTTGAGATTTATAATTTCTTTTCTATTTTTCTTGTTACATAGCTATTTTTGTGCAAGAAGAATTTTATTTCGATAATTTTATATTTTAATGCAGATATATATGCCGGTATCTATGTGTGTATGTATATATGCATATGTATACATAGTGGCAGACACAACCGTATGTATGCATCTACGTATGTATGTATGTATGTATGTACCTACATATGCGCAATATGTGCTTTAAAAGTAAATCCACATACGGAAAAAAGCTGAGTCAGTCCTTAATTAATCAAATCATCAAATTTTGAAATAGAATTATAAAAAATGTTGCAGCTCCTTTTGAATCTTTTGAGAAAGTGTAATTTATCGAATAAGAACTTACTTTGCCAGACTAAACAATTACATTATTTGGAAATACATATGTACGTAAGTATGTACATACTATGTATGTATGCATGTATGTGTCAGCGGAATCATTTTGGTTAAATTACGCTTAGATACGCTTGGTTTTAATTAATAAACAACAATTTGTTGTAATGGATTACAATAAAGAGGTGAACTGATACCTACATATGTATGTACATAAGTATGTATGTCTGTATGTATGTTTAATAAAAAGCAGTGCTCCCTGATTATGTTATTTTGTCGTGGGTTTAATTCAATTAAATACACACATACATACATATGTTCCTACATATCTTCATATGAAATGCAAAAGGCCCTGCCTAAAGTGCAATCCTCTGTATATTGTTATAAATAAAATCTATTTCCTTTTTATTATTTTTCTATACATTAGATTAATTGCGAAACAAGCGAAAAGTCGAAATAATACACAGAAAAATGTTCTTTGAGGGGTGCAAGCATCTGCATGATAACTGGTACTAACCCGCTTTTAAGCTTTATCGTCTCTGTATTGCAACATACATACATATGTATGCATGTGTGCACTGTAATATTTGTGAGAGAGACAAATAAATAACCAAACAAGGTCGAACATTGCCCACATCACATAAATGACAAACAACTATTATAACAACTAATTTTGTTTGTTTGTTTTGTTTTTGACTGTCGGCTTTAATTCGCAAATAGCCAGCTTTGTTGTTGTTATTTCTTTTTTTAATTGAAAAGAATAAAAATAAGCCAGTATTTACCATATCTTCTGTTAAATAGAATCGGGCAATCGATTATGCACTAAATATGCATACATATGTACATATGTACATACATATCTACATACCTACAAGCGCTGCTAATTAAACGCAAAATATGAAACGCATTAAACAAAGGAATTTTCACAGCGAAGTGGAATTATTCCAGAACTTTTCTAATACATAGATTTTACTGTTTTTAAATGGGATGAAGAAGAAGAAGAAATCCTTTAATAAAATTGATTTAAATCAAATACCTATGTACATACATACATACATATGACGTACAATGTTTCTTCGAAAGTGTTTAAGAAGCAATATTTTTTTCTATAAATATTTATGTATGTATGTATGCTGAAAAGTTGATGTACATATGTACTACATATTTAAGGACATTCATATTTGTACGTCCATATATGTATGTATGAGTATGTATGTATACATGCCTATATATCTTCTTAAGTAGGCAGAGCTAAAGATTAGTTACTCTTAATGCGGTCGGTACTTTTTTTGGTTTAAAGAAACATTCTCTAGAAACATTAAACTCTTATTGTGAGTGACCATAAGCGTAAACGTACATAAGCATATACATATGTACATACATACATACTTATACATCTATTTTAAATGCTATTTTCTTTTTTCTAAAATGTTTCGTTTGGAAAAAGGAAAAGATTTTTCTGAATTGTTTGTGAAGTAAGCCAGCCGTTACTTCAAACGTATTGCATTGCAAAGTTTTTGCTATTGTTTTGATTGTAAATACATATTTTAGTTGTAACTTTTAGGAATTTCTTTTGTATTTCAAACTAAACTAAAAGGCATTAACTGTGGTAATGAAAACTGATTCCCTCTTATTAATAGACTTAAAACTTTTTCAATTTTTATTGTACATATTCATCATAAATTTTATTTTAAGCCTATTTAAATCTCAATATTTTTTATAGACGTTCTCAATGTATATACATACATATGTATTTGTAAACTCATGACAAGAATCAGCAAAAATATTCAGGTCATAACGTTAGAATGGCCAGAAAAGGAGAAGTAGTACATACTAAAAAAGTTTGTAACTGAAGATAAGAAGCATTTGACTTTTTTCTAAGTATGTAAAACTAAATAATCTAAAATCAAATATTTTTTTTAATATCTTCCAGTTGTCTATAAATGTTGACAGTTCGTAGTTACCAACTTACTTGTCAGTTGAAAAGTATGTTCAAACAGTTAACTTCAATTTTACATGTATGTATGTATGTATGTCTGCAAGGTGGCCGGACTACGGCAGATGACAGTTTTTTGCTCTTATTATTCTCATGGTTATCTAACGCCACAGCAATTGTTAAAAATGGAATTTTATTCAAAAGTTTGTGATAAAAGTCTGTTTTCGTTGTATTGTTGTAATTTTGCTCTAGCACTGCAACTTTATAGATGTATGTATGTGTTTAAATACAGCTTTCAATTCTCTTTCAAAATGCAGAGAGGATGAAAAAGAGAAAGATTAGTAATAATCATCCTTTTAACGGTCCTCGAAATATTCGGAAATTAGTAATAGACTAAAGCAAGCTCCAGCCTTCCTTCTTTAATCTCTTACAAAATTTCGAAGATTTCGATAACAAGAATTACATGAAAATTTTCCAATACACCAAAAACATTTTTACGTTTTTCTTTAGATGGATATAAAGAGTTGAAGGAAAGGCATTTTGTAGAATAATGATATGGCGTACGGATAATTTACCATCCAGTAGCTGACATTGTTCATAGAATTATCTGGGCAGTATGAAGAAATATGTTAAAAACTTTTGTGTGTGTCTGATTTTTTTATTTATTTATTTAAACCATTGGAATGGATCCTTAATTTTTAACGTTGCAAACATCATCATCAAAGAGTTGGTCAATCTTAAATATTAAAATAATTTATAAATATTATTATTAAGAAATTATTATAATGCAAAAATACCAGCGTTTCTCTTCTATAACTACAAGGGAAATTTTGCGCTTTATTCACCTGTTTCACAATATTGAATGTTAGTGTTCGCCAGTATTTGGATTTTTGAGCTGTCCAAAACGTTGGCGGATATTAACGTTCGACATTGTTGGCCTTTCCAATGTATGTTTTTCAGAAGTTTGTAAAAATTATCTCTTGTTCGATCGGTAAGGTTTTTATGGATGATTTGAAATCGAATCGGAATGCCTGAAGATATGTTTATTGCCAACTCGGTGAAGCCGATATTCAATAGTCCATCTAGGGATGTAGTTTGTACTGTTCCGAATCGGCTGGTTATGCGTAGGTCACTCACTCAGACATCACGAAGAAACCAAAATAGACTAGTGGTTTTGAAATAAATCATATTCACACCCATTCAAAAAAAAAAACGTTTAAAAATTCGAAACTAAACTAGATTTAAAATAACATATGTACATATATACATACATACTATGTATTATTTATAGGGATAAATTATAAATAAATAGAACAAAGGACTGCACTCAATAGAGGAAATAATTTGAGGATGATATGAATATACATAAATACATCGTGTATATACATAAATAAATGTGTGTGTGTTAATTTTTTTGTTTGTTTTTAATTACCTATTTGTGCTGTTTAGTGCACATTTCAGGTGTTATAATTTTTTCCTTTGCTGTTTTTCATATTTATAATTTCCTAAAATAGACGCTAAATGTTGAATAGATTTAATATATACATACATACATGCATATGTATGTATATTTAAAACTTTTAAAGATTTTTTTTTAATTATGTGTGTATAATACCAAAAATATATAATTTTCACTTACCTTTCGCTTCTTTCCTTCCTATTTCCGCAATTTTCGTTTTGTTTTAGTATTTCCTTTTGTTTAGTCTGTTTATGTTGTTTCTAAAAGAGAAATATACATATTTTTGGTTATACAGATTTGTACTTCCGGTCTAGATGTGTCTGTCTGCTGGGAAAATTTATAAGTTTTGCAAACGTTACATTTATAAGTTTTATTCGTTTAAGTAGCAGTTGAAAATGGTTAAGAGTTTATAGAACCGAAAGTTTTTGTTGTGTCTTGGAGACGGCGCAAAATAAAAATTAATTATTAATGAGAAAGTTGAAAACTTTTTTACACATACATATGTATGTATATACATAGTATGTATGTATGTATATACATAGTATGTATGTATGTATATACATAGTATGTATGTATGTATGTACATATATAAAGGCTTATTGTGAAAACTACAGACTTATTTGAAATTTACAATACATTAAATTTGTACAAAATGAAGTTGGAAGTATTTCACATTCAAAAGAAAATAAAACTTTTGTTGGCTTTTAAGAGTTTAAGTGAAAATAAACGAAAACTAACAAGCGTTTTCTTTTTATGTCCATCTGACAATTTTTTAGATAAATGCTTAACTTACGAAGGTTAATTTTTAGTGCTAATTCTTTGTATTGTCTACTTTCTTTCGGCTCTGCAACGTTTGCGAATTTGGGGATTGTAAGTTTTTTTGTGCCTATAAGGGCAGAGCGTGCATTTTGGAATTAAATTTTCACGATTTGTAAACGTTGTTCTGGTGAAAGTCTGCATGGCGATTGGGTGACACTTCGCTCGAGTGAGAGTTAGTTTGACTTAAATTTCCTTCAACTGTTTTGTTTGCTACTATTTGATCAACTGGGCAGTGGCACCTTTTAATAATAAGTCATACATTAATGGTAGTGCAAATATATTTATGAATGTGTATATAATTTTTAAAAATATTCTTGTATGTATGTTTGTATGTATGTACATACATATATTTTTCAAACAATGTAAACAAGATTCTAAATATTTTGTTGTTGTTTTGCAAGTATTTGTGCTAAATAAACTTATTTTAATTTCTCTACCGGTTTATTTATTAAGCAACCAAATGTATAAATATTAAAATTATTTAATACATTTTCTTTGTATTTTTTTTTCAAAAATTAATCTAAAAATACGTTTTAATTAGATGATGCCAATATATACAGATTTGTGTAGTACTTAATTTAAGGCGCAGTTAAATTATTTTTCTTAATTATTATCAATTTATAAATGATTTTATAGGATTTTAGTTTACCTGCAGCATTTGGCAAGTGGAAATTTTCTTACCCTTAATAAGTTTTCTTTAACATGACTGTCTTGTGGACAAACTAAAATTTTCCAATAGTCAATGAACAGCTAGAAAACGCTCAAAACTATACCCATGTTTTGTTTTTAGCATTTAATTTTTAATATATGTAGAGTCTTATCTTATTTAAATAATATTAATTTTGATTCCAGAAATTGCAGGATTTTCAGATCATGTTTGATAATCTAATCGCCACCTTCTAACAGAATCAGATACGCAATTAACTGTAAGAACAGTGGGCATACAAAATTTAGACATTTGTAGCTGCCTTTGTAAATACTATATACACACGCTCCCGTATGTATGTATTATGTACTTGTGGTTTTTAACTAATTAAACAAACAATTGTTTAGAACTCTTCCTCAAATGTAAATAACAGTCTGTTACATTCCCTAAGTTCTTAGTTACCAAGTAATGGATACACTCTTATGTGGGTTATTGGGCGCGGTGAAGTTATAGAAGCCGAAAACAACATGTCTATTTACAACATTATTTTATATGTACTGTGTGTATATACATATTTATTATATATATTCATGTGTGTATTGTGTGTATTTATTTGTTTTTTTGATTAACATTTTTTGTTTTGGAAATTGTTTATTGCTACTTCTTAAAAAACTGCGCATTTTGTTCATGCTATTAAATACAGTAACGAAAACTTTAATACGGCTGGCAAAGAAAGTGTGTAAAAAATGAAAATGTTTTATTCTTTTCACTAAATTCAACTAAACAAATTTTGGTGAGGCCATGTAAAGAGCGTTGTGATTCGTGGAACGCTTTCATTCACGACATATGTATTTACAATAATTATATGAAATATTCACGGTATGTATGTATGTATAGTTTTAAGCAAATATGAGTGTCCCGATGGATGAGTTGTTAGCGAAATCGATCACCAGTCCACAGTTTGTAGGTGCTGCCAAGAGTTTTTGGTATTTTTGCAGACAAGTAAAATGCGTTCGTTGATGGAAAAAATATATAAGAATCTTTCCCCAGTTTTTTTTTGTTCATTTCCGAAAAATCAGTTTTTAATTTATGGCAGGTAACAAAATGCTACGAAATACCACGTATATATTTTGTTTTTGTTAAATGTTCGTGAAATGTGAAAATGAAAAATTTTGCTTCTGAACTGTTGACATCCGAGGGAGTCTTAAGCCTAAAAAAACTAATCAACTGAATTCTTAGGTTCATGGATACCGCTCTTTATAAATTATCTGAATTATATAATAATTAGTTACTTTTTCACAAATATTTCATAGAAATAATAGTAGTACACATAAGTATGTATGTATGCATCTATTTGCTTTTCTTTTGCTTAACTGCAGCTCCAAGTTCTCAGCTCCTGCTTTTCTTCAACCTAAACTAGTCTCGTTTTGCTTATGGTACTTGTTCTTGAAATGACCTTCAAATATTTCTTTATATACATACGTACATACTATATGAACGTATTTTATATTTTTATATATTTTTTAAATCGTAGAGCATCTGCAGCGTGTTGTTGAAAACAAATGGAAACATTAATTAAGCTGAATCGGCATTTTAGGTTCTCGCAAACCGTAATATGTACCTTAATCAGTTGGTACTAATCATTACCACCCCTTAAGTTTATTTTCTACACTGTTCTTCTTTCAACCGCCGGGGGCTTAAAAACAATGAAATTGTTTGATTTTCTGTTTTATATTTACTACTTCTTTTATCTTGGTTTTGTTTTTTTTATATTTTTAACCACTAATAGCAGCCTGTTTGTTTATTTTCTTTTTTTTTTATTTAATTATAAAATACAGCCATAATTTTTTTGATAACAAGAAAATGTGGCACTTTGTTTTTCTTTTTTTCTTTCATAAGACCCCGATATTGATTTTTAATTAAATACAAAAGAATAAAATAAAAGTCGTGAGGCCCGCAGTCTTATTAGTTACTTAGATTGTATATTGTATTACTTGGCCTTAGGTCCATTTGTATACCGGTATAAGTAAATATATATGTACTTAAAAATATGTAGGGTGATTAATTTACGAAACATTCTAAATCGAACACTTTTACTTTCAACTTGAATTGCATTAAACCTCTAAGAAAACAAACCGAGAGGAGTGATAGGTCCATCGATGTCGCTACTGACAGTTACGATTTGTCTGGCCCTAACTTTGAAGACATAGGAAACAATGATTCCAACCACGCCCACTGGTCCATACAAGTATAACTAGACATATCGTAAATTCGTTATTCATTGCTGAGTAAAATTGAAGGCATTAATCTTTTAAATAATGGATTTAATAGATATTAAGGGGGGTAATCCATCAGCTGTGATTTTTGAAGTTACGGTCTTTTCAGCTACTTTAGGATTATTGCCCCTAATATACCTATCAACTTTGCTTATGCCTCTACTTCACCTTGCGTTATACAAATTAAGAACAAAATAATATCACGTGACTCACCGATGACTGAAGCGCTACGCAAAATAAAAATGTGCTCAATAAAAAAAAACAAACATGAAAAATCTGCATACTATATACATATGAATGAACTAACAGGTTTCAATATATTTTCTAATTCGCCGCAAAATTGTTAATATAATTTTTATTAAATGCAAACAACATTTGATCACTGAATGCTAATTTTTTTCTTTAACATTTTATTGTTTTTTTTTTTAATTTGCAGGTATTTCAATGGATTAACGAATTAGCACATCCTGAAACGCGTGAGGCTGCTCTGCTGGAGTTGAGTAAAAAACGTGAAACTGTTACAGATTTGGCGCCAATGCTATGGCATAGTTTTGGCACAATAGCCGCCCTCCTACAGGAAATTATAAATATTTATCCTTCAATCAATCCTGCCACATTAACTGCTCATCAATCAAATCGTGTTTGCAATGCGTTGGCATTGTTACAATGTGTTGCATCACATCCCGATACCCGTACGGTATTTTTGCAAGCACAAATTCCCCTGTTCCTATATCCGTTTTTGCAGACAACTTCAAAGACGCGACCATTTGAATATTTAAGATTAACGAGTTTGGGTGTAATTGGTGCGCTCGTTAAGGTAATTTCAGTTTTAGTTTTGGTTTTTGTCACATTTAATATCTTTTAATATTAATTTTTAGACTGATGAACAAGAAGTGATAACTTTCCTTTTAACATCTGAGATCATTCCTTTATGCCTTCGCATTATGGAATTTGGTTCGGAGCTGAGTAAAACTGTGGCCACATTTATATTGCAGAAAATTTTGCTCGATGAAAGCGGCCTATCGTACGTTTGCCAGACATATGAACGTTTTTCACATGTGGCTATAATTCTGGTAAGCTTGAAAAAGGAAACCAATTAAATGGTTTGAAAAATTACTTCTTTTTTTATAAAAGTATCGAATAATTGAGCCTATGTATGTACATATTTTGTATTTTTTATAAAATATATTGTAGTTTTAAAATAGTATTTTTTTAAAGCGGGCGGAATTCTTTTAAAACGAATTTTTTTAAAGATAGTTTTCTAAAGACACCCTTTTTAAAAGTACTTTTTTAAAAATACATACTTTAAAAAAAGGTCTTTTGTTATAAAGTACTTGAAATTGAAAAGATACCGCATTTAGAAACTACCCGTTTTAAACAACTCTTTTTTACAAGGGCACTTTCTTTAAAGGTACCTTTAGATACAGTTCTTTATTTGTACTTTTTTAAATTTATTTATTACATACATATATGTAAATATGTATGTATGTGAAACAGCAATTGCCCTGGCAAGAGTAATTAGCATTTTTTAAATCATGACAGCGATTTTATGCTTTAGTTTTAGACACGATTGTTTGACAATCATTTGAAGAGTAGAATATTTGTTTCGGCCATTTCGTCATAATTTAAGGAAAATCAAATGTTTATTTTGCAAGTTTTGTTGTTGTACTGGCTAGTTTATCTTTGGCGAATTCTCCTCGATTAAAATTCTTGTTTTGAAAAGGATAATTGTTTCTATACTGAAATAGTATTTTTTCTTTGATAAACAAAAGGTCATGTTACTTATATATGTATGTATATGTGTATATTTTTGTCTGCTTTAGGGTAAAATGGTGATACAATTAGCTAAAGAACCATCTGCACGTCTGCTGAAGCATGTTGTACGCTGCTATTTAAGATTATCAGACAATCCCAGGTAAATTTGGAACCACATGTTTTTTAATATAAATTTCTTTATTTCGTTTAAATGATGCCAACTATTTTATATTGTGTTTTTTCTCTCTCTCCCCTCAAAAAAAAAAAAGAGCAAGAGAAGCTTTAAGACAATGTCTTCCGGACCAACTGCGTGATGCCACATTTTCAGTTTGTTTACAAGACGACAAATCAACCAAACATTGGCTACAATTGTTAATTAAAAACCTAGAACTGGGCGTTGTGCCACCCACAGATCCGCGTCAAATTGGCATGTCACCTTTGACCTCATAAACTAAGCATTAATAATAATAAAATACAACAAACAGGTCAGACTTAATAGACACAAATGATAAATAAAAAAGCAGCTTTTTCTAAAAAAAAAAAACCTAAAACAATATTAACAGTCCAATGGCTTAAAGTCTGTCTGTTTTTTATAGATATATATTTTCGTTATTAAATAAATAATTACTAAATATAAATATTTTTTACTTAAAACTATAAAAAACTGAAAAAACAGAGCAAAATGTCTAACGTATAAGATAAAATATACTTAAACTTAAATGGAATCTTAACAAATGAACATCAAATTTAAAAATACATAATGTAAAGTAAACGTGATAAATGTGAATATATAACAAAAGAAACTAAACTCTTGATTAATTATTACAATTAAATATTATGATGGATATTGAATAATTCAAACAACAGCAACAATAAATGTAAACACTTTGTATATGCATAAATAAATAAGTTGAACAAAATACATTTTTAACATTAAAATTTAACAGAGGAGACTGTGAAACAAAAATTATATTAATAACTTAAAACAAACAACAAGAAAAATCCAAAAAACATTAAACAAATTATTATAATAATTATTAAGCAATGGTACCTTAACATTTATTATCGAAGAAAATAAAAGAAATAATAAAACGCAAATAAAAATGTCTTATTCAACAAATATCATACGCATTAAGGAGTAAAATATGTATGTTTTCGAAGAGGAAGAGAAATCCGCAAACGAAAACGAGAAATGGAAAAAGTTGTTTTGAGCAAATAGAATTTTAAGTGATTTAATAAACATTTAATCCAGCTGCCGCAAAATTATGCATTAAAAAACAAACATTGAAAATCACATTTTAAAAGCAAACATTTAAATAAGAAAATTTAAAAGAAAAATTATTTTAAGCGACCAGGGAACCAAACTACATACATATATATGTGTGTTGTGTACTCTTGTAAGATGGCCCTTTCAATAGAAATTTTCTTAAGAAAAAATTATACAAAAACTACAATTAAAAGAAATTTTATTATTAAAGTCTTCTTTTATAAGACACAGTTTTGAAGAAGCATCTCTTGGAACATGTTTTTTTTTTTTTTAAAAACTGCTATTTTTAAAAAATTACTTTTGAAAATCAGAGGTACTGTTTTGAATTATTTTTTTTTTTTAAAGTACGCTTTCTTAAAGGATATCTTTTTCTAGAACTACCTTTCTCAAAGGTACTTGTTTTATAGGATATATTTAAACGGTACTTTTTTAAAACATATACATACATACATATATTAAAAGGCTCGTTTTTGCCCAATATAATTTAAAAAACATGCTTCAAAATGTACTTCTCAAAATTGTCTATTTATTTGTTTTTCAAAGATATTTTGCTAAAGTTTTCTTTCTTAAGAAACAGTTTCTTAAAGATAATTTTTTAATAGGTGTTTGTTGCAAAAGTACCTTTTTCTTTCTACTAAACGGTATTTTATATTATAATGCACATTTTATTAAAATGTGCTTGTTTATAAAAGGTACTTTTATTTAAAATGATTTTTTTTTATTAAAAATTACTATTTTAAAGAACACTTTTTTAAGGGTACACTTTTTAAAGGTGCTATTTTTAAAAATTGTTTTCTTTAAACTTTAAATGGTACTTTTGTAAACCTTACTGGTCGCTTAATTAATTTTGTGCTGCAAAAGGTATGTTCTTTTTTGTTTCTAGGACGTTTTTAAACATTTCGTTCTTGCAAGGAAAATTTTCTAATATTATTTGCCGGCTACATGACTTTCTGAAAAAGTTATTTAATAAAACCATTTCTTTAAAGGTATTTTAAAGCATATATTTTTGGGAGAGATTTTTTTCGTTAAAAAAAATAACTTATTTCCAAAGGTACTAATTTTCAAATTCCTTTTAGTACTTTTAGCTCACAATTTTCAACATGTTTTTTTTTTAAGTTTTTTGCTAAAACTAATTTCCAAATTAAGTAATTTTATTAATGGTAATTTTTAAAACTGCTTCTTTAAAAAATGTTAATTTTTTCACACTATTTTCAATGTGTAATTTTTGTTCAGTGCAGCAAATTACTTTAAATTTTATATTATATTTGTTTAATGTCTTATAAGTTTTTTATGTTTTCGTTTTAGAGAAAAATTAGAAATCTTATTCAAGAGAAAATTTTGGAAATAAATCACTTAATTACCAGATTTTGTTTTTAAAATTAAGCGTATGATTTTTAATTTGTTAGAAACATTACAAATGTGTGTGTTTTTTAGACTTATTTAATTATAATTTTTTTTTTATATAAACCATTGTTCTTTTTTAACTTTAAATATTTAATAATTGTAAGTCATCTAGAACTAGGGATAAAAAAAATTATTATCTAATTGCAGTAAGCTTAACTAAAACAATTAATGAAAGAAGGAAAGGAAATTATATAAATATTATAAAAATTATAAACTGTTAATTGAGAAGAAAGAACAAAAATTTAACAAATTATAAACCATGAATCAGAAACTATTAATTTTAATATATTATATAAATTTATTTACGCTACTCAAGCTAGAAACAAAATTAACCAACAAAAAAGCTTAAGTTTTGTTTATTTGCAGAGAAAGAAAAAACTGTATAACAAAGTGCTACAACGAAATACTTTTGCTGCTAAATATGTTTTTTTCGTATTTTCACTCGTGTTGGTTTTTTTTTTTAATATAAACGGTTTTTATTTTTTTAGTATTTTTATGAAATGCTTTAAACTGAATTTTAAATTGTGAAAATTTTCTCATCAGTGTAATTTTTGCTAATTAGTTATCAAGATATTTGAGAAATGCATCCTTTGAAAACTGTATACACCTTCCAACTTGAGTGACAGACAGTTTTTCATATGATCGATTGAGCCTTGCAGTCATTAATTTTTGTTGTTTAAGGATCAAAAGGGAGTTTGGCAGCCGAAAACTATGCATACATCCATGTATTGCACATTCATATGTCTGAAAATTGTATACAAGAATGGAAAAATTAATTTGTCTGCTGCTATGAATTGAAACGTTTGTTGTCTTTGTAAAGCAAAGATATTTCTCAATACAAAAAATATGATTTTCTTATATAACTGAGAGGGAAAAGTTCTTTCCTTTTGAAAAATATTCTTTTTAGTCTAGATATGATTCTGAAAAAACAGCACTGCCGCTGGGACAAAACAAGCCTTGAATGATGAACGAAACAAAATGGTCAAATATGTAATATTTTTCGCAGAATTTGAATCCTGGCCAATAAGTATTCAAATGTTCGAACAATGCAATTATCACTGGTAGCTTGTAAAAATTTAAATTCAAAAAGAAAGAAAAGAAAACGCAGAATCTTTTCAAACACAAATATCAAAATTCTTTTTTTTATATATTTCTCTCAATTTAGGGTTTGAATGGTATTTTTTTGCCTAGACAATCAATTATTTAAAAACTGATGTATTAATTACTCCAGAAAAAATTCGATTGCTTATCGTTCTGTATGGCAAATGTTTTAAGTTGATAAATGTTTTCATGAGAGAAACGAATGGTAGGACTAAATGGCAACCGAACTGCAGTTGAGGTGTCTGTTACTGAACATGATAATGTAGTCATATAAAATGATAATGCAGTTTACGAAATGGTAATGTCGAAGTCAACAGTAGATGTTCCTCTGCTGGCTTTTCGGCAAGCAAAATTAAGTCAAAATGGACCATTTTTTATGGGAACAATTTTTTAAAACGCGTGTTTAACGTTTAAGAACAATTTTGCCAACCTTTTTTTTTTTTGAGTAAGTGATTTAAAATCACAGAAATAAGTTCCAGGCCAAGCGTTAAAGCGTTTAGTTAACAACTGGAAGAAAAGTGTAATTCTACAGATTTATTTTTTCATAATGGCTTGAGTAGTGCTGTAGAAACTTAAAAAATAATGAATTAAAATAAAAATTAATAATAAGAACAAAATCTTAAAAAATATATATATAACCGTGAATAATTTTTACCTATTACAATAAACTTTTTAATACAAATACGCAATTGTAAATTTCCTTTGCTCATTTTGTTTTCTTATTAATTATTTTAGTTTCTAAGTTAAGTTTATTGCATTGTAACATTTATTTGCCTATATTTTTATTACTAGTAACTTGTAGTTTTTTTTTATTTCTGTATTTATAATTAAATTTTAAAAAATGTTCTTAATATGTAGTTTTTTTTATTATAAAATTGTTTATATTAGCATACCAAACCCCGTCACTCTCCCTTCATCCTATTTGCATATATTATTGCTCTTTTTTCATATTAGTTAAAAAGTTTGTTTAAATAACTAATTTTAAGGCTTTTTTAATTAAAACAAAATATACATAATTGAAGCAATTTAAACAAATTTACGATTTTTATTTATTTTTTCAAGCAATTTCAAATAGTCCTTCAGATGTGTTTTAGAGGGGTGGGTGGGTACGTAAATTTTTTATAATTTTTCTTTTCTCTTCAATTATAATTAATTTGATTATTGAACATAAAAGGCTTAATCATTAAGTTATTTGTTTTACTAATGAAAAAAAATTATAATAAAAAAATCGAAATCGAAACCCTCAACTTTTAAAAATAAATACATGTATATTAAATACGTGGTAATCGCCACAGGAAATATTGAAAAATTTTGATTTCACATTTTTTAATGCTTAAAGCGATTCTTAAACATTTTTTGTTTCTTTTTCCAATTCAAAAATTAAGGTAACAAAAATAACAAACAACATAGAAATTAATTATGCCGATCAATGCATATTAAAATATAAACTAAGTATTTAGTTTAATATGTACAATAAAACTATCAATTATTTGATAAAAAATACAAATTAATTAGCGATAAATAAAAATCTCAAATTTAATATATTACGATATAAGATGTTTCTTTTTCATAGTTTTATTATGAACATCAATAATTAATATAAAATTTTAAGACGTTGATTTCTTTGTGGCGTTTCACGTCTATCAGCGAATGCAGCCGATTAAGTAGTGCTGCCAAGTTCTTCGTTTATTATTCTAACCTCAAATCGATTATTAAACTGGAAACGGGAACAATCCCGGAATTCTACTTAGCCAATAACCTTAGAAATCTGAAGCAATACTATGTAGGAATAGAAACATATCTAAGCAACTATTATTCTTATCAAAATTCGGCGTATTAAAATATCTGTGTATCTTTTCAATGAAAGAATAAAACCTTCTTTACAAGTCTACAACAATCTCTTAAAATATATAGAACGATCACGCCAATTGTGATTGATCAATTCTCTATAGAAACATCTCTTAAAGAGAAGTTGTTAAAACTATAAATTCTCTATAGAAAATTTTTATAACTCATAAATTATGACCAGAAAAATCGAAACACTTTATAGAAAATGGTTTACTATCGTTTGGTATTTTTAAGAGTTTTATTAGCGGTTAGTTTTCAAAATTTGATTTTTCTGTAGAAAATTTTTGATTGCCATTTATTTTTCTGAAAAATGTCTAGTCTAAAGAATAGATTAGTCATGACATCTAATTTATATTTCTATAAAATAAAAATGGTTTTGAAGTGTTTTGAATTTTTATTGATTTTATTTCGCCACTGTCAGATGACATTTTTAATTTGAAAGAATTTTGTTTATTTACTACACTTTTTTATTACTTTATATTTTTGCTGATTGCAAAAACATTTAATTTCTTTCGAATGTATAATGTTTACGGCCATCGCCAGGATACTGTTTAACAGCAACAGGCCGATACATTTTATAATTATCCAATACATAATATAAAATAAAACAACCTGCCATGACACCTAAGAAGCTTCACAGCTTGACTACTGAGAACACGTATACACTCTAATCAGCTAAGATCTCGGCAGACCATCTGGGAGGGCCTGGCTGAGACCACGATCTTCACTGTAGAAATCCGCTTCGGCATGTAACTGAAAATTGAAATAAAATTAATAACAAGAAAAAATATACATACATATAGTATACATAGTTGTTTCAAACAAACCTACTTACAGGTTCATGTAAATTGCGTTTCAATGCAGGAAAATCATATGGATAGAACGGATCACGGGCTTCAACACCCAAACCTCCCTCCAATTGGGGATAATCACCATAACCCAAACCATTATCAGGATATGGTTTATATTCTTCGGGCAGTAAATAATATTTTTTGGCAGCAGCTAAACGCTCTTCTTCTGTTTTTGGGTAAGGTGCAGGTTTATAATCCTTATTCCAACCGGCCACTATCATTAGAAACGATTGGGAAACAACATGACTTTAGTTACGTAAACAGATAAACTTCAAACCATATTTTGATGAGGAAAAACTTACTATTTCTGGCAGCCTGACGCATGATGACTGGATTGGAGGCAATTAACTTATGCGCCACTTTAAATGTTTTCATTAAGGAGGCCATTTTGTTGCAATATCTTTAAGAATCTGCTCCAATCAATGAAATTTATAAGAAATTTGCGACCAATATCAAAGTTTTACTTTTTTCAATGGTTCTCTAATAAATGTCAAATTTTTGTGTTTTCTTCTTTTGACAGTGTTTGTTGCAAATAAAACAGGGTTGTTTTGTAATGTTTAAAAGAATAAGAGAGGGATGCCAAGGCAATCTTTGAGATTTGCCGTTAAATTTAAATGTTTTTATATGAAAACGTGTTAATTTTTACATGAAGATAAAAGTTGTTCAATGAAAGTTTTTAAATATAGAAGCCAAACACGATTTTTTTTCTTTATATTTGAAGTTTTGATATAAAATAATAATATTATCTTCAGTCCTAAAGCAGCTCTGGGCTGAAAATACTGTTAATATCACTAACAAATACTAAAGAAATAATTTATCTTCAAAATTAGATTTGTTTGTACGCATATAACAACAGGGGATGGCTTTTTAAACACTTTTCCATAAATTCCGAGTACTAACCGAATAAATCTACATATTTTGCTTAGAAGGGCTTTCTGGTGCAATGCAATATAACTTTAAGCCTTTTTAGGTAATAATGTTTATTAAAAATTTTTGTTTTGTATTAAGTAATAAAATTATTTGATGAATAAATTTTCGAATGTAAACACAGCGGAAAACTTTTGATTAATAACAGTTAATAAATGGAGGTTTATACAATAAAAACACCAAAGCTTAAATTATGCATTTTCAATTTTCCAATAATTTGGATCCATAAGATAATCCCTAAAAGAAATTCATTAAATAAATCATTCATTTTATGTGCACAAAAATAATTTTGCCTTTTTTACCTTTTCTTTAGCATAGCTTGCATAAAATCTTCCTTCAAGGTAGACAACTTTCCCGCTTGGCCACCATATTCTTCCGGCAGTAAGTCTTTCGGCACATAATCATACAAAGTTTCAATACCCGTTGTATGGAAATGCATCTATGACTTTAAGTTAATAAAAACGAAAATTATTAATTGTAATTGCTTACTCACCATGTCAAATACTTCTTTACTAATGAATGGCTTTACTACACTAATCAAGCGATCTAAATACGAGGGACAATTAATCATGTGCATGGCTTTAATACGTACTGGAAATGCTTGTTGCAGAAACTTTAAATATGTGCGCAACGTTGTTATTGACAAACGTGTTGCATGCTTCAGGCTGTAACCAGTCATATCGAAAATTTGTATCTCGCCCTGAGAAAGCATTGGAGTATTACTTCCAATATTGCTTGTTATATCCGGCAGTGAAAAACGACAATCAGTAATCATGATAAAAGCCTTAGTGTCTTCGGTATGATGCATCTAAGTTTAATAAAAAATTCAAATGAAAAATATTTTATTTTTAAATAAAAGAAAAAAATTAACCTTTTTAGGATCAGGATCACATAATCTAAAACAGGTTATACGACAGTTTTCGGGCGTTAAGCCGGGTATAGGTACCATATCACTAAAATTGGTTTTTAAATAAAAAAGCATGTGGAGTATTTGAAAATCATGGAAATTTAACAGTTTTGTGTTAATTTTTCTAATACAACTAGAACAACTTCGACCTTTTTGTGGAATCTAAAGCTTTAATTTAACTAAAGTAGGTTCAGTTCGCAAACAAGTTAGATTGATTAATTAATTTGGGAACGTTTGTGTTTTGCTTATAAACATTTCTAAAGAAAAGCAAATTTTCGTTTTTACTTACGCACATTCAAACGTTCTTTGACTGTCCTCATCGGTGGGATCACGGTCGATGAAAATGTGTGGATACTTGTTTCTAATGGCATAATTCACTTCGATAAGTTTTTTGGTTTCTTCTTCATTTTTGTACATGCACAAATAGAAGCGTTTCAGCAGGAGACGATCTGAAATAAATATCTATGGTATTATAAAACTAATTAGCTCGTCCATATTTGCCAACTCATTGATACTTGTCAGCCAATTTCTCTCAAAATCTATGCTGCCTTTTTGTGCAGAAAAAAGTCTAACTATCTATTATAATTTTTCCAAAAGAAAACAAGGCCTTAATTTTCAAAACAACTTTCTTCCTAGTTCGTATAATATGACTCCTAAAGGTTCTTATAAGATGCTTAAAGTGGACTACCTACATACTGCGTAAGCAACGAAATGGATCATCTGTTTAGGCGCTTATGTACTCCTAGCTGGTGACGTTCATATTTCTTGGTAGAATTTATAATTGAGGTACAGTTTGTCTTGCTTATATTTCTAAAAGATAAGTAATTTATGAAATAAATATCATATTCACGGACCTTGCGGCAAAAGCTAATAAAGGCTAAAAAATGGATTTTAATTTGTTTTTCAACAAGAATGTAATATATTACAATTAATTGGCTTAATTATCAATCATTTATTCAAAACATGTTGATTTTGTAAATAAAAAGTAATAAATAAAAGCTAATAACTTCAGAAAAGTTAGTCTATGAAAGTAATCATTATTATATAAAAGGAAACTATAAAATAAATTGTAATTGAATGGTTAAATAACATCTTTTTTTTTATCCAAAATTGAATAAAAAGTATTAAAAAATCGTCAGGCAATTAAATCTGAAGGAGTATTTTTATTATATTTCTACAAATGAATGTAGTATATATGTAACAAATGGATATGATAATAAAATTTAAATATTCCAATTATTAAATCCGAGCAACAAGTTCCTAAATATTTTATATCACATATGATTTTTTTTAAGAACAGGCTGCTATCATGGCGTTTTAAATATACGCACGAAAAATTTAACGTATACTTTATTTTTTCTATACATTTTTCATACCAAATGCTAGAGAAAGAAAATTTTAAAAATTCCACTAGGGGAATGGTGACGTCCAAAAAAAGGATAATTCGTTCATCAAATGTAGGTTTTTTTAATATTTGTTTTGGAATAAACCAACCTGCTTTTTTAAACCTGGGAAAATCAGCTATTGCTTCATAATTTTTTTTCTTAATTTTCGTCTGTCAAATTTTTGCCAATTTTCATTGTACTAATTTGCAATGTTTGGATCTATTATAAAAGAAGGATCTTTCACATCTGAGAACGCGTCATAATATCGTCTGGACAGTAAATAATTTTTGGAACATCAAATATCGTTAAAAAATATTTTTGCTGATTACCATTTTATTAATTTTGAATATTATTTATCTTTTAAAAATCACCCTTTGAAATCTGAAAACCTGTTATAACGTCGTCAGAGAAATCTTACAATATAAAAAATTCGACGAACTCTTTGTCATTTAAATTTATTTTGAAATCTGATATTAATGGATGGTTGGTTGTTTTTTCATTATTTAATTTTTTTTCTTTTTTGAAATTGCTATAAAAAGTATTATTAGCTGGATATTTATAAACAACATTTTTTGTTTATTAAAGTTTAAAAAGATAAAAAGTTTCTATACCAAAAACCTTTAATAAACTTTTATTGTACTTAAAATTTTTCTTCATGAATAAGGCCGTAAAAACATCGCACACTTTTTGTTATATTTACCTATTTTTCTCTTTTTCTAACCAAATGTCAGATGGCGTTGCATGGTTTCTCTAATAAAATAAATAAGGAATTGTATGTACGCATGTAAGCGTGTGTGTATATAAGTAGTCGTACCTACATGCCCCTTGCACGTGGAGCGGGCCAATGCAATATCGATTAAACACGATTACTTTAATTTTTGATTTAGTTTTCCCACTAACCTCTTAGTTTGCATCACTAAACCTGTTTTGCCGCTCAATTGTAATACCTTCAACTGCGCCGTTAGCAATTAACAGCTTGCAGCATACTGACTTATTAAAATCGATCAAATTCAATTAAAATTCTTTAATACATTGTGTTGTTTTTTTGCTGTTTGTACCAACTCACCAATTTGTTTGGGTAAGTTTTTATTTTCTTCAAACCACATTTGCAAATTATCAATGACCGTTTTACAATCTTCGTCATTGTTAGTGGATGCCATTTTTTGTGTTTAAAATGTACTAAATATTTTTTGATTATTTAAAAAACAAAAAGCGAAGTGAAACTTTCTTTGTTTAAAACACTCTGCTTTGCATAAAAAAAGCTTTGAAAATATTCTCGTATTTTTTTTTTTTGGTTTGTTGTTTTTTGTCAACATTAATATTTCAATTTGCCGCTGTGTTTTCTTCTGCGAGCTCTACACCAACTGACACCTGCACTCCAACTAAGTTGTTGCTTTATTTTGTAAATTTGTTTACGCTTTTCTTTTGTTTATTGTTTCCACACATCACTTCGGCTTCTTATGCATTTCATTTACTAAACGGTTATTTCAATCAGTAAGAGCAGCAAACTAGAGAATCAAATTAATGCAGCATTTGCCCAAAAAAATAATGCGTTGTGAAGAAAGTTGCCATCCATTTGGGGAACTTTGTTTTAAAGCAACGTAGTGCTGCCAGTTTAAAAATATGACCAGATCAATATCAAATCCAAATACAACCCATGTTTATATTACAAAACCGTTAAATCTGTTCATACACATACGGGAACAAGTTATATTTTTATTATGAATGCACAAATAAAATGTTTGATGTACCAAACATTTCATTCTTCATACAAACATTAAATAAAATGAGTACTTTGTTTTTATGACTTCAACTTGACACTTTGATCATCATTCCAAGACTGAATTTTATTCTTTCTTTAATTCTTAAACTAAGCGACATAACGAACTCTTAAAATATAACCGTTACTTAAAAACTAAAATAGTAACAACAAAATATAAGAATTAAATAATGATGTTCAGTTAACCGTTATTTAAAACTAAAATAATAACAACAAAATATAAGAACTGAATAATGATGCAGCTGCGATATTTAAAAACTAAAATCGTAACAACAAAATATAAGAATTAAATAATGATGTTCAGTTAACCGTTATTTAAAACTAAAATAGTAACAACAAAATATAAGAAGTAGATAATGATGCAGCTGCAATATTTAAAAACTAAAATAGTAACAACAAAATATAAGAATTAAATAATGATGTTCAGCTAACCGTTATTTAAAAGCTAAAATAGCAACAACAAAATATAAGAATTAAATAATGATGCAGCTGCAATATTTACTTTAGAGAATAAAGAAAACATTAAAATTGGGAGTTCATAATTGACATTAATCCAATTGTAATAAAAGTAAAGAAACTGTTAGGTAATATATAACTCGCCTCCCCTTATAAAATTCGAGTCCCAGCGAATTAATATTAATATACATATAATTTATTATTAATTTATTTATTATTATTATCTTTTTTTTCCTTCTTTTTCAAATCTAAAATCATTTTAATAATGTATTAAGATATAGTAAAAAAAAAATTAAAAAAGGCTTTTACAATTTCAATGATAATTTTTTTTTTTTTAAGCAAATTTAAGTGAAGTGAAAATGATTTTTCTCAGTATATCGATAAAAGGTAAGAAATAATATTTCCTTTATTTTATGCACCTAAGTGGTCTTCGAATTTGGCTTATATCTATTTTATTTGGATTGCTGTAATGGTATTTGGTGAATCTTTTTGCAATTTTTTGCCTAACAGCAGCTGGGTTTTTTATATAAATATTTGGTTCTCTTAAATTTATGCTTGTTTCTTCTCTTTTCTCGTTGGCCCTGTCAATTGCCTTTCTTTTATTAGTTTCTATTCTGTCCTTTATATCTTTTATATTTAAATCTAATTTATTTATAAAATCAATTGGTTTTACTTTCGTTGCACTGTGAATTGTATTATTGTAAAAATTTACTGCTTTTAACACCAATTCCTCAGAGTCATTCACACCCTCAGAGTTCTTAATTATTCTTATATGCTCTAATAGTGTGGAGTGCAACCTTTCTACATCCGAATTTCCCGTGTGCGAATTCGGTGTCGTAAAATGGGTCTCAATGCTATTTTCCTGACAAAATAATCTAATAAGTGCGTTGTTAAATTCATTATCCATAATTAATTTTTCAGGTTTACCTAAAAATGCTATTCTTTCCTCAATTTTTGTTTTAACAGTAACCATATTCTTATCACTAAGTTTATGTGCCGTACATAATTTTGAAAATTTATCTATTGTTGTTAAAAAATATGTCTTTTGGATTTGAAAAATATCTATATGAACTATTTCATTCGGTTTATCTGGAGTAATGGTATATTGAAATTGTTTATTTATTGGCTTTCTGTCATATTTATTTTCGTTACAAATTCTACAGTTATTGCAATATCTATTTATTAATTTAAATAATTTTGGATTAAAGAATTCGTCGCGCATTTCCTCAAAGTTCTCTTGTATACCTCTATGGTTACCTTTTATATGAATATCATTGATGATATTCAATAAAGATTCCTCGGATTCAATATCAATCGCAATTTTATTACATTTTATAAAATTAAATTCGCTACTATCGGAGAATAATTCAATAAATTTATTTTTAACAATATTAAATATGTTGTCAATTTCCACATAAATTCCAATTTTTCCTTTTCTAAGTTCTCGCCTAAATAAATCATTCAAATAATGTGTGTTCGACAAATCATCTTCGGCTAAGTATATTATTTTATATTTTCTAAAAAGTATTTCAATTTCCTTAGTTTTCCTTCTAATAATTCGAATCTGTGTTCTATATTTATTTACAATTTTGTCTACAACCCAAAAATTTTCATTCGTGTTCTCTTTTTGACTTGGAACTGAATCTATAGAAGTTTGATTTAATTGTACTCTGCTTAAAAAATCGGCCACTTTGTTCTCCTTTCCTTTAAGATATTCGATATCAAAATAAAACTCATCTAGTAAAATCTTCCACCTTATAATTCTAGAATTTGGGTCCTTTAATGAATATAGCCATTTCAACGGTTGATGATCCGTTTGAACCAGAAATTTTCGGCCATAAAGGTAAGGACGATAGTATTTTACTGCCCACACGATTGCCAACAGCTCTTTTTCCAAAGTTGAATAATTTTTCTCATGACCGTTCAAGGTTCTACTGGCATAACTTACTGGTTTTCCTTCCTGGCTCAGCACAGCTCCTATGGCTAAATTGCTGGCATCAGTGGTCAAAACGAATTGCTTATTAAAATCCGGATAACATAACAAGGGTGGATTGACTAATATTCTCTTCAATTTTTCAAATCCTTCTACATATTCTTTATCATTTAAATCAATTTTGCTATCTTTTTTCAAATATTTTATAATTGGACTAGCTAAAAACGAATAATTTTTAATAAATTTTCTGTAATATCCAGTTAAGCCTAAAAATGATTTTATTTCCTTTACTGTTTTTGGTAACCTTAAGCTTTGTATGGCATTAATTTTCTCCGGATTTGGTCTTATACCCTTATCTGTAATCATGTGACCAAGAAAATCTGTTTGTTTTGACAAGAATTTACACTTATCAATTTGCACTTTTAAGTTGTATTCATTCAACTTATTAAATATTTTCCGCAAACTTTCCATATGCTCTGTTAGGGAGGTTGAAAAAACTAATATATCATCCATATATATTATACAAATTTTATTTATATACTCGGCTAAAACATAATTTAACATTCTCTGAAATGTTGCAGGCGCGTTTTTAAGACCAAAAGGCATTCGAATGAACTCAAAGTGACCTCTTGACGTAGAAAATGCCGTTTTTTCAATGTCAGCTTCATCCATTAAAACTTGATGAAAACCCTTAGCCAGGTCTAATGACGAGAAATATTGCGCTTTGCCTAGTTTATCGAACAATGACTCTATATTTGGCAGTGGAAATTTATCGTCCACAGTCACCTCATTTAATTTTCTAAAATCAATTACTAGACGCCATTTTTGTTCATGCAAATTATTTGATTTTTTTCTGACAATCCATAAAGGAGAGTTATACGGCGATCTACTAGGGCGTATTATATTTTGTTGCAACATTTCATTTATCTGTTTCTCAATTTCACTTTCCAATATTTGCGGATGCCTATAATTTCTACAATATATGGCTTTATTAGATGTCGTAATTATTTTATGACGCACACAATTGGTCGCTGTTAACTTCTGGCCCTCAATGTAAAAGGTTTTTTTTATTCCGTACAAAAACTTTTCCAACAGTTTATTTTCTTCCTTATTTAAATTTTCAGGTATTAAATTTTTAAATCTATTTATTTCAAATTTGTTTAAATAATTTATTTCTTCATACGATATATTAAAAGTGTCATCAAAAAGTTTTATTTCATTATTATTTATTTTAAGCATATTTTTCCTAAAATCTATACAGGCTCCAATAGGGCGCAAAATATTTACTCCTATTATACAATCAAAACTCTTGTTATTAAAATTAGTAAGCTTAACTGACATTGTATTGTTTTCCTCTTTAAATTCTTCGGGCACACCAACTATCACTTCATCTGTTACAATGTTTTCACCTCCTAAGGTGTTCAATATTAAAGGTCTAGTTAATTTTTGTCTAACTCCTAGCTTGGAAAAGAAATCATAACTACCTAGTGTAGTAGCTGCACCGCTGTCAATTAAACATTTGGCCTTCCTATTATCTATTGTTAAAGTCACTATTGGTAACGATGATTGGGAGGCCGTGAATGAAAATTTCCTGTGGCATTAATGGCATCAACCTCCATTGGCTCCTGATTATTGGCATTAAAATTTCTATTTAAATTATACTGGCTATGTCCAAAGTTTCCATTATTATAATTAGAATTTTGCCTTCTATTATTGCGAGGCAAAAATTGGTTATCAAAATTTCCTGCATGTCTATTATTGTTGCTATCATTATTAAATCTAGCATGTCTAAAAAAGGATTCACCAAAATTTCCATTTGAATTTGAAAACTGTGGATTATTATTATAATTTAAATTATTATTACTCCTTGTAGTTCTATTAAACCGTAAATTATTAGAACTTGTAAGTTGTGGATTATTGTTATTATTTCTTCCTTTATTAACCTGAGAACTATCTCTTTCATTTAATAATCTTATATCTTTTAATAAATTATTTTCTAAAAAGAAACTATACGATGTACTAATTGATCTAATATTATTCTGAATTAATAGTGTTTTAATACTAATTGGTATATGATTAATATAAATCTCAAATATAATTTTTTCGTTATTTTCCGGTGTATACAACACATCCGGTTCAAAGCTATATTTAGTATTCATCAAGCTCAAAATTTTACCTAACTTATGGTTCAACTCCTCTATGTTGTTGGCCTCTACGTTTAGCGCATCGCTTCTTAGGTTGAAAAAACTTCGATTTACCCCAAATACTTCCTTCAGCTTATTTAAAATGTTTTCCCAAGTAGGGTTCATCAACGTCTCTACAGCTCTTAATGCTCTTCCCTGCAGTCTATTGCTTAGCACTGTCTTAATCGTACTTTGATGTTCTGCCGGCGTCAGCTGCAACACAGTAGTGACGTCCCTCAAATAATTGCTAAGCTTGTAATCATTGTCGCCATTGAAAGCAGGTAAACTGCGCGCTTCGCATAAGCTCTCTGCTAATGACAACGCCATGTTGTGGTTTTTATTTAATTTTTCGACGTCACCGCTTCTTAATATTTGTTTTAATATTTCTTTAAGTTTATATGTTGTGTTTGACCGTTTTTGTGTCTTTGAATTATTATTTATTTAAAAAAATGTTCTTCTTTTATTTTAATATTTGAAGTTAATAAGTTTATTTATTAAATTTCAATTAATTGTTTTGGATTCGTTCGGGTTTTTACAAAAAATTTCCTTTTAATACCGAATTTAATGTTTCTTTAAGTTTATATGTTGTGCTTGACCGTTTGTGTGTCTTTGATTTATTATTTATTTAAAAAAATGTTCTTCCTTTTTTTTAATATTTGAAGTTAATAAGTTTATTTTTTTAATTTCCAATTAATTATTTTGGATTCGTTCAGCTTTTACAAAAAATTTCTTTTTAATACTGAATTATCACTGGATATGTTTTTTCACCACATATCCCATCCTCGTCGCCAGTTTTTTTTTTTTATTTATTTATGTTGCACAAATAAAATGTTTGATGTACCAAACATTTTATCTTCATACAAACATTAAATAAAATGAGTACTTTGTTTTTATGACTTCAACTTGACACTTTGATCATCATTCCAAGACTGAATTTTATTCTTTCTTTAATTCTTAAACTAAGCGACATAACGAACTCTTAAAATATAACCGTTACTTAAAAACTAAAATAGTAACAACAAAATATAAGAATTAAATAATGATGTTCAGTTAACCGTTATTTAAAACTAAAATAATAACAACAAAATATAAGAACTGAATAATGATGCAGCTGCGATATTTAAAAACTAAAATCGTAACAACAAAATATAAGAATTAAATAATGATGTTCAGTTAACCGTTATTTAAAACTAAAATAGTAACAACAAAATATAAGAAGTAGATAATGATGCAGCTGCAATATTTAAAAACTAAAATAGTAACAACAAAATATAAGAATTAAATAATGATGTTCAGCTAACCGTTATTTAAAAGCTAAAATAGCAACAACAAAATATAAGAATTAAATAATGATGCAGCTGCAATATTTACTTTAGAGAATAAAGAAAACATTAAAATTGGGAGTTCATAATTGACATTAATCCAATTGTAATAAAAGTAAAGAAACTGTTAGGTAATATATAACTAACATGCATGCTACCGTCCCTGTGAAAGTTATCGAACCTCTCTTAAACGACTGATACGATTTTGATTAAATTTTGTGCGTATTATATATGTATGTATGTATATGTGATTGGTAGTACAAATGCTTGCAATTAATCGAAAATAACGAACAAATAGATACAGCTTGATGACACTGTGTTTGATGAAAGAAAATCGTTCACGATATCTGAACAATTATTTTATTTTATTAAAATCTAGAATGATAAAATTTTACATTCTACAAACATGAATTATTTTAAATAAATGTATATATGTATATATATACATACATATGTATATATAAATAATACTTATACTATTTCTAAGTTCTATCAAGTTGTAATATTTTGTTACCAACATTTAAAATTTAAACAGCCATAATTTCGTTTTCGAATTTTCTTATTGTGCAGAGACATACTTCTTAGTCAGCAGTTATATTTAACATTTATACGAGTATGTATATTTTTAGATACATTAAATTCTACCAAATTTAAACAAAATCCAAAAATACAACTTGTAAAAATTTACCACGAAAAAAAGCTACTTCTTGGTTTAGGTTTATCAATAACCCATTGATTTGGATCCGTGAGATAATCTCTGAAATTAAAAAAAAAAAAATTATTAAATGTTATATGTCAAAACTAATTATTTTATTAACCTATTTTTCATTATAATATTCCACCAATTTGTTTTTATCACACTTAGAGAATCAGCCTTGCCACCATATTCAGTGGGTAACATATCACGGGGAACGTGTTCATATAGACTTTCAATACCATTTGTATGGAAATGCATCTGTAATTTTTTATTATATATATATTTTGTGTGTGTGTGTAAATACAGAAATACTTGCCATTTTAAAAACTTCTTCATTTATAAAAGGTCGCGTTATAGTCACCATGCGGTTTAAAAAGGTGGGACAGTTTATCATGTGTAATGCTTTCAAACGTACCGGGTAGGCCTGTTGTAAAAAGTTCATATAAACGCGAATGGTTGTCAGGGACATGGATGCCACGTGGCGCAGGCTATAGTTGGTCATATCTACAATATGAATTTCACCGCTTGCCAAGGCAGATAAGCTTTCGATATTAGTCTCGTCATTATCGGACACCTCTTCCACATCGGCGTATAAAAAACGCGCATCATTCATTAGGAAGAAAGCCTTACATTCCTCAATGCTATTTTGCTGGATTAAGACAGTAAAGAAGAATTTCAATACATACAAATTTTTAATTTGCTCATGCCTACCAATTTAACGTCTCTTTCGGTGAGCCGAAAACAAAGAATTTTGCAATTTTCGGGCGTTACTCCTGGTAGGGGAACCATGTCACTTCAATAAATAAAAAAATTTTGTACAAAATTAAAACTTGTCTGTTAAATGTTTTTAACTTACACTAATTGGAAAGATTTTTTTGTCAATTCATTGTCTGGATCCCGTTTGATGAAAAGATGGCAACTTTGATTCCTTAACTGATAATTGATTTCTAATAATTGTTTCGTATCTTCTATATCGTTGTTCATGCATTTCAGAAATCTTTTCAAAAGCGTCATGTCTAAAATTTTCAAAATATTAAAACAAAAGTATTACGATAAACAAAAAAACTATATAATAAAATTAAACACAATGGTAGAAGTTTTCTAATCTCAGGAAAAGAAAGCGTAAACACACAGCAAAAAATTAGAGCAACCATGTTGCTCTAAGCAACAGGAAAAATAAGCAAAAAAAGTCCCCCGATTGAACAAATAATAAATCCATATCCGAACAATGCCGAAAGGCAAGATTTTTTGGTGAAAAGAGCACAGTTCACTCAATGAACACTCGAACTGTGGAAAACTGGCCCTAATTAAAAAAAAGTATCACTTCAGATATAAGGTTCATTTCTGAATGAACGGATTTATCAACTAGGAAAATTGTTGAATATGGGACAGTGCAACCCAAAATGAGATTCGGAAGGGTCCAATATACATAGTAGCTTTTTGGTGAGGATTGAGGCCCAGTGGTGTCAAAGTCTCATATATCTTTGATGTATGTATGTAAGTTTCAGCTTTTAAACACTAATAAAAACAACATTAAACAAACATTAAGTATTTCTAAATAGCAACAATTTAAGGATTGCTAAAATTAGTAGTTTAAAGAATACTCTTACTAAAAATAAATAAAACCATAACGATAATTGTTTCATCCACATATATGTACATACATACACATTTTCAATATCGAATTCAGCAAATGAAATCAAATATATTGTTATTATCGCGCACCTTGCTACGAGATACACAGAAGTAAATCCATACATACATACATATTTTTTTAAGTACAAATGAACTGATTAGTTGAGCAAAAACACAGCTAAATCAATGTTTAAACTTTGCAAACACAAAAACAACAGCGACAAGTATGCAGTTCAATGATTAAATTTAGAGGGGGATTAAAGAAATATGAACATTGATCTCTCTTCACCGTGAACTACAAACAGATTCATTACCACAACAACAAGCATTTATACGTATATGTATGTACATACATACATACACATTTAAGTTATTGCGTTTATTTGTACTAAAACTGTTTTTTGGCCACTTGAAATTTACTGAGTATTAATTTAATACCAACATACTTATTTCTTTAGGCAATTTGGGATTTTCTTTAAACCACTGCTGCAAATAGTTTAATTTTTCGTGTACAATATTTTCTTCACTCTCCATTATTGATTGAGTTATAATACAGGATTTCTGTTTCTTTCAGTTTGAAAAAGTTAAGTAGAATACGAGTAGAATGATAATCACTGAAAACACTTGCAAACTCAGCGTCTTGCAAACGACTGAATTCATGTTTTTCGCGCAAAGAAATTCTCTTCTACAGCGATCGCCAGTCGGTCGGAAAAAGGGGTTTGTTTGATTGCAAAGATTTGCTGGTATGAAACTGTATTTTTTTTTGCTAAGATGTGTGCATACAAATGTCATAACTTTTGATTTTTTTAACAAGAACATTATTTAAAGAATATTACTTTTTTTACAAAATGTTTTTTCAGGAAGTATGTACATATGTGTGTATGTATGTATGTATGTGTCTATGTTTATACATAAATACATACATATATATTTATTTATATGTATAATCAAAATGAAGAAATTTCTTTTTTGTGTCTAATGATAATTTTTTTATTTCAATTGGTAAAGTTAGAAATTGCAGCTTGTGATCATCGTAATGTTCTTATCACAACTTCTGAAAACCATATTTTTCAAAATGATCTTCGTTTTTGGCATATGAAAGTAAAAAGAAAACTTTCAACAAAACTTGCTACTAATTTGTGTTCATGTGTTACGCGGCTGTATTTCTATTAATTTTTTCTTGAATTTTTGCCACTGAAAAAGCACTTAATAAAACGCATAGAAGTTTTTAATCTGTTTTAAACAACAATTATTTATTTCTTTATTAATTTCTCGAATTTATTAGTAAGTTTTATTTCAATAATTATTTATATTTAGCAATTATTTTTGTTTAATATTGAGTATCTCTATCTCTTTTATGTGGCTGTTTTAAATTTTTTATTACTTAGTTTTTTTTTTAATAACTAACATATATAAAATTTTTTTTTATTGAGTTTTATTCATTTTTAATTTTATACATTGTTTAAAAAAATTATAATTTTTCTGTTATATTTTTTTTGTTGAACATGGATCATAACTTTATAAACGTTGGCATATCAAGTGTTTTTTTATTTTTTGTAGATTTTTTCTAAAAAAAATTGTTTATTTTAAAAATTTGTATATTATGATTATTCTTTATTACTATTTTTATTATTTATTATCATTATTATTATTGTTATAACAATATTATTATTAATATTATTGTTGTTATTATTATAAGTATTTTAATTCAAATCCTAAAAATATTATTGACAGTAGTATTGATTTAAAATGTTAACTAACATTGTTCTGAATGATATTGTTATCATTATTTGTTTGCCATTATTTTACATTAATTTTTCATTTTACATACATGCATATAAATATATACACTCCTTAAGCAATATTCTTTTTAAAATCTAACTTATTGGAGAGTAAAAATTTGTTTGCTAATGTCGTGTTTTCTTTTTATCAAAAATAACTAAAAGAAAAATTTTTGTATGCAAAACTTGATTAAAAATACATCAAATTTATAAGAGTTATTATTAATACGTTCCATTCTCTTTTGTTCTGAGAAGAGAGAGAGCACGAAAAGAGCATATAATAACAACTTATTCCTTAAAGACTTAAACTTCTTTACAAATATATCTATGTACACATGTATGTACATATATATATGTATGGTTTGCAGTATTTCTGATCTTCATTTTCCTAACAAGCTAATTTGCCTATTTATATGTATGTATATATATACTTAAATATGTTTGTAAGACATATAAAATCCTATATAAGTTCAGCTTCTTAAAAAAAATAAAAAAGCTTATAATTTAGTCTGTTTGCTTTGGACAGCCCTCCACTTCAATCACGTACATATTTTTGACTCTCTTACATGGTATGTGTACGTGCCATCGAACTCTGTCTTCTCGACTATGTGAACAGGTTACGTCATAAACTGTTAAGCTGAGCCTTACGCTGCGACTCTAGACGAATTTCTAGCATTGCATATGGCAACACACTAACGACCAGTATAATGACAAGAGTTATGATTTTTGGAGTTTCACACATCAAACCGTGTGCTGCGAATGTTATGCCGAGCCCTAAGAAACGTAGCGCTTGTAAAGGTGCTGCAACTTCGGCCACATGATTCGCATGATTAAGAGTAACCAAGGCCAGTAATAAGGTCTCCCACATGCCATTGCAGGCACCCCAAGAGGCGGCTAAAACATAAAAAAGGGCACTGTCGTCGCTGGACGGCTTCCAAGTGGAGAGCGCCAATAAAAGGCATGAATGAAAAAAGAAACCGGCCACTAAAAGAACAAAAGAAAAAATACACACTTTTTAGAATATTCGACAAATTCGTCTGACGCAGAAGTTCAGCCTTATGGCTTATCGTTTACACGACTTTCATTATGCAGAAAAATTTATATATTGTGATCAAGGTGTATTTACATCTAATTGTTGGCAACCCTGCGGCAGCTGACTATTTTGTTGCTACTCTTTTTCTAGTAGAGAATATACGTTAATACAATGTTTATTAACTTTTGAAAAGCAGAATAACTTTTTGTTGTATTGTTGTAATTTGGCTACAGCTTTGCCACCTTGTAGATATAAATACGCCTTAATATATATTTGATCGTATTGTATTGTTCTATACTTACGAATAACTACAATACGTTTCGTATGTCTCAATAGCATGCTCAAGGTACAGGACACAATAAGCTGCATTATACCCATACCAATGATTGCCCCCGGCACCATACTTATACCCAAAGAACAGGAAACAAAGGCCTAGAGTTAAAAACAAAACAAAACTCCGTTGAATAAAATTCAAAGATAATTCTTCGCTTTTAGATATATTTTACCCTCAAGAAGTCACTCAGTATGTAGGCTTGTTCCGTGCCTATAAAATAAGCCAAGGGACCGGCGAATAGCATGGTGTCTGTAATGCCTTTGGCACGTTCATGACGAAAAGTGGCTTTAATTTTACCCATTAAAAGAGACAACACCAGAGCCACTACAGCAAACGTTAAATACACAGCGATCAAAGTAAAACTTCCCGCTCGGGATTTTTCATTTATAAATGGAGTGTATAAAGTTTCGTTGGCGTCATAATTGTCCAGTTCGAGTTTATCCTTCCACAAAGGACACATATCAGCACCGCATATACGATTACCGTGTTCATCTAAATTAAAGTATTCGCTTCTGTGATTCGATTCCAAATTCCAAATAAACGGTGTACTGGCAATAACAGCGGTTGTTGCTGGCAAGCTGCTGTTCACGGTTGGCACGAACTTTACAACTGATGACTCAGTGGTAATGGTGGGAGCGTTGGCGTCGTTGCTTTCGGCAACCTTAGCAGCCGGTGCATTTGTATACATTTCGGTGCAATTCCAATCACTGAAAGTACACGTTAATACCAAAGAAGCAATTACTGCTCCCAATATAATGCCAAAGTCCTTCGCAGCATGAAACCACCTGGCCAGTCTGCGTACCTTCTGATCACGATTGCAAAACAACTTGTGTTCTTCCCACGAATCTAAGGCATGTGTTGACAGCAGCGTGCATTCGTGCTGGGAGCAGCTTAGCTTGCTGCCATAATGCACCACCACAGCTATTTTGCTTATGAGCGCCGGGCTATGTGTTAAGCCAAACATTACGTAGGCCGGCAACAGGGTGTAAATTGAAGGATATAAATGACATACTAAAAACAGACACACAGCCAAATAGTTGACATTCATTAGTAGCGAGTAACCGAATTTATGTATAAGTTTGGGTGTCACCAAGCACATGCCAGCCGACAGCAGCAAGCCCACGCTGAGCAGCAGTGAACCGATATTGGGCCCCACCTGCAGCCACTGTTCGCGGTGATGCCAAATTGAATTTGAGCCTTGCAAGCCAAATATGGACACTAAGGCGGCACATTTAAGGCCATGAGCCACCGCCAGCAGAGTAAAAGATTTACCCACTTTCTGTCTGACATGAGATGGTATTTTATGGCGACAATTACGATTGTTCAGGGTAATTAAACGTCTAATCGAGGTTGCTCCGATAGAACTGTTTACCGATTCTCGACGTCTTGAAGCAGCCAAAACAGCTTGTACATGATGTGAGGACACCGGATTGATGCGATGCGATCTCGTAGATATGGGCGAGTAGGCGGGTAAGTGCTGAAAGAAAAGTGTAAAGCATTAGAGAATTTAAGTAAATTGAATTAGTGGTCAATAGAATTATATATACATATATTTCTTTAACAACGTCGCATGAAAAGAGTGTCATAAACCATCTGTTGATATTAAGCCGAATAATTTCGCAATGTTTTGCTTCCGCAAAATCTGAACACTTTGTATTACCGCCTAAAGGCACCAAAAGCAACATTTTGAGAAGTTTATTTTTTAAGACAAAATACAATGAATTGTGACAATAGCAACTTATAAAATAAGTCCTTGTTTCCTTTATAACAATTTTCTTTTTTTTATTAACAAAAGGGATGAAAAACCAACCAACTTGACTACCCCTCCAATTAATGTAATCACTAATTGTATAAGTTGTAATAAGAAGTTCGACTAGCAAAGTGTTCTTTATTTTTGAAATGGATTTCTGACGTCATGCTTATCAAGACAGTTAAAAAAAAAGGAACAAACCCCGGATAAATTTCAATGCAGCATCGCAATATAGAAGAAGTCGTTTATCGTTTTAAAAGAAAATCTGCCTCCCACATAGAAAACTTTTCTCTTTAAAATCAAGCAGCGTTAATTCATTTATACATACATACATATATTGTAAATACTTAAGCAACTTTGCGCCCGAAAAGAAATAAGGACATGTTAAAAGAAGAGAGAGAAAAAACAAACAGCTTATTTTCTTTGTGTAAAGAAAGTTAATTTCAAGTACCTACAACTTTGCAGGTATTTTTCCATTCATTCATAAAGTCTTGCTTAACAATAAATCTATCACACGCACATACATACAAACATTCATACATATATGTACGTACACTCATACATATGTATGTTCATACATATTGTACCTCTAAAGTTTGTTCGTCCCACAATTTGTGTGTGGCACCCGAACTTCGTGTACGCAATACCCGATGACGATTTGTCAATGAATGACGATAATAATGGGGATTATGATGTCCGTGATGTTGTTGTGCAATTCCTGGTCCCACTCCAGCGCCATAATTTAGTAGGGCAGCACCGCCAATGGTAAGACCTGTTGTCTGGGTGGTGCCACCAGTTGCTGCCGTGTTGTTGTGTGGCCCAATGCTACCCATACCCAGGCCGGCCATCAAATAGGGATTGTAGATTGAGTGCTTGGAAAGAATTAAGAAAAAGAAAATAAGAAACATACACCACACCAGAGAGTTAAGAGTAGTTTTCAGTGTTTTGAAGAGAATACCCTGATGAAGAGTAAAACAAAGAGAACAGAAGGTCTAACAACGCTATAGTTTCATATAAATTTGACGCAGGGCCCAATCTTTATACTTTTGTAGAAAGAAATTTAATGCGAATGAATGGTGTTCAAATTAGGAATGAATTTAAAGGCTCTTTAATGACAGTAACTGGTTTTAAAACAAACAAAAATGGAGTTCTAGTTCTAAAATGCATGAACCCATGTAAATCGGCTTTTAAGTAAAAAAACCAAAGACTAGAAATTAAAATCAATATTACAAAGTATGTTTTTAATGTTAAACATAAAATTTTACAAATGGACTGAATTAATAAACATTCACGCCAGATGCCTGCGGCGGATATGATGAGACTTATCATGCATTTTGTTTCACTAACCGAAAACTGATGCTTAATGTATTTTCATCTATGGTTTAGGTTCAGCTCTTATTCAATTAATTGCTTACATGAAATTTAGGTATTAATTGAGCTCAATTTACCGTAAAGAAATTAATTAAATAAATGAGCAAGAAATACATCATCAGAACGTATTGCAACACAGAAAAAGGGAGAAACACAGAGAGCGCGCGAGAGAGAGCGAAAAAGAAAGTGCAAGAAAAAACTCCTGAAATCTAAAAGACGTAAAAAGTGGAAAAGAAATCGTCAAAGTAAAATTCAAATAAAGGAAAAAATTCGTAATCGTCAGAATCCAAAAAAAAGGAAGAGGCAAGTCAGCGTTTTTTTATTTATATTATATTTGAATAGATACAACATCAAATAAAAATTTATTCCCACTAAATATTATTCAAATAAAAAAGCAAGTTGTTAAAATAAGAAACATCGATAAAGTAAAAGTTAAAGGAAATAGTCATGATCAAAACTAAAAGCAAAAAATCTAAAAAATCTAAAAATAAAAAAAAGACAAAATAAGACAAATAAATGTGTCATTGATATTAAAACTCTATGATAAATGAGAACTGTTTAATAAAAAATAGACAAAATTAAAAATTATGACAATAAAACATCGACATAGTAAAAGGGAAAAAAGTGGCAACCCGTTCATTCATTTCTTCTAATAAAACCACACAAATTGAACATGTAAACAAAATCGTTTTGCTCGATTTCAACTTACCTTTCTCTGGCTTAAACGTTCTCGTTCACGACTTGCTTCTCTGGCCAATTCTTCTCGCATCTCACGCTCACGCCTTTTTTCACGCTTGCGTTCTAGCTGTTCGAGTTCGTGTAGATTTGGCAAACTACCCATCGTGTTTCAAGTCGAGCAAGTGGATTTTTATTTCAATAACCGTCCAGTCAAACTTACATGAATGTTTTTTACGTTTTTGTTGTCGGCCTTCAGTGGAAAGCACTTTGTTGCACGACAGTTTCTGAACTGAAAATTTCCGATTTGTTAAGCCACATTAGGGACGGATGTTAACACGAATATGCACTCATACATATTTAAATCTATTAAGAGAGTTCAAGATGATTGTTAAGTACATGATGGTAGTAAAGCTTTGCTGTTGACAGTTGACCACGACAGCCTTGTTATTGTTATTGCTGAAAAAAATCCACAAACGCAAAGCCAAGCGGTTTTAATTAAGGGATGCCAAGTAAAAAGTTCATTTGTTCAATTTTTGGTGCAAATAGATATGAAAATAAGTCAAATATGAATATTTTAATGAGAAATCTGACAGTTATACAATATTTTTGAAATTTCCAACTTTAGTTCGATATTAAAATTTTTCAATACAAATTGAGAAATACACTTTAGGTTTGTTCGAAAATCTTAACTGCTTTAATTCGAAATTTTAACTTTAACAATTTTTTAAAATTATATATGAATGTATTCAAAATTTCATATTTATAGTGTTGAAAATTTAACGGGTAGTTTAAATTTTGTAATAAAATATTGATGCAAATTTACATATTAAGGCTTTATTTTTGGTTTAATAAATTAAATTTTCATTGAAAAATAGTTTATGAATATGGCAATTAGGTTTTAAGTACATTCCAAGATTAAGAAATAAGATTGAAACTTCGAAAAATTAAAAGATTCAATTGTTCAAAGTTGAGTTTGAATTTCAAGCTTTAAAAACATTTGAAGATCAAGAAATCAAACTTTAAAAACGAGTGCGTTTGAAAACTCAAATTTTAATACAAGATTTCGAAATTAAATCTTTTCTACGGGTAACACTAGTAAGATGGGTACACGCAATGTGTGTCCATGCGGGGAAAAGAAAGAAACTCAAATTTTTGTTAATCACATATACACGCATACATACATATTTAGAAAATATCTATCAAAACTGTATTCAATTCATCATCAATGTGGGTAGAGAAATCAAATTTGTTAAGGCATAAAAAGCAATTATTTCGAGTACGTAAACAATGTCATATACATGTGTATAGCTGAAGGCTTTTATATGGGCCTCATGAGATCCTACACACAGACCCATTTAGGCACACTTTTGCAACTGCAAGATACATAATGTGGCATGTTTTCAACTTGCGCAACTAATATTGTCTCATGCTTTCAGGTTAATTTAATTTAGCTTTCTGATTGAATAACATGAAGAAGACACAAAGGATTGTCATGGACGTTTTCTTAATATATTTTGTTCTTGTAGCTTTTGCAAGCCAACAGGATTTGTGCAGAGCAGATAATTTGGTTTTTCGATAAATAAATGTCCTGCTGAAAGTCTTCGTTCGTACGCTTATGTGAGTAGAGTCAGGCACGTTTGCTGGCAGGGGAAAATGTTATCAACCTGTCGCCTGCCAAAACTGTCAAAATGCCACTTAAACCAAACCGGACGGCAATTATTTTGCTGCTGGTATTTTGACATTGCAAATTATATCCAAAGGATTTTTGTGTATTTTTTCTGTGCTTTGAGTGGGATGAGAGTTATTGCTTAGGCAGAGCTGTAGCTTATTTTTACAAGGATCTAGACATATTATTTTGAAAATTATAATACATATTTCTATGAGTAAAATTTTTATTATTTCTCGTATAGTTGAGGGCTTCACTCTGTTCTAATCAAAATAAGACTCAGCACATTCTATAAATAGTTAATGATTGAATTTTGTTAATTTTTTGATTACAACTTTATTTAAAAACAGAAAATATGTGTACAAATTACGGACTTATTTATTATGGACTTTATTTATTATATTTGAAGTAAAAAATTTGTAAAGCCGCAAAACAAATTTTCTCTTTCTCTTAGAACTTGACCCTCCTGTTCTCTCGGAAGCAAAAAATATCAGATAAATAAATTATTTAAAGAGATGAGTTTTGCCATGGACCTCATGTTTGATAAACGAATTAGTTTATTTTTCCATCTTATACCAATTTTTTATAAATGTACATACATTTATTATTTTTATATACATACATTTTTTTATATACATACATTTATTAAATGAATCTTTTGACATTTATTTAATTCAAATGATTTTAATGTCGTCGAGTGTGTTAAACTTCATAAATAAAAATCCTATTCACCAAATTTATTTAATAAGTAATTTGTCCTTGAGCCGCATTGAGCAAAGCCTATAAATACATACATACATGTGGACACTATTGATGTGTTATTACCAACTGAAATGAAAGCTGTGGATGATTAAAAGGGAACACAAGTGGAAAGAAAAGTTTTGCAAACAAATTCATGTGCAAGTTGGCAGAAAAATTCTTTCATATTAATCGGTCTTGCCTTGATTGCCATAAATGGAACTAAATCATGCATTACGACCGTTTAATGTAAACTTGAAACCGAAAGCAAGTCAATACACTAGATACGTATACATGTATTTTCGTTTAGTTTTCCCTTTTTGGCGTATTTCATTTTAATTTCATTGTTTTGAAGTTCTTGTTATCAGACAAGTTTGAAAAAAAAATGTTTTAATGTTTAAATGATTTAAATATGTATTCGAGTAGTTCAGTTTTTTATAGCACATTTTTAGGCTTGCGAGAGAAAGTTTTGTAATTTGCTTGCCAGGGCAGCGTGTTTTGTACAAACAAGTTTCTTTTTTCCAGAAAGCTTAAAACTAACATGATGTTGTGTAAAGCTGGCAAAATAAATCAAAAACAATGAATTTTATAATTATGCAAGTAAATGCAAGTTGTGTGCGGACTAGTTCATTTGTTTTCTTTAAAACAAAAAATCTGCAAACATTAGCCGCCATATAGATGTACATATATATTTGTTCTAAAATTATGATTATAACAGATTTGTCTTAAGATTATCATTATAACAAACTTTCTTCGGTCACAACTTGTTAAATCATAATAACCTGCTGTTCGCAAATTTTTTATTCAGTTAAGGCAAGGATGCGCCCAGCTACCATATATCCTTTATTTGAGAAATATTTTTTTCCTATCATTTGAGGTCAGAATCCAAAGCACAAAATCTTGAAACTATTATAAAATATTCTCGGCAAAATTGTATATCAATTAATGCCAGGATACGCCCAGCTGGCATGTATCCCTTTTTTGGGAAGTTAAATTTGTTGATAATTGGGGCTTGTAGCTAAAATTTACCAGATAATCATGCAAAAATTTGTAAAATTCCAATACGATACTGTGGGAAAAATTATACATCAGTTAATGCAAGGACCTACCTCGCTGCCATATAACCTTGTGTAGCCTTTTGAGCGCAGAATTTATTATATCTCAATGTTCTCGGAGAAAAAATAAAAATGTCGGAAAAATTTTATTTCAATTGATTTCCCTTGTATCCTTTTTTTGAGAACCATTATTATTTAAAATTATAGTGCAGAAGCAAACAGTTGCTCTTATAAATTTGTGCCTAAGGACTTGTAATATTTATTAAAAAAATTAAGTTCAAAAATGTTACTCTGGTCAGACAATTTGTATAATTATGCGGTAAAGCATTTAGGCCAAGCACATAAATAGTCATTATATATTCTTTTAGGGAACAAAGTTTTGTGTTTTTTTTATAAATATATTAACTTGTAATGAAAATGTCATATTCTTTATAACTTTTGTTAGAAATATTGATAAGTTTAATTAAGTTTCAATTAAATGGCAAGAAAACATGTTCAACTTGGGCACCATCGAATTGCTTCAAAGCGAACAACATGAACACGAAAATAAGGAAACTTCTACCCCAGGGCTTAAATATTTAAAGTACTGGGATGATTTCAGCACCAGTGTTTCCTTTCAGTTCGCACTTAGCTGCCACAAGAAGTTATTAAGAAAATAGAATTATGAAGTTAAAGGAAAATGTTTGTATACACAATGGCATTCTCAAAATAAATAAATGTCGATATTCCCCAACGTTAATCTAATAGCTAAATGTTCCCAATTTCCTTAAGCAAGACAAATACTTTTAACAGCCTACGCAGCAAAACCTACGCCCACAAAAAAGCCAATAATATTTCATAAATAAGGATAAACGTATGTTAAATAGGATCAAAACTGTTTTCTATTTTATATGTAGGAGTGTTCACAAATTAGTATATCCCACACCTGTTTTATGTTGCTTAAAGTTAAAAGAGATTTATTTGTTGACGACAAGCCTTTACAAGTTCTTTTGTGCTCTTGCAGCAGGTACCAGAATCTGCTTACCATAAATTATAGCCTGAATATTTGTTTGAATTTCATTGTTCTTTTCAGGCCATAAATTAATGATTTTTTGTTGGGTTATTTTTTTCCTTTATTTTCCTTTGCTCATTTTCTGCTATTCTTGCATAATTTTTATTAAAATTGTATGCAAAGTAAATTCAGTTTAAATGTATGCATCCTTAAATAAAATCTACCAAAGCATTATTAAACATAAAGGTGGTTACAATATCAAAGAAATGAATAAGTTTGAAAATAACAAGGAGGATAACAAGTGTTTTTTTTTCATTTCTGTGAGTTCACTATTTACAACAACTTACATGTTCCAATTTAACAAAAAAATTTTTTCACTGAAAATTTCTAACAGGTTACAGACTTGTCATACTAAACTTTGTGCGAAATGCTACACAACAATCGGTGCAAGGACATAGAAGCTCTTCATGTGTCCTTTATTTTCAAAACTACTAAAAACTTGAAATTTCAGCCCAAAAGAGATTTTTAAGAACATCTGTTAATAAAAGAGATTTCATATAATGAAAAAATCAAAAACACACCTTTCTGGTTAGTAATTTTTAATTCAACTTAAAAACTTTTGCTTCAAATAACACTTAATATTAGTTACAACTTAAACAATTTTACTGCCTAGAATTAGACAAAATTTCATCTCTATTGAAGCAAATATGAGTCTGCACTCCATATATCCTTTTATGCTAATCAATTTTTAATTAAGAATTTTTACTTACAACAAGATTTTAATGGTGTAAAAATGATAAAAGTTTTATTAATTTTTTTTCAGAAGAATATTCTCTGATAAAAAAATTGAAATTTCAGCTACAATTACGAGCAGAACTCAATGAAATTTTGTAACAACTTGTAAAATGATCGTATTGAATCCTGGGCCAAATTTTTCATTAACTGGTGCGAGATTATAAGAGTTGCCCATATATCCTTTATTTTACAAAGAAATTAACTCTTGCTATAATCATGGAAAACTGTATAAAATAATTTTTTTTTTTTCAAAATAAAGGAGAACTGTTATTCCAAAACTCTCAAGGACATGCAATTCTGGTACATAAACGGAAATTTACTATTTGAACATTTTTCAATACAACATAAGGCAACCTCCCTCATAGCCTTCATGTAAAAAAATCAACTATTGCTTCATAAAAATGGTAATAAAATTACACCATTAAGGAATACATTAAATATTATGACAATAACTGATTTTATTAATTCTATTGTTTTCATATACAACAGTTGTTAGATCGCTGTGAAAATCTTAAAGTACTAATAAAGTTCGGTTGTAAAGTTTAGAGTATTCCAATCTCCCATATATCCTTTGTTGAAAAGTTAATATTATGAATAATATATGTATGTTCACAATGTCTTTTTCTAATTTATTTGCATTCAATTTTAATAGATGTAAAAAGAAAGCAGAAGCGAAACAGTTCTTTTCTTAATTTGAATTTGCAGTCCTCAAGGTCTTTACCTGTATATGTTTGCAAGTATCGGTGGTATCAACATTTCTATTGTAATAATTATTTTAACCTACTTCTTTGTTTAATTTCCATCCAACATTCTTCATCAAAAGTTCCTTTGACATACTTTTACGTGCACATCCTTTTAAAATCTATAAATTTTGTGCAATTTTCTAGTCTCATTCTACCGCTTGGCTCTGTCGGTGTCGTTATGCGTTCCATTTTTATGACAATGCATTCGAACAATAACATTTTATAAACGTAATAACAACAACAACAAATATGTTTATAATGCATACTGCTACAGTTGGTTGTTGTTGTTGTTGTTGTTGCTGCTATCATATCGTTGCTGCCCTCTAATGGTGATTATTAAACATTAACCAACAACTGTGAACTAAGTACGTAAAAAGGACTGAAGGGATCTGGGTGAGATCTCAGAAGGCCTCTTAAATCGCATATTGCAAATTAAGAACGTATCGACTTACAGACTTTTTATGAAGACAATTTTCTAGGAAAACTATCGGCAGCAAAAAACTTCACCACAAAACTTATGGACAGCAAAAGATTTCTATAGCAAATTTATCGACAGCAAATAATTTCTATGGAAAATTCAACCAACCAACCAACATTTTCTATATAAAATTTACAAGTTTTCTAAATATTTTATCAAGAGTAAAATATTTCTATATGGGAAGCAAAATATTTCCATAAAAAACTTATCGATAGAAAAATGTTCGTTAAAAAAGTTTGCAAAAAATTTATTGATAACAAAATATTTGCATTAAAATTTATGAATACAACAAAATAAGAAAATAGTTTTCTAACAATTTTTGTAGAAATGTATCAATAGGCAAGAAAAATTTCTGCCGAAAATTTATCAATAAAAAACATTTTTTACAAAAAATTTTTCTGTAAAAAATGTACCGATAGAAATTTATTGAAAGCAAATATATCGTTAATAAACATTTTCTACAGAAAACACATCGATAGCAAAAGTGTTCTATAGAAAATGTATCGATAGTAGACAACACATCGTTATCGATAATAAAAAATTTTACAAAAAGTTTTCTACAAAAAAATGTATGGCTAGGAAAAAAATTGTCTGCAGAAAATTCATCGCCGGTCAATTAAAAATAATTAAATTTTATTGGGTGCATAAAAATAATCAATAGCAAAAATGTACGAGTCAAAATTTACAGTTCCTTAAATTGACAATTTTTTTCCTTTCGCAGAGAAATTTTTTCATATCCCTTTTGGTTTGTTTATGTTTTTTTTTCAAACACCACTTTCATGTGCCGAGGCCCAACTTTTTGTGCAGCAGAAATTTCACACCAGTTCCCATTTCAATAGTAACTTTTTTCATTTAATTTGCACAATTTTTGAGGTGAAAGGATTCTTCCAGCGCAGCTTATGAAATCAAATCCTCAAATGCCTTTTACCGCAAATTTTGGGTGAAACAAACAAACAAAAAAACACAAAAACCTTGACTACATTTCATCATTTGGCCACATAAACGTTTATGTAATCGAATAACATATCATGGGGTGTAACTTGTTTGTCTACTCCAGTAGACGAAATGTGTTTCTCGTGTTTCTTTCAATGAATACAAGAGCTCAAATAATAAATTTATTTTATATATATTATTATAATGATCATTATAAGTCGTACAAATTTATTATAGTAAAAGCGTTCATCCTTTCAAAAAAAGTTTTTACTTCATAATGGCATTATAAATTCTATATACTAGATATTTGTTGTGTAAGAATTTGGTCAGTAGTTGCGTGTACCTTTTTGGTACACGCACGTACACGCACGTACACACACATTAAAACACCAGGCCCAAGAATGTATTAAACAGAGTCAATCAAGCAATTTGGGCAAATGAAGGATAATCAACTAGGCTGATCCTTAGAAGTGCCTTGGAGGCCAAGACATTTTGTGTGTAAAACAATTTACCAAAAAAAAAAAACACACCTTTTCAGAGCAGACTTTACTAAAAGCCCACAATATTCATCTTTATGAACAATAACAATAACAACTTTCTTATTGATTTTTATATTCTTTTGTTTATGTTCTCATACACGTGTAAATACATTTTAATATTTTCATATTGATTCAAGTCTATTAAGGGCTCTCACGGAGCTTCGTAAGCAATTTCAATATTAGTGTTAAACTGTGTTGCGAATCTGAATTAGCACTTTTCTTTCTTGGATCTGGAACTGGCATGAGAATAAACGAACGTTTAAGACACTTGAGAGTAACTTCTTAATTGATATATGTATAAATATTTAAGTATTTTGAAAATTTTCTGATAAAATTTAAATTGATTAAGGCTGAGTATTCGTTTGCTCAACAGATGTGTATTGCGAGGCTTGTGAAAATCTCATCTAATATCTAAAAGTAAGAGAATTAATATGCCTGATATTTGGATATAGCCTAGGACGTTCCCACTCACGCAGGATTGCGTGGTTACGAAACTAAATGCTCAAAATTGATTGTAGCGCAGCCGAAAATGAAACGCCACTGATGATGTTGCAAGCAACAAGAAAATTATCAGCTATCAGCTGAGGCCGTTCAGAGTTGCATCTAAACTTGACTATTCTTCGTTTCATTTGCAGTCTAGTGGAGTGAGTGGGATAAAAATTTATAAAGAAAAGTACAAATTGAATAAATTGTTTCAATTTTTTTTAAAGTGCCACCCACAAAATTATTGTTATTCTTTTACCCTACGATTGGCCATAAGCTGTCATTTATGTATGTATGTAAACATGGTGCCGGTAAATTTAGATAGCAACTAAATTACAGGGGTTTTTTAAAAAGCAAAATAAATACAATTTTGAACAAAATTTACGGCAATATTAACATTAAAATGAATATTAATCTTTGTGCAAATTGTCGGTTCTCCGAAACACAAGCAAGTTTAAGGACAATTCAAAAGAAAATTGTGACTTTTAGTTGGAATTTTTATGCTCATATAATTATATGAAAATGTTCGCAAGCCTGCAATTTGTACAAATGTTGGCTTATCAAGAAAACAAAATACTGCTAAAAAAAAGGGTGGTGTGGCGGGAATAAAATTTGCTAGAGCTAGAAAAATGATGGGGCCGTATCAGTAATAAAAACAGGAAGATTGCAATGAACCTTTTAGTTTAAAATGATTAGTGTCGTAAAAGAAACTGAAATAAGAAAAAAGTTTTCGGCAATTTCCAACCACCGTCAACTGAACGCCGACAACAAACCTTCAAAATAAACTGATTGATATTGATATTTTATTGGCATTTCCGTTGTATTTCATTATTATTTTACTACCCTTCATAAAAAGCAAATCGTTCGTTTTGTGTACACAACTTCGCATTTTTATTAATTGTATAATTTTCTGCGAGTCATCATACAATCATACTCGTCTGTAGCAGCAGCATGTGAATCCGTTTTATTAAATTCCGTCAAACATTTTGAATGGCAGGTATAAATAAACGTGAGTGAACAATCAGTTTAGGACAACATCTTAAGTCTTAAAGTTGATTTGGTCTTGTACACACACAAAAGTTATGAACCGAACTTTTGGCTTAAAGTCGATAACGAAATCACATTTTATTCGTGAAACAAGAAACAGCCTTGAATATTTGAAGGCAAAAATATTGCAATAAAAAGTACGACACTCGTAACAATAAGACACTAAAATTTTGCTTTCGGAAAATAAATTCGCATTAAAGACAAATATAAGCGTTTAAACTTCTTAAAAAAACAAAAACTTTAATTCTAAAGAAAGAAATACAATTTGTTTTTTTAATTCTCACTAGAAAAACATTTTTTTTTATAAAAAAGTTTGATAACGATAAAGTTTTTATTGACAAATCTTAATAATTCTTAAACATTCTCCCGAAAATTATTACCAATAAAAACTTTTTTGTAAAAATATTCCAGAGCAAAACTTTAATAACGATCAAATTTTTATAGAAAGTATTCAATAACCGTAAATTCTCCTATAGAAAAACTTTAATAACCATAAATTTTCTAAAGTAAAATTTCGTAGCGACGAAATTTCTTTAAAAACTATTAATAATAAAAAAAAATTTTTAAAAAATGTTTAATAACGATACATTTGTGTTACGAAAGCTCTTTCTGTGTTTTCTATGGAAAAAGCTTAATAACAAAAATATTTCTCTAAAAAACTTAAAAAAAAATGTTTTCTTGCAAAATTTTATTTCCAGTTTTGGGAAGTAGATTATTTTGCCTTCTTCGTTATGTTTTTATGTGCTTTATTTTTAAAAGCGTCGTAGTCTTGTACATTCCAAATTCGTTTTTAATTTAATAAACATTTGATAGAGTAAATCACTCATTAGCGTTGCAATCACATAAAAAGGAAATAAATTTTTGGCATTTACGGCCAACAGGAAATAAAAGTAAAACAACACAAAACAACATTCTCGTTTACAGACAGACAGGAAAACACACTTAAACAAAGCACTTGGCAAACGAGTGATGTTTTGTTATTGCTTTACTTTTGTTGTAGTTTTTGTATACTTGTTTCGTTGAGGTACAAAACATTGTTAAAATTGTTTTTGTTGTTGTTTTTTTTATTTTAATGAGAGCATAAATTAAACGAAGGAGCCTCAAAAACAGTTGCGAATAGTGTTGCCAGAAACAAGAGAAAGAAAATATCGTTGTTACAAAATTCTACAAGGAATTTATCGGTATTGAAAAGTTTGTATAAAAAGTAATCAGATAATCTAGTGTTCACTTGTTGGTGGTGAGAATTTGCTTTCGAAAATATGTATATCTTCAGTTCAAATTGATTTGTTTTGAACACCATTTACCTACCTACCGTTTTTTATATATAAGATGCCTTGCGAAGTTCAGTTTTTGTATGAAGTTATGCTGTAAATAATGCAAATGTTTATACTTAATGTTTGGCAATAAATTACAAACTGGCAACCCTTAAGAGGAGTGTGTTTGTACCCTTTGTTGTTGTTATTTCTTTTCATTTTCTTTTCCCCCTATTCCAATATTTATTTTTATTTTGTCGAGAATCAAAAAAAGTGCTTCACAACAATTGCAAAAGTTAACACAAAATCACTTGCACTTTTTAAAGTCAAAATTTGAGTCGTGTTTTTAATTTCTTTTTAACTTTTAGGCAAATTAAGAAAAAAACATCTTTAATTTTTTGCAGTTTTTCTGAGAGTGGAAATATTTGGGTCAATATTTGGTATTTATTAAAATGGAAAAATGTATTGTATTCTTTTTATTTCTTATAAAATGCACTTAAATATCTGCTGGTTTTTAGCTTAACCCTTTAGTCAGGTTATTTGTAAAAAAAAGTTATTTTTACATATTTTTAAGTGTATGTAAGAATTATTTTAGGGAAATGAGAAGGCTGGCAGTTTATAATTTTAAGACTTAAAAGCTTGGAGTCTCATGAATTTGATTTGAAAATGAAATCCATTTTCCGTTTAGCTTTTAACTGACCGAACTTGAAGTATAGACTAAAGTGTCGTATAAAGAAACATTATCCATATATATGTATATTTTGAAACTGTTCAACACTACAACTGCGAAATGTAACGCAGGCGTATGATTAATGTTGGATGTATATAAATAATACTCTCTTGCAATAAATTGGTGTAAATCTTTCTCTTCTCTTTTTAAATCTTTAGCTCTTTGTTCAACGGTACGTTTCTTTTAAATTATTTTGTTGTTTTTTGTATTGGTGTTAGTGGAGTCCACGTGTTTTAAATTTATTTGCAGTTACGGTCATCGTTATACATTTATGCTGGGTTTGTTCTAAGCATAAATAAATATGTGTGTTTTGTGCACTCGTACGTGTTTTCCAAAAAAGGCGAACTTAAACATAAAAACACTCTTTTATTCCTTATTTTTTATTTATTAAAATTATAATTTCTTATTATTAAATTTTCTGATCCATATAATTTCAAACTAATAACAATTTCGCGTGAGGGAAGTTTTTATTTATAAAAGAAATTTTTATTTGTAAGGAAAATTAGTAATAGCAAACTTGTTTTTATACACAAAAAACCAATCTTGCTCACTAAACAGAATTATGCGCCGTTTCCCTAAATAGTAAATTTTTCTTTATATGATAATTTGATGATTAGTTTTTATATAGTATAATATAGTATGTATGTATGCAGCTGAAAAAAATATTTTTGGTTGATAAATAAAAAACCACACAGTTTGTTAAAAATTTCTAGTCTTATTGATTGTTGCTGACAATAAACAATTTTTCCCTTCTAAGGAAGTCCTTATTTATTTATCTTTTTTTTGGGCTGTAGTGAATTTGTTTTTAAATATTTTCTTATATCTTATTGTAGCTTGACTTTTTAAACGAATGTACTCAGATCAAAATAGAAAAACTACTTCCTTAAACGTCATTAAATTTTCTTATTAATTTCCTTATTAAATTTACTTATTTGCGGGCGAATTAAAAGACAAAATGCGAAGGCGTTGCTTCTTGCTTTGCTTTCAATTTTTCCTCTCAAGCTCAATGTTCTTCTCAAATAATTAGAACCCACTTCAATAAGCACGTGTAAGCAATTTTGTTGATTTCATGGAAACGATAATCCCTGAAAACCAATTTGAATCTTTTAGCTATATTCCCCTTTAAATGCACATTTGGCTAAGCAGACATCCCACAGTGAATTTTTTTTTGAGAATTGTTTGTCGGCGAAATTCCACTCAGATTATTCGGAAACGAAGCATAAAAATACATTAATTTAGAGCCACTGTGGAGAAAAACATTATTTAAAAATAGATTTGTTAACGACACATTATCTGTTGTTGTTGTTGTTATTTGCTCTACAGACAGACATGCATATATCCAACTTAATCTCCAGCTGGAGATTACACTTCGATATGGAAACTAAATTATTCGCCTACGTACAGATTTCGGGTAGGGCATTGTCATTGGCATTCAATTTGGAAGAGAATGATTATGTAAATCATCCGGTATGTAACAGGAAACTTGAAGTTTCGAACTGGTTCATTGTTTAAAAATGTGCTGCCAGTGGCGTAAATTTTCACAAATTTCTTGGTGACTTTTGGTACATTGATTTGCCAGCAAATTATCTCAAACTCGCGTAATAAAATATTTCAAATATGCAGCAATATTGCATTCCAAAGATGCAACCCTGTTCTATCCATTCAATTGGGATGGCTTTCACGAAAATATGAAGTGTTTCATTTTCAGTACGAAAACAGTTAAATTAAAAAAAATAACTGACTAAACTGGCCATCGGGATTATTCTTCTTGCAATTATAGGTCCATATAATTGTGCCATAAGGATTATTCCTTTGTGATTGTGTCATAAGGATTTTACTCATTAGAAATTTAAAGTTAGAATTTTCTTTCCAATTATTCATAAGGATCACAAGCTCAAAATTCTGTCTCATTGAATAAAAAACGAAAATAGCGCAAATACTTCCCAGTTTTGGAAATCTTTACAAAAAGATTTTTTTTTTGTGTAATAAATAACAAAACGTAAAATTAATTTCGAATTAATTTGCACTTGAATGGAAACATTTAGGGGCTGTTCATACTATAATATTTGATCTGAAGACTTAGTCAAAAATTCAAATAAATGTTATAAAATGCAATAAAATGTTCATTTGATTAGGTTGTATTTTTAGAGAATACCACCCTAATATTTTCATCAGATTTCTGAAAATCTTCATGCTTGTACAGGGTGTTTTTTTTAGAGGTATAGAACTTCGAATTGAAATAAAACACAAGAAAATCGTTTTAATGTCCATCAATTTGGCTTTATTGGAAGGATAATTTTATGCCATTAATGTTTAAATATAATTTCGGGCATGTGGCCGCCGCGGCTGGCTCGAATAAAGCCAATTCTACAGGTCCAATTTTCAACCACAACCACAAAGCTCCAATTGCTGTGCACGGTGGCGAATCGATTCATTCGGGTCCTCTTCAACACTTTGCTCTACAGCGGCAATTGTTTCTTCGGTGCGCGCTGTTCGACGTCTCTGCGGATGCGTATTATCACATAGAGTAAACGTAGTGCGAAAACGATCCATGGTTAACCGAATTAATTGCTCTGATGACCATAAAATGGACGGAGCTTGCGGTAAACTTCGCGAACTGAACCATTATTTTCGAAATAAATTTGCACGATTTGCAAGCGTTGTTCTTTTGTCAACCTGTTCATGATGAAATGGCAAACCAAACTAAATATTAATCACTTGACAGCTGACAAAATGGCCACCAGTTAAAAAAGTGATGCCAACTTAAAGTTCTATACCTCAATAAAAAACCCCCTATATAATAATATAAGCTGCGCTTTAACAAATAGCGATAAAGCAACAAAGTTGCTTTTGAAACAGATTTTTTATAAAATATGAAATGAGAAGGTTTATTTTTATCAAACCTAAAACCGATTGAAATGTTTTGATTTCATTTTAAATCGCTGCAATTTTTATTGCTTGCCTTGAGGCGAGTAAAACCTTTGTTCCTTTTAATACTTTGAAATCAAATTAGTTTTAAATTGATAAAAAGACTGCATTATTTTCTATAAAACCAATTGTTTGCTTATGACGTATAAATCGGCTTGGCCAGAAACAAGGGTTTATCAAGCAACATAACCTTAAATTTGCTTTCTAATTCAATTATTTAAAATATAATATGATTTTTTTTATACTATTTTAATAAAGCGCTGATTTGGTAATAAGTCAAGTTTTTGCTTACATTAGCAAGTTCAGACCATAACCTAAAGTAAGTGCGAACACTCTTAACTTACATGTGCCTTTGCCTTAATAAAACGCCGTATTATAAAGTTTCATTTAATTTTTGTAATTTAATCAAATTAATTGTATTTCTCTTTATCATGTCAGTTATTCATCATAATTAAATGTTAGTTTTGTAAGTAAATTTTTAATTTAAAATTGTTCATTCCTTTTAATTGTATAATTGTTTCGATTATTTGTATGCATGTATGTGTGTTTGTATGTATGTGTGTGTGTGTGGGTGTTTATGTGTTTGTTTGATTTCAATATTTAATTATTGTTTTGAACATTAACATTGAATTTTATTTTTTTAACTTTACTTTGTTTGATGCAATTTCTAGATGATTGATAAATCCATCATTACTTATTTTTTAATGTCATAAATTGTTTGTTTTTTTTTTCTTGTTTTTGTTGCTACTTAAACTAAATTTTACTGATTTATTTTCCCTTTTCTCTTTTTCAATTTGATTTCTAGTAGATATTACATACATATAAATATATTTGTTGTTGTTGTTGTTGTTGTTGATAGTTTAGTTTTATATTTTGAGGGTATGACATCTGCTCGAGGTTAATATAGACTTGGATGAATTTATTACTTCACACTAATGCTATATTTTGTTAAATTTTAATATTTTCTTTGGCTTATATTCATATGTTTGTTTGTGATTTTTAGTTTGTTCTGTTTTTCGTAAATTCTAGTCCTAAATGGAGAAACTTTCCTCGAACTGTGTATTAAAATAATATTGCCTAAAAATAAGCCCAAAAACGTTTCTAGAACCAGCTGCAAGCAATTCAATCTTGTTTCTTAGCACAATATAAAACAAACAAATCACAGTACAAATTCTTTAACGACAGAATGTGGGGAATTTCTATATGGCGTGGCGTGACATTCGCCTATTACCGATGACAACTAATCTGTCATTGAGTTGTCAGCTGACAAAAATGTTGCGATAATGTTATTGTGCTTTAAAAATGAGAATCAAAATGGGTAAAAACACCTCATCGCATTGCCGATTTGTGTGTAACTACCCATGTTGATATGTGATACCTGCTCACACATGTATGTATGTAGTCCACGTGTAATCAGCTCGTTGTGTAATCTGCTCGCAAATTTGCTTTTTCACTCTTTAATTGCCTTTTAGTTTTTATTTCAGAGCCCTGATTTTCCTTTAATTTTAATATCTGTTTGTACTTCTCCAGCATATTTATGTTGCTTATTCCCGGTTCTACGTTGTTTAATTGTAAATAAGCTCTACATTTCGAATATTTTAGACTTTCGAACCATCCAGCATTTACTCGTATACCAATTGGCTGCACCGAGAAAGTTTTGTTTGGGAAAAGAAATTTTTGGTATTCCAATAGCGAATGATTAATTAGTAAAATTTCTGTTACTAGAATTTCATAGTCTTAGTGTTTTGAATACGAATTCAACTTTAACCCCAGTTAATGTTTCAAAACTCGTAATCTCTAAGTGTAAGTTCATCCTTTCGTTTACAAACATAATTTTTCTTTAAAAAGCTAAGATCTCTAACCTAAATTTTATTTATTCGGATCTTAAGACCGTTTGACTATTAGTTCACTAGGATTTGTTAATGATTATACTACTATATAATTCTATTTTTGTAGAGATATCTTTGCATAAATTTATTTAACTTAAAATATAAATTACAAGCAGAATAAAAAAACATAAATTAAATGTCACAGTTTGAAACATTTATAAAGCATTTTAGGTTCAATTCTATATAATAATACTTACATCAAAGTCTGTAATCGTTTAGTATTTTTAATTCACATAAAAATATTTTTTTAACACAAATAAAGCTTTAAGTTAAATAGAATTAAAACCAGCGAGGACGGTTAAATTCTTTAAAGTAAAAAATTAGTTTGAAATCTCTTTTAGCAATTTGACATAAATAATATTTGACTAGAATAGTTTGTTTAAAATTAATTTATCACATTACAAACAACTTAATTTTTTTAATGTTTAAAAACAAATGATATATGGATATAAACAATTCATTTAAGCCTGAAATTATGCATTCTTTGTTTCCTTAAGCTCCCAAATGTATGCTACGCTTTTATTATTTCCCTGTTTGCTTTCTTTAATAAAGTAAAAATTTATATATTTATAACTAATTAAATTTAAAATAGATAAAAATAAGCTCTTTTTCCACAAAATTATTCATTTAACAGCAAATTTGATTAAAATAAAAATATATATATTTATTTCAAGGCCTGACTCCATATTAATAATATTCCTCTCTGTTAAACAACTGTTTTATCAGATAACAAAAGTTTTCATTGATTTCAATGCAAGTCATAAAGATATGCCTTAAGGAATTATTTCATTTCTAATATTTTATTTTAAATATCCTGCTTAGTTGTTTCTTTAATTAATCAGATGAAATTCATGAAATAGATGTGATTTTCTTTTATGCTTCTGACGGTTAAAAAGACCTAGAAGTAGATCAGGACTCTTCTGCTAGATTCAGAAGCTTGAAAAGTTAAGTGAAACTAGATATAGAGATTTTCGAAATACTGAGTGAACCAGTAAAACCTTGTGTCTGGAACGTGGGCTCAAACAAAAGTCCATTAAAAATATTTATTGCAAAATTTTATCAAAAATTTCAGCAATTTTAAATAATTAAACTATTAATACTAAAATTATAAAAACAGCAGCTTAAAACAAATTAGAAATTCAAGTCTAAAAGTGATAATAGTAAAATGCAGGCATTTTCGAACTTTCTAACTATGAAAAAATTCTTAACAATTTGGAATAGTTGAAATTTTAATAATAAAATCTTAAAAATAATAGCATGAAATAAATGCGAAATTTCGAACACAAGATAAAAAAGAAATCTTATCTGTACGAAGCAATTCAATTCTTAAGCATAATTATATAAATTATAAAATTTTTAACTTTCACTAGAATGTACAAGAAAAGCAAAAGCATTTTCACACCATTGAAAAAATAAGAATTTGACATTTGTTTAAAATTTAATTTATACTTTTAAGATTTTATATTTGTTTCAAATCATTTGAAATATGGAAATATAAAATATTAAAAGAAAAACGCTGTTTTACTGAAGAAATTTAAGAAACTTTATAGTCACCAAACGACCATAATCAGGCACAAAATAAATCATAAAAAAAATACACACAAAATAAAATACATACATATACAATTTAATGTCTTAATGCAATCAGTCTAACACTTACAATTATTATTTTTCCTCTTTCATAAGAAACCACAAGACTTTTATAAAATAACTGTTAAGGCGGAAAAAACAAACATTTTGCCAATAAACTCCTTCAACTAGGCCATAGTTTTACTAAAAATTATATATAAACACAATAATATATTGTACTTTTGATGGTATTTTAAATGTACAATGATTTGCTTTAAAAATATTTGATTCAATCTATCAATTAAATAATCCTCAACAGCTGCAAAGTCGAAATATAACCCTTTCACACTGACACACCCTGTCACACATCTGCGTTTGCAAATATTGTATACTCGGTGTTGCCTTGGCACATACGCATACAAACTTGCTTGATGGTAGATCTTAAATATGCATTGCATGAAAAAGTTGGTCAGTGGGAAAAGCCTATAAGCCACATGCTTTGCGCATAAAAATAGATTTGCAAATTTTAGGCTTTAATGGTTTGTTATGCTTTTGTTTTGGTATTAGTTGTTTTCTATATAAGAACAGGGATATCAAAGTCTCTTAAAGACAATCGAATATTTTAGTGTTCTTTAGTAAAATTTATACAAAGTTCCATCTGCTTTAGATTAAGCTCAAACTCAGAATCTAGAAAGCAGTTAAGTTATAAAAGAAGAGGGAAAGTATTTTTATTATTTATTTAAAGTGTGTTTATATGTATCTGATATTTCTTCTTTAATAATAATTTTCTATAACAAATCTATAGTATTTGTATATTTTCTTTGCTTTAGTTGATATTTTTAATTTAACATTTATTTGATTTAGTTTTTTCGTATAAATTTAATTAAAAACATTCTCATTAAAAAAACACACTTTAGCAACAACTCGTATTTTCTATCTCTCTCTCTCTCTCACTCTCTCTCTCTCCTTAAGCTTTGGCACTAGTAACACACTCTTTTCATTTAGGCTATAAAATATTTGAGTAAACAACCATAAACCGCATTTCTTTGGAAAACTTACATTAAATATTGCATGATTTTAGGCCAGTGTAGCCTGTTTACGCCAGCAACAAAATACCGTACCGGGCACTTTAGCATCCGCGTTGTCTTTTAATTATAGGTTCGTTTGTGTTCCCCCACCACCTCCGGCACCGCTGCCACTGGCATCCAATGCCGGGTTAGCTGTCAATTGGCCGCCGGCATGTACCCCCGTCAGACCCAATGTCATGCTGCTTAACAGTTCGTGTTCATTTTTGGCCTGCCTCAGCCAATTGCGCAAATCTCTGGTGCGCTCGACCAAACTAGTGGTGTAACTAACCGCTCTGGGATTTTGAGAGACAATGGTGTTGGCCGCTATGATTGAGTTTTGCATACGTCCCGTAGCCAATTGTCGATAGGTTTCCAAACGGTCTGCTAAAGTTGGAATAGAATGAGCTGTATGTAGTGTAGAAGGTACATTTCTAATGGCATTAAGTTGTTGTTGTAGATTAGTATTGATGTTACCTGATGCAGGGTTATTAGCGGCCACTGTTCCTGAACTTAACATATGCGACCAATTCAATTCGGATGGGGAAATCATTGGCGCAGTTAGTGCTTTTAAAAGTAAAGACATTCATGGTTTTTTTTTGAAAATGTAAAATTAAATATTTGAAAGAAAATGGCAACTGAAGGTTTAAGGTTACTAAAAGAAAAGGATCTGATGCTTTTCTTTTCGAAAATAACACCTGTATTTCCACTTTCCTTTTGGTTTTCTTTATTTGCACTTACCTCCATGCTGTCCAGTTTTACCCAACAAATCCAATATCTCCCTTATCTCGGCATTTAATATCTCTAAATTCTTGATGCAGTCATTCGACTCCAATTGATAAACCTCTTTACGTTTATTCAGGTTCTGAATATCGCCACTTGCAAAATCAGTACTGCTGAAGCCTGAGCTTGAATGTGAAGATAAGTCACTTAAAGTAGCGTCTTCTTTCTGTTCAACCCCCAGAAGATCCATAGTAGGTTTTTCCTTTTCATAAATACGCAATAGGCTCTGCTCAAGATGTCTTAAACGTATGACCTTTTCGCCCAGCAAGGCCCGGGTACGATGTAAGTTCACTTCCATTTCGGTCAGCTCCTTTTCTTCCTGTATCAATTGATCTAATCCATGGCGATTTACCATGGCTTTGTGTCTTTGTTTGATCTCACGTTGTCTAGCACGGAAATTGGTACGTTGAGTGCGCAAAGATTCCTTAGCACGTCGTACCGAATCTCTTTCCAAATGAATGCGATGCTTGAAAAATTCCAATTCAGAGCTGGCGGCACCCGCAGCAGCATAGTCGGCATTCGAAATGTCTGAAAAGGGGTAACGCAAATGATAGGTAGCGTCAAGAGTATTCTCGGGAAACTGATCTTCCAGATCTTCCAGTTTTTGCAATTGATGGCGCAAATTCTCTACAGGAGTACAAGGACGATCCGACTTAAAGTTTTCTGAATTATTTAAACGGGAAGTAGAAGCTGATTTCAAACGAGAAAATTGCTTCTTACGCTGTACACCACCACCATTACCGCCGCCCGCACGGGAATTGTTATTGTTTTCCTGATTACTTTGAAATGCTTCGGAATCGGAGTTACCATTGTCGCTGAGTATGGGCTGGGGGGCCGGTAGATAACGCCCTTTGGAATAGTTATTGGAAATAGTAGTATCCGATTGTGACATGGAAGTAGTATCATCCTGAGCTTGTAAATGTTTAATATACTTCGAGGCAATACCCGGCTTGCGTGAGGTGATAACTGGACCTTTTTCGGTACTACGTTCCAAGTGCAGCTGCTGCTGTAGGGGTTCTTTGTTGGGGGCATGTAAATGAGTTTTGGGCGGCAAGGGAGGTTTGCCAGTTTTTCCTGTATTGTTGGTGGAAACACCCCCACTATTTTGACAGGATGTGGAATAAGATAACGAACGGTTGTCACTATTACCTATAGAAGGTTTATTTGATATGGATCGTTCTGTTTCTGAGCCCGTAGTACAAGTGTGTAGACTTTGTTGCTGTAAAGCTTGAGCTTCCCGACGACGATTGCGTCGTTCTAGGGACAACTTAACATCGGTCTTTAGTCTTATGTATTTCTCTTTCAGGCAACGATATTTGTCTTCAAGTAAACGTTTTTCACAGCGCACTTTTTCGTACAGTCTATCTTCTCCTGTATCACGCATACGTTGTCTTTCCATTTCCAGTTCATGATTAAGTTTATCTTTCATCTCGCTAAGTTTTAGAGCATGTTCCTTTTTCAATATTTCCTCCTCGCTCTTTAGGTCTCGTTCCAAGTCTTCTAAGATTTCGGCATGGTTCTTTTGTAAAGTGCACATCTGTGCTTTATGTTCATCTACTACCGATTTACGTTTGGCATCCAATTCTTCTTCCAGATGCACGCGTATTTCATCAAGCTGCAATTCGATGGCTTCTTCCGTTTGATGGCGATGTGAAGTCACACGCAAATCATATTCGTGTCTAATACTCTTTAATTTCTGTTCATGTTCTTTCTTTATCAAATCAATTTCATTTTGCAGCTGCTGCTCTAAATGTTCTCTTTCCTCTTTAAGCCAAAGCTGTTTTTCCTTTTCCAATTTTTCTTTTAGGTGATCGGGAACTTTTTCTTTTTCTTGCTCTTTGATGACTTCGTTAACTTTATCGGTATCCTTTTTCAGGAAACTCACCAATTTGGAAGCCACTTTTAAAGATCTAACACTGGGTTTTTCGGTGTTTACAGCGTGCAGTTTCATTTCCAGCTGTTCAACTTCACGACTGTGCTTGCGGCCTAGTTCATCTAAGTCAAAAGGATTGTTCGATGGTCCCGCCGAAGGTAAAGAGTCTTGTTCAGACTTATTAATAATGAAACTTCTAACTGAGCTTCCTTTAGAATCTGAATCGGTGTCTTCATATAGAGGTTTTATAGCTGCAGAATTCTTCAGCTTATCCAAATACTGAACAGCTGAGTTATTAGAGCTGTGGGCATGCTCCACACTTTGACTCCTGCTCAAATCTACTACTTTGGATTTTTCTCTTTCCGGCAAGTCCATAGAAAAACTTTGGGCTTTCAACATTTGTATTGTCTGCGTTTTAGAAACGGGTATAACCTTAACCTCTTTTAGGTGCTTTTCATCATTAATAAGAAAAGGATTAAGGCTGCGCTGATAGTTTAGCCCATCCAAGGGCAGACTGCCAATGCCAACACAATCGTTTAACTCCTCAGCATCTTCTTCGTCATCATCCCAAGGATCATCATCTTCCGCTTCGTCATCTGAATTGGCTGACGCTTCCGGGCTTTGAGTCAATTTACGTGAACTGCTGGGATCCTCTTCGGGTGAATTACGCATTTTCGCACTGTCATCCAGATTGAAATGTACGCGCTTCTTGTCGTCTGCCGTATCAGGAGTATCCTGATCTTTATCCACACGTCTACGCATATCAGTCAAACTGGAATCGCGTAAAATACCTTTAACACCGGGAGGAGTACCGGCCACACCTTCAACTATGATATTAGAAGAACCGTTAACAATATTATTCGGATTAGTCATAATGTTAGAAGCCTGACTTAAGCCCTGCTCAAGTTGCCGTCGCGATTTCAAGAACATTGCCCCCGTGCCAGAAAGAGTGAAACCTTTCCTTTCGCTGCTTAAGTGCTGACCATCGAATTCCGGCTGTTGTTTATTAACTAAAGGAAACTTTTGCATAAGATTATCGTTTGCCAAACGCATATTGAAACCTAATTGTGGATTAGTTTTGGCGACTTCAAACCGCGTATTCTTAACCGGCATGAATGAAGAGCCAAAATTCTTTGTTCTGGACTCCAAAAAGCGGCTGACGCCGCCGCTAAAACCACTGGGCGTAGTCGAGCTGGATGAAGAATTATTTGTATTCAAACAGCCGCCTAAAGCAGTCGTTTGCTTGGGTATGGCGCCCTGAGTTATCTGCGTAGTACTGGGCGAAGACATTTCTAAGGTGTTGGTGTTAGTGGTATTATCACACTCATCCGTGCCCTGCAAACTACGTATGCCGGAATCCAATTGCGAGGCATCATCCGAATTATCCACTCCTATTGTAGTTATTGTTTTCGTGGGCTCTATTGATGTCGTTGCGGTATTTGTTGTTGTCGTTGTATAGCCGATGACATTTGCAATGTTTTGTGTCGTGTTCGGAGCATTATAATGCTTTTGTCTTACTCGCTCTACCAAATGCCGATAAACATCGTCGAGTGGATGCTCCCATTGTGAGGTCTTTGTTTTAAGATTATAATAATAATGACCACATTTTTCCTCTGAATAACTACAAACAGGGGAAAAAACAATGGATACAAACACACACCAATAAAATTCAAAGAGATTATATTTCGTTAACCTTGGACAAAAATAAATACTTACCATATTTTCCAATCGTCAGATAAAGCCTGCATCAAGCCTTCTTTGGCCAAATACAGCAAATGTGGTTCTCTAACTGGATCAATGCCAAGCAGCACAGCATAATCGTTAATTTCTATGGGCAGAACAAGAAAAAATAACAAATTTACTATTCAATATAAAACAAATACTAAGAGACTACGACTGTACAGATAAATAGAACAGAAGATATACATACGTTAGATGTAAACCTTATTAAGTTTTCTTTAATTTTGTATATTAGAAAACTTTAGGCCAAAGGTCAGCAAGCAGTATGCAAAAGCAATTCAAATGCTTTGCAAATTTAATAATACTTTAATTTGCAAATGCTTCTTATTAATTTAAAACTCAACTGCAAGGGCTTGGAAAAAGGTAGAAAAAGAAATCTCTAAAATTTCATTAATGCAACGAATAAAATAAATGCCGAAAGCAACTTTTTTAAATGCCAGTACAATTAACTTTGCCAAGTATTTAAGCTGAATAAAATATATTTGTTTGATTTAGAGTAGATTTTTAACACTGACATTAAACTATAATCAGTTAATAAACCAAATAAGAAATTTATTTAAAGCCTCTGTGTGTATATCAATTGAAAATGGTAAAAATAAAGATCTGTAGCTTAAGGAGAAGCGAACACTATTTTTTTGTTCGGAAAAAAATGAGTTTGTACTGCCAAAAACCTTTAGCTGAATTCAGTGTCATTGTATAAATAAACATGACTTCTGTGACGTCTTTTATAAAGACCGGTCTGGGGAGGGCTAAGCCTCCTCATGCCTTACAATTTAACAGTTTCAGGCGCTATATAGCACTTCGTGCCGTTTTATTGGGAAAATTTCTGACATGAGGTATATGAAAATCATGAATAATTTTCCTGTAGCGTTCGCCATTCACGGTAATCTTGGCGCTAGTTTCAGAATTAAAAGCAAATAGACTGATAATGATGGATTCTATTGGGTATTCTGTTGTTTCCAAAAATTAGAGCCCTGCCTGTTTACATCAATAAAAATCTGGCTTAATTTCCGGTTGATTTTCAGCCCATTCACCTGCACCTAAAATTGCAATCACTGAAAAATATATTAACATATGAAAAAAGTCATGTTTAAACAAAACATTTACACACACAACACACTGTCTGCATATTATAACGACTTTAAATTTATCTAACCCAAATTTAGGGAAGAAAGTATAAGCGGTTTTCTTTTCAACAGGTTTTGCAAGCAATTTGTTTTTCTTCAACACTCTGAGGAAGTAAAAAAATAACTATATGTATGTATGTATATGTACATATTTTGAAAAGTAGTGTAAATATTCACACTATTTTGTTTATATTCTTTTCATGTTCCCTTCAACATTAAAATAATAAAGAATTAAAAAGAGTTGACCGAGTTTCTGTTCTTGTTTTACAGCAAATTTTCCACTTTTCATTTTTTTACAAGATACAAACATACGCACATATGTACATGTATGTACATAGTATGTATGTATGTATGTACATGTTTATAATAAACACGCAATGTACATACATACATACATACGGGTGTATGTGTCAATTTTAATTATCCCAAGCAACCTACATAGATTTTAGTCTTTTATGCTTGATCTGATTTATAATGTAATATATGCATGTATGTATTTCAGTAAATATGAATGAATGTATGTACATATGTATGTATGTATGTTATGCATACATTTATAAATATGCACATCTGTTTTATATTTTACATTTTCCACACGAAAACTGAACGCCAAGAAATTTGTTGTTTATCAAATTACTTCAAACACGCCTGGAGTTTTACTAATTTTGTATAAGAACTACATACATACATATAAAAAATTAAGGAAAATGTTTTCATAAAATGGTGAATATGAATCCTGAAATTCGAGATGCCAGATCTTACTTACTTTTTGGCTACGCTTAACAACCAAAAATACACACACTTTTACTTATTTAATACTTTTGTTTAACTTGTAGAAAAGGTCGTGATAAATTTTTAAACCTTACTAAGTCATTATTAAGCTTAACTAGAATATTTATTTATTCTAGATCTATGTATGTATGTATATTCAAATATTTAACTTCTTTAAAATTGATTTTACGAAATAAAATTATTTAACATCCCGAAAATTGTTTATTTTCTTTATCAACTTCTATGTACATACATACATATTTATATACAAAGCTGCACTTTATCTTTTTTACATCAATTTATGCAAGTCCAATTTACTCGTATTTAAACTTAAGCTTTAGTTAGTTGTTCGTTAGCTACATATGTATGTATGTACATATCTATATGTAACTAACAAGCCACTTGTGATGAAATTTTAGCACGCCATCAACACCAATCATGTTTTATACTCTGTTTTGTTATTGTTCAGTTAAAGTTAACTGAAAATTCCTTAAAATATTACCTTGGATAGTACTTAGTGCTGGAAAGTTGTATAATATTTTAATGAGATTCTATGACTGTGTGTGTTACTGACTCATGGTTCGCCACTCAATTAAAATGTTAGTATGTGCGTTAGTTGTCATAACAATAATTTTTTGCTACACACAACATTTGCTTGAGAAAAAAAGGGGTTGAGTTTCATAAAATAGACTTTTTTTGTATTAAACCTGTTTGTCAAACAGTGCTTAACAACAGGAAAGGATAACTGAGACAAAGAACAGCAACTACTCGTATAACTAAAATATAAGTATTTAGTTTGCTATTCGCCTCCCTAATTTTAAGCTTAAAAACGCTAGGAATGTAATTACAGGACAGCTATTACCATAGTTGACATGTCGTTTAATGTCAGCTAAAAAGTCAAAAAGACACTTGAATGTTATTAAGAACATATTCTTTAGCAAATTTAATTTTTTTCCTTATCTACATATACGTATAAACATGTTACTTTAAATTAAGGAATTTTCTTAATTATGAAAAAATTTTATTATTAAAAAAAAAAATTAAACAACTTGCGGATTAAAAACTTTCCCTGAAGAGCAGCAGCTTTTATTTACATAAATACAAAACGCTTATAATATTTGTTACAAAATAATATTTGGCAGTTTTTAAAAGCACCAACCACAATGAAAATCAGTCGTTAATTTTTTTTTTAACAATTTAAAAACTTTAAAAATATATTATATTATGCCAAAGATTAAATGCAAAATTTTTTAAATAATCCCAACTGGAGAATTTTCCAACACAAATTTGCCATTACTTTAAATGCCGCTCAATAGAAAATAAAATTATTTCAAACTTTAGCATAAGCATTGATCATAAATACTTGTTATATGTTTATAAAATATAAACAAAAAATTGCAATAAGACATAACCTAAAAATATGTACACATCTATAGATCAGTTCTTGTCTTACTCCTTAAAATGCTACCATATGTACACACATATGCATGTATGTACATATATTTGTGTGTATAAAGACATACATATACATATATATATGTATGTAAAATTCATTTAATCTTGGCTACAAAAGCAATTTGTAATCTGACACTATAATAAATAAAGTCAATAACAATCAATTTTAAAGTATGTACTATACGTCTTATCTACTTCTTTGTTTATTAGTAGTATTAGTATTAGCATTTCTCGATTTTTACTTCACGGGAAAAGAAAATATATGAATTAAGACTATAATCTATATCACAGAATTTTTTAAGAAAAGTGTATTTGTAGCTACCAGAAATTTAAAACGAAATTTTGAAAAAAAAGCATGCGTCCTTTCTAGGTTGAAGCGCTAGATAGACTAACAGATAATTCAATATACATACATATGTATGTACATGAGTACAACATACACATATGTACATATACATATATCTATAAATATGTATGGTTGTATATGTACATGTGTGTTTGTAAATATTTTTCCGTTTATTATTTCCCAACCTGCCAAAGCGGATTTTTTCCAACACCATTAAATATATGTATGTATGTATGCTTGTTCGCATCAATGATGAAAAGGATTAAATACATTCATATACATACATATGTATTTATTTGTTGTTTACTTCACTTTCCCTTCTTTTAATTATTGGCCTTAAAACTCTAAGAATTTGAGATGATGGCATTAAATTTTGCTACAAGCATGAATGAAAATTGCTTGACAACTAAAAGTTATAACTAATTTTTCATAGTATATAAAACTGTAAAAATGATTTCATGCAGTATACATACTATATACAATATATATAGTATGTAAGTATGTATATGTAAATATATATTGTACACATGTACGTGCATATACATACATACATAAAAAATTTGTTACCAGAGATGGAAGCCGCCAGGAACAAAAAAATATGCATTTATTTGTAGTAATTAATTAAATGTAAAAACACACATACTTACTATTTGTATGTAGATTTTTACACACACATAAAGAACAAGCTTTTACCACTCACACCGTATAAAATTGCAAAGCGAAATCATTCCTTCAACAATAGCTATTACGTAACATAACGACTGGGAATTGCGACCAAGGACAATTAGCAAATTACCAAATACGACATCGCCACATCTGAATGAGCTGTCATAGAGTTGAGCTATTAATTAATGCATTTTTAGGTCGTTTACTACCATTACCAGTAAACAGGGCGAACAGAGTTGTCTTCGTCCTTCTAGAACAGTCAATACTACCAGCAGATCTATCAAACTATCAAAAATCTTAGCCCAGAAAAATTGTTTGTGGGGATTTTTGAAACCCTAAACGATCTATTGCTTTTCTTTTATACTTAGTGAAATTTTTCTTATAAATTTGCACTTACCTTCAGCTTTATTTTAGCTAACACTTAGAAAAACTCCAAAAAGTTGGCTACAAAAGTTATCTAATCCCCGACATAGCCGCAGATACAGCCGGAATATGATGAAACGAAGTGATTAATTAAATTCAAAAGGAGACTACCAAAGCATTAAACAACAAACATTAAAAAGCAACTGAATCGAGAAGCTGTAGTTCCAAAATTGGCATATTCGGCCAGACTTAAAAGAAAACACCCTTTGTTGTCTCTATAAATACTCGTATTGTAAAACAAAAATTACCTCAATAGTGGTTTAAAAATACATACTCGTACACAGAATAAAACAAGCAACAATATAGTAGATTTAAAACTTTTTTTTTTGCTTTCGCATAAAAGTAAATAACAATACTTTGCAGCACTTATTTGCTAAGAACACCCACACGAACCAAAGAATACAACGAAGAGAGAAATTTTATAGCGGTACTTACACGCCCCTTTCTTTGTGCAAGTGTACGAGTACTTTAGAGCAGATTATTTTACATTTTATAAATAACGTTACAAAGATAAAAATATATGTATGTACATCTGTATGATAAATACATATAAGTTTTGTACTGTAATAATTCAAATAATCCATTACAATGAAAGGAGATAAATATGCAAATTTATGTAAAATTTTCAATGTACACATGACATATGTACATATGTATATTAAAACTATTCAACATGTGTTTTGCATTCTGCAAACGTCTTTCAATAACAACTGGTGTTGAAATAATAGAAAATAAATTAAGTGGTCAGTCATATTAAATTAAAAACATGTAAAAATGTGTTGGCTATGAAGATATAGAGAAGGATAAATGTGTTTCTTATATGTACATGCATATGTAACTATTTATATGTCACAACATCTTTCTTTGTGTTTTTCAAATTAATTTTTTTTGAAATATGTACATATGTATGTATGTAGTAACAAGAGTTCAAGGTTCAATTCGTACAGCTCCCAAAGGACTAAGAGCTGCCGACGACTTTCTTTTAGGTAGATCAGTCGCCGATGGCAGCTACTAGCGTTGTCCCTAAAGGGAATAGCAGCAAAAATCTTTATTTATCGCTTGGTATTTGCTTATTAACAATGAAAAACTATATGTATTTTTCATAAACATATACATCTGTAGGTATAAACAAAAACACTTGTGAATGGTTGATAAGTTCACCCACTGGAGTTGATCCACCATCAGATTAGGTAATATTGGCAGGTGCTGATGTAAATCACTTTCACAGCCTGTCTCGGTAAGCTTCGCTGAATGTCAAATTTTTTCAAGACTTGAAACCACTAAGAATGTGAATTATTTGCTGACAATAGCTGATTGATAGTTGCTGTGTGTCATAAAGTCTCATCACGTCATATGTACACCAATGTGTCACACTTAATGAATGCATTCTCTATTCGAAGAGTGACAGTGACAATTGGTCGGTCATTATATATTCGAATTTGAAGTTATCTATGCATATGTCCATGTATACGAGTATACTATGTACCTTTAAAAACACACCCATTATTATTCTATTTGAAAACTTTGTTAAAAAGATTTCTTTTTGCTTTTTCCTTTCGGCAAATGTTTATAAGAGGAATATGATTTAATTCATCAACAGTTTGGTATGTACATACATATGTATGTAGATAGTTTGAGGAAATTCGTTCTGAAAATTGCATGTCTGGAAGTAATTTAAATTTTGTAAACAAAACAAAACACAATTAAAAATAACACCACAATTTAAATGATAATGACTTTGGAAAACCTTAGTGGTATTTTTGGGATAATTTAAATTCTTGCGGAGGGTCAAAGGGCTATGAAGATGTTAATAAAAAGAAAAGAAATAAATGAAGTTAAAAGAGCTTTTTATTCTAGACTATTACAATTCTTAACTTAAGAAGGAGTAGCGTTGGAGATAAAAAGGTCCTTCTCTGCCTTCCTTGCCACAATTTTTAGCTGCCATGATCACTTTGATATGAGGAAAAAGGGAAACCATTTTGCGACATTAGGTAACATTGAAATTGACTAATTAAAGAACTTCACCCCTTAAATATGTATTAAAGTTTGTGTTAAGTAATTCGGCAAACCATCGCCTTACCGGAACCGACAAAGTTTTTGACAATTTAAACTAGACTCGTAAAAAAAAACTTTAGACAATGTAGATTTAATATTCATAATTGAATTTTAGCTTCATGGGCAAAACGAGAACATTTTTCGATAATAAATGATGGTTGTGAGAAAATGGTACCTTACAGTTGAATCATTTCAAAGAATTGTTTATTATATAATTTTCTGATTCGTTTATAAAACGATTTTATGTTAAGAAATTGTTTCTTTTCTTATTTTGATGCATTCATATATTTTTTTAATCGTTCAAGTGATAAATCAAGAAATCATTATATATTATGTATGTGTGTATGTACATATGTAGTATATAAATTTAAGAAAAAATGGCTGTTTATTGAACAACAAAGTGATTATCAAAAGTGTAAATTAAACGTGTTGGATTTCAAAATTTTTGCACAATTGTTTCTCTTTTGCCAGAATGTTTGGATCACATTCTATACACATACTTATGTACGAGTACATTATATACTATATTCATTATTATAAGTACCTTTTATATGTACGTATGTACATATACAAGTACGCACTGTAAAACGTATGGAAGTCCATGCATACATACATAGTATGTACATACATATGTATGTGCATACATTATTATACACACATATATGTATATCTACAGTTCACTTACCTTCTTCCGATGGCTGACAAGAGTCGTCAAACACTTCTTGGCATATGACCGAAGTTGAAGGAGAAGCACTGCCCAAACGACTTGATGAAGATGTTGTTGAAGAAGATGACGTGGCCATTTTGGTTTGAATTTAGTTTAAATTTACTTTTATTTAATTTAAGTAGTTTTCAAAGATTATTAACTCATATGTATGTATGTAAATAAGCACGTACATATGTAAGCATTTATGTATGTACATATGTATTTGAATGTACATATATTGTGTCGTTTAGTTTTTACATAGTAAAAACCACTATAAATAAGTGTTTTTGGTTTTCTTCCGCTTGTTATTCTTTAGTGTTAAGTTCACAGTTAAAAATTCATGCACTTACTTACATATGTACATACATAGAAACATGGGTAAAAATGTATGTATGTACATATTTTGTTTAAGCAATATTAGTTACATACACACATATGTATGTATGTACACTTGGTTGATTTTGAACGGTTGCAAAGAGAAATTGATTTTCCCTTATTCTTGTTCTTCTATGTTTTTGATTTTTTTTCTGTTATGTATTCGTATGTATTTTCTTTTAAAATTTTACGTTTTCTTATGTTTGTGCAATGTTGACCTAAAAATAACAGCAACAAAATTAGTATTTGTTTGTAAATATGTACATAAATGTGCATGTACATTCATGGGTATGTATGTATATATATACATTTGTATACATTTGTATGTATATATATACATACATACATATATATTTATGAGCGGACGTTTCTATTGTAAAAATAATTACGACAGCGATTTGTATTATAATACGATGATGAAGTCAAAAGCAAAAAATAACAAAATTCTAAAGGCAATCTAACGGTATTTTTTTTGTATATAACTGTATGTGCGTATGAGTAACAATCTGTGTTGTTCTGCAGCGACTGCACACACACACATACATATGTGTGTGTGTTGATGTCTGTTCATCTACAATACAGCGATGGAAATTAAAAGAATAACAAAATCACAAACAAAAACAGCAAATAATTCCGAGATTTTATTGGAAATACAAAAACAATTATGCAGCAACGCAAAAACTTGACAGGAACAACTTTTTTACTTCGAAAAGGATTCGTCGAAAAGCTTTGCTAATGTAACTTATGTTCATGTGTACCCGCATGTGCACTGTGGGACGAAGTTCGAAAAGTATCATCAGATGATAAACTATATACGAATAGTAGCAGCAGCATTTGTCTCGTAGAAATGTACAAAAATAAATAACTTTTCGGTGACAAATATAAACAAACATAATTAATTAATACTTTTTTACGCAAAGAAAACTTTTTAAGACCGTATAAATTTTTAGATACATAAAAAACATATGCAGCCGATAAAAGTAAAAAAATAACTCTAAAATTGAAAAGAAAAATTTAAAAAATTAAATTAAAACAAATTATTTTTTAGAATATTTACAATAAAAATTATATTCTTTCCACGGTGAGAAATATAAAATGTGTGTTTATGAGTATGTATGTACATATGTATGTATGTGTTCATTTGTATGTTTGAGTGCATATGGTGTAGGATGTGTCTGTATGCAATAAGCATTAGAAAACACACAGCGCATTGACACCAGGATATTACAGCTACTAGTTAAAGCAGGCTATAAAGGATACAGATTTTTTTTGCTATTAGGTATACTTTTTAATACTAATAATATAAATTTGCAATTTGCAGCTAAGTTTTTCTAAGATTTCATAAAAATTAAAATCTTTGTAGAATTTATTTAATTTTAATAAATTATTATTTTAAGGTTCAATCCAGCATAAGTTTTATTTTTCAAACTTATTGATTTTCCAAAAACACAATTTTGTTTTCCATTTCATTCATAGTTACAAAAAAAATTGTTCATAGTTGAAATTATTTTAATAAAAATATTTATCTCCTATTTTTTTATAAATTAATTTTAAGCAATAAGTTTCGTTATGTCTCACTTTTAAATTATTTAATGAGTTGGTATGTATTTTTCCACTACACTTTTATAAAACTTAATTATTTTTTTTTACAAATTTCCGACCAGCTGGCAGCTTTGCTTAAACCGTACTGATTTCATTTGTCTTAGGTCTGTTTTGTTATACAGGACATTTTTACACATTGTTGTTTTTGTACTTCTGGCAAAGCTTTTTCCTGCAGTGTCAGTTGTCAGTAGAAAGAAAAATGTTTAAGCTTTATCGGAAATAGACGGATTTTCGAAAACATGTGTTTTTTGTTTATGCCAGGCGATTACCTAATTTTTGTTTTTGTTTTGCTGCATCTTCTGTTGTTTTTTATTAACATGGCAACTGTTATGTCAATATACAGTTTATACTTACATATACATACATACATACATACATGTATAAATATGTAAATACATAACACTCTTTACACCCACACGCGCCTTTAAAACAACCCTTAGGAAGAAAGTCTGCAAACTATGAGGGTTGTTTTAGTATTAAAAAACGGGAACGTAAATGCAGGAAGCCTTTGAAAATTTAAATAACTTAAGCAAATGGTATAAGCTTTAATTGAAAACAACTAAATTGATTTTAGCAAAAGAAAACTGTTTACTTTTTAAGCAACGCAAGCACTGCCACCATCTTCATTAACGAAATATTTACGAGTATATGGCCAGACTGTTATTTGTAGTTGTAAACGAAATTTGAATATTTATTTGTTCTTGTGCAATGACAATTCATTTAAAGTAATGCCTACTTTATGGGATAAGTTAGTGTTATTATTAAAATACACATAATAGGTAATTGCTATGAAAGTTTTTAACAACAAAGTCAATTCCTGGCCTTTTGTTTCTTTTTGACAACCGGTAAATAAAAAAAGAAAAACAGCTGTTCTCTTTATTTTAGCGCCTTTGCTTTTTAATATTTTGCTTTGTTTTTACATTGACACATACATATTCCAATATCACAAAAAATTAATTTAGAAATATGAACATGCAAAGCTATTTTCCCAACTATTATGCCGTCGAAGATTTGTTTGTCACTCAAGAAAAAGTTGAGTGCAAAGTGAACACAAAACTTTTGAAAATGGGTGAGGAAATAAAAAAGTAGTTCAACAATAATAGTTTCAAAAATTGTGCTTACAGGTTTTTTAGATCCGGGTGCGGAATCTGAAGATCTCATTCAGGATCGAAATATTAGTTTGCCTTTGTGGTATATAAAAGAATTAAAGGTTAACAACCCCTATTTCACCGTATGTGTGCCAGATATTTACAAAAATGTTCACAAGGCTGTTTGTGAAGCTGAAACTACGCACATAGAACTGGGAAAGCTGCATCCCTTCTTTTATGAGTATGGACGCTACTTAACTCCTTATGATCGTAATCATGTAGTTGGTAAAATTGTGTTTGAAACAATGCGACAACGTGTTAGGCATTTGTTGGACATTTCCAAGAACACTGCAGAAAGTGCCAAACCCGAACATCGTTTAGATGACATTGAAAATAAATTATACAACGCAGGGGTTAAGACAAATACCTTGGTAATTAGATGAATTAAATTGGCCAAAGTATTGTATCCACTTTTTAACATTTTTAATAGTTCTGCAATTGGCTAAAAATGGAAGCCAATAACATAGCTGCGTCAGAAATGGTGCAGGAGCACACCAAAAAGCGAAAGCGAGAACGTATTAGTGATATCAACGATAGTTCACCTGAGCAAGATGGAAAACGCCAAATACTTTAGTAAATCGTTTTAATTTATAAGTTAAGTTTTTATTTCAACAACAAATAAAGAAAGCATTTAAATAAATCTACTTGCTATTGCCAAAACTTTAGTATAATCTGCTCCCTTCGTCTGGGTTTTTTCTTTCAGAATTGTTCGCAGTATGGTGGGTACAGGAACGTGTATTCTAGTTCCCAATGGTGTGCCGCTGTCATCGATTAGAACCAAGTTGTTACTATCAAACTTTGGAATTTTTGGTTTTTGTTTTTGCTTCAAGCCCACCAAAATTCCTTTTTTCATTTGACCTTTTATTGCCACCAATATTTTGTCACCTATTAAGCCAATACCCCGCTTATTATAGACATGTATGCAACGCGGAGGTCGTCCTTCTGCCATAGCTCTCTTGCCCAAATCACTATTGTCCACAACACGCAATCGGGCCAACTTACGTATTTCATTGCAAACTGGTGATGTGTGCAACAGTTTTTGCGTTTGGTTCAATGCTGTGGTGTTAGCCATTTGGAAAACAGTGAAAGCTTTAGGATATTTAAGTATAAACGACATTTTTATATGGACAATTTTGTGCAAAAATATATTTTCTAATTAAATAACCATTACTAAATGTCAAAATAATGTGAAGCACTTGTTTTGTTAACAATGAACAGTGAATAATGAAACCATAATATTACGAGCTACCACATTACGTTGAAAATGTTTTTCCATTTTGCGCTTTTGTCGAATTTTAACAACAGAAAATAAGTTATTAGCGAAACCAATGATTCGAGCACCATTTCAATATATTTCATCTTTTAAATGCCAATGCTCTCCACTGATTGAAGGTTCGCCACAGTAAGTGTTTTTTTTAAATTAAATATCTGTCGTTACCTTATTTCTTTTGTACCACTCCATAGACTATTCAAAATATTTTGAATACAAACTCTCGACTTGCCACCTGGGCAAAATACAAGCAGTGTTTAGTTTAATTGTCTGGGATATGGTATCAGTCCGTGATGATTTATTTTTCGCCGTATAAAAAGGCAGCTATTTTACAAAGCCATTGTAAACAAAATCAATAATTTTCAATATTTGCAAAAAAAAAGATGTTTTAATTGTTTAAAAAAAGTTTTTATCACACTCAAAAAATGGATATCACTACAAACTTTGCAAAATACAATAAAGGTGCAATTTGTCGTATCTGCATGCAGAATGCTAAAAATTCATTGCACATATTTAATGAAGTATTCCTTGACAACAAAAGTCTTACTATAGCAGAAATAATTACCGAGTGTACAAAATATCCAGTTACACAAAACGATGAGCTACCAGCTCAAGTTTGTCAAGACTGTGTGGAAATGGCTAAAAACGCCCTTCGGTTCAAAATAAAAACTGAAAAGGCATATTGCCAGTTAAAGGCGTTGTACGATATAAGTTGGGTTCCGAAGCAAGAACGGGGTAGTTATAGAGGTAGTGCAATGAGGGTGAGCGCCTTCACCATACACAAGTATACACAAACAGAAAAAACCAGTGTATTTCAGTGTGAGATTTGCCCGCAGAAGTTTTTTGTAGAAAGTGAAATAAGACACCATCGAGCCACCAGCCATATTCATGATGGCAAAAAATGTCGTGTTTGCGGCGAATCATTCAATCATTTGGGTCAACTGAAGATTCATTTGTCAACAGAACATCCCGATGAAGGTATACGTTGTGATTTTCGATGTGATATTTGCTCCAGAGAATTCACCCGTAAAGATCATTTAAAGAGGCACTTAATACGGGTGCACAAGTTAGATGATACGAACCTAAACATGTAAGTATGAAAGATAGTTTTTTTTTCTTGCCAGAAGCTACTTTTAACTTAAAAAATCATAGTTGTAGTTGTTTAATCCTTAGAAAAGAATTTAAAATAACGGTAAAATGTATTATTTGCGCCAACTAAATTTAAAATTTCTTAAAAGCTTAAATTTTTTTATATGTGTCAATTATTTTCATATATTTTATAAATTTTTAGCACTAAAGTGTCTCTTGATGAACCCGAAATAGAAAATCCTCCAGTATTGGCATCTACTTTAAATAACTATAGCAGTCACTGGCCAGACTATCAGGAGGAAGAAGGCAAGGAACCAATTGCAATTGATGACCAGAAAATTCATACTATTAACCCTACGAATCCTTTCTCAAGTGAGGACGAAAGTGTAGATCACCGCGATTTGAATGATATGGATGATGAAGATGTAAAACAATTTGTGGAAACCATAGCCCATCCCGAGATTTCCATTAAAGGTAAGTCAAAATTCCTTTTTGCAAGAAACCCCTAAATCTAGTTTTGAATGTTAGTAATTACGATAAGGGTGTTGGAATATCTTTCATAACTTTTGATTTTTCAACAATAAATAACTTTAATTTTTTTTACAAATAAGTGCAACTTTTCTAAAAATTTTAATAATAAAAACAAATAAAACAAAAAATAAAAAATGAAGAAAAAATTTATTGGTTCGTATAAACCTTATTGAATAAACCGAATTAAAGTGCATTATTTTCTAAAAAATTTATTGTTTCCAGTTGAAAACCATGACTTCAGTTACAACATATTAAATGATAAAAATGAAAAACTCAGTAACTTTACAAACAGTTCACTTGGTGAAATAACTACGGAGCTTAACCCAGACAACTCTGTGGACAATCTGAATAGACAGTACAATAATGAAGAAGACTATGAAAGCAATAACGTGAATGGTTCATTTGAAGAGCATCATAGCAATTATAATTCCAGTGAGGATAATACTGAAGAAGATTCCGAACCGGATGTTGAAGACCACAAGGAAGATAATGAATCGATTAAAAAGTTTAAGTTTGCGGTAAAGGCAAAGTCTATAAAAGAAGAACAAATTGATGAACAAATTGAGAGTGCTACAAGTTCCAGCAACAGAAATAAAAAGTCAATGGCAAAACCGCCCAGACGCCAGTACGGCTCTTCCAAAAATGAAGAAAATCGCTGTAAGGAGTGCGGTCGCACATTTACTCGCCATAACCATCTCTTGCGTCATATGCTTACACATAGTGATGAGAAGCCTCATGTTTGCAGTTTCTGCAGCAAAGGGTTTTCTCGTTCAGATCATTTGCAAAAGCATATACAAAGTATACACTGTGAAAAGAGCTATAAATGTGATCAGTGCTCAAGTGCTTATGGTCGCAAGGATCATTTGCAAAGGCATGTAGAAACGAGGCATAACAAGGACCCTAACGTCCAAAGACCTCAATTCGATTGTGATATGTGTGAGAAAAAGTTCACCACCAAGGCCTACTTAGTGAAGCACAAGCTGCTGCACACCGATCGTCTTTACGCCTGCAAACATTGTTCGGAAACGTTTACAGAAAAGGATCTAATGAAGGAGCATCAAAAGAAAATACACACGCAACCACGCAACTTCCTGTGCAACATTTGCGGAGACTCATTTCAGCGCAACGAATATCTCAAAATTCACATGCGTCGACATACTGGAGAAAAACCTTATAGGTGTCGATTTTGTGAAAAAGGCTTTCCGCGTAGCACTGATTTAAAAATGCACGAAAGGTGAGCCATTGAATGGAGGTAATTGCTTTCAGCTTAAATGACAAATATTCATAATAATTTTTTATCTAGATATCATATGGGCCACAAACCAAATCTATGCAATTTATGCGGCAAAGGCTTCCACCGTCCCTACAATCTCACCATACACATGCGCACTCATACGGGTGAGAAACCATACAAATGTAATCAATGTCCTCAAGCTTTCGCCCAAAGTAACGACTTGAAAGCCCATATAAGACGTCATACAGGCGAACGTTTCCGTTGTGATATATGTAGTGCCGCTTTTTTGCAACGCTATGGCCTAAACGCTCATTTAAGAACAGTACATGGTATAATAGTTACTTCGTTTACCGGACGTCTGCGAAAAACTGATCAGCCAATTGATACAGCCGAGCAACTTGATCAACAACTGCCGACGGAACCGCAGGCAACTGCAGCTCCAGTTGTTGCCACACAAGAACCGTCCCAATCCTCGCTGCCTTCGCCACCATTAGATAGCAATGTTACTCCTCCACCGTTGTACTTGGGTCACAATTTCATAAATCCCGTACCAAATGCTGTGGCCCCCAACACACCAACATCGCCCACTGATATTTCCGCTACACATCCCTCTGCGCAACAAATGAATGTTAATTAAAAAAATTATTCTTTGAATATGCTAAGCAATCCTTTGGATGAAAAATATAATTTTGTATTTAAAAGAAAAAAATTTACTAAATAAAACTAATAATAGTTACAAACAGATTGTGGTTCTTGAATGTTTATTTTTTTTACGAAAGTTTGTTTTTAAAACATCTTAATAAGTATATTTATGTTTTAAGTGAGATTCACACTAACTTTTGTAATTGTGAATTTGGTGAAATTGTAAAATTTTCTCTCTATTTTGTTGCTTATGCGAAATGTATGAAAAATTTACGCATTTTATCAACTGTCATATTAAGGGTACTTGCGACAACCGCCTGGAATTGTAAAAATAGAAAACACACATGCCTACATATTACATAATTCTCTAGCTGGGCCTTATTATTAAAAAAAAACATAATCATAGACTAAAAATATATAAAATATTTTCATTCCCCTAGGTATGATTCTATTTCACATTTCTTTATCGCAGATGAACCAATCGAAGCGGAAGAAACGCATTATGATGAAGAACGAACGAAAAGTGATACGGATGATCAGTACTTCTTAGAACCAGTCAAAGTAAAAATGTTTAAAGCCGAAGCACAGGAAACTTCTAACATTAATTACAATAAGCCAGATCAACGTAGTTCTCAAAAAATAATTTACAAGTGTGTTGAATGCCTGTTGGAGTTTAGAGAGCAACGTATTTTGGCTCGGCACATGTCAACCCACAGAGACGATAGACCCTTCACTTGTCACATGTGTTTGAAAACATTTAAACGTAAAGATAGTGTCCAAAAGCATTTACGAGAAGTACATTCAGAAAAGAGGTTTACCTGCCCTCTATGCGGAAGGAAATTCGCAACAAATCGGCAGTTACTAAGCCATAAAGTGTGCAATGATAATTCAAAATAAAATACACATGAAGAATATTACTCAAATGTACAATAATTAATCGATTGTATAAATAAGACAAACTTACAATAATCTGTTTGTATGTATGTAGAAGATTTTCAATGAATGCTGTATGTATCTGCATCGTATGTACACTTGTCCTAAACCAATCAATTTTGGTAAAAACCTTGGAAGTTATTATTGGTAGCAGTATCTAAACACTATATACATATGTATGTGTACATATATTTTCTCTTGTTCAATTACATATACATATGTATGTATGTACATACAAACATACACATGTGTACATATATTGAATTGATCTCATTGTTTATCTAAAATATATGGTTTTTTATGTTATTTTTATTTGCCGCCTATATTTTGTGACTTGTGCAAAACTCAAATGACAATTTCTTTCGTTTGACAAAATGTTTTAATTTATAGATTGTTTATAATGGTAAATTTTTTCAGTAAAACGAGAAATTTATTGCAATTTTGGTTTTATATTCGATAGTTTAATCTCTCAAAAAAATTTTTTTTCTTTTTAAGGAATAATGGATCGCTTTGGCGATCTACATATACATATAAGATTAGGGGTTTTCCTAATATTGCAAAATTCGTACGATTGGATTACAAGTTTTTTTTCTGCTGTGTCACAAAAACCGCTCTGGTATCTATGAAATTTGTCTGACTTATCCAATCCACTGTACAAATATCTCTAAAAGTATGAATAAAATCGCCAACGTTACACTACAAAAAAAAAAAACATGATTTGCGATCGGTTTTTAAAGGGAACTATAACAAATATAAATAAAAATTCGAAAACTGCATGAGCTGACTCTGTTATGTTTTTAGGCTAGCGAATCAAAAAATATTCATAGTATTATTGACAACACAACTGCAGGGTGAGTGTACCCATGCAAGAAACATAAAGTGATTAAAAATTGTTTTCAACTGTTATGTTTTTCATCAGTTCAGGCGTTGTCGTTTTTCAGAAAAAAAAGAGTTTCGAAAACAACAAATTAGGAATTGAAATAAAAGACTTAAACGACCTGCTTAGGTCGTTTTGAGAATTCTCTATTAAAATCTGTGGATTATGTTTACGTTCTAGCACATCTAGTTCTTAAGCTAACATTAATGCAAAATACGCAAAATTTTGCCATTGTTAACTTAAATTGGAGGCACTTTCTATAAAAACTACAAAACAAAAATTATACATATGTACAATATATTAAAGTGTGAATCCAACTGATTTGTTTACTAGTTAAGTTTAGATATTAAAAAAATTATTGCTAGATTATAAGAGCACAACAAATTTTCAAACTTCTGAGTATGATTTTATGTTTCGCATTTCTTTATTATCGCAGAGGAGCCTGATGACATAATCGATGCCTATAGTTATGATGATGTTGATGTACTGTATGAAGCCAAGGCAAAACCAGAGACTATATTTCCCAAAGAGGACGACGAAGATGGGGAGGATGATGACAATGAGGATCGTCAATATTTCCTGGAATCGGCGAAAATGTGTAAGGCAGACAGAGAAGGGACCGCTAACAGTAATTTTAGTAACCAGTATCAACGCAATTCCCAAACAAATATGTACAACTGTGTTGAATGTCTGTTGGAATTTAAATTGCAACGCAATTTAGTTCGACACATGTTAACCCACACCGACGACAGACCTTTCTCATGTCACATATGTTTGAAATCATTTAAACGTAAAGACAATCTGCAAAAGCATTTACGAGATGTACATTCCGAAAAGCAGTTTACCTGCGGTATCTGCGCGAAGAAATTTGCCACCCATCGCCAATTACGGAGACATAACCAAACCAGTCTGCACAAAAACTTTTAAATACAAATTATAATTATGAATTGCATACTTACATATACATAGATACATACATACATAAGTATAAGTTCTAATTAATGCTTAGCTGCATTGCACACTAGTCCCAAAGCAATTTATTTTGGCATAAACTTAAAATTATTAGTATTAGTAAATTTTTCTTTTATTTTGTTTGTGTTGTATTCTTTGCTTCTTTGAAAGATGTTAAGTTCCAATACTTAGAATTATTAAATAAGATATTTCAGTTTAAAAATTGTATAAGCACTTGGCTGCATTTGTATTTGAAAAGAGTTATTTAAGAATTTAATTACTTGGAATTTAACAATTTAGATATATTATTTCTTATTTTTGAAAACTCGTTTTAAGTTTTCTGACTTTATGCCATCACCTTGATTTGAGCCCAGTGTGCACTGGAGTTAAGCAAATAAATTTTAAATTTCTCTTTTTTTTTTGTAATGTTTCTCTAATTTATTAAATGTCGCATTCATACATCATTCACCAACATTCCCATTTTTATTAAGTAGTAAATTCTTGTATAAACTTAGGATATGTTTTGAATTTCAAAAATAAAGCTGTTCTCTGTGTGTTTTCCAGCTTCTGATCTGTTTTATGAGAACTTTTTCCATTCAATTCTCTTTGCTTAAACGTACTTTTCAAAGGTAGCGAAGCACCTACGAAATGTCGACATACATACATATAGATAGTTGGAAAACACACAAACTGCAGTTATATTCTTTGCTTTTAAATTGTATAGCTTTCGAGCTTTTAAATTAACTTATTTAGTTTAAATTTCTATTTCGTTTTAGGAATAAGTATTTAAATACATCTACATACATACATATGTATATCGCCATATGATTTCATAAAAGCCCAAATTACATACATATGTACATACATACACACATTGAAACAATTTTCAACAGAAACAAATAACTTTAATATGAAAAACTATGTAATTAATTTTTTTAGTTTAAACTGAATTTTGATTAAAAAATTTAGTATTTAAAGAAAAATATCCAGTTTTTTATATTACCTGCAGCACCATGAACCGAAAAAGACATAACTCAAATTAAAAAAATGGTTGTAAGAACGTTATTTTAAACTGTAGGAGTAAACAACTTTCTCAGGAACATGCACTGTGATACGGTGCATCTTAATCATGTAAGAATTTCGATTTTTAATTTTTTGCCGCTTGAGGTTTTATTAAATCATATGACGATATGTTTTTGTTATATGTAATTGTTCAATGCAACTGAAAGTCTTAATTTGGCCAATAAATTTATAATAAGCAAAAATAATCCTGTACCTTATTAACTAATTTAAGATAATAATAAAAACCATTCATTTTTCCTTTCCTACGCGAGTCTATGTATGTACATACATATGTCAGTATGTTCGGAAAATTGGCAATCGATAAAATATTCGCGGGGAAAGTTGGCATGGTGGTACGAAATTTAGGTAGATAGAGGGACAAAAGATCAGACTTTTAAATATCAGGGAATAAATATCAGAACCCAACGACATCGGTAAAATTAAAATGAAAATTTTTTTACAACTTAAATAGAAACCTTAGGATTTGCAATAAAAAGTTTTGCTTAAATTAAATGAGAGAGTTTTTTAAGTCATACACTTTCTTCGTCCCTTTTCATTTCCCAATGTCTCCTTTTGAGAATTTAATATCTGGCAGCACACACATCTTCAGAAATTAGTTTTCCGTCCCTGTAAAGGCTTTGAGAATATTTTGATTCAGTTTTATCGAATGAAAATATATATTTTGCAAAATAACCCGTATTTAAGAATAAATAAATCAATATGTTGTTAGAACACAATTGCTCGTATATTTACAACCTGTTTTAAGTGTAAAGGGCCAGCAATACGTAAACCAATTAGTGTCTGCAACAAAAAACTTTTAAATACATTGCAGATATAAAATACGAAATAACAGCTCCTACACTGAAAATATTTTAATTTGCTCTGCGGTTGTCTAAAAAGTAATTTTTTAAATTCTCAAAACTACAATATGGACGAGCTGAGGTTTATATGTGCCCAAGAATTAATGGAAGATTTGATGAGCGATGCATCATCTGATGAAGATGAAAAAGAAAATATGAAGGTTTTAACATTTTTATGCTCCCAAAATTTAATTGATGACTTGATGGACTCTTCTTCATCATCTTCTGCGGATGAAGATGATGATTTTTTTGCAATATTAGGTTATTCTGAAATATTAAGCAAATGTAAAGACAGTAACACAGTCTCAGCAAAAAGTAATCAAGAACAAAGGAATCCTAAATTGGAAGCTATCAATTCGCTCTTAGAAAGTAGGGTAAGCGCGCTGACACTTCATTAAAGTTTTATTTAATTTGCAACAAATTCTTTAGAAAAATGCGATTGCTGCAGTATTGAAGAAAAGTCAAAATAAATCGCAAGAAACTCGGTTAGAAAACGGCATTCCCAATTTAGCAACAGAATGTGATGTACGTATTAGTGCTTTATAATGTTCTCATAACAGTTTAATATCCTTTTAAAGGTAACGAAAGCCGCCACAGTGCTTGCAAATGATAATAACGAGGCAAAAGAAAATCCCATTTGTCAGTTCCAATCTACTTTAGATGAAAGAGTAATTGACTCACTTTCAGAGAACGAGGTATGTGTGGGTAAATTTAAAAATAATTTTCTCAACTTAGTAGCCAAACTTACAAAAACATCATTTAGATCAAGCAATACTTTCATATCAGCCGGGCAAGCTTAACCTACTTAATGGAAAGATTTACGTTATGGTATTGTAAAGGCTCTTACGAACTGACTGATGGTCAGAAACCATATATAAAAACAGCTATACTTAGCTTCTTATGGTAGTCATAATATACTATGCTATAGGTATACATAGATAAATATTATCTTTGTTTAATCTAAAAATTAGGTTTTGTGCCAATCCAGTCAGTTTTGAAAACACGACACGAATATTTAATGCGTCGTTATCGGATGCAAAACAGTCGTTCAACACGGTTTTGGAGTTTTTTGAAAATGTATTGGCGTCCGAAGTCATAAAACTTCCCACTTCTTACATGGAAAAAGAGGCTATTGCAAAAGATTTTGAAAAGGTTGACCTAACATTTAATTATTATAAATAAATACATATATCATTACAAAAATTTCACTTATTCGCAGATTGATGGATTTCCAAATGTGATGGGCTGTTTAGCGGTAAGTTCTTTTGCATTAAAAATGCCAGAAGTTGTTCAAATGTGTGGTGGACAACAGTTATATCTCAGAGCCATATGTGATTCACATCGAAAATTTTTATATATAAAATTAATTTGGTCAACAGAGTCTAAAAATGATACATTTTTAGAAAATGTTCTGCCAAAATTATGCTTTCCAAAATATCATTTGCTTGGCGATGCAACATGCGCAATAAGAGATCATCTCGTTATACCGCATGAAAATACAGAAAACTTGAACGAATCTGAAAAATATTTCAACACAAAACTTTGTCGAACACATGTTAAAATTAAAGAAGCATTTGATACTTTGCGGAACCGTTTTCGTCAACTGCAACAGTTAGATTTTAATAACACTGACACACTGTCCAGGTTCATTACGGCCTGCTGTGTTCTTCATAATATCTGTGTTGACAAACAAGATTTTTATGACGAAACTTATGTGGATGAATCCCATGAGCAGTTTGAGAGTTCCTTTTGTTTTACTCAGACTGACGACTTTCTTACAGATTTAGGTTTAATGAAAAGACATGAACTAACACAAATTTTTTTTAGAACGAAAAAATAAAAAGTATGACTTCTTTTAGTTTAAGAATAATAAAAATTGCGTAGTTGGAGCCGTGGGGCTTTTGTATTAAATAAAAGAAAGGTACATAAATATCTAGTACATTTAAATCCAGTAAACATCTCTCATACATATTATGCTATTTATTTCTTTTATTTAACATTTGTAAAAAAATTTTTTGACCTTTTGTAATAGTTTCCATTCTCCCTATGACGTCGCTCTTTGCCTTCCTTCTTTTTAGCTGATATTTCCATCAAGGTCTCCCTTATAGAAATTAGGTCACTGTTGGCCGTAATAGTAGGTGTCATGTTTGCTTGTTGTACACCTTCTTCCTTGTCTTCACTATATCCTCTTTTGTAATATCACTTTCCATTGTTTTTCCATGCACTAGCTTCCAATAAATGTTTTTTTCTTTGCTTTGCCAGAAATTTCTTCTGGCTTTTAAATACTGTGAAACGCTGTTCACACGGTCTGGAGTTTTTGTTTTCAAAATTTGTTGCAATTTGAGCCCACATGTCTTTTTTGTGCATAAACTTCTTCTTCATTTATAAAAGTTTTATAGAAACTTATCAGTAGTTTTGTTTCAGCAGCAGACTACACTAGAATTAAAGCAAACATAAAATTCTAAAGCTTGAAAACTTAAGTTAAATTTATTAAAAATGTTCCTCAAGTCGAAACGGTTGTCATCATCAATGAATACTCTTTCTGTTGTTGTCATACTTCAGTATTTTAAACATGCACATGTATCTATTAATGATAAAATTATAAAGACATCATCCTTACCCTGAATGCCCTTGCATGTTATGATGCCCTCATTCGCTTCCAAATTCATTTTTTGCTTTCGTGTAGCACTTAATTCACTTGCTTCATTTTCTATATTCAGAAATTTTCTTTTTGCATCCGATAAATATATTTTTTAATTATTCCTTTTTTTCTTTCTTTTGCGAATGTTTTAGCTCTCTTATTTGGAATTTGAGAAGATATTGCGATCCACATATCCTTTTTACGTTTAAATCTGTTATACGGCCCAATATTGGTCATAAGTATATTTTTTATAAAAATCTATAAGTTTTTTGTCTCCCCGTTTGACCATATAGCAATACTTTTGGTTTGATTGGAGTTGTTTGGCAGGTTCACGCTTTCACACACCAGTTCACTAGAATCTATTTCCGATTCGTATTCGTGTTTTATATCCAATTGTTCCAATTTAATATCCATCTCTTACTAAATTTTGTGTTTCAATTTTGTTCGACTTGCAAGAGCGCAAAAGTACTACAAACAAAAGTAGGTTGCATTTTTTTAATAATGCAAATTGGATGCTCCATAAATATTTACCCTGCGTAAAATGTAATACTTTGCAATTGCGTACAATTCTATTTTATAAACTATTCCAAGCAATGTTTATATTTATAGAACATACATTTTTTACCTGCTTCGTTTTTGCTTTAAATACACTGTGAACTGTAAAAATAAAAATAGAAAAATGTAAGATTGCAAATAGTAACTTTTTGCATTTAGGGATTGCATTTCTTTGATACCAGTGCTGTCATGTTTTCTATTAATATTTTTCTAGTGGAAAAAATTTCTTTAAATAGTAAAAAAAAATTTTACGTCGGACGATTTTCCGTTGTATTTTTGAATAATCATTTTCAATGTTTGGCTGTTACACAGCCTTATGGAGCTTGCCTATCCACTCGGGTCCGATACGTATCTTCTTTTATTTAATATATTAAAGTATTCGTGGCAGTTGGCTTTTTTAAATAAAAATGTCAAGCCAATAATCAACACCGTACAATAAGTTTTTTCTGTATGGAATTCCTGGAACTTACGTACATATTCAGCTTTTTAATTAATAATTTTATAGCATTATAGCACTAGTGTTCAAGTATATATATATACACATACATACATATTTAAATCTTCATATTGATGTAAGTAATCTTTTCCTCTTAACATGTTGTGCCTTTAAAATAATACGTAACAAAATAAAAATAATAATTTTCTTTATTTGTACTTCCTTTTTTAAAGTCTCAAGAAATCTTGAATTGAATTGTTACTTGTGTATACATTTTGTATAAAATGTTTTTTATTATTCTGGTTATTTGATGTCCATTAAGAATTAATTTAAAAAAATTTCATTGACTGTCATAAACAATAATTTGCTAGACTAAATAAAAATAATTAAGTACATTGCTCGTGTTAACATTTAATAAAATGCTTTTTTCTTTACAAATTACATGCTTCTATTCAGAAAGGGAAAAAACATTTGAAGAACGAGTATAGAATTTGAAAGCAAATGGAATTTTTTGTTTTTATTAAAAGTTAAGAAAACGATATAATTAAATTAGTCCTTTTTTAAACGATTTTTAAGCTGCTTCAATATATCAATATGTTAAAAGAAGATTTAAGGTTTAATAGTAAAAAAATATGTACATATATGTAATTAAGCCAGTAAAAAACACATTTCTTAAATACCATTGACAATAAATCATAAAAACAACAAACAATAGAAAAAATACAAAAAGCAGTTTTATATAATAATTGGTAAATTTTTCGTGGTCAATTTTCGCCCAGTTGTTGCCGAAGATGCTGGCGAATTATTGTGAACAGGTGTACGTGTACGATTTGCAAAACTGGTGTAGTTCTTGGACGGAGTACGATTTACAACTCTGGGTCTAGGCAATTTGGCCAATTTAGTATTTTCGTCGTCTATAATTCTTTGCATACGTTTTGAGCGTGAAGAATTACTGCTTGTTGCAGAATTTTGTATAATCGAAGAACGAGATGCCGGCTCTATACATTTTTCAAAGGAATCGTAATTATCATCACCGCTATAATCGGTGGTATAGTCATCTGACGGGCAGCTTTCCACAACAATTTTGGGTACAGCCTTTGACATAGTAGCAGTCCTAACCGCTGAACGCCGTTTTTTTGCGCTCCCACTGTACCGGCCACTGCGTCGTCTTATGGTAGTGGCTATTACTTTTGCTTTCTTAAAAGGTGACTTAGAACTGGAGCCCGATTTGTTAAGCTTTTTATTGGTGCTGCTGCCAGCAGAGTGCGCAGTAAATTGCATATTGCCTTTGCTTCCGGATGGTTTTAGAAATATACTGGGGCTGTTTAATGCTTGCATTAGGGATCGTTTTGCTAAAGGAGTGTGTTTTTCGGAAGGATTTAGTTTTCGTTTCTGAGTTGAAGTTGCATTTGAAGCTAAAGAAATCGTCGAAGGAGTCTTTCGTAGAGAACTAACAGTAGACATGTTTTTAACTGACAAAGGTGTTCTCATTGTGGAATTAGTTTTAGTATTTGCGCTTCCTGGAGGCTTGCTTCCATTTTTTCTAGCCGATTGAACAATTTCCTTTTCACGTCGCTTCTGTTCCCACTGCGAAGCCATAACATCTATTATATTTTCCCCATAAACCAAAAAGGGTACGTGTTCCTTTTCTTCATATTCTTTGACAAGGTCGCTGATTTGCTGCTCAATTTTCGGCAGTTTTGTGGCTATGGTTTTTCTCTCCTTCTCCTCCTTTAAAAGTTGTCCACCACGATTTTTATACCTTCCTGGCTCAGAGGCCTTAGCTTCCAAAGCATTCATACGTTCCCATAAAATATTGCGGTCGGCAAACAACTCAAATATTTGCTTGTTGGCCTCATAGAAAGATTTTAAGTCCTCCAGTTCCATTTCATGCAAGACAAGTAAATCGTCCGAGTAGCATGTAGAATTGTAATTTGAAAAACGACTTTTTTGGGTTTCTGATTTTAAAGTCTTTTCCCATAGTTTTGCAATTTCGTCCCGTATCTGCTGCACAAAAAGTTTAATATTTTGACCCTTTAAAGTCTCACATCTTTGCAGTTCGCTGTAGAATACATAATACGTGTGTTGATTACAATCATTATAGCGATTAAATTTATTGCGAGTGTTGGGCGAGGTATTCAGACGATCCCATAAAGTTTGCAGTTTATTACGCATGGCCTGTATGGAATCTTGTAATTCCTTCACCTGTGACCCATATAAATTATGCATGCGTTTCAGATCATCCAAAGTTTCCTGATTCATTTTGATATGGCGGTGGTTCAGCAAGCGATCCTCATGTTGTGTGTTTATCTTTAGCTCAAGTATCTGCAAGAAATTTTTTATCTCTTTTCTTATGGATGAGATTTTACTCATGCGTTCTATTTTTTCATCATTTAAGGATTTTAAGTGTTTACGGAAATTATCAATTTCATCAGCTGTCGGCAAAGGATCTGCCAACAAAGCCATCGGCGGCTCGCCAAGTTCATCACACAGAACCTCCTGTTCTAACAAAAGTTCACATATTTGCTGCTTACGCAGCCTCAATTCTTCTCTTAAATTTTCTAAGCTTCTGTCCAATTCCGATTGCACAGTTAACAACGGTACATCATCGCTGTCATAACTCGGCAATTGAATATCGGTCTTTAACAAACGTTTCAAATTTTCCGCCTCTTTTTTCAAGTCGTTTATTTCATTTTCGATATAGGATTTACGCGATAATGATTCGGCCACTAATTCGTCATAGAACAAGGTTGCATGATCAACTAACTTACGTAAATTCTCTCTGCAATTATCAGGATGAAATATTTTTTCCCAAATACAGGTTAACTTATCCACATATTTCTCCGTAAGTAATTGCATAGCCCTCTTTTCATTGTTAAAGTCAGACATCTTGTTTTCAATTCCTTTTATCTGCTCTGCTTGTGGATTGTTTAAGGGAAGTGTTTATTTTTTGTTATTGAGCTGCTTTAGCTTTAGTTAATATATAATAATGTTTTATTTTTCAACCTTATGTTTATTTTTATACAATATAGATTTTCTCGACTCCTATATCTTGCCGTAAGAAAATTTTAATTTCAGTTGAAAAAATTTTTGAAAGCGGGCAAAGTAAAGCGAATTAAGAGCAGGTAAGCTAAAGCGAATTAATGAATTCACCTTGAGGTAAGCTCTGAAGTACAACAACAAAACATGGTGAAATCCCAAGAATGCATTTTGTTTATTTCGTGAAATGTCAAAAATAAAAATTTAGTCCCGAAAAGAGAACAAATTCATATACAATTTCAAGGTAAAATCTATACTTTAATTCGTCTGGACAGAATTCAGTGCTTTTCTTTTGAAAGAACAGTTCACTTTGTTCGAAAAAAGTTTGGCATCACTGATGGATACAAGGTGAATTCATAGTAAGTAAGGACGCTAGTACAACAACAAAATATGGTGAAATTTTAGGTGTATATATAATTTTTGTTAAATATTTGTGAAATGTGAAGAACAAGCTTATTACGCATGAGCAATTAAGATGAAAAGTAGATTGAGACATAAAGAAGGTAATCAGCTGGACGTTCAATTTCATCAGTTGCGAAGTTGCCTCGATATAAACCTGCATTGAAAGCGGATTTTGCTGAATTGACAGGGTTGTACTTGAAAGTATTAAGGCGCGCTCACATTTTTACAAACGATACTGCCATGCCGAAATTTTTAACAAACCGTTAGGATTTAAGCGTGTTTTTCTGTTGAAATGAATCTGATTTCTTGTAATCTAATGGGGCTATGCATATATCTTGTCTGTTTTGAAGAATGATTGATTTTACATGGTTTTGGTTATGCCTAATCGCTGTTTATACTTTTTCCGTTATAAAAACAATAAACTCATATCATATAACTACATATATTAAGAGCGATGTTGTTAACTTCGGAATACCATATTACCATAGAGAAAGCGTTTAAACAGGCACGTGGTGCTTTAGTTACATGTACATATGGTCCCACTGTGTACATTGCAAAGTATATGTACAATATGTAAGTATTTATACGTAGACGTGTTTGAATTTTTAAAATATTCTTTAGTTTCTTCTATCATTTTGTCATAAAAAAATTAAAAACAAACATTTAAAAAGTTGCAGAATTAAATAATTTAAATTCATAAAATGAATAGAGTAAAAGGAAACAGAAAATCTTTAAAAAAATCTCTTCGATCTAGAGCCGGAGTACGTTAATTTCTTATATTTCCTTTCAATGGAAAAAAAAGTGTTTAAAAATGTTTTCATATCTCATATGCACATACATATGTATATTTAAAAATTTTATAATATTGCATTCGTTCATTGCTCATAATAATACTTTTTTCAACAGAGTAAAGTTTACGGGCCTGAGCAACAAATATTTTTACCACAACGTGTCTTTTTATATTTACATCCGAAGTCCATCACGTATCTTTCGGATCGTTTATTCACCCTAAGACCGGAAATTGAAGTTGCACATCAATTCAACACAATAACAACTTTAAGTGATCGATATGTGTCTAGCAATACCGTAAAATTAAACCAGTTTGATGTTTCGAAGCCGACTTTTAGCGTAACTATTGACCAAGATAGCTTGGAAGACATAACCAGATTGGCCGATTATCCAATTTTACTTACATTATATGTGTACACCACAAACACCTCAGAACCTACTGTTGCCGAAGAACAAACGCATGAAGAAATTCGAACTCCCGTTGCTCAGGGTCATATCGATATCATTGAATATTTTAATAACAAACGCATAAATGGAACTGATACGGTGTTTTTGTATCCATTAAAAAGCGACCATCAACATTTGACGTGCAAAACTGTGTGGGAAATATATTCTTTACATCCTTTGCTCAGAAATATAACGTTTGCCAATTATTTATTTTTAACTTTTGATTCCCTGTATAATATTGATCAACTCCTCATGGATAATTATCAAAGCTTAATGGCAAATCTTTCGTTTATCTCGAAAGTTCCAGATCAAAAAAATTACTACGATAAAATTTTTATTTGTAATTTTAAACTATTTTCGAAAAGCATTATTGCAGAACAAAACTTAAGTAAAACATGGGAGACCTTGAAAAGCAATAAATTGGGAAACTTTAATTGTATGGGTGTAGCATCAGATTGCAAAATCATTTTGAATCAACTATTTTCGAATCTCTCCAGTACGGAAAATGTGAAGTTCAATTTTAGTAGCATAAACAAAAATGAAGATATTGCTTTAATTTGTAACTCAATGCATCGCTATGTACTAACTGATAGCATGCAAAATACATTGGAAAATATGCTTTCGAAAAACCTTTACCAAATACTGATAGAAATATGTAGGCAAGAAGATGAAAGCAAAGTTTTATTGCAGGGCCATTTGGATTTGTCTATATTTATGTATCCGAACGGTATGTATCAAATTGTGAAGACTTTTGCTTTCAGATATTAAATACACATTTAATTTCATTTCAGTTAATAACTGCTCCTTTGCTGTTGAGCTTAGACCGCCAGACGATAAAAGTAATTTAAAAACTGGAAAATCTAAAAGAAAACCCCGGATTTCAACGCAGCAAGAAGTGCAAGAAAATAAAATACCATTTGCGACATTACAAATATGCTTACATTCATCGATCACAAATCCTTGCCAAGAAATAAATCCAGTTTCCCAACACAAACCAAAGAATAACAAGTTTTGTCAGTATCCGACAATACTGCCGAAAAGCATGCAATTCAGTTTGCGTTCCAATTGTGATTACAACTACAAATCTTTTGATGACTTGGTGCTTGAAATAATAGATTATATAGTAAATAATAATATCAAAACCCTAAACGACGATAAGGAGTTTTTATGCAATCAATTAAGTAACATGAATAATAAAATAATGAAGTTATTGGCATGCGATTTCAATATAAAAACGCCAACAAACACAAATATTGAATTTGCGGTAAAGTTTTCACATTTCACATTTTTAAAAGCTCATACTATTTAGTAGCGATCATTTGTTCTCGTGTTCGTCATATATTAAGTGCGCTTTTCGAGTTATTAGTTTCAGAACTATTTATTGAACTTTTTCACATATTCTATTCACATTATTTTATTCTAATTTATTGCTGAAATAGTTTGTAAATGTTTAAATTTTATACAATATATAGAATCTTATAACAACGGTTTATGGAGATCTAATCAAACGAATTTATGACAACATCAGCACATGCAGTTTCAAAAGTTTGAAGAATTGTGTTTTCACTGTCGCAACGGTGCAAAATTTCATCGTGAAAAATATGAGTTTAGCTAAATATTTGTATGAAGTTGGAGACTTAAAAATGGCCAATGTTCTAATGGAGTTCTTGCGCACTGAATATGGTAATAATACCATGCTAAACTTTTACATTTGTATTTATGACATTGAAAGACAACGCTTTGATCGGGTTCGAGAGTATTTAAAGTCTTCTTTGGATGGCAAAGATGTTGAAGGAGAATTGTTTGCGTAAGTGGAGCTTGTTTAACCAGAGAAATTTTTTAACAAGATTTAGTTAAATTTGAATATTTTTAATGATATGTTGGTTCAATTTCAACAAATCTCACATTCAAAGGGGCTTAATACAAGTTTATGTAAACTATAAACAGCAATTACACCATCCTGAACGCAATGAAACAGCTGAAGAAGACCTAATAAAAGCCTTATGTGATTATAGCGAAAGTAAAAATCCAACACCATTGACTGGCTTCGTTTTGCTGTACTGTTTGTATAAGAGACACAGCTATCTGCCCGGCATGGCGTATTGCCGTTGGCGTTATGAAAACCTCTTCGACAGCGTATTTATTAAGCTTGAATTAATACCAAAAAGTCGTTGGGACATCTATATGCCATATAAAATCAGTTCAAACTCAATTAAAGGACAAAATTTTACTAAAGTGTTCTATAACTTACTGCGTTTAGGTTTGTATACTTTTGCACAGTGGGTTTTCACCGAAATAGAAGGCGAATGCATGGAAATCGAAAAATACTTCTTTTCAAGTACTTTTATGATTTTGGATAATGGGTTACAGAAAAATATGCAAATTAAACATTTTTCTCTTGATAGACTTGAAAATTCAAAACAATTGGTAATTTATATTTATAAAATAACCATTTTTAAATTATTTTCATAACAGAAAAATCTTTTTAAGTCTGCTGCTTTATCTCTAGTAAATGGCAATTTAGAATACTTGCGAGTGCCTGAAAATGCAGATTATATTAGACATTATAAATATATAGTGGAGATCGAAGAGCAAGAGATCTATGACTGCTATGAATTAGGTCTACTTCGCTATGCATTTAAAAAAATGTTGGAAGGAAGCTATGAAGAAGCAAGCCATGTTTTTCTAAATCTTTGTAATGATAAAATAGCTGACATAGCAGCTGCAGTAGGAAGAGGTACAGCGTGTTATCATGTAAGTGATTCGTCAATGAAAACATACATATACATACATATGTATGTATGTATGTACATAGTTCGAATACATTCAAGTGTTAAGAAATATTGTTTAATTTTTTAGTTGGGGCAGTTGGATGAAGCTGAGAAATATTTTGCTTTAAGTACAGAACATGACATATATATGGAAGACGTTTGGGCATTTCTGGCAATAATTAATCTTAGAAAAGGAAATAATTATAACGCATTAGAGTGCTGGAAATACGCAAGGTTAAATCAAAACGCTGTAATTGATCAAGATATTGTAGATGAATTGAATAAAATTAATTACACCGACGTCGATTTATTTGTGGATTTCCCCAACAAAATATAAATATGTTCACTTAAATAAAAATCATGAAATGATGCAAGTTTAAAAATATTTTCAAATGCAATAATTCTTTTAACAGTCAACTTTTAAAGCTCTTTTCACTATGTCTAGTACTGTTTCTAAATCTTCCTCCTACTACTTTTTGCAACAGTGAATTCAGCAAAATTATCTAACTGCGTCTTTTTTCATCAAGCAGACATTTTGATATTTCGTGAATGTGTAAAGTAAAATTATCACGATTTTGTGTTTCGAAAAAAGATTTTACTATTGATATCAAGTAGTTTTACTAAAGAAAGTGACATCTTATCAAATAATAAAAAAACCACCTATTTACTAGTGTTAACTACAAATCCTTAACAACTTTGTACACTTCAAAGGTAAATACATACATATTGTAGGTTGTTTGTTCAAGTACAATTCAAAGACGGGAAAAGGTAACTAACTAACTCCAAACAATGGTATCAAAGAAAAATTTCCAACAGAACGGCAGGGTCAATCAGCAGCAAAGACAAATGCCATATAAGAAACCAAACTTTAAACCACCAATGATGCAAAACTTCAATAATCCCATGTTTAATGTCAGTCAGATACCTGATAATCCTGGTTATTTAGATTTCAATTTACCCACGCCACCGACAAATAATGCGATAGGTAACGGCCCGGCAAATAATAAAAATGCTAACGGTAGCAGTGCAGTCACAGCAGCATCCCAAGGCAAGAAGAAGAATAACAAAAACAAACAAAGAAACAAACCGCAAATACAAAATAACCAGCAGCAGAACGGCGGCAATTGGAAAAACAAAAGCCAACAAGGTGGTGTCGGAATGATTCAACGTTTCAGCGGTGGTGGAAACAATGGTGTTCGTAATTTTCCAGCTATGGGTACTCGCAGAAGTAATCGGTTAATGGGTCCTATGGGCGGACCGCGGGGAATGGGGCTCATGGGCGCCCAAATACCGCCACCGATGCGTTTCCAACCGCCGATGATACCACCGATGCCACCAATGGTTCGTGGTGGACCTCCACTACCACCCATTGGTGCTCGAGCACCCATGCCTTATATGAACCGCGATAATGGTCCAATGCCACCGCTTATTCCGCCGATGCTGCCACCTCCTCGTATGGCCCGCGGCATGCCACCGGTACCTTTTAATGGTCCCCCCATCGCTGGTGCTGGTAAAGTTAATAAAAAAGGGAAAGTAAATAAAAAAGTTACAAAGGGTAAAAGTACTATTAAAACCCTAAAGAACCTCATAAATCAGTATCCAATAGATAAGCCTTGGGTAAATGATGATATACGGGCAGAACATGACAAAAAAGTCGATATAGAAAACCGGCTTAAAGGTAATAAGGATGACGAACTTTTCGCTCAATTTAAGGTTCAACGTGATAAATTCGTATCAATGTATGAGGCTGCTCGTGAGGAGTATTTAAAGAAAGAGGCTGCTGCTGTGAAGGCAAAGGTAACTTGATTCCATTTTAATATATAGTTAAATTCCTTTGTGTTACAACAAAGTTTGCGTTTTAATTTTGTTGCTATTGTTTTCTTAAAACTTTTTGAAAGGAAAGTAAGTTTGTCAGGCAAATCTTAAATATATTGGTTTCGTTTTTCATAAAAGAAAAACCAAAAGTGAGCAGAAATATAAAACCATTTTTTGAAAAGCCTTGAACATTCCACTTCATTAACAAAGAAAAAATATATATGTATGTATGTATGCACAGACATACATACATATGTACATGCTGACGAATATTTTTATATAAAATTTTATCTGTTACAAAAATGATAAATAAATCAGTAGATAAATGTGAAATATTTGCATAAAAAACTTAATAATTTCATTTATCGATAAACAAATTTGTCTTTGAAAATTTATCAACAAAATAGGATAATATATATTTCTGCAAAAACTTGCACTTAACAAGTATCTTCTGTACACTAGACCATTTGCACATTAAAGATTGACACCATCTAAAACAGGGAGCCCAAAATTCTTATCTTTTTAAAGCTCTATTTTTCAAATGATTTCTAAAACTATAAATTTCTTAGCTTTAGTTTTTAACATGAAAACGAGGTTAATTATTATTTCTATTTTTCTTTTAAATAAAACTTTACAGGATGAAAAAGACAAACAAACAAATAATACAGCCAAAAAGGATGATAAAAAAGAAGTTAAAACAAATCAGTCTAAAACTAAAACTGGTTAAATGATCTGAAGAAAACAGATCATTAAAAAGCTTTGAAAAAAAGTAAATTTTAAAAGTAGTAGAGAGCTTCGGTATCAAATAATAATAAAAAAGAAGAAATAAACAATACATAATCAACCACCCCACTAAACTTTTTTCTTAAATATTCAAATAAAAAGATAAAATATTTTCTAATTAAGATTTTAAAATGCTTAAGCCTAAAATAATACTAGTATCAATTAATGTGTCTCTGTCTATTTATTAAATTTAATTACAAAAAAATAAAACCAACTTGAATGTATTAATGAATCTTAACCAAACAATTAGTTATAAATGGCGATTTATCTTTATAATTTTTTGCAAAACTTAAAAAAGAAAACTGCAACTGTTTTTAAGGCAGCACTTTGCTGTTAGTAAATTTAAGATTTGTAAAAGTATAATCGTATACAAAGATTTAAACAAAACAAAAACAATATTAAAATGTTTTTAATTAAGTCCTAAATTTTTTTAAAGGTAGTCATGAATGATGTTTCTTTGCATATACAAACATCGTTCGAAGCAACAATTTATTTGTAAACTGAACAAAAGTAACTATTTATAAAACGAAAATTCTAAAGCTTAAATAATTTAAAAAGTAAATACTAATAAAGTTTTTTGCTATTTTTGAAATATGTATTGTATACTACTCCTCATTATGTGTAAATTATTGGTTTTAGATCTAGTTTTCACTCCTCCTAACTAAAAAAAAGTTTACGAGTAAATTTTATTTTGCTGGTCGAATAAATTGCACAGGTTTTGTTGAACTGAACTCTTTTGTTCCGATATTATTCTTAAAACAAAGCTTCGTTAAAAGTTCAAAGAGTGAAAATTACATAAATAAACTTTCCCAAGTTCACTATTTCCAATTGGGACAAAGCAAGAGTGTTCTTCTTTTCGGAGGAGAAAATCGTTTTACATAAAATGGTGGAGAAAAAGCTCTTTTGAAATTTGTATTGTTTGTCTTAATTTTCCAACTCAGTGAAAGAAAAACAAGTTAAAATTATCTTATGCTTAATTTCGTTTTTATTTAAAGCACTTCTTGTGTTTAAAAGGAAATGCTCTGCTAATTTTGGCTTGTTTTTGTTGTTGTCTATATCTCTCTAACCACCTATTTAATAATTTCTTAAAATTTAGTATGTAATTAAAAAAAAAATATATAAAAAACAAATTAATTTAAATAAAAATTTGTGTCAGTTTTTCTGCAAGCGTTCTCTAAAGTAAGTATTATACATATTTATAAAAGAATTACTTAAATTGTGACTTCAAAATGGAGAAAATTTCCATTTATTTTCTGTGCCACATTTGTTCTTAATGAAATAATTAGAATTTTGACAACGAACAATAAAAGAAAAATATAAGTAAGACAAAAAAATAAATGCAGTAACTTTCAGATTATTACGTTGGCAGTTATATGGTTAACGTTTTGATTTGTATGTCAACACCCTTTGCTTGATATACGAACGTACATTCTTTTATAACTAAAACTTCGAGTTTGAGATCTTCAGTACATATTGATTGCCAAAAATCCTTTCAATCCGCAAAAAACCAAAAACATTAATAATTAACAAAACTTTATCGAATTTACAAATGTATTTTGAAAAGAAAAACATTCATTCACATGTTTAGAAATAAATAAAATTTACAACACTTAATTTACTTGGGTCCCAACATATCTTGGGGTCTGACCCATTGGCCAAATTGTTCTTCAGTCAGGAAGCCCAATTTAATGGCCTCTTCTTTCAAAGTAGTGCCGTTTTTGTGAGCAGTCTTGGCGATTTTGGCAGCTTTATCGTAACCAATGTGAGGATTTAAGGCAGTTACCAACATAAGGGATTCATTCATTATTTTGTTTATGCGTTCGGTATTGGCTTGAATACCTTGTACGCAATTAGCGGTAAATGTGCGGCTGCCATCAGCTTAAGAAAAGGAAAGAAATACAATTATATTTTGTTATTAAAAGCGAAAAATAAGAAACTTAAATACTTACACAACAAACGTATAGAACGCAGAACATTTGAAACTACCAGAGGCTTAAAAACATTCAATTCGAAGTGACCATTCGCACCACCAATTGTAACAGCCACTTGATTGCCCATAACTTGAGCAGCTACCATTGTCATGGATTCACACTGTGTAGGATTAACTTTGCCCGGCATTATGGAGCTGCCAGGCTCATTCTCAGGCAACATAAGCTCACCCAAACCACAGCGGGGACCAGAGCCCAGGAACCGAATATCATTTGCGATCTTCATTAGACTAACAGCAATTGTATTTAGAACGCCATGAACCTCAACCATGGCATCACGCCCAGCCAAAGCCTCAAATTTATTGGGTGCTGTCACGAATGGCAAACCAGTAAGTTGAGCAATTTTGGCAGCACATTTTTCAGCAAAGCCAATACGGGTATTGAGACCAGTACCCACAGCTGTGCCGCCCAATGCCAACTCGTAAACACGTGGCAAACAGGCATCAATGCGATCCAAAGCATAAGCCATTTGCTGTGTATAACCACTAAATTCCTGGCCCAAAGTTAAGGGCACAGCATCCATAGTGTGAGTGCGACCAATCTTAATAATGTTCTTGAACTCCTCCGTTTTCGCCTTCAAGGCATCATGTAGAATCTTTATTCCAGGCTTGAGATTGTTATTTAATTCTAAAGCTACGGAAATATGTATGGCAGTGGGAAAGGTATCATTGGAACTCTGAGATTTGTTAACATGATCGTTGGGATGTACAGGATCTTTCGAGCCCAGCTTGCCGCCGAGCAATTCAATAGCACGATTGCTGATTACCTTAAAAGGATATTAATTTTCAAAATATTAAATGAAAACTCATTAAATGGTATTTATTTGGTTAACGAAATAGAATGACAAACTGACGCCCGATTATAAACACACATTAAATAAAAAATTTCACTACATTTTCCAAAATGGAAGAGCCCAAAATAAAATAAAGTCCAAGATTAAAACATGATTTCAATGCTTGTTATACAGTTTTGTAAGACTTCAGGTTTTTTTTCCTTGACAGTATAATGAACCAGCAGAAAATAAAAATAAAATTTACTACTTGAATCTCATTTTACTTATGTATTTCTCTTTTCGGTATGTCTTAGTTGGCAGTTGAATCTTTGGAGATTCGACCAGATCAATGTAAAAGAAAAATCTTACGAAGTTCGATCAGATCAATACAGAACAAAATTTGGAAAATTTCTACTGGCTCAATCTACAAAGTTAGTCAAGTTTTTCCGTTTATACAACTATTTTTCAGGAAGCACTTTCTTCGACAAATTTTCTTCAAACAAACTAAAATTTAAAATATGTATATTTTTTTTGTGACAAATACAGATTATACCTCATTCACATTCATGTTGCTTTGAGTACCAGAGCCCGTCTGCCAAATAACCAAGGGAAAGTGATCATCATAAAGCTTTCCTGAGATTACATCATCAGCAGCCTTTGAAATGGCTTCACTTATTTTCGGTTCCAAACCGAATTCTTTGTTGACCTCAGCGGCAGCCTTCTTCAAAATTCCCATAGCCTTAACCACAGGCTTTGGCATGCGTTCGGTGGGCCCACCAATGGGGAAATTTATTTGAGAACGCATTGTTTGGGCACCATAGTATTTATCAGCTGGCACTTTCAATTCACCAAAAGTATCGGTTTCTACACGATAGTCAGCGCAAGCCTTCAAATAAATAAATATATTTATATTTTTTACATTATATAAAAAAAAATCACTGCTTTAGTACGTTTAATCATTCTTATTACAAACCATTTCTTAAGGTTGTTGTTATAAAACTAATCAAGTTTTTTATTTATAAAACTAAACGAGCAAAAATGAGCCAATACATTTTTAAACTCAAGAGATAAAAAAACCTCGTTAGTGATTGTTGTTGTCCATACATTATTACTTTTTTTTGTTTGTGTAGTTGTTTAAGCGTTAAATGTATGTGGAGGATTATCAATCATGTGAATTCAGTTGCTAAATATGTAAGTATGTATGTATGTATATATGACAAAAAAATAAATAAAATATTTACAGGCAAAATATTGCTTTAACAAAGAAAATACAATGCACGATGCGACCTCGTTTAACCGTAATGGTCGGGACCGCTATCAATTTTTGAGTGATTTTTTTAATAGTTTTATTAATTTTTTAATTCTTAAGTTTCAAAATCAAACTAAATTCAACACATGTTATTACAAACTGCTGACTTCATTCAAAAGCATAATAATAAAGGTAATCACTATTAATCAAAAGAAAAAAAAACATAATCGATCCTAAGAAAAAAAATTTCTTTTCGAATTACGAACAATTGAGGATCCACTGTATATGCGTATGTATGTTTATTTCTTTTGAAATAAACCGGTCGACTTCGTTTTTTTACTTTCACAGTGATAAATTTGGAATAATTTATAATGGTTTGGCGAATTTTAGCTTTTTTGTTTTCCATCAAATGCTGAGTGTTAATTAAAATTAAACTGATAATACGAATATGTATGTATGTATGTAATTGCATATTTAAAGCTATTAACGATAAAAATTAGTAGTTTTCTGGTAAGTCTTAACTTCTAAACAATTTGGTTTGCAAAATTTATAATTAATTGATGACATAAAGAATTCTGGTCAATTTGTAAATTTATGTTGAATACATCTTTGAATAAAATGAATTTCTAAAAGTTAAAAAAATTGAATTAAATGATTTGAAATTTTTTTTAAAAATTTAACTCTTCAAATAATTTTCAGTTTCAAACAAATATTAATTATTTATATCATAATAATTTTAATGAGAATGAAGTACCTTATGAAATTAAACGATTTAATATACATATATATAATAAATTGTAATGTCCAATAACTTTGAAGAGTTGTAACACTAATTTGAAAAAGTAACAAGTTAACAATTAGCTTTTATACTTGAATTACTAGCTTGAACTCTCCAAAACAAGTGGCCTTTGCCTGTTCCGTATTACTATTTTCAATGGATTATTGGGATGTTTAGAACAAATAACATGAAACTTGTTCTTCAATTTCGCTTATTGTAATAAATCTATTTAATTATTACTTGAATAGGTATGTGCATATACATACATATGTATATGTGGAAAACTTTCCATAGCTCGTAACATTCCTTTCTTTACGACAATAAGATTGCTTGATACGACTGCAGTGCTCTTCACAGAGTATATGCATACATACATATGTACGTACCCATCCTTAAAAGCCGGTTATATCTACAGTCATACGTATGTATGTATGCACATACTCAATAAGTTTCACTTGTATATACAAGAGTTATGCTAGTGTACACTTATATATGTATGTACATATTTTATATTAACATTGGTACATATATACATACATAGCACATATGTAAATCAAAATACATTTTAACTTTTTTGATTCAATGTTTACAAAGTTTTTGCTGCTAATTTCTTTCGACATAACCTTTCACAACACTTATCACTGATTGAAAAACACTTTCAAAAATATAAAAATCAACACAAATAATATTTGCATTATCTTGCCCATTGCTACAAAAATAATTTTTATGGAGCTATTCTCAGGGATATCTTACATTTTGGAGAGAAAAATGTGCCAATTACATAATCCTTACCAAAAAATAATATTCCAAATAAAATAACTTACCATAGCAGATGTGTTAAACCAACGTGTTTTGTTCAATTGTTGAACGCCTCGCAGTGAAGAACGTTGTAAAATTTGGAATAACATAATTTGGCTTGATTTTTTTTAAATACTGTTCTGATTTATTTATGTTTTTTTCCCAAACGCTGCTGCTGAGGAACTTCTTGTGTTCAGCTGAAAATTTTGCTAACGATTTATTGCAGAGATGGAAAGGTTAAGACAAATTGCTTTCTAAAGTATATAATTAAAACCAAATTGAAAGAACAAAAATTTTTCTTTACATTAAACAAAAGAAAATTGATGAAAAATCGATATGGTTTTGTTTTTTTTTATTAAAATAATCAAGCTATTGCTAAAATGGATTTAATATTATATAAATTACATTTATTCACAGTGTACTGGGTGACTCAAAAATATTATATTATTATATGGTGCAAGTGTGTGTTTATTTTGATTGCAGACGTCATTGTCATAATTTGTTTGTAAAAAATTAAGCGGATTAACAACGTTTTGTAGCCAAAATTTTACTAGAAATTCTTTAAAGAAATAACAAAGTTTTGAAGTTCACATTTGTTTTCTTACAAATTAACATGGAACGACCACAAAAAATGCCTAAAGTGGCCAAGGTAATTTTATTCATTTGATATCTATTTGCATTATTTTAAATATTTTTCTAATGATTAGGTGAAAAATAAAGCTCCTGCCGAAGTGCAAATCACCGCAGAACAGCTATTGCGTGAGGCTAAGGAACGAGACTTGGAAATTTTGCCACCGCCACCCAAACAAAAAATATCCGATCCAGCTGAGTTGGCCGATTACCAGCAACGAAAACGTAAAGTATTTGAAGATAATTTACGCAAAAATCGCATGGTGGTAAGTCATTGGATTAAATACGCCCAATGGGAGGAGTCACAGAAAGAAATTCAACGTGCACGTTCTATATGGGAGCGAGCGCTGGATAACGAACATCGCAATGTTACAATTTGGCTGAAATATGCTGAAATGGAAATGAAAAATAAACAAGTTAATCATGCTCGTAATCTCTGGGACAGGGCCGTAACTATCATGCCGCGTGTTAATCAGTTCTGGTATAAGTATACGTACATGGAAGAGATGTTAGAAAATGTGGCTGGAGCAAGACAGGTTTTCGAAAGGTGGATGGAATGGCAGCCGGAAGAACAGGCCTGGCAAACATACGTAAATTTCGAATTGCGTTATAAAGAAATCGATCGGGCTAGAGCTATATATGAACGTTTTGTTTATGTACATCCGGATGTCAAAAACTGGATAAAATTTGCTCGCTTTGAAGAAACTCACGGATTCATTCATGGTGCTCGCAGAGTGTTTGAAAGGGCAGTTGAGTTTTTTGGCGACGATTACATAGATGAGCGTTTGTTTATAGCGTTTGCTCGTTTTGAGGAAGGACAAAAAGAACATGATCGTGCAAGAGTTATATATAAATATGCCTTGGATCATTTGCCCAAGGATCGCACACAAGAGCTTTACAAAGCCTATACAATACACGAGAAAAAGTATGGAGATCGTGCTGGCATTGAGGATGTAATAGTGTCTAAAAGAAAATTTCAATATGAACAAGAAGTGGCCAGCAATCCTCAAAACTATGATGCCTGGTTTGATTATTTGCGTTTGATAGAGGGTAAGATCTTTTAAGAAAACCTTATAATTTTCACTTTCATGATGTTTCCTTTTTATATTTACTAGGTGAAGCAGATGTTGATCTTATTAGAGAAACCTACGAACGTGCTATTTCCAACGTGCCACCTGCTAATGAGAAAAATTACTGGCGTCGCTATATGTATCTCTGGATCAACTACGCTTTATATGAAGAACTTGAGACCGAAGACATGGAACGCACACGCCAAATATACAAAACTTGTCTAGAGTTAATACCGCACAAGAAGTTCACATTCAGCAAAATATGGCTAATGTACGCTCAGTTTGAAATCAGATGCAAAGATTTGCAGAAGGCGCGCAAAACATTAGGTATGGCAATTGGTATGTGTCCCAGAGATAAGTTATTCAGAGGCTATATTGAGTTGGAAATTCAACTGCGCGAGTTTGATCGTTGCCGATTACTTTATGAGAAATTTTTGGAATTCGGTCCAGAGAACTGTGTAACCTGGATGAAATTTGCGGAATTAGAAAATTTATTAGGCGACACGGATCGAGCAAGAGCTATTTACGAATTAGCAGTACAGCAACCGCGCCTGGACATGCCCGAATTACTATGGAAAGCCTATATAGACTTTGAAGTGGCGCAAGGGGAATCAGAATTAGCCCGGCAACTGTATGAAAGACTCTTGGAGAGAACACAACACGTAAAAGTGTGGATGTCATATGCAAAATTTGAACTAACTTCACAATTAAGTGAAGAAGATAAAGACATGAATGTACGTTTAGCGCGCAGAGTTTACGAAAGAGCCAATGATACTTTACGCCAATTAGGTGATAAAGAATCCAGAGTTTTGCTATTAGAAGCCTGGCGTGATTTTGAAAGAGAGTCTGGTGATCCGAGTAGCTTCGAAAATGTTATGGAAAAAATGCCGAGACGTGTCAAAAAGAGACAAAAGATTATTTCCGAAACGGGTGTGGAAGAGGGTTGGGAAGAAGTTTTTGATTACATCTTTCCTGAAGATGAAATGGCTAGACCTAATCTGAAACTGCTGGCAGCTGCTAAAATGTGGAAGAAACTAAAAGAAACCACTGGAGATCTAACAGAAAGTGAAATGAATGCTAGAGAAACTAGTAATGCAAATCCAAAAACAGGTTATGAAGAAGTATCAAAAGCAGGTGACTGTGAAACCGACTCAACTTCTAAAGATACAGAGCAAGGAAATTTTGCACGAGAACAAGCGGCATCCTCCCCAAGAGTTAGCGTGCAAAAACAGAATAATACTTCAAACACAAGTTAATTTGACACAATTTTAATTTTATTTAATAAACAGTGATTTGTTAAGAAAAAACTTTGATAATTTGCCTTGGATTGAACTACATCAAAAAACATTATTTAAAACGCAATAAAAGTGTAAATGTTGAATAGGCATATTTCATTAGCTGCAAATAAATTTATCAAACAATAACATTTAAAATCCAAGCTAAGCCGTCCTACCTGTACAAATGTTGGCAAATTGACCGGTATATAAGAACCTGCATAAACTATGGAATGACTGTGTGTTCGCACCATTGTTATTATTAAGTTCCTTTTAAAACTTTCATTCTGGGCCAACCAGCCGCAAGAATAAAAAGCATATGTCAAATTCCAGCTCTGTGTACTCATATAGTGTCCAAAATAACAGATAATAAACACTTCTAAAGTAACCGCCGCAAAGAATATTATCGATAAAATTTGAGCTCCATAATCGGCAGCATCCACTACATAAAGAAAATGTAGACCCACAGTACATTGGACCAAAGCCGAGCAAATAAATTGTGCCAGGCAGGTTTTCGAGATTATCTTCTGAATGATGGTAAACAATCTAAATAAAAAATATTAATTTCTTAATCTATATATGTAGTACATATGTAAAAGTAAATGATACAAAATGAACTTCTGGCATGTTGTCAGTTCGGTAATCAGTAAACTGTAGTTGTAGAAAAGAAAGTGAAAGTGTGAAAAGCTATTTAGCGCCAAGGACCTATTTATTATTTACCTTAACAACTAATTTAAATCGTTCTAAACTAATTTAAATTCCATGATAACGAACGTTAAAGTTATTCTTTTACTAATTATAAAATTATTAAAAGACGAAATAAATCAGAACTACGTTTTTATGGAGCACTTTAAGGTCCTGCACCATAATAATAAACGTTTTCGCTAACAGGCATTTTCAGTGTCACAAAAGACAGGATTCAAAGCGAGTTCATGACATAAAATTGACTGGTTGAGGCCCAGGTTCACCCCGGACTGTAGCGCCGAAGGAAAAAGAAGAAGAAGACGTGGAATTTTCATGTTTTACTGCAACTTCAGCTATTATAAATTCCCCTTTCAGCTTATATTTACAAACTTTATACTAAAGTCATGCGTAGTGCTGGCTTTGAATTTTCCGATATGACGCACTTACGTTTTTGTTTCAATCAACCTATTTGCTGATTCGTTAACAGTTTTCTTTCTATTATGTTTGATGGGCCAGCGATTTTTGGCTAGAAAATAAATTGAAGTTAGAAAAAAGATGCTTGCTTTCGGTCAACAGGTGTTTAAATCTGCGAATTCCTTTAGGGGTCCGTATTCAAACGATTTATTAACTCATTCAAAGAATTCTGTCATTGTTCAATGGTGCTATAATCCTAAAATTATTACAGTCACACAAGAAAATTTTACCTTAAAATAATTTTATAATCCTTTACGCACTCGTTAAATTCTTTCACATTTTTAAGTTTCTCTGCCTCAGTCGGACACATGTTTTCTACCCCATTGTCAGTGCGGCCTACAGCTCGAACCCGTAACTCCAAAGCTTTCATTTGAGCTGTTAAAATAATAAGATATGCTGGTGGATACGAGTCACTAGCGCAGTTCTGCAGCGCCTGGACAATGAGACCAAATAATTGATAGACAATTGAAATCGCATACCACCAAGCATTGTCAAACCAGTTGATGCCAAACCAGGCAGGATACAGCAAAATGCGCTTGTTCGCAAATATAATCTTAAAAATACTAAAGCATGTTCCCACCGTATAGAGGCGCACAAATATTAGAAACGATGTCTGCGACAAGTGAATGGCGTTTTTGAGCACTTTTCGCTCTGCATCTCGTTCAGCTCTCTGGTCTAGTTTCGGCAGTGTAGTTTTTATCTTTTCCAATTCCCCACGTACCAAATAAACATTTATAAATTTGAAATTGGCTATAACGTCCGTTATAGTGATGGTTAAATTTTCACACAATTGTTGAGTGGTTTTGGCAAGAAATACATTCACAATCAAACTCAAAGGAAACAGAAATGTTACCAGAAAATTTATGGCCACCGCATAGAGTCGAAAGATTTTAACGTTAACATTTTCCGGCGCCCTAATACCCATCCAATGCCATACTTTCCAATGGTAATAAAATGCCAAGTTGGTATCCGGATAATTGTCTTTTAGTTGCATGTTTTAGCTGCTGCTATTCAAATTCTAAACTATTTATTTTAAAGTCCTCAGTTGAACATTTTATACGGGTGCTACATGCCTTGAAAATAGACAAGTTTCAGTAATTACCCATAATGAGTTATATTCTATTTGCAAACAAAGGCTTTAATTAAACAGGAAAAACTTTTAAATTGTCTTAAACGATTGTTCGCTAGAGAACCAAATATGTAAGTAGCTTTCAAGCAGAGCACTGTGCAACAAGTGTACAATTTGAACAAAGGAAAAAACATCAGGTAGATACTGACATAAATATGATATTGGAATATAAATACAAACAATTTCGAAACTTTTGTCGAGAAGAACTTTTCCAATAATTTCCAAAGATTAAAGGGAACATTTTAATAATCTAACAAGATGTCTCTTTTTAGCTAAAAAGTTCAAAACCCCAAATATTAACTCGTGTTTAAACCTATTTTAGCAAAATGAGATTAAACGTTTCTGTACTTTTGGACAAAAGTATTAAATATTATATATCCGCCTCGCCTGGTATACACTGTTTCACACTGTGCAGCGACGCTGCAAAAGGATGTTTGCACCTATCGAACATAAAAAACAATTGTTGATTGATTAAATAATACATAGGAAACTTCTTAACATTTTAATATGTTATGTATATGTACTAAACATGGAACACAATGTGTACACATGTATGTACATATGTAAGACGTAGGAATGTGCGATTATGGAGTGTAATTAAAGGGTTGAAGTTTTCATTTTCAAACGTTAATTAGATAATAAACAATTATAGTCGTACTTCAAACATTAACTAGATAATACACAATTATATTATTTGGAACTTAATGTGCAATTTATAGCAGGTAAAATTTATAAAAATTAATTTCTGGTTCTTGAAAAATTACAACTGGGGCCTTATTAATGGCTAGCAGAGCATTTCTGAGCGACATTTTAATGGCTTTTCGTATAGAAAGTTATTTGATTTCGTTCAGAATTTAATCCATATTATGGATTGCTTGAATCAGGATTGTTGTCATAGAATTCAATATAGAAATTCTAAGCCGAAATGGCAAGACAAATATGCAGTATGCCAGGGATTGAGCCCTATAGATATCGCTTGAAAACTTCGATGGAAATTTGAAAATAGTAAAATTTCGGTTAGATATAACTTCAGATTTTTTTCCTACATTACATATATTCTATTAAGAATGATTAAGAATAAGAAAAACATCTATCTGATATTAAAACAATCAATAGTGCAACGACGCAAAAACCAGTACTTGCAGCCCAATGGGCAGCAACGGAACATAAGGCAAATTTTGATAATGTATACATTTTGCTAAGCGAGAATAATTATAAATACTGCACATTATCAATGGAAAGAGAAAAGTTTAAACTACGAAAGACGTTGAGAGCGGCGCGCCAACACACAGACATTAATAAGCAAACAAAAACCAAAAGGACAATAAATATGTTAAGCAACTAGAAAACAATCCTGGCGATGAAATTGTTTTTATATTTATATTATTTATAAAAATATAAATGTAAATATTTTGATGCATGTGTGTATTTAAGTTGTGCCATTGTTGTACTTTTTGTAGAAACCCTGATAATGATCAACGACGTTGCTCGAAATATTGGTAAATAAACAAAATGTAAGAACTTAAAAATATAAAAAAATATTAAAACTCCTCTTTGCCGGTAAAATTTGCAACTCGAAAACTATTCAGCCATACAATTAATATGTTCGTGTATTGCAGTTAATATGTATTTGATGAGTGAATTTCTTTAAAAAGGGAAGTGTTTGAAAGTATCGAGATTGTTCTTTTCAAAAAAATATATATTTTGCTTCGAAAGCAGGGCAAATATACAAATATCAGTCAACGTACATGAATTTAAATACATGTCTAAAAAAAATTCATATTTTATTTTTATTAAGGGATATATAACAAATAAAAGTAAGACTATATCTTATAACTTTATACGAATTACTTTGTAAAGTAGAATTTAATAAAAGGAAAAACGTGAATGTATTTTTTTGCTTTAGAAAATACAAAAAACAAGTATTTAAGTTACTATTAAAAAGCATTTAGGGATGTAATAACCAAAAGTGATGATTAAAAATTTAGATTACGTAATACGATATTTGTTTTTATCTATATGACGTTATAAAACTTTATACATTTAAATGTTTAAGTAATCGCACGATTATTGCTTTAAAAATCAAACAAAATAAGGCTGAAATTAAACACAATGAACAAGATATGCATTTATGGAAAATATATAAATAGTTTACAAACGAAAGATTTTGCGAAAATTTTTTTGCTTGCGAAACGAGAAACATTTCTTTCTTGAACAAGCGCATAATGTTTTGTAAAATAAGGCAAATGAATATTATGTTTTTCCTGTTTCTGACTGATTTTTGCAGACTTCACTGTGGCCATCTTTCCAGTGCCGTGCTTGGCATATTTCCGAACAGTAGGCAGCACGAAAGCAGCATAAATATATTGCTTCCTCCAGGCACCAGTAGCACTGAAAATACAAAATTAAAAAAATTTATATTTTGACTCATTTTTCGAACCAAAAGTTCAGCGCCAGTTCAAATACGAAAAATCTTCCAAATTTTATTTTAAAAACTAAATTTGACATGCAATTTTCTTTTACTTACCCATTGCTTACGTTTCAATATTTTACTTTCCAGTTCCTGTTTTTTGAGTTTTTCCTTAAGTTTTCGTTTTTGAGCCTCAAGTTTTTCATTTTTTTGCTTTAAGTCATTTATAAGTTTGTGGGCGTTCTCCAGCTCGTTCAACTAAAAGTTAAACATTTTAAAAGGATTTTTATAAAAAGCGATTGCTTTTACCATTTTTACTCGATCATCGCCTTCGAAAGGCCTATTTGTTTTACGTGTTGTTTTCTTCCCATTATTGTTATTTTCTGGCTGACTTGTATCGTTGAACTTTAAACGTTTTAGTGATACTGAGACTTCAGTGCATAGTGTTGTTTGAGTAGCCGACAAGACAGTATCGTCGTTACTGCTACCAAGGGATACATTCAGGTTAGATTGTGAAGAATTATTGATATTTTCAGTTGATAAATTTACTGTAGAATTTTTTCGTTTGCGTTTATTAAGCTTTTCTTTAGCCATAACATTATTTAATGAAGTAGCTAAGACGGTGCGTAAAATTTCTTCCGTTTGTTCTGGATTTGCATGAAAACTAAACGCACTTGGGGGATAACTAGACAACAGTTGATGGTAGCGCAGTTCTTCCATAGCTTTCTTTATTGCCGGACTATTTCCTAACTTAAGAGATTTCGTATCAGCATCGATGGGTTTAATGAAACGCACATCGATTAAAGCGCGCGAATGATTGCCACCAAAGAAACGCACATCGAACTTATTGTTGGGTAAGACTCGTATCACCTTTGCCGGCCAGTAAGGGAAGCCACTGTGTTTAGCATAGACCAGTTCATGACGTTGAACACAGGGTTTGGCAAACCAAATTGACGATTGTTTTTCATGGGAATAGCGAAAACAGTCTGGGCACCTGCGAATCTCGGATAAATCATGCGTTATGTCCCGTAACAACCATTTGGTAGACTCTGTTTCTGTACTGTAGGCTGAAACGAAATAGTAATTTATTATTTAGCTATATGTATATTATGAGTTAAATTAGGCAAAATAAAATGTCAACTAACTGCACAAACAAGCGCATAATATCGCTGTTTTCAAATAAACATCGAATGTTTTCATGCTTTGAACATTTTTAAAAAAATGCAAAAATTTACGTTAAAAATAATGTTTTTAAAATTCACCATGCAATTTTTAGATAAAATTTTTAAATTTTCTTAAATAAACAAAAGTAAATACTAAACTTACGTCCAAAAAATACCCCCACACAATGTTGTATATCCAACAAGTCTACCAAAAATTCCATAAGGAATGCATACTCTGTATTTTCAAGTTTCTCAGACACGTCATTTAGCCCCTTTAATTTCGAATGCAAGAGTAAACGGGAGACAATGTTTATTTCGTTCTCATTTGCACGTTTGCTTTGCAAATATGCGCGAACATCATGCGTTAACCATTCACGATTATAGCTAAATGTAAACTTTACTAAGTGGCATAATTCATCCGATTCCAAATTTGCAGGATTGCGTAAATCGGCTCGCTTTAGAAGACGACAACTTGTACATAGTTCTAAGTCTTGTTCATCTTCATCGTTGGGCGATACTTCATTTTTATAGGATATATTTGAGGCTGTGGTAATTGGTCGTTTTCGTGTTGGTGGTCGTATTTCTCCCATACAGACCACTTCAACTTTTGTCTTAGATTCCAGATCGTCTAATACAGGCTTTCCTTCCGTTTCGGAGGAAACACTTAAATTAGCTGTTTCAGTGTTCTCGCGTTGTGTGTTACAGTTAATTATGGAATTTTGGTCTTGAATAAGAGACGAATTAGTTCTGATATCACTTTCATAGCCGTGAGTTGTGGAACAGTGTAAGGTCACGTCATCAGCTTCTGAATCTGTATCTGAACTGAATGCTGGTAGCCTATTTTTCTGTATTTTTGATGAAGGTACGGCATAGTTGGGACGTTCAGGATTCTTACGATAGCACAAACGATGAAAGGAACGCCAACACTCGCGACAATGTTCCAAAATGCCAGGTAAATGGCATTCGTAGCAATAGAAGTCATGAGAAGAGGTTTCCTCGATCTCTGCAGGTGTAGGTAAACGTAAACGTTTAAGTTCCGGCACAACCGACCTGGGTACACGCGATCCAGACGCTACCGCAGTTACTGGCATTAAAATGCCGTCACGTAAAGCAAATGCTATAGATTCCTTGGCGGCAGCTTAAAGTTATATAGATAAGCAAAATGTAAACGAAACAAAATACAAAACTTGCTTACTTATAGAATAGTTTCCCTCCTTTATTAAAACATCTACCAGATTGTCAACTGTACATGATTCTTCCTTTCCATAGTTATTGCCTTCCTCATTGCTGTTGTTGGGGCTGTGAAGAATTTGTAGAAAGTAGCGCAAGCAATCTGGCTGCGCTTTGCGTATAACATGCGGCATCATTTTTATTTATTTAATCTAATGCTTGGCACATGCAAATAAAAGGATACTAAAATTCTTCGTACATTGCTTTAATTTAATTATATTGTTAAATCTAACTGTTTATTAAAATTTTATGAAAGAAAATTTGTTTTTGTTTTTTTTTTCTTAACTATCAATCACAATATGAAAAGCCATATCTGTTTTAATACAACAGCTGATATAAAATATTCAACACTTCCCAAACCGCTGTCGCAGATATTTCTAACTTCAAAAATAAATCATTTTAATGAAAGTTTTCCTGTTTAATGTATTTAATAATTCACACTAGTTATATGTGTATGAGTAACAACTACCTCAATAAATTATTTTAAAATAATCTCTACAAATAAGTTAATTATTCAAAAGTACTTGAAATCGGCTATAGTTTTTTGACTTGATAACACTGGTAACAAATGTACACAAATTTCAAAAGAGCGGCAAAAAGATAAGCAGATTTTTGTTTTTGTGTTTTTATGTAGAGTTTTGGTAATAAAAATGTTATTTTTTCGTTTAATTGATAAAATGTTAATAGAAAAGAAACTATAAGTTTAGGACGTTTTCGGTGTGGGAAATATTACATTGCCTCATTTTTGCACATTAATATAGAGAGCCGATAATAATAATGCCTGTTCCATTCATAAGCACGAACTGTTTAATATAAAATTGGTATAACAGGAGTGATAAATTTCTTATTCTATGAATATACATATGGAAATAAATATATATTTTATTTTACAGAAAAAGGAAAACAACTTGTGTCGTCAATTTTCTTTTTGGTAAAAACCTCTGATAGAAAACCAGATCCTGTTTACAACAGAAAAATATGCAAATAAAAAACGAGCCAATGGAGTTTACAAGCAAGCAAAAAGAACAAATACAACAAATGAAAGATTTGGATAAATTACAACAACTACAGGCGAAATGTGAAAATGTCAAAGGAGAACTTGAAACTTTGATCACTAATAGGTCACAAAGTTTAAGTGAGCAAGAAATGTTAATAGAACATATAAAATCATTGCAAGAGGAACTTGAAAAGGCAAAAAGAGAATATAATCGCCAAAGAGATCTGCAAGAAGCAAATAAAACATTTTTATATGACAAAAATGATCATTTGCAAAGCATTTGTTTAGTTTTGGGTTATAAAATTTCAAAGTTTCAACTTTTGGAAAATAATGGTGTACAAATAACAGTAAGTGCAAAATAATGTGTACAATATTTCAAGTATATATTCAAACTATATAAACATAACATTTCTTATAACAATATATAATATAGTTTTTTAACTTTTTGAATATAGAGATTTAATAGTTTTCAAAATCTTTACTGTACTATAGTTTCTTGATCTTTTTTTTCAGCTTTCCTATGGGGATACTTGTTACGTTACGTATACCGAGACGTTCCAGGTGTTTGATATAATTGAAATTTATCCACAACACCATAACTTTATCCATATTAAAGAGTTTTTACGTGTTTCTCAAGATTTGAGAGGATTATTAAGTTCTTTACGTAAATTTTTCCATTTAGCTTTAGAATGTAAAGATAAACAAGAACAAAATTAATGTCGAAAACATTCAATATAAATAATTTTAAAACTTACATAAGTATGTACAACTTTCTTTGGTTCACATTTTTAAATAAAATATTATATTATATGTAGTTATCCATTAAATTATAATGATAAGAATGATATACATAGATAACTACTTAACAAAAAAGCGACAAGGGTGCATAAAAACTATAAAGCCTCATTTCCTTTTTCTCAGGGTGTTTAAATTGATCTGTTCAATGCAAATTATATATAAGTATATACATACATATGTGTATGTTATAGAGCAACTCCACGCACTTTGCTAATGTTATTATAATGTTTGCTGCTAAAATTAAAAAAGCAATAACTGAAAAAAAGAAAATAATTTATTTTGTTGTAATAAAAAGGCTTTAAGGGGAAAAAATTAAATGAGGCCATTCACTAGTAATTTTAAAAGCTTTTTATTAGTATGCTTGTTGGGTGTGCTCTTAATTAGTCACGTTTTCTTCTTCAATTTGTTTGAAAACACCGTTTTCATGCTAAGTCTAAAGTTGGCAGCACTTAACATTTTGTTTCTGTTTTTGTAGCGTTTCGCTAACTTTTTCATTACTTTGTGTTCGTTTGTAAAAGTCGGTTCGGAAGGGGCTCTATCGCTTAAATTTTATTTATATTTTCTGAAAAATATTTCCATTTAAGAGATAATACACATTACAAACATTTCTACGATGTGAAATTAAAGTATTGAATTTATATGTAATTGAAAGAAAGAAAAGTTTGTGATAAATTAAAAAGTATGACAGCCCGCTTGTCAAATGAATTAAAATACATAAATGTGAATAGAAAAAGTAGGCACGACTGTTTTTAAAAAGTTATTCCCGTTGAAATATTGAAAAAATTATCTGAAAGTTACCAAAAAATTTGCAGTACCAAAAATAACTTGAATTGGTTAGAAATATTCGATTAAATATTACCAGACATTTGACTGAGAGTGATTTAGGAAGTTTTCCAAACAAAAACTTACTTCAGAAACATTGCTAAACAAAACGTGGAATTTGTAAAAGAAATTTAGAAAATTATTCTAAAATTTATTTTATTTTTGCGGCATGGAAAGAAAACAAAAGAAATCCACAAATAAGGAATATAATTTAATTAACAACAACACATCGCCCAATGCAACCGAAGCGCAAAAATCATATGTGATTCCAACAACTACTAATACCTCAATGGCCCCAGCTATTCTATCGCCACCGATATCTTTAACCAAAGATGCCGCCGGCTTCAATCAATATCAAATGCCTTATTATCGCAATACAAGACAACGTACTCATAATGCAATTATACAGCAGAATTCCAACCCCAATAATACCAATACAGAGACAGAAGCAGCAACACAACGACAAACGATAGTACACAAAAATCATAACAATAATCCAGCTGCAATGAGTTCAAAGGCAGCTGCATGTATTGCTTCACCAATGGAACAGCTGGCAGCTGTACACGCAAAAGCTACTTCAAGTCGCAATAAGAATGAAGGTAAGAAGCACGTCTTACTAATGTCTAGATGTCAGACAACAGACTAAATGGCAGACACATTATAATGCCATTCAAAATATTCGTAACACAACAGGTGCATTAATGATAACACGTAATTTTGTCCTTTATTCGACATTTTTCGTTTTTATCAATTCTAATTTGAATCATTTCTTGCTTTATTAGAATCTCATAATGATTATACATTTTTCAATAATAAACGTTCGTTCACATCAAGGCGACTTCGTAACAGCGCAACTGATTACTTATCTATGTTTCAATCTCCTCTAGATGTCCACCGTTTGATCTTTCTATTTGATATTTCAATAAATATTTAAAACACACTGTGTAGAGGCTCGATTAAGTCAGTTTTGTTAAAATTAGTGTTCTGTTGTTTAAAATGCTGGTGAAAGTTAAAATTCGGCACGGAGGACCGGCCTAACATTTTCACTTCAACGTTTATTTTTTTCGAACATTTTTTTTAGTTTTTACTTATTAAAAATTGTAATCACATTCAGTTAACATTTTATATATTCTCAATGTAACCAAGTTAAAGTACGAGTAAATCTCTCTAAAAATCTAAGCTCAAAAAATGACGATGCATTAAAAATTTCGGCTGCAGTATTTTCTATCAACAGTTAATTACTGGCTAAGAAATTATGGAAAATATAGCTGCAGAGGTTTTTCTCTATTCTTCTGTGATCGATTATCAAAATATGCACCTTTCTTGTTATAAAGGATTCAGTGTTTCAAATCCTGGAGAAATAAATTGATGAGTTTTAAGCTCTAGGTCTTAAAATACAACGAAATTTATCTAAACATAAAATAAATATTTCATTGAAATTGCGGCGATTTTTCAGCAAATAAATCGAAGCTACATATTTATAATATCAAGGTATCTCTTGATGAGCCGTTTCGTATTTAAGCATTTTATTTATTGTTAGTTTTTCTCTTATTCTATTTTTTGCAGAAGCCATTAATGACTTAAAAATGCGCATTCCTGAAATCGAAAGCATTTTCGATATTCACAGCCGAATTGGTAATGGTACTTTTAGCACAGTACTTTTGGGCACTTTGAAAAAGCAACGAGATCTACCAGAAAATCTTAAACGTAAATATGCCATTAAACATCACATACCCACAAGTCATCCCGATCGAATAATGAAGGAATTACAATGTATGGCGAAAATTGGGTAAGTGACCTCTACATTTGCACACATACATGCTTCATTTAAATATAAAACTCAACTTTCTAAATAATTTCCATTTATTTATTTACGTTTACGTTCATACGTTTATTGCGCTTTTATCAAGATAAAAAATTAATGTTATAAAAAAGCAAGAAAATTATCGCAAATAATCAAAGCTGTGACGTAGTTTTTTTTCTATTTGTTTTTACACAAATTTACTAGTGTATGTTGGATAGCTGGGGAACCGGCGGAATTTGAATTTTGTGTTATAAATTTATAAACGAGATAGATTCGTACATACATATACATATATGTACATAGTAAGTACAATACGCCTCAATCCAAAAAAATTAATTTTATTTTAAGCCTTCCCCCTTCTCTATGCAACTAGCAACAGATAACTACAAATATAATTATTAGTTGTTTGCGTTGTGTTAAAAACGTTGTTCGGGTGCATTAGTTTTCTTGTATCGGCAGATTTAAGAACAAAGGAATCAAAATTATAAACCTAATTGTAAGTAGCAGGCTAGCACACTATTGAACTCGAACTAGTTGTGCGATTACGAAAATTCTCGATTGTACAATTTTTTTTATTAAAAATTTAACCATAATAAAGAATATAGAGACTAGGATTTGCAAATATTTTCTATAGAGAAATATTTAGATTATAAAATATAAGTTTATTGTTAAAAAAATTTATAATAAATTTGTTTATAGGGAGTTTTTTCAGAAAGTTTGTGTTATAGAATTTTTTAATTCAAAATTTCGGTTATAAATTTTTTTTTATAAGAATTCATTTGTTAAAAAAAATCTTTTGTATAAAATATTCATCGATCTATAGAAAATTGATAGCTTGAAAATTTTCTATAATTACAAATTTTTTATAATAAAGAGTTTTTATAGACTTTAATAATTTTTGGATTATAAAATTTTGAGAATAAGAAAAATTTTCCATAGAAAATATATCGTTTATAAAAGTATTCTATACAAAATTTATTGTGTATAAAATTATTTTATAGAATATTTATCATTTACAAAATTTTTCTAAAAAATGATTATCAATCCGCAGCTGTTTTATACATTTTTATAGAATAATTATCGACTACAAAAATATTTTATAAATAAATAAAAATTTTATAGATTATTATATGAATTTTGCTGTACAAAATTTATCGATCTGAACATTTTCTAAAGAGTTAAAGTATGTGCGTACATATACATACATATGTAATTATGTATTCACACTTACATACCTACATACATATCTTTATAAATATCTGCTTGTTATAATAAGTCACAAAAAAGCAGTTAATTTTAATAACTTCTTTTATTACTAATATTTTTAACCGCAATTTATTTAGTATAATTATTTTATACTCTTTATTTTACACTGTCCTGAGGTCAATAACGTACATATACATACTTACATACATACATACATACATACTTACATGTTTGTATGTTCATTGATATCATTTTTATTTATTATTATTGAACTTTGCATCGTGATTTATTGATATTTATGCATACAAACGCATATTGCCGAACTTCAAATCATTTCCTTACAATACATTTAAAAAATTTAAAAATTATAAAGAAAAGAAAAAATATTGCACAAAAATGTCAGGTGAACGAATTAGCGAACTGCTTTTCTTTCTCATTCCTTTTCAACTTAAAAGCTGTTTGCGGCTCATGACGCAAATGCCGAAATAATTATGACGTCTTTTGTATTTCATTCGGCATGACGTACAACAAACATTCTTGTGCGTTTTTTTATAAGTTCAACACTCAATAAAAGAACAAGTGGCGAAATATGTATGTATAAGCGTTTCATTTCATGTAGTTAAAAAGCCCACACATTTTCTTTATATATTGTACATATGTGTGTACATATCTATTTATTTACTCGTACAAAAATGCTAGTTATTTCAAACATATACATACATTTCTACATACAAATGAAGGTAAATGAACGTGTACAAATATACATACATATGTGAATAAGTACATATGCACACTTTTTTAATATTTTGTTATAGTACAATACATTTCAAGTCGATTTGGGTTCCTTTGAAGTATTGAAAACATAAATAAAGTGAATTGTACATACATACATACATATGTCTGTAGGTATGTATGTACATGTGTACATATTATTTTGTCCAAATATGGAAAATCTTTTAACCTGAACTTGGTATAGAATTCTCGGCCGGTATAACTGTCAAGCTACATACATCGAGGTAACGCTATGTTTTTTAATCCTTTTTTCTAGCAAATCCCAGATTTGCTCAATCCGATTCAGGTCCGGAGATTGCCGGGGGTGTATGCAGTTGCTTGCAATTGTAGACCAGCTGTTTCTTAACCAAATACGACTTGTTATTGGGGTCGTTATCTTGTTGGAAAAGGAATGAGTTTTCATCCAGCCCCAATTGTAACGCACTTTCCTTGAGATTTTCGCGTAGAATTTCTAAGTATACACGTTTATCAATTGTACTCTCAACAAATACCATTTTACCCACACCATCCACTGCCATACACCCCCAAATCATAACGTTACCCCCACTGTGTTGGACTGTTGGTACTATAATTTTTAATAGCATGGCTCCATTAGATTTTTATATAAAATATTTTTTAGCACCATCCGGTCTAAAAATATTATATTTTGACTCGTCACAAAATATGACGTTGTCCCAAAAAGAATCTGGCTTATCCAAATACTCCTTTGCAAAGTCCAGCCGCTTCTTTTTGTTGATAGCCGATATTAGGGGCATTTTACGAGGAATTCGCGTATTTTAACCAGCTCTGTGTAGTACGTTTTTAGTGGTCTGAAGTGGACGCTTGTTTGTGTGCTTCCCAACAATTCATCTCGTATTTTCGGAGCAGAAATTTTGGGATCACCTTGGACTGCATATACAATATTCCTCTCTTGTCGTTCTGCGAGTTTTTTGGGCGACCACATCGGTGTTTTTTGTGCAAGCTCCTATTGTTTCTATACAAATTAATTTAAAAATTAAAGATCAATATAGTAATTGTAAGTATTTTTAAGTGACAACAACGTGTACTTAAACCTAATTGGTTCACTGTCCATGACTAACCGCCATTCAAAGACTTAGGCCACTACAACGTTTACAAACCGTGGAAATTTATTTTGAAAATTCTTGCAAACTCCTTTAAGCAATAAATGCCATGTCATTTGTTAGCCAATTAAGTCAAATTTATTTAGAAAAAACTTACATATGTATATATACATACATACTATGTACATACAAATGTATGTAGTATATGATGCCTTTAAAAACAAAACACCCTTTACATGCATATGCCTTTTTTATACAATTTTCAAGTCAATAAATTGATCATTCAACCTTGAAAATCAAGGTTAAGGTTAATGTTTTGCACAACAACAATTCATGCCTAAACACTTGCATATTTACAAATAGCATATTAGATACATACGATATATGTACATATGTATGTAAATATTTAGATACCATGAGAAAGAATACATATGTATGTATGTACATACATACATATAACCAATTTGACAACCTTAGTTTTGCGTTAACATATGTATGTATGTACATGTGTATGTACATAGTATGCATATTTGTACACACTATATACTCACGTATCTCGGCATATATGTATGTATGTACTATTTACATACATATGTATGTGCATATGTACATATGTAGTATATAAAATGCCGGGTTATATCCTACATTCATACATACATACATACGTAAACACTTGTCCATCCATCCATACATATGTTTGACCCGACAAACTTGTCTATACATGCATACATATACACATATGTATGTATGTATGTTTTTAAATGCCTACGCACCAAAAATGCCGGGCTTTTACGACCCACATGCATACATACATATGTATGTACATATTTGCAAACATTTGCATGTGCTCTCTCTCGCACACGTACATATATATATGCATCTACTTTTTTTAAAACACTTGTGCAAAACCCACCAACAAAAATTTATTACAACAACCCCAAAGTACACACCTACATACATACATACATAGTATATACTTTTGTTTTTGTTGTACAAGCATATTGTGACAAAAAATCGAGTTTTTTTTGAATTTACGTCAATGTACTCGTCCTCTGTGTTCAGAGCTGTAAAAATTAATTTTTTGTACCGCTTGCTGAGTACGTACATACATACGTATGTATATTGAAATTTATCGATACTAAAAGTTCTTATAGAAAATTTACAGATTATAAAAATTGTCTATAGAAGATTTCTCGTTAACAAAAATGTTTTACAGATACAAAAATATCGATAAAAAAATATACAGTATCGTTAACAGAATGTCTGTAGAAAATTTATCGATGACAAAAATTTTCCATCGAAAAGATATCGATATAAAATGTTGAATAGAAAGTTTGGCGATAAAACAAATTTTCATTCTTATTCTGTACACAAACAAATAATCTATTTATATCATATTAATTTTCTTTCGAAGTATTTGTATTACGTATTAAATTGGTAATTCCTAGAAAATTTTATGTTGAACATTCTTAATTCATAGAGAATGAATAATCTTGAGTGACTATATGATGTGGTTTTCCAATCACATACATATGTACATATGTATGTACATATATACATACATATATACATACACACATATGTACAAACATTTTATTAAATGAAATGACTCCGTTTTCAGACAAAAAAATTATTTCTTTAGAAAGATATTTTCTTCACTTTGCTTTGAAGTTAAAACAATTGAACGGTGTGAGTGGGTAATTATTAAATATCTGCTCACTTCCAGACGTTTTTCTATGCGTAATCACTTTGAAGCAATTAAAATTATTAAATTTCTTAATTACGTTAAGACAAGTTTGTTGCTTGCCGAATTAATCATTTTTATTTTAAGGTGAAGGACAGTATAAGAATACAATTTCATTTAGAAAAAAGATATGTATGTACTATGTAGATACAAATTTTAAAAAATAACTTTTTTTTTATCTATTTTTAGTGGCACCGATAATGTTGTGGGCATAAATTGCTGTATACGTTGCAATGAATCTGTAGCTTTTATAATGCCGTATTTGGCACATGATCGTTTTCATGATTTTTACAATAAAATGGAAGTGGCCGAAGTCCAGTTTTATATGAAAAATCTTTTAATAGCTTTACGTCATGTACACCGTTTCAATGTCATACATCGTGACGTCAAACCCAGTAATTTTCTATACAACCGAAGAAAAAGACAATTTTTATTGGTTGATTTCGGATTGGCCCAACAGGTGACTGTGACTACACCAATTGGTTTGACCAGTAATAACAATTCGTCACTGCACGCCACACCTAAGAAAGTTTCTAGTAGTGGGGGAGAAGGAAAAAGAACTCGAGAACATGATGATACAAATGCTAAGAAAACTTTGGATGGCACTGTAGCAGTTGCCATTGCTGGCGAAGTTGTAACGGGTACTGCAAAGCGTTTGAGGTGTGTGCCACCACCTGCCCCGGAAACACAACCACCAATCAGTGTGTCAACAGGTCCTACGACACGTGCAGCGTGTGCCGCTAATTCTGGTTGTTCAACGCAAACGCCTTTTAAAATGCCTCTGAAGCAAATTAATGAGATTGATAACAACCCTGCCTTAGGATCAAAAGCAGCTGCAACAAGTGGCAGTAGTAATGCAAGTGTTAACGAGCGTAAATCTGTGGGTGTAACGAATGTCCACTGCATGAATAGTCGCTTGCAACAGAAACTGCGTGCTCAGGGTGGTGCTGACTTCAATCAACAAAACAGCGCACGTACTTCTTCGGCAGGTATCCCTAAAAATACACCGCCTAATTCTCAAACCGCTAATGCCAGCAATAACAACACTAACCCAGAGGCTAAATACAATACAAATCGTAATTTATCAAATTCAAATAGTCCCAAATGTTATTGTTATGGCAATCCTCATGTTTGTAATATATGTTTGGTGAAAAAAGAGATACATGCATCGCGTGCCGGCACTCCTGGTTATAGGCCGCCTGAAGTTTTGTTAAAGTATCCCGATCAAACCACAGCCGTTGACATTTGGGCGGCCGGGGTAATATTTCTTTCCGTCTTATCTTCAGTTTATCCCTTTTTTAAGGCGCCCAATGATTATGTGGCCTTGGCGGAAATGATAACCATATTTGGTGATAAAACTATACGCAAAACCGCGTACGTATTGGATCGATTAGTAACTTTATCTCAGAAAACTAAACCTCTGGACCTGCGCAAGCTGTGTGTACGTTTTCGTAATCGTGCTAAATTTAGCTCGCCGGAACTGCTGCAGAAACACCAACGTCCAGATGGCACCTGCGAAGTCTGTAAAAATTGTGATCAATTTTTCTTCAATTGCTTGTGCCTGGAGTCGGCTTTTGTAACGGAATCTCTGGATGAGGATGATGTATTTCTCCCTAGTGCCTATGACTTGCTCTATCGCTTGTTAGAGATAAATCCTCACAAACGCATAACGGCCGATGAAGCTTTAAGGCATCCATTCTTTTTGGGCTGCCCTGATGATAATAACATAACTACCTCAAATTCAACTGCAAACCCTGCGACAACTTTAGCTGTAAACCAAACCTCAGTTTTGCCTCTTAATACTCCGTCAATTAGTTTAGAAGCTGCAGGCGATTCGCTTAAGATAACCTTAAATTGATTTGTTTATATTCAATTCAAATTTTTGTTTTTTTCTTTCGACAAAGCCAAAGTTAAATTTATGTTGGATATACATATTCCTCTAAGATTTTGTTATTAGTTTTTTAATTTTTTCCTTATATCCATTCTGCGATTATTTAATTTTTTTTCTCCACATGAATCCTTAGAGATTGTAAACGATTTTTCCTTTTTAGTAATTATAAAAATAGATTTAAATTATTTTCTATGTTGAAAACAAAATGTATCTCTTGTTAAATATGTTAAAGCAATTTTTTTTGTAAATATATTTTTTATATATACAAAATTGCTTATATGCAAATTATATTAAAAAAAGTCTTTATATTAAAAGGAAATATTCTTATTTACTGGAAGGAAACTACGAGCAACTAAATGAAACAATTCTGTTTTTTTTTAGACCAGACGATTAAAAGTTTCGAAAATCTTAAGTGTAATATTGTAATGCTATGTTTAGAAATGAAAATTTATTTGTAATTTGCCTATACAAAACAAATTTTTAGATGCGTGACAGAAATCAATTAAAATTTTAAAAAAGTTGTGAACTCATACATTTTGGAAATGTTTAGAAGTTTCTAAATAAACTCTTCAAATTTGTATAAATATTTTTGAACATTAATTTAATTCTGATTGTGGTTTATGTATTAAGTGTAATTTTCGAAAGGAAAACATTGAATAATTACGCACCAAAAGTACGTTTGTCCTGAAAAAATAGGTTTCAAAACAATCCGTTCCCACCACATACTTGTTTAGCTACAATTACATCTGTATATATCTTTCATTATATTTATGCAAAATTAACATTCGTTTCTCGAGGATTTGGCTATTCGTATGCCGCATGGACGACAAAAACTTCACTTTCATTCGTTTGTGAACACATTTCCACAAAACCTATTTATGCTATATATTCTTATATATCGCACATTATAACATTATCTTAAATAAGCTTCCTCAAACAATGCATTTTTTTAAATTTCACGTTTAATAATAAAAAATAGTATAAACCTAAAGTTTAATTTGTTGGCCTGGTGAGCCTATGATTCCATTTTTGTTCCTTTTGAAGGCGTTGTTTCTTCTGCCACCTCAACGTTTATACGTTTTCCGGCTTTAACATCTTCCTTAGAAGGTTGCGTTTCCATAGTACGTTTCTTCGGTTTCTGGTAGCTGCCACGGCCAGCTGCACGTTCCGACTCTTCAATAGTATAAGGCTCAGTTTCTAAAGCTTTTAAACGGCGTTTGTGTACTTTAGTGCGAAAATGAGCTTGCATAGCGGTGTCATCTATGAAATATTTTGCACAATGGACGCAATAGAATTGTGCAAAGCCTGGTTTCTCCAAATCCACCGGCTGATTTATCAATTGAGCCGATTGTGTACGTAGATCTTCATCGATTAGGTCCAGATCACGGGTGCGATTGCGAACTCTCCAACGCCGCTGAAGATGTGTATCACCGGAGTGCATCTTTTTACGTTTTTGTACCATACCCATTTTGAAGTCGGTTTAGTAGCGCAGTTTGGTTTATTTCTTGAGACAGCACGTGTTTCTCGGTGTTTTACTGAACTTCAAAGTAATGCAGCTTCTCAGCAGCCAAAAAAAAGGTTTTTCGATCACTTGCTTTATTTAAATTGGTCAAAGTTTTGAAGAGAATTTTAAATTTAAATAAAAGACTTGGAATTATCTATTTCCTTAAAATAAAAGTTCTTCTACGTTGCGTTTATTTACAAAATTCTATTTTGATAGTCAGATGGATTTCGTCAACACTACTTTTTTATACAATCGTGCAAGGTGCAAGTGTTGCTAATTATTTCTGAATTTTCTTATCACACAGTATTTTCCTCTTAAAAGCATGATTATTGTGAATTGTAACAATAGATTATAAATAACAGTCTGTTTGAAGAGATCGGCAAAGCTGGACAGCGTACACTCTCATATATATCAAATATGCACAAACTCGCGATTATATAAATGAAAAATTATTATGATATATGTATAAAAATTTATATAAAGTCAACACCACTTTCGTTAAGAAATTTGCCACCTTTTCCGAAATTAAATCCTTTTTTTTCTACTACTTTTCTTTTCAGCTTTTGCCTTCTCTATTGTGAATTGATGAAGAACTTTGTAAGATTGACATGAGCATATGATTGTCATATTCAACATATGTCATTCTTAAATAAAATATGCGTGTATGAAGTCGTGTGTACGGAAGACTGTTTGTTGGGTGTAACATAATAATAATAATTAAAAAGCAATGATAGAACATAATAATTACATATATTTTAAAACAGCAAGATAAAAAATTGAATGTTATTGTATCAAAGGAAAAAATGACTTCTCTACATTATTATTAGTTGCATGGAAACCCGAAAAAATTGCGTACGAGCTAAGTGATTGTGGACTAAAAGGAAGTTGGAAAATTGTGTACAATTGAAACCCGCTTGATGTTTTTTTATCTGTAATTGTTTAACCACAAAATATATTTTTGAAAAGAAAAACGACATTTATGACCAACATATCACTGCAACAAATTGACATACATTGTTAAAGGGTCACTAATTCCAGGCTGTACAGGGTAAGTTTTCATTTGATCAATTACACACATGCATATGTACATGAAAAGTTTCTATTGTATGTGTTATTTTGTTGTTTTATAAAGTTTACAGAATTGAAAAATTGTTTATCAACGGTTTAACAAAAGAAAAATGCTTTATTCTTATCGCATATTTTGCCTAAAGTTTGTACTGGCGTTGTTTAATTAATTGGTGTTCTGTTCTGTTTTCATTATTATCAAGGCTTATAAAACTTACATACATACATACATACAATAATTTTTATAAAACTTTAGTTTCTTTTTATTCTTACTTGTATTTGCCGCAAAATACTTGTCATTTCTGTAAAATACAAATAAATACATACAAGAAACACAAAAAATGTACGTCAAAATGTATGATGTAACTATAGATTGGCTAAATTGGTTAAAATTCAACAAATATGTACGTTGAATACAAATATTTACTTATTAAGCGTGTTAGAGACTTAGCAAAATTTAAAAGTAAATAAATCACAGTCTTTGCTAATTTATGAAATTACATTGTATCCACTGTGTACTTCGAATCAGCTTTCTATTGTTGTAATTTTGTGACGTTTTTATATCAAATGTTTACATTTTTTTCTCTTTGTTTTTACAGTACAAAGTCTTAAATCTTAATTTTTAGTTGCTTTTTCTCCGGTACTTTGAATGTTGATACTTTTATATTTTTCAAGTTTTATTGGTATTCATATGTCTCACAGCTTGTTAGTGCCAATTGTGTCTATTAAATGAATTATTTTCTCTGCTTTTTTGCCCATTTTGGCCTACATATGTATGTATGTTGTATGTATTTCTATCAATTGAGTGCCTGAACCTGCCTTTAATAAGAATATCACAATGGAAATATCATGTCATATTTAAATTCTCTTACACATCTGTTCAGACATGTATATTAAAGAATGTTTTAATGTTTATCTATAGTAATTTAAAAATGACAAAACCTACATATGTACGTAAATCAAATCATATTAATATCAAAAGAATATGTAATATTTTTCAGTTCATTAGATTATCAAAGTTTTCAGTTCTTTTTAGAAAAATTAAAAAAATTGGGCGATTATTTTATTTTTAAATGTCCACTTTTCGTAACATAACAGCACACCTATTAGTCAGTAGAGCTGAAAAACTTTCAACAACTATTCACATATTAAACTTAACACTCAATTATCTTTAAATAGACCGTATCAGAGTTGTAAGGATAAATGTTCGTAATTTTTTATATTTTACATTTCTTAACAGATTAATTTAATTATAATTTTATATTTTACATAAACACACATTTAATAATATATTAAAACGAAGCGAAAACTATCTTTGCGATATATGTAGGCAAGATAAATAATTTGCAACTTATAGTAAAAAAATGTGAAAAAAACATTTAGGTGAAACTACCGGGTATTTTGATAATTCAAATTTATGGTCGAACATTCGGAAATACTTCTAACTGTTTATTTTATTTTCGTAATTTTAACTTGTATTTGGTAATGCTACTAGATGACACAAACGAAGTAAGAAGACTGAAAAGGAACCACATATTAGACTTGCCATTTGATTGTAAATAAAACGAAACAAAAAAAACTTGTATTTTCAAATTCTAATATATTTGAAACCAAACGAATTTATTTAATCGCGTGAACAATATTATAAATTTATATTCAATAGAGAATTAAAAAAATAGTCTAAAGATATTTAAAACATGCACACCAACTGAGATAACGATTTAAAAATGTGGCAACCATATCGGTATCATTTTCATTGTCTTTTAAAGAAATTTAACACTTTTTTTCCTGCAGAACCCAGGAAAAACATACAACAAACAAACAGACATATTTTTCACACCCGAAAACTGTTCTTTTTTTTGCCTTAAAAAATTGAAATGACTTAAATGCAACTTTCCGATTTCGAAGTTCAGTTAGAGTTGTAGAAGGCATAATTTTGTTATGTCATTCCAGTTGACATATTAAAAAAAATAATTAAATTGAGGCCAATAACAAAGCACTCAAAATTGCTACAGTTTTCAACATTAATTTATATTTGCATTAAAAGTGGCCAACAAATTGGGCTAACGAAAACATATTATACATGCATAAGCTTTTTGATTTAATGTTTGATTATAAAAGATCGGTAAATATGCATGTATGCATATGTATGTATGTATGTATGTATGTATGTATGTACATATATATAACATGTGCCTCTGCTTTGATTTGATATTTTTATTTCTCATTTTTTGTTTTTTAGTTTCGTTATGTGATCTGAATTGCAATTCAATCATTTGCAAAATACGCAAATTAATTCAGCATATGTTCATTATTACTACCAGATAAATTACTTATATGTATATAAAACTGAATGGAAACTGAAAATTTGTATGATTAAGCTGTAGCGCATACAATATAAAGTGTTATAAATCCAGAGGGTACGTGCGTGCGATTTATAGCACCCGTTATTTTTAAAATTTTGTACACCTAAAAGTTATTGACCTAGTAGCCGTCTTTTAAGCAGAAATGCAATTGCAGTTTCACAAAAAAAACTTTCTTCGTTGTTATTTACTTGCATTGTTCAGAGTGTAAGTAACAATAAAGATGTTTAATTATAAATGACAAATTCATTTATGATGCCATCAAGGAAAAATTTAAATTATATGTGCAAATCATTTAATAAACATTAAAAAATTAGGGCCCAATTTAGATAGAAACATCTCAATATTGTATGTGATTGAAATGTAATTATCGTGTTGTTTTAGAAGCGTAAAACTTTCATTTTAATAATACACCACAAATTCAATGGTTTAAGACATTGAATAGTGATTTGCAAGACTACAATTCATTAGTATAACAGGTAGTTTGATAGTTATCCCAATCTTAAGTTCTATTCCTCCAAAAATAAACACCCATATTTTTATGTCAAATAGGTCATTAAAGCTAATTAATTTATCACACAAAAAGTATTAGGAAATTTTTAATACCTGTTTGCAGAAGATACATGTGTGCTAATTATGATGCTTAGGTTTTGCTAAATAGAGCGTAAAACCTGTTTGCCTTTGCGGTTATCAGCAGCCAAAACTTTCTAAGTGAATGATCTTAAAACAAGATAACGCATAATTTGTATCATTTACAGCAGGAAATATCTGGTGGCGAATTCTAGAAGACAAATATAAACAATTGAACAATTGTTAAGTGAAAAGCTTTTTTATTAATACTGCGATTGAACGAGTTTTCCTTTTAAGTTTCTCCAATGTACTCATGGTTAGACAAAAAAAGTGGTGGGCATTACCACGTAATGCAAAATGATCTAAATATTTTTGCATTTAAGACTTTTTTGTTCTTTAAAATCACTTGTTTTATTTTCAATATTGCAACCCGATACCAATATAGTCACACTGGTGACACAAGAGAACATTATTAATCAGGCTCAAAAACGAACAATCAACTCAAACATGTAATACGAATGTACGCATGTGGGTATCCCGGATATAAACATATTGTATTTATTTATTTTTTGTGTTTTATAAAAACTAGTTTGAATTACGATATTTCTCTCTCCCTCTTTCTTGCTTTCTTTAAACGGTCGAAAGGAAATTAAAGATCCTGTTTTTTTGCACAAGATTGGCAGAATTTAAACAAATCTATTCATGATTCTCATGGACATATTCAGCGCTTCTATAAAATTATATACATATGTATGTATGTACACACATATGTATGCATATCTTAATTAAAAACAAAAGCTTATTTAAATCTCTTGTCGCAGTAGTCACACTTTAAAATATTTTTGATTTGTATGTTTTCTAATACAAGAAACAAATGTAATTATTAAAATTAAATTTAGGGCTAAGACGTTTTAAAATTAAAATAGGAAATCCTATGCCCCACTAGTCACAGTCATTTAAATAAGAAATTGAAATAGTAATCGAAATAAATATTTTTTTAATTTTTTTATGTCATATATTTCTTTAATTTCTTTATATGTCCCACCGTTTAAACAATAAATTTTTAAATTTCTTTATATACATATGTATGTATGTATGTATCCCAATAGTCACATTTTTTATATTATTTGTAAAATTTTGCCAAAAGTGGCATGTCGAAAAAAAAATTATAATGAATTTGAAAAGATATTTAATATTTTAACAAAATTAATTTCAAATAAATTTTACTTTTGCACATTCTTGCTAACTACATACATACATATACATATATGTAAATTTTAAGCTTAATTTAATTTTTTTTTTTTTGAATTTGTACAAAAATACTTTTCCAAGAATAAATAAAATTTTGGTATTTACACTTATTCAGCATAAATTCCATAAATACAAAAGCACTACTCTAAAAGTTCCTTAAAAATGTTGTACGTTGAACGTGTGCATGTGCTGTGTCTATAAAACGAGAAATATAAATTGTAATAAAACCCAAAATTATTGCTTGAACAAACAAAATTTGACAATTTTTTTTATAATAAACCCAAAATACGAGTTTTAAATTTATGTATGTATATATACATGTATGTATGCATATACATATGTATATATTGTTGTTGTTTAAAATTGACAATAACCCATAAATAATAAAAGCCCATAAAAAAGTATGTCCTCTGGCAAATATTTGGAATTGAAATATGATGAAATAATTAAATAATAATTTATTTTATACTATCTATGTATATTCCTTTTGGTTTTTGCTTCGAAGAGATGCAAACAACACTTGTTCATTATTGTATTATGTGAAACTGAACCGGAACTTTAGTATAATTGTTAAAACGCAACCCAGCAAACATTTTTAAGTGTCTGTCACTTGATGTGTAGTTCCGAAAACGTTCATCAACATTTGGAACCGCCGAAAGCTGATTAAAAGCAAAATAACGGATCATTAAAATTCATAAATAGTCTCCCAATTAGTTTTATTTCCTTTTAAGCTACTGCTACTAAAACTTTCAACCCAAACACTTATACAACAATTTTTTTTTTAACTAATTTTCACAGGACAACTTGTTTTTTTTTTTCTTGAAATTGTATGTTGAAAACAATCAATTTCGTTAATAAGGACCAAAAGTTAAATCAAACCTTAAAAAATTATTGAGTTGTACTTGTTGGGGCAGAAATTAAAGTTAAATGTTCTAAGAAAAATAGACTAAGCACGTGCTAAAAATGGGCAACAGTTATCTAAGTTCTTTTTATATTTAATTACCAGAATACTTAAACTAAATTTTCTTTGATTTATTTTTATATACGAGTACTATTCAATTGAAGCCTTCTCAATTCCAACAGCGAATTATAAATCCTTTATAGTTGATTTATTGTACTATTTGTTTGATGGGTTGCTATAAAAAGTATTAACAAAGAAAAAAAAACAAATATGAACAACAGCAACTATTTCCAAAATGTTAATTATATAATGGTTTTGCAATAACTTGGTTTTTACTTTTTTAAAATTATTTTTTCTAAGCCAGATACACACACACACACACACACATCCATTTACAAACTTATCCATTTTCTAGACTTTTTTTGTTTAATAAGTCGTGTTTGATTATTTAAACAACAACAAAAAACGTTAATAAAACTTTTTCCAGTTTAAGCTTTTTTATCGTTAAAAAATCGAAACCTTTCAAAAGCTTTACAAAATTGCAATTAAAACTGAAGCTTTCAAATTTATTAGGTAAGAGGAAGTGTCACAATATGGGCATTTAATGTAGATGTTGTGTGTGTCTGTGATTACGAGTATTAAGCAGGTAACATGGTATATTTTGTAAATGTGAAATTTTAAATTAAAAACGGTTTAATAAAATAAAATTTATTATATCCGCTCTTTAAGGAACGTTTTTTGGAACTCTATTTGTATTTAAAAGAATTTTTATTAGAGAGCGGGGGACTTTAAAATTTTGACGGAAAGAAATTTTATATAAAGAATTGTCAACACTTCTATTTAAACCAGAATCTTCAAACTTGTTGTGTAATAGTTTTTTTAAAAGGCAGGACTGGTGGGCTTAAAACAACAAGTTGTTTTTAGAAGTATTATTCAAATATATTAATTTTATAAATCAAATAATATTCTTTCTGGTTAACATAAAGTTGCATTTTTCTGATTTCAGCTCTCATTCTTTTGCCAAAACTTATTTACTACCATCGTGTAAAACTCCGCGCTGGCTAATATTAAGCACAATTGGTAAGTTTTCATTTCACAAGTAGCATTCAAGATAAATTTTTAAAGCCAAAAACGTTTGGAACTTCTTATTTCTCGTGTTTTTGAAAGTTAAACATTTTATTCTATGTTTTTAATATATTAAAATTCTGGTGTTGGATCTACTTGCCTTTTAGTTTTTAACAACAAACTTTGTATTGAATTTATTATTTTTACACATGGAACTCACAACGCAGGGTCTGCAGAAACGCGCAAGAATTACACCCAATATACGTAAATACACACACATCGGCAACACCGATGACCGTGTAAAGTTACCTTGAATGATTGAATGAATAATAATAGAAGGCTTGTGTAGAATGTACCTTCATATTGCGACTTTTTTTTTAGTCTTCGTGTCCAGTTTTACCACAAGTTCTGTCATCAAAGCTCAGAAACTTTTGGAATTTACAAGACCATCAGACCATCGTTCCTGTATTTCTCCACGATGATTGTTGCCCATTTGTCTAACTTTCCAGTGACCAGACTTCTTTTGAAGCCAAAGGATGGAGTCGATCGCCTCAGATCCCCTTGTTGGCGCAGATTTCTGCCATTTCGTTGTTTATACACCCTTCGTGTCCGGGCACCCACATCTGAGTAATTTGATTCCGAGTTGCTAGGCTATTATGCCTTCTCTGAAACTCCAATATAATCCTGTAACTTAATTCAAGAAATGCACTAGTTGCGTTTATTTGCACGCCATCTGCCAACCTAAACTCAAAGCTTGCCCTGACTGACTGATATCATTACTCTGCACAGCTGAAGCATCATGCGTTCGGAAAGACATCCAGTCAAACCCATCCAGAATAGATACATACGTTGTCAAAAAATACGAAATTACTTTTTCTCTTAGCAAAGAAAGGGGGCTTTTATTGCGGGTTTTTTAGCTCACTGATGTAAGATTTTTTACCATTTGCTTTAATATCATCTACAGGTTGTTTTTCTTTTCTGCCTGTGTTTCTGTATAGACTGTGTTCACAGATTTAAATTTATGCTTTCAAGTTGTTATTTGGTAGACAGACTCTCTTGTCGTTGTGTGTTTCGTCTTAACGGTTAAAAAAAAAGAACAACTTCAATAAAAAAAGAAGAATTACAACTAATACAAGGTTAGTAAATTCTAATGAATTTGTAATAAGATCAAATACTCGTATATATTTTTGTTTATATGGAGATCATTTAATTAAATAAGTTTCCAATTGCAACATTATTTGATTTAAGATGTTTTTTTTTTGTGAACTTACATTTATTGTTTTTTTCTATACCATTTATGTATTTATTTTCGACTGCATTTGTAATACAAATGTAATTTAATATAAATGTGTTTTGAGTGCTGTAAATTGTTATGTTTTTTTATTTTATTATGAAATAATTTTTTTTTATTAAATTAAGGCTTCTTTTTTCATGTCTTTTGATTCTGTTTTACATGTTTGCTTAGATTCAGTATTGATTTCTAAGGCCATTTTGTTTGCAATTTATTTTCATGTTGCAAAAATTGCAAACTAATTTTGTTTTATTTTTTATTTTTTTTAAATATTTCTTTATTTGGTTTTCATTGTTTTGTTTGGGAAATTTACATACATACATATGTACGTATCAAAAACCAGACAATTTTGTATGCGATTTCCATATCAATTTTTCGGTCAATTTACTTGCTTGTGTTTCGTGTGTGTGGAAGATTTTCTTGAAAATTCAACGCTGTTTTGGAATCAAAATTGTGCTTTTTTAATTTGTATTGTCTTTGGTAAAGGGTTTTTTTTCAAAAGGGGCGGTTATACATACATGTGTTGAAATGGCAACGAACCAACTGTGCATGAAATAGTAACCATTTTGTTTTTTTGTTATTTGAAAATCCGATGCATTAGGTATGAAATATAATATCACTCTAATGTCCGCTGCGGCTTGTTATGGTGGCTCTAATCCGAGTATCATTTGGATATGCTGTTCGTTTAACTTTTTATGGTATTTTAGCATCAGTAACTCCATAATAAGAGTAAACAACAGTTTCGAAAGATGCCTCCGGGCTAAATATCGTTTTGAAAACGAGAAACGGGTAGCACTGCTGATTTTTAGCCCTTCTTCAATTACGTTATAGATTTTAAGTTGGCATTTAAGCACAAGCATTTTTTTGCATTTTTTACTTATAATTGTTAAACTTTTAATGAATTTTTATATTGTCGAAGACTTTGTTGGCTGCTTTGTAATGCACATTTGCCACACAAAGTTTGTTAGAGGTTAAAGATTTATGTGCATTTATTTCATGGCTATAAACTAAAATCTTTAAAAAATCTCCTGAACTTAATTTGAAATGTTTTTAATTTGTTTGGGTGTGTGTGTGTCGGGGTTTGTTTATTTTCATTTAAAGCCAACTCCATATTTGTTTGGAAACTTTGAATGAACGACCGACCACAATTTGAAATGCTTTTAATTAGTTTTATGTTTAAATGTCTGATTTAAAATTGCTGTTTATCAAATACGAGTATTTGGCAAAAGTAGTATTTTTAATTGTTTAACTTAAAGGAACACAACAAAATACATACATATGTAAATAGAATTTGAATATCGTCAGGGAAAATAACTGCCATTTAATTTTTCAAATGAAAGTCAAAGTAGCACAAAATTGCCAAACATGTATGTATGTATGTATGTACTGACAGTGGGAAGCAAAACAGTGTACTTGTTCTCAGAATTTCAAAGGTAAATTTCAAAGCAAAGCCAATAATAAAGAAAAGTCAATAATAAATTTTATGTATTTAACATAAAGTACATTCCAATAAACACATCGCTAACTTACTTACAAAAGGCCCTAACTCAGTTTTCTTTCAAAGTTTAGCTTTTCTACTTATTTAAATACAAAATCTTTTAATTTATCATAAAAGAACTGAGTTATTTAGGGCTTTCAATATTAAGATAAGGATATATAGGGTGTTTTTTTTTAGAGGTATAGAACTTCGAATTGAAATAAAACACAAGAAAATCGTTTTAATGTCCATCAATTTGGCTTTATTGGAAGGATAATTTTATGCCACTAATGTTTAAATATGATTTCGGGCATGTGGCCGCCGCGGCCACATTCGGGTCCTCTTCAACACTTTGCTCTACAGTGGCAATTGTTTCTTCGGTGCGCACTGTTCGACGTCTCTGCGGATGCGTATTATCACATAGAGTAAACGTAGTGCGAAAACGATCCATGGTTAACCGAATTAATTGCTCTGATGACCATAAAATGGACGGAGCTTGCGGTAAACTTCGCGAACTGAACCATTATTTTCGAAATAAATTTGCACGATTTGCAAGCGTTGTTCTTTTGTCAACCTGTTCATGATGAAATGGCAAACCAAACTAAATATTAATCACTTGACAGCTGACAAAATGGCCGCCAGTTAAAAAAGTGATGCCAACTTAAAGTTCTATACCTCAATAAAAAACACCCTATATAAAGATTTTCTAATACGAAATTATAAAATTTATTTATAATTAATTTATACATTTGACTATATTATTGGTATAATATATAAGTTATAAAAGTGTATAAAAAAATCAAAAAAAAATTAAACCACTATTCTGAATATTGTCGCCACAAAACAAACCCTTTGGCTATTTTTTCATTATTTTATTTTATAATTTTTTTTAAAAATGTACAACTTAGTTTTTATTTCACTAGCTTCTTCCTAACATCTTCTGATCAACTTAACTTCAAGTTAAAGATTAAAGGCTTAAGTATAGTTTTTCAAAAAAAAAAAATTTGTAGAAATTTGCAGATTTTTCAGGAAATTTCTCAACGTGACAACATTGCATTTTCCCATCAATGACCGTTCACGGGGGTTTCCGTTTATGCGTGTAACTTAATACTGTTTATAGTATTTTCTATTTACATATTTCAATGAAATTAAAAGCTTCGTCTGCTATTTTGTCTTTTATTTAATTAGTAAAAGTTTTAGTGACACGTGTGAAAAATATGTCTTGTCAAAAGGGTTGCCGTTAAAAAAAGAAACTTCGTGCGAACAAAATTAATAAGAATTTTTTCCCCCTTTTTGCAAGGAATTCCTGATGTTGTGTAAATGTAACTTTTGTTCTTCACACAATGTACGCACACGATTTGTATATGTATGTAAGTGTGAATATGCGTATCCTTAGCACATTTTGTTTTAAACTTTTTTAGATTTTCATTGCACTAGTAACATATTTAATAGCCATTCAAGAAATTGTCTCTTAGAGCAAAACTCTTAAACTTTCTATGAAACCAAATTCGACTTGTACACGTGTTGACCGACACAAAGACTATGTTCTAAATATGATCTAAATTCGACTTCCATGTAAAAAATATTTGATGGCAAAAATCAACAAAAAAAAAGCAAAAAACCCTCTTAAATCGTAATCAACTAACGAATCAGTTGCATGTCAAAATTTTGTTTATCAAAACTTATCTTAAACTAAAATCCAGCTTAAACTCAAGAGCAGTAAATTACTAAAGGTATTATTTCACATTGACACAAGTGCCCAGAGCTGTCAAAATATTTTATAGAGTGATGAAAATCTTAACGAGTAAAAGTTCAAAGTGTATTAATTTTCCATTCTATTTGCATCGACAAAAATTATTTTTAAATAGAAAATGGCGCTAAGATATAAAAAAATCATTTAAAATTAAAAATTGGTAGGGGAATTTTTAGACCTTTTTCTTTTTGCATTTGAATATTTTTCACGGGATGTCATTTACAAGTCAGTCAATTTCCTCAATGTCATTTAGAAAAAAGATTTTTTTTTTTTTTTTTTTTTTAATACTGTTTTATTTACGATCTATTTTACAATTAAAATAATAAGCAAATTTCATGACTCTTAAATAACAACATAACATATATTGAGTTTCCTAAAACCCAAAAACAAAATAAATACAAGAAGAATTTACTTTTTAATTAAAATACAGAGTAACGAATTTTAACTTTTTCTATTTTCGGAAGGGAAGGTCAAGTACATGAAGTCTTTTAAGTCTTTGGATTTCATTGCTATCATCTAAAAGACTGATTGCTAACACGTTGGAATGATTGCTTAGTCTATTTAGGTATCTCTCGCTGAAGTTATTTATTTCGTCTTTGACCAATAAAATTCGAAGATCTTTGTGTATATTTTTGTTGGTCATAAACCAAGGCGCATTTGCTAAAAGTCTTAGGGTTTTTGACTGGTACCTCTGTAGTATCTCAACGTTAGAATTACTTGTAGTTCCCCACAGCTGGATGCCATATGTCCATATCGGTTTAAGTATTGTTTTGTAAAGCAGAATCTTGTTTTCTAAGCTTAAGCTTGATCTTGGGCCCAATAACCAAAACATTTTTCTTGTTATTAAATTAAGTTGCTTACGTTTCTTTTTGACATGTTCTTTCCAAGTTAGTCTTCGATCGAGATGAAGCCCTAAATATTTTACAGTATTGCAACTTGGTATAATTGTACCATTTAGGTAAACAGGCGAGCAATCATTTTTTCTTAGGGTAAATGTAACATGGACAGACTTTGAATTATTAACTTTAATGTTCCATTTTTGAAGCCAATCTTGAAGAAGATTCAATTGATTTTGCAGCAACTCGGAAGCTATTACCGGTGATTCATTGGCGGCTAATAAAGCAGTATCATCTGCGTATGTAGCAGTAGTTATGTTTTCAATTGTAGGCATATCTGCTGTAAAAATTGTGTACAATACTGGACCCAGAACACTGCCTTGTGGAATACCTGCATTAATGCAGCCGAAACTTGAATAATTTTCATTTATGCTCACAAAAAAGGATCTTCCCTGTATATATGCTTTAAGAAGCAAATAAAATGGCGCTGGGATAAGGGTTTTCAATTTATATAAAAGTCCATTGTGCCAGACTCTGTCAAAAGCTTGTTGCACATCTAAAAATACCGCAGAACAATACAATTTTTTTTCTAAGGCGTAAGAGATATTATTGACAATCCTATGACATTGTTCTGGCGTGCCATGCTTATGCCTAAAACCGAATTGGTAGTCTGGTATAATATTTTGCTCTTCTAAGATTGGCGTTAATCTCTTTAAAAATAGCCTTTCAAAAATTTTTGAAAAACTTGACAACAAACTGATTGGTCTATAGGAAGCAACGTTATTTTCGGGCTTATTTGGTTTTAGTACCATTATTATTTTTGCATATTTCCACTGCGACGGAAAATGGTTCAGCCTTAAAATAGAATTATAAATTGTTGTGAGAAAAACAATTCCTTTTTTTGGCAAAGATTTTAAAACCTTGGAATCAATATTATCGTAGCCAGGAGTTTTGGTATTATTCAATTTATCAATGGCTTTTTCTACTTCACCTGGGGATATCGATTTAATGGGGCGATCCATTTGACAAGGAACATCTAAAAAGTTCTCAACATCAGCCCTTACAATGGGACTGTTTAAAATAAATGGGTTGAATGTTGACTCTAAGTGTTCCTTAAAAGCATTAGCTTTGCTGGCGTGTGACCTACACCAGACACCGTTTAAATTTTTTATTGGTATGTTTCTTTTTATTGGCCGCTTTAAATATTTAGTTGCATTCCACAGCTTATGATCATTATTAGAAAAAAGATGAAATTTTTTTTATAAAATTAAATTTTGGCCTAAACAATTTTTAATATACATACATACATACAATTATTTATTTGTTCATAGAAAAATATTATGATAATTATTCATTATTTAGTGAATTGCATGATTGATTAAATCCAACAAACTCGACATATTAATCACAAATTTGGCTTAATTTTTTTTTTATTATTTTTATATTTCGCATATATTTTTTTACTCATAAATTGGCAGAAATCTAATATGAGAATAACTGAACAACAACAACAAAAATGCTTCAGAGCGATAACTAAGCGATGTATTTTATTTGGAATTAAACAACAACTCTAACAACGACAACAGGATAATTGCAATTATATTTTTTAGTGGTTTGCAACAGACTTTTCCGCTGTTTATTTTCTTTTTTTGTTTTCAATTTAATTGTGACATATTACAGATTCATGACATTATCCCTTTTTTACACATCGTCATTTAATCCGGTACAGTTTTCGTTTTCATATTAATGGCGCTAATTTATTTTAATTAAGCAGTATAATCATTTCTTAACAATATATTTTCATCAGTGCTTATGAAAAATACAAGTTTAACGTTTAGAGAATATAAAAAAGAGCATAAAATTAATCCAAGAAAATCCAATACTTTTTTTTTAATTTGTTTGCTACACTTTTGTGCAGGAACATTGTTCATAAGAAACCTGTAATACAATAGGAAATAGTAAAGGTATTCACAATGGATATTCACAAAATATTTGTATGTACATATGTATTTGCAATTGGTTATATATTTGTTCATATGCACTGGCAAAAAACTTGAGCACAAAGAAATAAATACAGAAACAAATCGTTTACAAACTATGAATGTCCTTAAGGCCGGTTCAGATTGCTACACTACTTTTAGAACTTCGAATGGATATTGTATGAAAGATATTTAATTAAACATTACATCTCGTTTTCACACTACAACAATTCAAAGCCGATGAAAAATATGTGCAGCAAATACACAGCAATCAACGGCGGCTGGACAGTCTCATGTAGGTGACGGTCGTGCCGGCCTTTAAAAATATTCCGCGCTTAAAGATATTGCTTTAAGCAAGAGAGAGTGAAATGAAATAAAACCAAATTACATTGAATAAAGCGAAATATTGTTTTATCATATGGCATTATAGAGTGATTAAATGCCTGCGACTGATTTTAGTCACAGCGGCCAAATGGGGCAGAGGCATGCAATAACATTATAGCCAGATTAAAAATGAATACATTTTCCATCGAAAATAATAAGCTAGATCGTATTTGTGAATTGAATTGTAAGAATTAATGAACGAGGCTGAGAAATCTCAAGGATAAGTGCGTGGAGGAACTGATACGAGGATTGCAAAAAATGCTGACTGGTACAAGTGTATTGTAGCCGATAATTTGAAGGGGACAAAATAGAAATTGATGAATAAATAAATATATTTGGCGATAAATCAAAGTTCACAATCCGTAACCACGATTATCGGCTTTATTCCTACATAGTATGCTGTCTCCCATGACACATCCAACTTTTCCAAACGTTTCTTTCTGTGGCCAACGTTTTAATAAAATACTAAATATAAAGCAAATGAAGGGAATTTGATTTTACCAATCATAATAATAACTGTAGAGTTTAATACCACTTTGCGTGAGGCACCCATTATCTTAAGAATATTACAATTTCAAGGAAAAAATTTTCGGTAAAAATTCATTAAAGTTATGGCATTTTACCTCAACAATAGTTTGAATATGCATGTTTGTACGTACATACATATGTAATGGATGAAGGCCAACAGCGGATACAATCTTTCGTCATTTGTCTTGCCTTTCTTAATGCGGTTTTTAATATTCATTCATATTGCAGACATTAATTGTATGTACATATTTTAATGTTTGTATGCAGCACAGCCTTAAGCACATGCAGCACAATAAGTAGATAATTATCTAGAACACGACGTCGTTTGCAATTCCAGTTGTTTCAATAATTTCATTGTTTTTTTCCGAGCTTTTTCGCGTATTGCTTAATAAATTAAAAGGTTTTGTATATTTATCAACTGTTTAATATTTGTGGTTCGAACGTTATTTCGTAGTTGATATAAACAGTAATTGATTTTTGTTTTAAACTTTTAAAAATAAAGAAAGGAAAAATACTTAAAATATTATGTTGTCTTATCTGGGTTTTTGCTTTTTTTTTACTTTCGCAAATTATATTAAGTTTTGTGGTTTAGATAAAATTTGATAAACATTTTTAAGTAGATTAATTCAGCTATAATTTCACTTTAACTTAACGGCAGTGAAAACTAAAAGCTGCGAATATTTTAATTAACAAAAATTAAAGCAAAGTTCAAGGTTGCTATAAAAGGAAAGTTGTGGTTCAATATACAAGAGTTTATATAATAATCTTATCTCTATATATAAAGCACAAAAAACAAAGCATATTCAACAACATAATTCACTCAATAATTTAATAAATTGTTTCAGTACTAACCTGTGAAGGAATTTGCGGATTCAAACCACCAAAAAGTAGATGTTAAACGGAAATGGTAATTTTTTTCCAGGCAAAAAATATTTTAAGTAATTTTTTTTTGTCTAACAAAAAAAACCTTGCTGTCTTTCAATACGTGTAGGAAAATTTCGCAAAGCCTTTCCTGTATTTGTAGGCAGCCGTTTTCAACTTTTGTGCATTTTTTTATACATATTAAGTTGCCCTTAAAAAAAACATTAAGGAACTTTGGTTGCGGATTTAGTACGAAATAATATTGTTTTGTCAGTTCCATTTCAGCTGTAGCGTGACGTGAGAATATTTTCAAGTCTCTGCCTTCTTGCCTGCCAACACCACCACCATCATCTCAAAAGGTTGTTTTTTGTTAATCTTTTACTGTCAGGAAAACATACAATAATAAAACTTTTTACTCGTAACAACTTATGCAAATCTAATTTAAGAGAATTCAAGTAAAGTTGTTGCTTTTTTTTGCAATAATGAAATTTTTACTTCTTTGTTACAAATGAAATGAAATTTAAATTAAATAAAAGAACCCCAATTTTAGAGTTCAGTTTTTTGATTTAAGCAAAAACTTTCAAAAATAAGAGAGTCTGGAACTTAAAGTGGTGTCTACTTAAAGTAGATAATAGTGAGCTACTTTATTCTTTTTAGTCTTCATATTGTAAAATTTGTATTTAATAATATTTAACATTAATTTGTTTTGTTGCACATATTTCTTTAACAAACATTTTTTCAACTTAATGTGAACCATACCTGCGCTTTAGTATGAAAAATTCTTTTTAAGTTTTCGATTGGTAGACCGTGGCAAACATACATACATATTTAATATAAGTTCTCTAAACAATTTTTGTTATATATTTTTTCTTTTTACCGCACGTTCTTTCTGTTCCATATTCACTTTGACCTGGTTTGAGATGAAATGTTTTTAAGGCCCTAAAGTAAAAAAAAGAACGAACAAAGTTACAAACAAAAGCGGTTTGTGTTTTAAGTTTACTATTTTACATTCATAAGCACGTCTAATGACTTTAAAGATTAATTATATATTTTGGTTTTTCTTCTGTTAATAGTGAAACAGACCTTTCGAATTAAAAAAACACTCAATTTCTTTGTTGTATTGAACTACAACTATTCAGTATTTACTTCTGTTGAATCGTTTTAAATTTGATATTTGTTAAAAACATAACGGCCTTCCACCCTATAGTTACAAGGTTGAAACCCGCTTTCGAGATTACAGCGAGACCATGATTATCCGGTCGGTAACTATTTGAAGTTTTTTTTTTGGCATTTTCTTGATTAACTTTTACTTCTCAAGTTTCTAAATTAAACTGGATTTAACACAGTGATTATACGCTCACCGTGTGCATACACGAATCGCATTCATGTACTTGTGTAATCAAAAATAAAAAAAAAATTAAAAAATCCATTTATAGGAAAACAAATTATTAACTTCTTGCCCACCCACCGTATTTATGCACGTTCTTTTGCCTAGTTCGTCTATCACTCGCATTAATGATCAGTTGGGTGTAGAATTCAGCATAAGATCTGAAAAAGAAGAACACCACCATAGCACTAGCGATGCAGTGCTAATTCAACACCGTTATTTTCTTATGGATGTGTTCCCCAATAGTTTATTGATTTCATGTTTGTTTGTTTGTCTTCATTTCACTCACACCTGGTACATATTTACACACACACACACACACATACAGATCGTTATGACAGAAAATCAAATTGATATGTACATTCATACACGCGTATGTACATAACTTTGTAAGTACATACATACATATATCCTTAAGAAAATGTTTACAAAGAATGAAGTTGATTTAATCTCAAGCACAATTCTGGGAAAAAATTTCTAGTTTTCTTTCAGAGTTTCTGATAATATTTTACAAAAGCTGCTATCAGAAGAATTAAAAAAACACCATATACATACATATGTATATGTGTGTATTTCCAGCAAATTATATAAAAGATGGAAGTTTTAAATTTGTCTACGAAAAGGAAAAAGTGGTTGGTCGTTACATGAAAATATGTATTGGGTGTTTCCTGTAGACCGATAAATGTTGGCTTTTAGGTGGTCAATAATTGCTGGTTTATTATCATATACCAGGGATTTTACGTACTCCCCTAAAAACTAACTCAGTTCAAAAGTGCGTACAAGGTGTCCAATGCTCGAGACGATTTCTGGATATAAATAATACAGTCACTATACTTGTGCCTCAACCAAATGCTGCTTTCAGGCGCTGTACAACAGGTTGCGGTGTCTTGTTGGAATCATTTCTAATCCTAATGACAAAAACATTACGATTCATTGTTCTGCACAGCGGAGACAATGGTACCGGGTTACGTATTTAAAGGCAAGTGGATCGCTGACGCCTTTGACTTATTGTATAAGCCACATCAAACAGTGGTTTTTGAATATAGTGGAGTTTCCTGGGGATTGTGCTCTATTCAAAAATTACAACTCGTCCTGCTTACCTATCCGTTAAGCCAGAAATAAGCTTCAGGTTAAAAAATCTGGTTCAATTTCCATTCACTGAATACACGACGCAATTGATAGTGCGCTGGCTTTAGTTATGGCACCAGTTGCATCTTATATGTATGAGGATGTAGGCCAGTATATTTCGAAGTGCGAACATAACACGGATTTTGTAAACAAATTTACACGATTTATAAATGTTGGTTCGATGTAATTTTTTGCATGCGGATTTATACAAGTATTCTAAAAAAAAATCAAACCCACTAAATTAGTATGGCAGATAGTTTAACAATTATCCCTATCGGAAGTTATACACCTGCAAAAGAACACCCGATACATGCAAATACTTAAGTGCATACTATACGTATGTATATATGTATGTACATATTTTATACTCCGTCTTTGTAAGCATTTTCTGGTTGCTTTTTATATTTTTTAATTGTTCTTTGAGTATTTATAACTAAAGCTTTGAAATGAACTGAAATTGTAAAAATTATTTTCATTTCAAAAAAAATATTTTCTTAATTTATATTATTCTACGACTTATGTAAAGCTATTTATAAGTTGCACAATAACATTTCAGAAGTGTTTGCAGCTTCTCAAAGCATCTGTTCACATTGATTATGTGCAATTAGTTTACTTTTTATTTATGAAATCCTAATTCAGTTTATCAAAAATTCAAAATTTATAGAAGAGAAATGTTCTTAGAATAGAAATAACTTAAAAAAAAAATCTTTAACTTCACAGAATCGTTCCAGGGAATTAAATTAATCAACTGATATAGCAATATACATACATACATATGTATGTACATATACGAGTATATATGTATTTGTGTATGTACATACAAACATAGTATATCATATTGATAGATCAATTGATTTGTCTTGTTTTTTTTTTTTTTTGACTTCCCAGCCTTTTTCTGTTCTTACTTGTCATATGCATGACGTTTTATGTTCGCAAAAATTGTCAACCTGTAATTATTGCTAATATTTTTTATCGACGCTAAAGAAATTGAAGCCCTCTTCCAAACGCTCGGAAGCCCAAACAGTTTTATTATTTTATCAGTCGTGTAAATTTTCATGGCGCTTTGATACCATCAACTATACAATATCCACCAAAAGAACATGGCGTTCACAGGACGCAAACTGAAAACACCCCTTACTACTGTGTTTTCATTGAAATAGTTGTAAAAAAGTCTGCGTTGCTCAACAGAAAATGTACATATAAAAATGGAGAATACGTACTATGATCTGTATTATCGCTAGAGTTGAATTGTATGCTACTGAAAATGGTAATGCAGTCTGATAAAATGAAAGCACTGATCACAAAAAGTAATAATGCAGAGCACAACTGTAATTGCAGCTTTACTGCATTTCTGGCAAATGTAAATTTGTGGTTGCCGTTTTAACAGCTGAACATAGACTTGCCAACGGTTTCATATGAAAATTGAAGGTTTTCACATACGAATCGAGAAACTAATTCGTGTAATTTTGACACACTAGGCGTCAAATATGTTATAATCTTTATTGTGTATACTTGTATTATCATTGCATGTACTGCGGATATTGCCCAAAATACCTTACTGGGCCGACCATATGTATTGAAGTCGATAAAATAGAAGTGAAATAAAAACCATCATATAATATAAATCTATTAAATGTATTAAAATTTTATTCAAACGTTTAAAATACAATTTATTATGATCCGAAAGAACCACTTTTGATTTTTATTTGTCAAAAAGAATTTGATTTAAGTGTCGGTCACTTTTGCACTGTAGGTGGTCCTTTGCCGAGGTAGAATTCAATCAAAATTTTCAGCTTGTTGCCATCCAAGGAATGAATTGTTCTAAATGGATTTCTTAAGAAAATTGATTCTTCACAGACCCCAAAGAAAACAAGCAAGAGAAGCACGTTTTAGACAAGCGCTGCAAGGTCAGATACGATGCTCACCAAATCTGTTTCTCAACAAAGACACTGTTTCTTGCGTTGATTGCGCTGTGGCAACGTCAAAGGCTGCAATATTTTCAATATCAATATTCATATTCATAATTTTATTTATTCTTCTAACACCCAAAAACGTCCCTGAATTCATAAGTATTAATTAAACACATTAAATTGCATTTGATTAGTAAATAAGCCGACAAATCGTCTATGAATACTGTTATTAAATATGTGTCTACATTAATCTTGTTAAGTCGATTATGCATGCAAGATTGTTGAATTTACATAACATCACAGAGTTATATGAACAAGCAGATATGAATTACGATTAAACTGGCATGTTTTGAAAAACGTGATTGACATTAAATTCCTTTTTTCCTTCCCCTTATTTTGAGTACCTAAAAAGGAATTAGCGCGATTAGTGCAATTTGGCGGTAGTGAAGTGAATAGCAAACTAGCCTTTAAAAGTTTTTGTTATTATACTGTATGCTTTGAGGTTTATTTTAAATTATATACTTTATATATGTATATAAAGAGCCAGTAGTTCAACCATCGATTTATAGCTTAAAGGTGGTTTAAATTTGTATTCACGTGTCTATGGATTAAAACTAAAATGCTCGAAACGAAACTAGTTTTGATTTGAACTTCATTTAACCGCCTTTTGGGGCAGTAACAGAACATTATGGCTGTTATAAGTACCTGTACAGAATGGGTATATATTTAACACAAACACTTGTCGATTCTGTAGTGCATAGGACGAATCAATGGACATCCTTGATTACCAATTGCATGCCTATAATATTGGTGAACAAGTCTTACCTAATTCTTCCGTTAAAGCGGCTAGTCCGGTTTCTGGAGCTATTAACTCATTTAAGGAGAAGGGTAAGCGGCAATACATCAAAAATTGTCGCAGAGCAAAGTAACATTGTGAGCCAAACCCCCGCTATTCATTCACAGTTTCAACGTGCTGCTTTGGACGACTAATTTTAAAGAACAACTTGGCGGACCAAAGGCATTTTATATTTTATTAAAGTTTAGTTAATAAAAATATACAATCCCAAAAACTGTCTGCAAAAGTAATAGTTTTTAACAATAAACTAATTAAAGAATTCATTATTTATTTATCTGCAATAAGAGGACAATAAGTATTCAAGCCTTAAATCGTATTGCCAGAGTTTATTGTACAATGCAATACGTTACAATATAAACCATTTTGTAGATTTTGTTCCGTTTTCTCTAAAGTTTGGTGGGCTTGGCTATTCCATTTATCATCCTTTACCAGTTTAAGCGCCATGCAATGAATAACTATTGATTTTCCATTCATTCCAGCTGCTTATTTATGCTAAATAGTAATTTCAAAGTGATAGCACCATTGTCGCCAAATGCTCGCACATTTGGAAAGAAAAACTTTTAGCATTTTGCTGTATACTCGTATACTAAAGGGAAACTTTTGTTGGTTTGTTGTCTACAAACTGCAAAAAATGCTTACCTCTTATTGTGTACGTTTTTCTCACAAAAATAATAGTTTTGTTTTTAATGTCTTGTTTTATCTTCGCATTGAAAATGTATGTATACAGGGTTTCAAAACCACAATTTTACCTGCCGCCACAACATTCACATCAACATACCGACGATGCAGCATCATTGAACTTGACTTTTTCAAGGCACTGTGCACTGCAAGGCTCTGAAGGGTATTTGTTGGAATACATGGGTAGTGGGAGAGATGCAAATGATATGTGTAAAATACTTGATAAGCTTTTGACTGGTAAAATTGCATTCGGTGTCACAAACTTAACATGTGTAGTGAATCTTTAACAATGTATTTTCGTTTGTAAATGAGAACAATTAAATAGGTTTTTATTTTCATGTTAATTTCCTAAACTCAAAAGGGGACAGGAAAGAAATTCTTGTTTTTGGAATGGATGATTTGTTCTGTCTTTTTTCCTTCCATACAAAAATAACCATGTTTTGTAAATTTACCAGATCATAACAGTGGAATGGTATTGCAAACTGTTTTGTTTTGTCTGGCAATATTTTAATTTTAATTAATCAACGGCACTCCATGATATGTTATTTCTGATTTTCCTTAAAAAAATAAAATTCCGTGTTTCATGAATTTCGTGGTTTCTGTTGTTGGTAATGAAGCGAGTTCTGCGCATTGAACAACTTACGTGCATAAATCATTTTATAATCAGCTTTTCGATTTTTTTTTGTATGCGCCCATGTGAACACAAAATTATAGAGTAAACCGAATACAAGTGTATTTTCAAAATGTAAATACATGGACTCCATTTATGATTCGATTATGGATGGGAACTGAATTACAGTTGAGTTGTCAGGCACTGAAAATGATACTGCAGACAGGCAATAGATTGGTAATACCGACCGGCATTGTAGTTGTTGCCAGAAACTGTACAATGCCGACAATTGCCACATTTGTTATTTCTAATGAAGCCATAATGAATTTAACTGATTTCACAGTATTTCTCCTTGACTTTATTGACGCTTGCTGAAGCTCATGAATACTTTAGAGTTAAAATTTTTTTCGGTATTTAATCGATCTAAATGGGTTAAACGTTGTGGCCAATTGAAATCGCCAAATCAGCCTATAACACTATTAACGAACTGAGTGCTTACTGAATATAAGGAGAATAAATCGTTACTTTTTGACTTTCATATTTAAATCGCCAAATTTCACATTAAAGTTTAAACCTTCTTTTAAAAACTATATAAACATTACTTCTATTATTTAGATTTATTGATAAAGTTTGTATTAATTAGCTTTTCTGTTTCTTTTATTGTGTTAAAAGAATTAATAGTCCATTAAAAACAACATCTTTTGCACGCCATGTGGATGGGAGCCGCTTTATTATATCCTAAAGTGTGCGTTTAATTAGTAACAGTGAGAGAAAAATGTTCCTAATCCAGATGTTAAACTTTAAAATTAGTTTTTTGCTTGTTGAAAAGTTGTTTTGCATTTTAGGCGAAGATATAAATTAACTTGAATTCTTAGCGTAATTAAAAATTACTATTCGCTTGAATAACTCTTGTGAAAATAGTTTTTATTCAATAGTATTTTTAATGTCACATATTGAAATTCATATGCAAATTGTAATTAAATGCAATCAATTGTAACTTAAATAAATTTAAAAAAAAGAAAGTAAATAATTAATATGTTCCGTTTGTTTTTCTTACTTTTTAATTTCAGGAAATCAATTAAAACTGCAGCGTAAATACACAAGTTTTCCTTTAAATTATGGATCATTCACAGCATACACTGGAAAATCATGGTGAGTTAAAAAAATATTTGCACATACACAGATAACATAAAATATGAAATCGAAAATATTCGTTACTACAGGCGCTGCCTTCGACGTTGAAAAATATTGTGCGAAATTCAAAGTAGTTTTCCTCTGACGCAGTCTTTGAGCATGATTTCTGTTAGACAAATCGTGTGCAAGACAAATACCAAAATTCCGTAAAATTTTCGTTAATGAAAGGAAGCAAATGATATTCAAAAGTAACAAAAATATTGATTTAAAGCATAAAGCATATTTTTTCAAACCTAAAAGCTGTTATTGTAAGATATACATACATAATTTGGAGGCATTCTATTTAAAATTAAAAACAAAGTTCTGAACTAGTGGCCCAAAAGTTACTCTTCGTCTTATTTAAATGGCTGTACAACATGTTCTTCAAATATTAAGGGCTACTAAATGTTCACTATCGTACAATAGAGTACCCGAATGTATGTCATGCGTGCCAGGGATGCATTTTATACATATGTACATATTTTATTTGGTATAAAACACAATTTTTCCCCTTTGTTTTCTTAATTTTTCCCTTTTTTCATAATTAAAATTAAGGCGACTTCATAACAGGTGAAGTTGAAAGCACAGCTGATTAGTTTTTTATGTTTTAGTCTCCCTTAGATGTCACGAGTACATTCAAGAGTACATTTTTGTTTTAAATCCTAAAAAAACAAAATATATATGTATGTACATAGTATGAGCTTTGAGAGTTTAGCTGCTATGAGTTTGCCTTGATTAAAATATTACATTAAAGAAATCTATTTCATATTCAATAAAAGTATCATATACATACATGTTATGAAAATTAAAATTCTTTCATTCCATTGCAGACTTGTTATAGGTTTTATGTTTTTATTTTAATAATTTTGATTTGTTTAAAAAACTTAAAAATTATTGTAGCCGATCATTCAATGCATCAGCATGAAATACATGGTGTTGATCACGCCACAATGGATCATTCTGCTATAATGTCAGCCACAACAACAACAGAAATGCCCGCCGATGTACACATACACCATGACACAAACAGTGGGTACCACAATCATGCACCAGCCACCAGTCATGGTGACAGCATGCTGCATCATGCCATGTCAATGTCTGTAAGTCTTTGAGATTTTTGTGTGGAAATTCGAAAAGAGAGAAACAATTGGCTTGAACTCAATTATGAATATACATACATATCTACATATATTTTTATAGTTCCATTTTGGTTACACTGAAACTATTTTGTTCGACTGGTGGAAAATTGACAGTGTCGGCGGCTTATTGGGCTCCATGTTGGCTATATTCATAATGGCTCTTTTATACGAAGGACTTAAATACTATCGGGAGTTTTTGTTTTGGAAAACCTACAATCTATTAGAATATCGTCCGGTTACTGGTCCCCAATCCAATCCCGAAGCTGGCCAACGTCCACAACCACAACCCACTGCTACCCCCGTTCAGTAAGTTTAAGTTTATTATCAATTTTTTTTACAGGAGTTTTGTTATAATTTTTTTTGCAATTTTAATGTTAATTTTGTATATGTTTTTGTGTTTCTTTTTCTCTTTTTAAAACAAACAAAAAAAAACTTTTTTCTCTTGTATTTCTCTTGTCCCCATGCCACCACCTACCATCCGCTTATTTTTCATCCTACATTATACAAAAAATTTGTTTCTCATCTGTAATTATTACAACTCTAGATATGTTGGAGAAGTCATACATAAGCAACCGTAAGTAGTACTTCATGCGTACACTGTACATACACCTTATGAAATTATTGTAGACTTAATATACATATATATGTATGTATGTATGTATGTATATATGTTTTTATGTTCATATTTTTAAAGAAAAAAGAAAATGATGCCGCGAACATTTGATGCAAATAAATTTACTTAATTGTGCTAAAAATGTTCTGGGTGGCATATTAAAAAATATGTTACTCGTATTTGTATTATCAGTTTTTTACAGTATAAATTAAAAATATTTATAAGTATATGTATATATATGTATATATGTATGTGTGTGTGTGCTTATGTAGGTTTTGCTATGTAAAAATATTATCGTAAACCAAACATTGTTTATATTTTGCTACCTTCATTATTAGGAGCATTCACAATCTATGTTGTATTGTCATAATGTCTTCTTGTACAAATATTGTTGTTTATTTGTGAAAATATGTAAATTTTTTGCTTTTGATGTCTGTGCTGAAGTTTTTCGATATTAATATATCTGCATATATGTGTGCTTATGTGTATATCAAACTTTTTAAATTATACACTTAAAATAGGATTAGACGCCGTGGCTCTATTCTGATCCGAAAGATTTTGATCTTTGCGAAAAATATGTATAATTCAAGTTTGCCACCCAAAAACGCTATAGGCGGTTTATGCGAAAGATTAAACTTTTGCTCTGTCAGGATACATACATATGTAGTTTCAGTTAGAGAGTCGAAACGCGAAATTAGGTATTTACCGAAAAAGATTTGTCAAAAGAGCCGTAACTTCGCGTGATGTGGGCGACGTTGCGGGGCGTGCGTCTCCATCACGGCACCTATTCATGGCTATTTTGTACCCAGTCTCAATTTAAAAGAAATATGGGCCAATGATTTCAATAGCTGGCAAACTACAGTAAACAGTACATTCTTAAGGATGTAATAACAGTTGGACAAATCTCTTGAAGTTCATCATCAGCTCCAATGCGGCAATTTAGTTTATTTTGTCAAGTATCAGTTTAACCAGACATATGACTTGTCACTGAACAAAATTCGATGCAAGAAATCGTGGGCCTTCATTGAACTATTGTACAACCATAATATCAAGTACATTGTAAATTCATACCAAGAGGCTCCATACGAAAGAACACAAGCATCTAGCAAATATTGGCAAAACGAACTTTCATTTTTTAACCAGACCGAAGAATTTAGTGTTAATTTAAAGCCAATTAAGATATCGAATATTATGCAGAGAAAAAATCATAGATTATATTTAAATATATTAAAAGAACTGTTTAGTTTGCTATAAAAAATACTATCTTCAAGCCACCAAACGATACCATGTGCTGCTCTTTCAGGTTTTCTTCTCACAGCAATTGTATCAGACTTACCACAAGAGCGATAATTCCTGTTTTATTTCCTTTCCAAGTGTCAGCAACAAGTGTTTTAGTTAAATATGTGTATATGTATGCATATGTATGTATGTGTGTGTTTTTGCGTGTTAGTATTTATTTTCTTTCAATCCTTATAGCATCACTATATTCACACCCCTATAAATATGCATGAACTTTTTATTGGAATTCTTTACAACTTAAAGTATGTGAATGCATGACTATAATTTAATGAATGTTTTGCCTTAGATCTGCCTTTTTGTGTGGGAAAAAATCGATTCCTTGAACATTAATTGTGCTATTACCATAGCATTTTCTGTTATTGTTAGGGGGTTTGTGCTGGGTGTAAAGAAACACCGTGGAACACTTTCAAAACTTTAAAATTTTTCTTTAAATAACTATGATTCCATGGAAATAACGTCAAATCGAATGTTGTTATCAACTAACCCGGGTTTGGCCCGTATAAAGGCTTTTTTTCTCTAAAACACTAAGCAAACAACTAACAACTATTAAATATTCTAAAGCTAGAAGTATATAAAACAATACTTTTTAAAGCTTTGCTTAACGTATTTTTTTTTGTTATTGTCACCTGCTTATTTATCAGAAGAACACAACACATTAAAAAATTCAAATTTAACCAGCTGTTTGGCGTAAACACAAACGCCTCAAAGTATTGTTTAAGCAACTCTGCAGACTTTTGACGCATTACGCGTTTTGTACTTTATGGAACGTTTAAAAATCCAATCTCCAGTACAGTTCTCCACTACGGATATCAGCTGTAGGTATCCTGGAAGACTCTTCTAAAGAAAATTTAATATTCCTTCCAACAAACTATCGCAGAATACATACATTTCATAGAATAAAAAAATTTCTCTTGACGTTTGCGGGGGCCTAAGTAATATGATCATTTAAGTGTATTGATCTTATTTATGACTTTTGTTTTAATACGGCGCGTATTCAGCTTTAGCTTTTTTTGTGGAAAATTAAACGTTAGAAAGTCCTGTTGTTGATTGTTTGTGCAGTCGGTAAAAATAAAAAGTAATTTGGACGCTTTCTCTCCTCTCGAATCCCTATATTTTCATTAAAAACAACTTTATTCAAATGGCAAACCCAACATCATGTGAAAAACAAGCATTTTCGTGAAAGAATTTTTCTATCTTTGAGTGCCCCTTTTTTGTGTTCAATGTGCAGATGTGTGTGTTTAATTCTTATTTATTATTTATTAATTATATGTACATACATATGTATATAGTTTTGTTTTGATCATATTTATAATACATTTACTAAATCAATAAATCTCTTTTCTCTATCGTTTTAATTTTCAGTCCCACCATGTTTTCCTTCAATCATTTCTTCCAAACATTTTTGCACATTGTGCAGGTCACCGTATCATTCCTGTTGATGTTGATTTTTATGACCTACAATGTTTGGCTGTGCATAGCGGTTGTTTTGGGCGCCGGCGTTGGTTATTTCTTGTTCTGTTGGAAGAAATCGGTGATTGTTGATGTCACCGAGCACTGTCACTAGCAATGTGCGATATGTGCTCGCTATATTGCATTGATCAATAAACATTTGTCATCAGCGATGGCCGTGCCAGCGGCAAAAAGGCCATTAATGTCAACCACAATAGAAACGGAAATGTCGATGAATGAAACTCACTCAAAAATTTATCATAAAAACACAAAAGCCAAGGAAACAAAAATATTCCGTAAATGTAATATGCAACCAAACCAACAACAACAACAACCGCAGCAACAGCCAGAGCAGCAGCCGCAGCAATTGCAATTTAAGAGACAAGAACTACTAGATTATAATTATCATGAATTTAAACTACAAAGAATTCCAAGAGTTCAAAATACAAACAATGCTGATAAAAATAGTGAAACAATTACTGGCGATGATAATATGGCCACAACTATAGCCGGAACAACAACAATGTCTTCTTATTATTTACCAAAAACTATAATTGTTTCAACTGTTAGAAATTCTAAAAAAAAGTTGGCGACAGTCAATGGTTGTGGCAACGTCGGTGCTAATTGCTCAAATTGTCGAAATATTAAAATTCTGTTAAGACTAAGTTTAAGATATTTTTATGATATAAACTGTGAATTTGTAAAAAATATTATATAAAAAATAACTACTATAAATAAATAAACAATGTAAAAGAAAAAAACATTTAAATGTAAAATATACAATTTAATAATTAAGTAAAATGCTTTTTAAAACAAAACAGAAAAAATGGTAATTTTCTCCTGCAAAAAAAAAACAAATAATTAATTTAAGATTTATACGTGTCAAAACTAAAATAACTCCATTTCAGTCTCCCTCTCAGTTTCGATGGGCACTTTTTCAAGATGTAGGATTTATAATTATTTTCCATATTTAGCAAATAACTGTCACATACATATACAACGAAAGTTGAGTTCTAAAGCTTTTTGCTTAGAAAAATTTTAAATCAAAAACTAACACATACATACATACATATGTACATATTTTCAAGACAAAATTCTAAATAAATAAAAATATTTAACTTTGAAAAGTTTTTAGTCCTACGCCGTAATTTTATGGTTCACAAAGCAACGCCGGAATTTAAATTCAAAACTCTTAACAAATTAAAAGAAAAGGTTTAAATTATTATTGTTTTCTACACAAACATAAACTATAAACACATATGTATGTATGTATCTAAGTATATAAACAATTTTACATAAAACAATTATTATTTTAAATTTGTTATTGTTTTCAATTTAAATTTTTTCGTTAGTTTGTGAATTATAAAATTAGCACCAAAGAGTTGATATATGAATTTAAAACTATTTGTAAAAACTTAAGCTCAGTTAAAAATCTATTCAAAACTTTATATACTTTTAAAATTTTCCTACTTCGACTGTTACAAAAATGTAATTGGTTTTTATATGAAACTTACATACACATATACATACATATGTATATCTTTTTATTTCGAATATACAATTTTATAAATCAAAAGAGCCTTAACAATAACACATTTTTTCATTTTTAAGTCCTCAAAACTTTCAATTAATTTCTTACATGTATACAAATCATATACTATAACAACAGCAAAAATTTATTGATTAATATATACATATGTAAATGTGTGTATATATGTATGTACCTATGACACAATCTAAGTTTTTTTTATTTGAAAAATAAACTGCTAACTAAAATTAAATTTGAACAAAAAAAAATTAACAAGAACAAAAAAAGGGAAGATTACAAGAAAAGCTTTATAAAGACTGCTGTTGTCTGTAAAGTAATATTTACAATGTATTTTAGGCATAATTGTAACTCAAGTAAATTGGAATTTTATACAGTTTAAACTCAAATTGTTATAAATATTTAATAATCTTATACTTAAAAGTTAAAATATAGTATATATAAAATAAATATATTGTTTTTTATTTGTTATTAACAAAAGCAAGTAAAGACTTTTTATTTATTGCTCTTTTACTACATGAGCATCCAAAAGGGGCAATGACTGATTGATTGAATGCTTCTTGTCCAGACGACAATGCGAATAAGTAACCTACACACACAAACTATACTAAATACTATGTGTGTATAATAATTTAGAAACAAAATTTTTTTGATATACATATGTATGTACATACATATAATTGCAACTCTTTCAGCAAAGCTGATTAACTTTTTGGCATCGCGGTGAGGGGAACATAAGATGAGTACAGACTTGCTTGTACTTTCAATTTGTTTTACTTTTTTATTAGTACTCGGCAAAGAGCATGAGTGTGCATAAATGTGTTTATACAAGCAATAAGAATTGCTGTGTATGAACAACAAAGCAACAATAAGAATTGAACATTTGTGACTTAGTTATTGAATATTTCAAAGAGCACATCAAAGTGCATATATGGATATGTACGTGTGTGTTTCCGCGGAAATTTTAACAATCTCGCTTTCAAAATGCAAAAGCAAATGATATTGTTATATATTAACTAAAATGTTGATATAATGATATATATAACAAATAAAAATATCTTTAACACTTGGCTGTTACCCACTGTATAACTACTTAAAGACAACTTATTACAACCAAGTTGCTGCCTCTCTGTTGTTTCATACCTCGCAGTACAACTCTGTTAGTTCTTTGTTAAATCAATTTTTTCAGCACAAGCGGCAGCAAAAACGTGTAAAATAACAAGGAATTTTATGAAATTAAGGAAAAAAAAGCCCTGACTTCTCATAAATAAAAATTAGTAATTAAAAAACTAAGACAAATAAATTGCCAAAATGGTAGACGCAGCACGTCAAATATTGGACGAATTGATGGGTAGAAATAGAAATTTACATCCATCAGAAGCTCCCAAGGTACTTATTTATTATACATACACCAATTGCGATACTATATACATATGAACAAACTTTGAAAATTCATATAATTCCCCTTTCTTGTTCTTGTTCCTTTTTCTCTTCTCTTAAAGGTTATAAACTGGGAAGATCCTGATGTAAGTTCAACGCCATTTTTTCAATATGACGGATGCAAAATTTAATATTTTTTTTATTTTAGTTATGCCAATATTATCTAGTGAAATTTTGTCCGCACGAGTTATTTGTTAATACGCGAGCTGATTTAGGACCTTGTGGTCGTATACACGACGAAGAAGCTAAACAAAAATATGCAGACGCCAGACCATCATCGCGCAAAAGGCAATTTGAAGATGAATTTTTATATTTTTGTAATTCTATGTTAAATGATGTTGATCGTAAAATACAGAAGGGTAGACAACGTTTGGCCTTAATGCAAAGGGACCAGCCAGCCCAATCACATGTTTCAAAGTACCGCGAACAACTGAACAATCTAAATGCACGTATCAAAAAATTGGTTGCCGAGGCCGAAGAAGCTGGCACACGAGGTGATGTGGATCAAGCACAAGACCTAATGATACTATGCGAACAGCTGAAAGAAGAAAAGGATAATTTGGTAGCACAATATGAAAGTGTAAACAAAGAAGCTAAGACAACTGTTCCACCAAGAGTGGAAAATGTCGAGGGAGCATCTGCTTCACCAAACAATAATGGTGTCGAAAATGACGAGAAATCCTCACACAGTGATGAAGACACAGCTGCAAGTTTAGCTGGTGATAAGAAGCTGAATGCCTGGATGCAAGATATGGGTCATATACCAGAAAAACAAATGGAGGTATGCGAAGTTTGTGGTGCTTTTCTAATTGTAGGAGATGCCCAACAGCGTATCGAGGATCATTTGATGGGTAAACAACACTTGGGTTATTCCAAGCTGCGTAAAGCTGTCGAAGAGATACATGAGCAACGTCAAAAGGAGCGCGAAACAGATGACCGTAGAAGGCGCGATGATCGTTCATCATCTCATCGTGGCTTTGAAATGGAAAGAAGACGGTAGGAAATCTCCAATAAGTTTTTGTACTCTAATTTTATAAAATCTCTTATATATTTTCAGTGATCGGGGACGCGAGTATCGTGCACGTTCCCGCGAACATGGCAGCAATCGACATCATGCCAGCGAAAGACACCGCCGTGAGTATCGAAATAAATAAAAATGATTTATATATATATGTATAAAACTTAGTAATTGTGCCTGCAGATCATCATAAATCGCATCATCGTCGCCGCTCCCATTCCCGCAGTCGCAGTTATCGCAGCAGTCATGATCGTTACAGTCGCAGCCGCAGTCGCAGCCGTTACTAAAATTTTAACCTCAGGAGCACTTTGCTGATCCAAACTTCCTTTAAATGATTATAAACATACAAGCCCAACCAGAGGTACACTTCCCTTTTCTTAATTAAAAAACAAAAAAAAAAACAAAAATGATTTGAAAAAATCATAAAAATCAATTTTAACAATACAATTTCAATAATCAAACCAGAAAAACAGAAAAGTCATAGCGATCTTCACAAAACAAGGTGAGTGGAAAACAGCTTTATATTTTATTGTTCCGTTTTTACACAACTAAATAATTCCTAGTAGATAATAGAAACAATAAAAAACATCAATGCGTTAAACAAGAAGTGCATGTTTAGGTGTGGTAGATATAAAGGACTATTTATTAAAATATTTCTTTGTATATTATTGCTATAAGTTTATAAGTGATCTTGAAACGATGTGAATTCATTTGTGTGGAAAATTCATTGAAAAAAAGAAGTAGAACTTTTTGCACAAGTTCAGTTTTCCTATACCTACAATATCAAAATTAAGACATTTGCAAGATGATTGATTGTTCAGTGCGCAGGAGGACTTTTAAAGCATTTGACGTTGACGTTCGTACACCAGGTATTCTTATTTTAAATGAAAAAAAAAATTAAACACAATTTTTTTTAGTTTTTTATACCATGTATAAATAACTTAATTAATTCTAAGTACACTTCAGGGTTAAAAAGTCAAATGAAAAGTCTATTGTAACTAACTGAACCGTATGGCTTAAAGTTTTGGGTTCCATGGGTTCCAGTAGATCTCGCTTCCCCTCTCACGAACAGGTATTTTTATTATACATCTTATTGTTTTCTGCAATTGAATTATTATTTTTAAAGGTTTACATGCCTCAAATATCTTTTTAAAATAACTAGCATTACACTGTCCAAAATGATTTTGATAACGAACAAAAACGTTATGCTCGCAATGCACCAGGTATTTGTCTAGAGATAAAGTTATGAAATCTTAAGTAAACTTTAGTTATAGATGTGTTTTTCTTATATCTGATGTCTGTATAAATGTGTAAGCTGCATTTTTCCAGTCAAAAGTTGTTGTTGAAAGATTACAGAGATGACCTTGTTCATCGTTTTTCCGCCCCCCCCTTGCGTATAAAAAAGAAAAGAAAAAAAAACAGAAAGAAATCAGTTCTAAATAAAGATATGTACGTACCGGCCACACTTGAAGGTAATTGATTGCTTAAAACGTATTTTAATATTTTCAAGCTTTACAAAACAACAGATTTTCGGCGTCAATTTAGTTATAATAATTTATAAATATGTATTGTTGTCTGAGGCTACAAAAAAAAAAAACAAAAACAGTTGCAAACAAACACACACAAATAAATATGCGATAAATAATAAAGACTTCTCTCAAAAAATACATTAGAGCCACTGTCAATACTTCAGCGCTTTGTAAAGGTAACACATTATATCAAAAATAATCATAGTAATAAGAAATTAAGTCTAAACATAATTGTACAAACAAACAAAAATACTCTATTATTCCGAACTAAGACATTTGTTAACAAATGACAAATGTGTGAAAAATGAAACAAAAAACTAACGCTTTATGATTTCCTAACCGGACTACCATATATAGACTTTGCTATTTCGACTGATGTTCAAATCATAAAGTTGATTTATTGGGTCTAATGGCTTTCAAGTTGAAACCTTTTTGAAGAGCTCAAAAGTAAAAAAGAAAGAATACTTACTGTCGGTTTATATAGACGAAATTTTCTTTACGATGCAGTGTTATAGGGTTAAGTTTTCCTTTCAAATGTTTCACATATACTAGTTGTCTAAACACTCAAAACTGGAAAGATGCCACTAAGAAGAGAACATGGCGAGAGAAACGAAAACTGTTTGCTCCTTAAAATTGTAGTCAGCTGTTTTCTGGAACGTACATTGCAACACACAGTTCAGGGAAAAGAATTGAATGCAAGTTCGTCTCAATTTTTAGAACAAAGTGTATTCGTAAAAAGATGTGAATACAATAAAACTTGATCTTGTAAACCAAGCCCAGCCAAGTATGTATTGAAAACTAGATGTTAGGAGACGTTCTGTCCAATGTCGTAACTGTTCTTATTACTATTGTAAAACTGGGTTTTTCACCTCAAATTCCATATATTGTAATGACTCGCCACCATTTAGTACAATTCTCTCTAGGGCCACACGCATAATGCAATCTCTACCAAACTATATTTAAAACTTGATATTTCTTCGCCCATTTTTCTTTTCTTTCAACACAAAAGTTCGTATTAATAACATTAACAGTTCCTAAGTTCAGCTCAATTGAAAGATATCAGGTTTGGCTGGTTCACCATATCGTATGTTTTCTTTATATCGAATTGGTTGTTAACTTCTTTGCAAAACTTTGCTCTTCGTATCCATTGTAAAATAAGTTTACTTTCATTTTTGTATTACACTTAGATGGAACGTGAACCTGTGTCTAAAATTTCGGGACATCTACCTGAAAATTACTGGGAAGATATTGTAGTTTTAAAATTTGGCCACAAGGTGTAACATTTTTAAGGGTCGACCATGTTAAAATTTTTCTTCACTTCGAATGGGCTTTTTCCTCCTTCTTAGTAGGCTTAAAAACAAGAAATATTCTTTTGTTCGAAAATATGGCACCGGTTACGAAATCTAACGAAAAATCAAACTACATTTCAACCAATTTAAAATATATTTTTGTTACATTTAATAACTTTTTATTCAATTGTTGTAAGATTCAAAAAAAAAACCAAAAACTCTCAAAGTAATTCAAACATCTAATACAATGTTATTATAATTTTAGCGGGTTAAACATCAAGGAACATCTGACCAACCAACCCCAACAGCCAACATAATAATTGCAGTCACATAAATCTGGAAAACAACTTGTCGTAAAACCATTAACACACACACATACAGAGTCGTCTCATTACAGGTAACTTTCAACCACGAACTGTATCAAGCTGAAGACCTTTTTCTTTTTTCCACAAATTAAAATAAAATATAGTGAGTGAAGAAACAACGAATTATACAGTTTATAATAAAATATATAGGATATGGAAATTGTGTGTCCTGCCGACAATCGCTGTTTCGGGAACGGAATAAAATCGCACCGCAGAAGAGGTGAATGCTTTTTTGTCTTCTTTTTACTTCTCTATTGTACATGTGTATCTACTGTTTTATTAGCTACTTTAATTTCATATTTTTATATCGATTGAAAGCAAAGAATATACATTAATCATAATTATGCTATTGAGATGGACGAAAACAAATAATTTTAATGTACAAACAACTTTTTAGCAAAAAACGAAAACAAACAACAAAACAACAACATTCTGAAACATAGTTCGTGTGTATTTAAAAGTTGTGTCCATCTGTTACCAAATTGGTTTAGTTGCCGCCAACAATATGTTATGTTTTTCTTCATTTGAAAGAAAGCTATATTTTGTTTATTAAAAATACATATTTTCTTTTTATATATCCACTCTTTTCGCTGAACAACAAACAAAACGATTCAATTTTGTTATTGAATAAAGTGAACTGCTCTGCTTAACACACATTTAATTTGTGGCCCATAATGTTCCAAAGAATATAATTTATTTTAGTTTCATACTTCATCTACTTAAATTTAATAATATGGATTATGTTTTTTTGAACTATGTATGTTTTCTTAGCCACGTCATCATCATCAAATCAACTTTCGTAATTCTTCCTCTTTTGCAACACAAATATTTTAACAACTTTGTTCAAAAAATATTTCTAAGAAAACATTTTTTTTTGCGATTTTTCACATTGGACAAAAAGCTTTCTTCTTTGGTAACCCAAATCACACACTTTGTTCATTTAACAACACAACAGTTTTAAACATTTTGTTAGATAATCTAAAAAGAGAAATTATAAACTAACAAAATCTCACATTTAAATAACGATAAGATATTTATATAACTCCTAATTTTAAGATTCATTTGCAAATAAATATTATAAAGTCAATATAAAAATATATATTGGACTTTGAAATTAAAATTTATTTTAACAAAAAAAAGTTGTTTCTTTGGGGGATAAGAAAATCTTAATTTTAAAGAAATTCGTTTACATGTCATTTATTGCCTGAAAAACAAAGCATACTTTTAGGCTGCATGCATATATAATTGGATGTTGTACGCGTTCCTTTCTTAAGTCTTCAACTTTGACTTGCAAGTGTAAAATTGAAAGACTTAAGAGCCAAACTCGAAAATCATCAGAGTTATTTTTGAAGATAAAATAACCTGCAGTTTTAACAAATTGTTAGAAAACTTATGAACAGTAAATAAATTAGAAATAAATTTAATATTATTTGAAATATATTGATATTAAAAACTAACGGACAAGCTGATTTCAGCGAATTATTTATTTATAAAGTTTATTATTACATATAAAACAAGAATTTGTTTAAACCATAACAAAAGATAAAAATGGCAACAATTAGGTTTTTTATTATATTATTTTTAAAAATAAATATCCATACATACATACCTTAAAAAATAAAAATGCCAGCAAATAAATTTCATTAACTTTTTGTTAAAGTTTTATTTTATTTATAGTAAGAGTTTTTTTCTTATCACCAATAAAAGAAAATAAATACATTTTTGTTTATAATGTACAATTAAATATTTTTTTTTACACCACCAATTGCTCAATTAAACTATTATTGTTTATTTTTTTAGGGAAGTTACATATATTATTTATTTATTCGTTTAAAAGATATAGAAAAAACGACGAGCAAGAATATTTTCCTCTATGTTAATTTTGGTTTAATACAATAGATGTATTTCATCAAATAAATGTTTAGTTTCAAAAAATACATTTTTATTTTTCATATATACATAAATATTATAAGCTAGGGATCTGTCCCACGATGTCGAATACTAGTGTTTGCAAACATTTCAAATAAGGAAAAAGCAGCCAACTGATCTGGTCGCTACTTGTTCGCAGTTCATTAAGGCGAATGATAGATGAATTTGGCAAAAGAAAGTTCATAAATAGTTTCTGAATCAGTTTTATTTTTATCTTCAAAATACTGACGAACGCCAGCAGTCGATATCGTGAAACAGACGCTAATATTTGTCCAGCAATGATGACAAAATATAATTTTTTACATTTGCGTTTTTGTTAGAAGTTACAAACTGACATTGCCAGGACTTGAATAAACACGTCCGTAAAGAGAATTCATTTATTACATTGAAAGGAATATTAAAGTGTGATGCCATAATGTCAGTTGTGCTTTGCCATTTGTGAAGCCAAAACTCCTCAACCAAATCAACAATAACAACATCTTCCGGTTGGTTGCTTCATCTGGTATTTGTAATTTGTTTACAAACTTTCTTTTTTGAACTTTATTGTTGAGCTTTTTAAAGTATTTTATTAACTACATTTAAATAATATGTTTTGTTTTTTTTCTAAATAACGAAAATAAGTTTTTAATTAAATAACTGCAAAAAAATGGAAGCATTGGTTCGGTAAATACATTTAAAAACACTTATAATAATATTAATGCTATTCAATTATCTAAAATATGATTGAAAACAAGTTAAATTTTGCCATTGAGTTGAAGCTGGTGAAAGAAAAATTAAACTTTGAAGAGTTTTCGGTTGATGTTCTTTTTTTTTGGAATCGGAAAAATGTATGTAATGAATTCACTTCACACCAACAAGCAACTCGTCAAGAAAACTTTCGACTGATTTTTATGCAAATTGTTTAAACGGGGATCTTGCTTTTAAATTATGCCCTTTTATAAACCTATGGTTTATTCTTTAAGTGTAATATCGACGAAATTTGCATTAAATTTATTGCCAATTTTTCTTATTTGCCATGAATATTAAAAAATAAATTTAACTTAAGTTTAAGTTACAACAACTGTAAAAAAAACCTTATTTTCTTCTAATTAATATGTAGTCAATTAAGATTTTACGCTAAATGAAACCCACAATTTATCAAAATTTTAATCAAACGTATGTACTTACAATGGATTTTAAATATGACTGTTTTGTGAATGGAGGATGCCGTCAATCTACAGTGTCGTTTGTACGTTCTGTACTGCTTTGGAGAGTTCCACTTTTGAGGGTATTAAATAAAATGCTGGAGATACCTCTTCGCCACAGGGACATTGACAACCTGCATGAAAATAAAAAGGCGAAAAATTAACTTATTTTTATTTTATGGAAACAAGTTTCTTTTAATGTTCTTCAGACTTAGTCAACGACCGAACTATTATATTTATGTTCGTAAATTGTTTGATTTTCATCGGTTGAAATATAAGAAAGACTGGCGCTTTAAAGACTTTCATTTACGAACAAAAAAAAAAAAACAACATTTTGAGCAACAGAAAACTGCTTAAATGCGAACTAATTGACACCTATTGCGAATAGGTCATGAAAGGTTTAGTCCTTATCGTATTAAAAATACTGACCCACTTTGGCAAATCACAATTAGAACAAATCTTAAAGTTCAGATTTATACAAAAATAATACAAATTAAATCAAAATACTTTATTTATTAAAGTCTAAAAGATGCCTGAAACAGGCGATAAATATTGCAGTTGTGTATAAAAAGTGCAACCTACTGAATTTATCATGCCCGACACACAAATGAGAGACTCAGAATGGAAGAGAAAAGGCGGCGAAATCGTTGCTGTACAAGAAAAATTTGCCAACCAAGTTGAAGCCACAGCCAGGCACGTTGACAGCTGTTCCGAACCGTAGTTTAGCCCCAACTAGTTTAATATGTCGACATACACAGTTTGAGAAAATACTATGAAAAAAATCAAAACTCTGAGGGCTGTTGCCGGCCGTTTTAATTTGAATGGAAATTTGGCAAAACAAGAAATAAAAATCAAAAGTTTTGAAAACTCACCATTAACCCAACTATAATTGCCCAATTTTTGTTCACATTTTGGACAATTAAGTCGGCCCTGAGTGTTGTTCGAGATATGCTGCATCCAGGCAATGGGCTCCACAAACAATATGCTCTGACAAAATGTCGCCTTATCACCATCTATTTGCGGCTGTTGGCCATCGGTTGGTGTAGAAATGGATACTTGACGTATTTGAGCGGCAATTTGTTCCAAAAGGCGTGGTGGTGTTGCTGGTGTAGCCTGGGATGCTGGTTCATTGGCAGCTTTTGTGGGAGCTTGATTCTTGGGCGTGTGTAGGAGCACATGCGATTTGGAGGCCAAGACACGACGACACTTGCGACAACGATAAACAATAGGTTCAGGATTTTCTTGTGTTATGGCAGGATCAGGTTTTATTAGATTATTAAAGTTTTGTGGAAGGATTTTAGCTAAAAAAAAAACAGACATCTGAATTAACTTAATTGTTTTAAAAAGCGTTTCCAGCTATATGTGTACATATATGCCGACATTTTGGAGGTGGAACGTATTCCTTTCACTACTCAGTGTCTTTTTAAAAACGATGGAATGTGTATAGAGTGGAATGTTTGGAAATTGCCAAACATGTGAAAGAAAAAATGCTTTTCTTGGAGTACTACCTTTTCTTACTTGCTCGCCAGCCAAACGTAAGCGATAGATTTTATATTTTTGATACTGAGGTTCGATGGTGCAGCCCATACGCCGCCATAACTTCAGTTGTGCTACGAAACCGATGTTGGGCTGAACGAAACGTCGCTTGGACTTAACAAAATCGTACGCTGCCTGGTATTCCATATTGTGTTCTTTCATTATATAAGCGATCACCGCGGTAGAACTGCGGCTGACACCAAAATAGCTGCCAACACGCAAAAAACAACAAATTATATATAATATTCTACAAATAAATCGTTCATCATTAATTACTACCATTAACGTACCAGTGCACCAGAATATTTTTACCCAGGCTGAGGGCTGATGTGATGAAGTCGGCACAGGTGTTCAAATGATGCAAAATATCTTCTTTGGGCATGTCGGAAACTGCAATAAAAATTGTATGATTCATATTAGATTTTAAAGCAGAATAACACTCAACCGCGAAGTGATTTTAAATCACAAAAAAAAAAATTGAGCTGGGCACACAGTCGTGTGTGATTGTGCGTGACACAGATCACAATAGTTTCTGTGCGTTCAATAAAAATAGAAAATTTCTTCAATAAATTGTTTCGTGAGTTTTTTTAAAGTAATTTTTTTTAAAGATTTTTACCCCTTTAAATGGGAAATTAATTTAAAATTATGTAACTTTAAAATCACAAGTAATTTGAAATCGTGCGATTTTGTAATGATGTGGTTATAAAATCACATTTGAAATTATGTGTTTTTCAAATCAATTGCGTGTTCAAGTTAAGTGATTTTAAAATAACTTGCGATTTGGAATTAAATGATTTTAAAATTAGACATGATTTGAATTTATCGAGATTAGGAAAACATACCGTTCTTTCGCGCTATAGTCTTATAAACGCATTTTAGTTTATTTTTTATGCCGTCGGCTGATTCTATCTTAAGCGAGAGCGTCAAGAGTCTAAAGCAAAACCACAAAAAAAAATATAATTATGGGACACATGACCCAGCAATATTCTTAAATTTGTTGCCTATGGAATTCTTCTAAGTGAAGATATAGAGACGCATGCGCAGCATTCAGAATTTTTGAAATTTTTCCAAGGATGATGATGTTTGGTCCGGGAGTTTAAACCTCCAAAAAACAGCTTCGTTAATCACCTTGACTGTCGAGTACATTAAATTATTTATTCGTATGTCCTTTAATTTCACACTTTTTTTGTTTAATTTTCTTCCCTTAATATTTGAAGCTTCTGTTCTAGGAAATATTTCTGGTGTCTTCTTGTTATGCCCATTAAAATATACGAGTGCTTTGAATATAAAACACTCAGTCACTTCATAACCAAGATGCGTCATTGCGTTACGCTAAAATAAGCAGGATGTCTATTGTCTGCGTTGTAACATCAAAAATAAAACAAAGAATTTAAAGGTCATAAAACCATATAAATACTTTGAGTGTCATCCTTTTAATCCTTCATTAACACCTTCAACAGCATATTATAAACTTTTATTATTAAAAGGATGAATGATTGTTAGAAGTGTTAATGTACATACATGTACTCATATGTACACATATGTAGTATGTACATAAGTACTTTGGCGGGCACACATAACACATGATTGCTATTCTGGGGAAGGGATTTTGTGTGCGTGTACAAGAAAGTTTATTCGTATTGAAAGCAAGAGTTTTCCTTTTTCGTGTTTTGTTATTAAAATCGATGCTGGAAACAAAGTGTACAATGTCCAATTGACGGCTGAAGATACCGTGGCACTGTCTTGCTCCCAGCCAGAGCAGCATTTCGAAATAAAGTCAAGGCTTGTGTTGTGAACGAACTCCCACCTGGACAGCTAAGCCTATGCAATACCTGCTTATAGCAGTAAAAATTCTCTAATGCAGTTCAATTTGCAATATTCTTTTGATTGATTTTATTAAACCAATCAAAGCTATTCCACATTCCTGGCCAAAGGCAAACCCTATACGACGTAATAAATTGAATCGTCTGCAATTTAGCACGACACAATATACATATATGTATTTAAATAAAAGGAACGTGTCCAAGTGTGTTTATTAACAGCCTTTTTATCGCATGCATGTGCATACACACACACATATGTATATATACTTATGTATATACATGCCTGTAGTTTTATGAATCAACAAAATCAGAGCAAAATGAGAGGCACTGTAAACAGAGTGAAAAGATACAATACAGTCCTGGACTATAAAGGAATCAGCCTGTAGGAGAATTAAATCATTTATTGTGAATGCCGCCATTATTGTATTTGGATAATTTTCGTTTTAAGCCATAGAATATAGTGAGAAACTATTTCAAAATGGCTTTCCTTTTTTGGACTTGCTGAAGGCAGACATAATAGTTTGGATTTCTCTGAAAAATTGAAATCGAACAGTGTGAAGTTTTTCATTTAGCGTGATGGCCTGTGACCGCCATATATTGTTTTATTTTTTTTTGGTGACACCTGTCTAATGTGCTGTTCATTATTCACTAACGGTTACCCAAGCAAGTACCCTGACAAGTTACACCGTTGAAGCAGCACATTCACATGATAAAACTTTATTATCGAAATGAGGATGGGTTGGTGCGAGTCGGCTTTTTAGAACTTTAGTGGCCGCTTGTGGGACGAAACCAACCCACAACTATAAAATCTATTCACCAAAAAGTTTTTTTTGCAAAGGACGTTTGATTCTCCGTTCATTTAAGTGATCCGTTGCATTTAACCCGGTCGTTCGCGAAAGACATACTATGCAGCTCTAGCCAGACAGCAGACGTCAATATGTACATTTTGCATGAATAATTTGAGAGTGTGAAAGATTTCACTAGCCGTAAATGTTGACACCACTCCAGTATAGAACTTCCTCTCTCAAAACACTTTCATTACTCAAAAACTGCATTTTCTTAATTATCAAAACAATTCATGGTTGCTAAGACAGGGTTGGTAAATGGCGTGACTCTTCGTTTTTGACATTTGTTTTAGGAAGATATTGTGGCTTACGATTGATTGTATACCTTCAAAGTTGCGACAATGTGTATAAATTAGTTTATTAGCAGGAGTGTGTATTCGCATATGTATGTATGTGTGTGTGTGTGTCTGTGCGTGTGTACAGCCTTTGCCAGCATAAATTTAGATTGTGTGTTCGTTTGTGCGCCTACATTGGTGGCGTATGTCGTTGATGTCAGAAATAATGTTTATTATTGTTGGAGACTTATGGCACATTATCTAAATATTGTTAAGAGAAAACTCAATGAATTGATATGATTGAATTTGTATTAAAAAAAAGGGGGTAGAACAACTGATACGCAGATATATTTTACTTATGAAATTTTAAGGGTAGATTTATGTACAAAGTCAGCTTAACAAAAGAGCGTAAAAACAATTTATATTAATAAAATCAATAGGTATAAAAAGACAGCCCCCTCCCATACACACATAAAATTCCAACTTGCTGACAGTTTAATGCCATAAAATGGAAGAAGACAAGAGTTTGAATCTGTACATAAATATTTATGCGTCAAAGTAATTGGAAGCAAACATGTGTGGATATTATACATATTACAAAATGGAAATCTTAATGTTGACTTTATGTAAATTAAAAGGTGTAGAAAAATCGACAATAAAATCACTGGATACGAGTACATACATACACATGTACATACAATATATATATAAATATGTACATAAGTGTAAAGAAAAGTTGCAGAAAATCTGTTCGTTTAGCACAACATCTCCTTAATGCAATTGAAACGATTAAATATTTATTACTATTAAAGTTATTATAAAAACATAATACACTTGTTGAACAATTTTAGGCACATATTAAAAATGTCCTCTATTATACGAACAGTAAGTAGTGAGCAGTTTCTATATCAAATGGGCTGGGTTCAGAATCAAAAAGGGTATAAAATTCAAAGAGTTTAAATACTTCTTGCAATTTCTTATAACACAAAATAAAAACATACGCATGTTATTTGTTAACTTTGTTATATATTTGTTGGAATGTATGTAGTATCTGTCTTTTCACAACTGTGGCCAGCAATAGTTGCTATTATTTCCCGGCAAAAGTTCTGAGTTCTGTTTTTCGAACATACTAGATACTAAATGTTTTGTATATCTCTATCACTTCACGCCACAATTTTCAGTCTAGACAGTTTTATCTTTGCTTCATTTAAATTGTGTCTTTTTAACATATGAAAAACGCTCGTTCTTCAAATTTTAAAATACAAAATAGGTATAAACTAATCTATGATTTTGCAAGACAACTAAAATTGCTTAATTTGCAATTATGTATGTATTTTATAGTAGTTTGTTATAAGGCTTTTTTCTTTGATTTAAAATATTGCTATTTATGCAATATGATATCGTAGATCGTAGATATCATATAATATAAAATACCAAAAATGGCATGAAAATGAAAGCATTCGTCAATATTCCAAAACATCAGCAATTTTTTATTGACACTGTCCACACTAAAATGCCAATAAATCGGCAAAACTGTCGAACGTCAACTCTAAATGCAGAAAAATTTTGGGTCTAGTGGGCCTTTAAAACACATATTCCTTTATGTTCATTAAATATGCAAATTTAGAATTTGTGAACATTTTGTGAAGTTCATAAAAATTTTCTTATATAATTTCTTTTTTGTATGTGAGTTTGCAGCACTTGAAATGCAATTTATAATTTTTTATTTTGTACTGGATTTTCCAGGTTTGAATTTTAATGCGTATTTCATAGGTACATACATACATATGTATGTTTATATTTCACAAAACTATGATAATTCTAAAGTTTTGTTTTTTAACAAAATAAGGTTTTTATCCAATTTTTTCCATTTTGTAGAATTTAAAAAAGAAAAATAAGTTAATTAATATTTAACGTCTGGCCAGCATAAGAAATTCATAAAAACCGTTGACTTTACATGATGTATACACATATACACACATACATTTGTATATACCCACATATGGCATGACATACATACATACACACATACATAACTATATATGTAAATGCATACACACATTCCTATGCTTATACGCATTTAAGATTAACTTACCTCTTATAAATTTGGTAGTTAAAAAGGAAGCTTCTGTTATGTGTTTTGGTAATGGTACCGAATCCAAAGTAAGTACATGTGTAATATTAAAGGTTCTTAAGGTTTCCATATTAGTGGCAGCTGTTAAATTGCCTTCAAAAAATCAATTTACATATTGTTTACAATTAACGAATACTTACAATGATAAAATTAACAATTGAACAAGTTTATTTTAATGTTTACCTAAATATAAGCCTTTTTCAATTTCATCTAGGCTAACAGGACCCCCATCGAAATCTTCACGTGTCAAAACACCACTATCCTGTAATTTCTGTTGAGCAACAATTGCTGATGGGGCTTTTGTTACGTTTTCACTTTTTACCGAACAGGCCATTATTTTAAAATCGAGATGCTTATTTTCAATAAACGTAGATTTTTATTTTATAATTATTTTTTTGCTCCGCAGTTTGCACTAGCACGTCTGTATTGAATGAAAAGCCACACCGTTTTGTTGTATCTACATGTGTTTTTTATGCTCAACGCTTTTTTTCCTTTGCTTTAATATGCGTCGTCAAAGCAAAAACAAAACAATGTTTTTCTCTAGTCAAAATCAAAACATTGATCAGCTGTTCAAAAAAAAAATACGTCCAAAAGTACTACCAGACGAACTGTATTCTCAAAAACTATAATAGGGGGTTCGGAACTAACAAAACTTTTTAAGATCTATGCCGTCCGCATTGCTCCAATCAAAAAATATTGAATACACTAAAGCAATATCACCAACTGTTGCAATTCTGCAATTTCTGTACATTTATAGTGTTTGAGTTCGGTGTTCGGAATTATGTTGTAGCTGAAAGTTTTGCAGTCTGGCACCACTATTTGTTGACAATAATTTGCAACAACAATTGCAAAACAAATTATACTAAATGCTGCATCGCCAGCTGTTGAACGGCCTTGAGATTTGTACAAATTTATTATTACGCTGTTGTTGCAATAAACAATTAATAGTGTCGACAATTAGACAGAAGTGCTGCAGCGTATTATTAAATTCAATACATAAAACAGGTGTCTATTTAACAACCACAATAACAAAAACGATTAGAGGGCATCAACAGTTTGATGCTGGTAATAAAAACTTAAAAATGATAAATAACGAAATAATTGCAACGTTAACTCAAGATTCTGCAGCTTCATCTGCAATTGGAATAAGTACGAACTTATCAACAGGAGCGGCAACAACAGGTGATCAAAGCATGAAAATAAATGATAAAGTTATTAAAAAATATTTGGCCGCCTTTGATTTTGATTATACGGTGGTGGCTCAAAATACGGACACCGTCATACGCGATCTTTTGCCACCCGACAAGTTAACAAAAGATATGCACAATATCATTGAGCTGCATGGTTGGACAGAATATATGGCCGAAGTATTTCGAAGACTTCATGCTAGTCAAATTCAGCCGGAGAAAATCTTAGAAACAATACACGGCATACCTGAAGTACCGGGTTTTGTTAGACTGCTAAAGAGGCTGAACACCAAATACGGATGCGATTTAATTGTCATAAGTGATTCCAATAGTGTTTTTATTGAGGAATGGATAAAATCGCATGGTCTGCAAGATAATTTTACAAAAATCTTTACCAATCCAGCCCAGTTTGATGACAAGGGCCTGTTGACTATAAAACCTTATCATCATCAAACCGATTGTCGACTGAGTGCTGTGAATCTGTGCAAGGGAAAGGTTTTGGAGCATTTTGTTATCGAACAAAATTTGCGCTATGGCATCACCTACGAACATGTTATCTATGTGGGCGACGGCAACAATGATATTTGTCCTGTTACCAAATTGCGTAGTCGCGATGTGGCCTGTGCCCGCGAAGGTTTTGCCATGGCGAAAACTTTGGCCAAAAATCCCACGAAGCTAAAAGTAAGAGCCCAATTCATTATCTGGAAGACTGGCTTTGATCTTTTGGATCAATTAGAACGGCATATGGATAAGCTGCAGAAGCCGCAAGCTAATAAAGAGAATGAAACAAAAAATCCAGCGGACATTTCTCAAACAGCCAGTTCGGAAAGTACCAAAGTTCATTAGAATTGTATATAGAATAGAGATTAATATTTATTCGTTGTAAAAAAAGGAGCATGTAATTTTTCCCACACCCCAAACCCCTCCTTTCCATTCATGTATGTATGTATGTATGTACATATGTATATACACGTGTGCAATGCTGCATGCCATCTTTAGTTGTTGTAATTTGTTTAAATAAAAGTTATTCTACTATACAACAAATACTTTGCCAATGTTTTTGTAAATATTTAATAAAAAGAAAAAGGAAAACCGTTTTGAGACGGTTTGTCTAAAAACAAATAAAAAAAAATTTTGTTTATAATTCTTCCCGAATGTTTTTTAACTCAGTTGCATCTACTTAAATGCAGCTGAGTAATGAAAAAAATTTTTTGTTTATTTAAAAATATTTGCATTTCTAAATAAAACACATACATACGTATGTACATATTTGCATTTTGTAAATCAAGAGGCTTGAATTTGTTTTGCTTTTGAAATCTCTACCAAATGTTCGTATGCGTGTATTTGTGTCAGCAATTTAAAAATCTTGCCTATATATTTGTATGTACATACATGTAAAATGTATGTATGTATGTATGTAATAAAAGCAAGCACAACGAAATTTTCTATCGATGTAAATGTGTATAAATTTTCCGTTTGTTGGGAAAAAGAAATTTTCAATTACTTATACTGGCAAATACATACATACATACATGCATATGTGTGTATGACAGCGTCAGATTTTCATGTCGACTTCAAGTGTCGACGATGACAACTTTTGGAATACGACGGAATGAATAACTGTCCATATTTACAGCATAATTTTGAAATTTTATCAATCTCTTATGATGCTTAAATCAAAATTTTGAAATATATGTATATTCCGCCTATTGCAAGAGTCGTCATCGTTATCACATGAAGTCGACAGCAAAAATTCTATATTTTACACTCAACATTGGCAAAACTTGCCTAATTTTAATAGACATCTGGTATTACTTACATACATAGATAGAAGACCATAAATCGAGGCTATCAATAGCATTCAATTGGTGTCGGCAACAAGTAGTTTAGCGGCAATTCTCTTGCATTGAGTTAAAATGACTACGATGGCGACTCTAGGAATAAGGGGGTGTGTATTAATTGTATTATAAAAGTAAAAATCTTGATACTTTTGTCCCGTTTTTTTCGAAACTCTCTAACTTGTTTTTTTCTATAAAATTCATATTTCCAAAGTTATGGAAATGTGTCCAAGCTTTAAACATTAGTTCCTGTCACCAAACAAATTACTAAAATAAATTGTAGACAGTCGGGTGTTCCCTTTTCTTTTTTTTTTTTTTGTATCAATAATATTTTCTTTATTTATTTATAATTATTTTGCATTTAATATTTGCTTTTTTCTTCTGTAATTTGCATTTAGGACAATAATAAGAGCGAAAATACAAAAATATTAAAATTAAAATATTTATGTATATGTAGTATGTATATATATATATATTTATATATTTATTTGTTGTTACCTTTTTAAGTAGATTTATTATTTAGAGAGGATTAAGAGACCGGGTAGTGATGGCGGCTCAAGGGCAATGAGGAAGGAATATTAATATGTATTTATGTAAAAATAAAATAAAACTATAAAAAAACCTTAAACTTATAAATACTTATAGTAAGAACAAAGAAAACATAATTTTACAATATTTTTATTACGTAGGCGGCGTGTAGTGTGTATAATATTAGAAAAATAATATTATATTTTTAATAAGAGAATGAACATTAATGTTAATTTAAAGTGCATAACATAGTTAAATAATTATTTAAAATATATACTAATATTTAATTTTAAAAGCAGCAAAATAAAAACAAAACGATATTGTAAACATAAATAAATTATTGTTATTAAATACATATATATTTATATTTATGTATGTATTGTATATAATAATGAGATTTAATAAAAAATACCAGTTTAGTAAACAAATGGATACAAAAAAATATAATAAAAATAAAAATGGAAAAGACAATTCATTAAATTGTTTAACTGAAAATTAAGCTTTTAAAAAAATTAACAAATTCTTTTTTTTTTAGTACCATAACATTTTTCTTATACTTAAAGGAGAGAAAAATATAACCAAATTATTAGTGCTGCTACGACAGTTTTGTAATAGATTAATGAATCAAGTCAACATGTTATATGCAATCTTTTACAAAACTGTCGTATGCATTTTTTTTTTTCACCACAATTTGAAATTTCACCACATCGCAGATTAAATGATTTAATGAAAACAAAAAATTTTTTTTAAATAAATTTTACATTTTTTAATTGATTTAGAATTTTTAAAATATATAAAGTTTCCAATCTTTCTGTTCTATGCATTGAAAAGTTTTATAGACTTAATTAAACATTTAATTAATTCAAGTCAAAAAGTAATTCACTGTTTTAATACAAATTTCAGTTGATTTTTTTTTGTTAATTTGAGTAGAATGAAAAAATGCCAAATAAAGGAGAAGAATTGATTATCGAATGTTTGAAAAAAAAAATTATAATTATTTATTTGAAAACAAACAGTTTAAATTTTTAAATAGAAGGCATCACATAGTAATTTATATTTCGATTTTTTGTTTAAATTTTATTTTGAAATAGATTTTTTAAATTGTGGTCTAAAGCTGTTACAGTAGAATCTCGAAAAAATTAACCCGCTTGAAAGTTAACAGCACTGGGGCTCTAATTTTGTTTATATAGAGTTCATTTTGTGTGTGACTATAGATAGCATTTCTCAAATTTCTCTTCTACTTCGAGCTGCGTGTGACCACAATAAATTATTATTTTAGATTTAGGTGAAGATTGACATTGAATTACGGAATATTCTGATCTTATATGATCCTTAAAAATGTCTGCAGATAATGATAAGAATGCTAAATTATCCGCCAACATATTCAGCAATCAAAAGTGGCAGGTTTGAGCTCTGTTTAGGCACACTGACAATATGGGTAGGATAGAGCTGTTACACACAAAAGAAAACAACACAAATAAGTTTCGCCGCCCGTTCCTTTAAAAGTTGCCATTCTGAAAATCACTTAGAGAAGGTAAAACATTGCGATGTTCACAAATTGGAACTCCCATCAATTAGAAACTCCATAAATTAGAATAGATTGTGTGATAAACGCATTCAAGGTTTTTTTGTTGGAAATTTATACAGTTGTTGTACATAATTTGAGCAAAATACAAACACACATACACACACAAAAAGGCGAATCACCAAATTGTAGATGTGGCGGTGTTTTACTGAAGTGCCAAACAAAAGTAAAAAAGAAAAACAATTAATCTATTCACACAAAAAAAAAAAAAAAAACAAATATTAAAGAAGATGGACAAAAGCTCTTGGCAATAACTGCCGAAATAGTCATTCAGTATCAGTCCGGATATCAGAATAGTCAATATTTAAACAGAAAAGCTTTAAAATTTTGTCTCACTCTCTGAGTGCCCTTAATTTACACTATAACTCGTAACGAAAGAAAAGGCTTCCAATTTGCTATACTAACAAACATAAGTTTCCAAATTATGTTCACAAAGTTTGAAGAAAATTTTCTTAAAAAAAAAAAATTATTTATTTTGAAGAATTTCAATTGCTATGAAATTTTTAGAAAGAAACTATTACGTTATGGTGAAGATTTTTGATGTCAGGCGACCCTTTTGAATAACTATTGATTTTGAAAACCGTTTAAAAAAAATACTCTATAATTGTCTAAAATTTCGCGAGGGACATTAAATCCAATGCAGGGCACTATATCGCATACTAAGAACTAATGTGAAGAATGTATTTGGTATCGCTTTTAAACTAAATTTCACAAACCAAAAACTCTATATGCTAGAGAATCAACTTTATTTTTATATATTATTATATGTATAAAAAGAAAGAAGAAATGTTTCAGAAATAAGAACTTTGGAATTGCCAAGCATTTACTCGTAATTGTCTTTGAAACATATCGGAGTTAATTTTTACGAGGCTCAGCGGTAAGGACTTGTTAATTAAATGTTTAGTTTCTATCTCACAATATCTTGGACTGATATTCTACTAATTGAAATTATATGCTGATGCAACACAAATTCGTTTCTCGACAACGTTTATGTTTTGAGATGGCGACACAAGATTAACGAAAGTCAGTTATAAAACTGCAGATTTATTGGCTTGAAAGTTCTGAAGGTATTTGACCAGTCCACTTTAAATAGTCGTTATCTGTGTTCTTAAAGTTTTCAAATGATTTTTGGCCATCAAAGAACTTGTTTTTAACACTCTTTTTCAAGTATTCAAATGAAAAAGATATTGAAACTTATTTAAAAAAAAAACAGTGGGTATTTTATATTTATTTTTTGTTTTAAATTACAAATATTTATATAAGTGTTTTAAATAATATTTTTGAAATCTATCGGCTGAAATGGAAAGTTTATGATGATGGTGGGAGGGAAGGAGGTGGGGAACATTTGTTGGATTGGTTGATTCAATTGGTTTCGTTTGCTTAGAGGAAAGTATTTTTGTTACATTTAATTGCTAAATACCTATCGACTACATAATGTAAGTGTCTGTTTGTTTCTGTTTCTGTTGTGGATGTTGTATTTATTACTCATATTGATGTATTTATAAATAAATTTATAATCCTAACTTTTAATTTATATTATAATGTAATTAAGATTTTGTAAATGTTTCTTCCCTTCTTTCTTGTAAGAACTATTTTATGAATTTAATACACATGTATTTTATATAAATTTTGTTACTAAATTTAGTTGAAGCCTTATTTGATAAAAAAAAAATTAAGAAATATATTTTCCATTTTTATTATTATTAAGCATAATTTACAGCGTTAGAAAAAAAAATAAACGTAAACTTAAATATTTTTTCATGTTATTATTATTAATATTATATCTTAAGTAAAAGTGCGGGTTTTGAAAACACCAGCTGGGCCAACAACTCGTTTAAGAATTCATACGAAAATTCTTAGTTCCAAGGGGCCAGCGTGGCTGGTGTTAGACACACCCACCATAATGTAAATTTTCATTTTAGTTTGTAGTATTTTTTCTTTTTCTGTTTTTTAAAACAATTTTTTCTTTTTGTCATGTGTATATTTTTTGTTTGTTTTAGTAGTTTTTGTTCTTAACAACTATTTAAAGTGCATTATGGTTTATATAATACAATTTTTGCTTTTTAATCCAAAAGCAAGAAAAAGTTCAGACTCTAGTTTATGGGCGAAAAGCTTAAAAAAATAGCAAAAGAAAAACTTGAAGAATTTACAATAAATAATTAAGAAATTATAATAAGATTTTGCTGGAGTTTATAAACCTAAAATTTGTCTGAAAAACAAGACACATGGCTTGTATTGAAAAATTATTTGAATTTATTTGCAGCTTCCATTCATTCTTTTATTGAAAATCTTGCCAAAGATTTAAGCTTTTCAGCCTTAAAACTTTTTTAGTTAAACCTTTTTAGTTTTTAATTAGTTTATAGCTTAAACATGTTATTTATTTGTTTTTTTATGATAATTGTTTTTTCTTATGCAGTTTTATATGCCTATAAAATTTGTTCTTCAATCAAAAAAAAAAAAAAAGTTAAAGAAAGATCTTAAGCTTAAAAAATTATTTATTAACAGATTTCACTTTTGGTCATTAAAATTAAATTAATTTAATTTATGTTTTTAATGTTTGCTTTGGACAAACTATTAACAAGTTATAGCTGAATAAATAAGAAATCAATAAACACTAAAAGAAAATTTAGGGAAAATAGAGCTAAAACGTATGCAGTAAGAAAAATATATTTAAAAGCCTATTTCATCATAATATCGAAGATTCATGTTCGCCACAGTGTATTAAATACCAAAAACCTTATTTTGAAACTGTTTATTAATCGACTGCTCATTCAAAGCGTCCGTGACGGCGTCACGTTCATCAACTGTACGAAAAATGTTTGCTTGTCTGCTCATTGTCCATAACAATTTAACGACGACATCATTTCAATCCTTTTTTTTATTGTAGTTTATCTGGTTGATAATCAAAGTATAAGGCCTGTAGTCGGTCACAAAAGACTTTTTTCATGTAAACAATAATAAAACTTTTGGAATTCTATCCAGAAAACCCACTTTCCATATAAATTGCAGGTCAAACCAAACCCTCAAAATTAAAACTTTTTGATCGTGAGCTACAATAATTTGTTTTTATTTGCACCCTAATTTTGAATAGTTTTAAAAGAAATTATTTCAAATACACGATGATGGGGGGTTTAACAAAAAGTTATTAGTATATAAAAACAAAAAGAATAGAAATAATTTCGTCTTCCGCGTTTTTTTTAAACTGTTTTCTTAAATAAATTATAAATGCATAAATATTCTGCTTATCTATTATCGAAGGAGAGAGGTTTCAAAAACAAGGCATTGTTCATGAATCGGGACAACCAAAGACATTTTCTAAGGATTGTTAATGGCAACAGCTTAAAGAAAATTAAACCTTTAAAACTCTTACCCATTATGTTGGTTGTTAAAAATGAATGCTCTTTTTCCGGTTTGATGATGGATGAATGAGTGGATATTATGATTATTTATCAAGAATTTTCGGGGTTCTATTACAGCTGCTATAAATTCGTTAAATCGGCTGACGCTGGCGGTGGTCGTTGTTTGGGACAGTAATGTATAACCCCTACTCAGGCAACCACCGGTGGAGCGCCGCCACTACTTGTTGTAGACGATGAGTGCGTCGGGGCCGTCATCGTCGTCGTCGTTGTTGTTGCTGTTGTTGTCATAAACGTAGCAGTTGATGAAGTTAATGCAATATTGGTAGTGGAAGCGGGGCTGGTGTTGCAGCTGCTGGTCAGGGGAGTGGTGGAGGCGGCGGTGACGTTATTGCTGGTGCTGGCGGTGATAGTGAAAGTATTTTGAGGTGTTGCGGTGTCTGTTAAACTTAAGGAATTTGTTGTTAAACTTATGGAATCTTTACTCTCTAACGGTTTAGCAGCTGCTGTATTTGCTGATGTAATAGATGAGGTGGTTGTTGTTGATGTTAATGTTAACTGCGTTGATGTTGTTGCCTGATTGGTATTCGAGTTTTGTGTTGTCATTAATGTTGCCTCAGCAGTTAGAAGATTGGAGTTTGTTGAAGTCGTTGTGCTGCCACTACCAGTGCTTGCCGGTGATATTTCTGGTGTTGCAGTTGTTGTGATAGTAGCTGTCGCTGTTGAGGTTGGCGATTGCATGGGACTTGAAACACCACAACTCGAACCCGGTGATGTTAAGTATGTGTTGTTCGTATTATGATGGGTATTGATTTGTACGCGTTTATTGGTTTTGGGACGCCCACAAGGCACACACAACATGGAACAATGTTCTCTTAGTTTTGTAACATGATCAATGCGATATTCATTGATCCACTTCAGTTTTCTATGCCTAACTTTGAGTTTATCACCGTTTGGTTGCAGCGTAGGTAAACCCTCGGGTTTGGTGGCACCACAACGCATACAAATACTGCAACGTTCGCAACTCCAACGGCCTAGAATTGAGATATTTTTTTGTTTTTTTTAGGTGCTGTTTGCAAAATGTATTTTTATTAAAACGTTAATTTTTGAAGACGCTTTTAAAAAAGGTAATTTTTTCAAAATATAGTTTTTTAAAACACTATTTATTATTGTAATATGATATTTGTCTTAAAATATACCTTTTAGAAGGCTACTACTACTTTTTTAAAGATCCTTTGTTAGATGTTTCCTTGTCAAAGGATCCTGTTTAATGTTAAAGTTTTAAAATAAACTTTTTCTCGAATGACACTTACCATCCGGCACTGCTTTAATGTTGAGACAATATATATGAAAGCCTCGATCACACTGCTCGCAGTAGAGCATTTTATTTTGATCCTGTTTTCTTTTGCATTTTATGCAACACTTACAATCAGCACATTGCCAATTGTAGTTGCGAACTCTATTAGCCATACGGTGGGGCATTTCGATGCAACTGGGATGTACTGTATAATAAAAACAAAACAATAACATTTTTCCAATTCCGTTTTCAATCTCCTCCCGCCGTTCTATTGTACTCACCTTTACGTCTGCAGGTATAACAATTTACAAATAATTCGGGTATATCTTTAAGATTACGATTTTGAGGCTGCTGACAAACAACACAATTGGCAGGTAAATGTTCATCTTCGCTGCCATCATCAGATGACGAAGAAGAGTAGATTGAAGAATCCGAATCCTTAAAAAAATTGTGAATAAAAGCGAAATTTATAGTCTTGCAGAGAACAAACTTTTCAATAAAATAATACCGTTTCCGATGAAGAAGCCTCTGAGCAAGATGAACTCGATTCAGTGGAACTGTATGATGTGGCTCCCGGTAAAGGTGGTACTTTGAATTCATCATTGCTTTGCTTACGCGCATATTTGGCACGTTTTCTGCGAACACGTCTTTGTGTACTGAGGCGTTCTGCATTATTTCTAGATTTCTCACCGTCGACCAAATCAATTGTTTCGGCCGCTGAATCGGTATCAGTGGTGTCTTCTCTAACAGGCAAAATACGACTAGCATCTTTAAGCACAGTATTGAGAGGAAATTGCCTAAATTTTTACAAAATGGTATTACATGTTTAATTAAAACCTTAAATATAATATATTATATAGATAATAGATAATGCAAACTAACATTAATTCCTGAGCCGAATAGTCATAAAATCTTTCACAGAACTGTCCAGGCACTAAAGACAACGGGTAATAAGCATCTCTGGGTCTAATGGGCTCCCATACTCGTTCCTTCATTAATGTCGGAGGCTGGGGAATATTCTCTGCTTGGGCAGCTATGACCACAGCATCGGCAATTGGACGGTAGGATATAGCAGCAATTGGAGCTGAAGCCGGACAGGGCTTATTGACAGTTAAAGTTTGCAAATCCAAACAAGACAAACGCTCTTCTTTGCGGCTATTAAAAAAAAAAAAAAGAGTTAAAAATATTAGGTACTTTTTTTGAAAAGGTATAAATATATTTGTTCTCAACATCCTTGAAAACAGACTTCTTAAAGAATGCGTTTGTGCTTTTTACTTTGATAACACTTTACATTGCTAAAACTGTAGCGAAGGTACTTTTTTTTTAGCAAGGTATTGTACTTTTTAAAAAAAGTATTTTTCAGAGGTATTTTGCTGAAAACGTATTTTTTAATTAGGCACTTTTTTTTGGAAATTGTATTTTTACTTTTACAAGAATGCATTTCTACTCTTTTCAATAGAAAAAAATACTCTTATAATGTCACTTATTTTGTAAATTTCAGTTCTAAAAATATATTTATTTAAAAACGAATTTCTTTTAAAAACGATTTTTATATATCTTTATTATTATTAAATACTGCTTTAAAAGAAGCCCCTTTTTGAATATATTTGCAATATTTATAGCAGTTTTAGAGCAAAATGTGAGTTTTCAACTTACGTTTTGTTAAAATATGCATTCCATTTACTCGTTGACAGCATTGCTCTATCTCTGGCTTGTAAGCCGCGACCAGTTACATTTAAGCCCAACGACTTTTGTTTAGCCTCAATTTCCCGCAAGTGTTTTTGTCTTACGAAATCCTTATACTCTTCATACTTATCATAAAAATCGGTATACATAATATCCAAAATATCGGAGGCCCAAACGGCTGTAATGCCTAAATCACACATTTTCTCAGAAACCAAATTTTTCTCCTGCAAATAATTACGTTCTTCCATGTCGATTTGGCGGCGCGGTAAATCGGGATATTTACGTTTAAAACTTTTTATACCCAAATACAGGGCCACTTGTTCTTGTATCATAAAAGTATCGCGATTTTTGGAGGGGCAACAGCCTTTGGGCGGTGGCCAATCATACTCGGCAATAGCTGACACGCCCAGTTCGGCACTGAAATGATTATATAAAGAACATGATTATGTTATCGAAGCAAACAACAATTTCAAATGAATCTTACTCTTCGGCCACGCAGACTTCCATTTTTTTGCGTTTCATAGGCTTTTTGGCGGACGAGCCATTTTGTAACGCTACCACATTATTGGGATCTAAAATACTTGCGTTGCTGATAATCGATGACTGTGATTCTTCATTATTTAAGAAATCGGGTTGTCTGAAAAAGTGCATTATATGCACGTGTTGAAGTATCTCATTAGTTCTAAAACTGATTTGTTTCAATTTTTATCGCTTACTTTGTTGGTATTTGTGGCGGTTCGCAACTGGGCTGTGATATACTTTGCGATAAATCCGCACTCATACGAGTATCTTCCTCAAATACAGAAGGCGACTAATAAGAAAATTAAATATTACATAATTATGAAAGTTTAGCAAAAGTTTTAATTTTAAATAAATTATTATTTTTCAAAAATTATTTTTCTTGTTTATATCTATTAAAAAAATAAATTATGCTCTTAAACTAATAATTTTATTCTGATCGGTTTACTGTTTAATGGGTTGGGTAACAGGAAAAAGTGCTGCCGGAAATCTGTAAATATTTCTTCCCTCAATTAAAAAAAAATTAAGACTCGAAAGGTTGCCAAATTAAGTAGCTAAGCATAAAAACATACTTAGATATTATTCTCAACACTTAAATCTTTAAAATAAATTACTATGTACATACATATGTATGTATGTAATATCGGAAATGTATTCTGTTCACATCGTTAAGTGACGCAATGTATGTATCTGTGACAACATGTTTGCCAACAGCAAAATGTTTCTGGCAACATTTTTTTCCAACTGCGAAATAACATGAATATAAAATTTGTTTCGTGCGAAAGTTTAGCCAACAGCTGCTATCACGATTTAGCCGAACTAAAGAATTTCGGACTAAAACTATAAAATCTTCAGCTTAAAGCATTTTCGAACGAACCAACAATGTTAAAAATTACTTTTATTTTGGTAGTAATCCCGAGATTACTTTTATTATACACATACATACATACATATGTATGTATATTTAAAACAAAATTACAAATTATGACAATTGTCGTTTAATAAAAAAAAAACCTTGAAATCTCTAAAATATAGAAAAGCTTAACAAATATTGATTTCCATTATAAAAAAATTTGAAGTCTTCTGCTATCCAGAAGAAATTGTTTCATGCAATTTGTCTCACTACTTTCTTTCAGTTCAAGTCATTTATTTTCCTGGGCTATTTAAAAAGGGGAAATTTCTCTCCAAACCCAACACAATACATTACATTCTTGTAAATACATGTGTTCAACGCATGTACATACATACATATGTACGTATATGAGTGCATGACACTTCCTTTCACTGTAATTTATTAAGTAAGTGCTCTCATAAATATTGCATACATAAACATACATACGTATTTATTTACTTATAATAAAACATATTTAACTTAATTAAAATGCTGTAAAAGTATTTACAAAGCATTTGCTATACAATGTATAACAACTGGACAGACAGACAGACAGGCATACTTGGCAATAAATCCAATAAATTCACCACGCACATAAATACGATATAATAGCTACCAGCACTCTTTCACCATTAAATGCTCCCCCATAAGAAAAGAGAGATGAATTAAAGCGAAAAAAAACTTTTCAAAAGATAAAGCAATAAAGAGCAAAAAAAAAACAACAAAGAAAAGTGCAAAACAAACATCACATATGAGCACACTTAAGCAATATTTCACATACAAAATAAAATGTTAAATTACCCCCCTTTAAGTAGAGTCATGTTACACTAACAGCAGAAGTTTATTTAAAGAACTAATGGAAAGAGAGTTAATGCAAATAAAAAAACTAAACTGTTAATTAAGTACAACAACAGTCTAATACCTATAGAGATTGAGTTGAAATAACTCAGTGTTAAATGCCTTGTTAACACTCTATTAAAAAGAAACCAAAGAGACTTTATTTGCAAATGGAAATAAAAGAAAACAAAACGTCTACACCTGAGTTTAACAGAAAGTATGCAGGCACAAATGTAAAAACAAGTAAAACTAGTCTTTGTTGTTACTGCAGCAACAAAAAAAAAAAAGAGCAAGTGAAAAAAGTATCTTTAAATCGTTACTACTGTTCTCTTAAAAAATAGCTTTTTTTGCATTTTGGGTATTGTTTTTAGCATGACATACATTTACAGCACTTTCTTCTTTCATTGTGTTATTTGTGGTTGGTTGGTTGAAATAGCAATAAAAAAAACAAACACAATTGTGAATTTTCTCTACTTGTAGGTACATATGTATTGCATTTTTCTTATTGTTTCGGTAGTGCAATTGTTCAACTTAGTGGTGGTGTTGTATTTGTTGTTCTTGTTTAAATTTATGTAATCACATTTGATATGCACATACTTGTACATGTATGAATGTGTGTGTGTAGGTGTATACATACATATGTAAATCAATTCAGATGTTTAGAATATTTAAAATTTAATATGAAGAAATAAGCTTTCGATAAATATTACAAAAAATACAAAAATTACTGCCCAACAATTTTTCCAAAAGTAAAGAAAATTAAATTATAAATATGAATTTGACAAGAACTTTAATACAAATTTTGTTCTTTCAAATATTTTATATATGTATTGACGTACATACATACATACATATAATTTTTTTTTAATTAAATTAGAAAATTTTTGTTCAAATCTTTAAATATTGTAACTGAACTTTTTTTAAGCACAAGTATTTAATACTCACTGGACTATAAAGTGGTTTCATTCTTTCCGGATCTGGTGTATGCTTAAGGGCGCCTACACCCCGAGGCCGGCTCATGGCAATGGCTTTTGATACAGCACTAGCATTGCGCCCAAGGCGATGGGCCTTATAGGCACGACCTCGACCCCCACGGGAACCCCTACCACGACCACGCCCTCTGCCAGGCGTAGTTGACAGCGATGACGAACTTGCTGAATCATCTGAGGAAGAAACAAATTAATATAAAAAATAAACTGTAAATAAGGAAATGCAGAGAAGTCGTTAGTGAAGAATTAATCACTTTTACAACTTTTGAAGTGTTTTAGAAGAAGAAACTTTCTTGAACTATAATTCGAAAGATGCAACAATATAATTCGCAAGATGCAACAATAGACGATACTACATAGCAGCAAAACTACGAACTGAAACCACAGCCGCTCTAAAGCAGCAATATTTTTGTCCAACACGAGCCAAAAAATTATGAATTTGCAGAGTATTAGAATCAAAGACAAAAGTTACACGACATCTCAAGTTTGAGATAAGAAATAAGAGAATCATGAAGTCAATCTAAAATAATAATAGTTATTTAACTTACCACCTGAATTATCCGGACCGCTGGCATCATCCGCCATGTCCTCATCCAGGGACTCGTTAAAATGATTATCTGCTGCGCTCATAATGGGTGTGCGTAACTGTTGTGTCGCCAGAATGGAAGAGAAATCACTGTGTTTGAATACAACATCGGGCAAGGGATCTGAAGACGACAATATTGTGGTGGGTGGTAGCATAGAATTATTACTACTACCACCACCACCAGGCCCACTCAAACCAACACAAGACGTAGTGGTACTATTGCCACCGCCTAAATTTAATACGGGAGGCATTACATTGCCCATCATTAGACAAGGTTGTTTTGAAGAGTATGTACCCTCTACAGTTGTTACAGTGTTGGTTGTACTACCATTGCTGTTGCTTGATGATGAAGACATGGTCAAATCTATTTGGGTAGCCATGGAAAATGAGTGGGTGGTATGGTGTGTCAAGGGGGTTGTAGAGCTATTGGAAACTGCGGATGAGGACATCGAGGAATTAGACTCTAGGAAATGATTTAGAGTATGCTCATTGTTTGTCTTAAGTAGTGATCTTTTGTTGGTGCTGTGTGGACTGTGGTTATCCATTGTTAGAGAAGAGGGAGCTCGCTGTTTTATTTTGTCCATTTGCGCAACAGTGGGAGTGTTGCTACGTCTTGAGGTGCGCAAGGGCGCTCTTAAGTTCCTCTCCTGGCTGTCCGTATTAGTTTCGTCGCTTGGACCTGTCACAACAGATTCCAACTCATCTAATACCCTTAACGGTTCGTCAGCATCGACCATATCAATGGCCAAACGTTTACGAAGCAATTGTACGCGTCTTGATTTCGAATCTACATCATCTTTTTGGGCGGGTGTCGCTGTTTGCGGCGTATTGACGGTTAATTCACTATTCAATAGAGAATTAGCGGTGGCGGATTTTTTAGGCCTTCCCCGTTTCTTTTGAACGGGCGTAGCACTCACAATCACTGGTTCATTGCTGTTATTTTCTACTGCCGCTTGCGCCGCTATAGTCAAATCGAAACTATCATTGGAATGAGTTGCTGCGGCTTCGACTACTTCCTCCATGGCTACTGGTAAGAGATGTTCATGTTTTTGTTTGCGTGATCTGTGATGTTGCGTTTGGGTTGTGGTTTGTTTTAAGCAGTTGAAATCTTTAGGTTGGACAGTAGCTACCTCAGAAACGGAGCCATCGTTAGAAGACATTCTAATTTTATTTATTTCCTCTAGAGAATTTAATACTTGTTGATTGATCAAATCATTATTATTGTTTACCAGCAGCAAATGGGAATTTTTGGTATTTAAAGGTTCATTGTTGAGCCTTCTTTGTTTGGTGGGCGGTATTGCCAAGTCGACCTCCAAGTTGTTCTCCTCCAAATGCGAAGTTTGCTTCATTTGGCCAGCCAAATTTGCACTTAAAGCATGACGCTTTAAATTGGAATTATTATTATTAAGCGAACATATTTCCGGGCTTGACGGATAGTGTAAACCATTAGGCAGATTCGGTAGTGTTAAAGGAATTTTATCATTCATATTTTCTTTGTGTAAATTGTCTGGACATTCATCTAGAGAATTACGCGGGCTGCCTTCAGGAGTATCTAGAATTTCTATGGAATCTATTATATTTTCTTCTTTAGACTGCACAGCTTTTTGAGTTACATTAAGGATGGTGGGGGTGTTGTTATTGTTGCTGTTTCCAGAGTTGGGACTAGTGCCATTGGCCATCAAACGTTCTGCCAGCTGGGGATATTTTAAAGAAGCCGGTGGTGAGGATTGTTGCAGCGCATTTGGTTTTGGCTGCAAAGGTGGTGGTATGGGAGGTGTTGCAGTCTCCATTTGTTGCTGGAGCTGAGACTGCATCGGCGGCTGTTGGTGCTGTTTCAGTTGTTGGGTATTCTGTATAACAGTAGTTTCTCTTTGCAGTCTTTCTAGCAGAATGTTTGTGCTGGGTATGGGTAAATTCGGAGCTAAGCTGTTAACATTTCCGACCGCAGAATTGCTATCTTCATTGTAATCGAACTGTGCCGGGGAACAACTTCGCGAAGGCGAGGAAGTTAAGTCCACAGTGTCAATGATTTGTGCCAGTTTCGGATGAAGCACTTTACCGTTGTGCAGTTCGGAAATTTCTGAAGCTTCGGCTTGAAAGTGTATATCATTTTTGAACATTTTTGGCTCGTGAACAGTCTGCAAGTCCTCATCAATATCCATGTCATCCGAATTTCTTCGGACGTCTGTAACATCATGAATATTGGTTAAATCGCTGGCTGTTATAACCACTACCTTGGCCGATGAATCAGCGGTATTATCATTGAAACCGCAAAATTCTTGCGAATTGCTCGATTCACCACCTCCATTGTCCACATTTAGTAAATCGGCGAATTCATCGATATCGGCTGGTGAAGAAACCTGCAGATTACCGTGCACCAATTCCTCCCCGACATTGACAGCATTAACAGGAACCGTATTTATTTTGCTCTGTTCGTGCGGAGTCTCCTGTACTACAGTTAACTTTTGTTGAGGCGATCCTAAATTTTTTATGGTTAATTTAGGCACTGTTTTACTGTGTTGAGCCAAAGGAGAGCTTTTTACTGCCGCCTCTTCATCATTATCACTTTCTAAGCCACTTTCTTCTGTGGAAGATGGTCCTTGTGGTTGATTGCCGATATTTTTTATGGTTAATTTAGGCACAGTTTCCATTTTACTTTGGGTTTTCATTTCATTGTTGAGTGTATGTTTATTGGTAACAATCATATCATTCTGTTGACGTGTTATGGTCAATTTAGGCACTGCTTGTTTGGGTGATAAAGGTGTGGCTTCTAACTGGGACTTCAATAGGCTTCTTTTGCTCCCCACAATATTAGGCGCGTCCAAATTGTTGGTTTTGATTGTAATTTTCGGTATTTTTTCATTCTGTGGAGGAGTCTCTACATTCGAGGAATCTTCTTGCGAATCCAAAGATTTCGTTTTAATGGTTAATTTTGGTATGCCTCCCAGTACATGGGCATTATCATTATGCTGGGTTATAATAACAGCATGTTCTTGACCAGTTTTAATGGTAAGTTTCGGTATTTTAGAGGTTGTAGCTTCTTCGGAAGCAGCCGTCGCCGGTAATTCATTACAAATCATATTGCCTTTTATGCATAATTTTGGTATAGAGGGATGTTCACTCTCTGCTGCTGCTACTGATGATGATGTTGTTTCGTGAAATTTTTGTAAAGGTTTAATGGTCAATTTTGGTATAATATTTGTCGCACCAGAATTTGTGGACACGTGTATGTTTGCAGACATTGAAGAGGAGGAACATGATGAGGACGACGAAGAGGTGGTTGAAGAAGCGGGTGAAATATTTGTTATAATGGATTCACTGTGACCATCTTGTCCTGTTTTAATTGTTAACTTTGGTAAAGGTGGGGTATTAGCTGCTGGATGTGATGCGTGCCCGCCGCCGCTACTTTCCGTAGAGGTAGCTGTGCTATCATTTATTTTGATGGTTAATTTTGGTACCACCGTAGAGAGTTCTTCGTTTTTAGCGCGTATGGTTATTTTGGGCACAATGTGCGGCTCGGAGGCGTTCAACTTGCTAACCACTTCATCTTCAGCCGAAGACGAACATTCTTCCGACGACATAAGTATGTCAGAGTTGGGTGGTTCCTTGACCACTGGTTTTATAATAATCTTGGGCGTATGATGTGTTGCATGATGATGGAGGTGGGTATTATGTAAGTTGATTTTAAGAGGTTCTACTTTACGCAAATCATCTTCGTTAAAGGTATTGAGGAGATGAGATTCTATAGGTGCCGTCAACGATGGTTTGGGCAGTTTTAATATAATTTTATGATTTTCATTGGCCCCTTCCGAAGAACTTGTGCTGGTAGAAGCTGCCAAATCTAAATTTGATCCTCCACTATCCCCTGCCTCCACCACTGACGTTGAGGTTGTATCTCTAGCTACCATTTCGTTGCTGGACTTTAAAATTCTGTTGTTACTAATACTATGATGTAATATTTTTGTGTTCAGTGGTAACGTTTCTGCTCTAGTAGTTGTTCTGGTTCTTTCCCTTTCCCTTTCCAATCTGCAGTTATCAGATGTTGAAGGCATGACCATCTCCTCGCGTGACAGAGAATCTGAATTATACGTTAATATATCATAATTATTTGTGCTGCTCGTTATGCGCGCCGGAGATGTCACTAAACTGTCCAATTCTAAAGTAACTTCTTCACCTTCACCCTCGGCAGCCAAAGGTAACAAACAATCACTGGATGTTGAAGTAACAACCTGTTCTTGATCGTCGTTGTTATCCTCCAACACGTCGTGTACACCGTGTTGAAGGGTTGGTAACTGTTCCTGTCTTGTTGTCGTTGTTGTCGCTGTTGCGGTGGCCGCCTGACGACAACTGACATAAGCTAATAGCGGCTGTTGTTGCGGTTGTGTGGGTTGTGTTGGTTGTGGTGTTGTATCTGCATCCGTTGATTTTCGCCGATTTGTTACATTCATTGCTTCTAATGATTTAATTTTGTATTTATTTCAAATATTCTGGTAAGTTTGTGGCTGGCTGTATTTTCGATAATTTGTTGTTTTATATTAACAGTTGCAGTTTTTTGGGTGGGCCAAATTCAAAGCCAAAAATCTTGGTTTTACTCCCGCAAACTTAACATTTTTTTTTTTTTGATTTTTTTCTGCTTTTCTAATTTACTGGATGGCTTTTGATTTGGCTGCTACACAAAGTTGTACAAAAATGCTGAAATATTCTGCAAAATAAAAAAAAAAACAATACGTTAAAATAACAAATGGAATTGCAGAATTTAAATATTTTATTATAAGAATAAACAGCCCAAAGCATTTAAAATTTTTTTTTTTTAATTTTTATAATCTTTATTTCTTTCCCTGGAATGAAAAAAATCATTTGACAATCTGTATATTAATTTTATTCCATAGTAAATAGCAGACAGCCATGTGCAAGAACATTGAAATGTTAATAGAAAAATTTTGTGATTCATCGTTTAATGTCATGATTAACAATTTAAATAAATTACCCAGCAGTGTAAAGTTTTAGACAATACCAACGAAAATGTAAAAGAAAATCAATTAATTTTTCCAACTTGTTTCCTAATTAACAACAGATTAATGAAATTTTAACATACTCGCACGTTCCTAAATTATACCTACATAGAAACTTTCTCTTCTCACCTTAGTCAACATCTCTCTCTTGCTATCAGACTGGCTCCACTGTTGCCAGTGAGAAATCTAAAGTAACTGTTTAAAATTAATAAAAAAAATATTTTACAATAATTAAAAACTCTTGCCGCAATTACGATGCAGAGATCCTAAGCGGATTTAGCAAACCAATTTTGCTGTGGAAGCGACGAATCCGTAGCATTGAAAATTTCATTTACATATTATTTTATTAATCACAGTATTTTTCACATACATACATACATACATACATACATAGTTGCAAATAAATATATAAAAAAATGTTTCCTTAAATTTACAATAGAATTTGATCAAGAAAAAAAACCTTCTTAAATTTAGCTTTTTTTAACGTTTTTTCAAGTTTACTTTATTGATATTAAAAAAAAAACTTTCATATCAAACGGCTAAAAAACTAACACTTGATATATAACAAAAAGTCGTCCCATATTATTCCTAAAAGAAAGTACGCCCGAATAAAAAGGAAGGAGTTGTGTACATATTCGTCCAGCGACGAGAGAACGCATACTAAGCAAATCAGTTCTTTAAGAATCTGGGCTGTCTCAAGAAATCTCTGCATAAGATTTGTTAAAAGTTCTGACAGGATGACGTTTTTCTTTTTAAATTACTATGGTTCATTAGGCTACGCCATAGGTTTCGATTAATCGAATGCGCTAAATAAAAAAAAAATTACTAATGTACGAACGTGCGATGCGCTGCAATAATATTTGTATGGATTTGTAATTTTCAGGCGGTTGCCTTTAGTTTACAAATTCTTAAACGGCAACATTTGATGTATGTATGTGAGATTAAAGTTCACCATCTCCCTTTGCCTAAGTTTTCAGTTTGTTTAATTGAGTGTGTTTGTTGTATAAGTTAACACGATTCAAGTTGGTAACCAATCTGTCATTAATTTTTTTTGTTCTTTTCTTTTTCTTCTTAATTGCAAAATTATTTTAATATTGTGTTTGCATTGATAAATGCAAACACATCATTTTTGATATTTTTCCAACGAAATATTTCAGTAAATTAACACGATACAGGTTGGTGACCTAAAGGGCATTTTGCTATTACTTTTTTTGTGTTCTGTTCCTTTTTTCTTGTTAAATTGCGAAATTATTTTAATATTGTGCTTGCATTGATAAATGCAAACACATCATTTTCATGCAAACGTCTGACTTGAGGGAATGAATTTCCCAATAATTTTAAGTTTAGTTGAAGTAAGCAAAAAAAACTTTGTAATAATTTTAAGCTTTACTTTTAAGAAAAGAAAAATGTTTTTGTCACTTAATTTTTAGTCTTCTTTAAATAAAGAGTCGCTTTTGACAAGCACTCGTACAACTGGCGCCCAACGTGGGGCCAGGTGCTTTTGACAAGCACTCGTACAACTTGTCTCTTAAACTTTTAGTTTTTTTCAAATAGGGAGTTGTTTTTGACAAGCACTCTTACAACTGGCGCCCGAGCGAAGTATTCGCTTTAGCCAAGCGCGCAAAAAATTATTAAACGTGTTTTCGTTAAAAAGGTACTTTTGACAAGTCCTCGAACTTAAACGTGTTTTCGTTAGAAAGGTACTTTTGACAAGTCCTCGAACAACTGGCGCCCGAGCGAAGTATTTAAAAGTTATCCGTGCATATCGCGAATACGTGTAGAGAAAGAGGCCCCTTAGTATCCTGTTCGGAAAAAAGGACGCGTAGAACGCAAGCCGCTTTACCCGCGAATAACGACTACAAAGTCCCAAAGTTTAAATTTAAGGAAAGTCAAACAAATTTATTTTTTTTTTCTTCATGAAGTAAAAAGTTATAAAAACATTAAAAATAAATATATTTAATCCTTAACCTTTAAAAATAAATAAACTAAAAAATAATAAGCTAAGATAAGAAATTGTGCCTACAAAAAAAATTCACAAAAATATTTAATCTTTAAAGTGAACTCTTGCATCAAATAAAAAGTTACACCTGCGGAGAAAATACAAAAAAAAACATTATAAAAATAAAACTTTAAAGTGAAATAAACTAACTTTGGATAATAAAAAGTTAAATCTACAAGAAAAAATATTCAAAAATATCATAAATAATTTTTTTTTTTAAAATCTACTAAGCCGAAAAAAAGCTAATATTACAAAGCAAAAATCAACAAGTGACTTTTAAAACAACAAGTTTTCGATTAGAAAAAGGATCTAAGAACTATTTAAAGTGACAACAACCGCCAACGTCTTTAAAAGGAGAATTTAAGAATAATCTCCAAGCAACTAAAACCGCCAACATCCTTGGAAAATTCTGCACATCAACAAATCCAGTTCTACCCTGGAAGACCGAAAGGAGACCAACATTTTTAATATTACTAACCTTCTTAACCCTTCATTCCTTCTCTGCCAACGAGCTGCAAATTTTTAATTACACCTTATCTCATCTCGTGACAATTAATAATGGATCTGGAAAAGTTCAGAACGGTACTTTCAAAATGATACACACCGTAGAATTGGACAAATACAAAAGTTTCATAGACGGCGTGCAATCGCAGATCAGACGTACTATCCCTAAGTCGAATCCTTTCTTCCCACTCCTCAAGCACGAGGTATCCCAAATTTATGATATTCTCGAGATCATAGAACCCAAGGAGCAACTTAGAAATAAGAGATCTATTAACATAATAGGAACCGCTTGGAAATATATCGCCGGATCCCCGGATCACGACGATTTTGAGTTAGTAACAGGATTGTTAAATAAAACTCTAGAAAATAATAATCAGCAAGTAATTATAAACGAAATTTTTACAGAAAGATTGCAAAATCTCACACAGATAACAAATCAAATAAATAACGTAATCAAGAAAGACAGTAATTTTGTAAATGAGGCTGCAATCAGCATGCAAATAAAGTTAAGATTTATGAAAGAGGAATTAACCAATATAAAATATGCCATACAATGGGCAAAACTAAATGTCATAAATTCAGTCCTTTTGAGTAAAGAAGAAATAAAAATATCATTGAATAAATTAGCAGAAGATAAACTCCTGTTTTCATCCATAGAAGAAGCACTCAAATTCTCAAATATTAAAGTCCTGTACAATCAGGGAAAACTCCTTTATATTATTGTAATCCCCCTCACTAATAATGAAGATTATGTCAATATTATTATAAAACCGGTAAAAAGAATTGAAAGAATTGTAAACATTAAATTTAAAGAAATAATGAAAAATAATCATAAGACATTTGGTATTTCAGACGAATGTTCTAAAGTAAATAATATTAAAATTTGTAAAATCAACCAACTGGTTGACATATCCAATGATACTTGCATCCCACCGCTTCTTAGTGGAACGAGTTCGTCCTGTCCAATTTCCCACGGGTATCATGTACCCCACGTGGAGACAATTTCTCCTGGTGTAATCCTACTTAACGATTTTCACGGAAAAATAAATAATGAAACAATTAACGGAACATATTTGATCAAATTCCATAACCTAACGCTCAAAATAAATGACAAATTGTACAGAAATTTGGAAGCTCCCCGTCTGGAAGTTTCGCCGCCGTTAATCCAACAGACACCAGTTGAAGACGAATTCGTAAACCTGTTATCTTTGGAAATGCTTAACCACTTGCATATTAATAACACTAAAAGTATACACGAACTCAAGTCAGACTCTGCAATCACAAAATATACTACATTCTCTCTATTCACCATATTGCTCATATGCCTGGCGCTAATAAATTTTTTTGCAAAAAAAGGCGAAAAGTTAGTCGTTCAGACAGTAACCCCGAACATAAAGACAACACAAGAATCGATTGCCCAATACAAATGGCATGAATCTAAGCCACAAAAAATTGACGACCTACCCTACTTTTAACGATTGAGGACAATCGTTTTTAAAGGGGGAAGAGTTAACACGATTCAAGTTGGTAACCAATCTGTCATTAATTTTTTTTGTTCTTTTCTTTTTCTTCTTAATTGCAAAATTATTTTAATATTGTGTTTGCATTGATAAATGCAAACACATCATTTTTGATATTTTTCCAACGAAATATTTCAGTAAATTAACACGATACAGGTTGGTGACCTAAAGGGCATTTTGCTATTACTTTTTTTGTGTTCTGTTCCTTTTTTCTTGTTAAATTGCGAAATTATTTTAATATTGTGCTTGCATTGATAAATGCAAACACATCATTTTCATGCAAACGTCTGACTTGAGGGAATGAATTTCCCAATAATTTTAAGTTTAGTTGAAGTAAGCAAAAAAAACTTTGTAATAATTTTAAGCTTTACTTTTAAGAAAAGAAAAATGTTTTTGTCACTTAATTTTTAGTCTTCTTTAAATAAAGAGTCGCTTTTGACAAGCACTCGTACAACTGGCGCCCAACGTGGGGCCAGGTGCTTTTGACAAGCACTCGTACAACTTGTCTCTTAAACTTTTAGTTTTTTTCAAATAGGGAGTTGCTTTTGACAAGCACTCTTACAACTGGCGCCCGAGCGAAGTATTCGCTTTAGCCAAGCGCGCAAAAAATTATTAAACGTGTTTTCGTTAAAAAGGTACTTTTGACAAGTCCTCGAACTTAAACGTGTTTTCGTTAGAAAGGTACTTTTGACAAGTCCTCGTACAACTTATACAATGAGCGTACATGTGTTCGGCTGTAAAATTGTTCAGCCTAATTCATGTTTTCAATGAATTAAAATTATTATTGGGGTGTTGTAGTAGAATTTGCTGAATTTACATACATACATACTTTGCTTTGGTAAAACCCGACATCATTTTTCCTATTTTTATTGCCGGTATTTCGCGTACAGACAAACAATAACGATTTTTGCCGTACTGGCTAAATGAAATGCTGTGCGAGTCTGGCAGCAACAAAACAACAAACAAATACAATTTGTCTTAAGCCGCACGACCAATGTCCGATATACATACATACGTATGGTTTTGAACGAAGACTAACAAAACGAAGTAAATGCATATATACATAGATACGTATGTATACACATATGTATGTATGTATGTATGTATGTATGTATGTAGGTATGTACGTGTACGATTTTTTGATGTTTTTATGTGATAACTTAATACATACATATGTATGTATATATGTATGTACATATTTTAAACGACATTGAATTAAAATTGATTAATTGTTGTTATTAATCTTTGCTTTTGTTTTTGTAGCATTGCTGATGGGGGGTTGGGTTAAGATAGTTGAGTATTGAGGTAGGTTGCTTTTGTTTTTATTACCAGAAGTCGATAGTTGTTACAGAATTTTACGACTTTGAAATGTTATCGCTTTGAAGAACAGCGAAATAAATAAACTAAATTGTTTTCTCCAAGGTACTTACATACGTATGTATGTATGTATGTGCATATGTATAAAAGAATTATGTATTTCTGTTTCATCATAAAAATTTTAATTTCAAGATTTTTACTACTTTACAGCAGTAACAATATAATAATACGGTACATCATGGTACTAGCCCTTAAGTATGTATGTATGTATGTATGTATGTATGTATGTATGTAAATACTTCTGCTGACTTTTGCTTGCAATTTTTGCTACACGAAAATAAAAATTAAATACGACATGGACATACAGTGATGAGACATTAGAGCAGAATATGCCAAATACATATGCATATACATACATACATATGTATATATGTACACTGGTTGACAGCTAATTAGAAACGCTTCTATTGAAAAAAGCATACTCAATTTTTTTTTATAAAACAAAGTAAATATTATTATTTCATAATATTTTAACTAAATATAGTCAATATTAAACAAATATAAAGTAAAACTTGAAATACTTTTCACTCTTAAAAATATTTTGCGAACTTATGTTATTTTGTTAATTATATCTGCGACACCTAATTAGAAACGATTTCGCATTATTAGATAAAAAAGAATTATTTTAAGCTATTTTACTTATTTTTTGTCAATACTTTGTTGCAAAGCCCTTTTGCTTTATAACTGCCTCACATCTGTTCCGCATTGACACTATTAGACGTCGATATCGCTCTACAGGTATTGCCCCATACGCTTTTTTTACTTCATCAAAAAGAGCCGCCATATTTGTGATATTTTTGTCACTAATGGCTCTTTTTGCGTCCCCCCATATATGTTCTATAGCGTTTAAGTCGAGACTGGACGATGGCCCCTCCACAACATTGATAGAATTACCATGAAAGAATTTTTTGTCAACCTTGCCGTCTGCTTCGGATCGTTATCCTGCTGAAATTGCCATGTTACAGGCTAATTTTCGTCAGCCCATGGGAGTATCACATTATTTAAGATTTGTACATATTATTCCTTGTTTGAAATCCCATCAATTTTGTGAATTGGGCCAACGCCATTCCATGAAAAACATGCCCACACTATAATTGATTCTCCGCCATGCTTCACTACTCGTGAAACGTAGCGAGGATTACATTATTGGTCTAACATACCTCTGAGCATCAAGACCAAGGCGATTAATGTTTTTTTCATTGCTTCAGACCACATATTTCCATTCGCTGGCACTCCAGTTCCAATGGGACTTGGCAAAATCCATATGTCGTTTTCTTTGAATTTTGGTCAGAAGTGGCTTCTTTCGTGATGCTCTTCCATGTAGCTCTGCTTCCACCAAACGACGTGCAATAGTCCGCTTAGACACCGTGACATTTAAATTTCCCTGAATATCCCGTTAAATGTCAGCTGATGTCTTTTTTGATTCAGATTTGGAGATTCGTGTTATTAGTCGGTCGGTATGCGCTGATGTTTTTCTGGGTCTCTTCTTGCGTGGAAAGTTGGCTATAGTCAAATTTTTTTAATATGATGGAGGGCATTAAATACCATTTTTTGGAACACTCCAGACTTACAAAGTTCAAAAATTGCGCTCCGTTTTTCAGGACTACAACTTTTTGCTTTTTTCATCATAAATCTTAAGAATTATAATTCCTTATTTATCCGAAAAGCTTTAAAATAAATTTACTTACCGTAAAAATATATAACATTTATTTAAAAAGCTTTAAACAAATAAAATTTGTATAAAAAATTGCGTTTGCGTTTGCGTTTCTAATTAGGTGTCGCACGTATTTATGATTTTACTAAACGATATGTAAACAACTTTGTGAAATTTTAACGTATTTTAAAATTAAAAACAAGAAAACTGAGTTCATAGGATGACAAAAAGAGTGATGAATAAAATACAATAATTTTAAACAAAAAGTATTACGGTAAATTTGCAAAAACTTCAATAATGATTACCAAGCTCTAATATAAAAACTGTGTTTCTAATTAGCTGTCAACCAGTGTATGTATGTGTAAATGTTGCGTTCCAGAACGTTTATTCTGTTTAAAATCTTACTTACAAATTTTGTGTACCTATAGCGTGATCACTATGTAAAGTTATATTTTCACAATATATTCTCTCTCTCTGATGCGCTTTTCATACCAATTCTTGATTTATGACAAGAAGTGTTTAATCTGAGCTAGACACTAATATTGCACATATTTTAAAAGTAAATATTTTCATAATTTTTCTTGCCTAAAATCTTAAATTGGTAATTTTTGTTAATACTTTATTCAGTTGATAAGTCTCATGAAGAAATGTAAGACAAAAACTAAATAGAGCTAAAGGTAAATGGTACACAGAGGAGCTGCGTTAGGTCATCCATCAAATGAAATTGAAATGGAAGCACCGTTTACGATATTAAGCTTCATATTAAACTGCTGCAGATAGAGGGTGTACAATGCATTGAGTCATATTCAAGCCAATCGGAAATACATACATACATCAATATAACAGTATCTGCATTTGGTTTAAAACTTTCAGTTTTGTTTTAAACATCGGATACAAAAAAAAAACATGTGACTGCACACGTTCCATATAGAGGAAGAATTAGTCTCGACTAAATGCTACAATAGAATTTGTTTACGCATAATTCACGTCGTAATTATTAACACTAAACGAATCCTTGACAATCTCCCAAGATCAACTGTTGCATCCACGTGAAAACATACTATTTGGAAACACAAAAAAATGTGTATACGAAAATAACGCAACAGGATGTTTTAAACATAAAACAAAGAAAATCAAGAGCAAAACAAAAACCCAACACAAAATATTTGATAGAAAACAAACATATAACAAAAAAAAAAACAGTAATAGAATAAAAGCGAAAGTAGTAAATGAAAACTCAAACAAGATAAGAAGAGGAAGAAGCAAAATATGAAAAAAGCACAACAACAGTCAGTCAGCAAGCCAGCAGCAGTTAACTGCAAACAATATTTCCCGCTCGTTTTGGGGGACATATAAACAAAACCAATAAAGTTAAATAGAAAAAGGAAAGGCGAAAGATACATTTTGTGGATAAAATGGGCAAGAAATCTCCATGCGACAGAAATAAACCGACCGAACAGAAAATTTTAATGGCACAAACTCTAAAATTAGTAAATAATTAAGCAAGACAAACAAAAAACAATACATTAAACAAACAAATATTTGGATAACTAAAATGTGTTACAAGTTTCAAGAATTTAATCGAAAATAATTTTACAATTTATAAAATTTTTGTAAACAAAACAAAACGTTGAAATTGATCGAATATTGGACAGAAAATAATAAGCAATTATTAGAAAAAGAAGTGACCTCAATCAAAAGCTCGAATAATTTTACTATTAGATATAAAGTCGTAATTAAGATCACAAACATTAGTATCACAATTACATAAAAATAAATCGAAATTAAATCTAAATAAAACAAAATGTTGAAATAAATTGAACATGAATCATTTCTTAAATTTTATTTTATGTGTTGTTGTGTTATATACTTTTAATTTTCTGTTTTAATGAGATGGTTCTCAATAAAAAGATAAATGAAAATTAATAAATAAATTAAATTTAATAATAAATTAAATTTAATAACAAATAAAATTTAATAAATAAAAACAAATAATAAAACTGAATAAATAAACATTAATTATTGAATATAAAAAAATTAAATACCTTATAAATAAATAGAAATACACAGAAATAAAAAATTGAAAAGAAATTAACAAAAATCAATTAACAAAAAAATAATTAATAAAAATCAATAAATAGAAGGAAAAATTAATAAAACTAAATAAATGAAGAGAAATAAGTAATTAGAATCAATGAATTAAAAGAAATGTGTAAAGAAAATAAATAAAAATAAACAAACATAAGTAAATTAAAACCACCAAAAATAAATTAAAAGCAGAAAAAACATAAATGAGTATAAATAAATAACTGCAGTTATGTACATATGTACATATGTATGTATTTAGTATATAATGAAAAATACATAACAAAAATATATGTATGTATGTATTAATAAAAATAAATTTAAATAAATACGTATAAGAATATAAATTAAAAATAAATAAATAAAAAAACAAATTAAATAAATAAAAAATAAATAATAGTTTCATATGTACATATGCCAACATAAAATTAAAAATTAACTAAAAAGGTTAAAATAGAATCACATAAAAAAAAATTAAAGAAAATATGAAATAAAGAAACTGATATTAAATGGAAGTACAAGAAACTAACAAAACATTATACGAAAAATAGGAGAAAAAATGAGGTAATAAAAACACAATAAAAAATTATATAAAGAATATTGAAAAATTAAAAAGAATATTTTGTTTTTGTTTATAACGAAAATCTAGAACTCAGCGCCCAAATAATAAACAAATTATTAGAAAAATTGTACAATCACCAAACAAACAAAAATCAAAAAAGCAGCCACTTTTCTCTCCCTTTTAAAATTAATTTAGGTACTGAAACCAATTTAAAGCTAAAAATATTTTAAGATTTTGTTTTTTTCTACACAAATATACATAAATCATAAAACTTCAATGATAAACGCTAAATTTCTCATTGTGTTGGAAAATTTTAGACCTTTTATGAAACAAGCAAAAACAAAAACAAAATTTTCCTCAATACTTTTAAAGAAATAATACATAATCGTTTTACTTTCGCTCATGTATCTGACATGTACTCAATGTTAAAGCGAGTAGAAGTAAAAAAATGTTAAAACCGAAAAATCTGGCATCTTTAGAATATCTGTGATGCAACTGCAGCAACATATTCTGATATGAACTTTTTTTTCTTTAAGAAAGTAATGCAGTCTGTTGGCTCTAAAATCAAACAACTCTTGGGGATAATACCTTTTCTCTCGTCAAACTAAATAATTCAAATAATTTATAGATACATCTATCGGTTGGTAGGTCAAATTGTAATCACATGCTGTCTGTTGGCTGGCGCAAAGGCAAACAGAACTGATGATACAAAGTCTCGTTTTTATTAAACAACCAACGAGGCAGACAGTCAGTCAGCCAGCCAGGCAGCCAACTTTTATTGCTAGCCGACCACAACCAACCAACTAGCGAAATACAAATGAGAGAAAAAGAATGTCATCATTAACAACATCAACTACACCATCATCATCGTTGTCGTTGTGGATGCCTTCGTCATTTGTAGAAATTATTTCATTTATGGAGAGAGATTTACCGTAACAAGGAGAGTGTGTATAGCGACGCGTTAAGCTCAAACAATTGTTGCATTTCTCGCTCGCATTGTTTTGGTTTCTGGTCGTTCACCTCATTTACGTAGTCAACAACAGCAACAACAACAACAACAATAAAACAAAATAGTAGTAACAACAAAAACAACAACAGCTGAATCAACCGAAAAAAAACAAGAAGACAAGAACACACAAGCAAACGGCAGGCCACAGTCAAGATTAACACATCGTCAGAAAACACCTTTAACTCGGAACGCGACCGGCATTAGCAATAATTGTGCTTCAGATATCAGTAGGGGAGACAGGCAAGGGGAAGAAAAAGTATATGAATATAAAATATCTAAAACGTGCTGTTGTCTTATGTTACTGACCGACCGACCGACCAACCAGCCAGCAGCAGCAACATATAGCCAAAGACTCTTTGCTCGCTGGCACTCATTCATTCTTTCAAGACCGAATAAAACGTTCTAAATCAGTGCTGTTAACAACTTTCTAAAAGACTGACAGCAGCAAAACGGTCACTTAAAGACTCATGTAGAGATATATTAAAGCCACGAAGTGATTAATTGCTTCAGGTGAATAATGGCTTTAAGAGAAATAACAAAATTTGACCGTTATTTGTGATATACAACAGGATAAGTCCTAGCAGGTCCTGCCTATTCATTTGTCTAAGACAGGGGTCGTATTTCAGCTCTATTGGTGAGCTATTTAAATCCTCCAAATAGCTGATAAGATGTTTTATAAAAAATTGTGCCCAAAGTCGATGGTGTGGAAGAACAACAATAATCGTAATATAACTGATGTCTTAAGGCCGAGGCAAATAGAATCCGTCATCCGTAGTCTTTTTTATTGGCATTAACGCAACGACGGATTAGGTTGGCACAATGAGTAATTTGTTAACGCATATAAAATCGGTACTTTTGAACGAAGATCGAAATCAAAACAAAGAAAAAAATTAACTGATAGCTGTCAACTATAATACCTTCCAACGTTGGCCAATTATCTGACAATGACAACAAAGAATGTTTGCACAATTGTCAGAGGTCTGACAGTATTACTTTCTTAAAATGTACTGACGATGATTTTTCTGTTAAGATTGTAAGACAAAAATTGGACGTTCACACAATTCTAAGATATTATTGGCCATGTGTTACTGACAACAGTGTAAGATCTAATACCGACCCGTACATAGAGCTTAAGTAGGTAAATATTTTTCTTTGCTTTTGGAAAATTTGCTTTCACTAAAAATTCGCTATCACTAGACTTCAGGAAAACAGTACTTTACTCGACCTCTTGTCATACACCTGCCAGATGACAATTTTGTTTTAGAAACAAAAAAATATTTAAAAAATCAATGACATGATGCGAACTAATTGCAAAAGCAAATAAAAGTCAGTAACATACACGCACACATTCATACAAAGTTAATTATTTTTAAATACACTAATGCTACGTACACGTACACATGTTTGTGTGTGCGCGTCTGTTTTTGTTATGAACTATACAACTACATACTACATACATGCAACAATTATGAATACAATGAATTAAAATTATAAATCTGAAAATTTAATATTTGAAAAAAATTTTAATTTATGAAGAATCTTTACTGTTTTTGCTTTAATATACGGATTTTCATTATTTGTTGCTTTTCGTTAGAACGGTTTTACAACAATTCATGAATTCGTTCTCTATAAATAATAAATAAGAGAGCAACAGAGGAGAGTGGTGGAACGGCTGTGACCTTGCATTGCAAAATCAGCAACAACAAATACTACTAAATTTGTATGTTTAAGGTAAAAAACAAACAAAAGTTCAATTATGCAAAGATTTAAAAAAAGAAAATCTCAGATTTCAATTAAGAAATTAAATCGTCTTAAAAATGAACATGATTAGACTTTTTTTTACAGCTGATAAAAGGCAGACTGTGTGTTATAAAACAAAAACATACAAAAATATAATTTTTAAAGAAAATTCAGAAAGAAAAATAAATCACATAAAAATTGAAAAGAAAAACGAAAAAATTAAAAACAAAGCAGCAGCAACAACAACAAAGAAATGCATTTTCAAGACCAACTTGTAAAAGAAAATTCGTAGACTGAAAAATTTTACTTTTGTAAAAATATAATATGTACTTAAAAAAAATACAAATTAAACAAAAAAGCACTAATTCAAATTAAAAAAAAAATTTAAGAAAATATAAGAAATATGAAACAATAAAAAATGAGCTAAAAAAAAGTAAAAGAAAATATTTGCTATGAGTCAAAAAATGTCGTTGGTGCTTGTTTCACCTCGTCAGATGTTTGCACCATCTTGCCGCGCCAGCACATTAACTACCGATGAATAGTTAAGGAGAATCGTCGAATCACTATTAGAGAAGTTGCTGAGGATATGTGGGCATATTGATTGGCTCATGCCATACAATTTTTTCGGAAATTTTGAGTATGAATCTTGTGGCAGCAACGTTTGTTCGAAAATTATTAAATAACTACACCAAATGGAGCCACTTTTCGCTGAATATTCTCTAATCCATATACACAGATGGACAAAAGTCACCGTCATTTGGTATCTAGAAGATTATAACAACTCCCATGCCCAGAAAATAATGGAATCGGAAAAAGTAGTATATTTAACAAAAACTATTATTTATATAAATTCTATTTCAGTTTAAAAATAACGGTAATTCAAGCGTTATTTAAAAAAAATGGCATATAACGATTGCTGTGTGTATTTTTGGTGGACAAAAGTCACCGTCAGTTCAGCTCGGCTTGCCTGTTAAAGTAATTTTAACAAAAATTTAAGCCATTCTGGCTCCGTTTATCAGTGAGTTCGTTTAGTATAATAGCTTTAAGTCTGATCTGTACACATTTTATAACGGTACTTCTCGTAGTGTTAAAATCACGGCCTCGTGATTGTTAAAAATGAATCAAGAAAGGAAAGAAACCACAATTGAAGAAAGAAAAATTATTTTAAATGCGTACAACCAAAGCAAGACCATTCGGGAGACATGTTTATTAGTTAATCGTCCACCCACCACCATTCCTGCAATAATAAAAATGTTTAAAGATGAACCAGAGTGCCAATATCTGCCGAGGAGTGATCGACAGTCGGCACTATCTGTACGCGAAAAGCGTGAAATAATAAAAATAGTTTAAAAAAAAGAAGCCGAAACCCCGTCAGAAATTGCTGCAGCGATAAAGGAAAGCAGTGGAACAGTTGTTCACCCACGTACTGTGCGCAGAGCGCTGAATTCCACTGGTTATAGTGCTAGAGTATGCAGAAAAAAGCCACAGATCAGCAACGTCAACCAAACGAAGCGTCTTTCCTTCGCAAAAGAGCATTTAAGCAGAGGAATAGATTTCTGGGAAAAAGTTATCTTCCCTGATGAAAGTAAATTTTGTATATATAAATCGGACGGACATGTTTTAACGTGGAGAAAGCCGGGCGAAGCATTAGCAGAGAAGGATATACAGTCAACTGTGAAACACGGTGGTGCTGGAGTCATGGTATAGGGATGCATGTCGACGGCTGGTGTTGGAGAGCTCGTCTTTATAGATGAAATAATGGACAAAGTACTTAATTTGAATATACTTAAAGAAAATCTGCAGAAAAGTGCTCAGAAGCTTGGCATTGAATCAGACTACTACTTTCAACATGACAATGACCCCAAGCACACCGCAGAAATAGTTCGCTTATGGGTCTTGTGGGTCTTGTACAACACTCCCCTTACCCTGAAAACTCCGCCATAGTCAACCCGACCTGAATCCAATAGCATTTATGGGACCATTTGGATCGGCGGATTCGGGAGCGTCACATTACCAAAATGGCAGAAAATAAGCCCAGATATTACCAAAAAATTGATTCATTCGATGCAGAAACGTTTGCAAGCTGTCATCAAAAACAATGGCAAACATACTCCATACTAAAATAGTTTTAGCCCTTTAATTGATGAAGTACTTTATTAAATGACGGTGACTTTTGTCCACCAAAAATGCACACAGCAATCGTTATATGCCATTTTTTTTTTAAATAACGCTTGAATTAGCCTTATTTTTAAACTGAAATAGAATTTATATAAATAATAGTTTTTGTTAAATATACTACTTTTTCCGATTTCATTATTTTCTGGGCATGGGAGCTGTTATAATCTTCTAGATACCAAATGACGGTGACTTTTGTCCATCTGTGTATATGGATAAGATAAGCTAATATCTAGCAAGAACCTGATCCCATTCTTAGATATGCACTATTAAATAACTAATTCATTAATTAAATTAATGTCATTCGTAGACATTTGTATTTCATTTTAACTGTTTCAGAATCATCCTTTCCTATTTGATGAAACCGCTGACAACAAACAACTTAGAAAGAACAGGACAAAAATTTGGTACCGATTGATGTTTAGCAACAATTTTCAAGTGTTAAGCTAAAAATGTTTAAACTTTTAAGCGAAATCAGTGTATGTACATAAAAGCTAAATTTATAGGTGGCTAACCCCTGGAAAAAAAACTTGTTTTCAACAAACTCTGCAGGGCGAAAAGTATGCAAATCGACATAAACACTCTAATAAGTTTATCAATAGGTTATTGTACATATTAAATTTTGAATGTCGTTTAATAAATAAATAAATATGTAGAAATGTAGGTACCTATGATAAATTTTAAAAGCTGCCAATATAGGCTTGATTGCACATAAAAAGACCCCAAAATACGCTCTCTTACACAAACAAACCTTCACACAAAAACAAAAACGCAAACAAAACAAAAACAACGAAATGATATTCATACTCACCTAAACACAAATTAACGAGAAAAAAAACCACACATACAATTATTGTTGTTGGCTGTGTTTTGTGTTTGTTTTTTCAGTGCGGGTTATTAAATACATTTGAAGAAAAAAGTAAAATAAAAATACATAAAAAACACACAAAAAGAAATATTTTCATACGACACAATACGAGACGGGACCCCATTTAATAAGCGAGACATGAGGCCATACAATAAATACTCGTACAACTCGTACTAAACACATAAAAAAGAAGAGGAAAAAAACAAAAGTGTGGAATACAACAGACGTTGCCTGCCTTTGATTGAAGAATTAGAAACTTATAATTTTTAAACAATTATTCACTAAATTATGTTTTTTACTTGTTTCAATTGCAAATTACTTTTATGCGCTCTTAAGGCCCGTGCTGGGTGGCTCAACTTTGTTGCACGACGCCGTAATTTTTACGCACGCGACTTTAATCTTCTTTTGTTTGCCGTAACTAAATAACTTTCAAACTTTTTTTGCCGAAATGCCAACGAATACGTTGACAAAATTTGCAATTTTCAGTTCGTTTGCAGTGTAGCGTAGCGCCGAGTTATCAACACGAATTTAAGTTAATCGAATTCTAGTGATTTTTACAAAAATTTCAAATTACATGATACAACTCTATGCCAACGAACCGACCGAACGAATACGAATGAAAGAGACAATGAAAAAATGTTTTTGTAGCGAAATACATAAACACAACAACAATATACTCGTGTTTTCGTGAATCTTGTTGTACGAAACGAAAAAAAAAAACATAAAATATATAAAATGGGAGAACGAAAAATGAAACTAAAACAAATGAGCAAGTAATGAATGGGTAGAAAAATATTAAAATGATGGCAATAACAGGGAGCTGCCAGGTGTGAGATTTTTAATGCTAATTTGGGGAGTTCCCGTTATATGCATGAGTCGAATGAAATATCATTAGAAATACTTATTTAACAATCGTTGTCTTGTTTTAGCACATTTCCGATTTAAAAACATGTGTCGTTAGCGAGCCTTTAAGCTTGAGATCTATCAGATTATTCAATTTAATTAAAATGTGTTTTTTATTGAATTTAAAACCTTTTGTTTGATTTCCTATTTTTGAACTACTTTGTTGTTGGAACTTTCATTACATTCAGGAAACAATCCAGTAATTTGAAAAGAAACGTTTTGGCCCTAATAACATAATTGCAACTTTAAGAATTCATAAATTCCTAATATTATTACATATTTTAATGTTTTTTAGTTCAGCTGCCTTTTATGTTTTATAAAGTAAAACTAAGGATATGTACCACCAGATAATTTTTAGCAATCGATAAATAGGACACTTCATTTTCCGAAAATCTTCATTCAATACATCAAAGTGCATTCGATCAAAAATTATCAACTAAAAACATATTTATTTTTAATCGATTTAATATAAACATACTACATACATACATACCTAATCATCAGTTTTCTATTACTTTTTGAAACGAAATTATAACAAAAATTTGTTTGATAGCATAATTCTTAATGAACGTTCCAAAGTTGTTAAAACAAAATAAAGGGTTTCTAACATATTCTTTATCTATACAAAAATGTCAGCCAAAAATTCATTTAGACATTTTAATAGGAATTTTGGGTGTTATAATGGTGTCGCATGCGGCAAATGAGGTATTTATCAGGCAACTCTTATTGTGAAATGTGGAAGTAACAGTGTCCAACAAAAATACCTTAAGTCAATATTGAAAATCACAAAACAAATAACTTAGTTTTATTACCAGTTGTAACTCTAAATGGAATATGTACATATGTAAGTTTAGGATGGTTTGAATCATAAATTCCTTTTCAAATACTCAAGTAATAAAATTCAGAGATTTTTACTCATTAAAACTAATATGTTTCAATAAAGTTTTGTATGAAATATTTAACTTAAAACTCATTTCAACTCAATTTCATTCTTTGTTCAACTACTTGTGATTTTCACTGTACTGTATGTATGGCCTCTTCAACATTGCAATGAAATGGAAACCAAAATACAAAATGAGGTATTACAAAAAAGAAAAAAACTGATACAACACAATGGAGACAGAGAGAAAGAGAGAGAGAGCGAGAGAGCGCGTCCACGACGCACACGAACATAAGACACGAAGTCTAAACAGAAAGTAGAAACATCCACCAGATACTTTTTTAGTTGCGCTAAATAGTTGTTGGTATCAATACAATTTCACCACTCTAAGCGTACGTATCGTTGATAAGTATTGGGATGAAAGAACACCAGCAGAAAACACAACAACAATGACGACGACTTAATAACTGGTCTGGTTTGGTGTCTCGATAAAAATGCTCTTTTTCCGTTTATTTTATTTTTCTGTACGAATGATTCTTGAAGAACAAAAATTTCACATGTATCTACATATGCAGAGTATATGATTCGTTTCTATACGAGTGTTTTTGTTTCTTTTTTGTATTTGATTATTTGTAATAGTAATTTTTACAAAATACATACATACATAGATACATATGTAAGTGTGCACGTAATTGTAGTCGCTTAACGAAAAAGGAACGCAATGAAAATTAAAAATAATATAATTATTACAACAACTTTGTTAAACACAGTGTTGTTTTATTTATTTAATCTTATTCTTTTTTTTTTTTTTGCTGCACTTGTGGTGCACACAAAATATACATATGTATATAAATTAAAGAGAGAAAGCCACCAGCAATTAGTTGTTCAAAAGTGTATTAAACTTCGGAGAGCCACTGAGAGAGAGGGTTAATGTATGTAAAATTTATGTCTGTTTTTTTTATTGTTTTTAGCTGATTGAATTATATCTATTAGATAAACTAAGCACTTAAGTAATTTTTTTTTTCATTTATTGAATTAGCAATACGGCAAATAAATTATAATTAAAGGTTTCTTATTTTTCTTTTCTATTAAAATAAATTGTGGTGTCCAGAAAATACTTTATCAGAGAAAAACGCAGATACATATGTATGTATTTGGAAGGAAGTAATTGTTAGATCAGAAAGTACGCTCCAACACAATCAGGCTATCTTTGGAAATTGTTTCGAATGCTTTCGTTTAGGAATTTTGAATTCATTTGATATTGTTTTACATTCCATAGATTTGAGGCTGTTCGTCTTTAAATCGAAACAAATTTTTATTAAATATGGCAATATTGTGCATATCAAAACAAAAAACATATGTTTATTAAAGAAGAGAAGAAGCAACAAAGTAGATACGTACGTTTCTAAAGTATCTACTACAATATTAAAATAGCTTTCTTTTACCGGAAATCAAGTGGATAATATTAGCGGAATGGAAATTTACTTTGAACGTAATAAATTTCTGTGGCTGAAATGAAATGAAAAGTTTTTCGCTTTCTTAAGATGTAAGTACTATTATACTATGAGGCTTTGGTTTACACGATCAAAAGTCTTATGGGCCACCTACACCCGGCGAAAGGTTGTACTACTTCACGACAAATTCGGTGCAAAATAAAAGATATTAAATTTCTTTTTTAAATGCCAAAATAGTTTTACTTCTTTAAAAGCACCTAATTTTTTACGGACTTCAGTTCGTACCTTGTTAATAAGGTACTTTCAAGATCTTGTATATGAATGTGTATATAGGACTTGCAAAGCGTAAGTAAACGATTTAGTGAAAATTAATTACATAGTCAAAAGATGGGTATAGGGACAGCAAACTTCAAGAAGTGGGTCTTGATATGGTGGCCGCTGTGGTTTAATTGATAAAACATCACATTTCTCTTGACTCTCGAGCTTTCAGCTACAGTTGATGCGGTCGACAACGTGATGTTTTCTATCGAAGCGTTCGATATGTCTAGCATAGAACCATGCAATTAAAATGTTATTTGGGTAAATATGCCATTTATGTGGTGTTCATAAATCTCTGCATAGTTGTTTAGTTCGAGCGGATGTGACATATAATGCAAATGTAAGCATTAGTACAGCATAGGAACAACTTTTTCTGTCGTCTTATGGACCACATTAAAAACAAAACCAGCAGCAACAAATGTTGTTGTCAAAACAAAGCCTTAGAAAAAACAATGCAAGATTTTTTGAGCAGCAACAACCTTCCCACTAATATTTTGCTTAGACTATCCTCCCACCCATTCCAGTCTCCAGGTACATTGTTCAATATAGTTCGATAGGTTAATATTGCAGCTGTAGTGAATTCGGTAGAAAAATTTGGCACCGATAAAGCAACTGTTCTAATTTTAAACCATTATAGCACATAAAACCATCCAATTCAAGGTTGCATTAAATTTTGTTTATAGACAGTACATTATTCTGGTTAAAGGACACGTAAATATACAAACGTGCTGTCTTTGGTGTTATAAAGTATTGGAAGTTTCCCGAGCTACTTCTTGTGATTGGGAAAATGCACTGTGTGTCACGGCTTATGGACTTGTATTACAGTACAAAATTTTATTCGAAATTGTGGAGCTGTAAAAGCTACATTTTGAGAAGTTCTTAAACTTTTCCATGAATTTCAACTGTATATGAAAAATGGTATATTAGAAAGAATCGCACATTATGGAGGATAGTATATTATGTAGAAATGAATTTTCTTGCCATGCCACATTTTTTTTTGTTACAAACTGCCCTTCATGAAATCTAATTTTAAGTTTGTTCACGTCTGTATTTTGAATGTAAGATACGAAAATTATTTATATTAAATAAAATTAGTCTACGAACAAAATTATGTTTTTTTTTAAATTATACTTTAAAGAAAATACACTTGATTAAAGCTGACATCAGTAACTAAGCTAGAACAGTTTTTTTTTCCTTTTGGCCATCCTTGACCTACACTCATTTTATACGCTTACCAGGTATTTTTGTTTTTTGCCGGTCAAAATAATTATTTTATATGTAAACAGTTAAAAGTTTAATGTTCAATGAACTCCAACATTTAAACTTTAAGTTATAAGCCCCACTATATGTATATCCTATAATAGCTTCTTAGTTTCATTTGTTTTATATCAGTTATAGTTCTTTTTAAATAAAAGATTTATTTACAACAAATTTAACTTATTAGTTTCCGCAAAATTAAATGCAGTAATCTGTTTTAGGGATTCATACGCCACAAAAAAAATAATTTCTCTTTTTTTATAAATAAGCCTGGCAATACCTCTATAGTAAAAGGTGGAGAAATGCGCGGTTTGTTTGTATTTGTATAATACTAATAATAGCAACAACAATATATTGAAAGAAAAAACAACATTACTCACCACTAGAGCAGCGAACATGGTAAATAATCAGCCATTATAAGACCAATTTTTTTGTTTCTGCCATTGAATTCGCTATCTTGTTTTCGAAGCTATTGTTTATAAAAAATTTAATAAATTTTACAGAAATATACACTTTTGATTAGTTGTAAACAAATAGTTAATAAACTTAAAATATAAAACTTGTAGGCATAAAAAACCAAAGACGACGTTGAAAACGACGAAACACTACGACCGTATGTTGAAAAAAGCACGAGAGCGCACAAACAAGCAATCGCGGCTAAATAAAGAGATTGGCTGTTGTTTTATACGCTATTACAGTTTTATATTAATTTTTCAAGTTATTTAATATTTTTCTTTAAAACATTCGTTGATTGCAGCATGTTTTAATTCTTTCTAAAAACCACACGTTTTTTACGCTAAATTAGGAATTCTTTCCTTTTTTCCTTTCCTTCTACTACTGCCCGTTTTATTTCATGTTTTATTCATTTTTTTCTCTTAACATCGTCTACATTGTGTGTAGTTGTTTGTCCCACTTTCGTTGTGACTTTTAATTACATTTATACCAACATTTTAAATATATCTTCTGCATTATCTCATAAACACGGGAAACTGTGGTATGTTTTTTAATTATACTTGAAATTTTTACTTATTTTATATAAGTTTTGACACTATTTTTCTTGGTTTAAAAAATCACAATTTAGTGCAACACGACGCGTTTTTCTTCTACACGAATAAAAAAGCAGCAGAGAAATGTTCAGAGGTGTAATTTTTTATATGAGTATGGCCAGATGCTACAGTTTTGTATTATTGTGGTGAGTTGATACAAAGTGATGCCAGTATGAAATTTGTTGAAGACACAATTTTTTTATACATTACTTTAACATCTAATAAATCATTACAAAATTAAAATTTACTTTGTTTTATAATATATTAGGCTTTAAGTTTGCTTTAATGTTTCGAAACAATGTGTTTTAACATAATAATGCATAACGGTGTCAAAGGAAAGTTAATTCTGCAAAGGAGCATCTAATGAGCTGGAAGCTGAATAAAATTGCAACCATTTACAAGTTAGTCTACTTGGCAACACTAATAAAGTTCTCTTTAAACCCAACTAAACTTGTTTTGACACATTCTATTTTACTTTATCTTTCTTTAACCCCTGTCATTGCAAGCGGCAGTGCTTTACTTTTTTACCAGTCGTGCGTGCTATTTTTATACTCACAAAAATTAACAAAACAAAAATTGTTAAAAATATTGCAATTAAACTTATTAAAAATGACCACCTTGAGACCTTTTACATGTGACGACTTATTTAAATTTAATAATGTGTAAGTAAATAGTTTGTTTAAAAACGTTTTTCACTCATCTTGATAAAAAAATCAAAAATAACATTTTCGTCTGCTCTGTTAAATGACAGAAACTTCGATCCGCTAACAGAAACATATGGTTTATCATTTTACACACAGTACTTAGCAAGGTGGCCAGATTTTTTTCAATTGGCCGAGTCTCCCAGTGGCCAAATAATGGGCTATAGTAAGTAAATCCAAAAAATATGAACAAAGAATTCTAAATGTTATCGGGATTATTATTTAAGTTATGGGTAAAGTTGAGGGTCATATGGAAAACTGGCATGGTCATGTTACCGCTTTGACAGTATCACCTGACTATAGACGATTGGGACTGGCTGCGCTGTTGATGCAATTCTTAGAAGACATATCAGAAAAGTAAGTTTCAAATAGATTATTAGAAATGAGGTGTCAACTGTCTGTCTGCGTGGGTCAAAATCTCTTATTTACTGCTTGTATATATGTACATATGTATATCATCGACGGAAGTTATTATCTGATGATATTTTACAGAAAACGTTCTTATTTTGTGGACTTATTTGTGCGTAAAAGCAACAAAATTGCTATAAACATGTACAAGAATCTGGGTTATATAATATACCGTACTATACTGGATTATTATTCGGGAGATCAAGATGAAGATGCTTACGGTGGGTGATTTTTTTTTTTTTAATAGCTTATTTATTTTGTTTCTCCTTATTTTAGATATGCGTAAAGCTTTGTCGAGAGATGTCGAAAAGAAATCCATTATACCCTACACACAGCCAGTACGCCCGGAAGATTTAGATATGCATACATATTGAATGTCTTTCGTTTATCTATCTTTATCTTTTTTAAGTTCAATACTATTTTTGTGCAAGCAATACTACATAGTTGATATTTTTATAATATAGTTTATTGCCTGCAATCTTTTTTGAAAAGTGTTTTTCAAATAAAAAAATGTCCCGTTTTAACACAAAAATTTACAAAACTTGTAACTAACACTTATATGAAATTTCATACTAAAGGAATTTGCAGACCAAAAGTGGCAACACTTTTTCTTTATTTGATTAATTAATTATAAATTGTAATTTCACTTTAACAATAAACAAATTTAAAGTTGTAATTACTGCTAATTCCTTTTCCACGTTTCTTCTTCGAAATATTTTAAATTCTATTTCTACTCTTTTTTTTAAATTGTCACCGTTTTTTAAATGCCTTTAATTGTTTTTTCTCAACTTCCCTAGTAAATAACTTTTTCTATGTTATTGCTACTCAAAGAATGTTTTAAAAAAAGGTAAATAATATATTTTCTAGTTAAATTAAAAACATTCATTTATCATAACGGAAAAATTCGAAATAGGTAAATCTCCCGGTTATGAAAAATATAATTTCGACGCTCTTATGTAATTTTAATTTAATTTTGGAAAACGTTTAGAAAATAATTTCTTTTTAATATGACAAAGAAATATATAAATTTTATTCAAACTAAAAAATTAACAATAAATTTAGCAAAATATTTGAAGAAAACAGTTTTTTATAAGATATTTGCTTTCCTATCAAACGTGTGTTCCCTTATTAACGTTGTGATAAATGAAAATTGCAAGTTTTCTTAAAACTAAATCATTTTTCATAAAATGAAAATTGCAAGTCTTCTTAAAACTAAATCATTTTTCTTAAAGAAAAAATATTGCGAACAATTATATCGCACAGATTGTTATTATTCATAAATATTTTTGATTTTCTATTGCAGTTTTCGAAATCAGATCTACGCCATCATATGCATAATACCAGCTACATGTAAAATGGCAGCAATTTCTGGAGAATTAATTAATGAATAAATAGTTTGCAATCCTATAGGATGAACAATTAAATAAACGAGGACACAGGCAACTTTTTCAGTTCAATTAATTTGAAGTTTAAGTTGTATATGGAAAATATTTAATAAAATTTTCTGAGTTGGTTTTCATCAAAGTTAATTTATTTTTTATTAATATTTTGGTAAATTTGTTTTATGTATATGCTCGAGTAAAAATGTTGGCATTTTTATTTAGACCCAGAATAAAAAATATATGTAAGAATACAGTGTCCGTAATACGATTAACTTTAATACGTCAAATCGATCAAATATCAGAATTTTTTTCGTACTAAATTTCAATTAAACTTTAAAAACATCTTACATTTAAGAGTATAGGAAAAGTTTGTCAGTAATACGAAAAAAATGCTGTTTCCAGGCCCTTTTTAGGAAATTTTCTTCCATAAAGTACCTAAGTGATAAAAATGTGTTTGAATGTTTTAATATAAAATTACTTGGTGGTATTTACGACAACCTCGAAAACGGCACAAAATGTATCATTGTGGACGATAAACAAGTCACTACTGTAACATTTTGTAGAATAATCTGTCAAAGTCTTACACTTTTAACTTGCACTGTCATCGTGCAACAGTAACACTGCTGTACACAATGGTGAATTATGGGCCTTAAAGCGATCAAATAAATCACAAATGGTAAGTTTATATTTTGAAATTCATTACATTATCTCTAAACTGAGCCATTCTCTTCTCTAACAACTTTAAACGTTCAGCCCCTTGACCAATTCATTGTGAAATTAACCTTTCGACTAAAAATTACCAACCTCCACTCTAACTGCTGACATTTCTACCATTATTGAGGATAAATTAATGTATTTCCTGTCAAAAATTCTACTCATCAGGACTACAGTTATTAGCAAAGACAACCTCCATTAAAATTTATCAAAACTCTTATCGTTTTTCGCAGCACCTAATAGAAATAAAAGAATGTACATATACATACATACATACAGCCTAACATATGGCTGTTATTACCATTCAACAAAACGAAATGCCCTGATTACAGTGGTTTGTGTACATATGTATAAAATAATGAGTGGAAATTAATTGTGTATAGAGTAGAATTTCCCAACTAAATAATTGCATGCACATGTACATACATACATACATATGTACGTAGCTTGTGTTTTAAAAACAACGTCATATCAATAGATACTTAGATAAGTATGTATGTATATACATACAAACACATGTATGTATGTATGTAAATGATATGAACATCAACACACATCATTTAAGCGCATGAAATCAACTGTTGTTTTTAGTAATTTTCTTCTCGTAAAATAAATTTCAGTGTGGTAAATAAATCCAGTTTTTGTTTTTTTTCAAAATTTCGCTTCCATTATTTGGTGGGCACACACATATTACATACATAAGTATGGTGATTATACCAGGGTGAGTAAGACACTGTGTACGAATGATTGTTTTTGTTTACCTTTAGCATTGTACTAAATTCAGCACGAATACACTAAACTTGCCTGAGAGTATAAGAACAACGAACGCCGTATAAGAAAAACGAGCAGAAAGCAAATTCTGTGTAAAAACTTTAAGCCCGAACAGGCAGGCAACAATAAAAGTATGTATGTATGTATATAAATGTGAACGAGCAAAGCACAGTGGTCTTTACACGTGAGATTATTTCTGTATAATTTAATCAATAAAACAAGGGGGTTGCAATGTTGTTAGAAGAATAGAAGGAAAAATCCGAGCGCATCTAGATATGAAAAATACATTGATAGAAATGCGTATATACATACATACATAACATAAGTGTGTAAGGAGTAGATAGGTTGGGTGGGAAATTATGACTGGTTTTTGTAGTCTTCAGATTGCGGCCTTTTTAAGAATGGTTTATTTGTATATACATACATACATACATATACTTTTACGAATAAAATAAAACAAAATTTGTATAAATGTGTAAGCATGTTTATATACAAAAGAAAAATTTGGCCTGGGCGAATTCAATTCGCCACTTTCGACAGGACAGGTGACAATTTTTCGTGGTAAGGAACTAAAAGTAACATCCCTTTTATGTTCCGACCACTTTAAAATATGTTTGTGTTAACAGCGGGAAAAACTGGGAAGAAGTTTCTCATACAGCAGCCGAATCATCTTCTTGAGAAGAACGTAGAACAACCACTAAATGAACAGAATATTCAAACTGAGTATATATAATTTAATTTTTAAATACAAACATACATAAGCAAAAAAATTATATTTATATATTGGTAATATGATTCGAAAGCTATGTTTTATTTATTCTGCCTTTTTATGTCCAAAATCGGTCTATTTAAGGATGAACATATTGATTCAACAAGAAATATTGCTTGTTTCCTAAAATCGGTCCTTTTTAGGACCAAAATTTTTAACTTTCGGAGGGCCACCACAAAGATTCAAAGAGATCTTGTTTGTATATACATACATATAATATGTATGTATAATATATTATTATCTTAATTAATAATATATTATTATCTAAGTAACCGTTACTTTTTAACATAATTAAAAAAATAAACAAAATATTATTTTATACAAAGAAGAATCGTTTGTATTTTTTAGATTAGTTTTTAACTATTTAAATACGTATGTACGTACTAATGCTTGTAACTTCAAACTCTGAAAGGAAAATATGTAATTTACATTGCAATTACTTCGAAATGTGCTGCCATATTTCTGTTCCTGGAAACCATTGCAGCAGCAGCAGCAGGAGATGCCTGGTATTTGTATGTACATATAAATATGTTGGGGATTATTGATGAACGATATGGCCTGTTGGACCACTACTGACTTGCTTGTGACTTTTTGTGTGGGTTGTCGCTATTGTTCCTTTAGAAATTGTAGAGCTGTTAATAAAGGCGCCATAGTTATGAATTGCTGTTGCTGTTGCTGCATTTGTAACCGCAATATAATGTAATTGATATTCATTTATAGCAACCTTAAAAAGAGAAGAAAATTAATATCACAATATATTAAGATATACTTAACTTTCTTTAGTAGTTCACCAATTTTTTCGACCATGTTTGTTCTCTTGTAAGGAAATATGTAAATAAAATATCAAATTGCATTATCTTAAACCTTTGAATATTTACCTTTGACTTTATGTCAATAATAATTTAACCACTCACTTGTGTACGTATTTTATGATAAACTCCATCTTGTTTGCATTTTTTATTATTTGTTGATTTTTGTCAGCTGGATAGCCAAAGCGAATTAAGATTTTGACATTATTGCCGAAAGTTTACAATAACAAAATGTTATTGTGTGCTTCTTGTCGCCTTGCAGCCACACAGTTTAATTCGCCCTGGTATCCATTTTAAGCGGCTAAATATATGTATGTACTTATGCACATGTGTATGTATGTATTTACAAGTTAAAGATATTCAAATCCTTCATAACATACAACATAACGCATACATACATACATACTTATGTAGCTTTGTATGTATGTACATATATATGTATGTGTACTTATTTTTAAGAATACATTTTGAGCAAGGCAAATTCATATTGCGTGAAGTCTGGAGCGCCGTTGATTACTTTTTGCACAAGTCTTAATCTCCCCTCAAGAATAAGGCAAACTCGGTTAGCCTCGCCTCAATTCGCTTTAAAAAAAATAATGGCTTGGGTCCATCAGAGGCACATGAATGCAGAATGTTTTCTTTTCATATACTTTTTAAATTTATTTATTTTTATTTTGTTAAATTTACTTTTAACAAATTATAGATACTGGAGCTTAAATTTGTTTTGATTCGAATTATAGGCCAATTAGGTTTTTGAAATTTGTACGTGTAGTGTACCTACATACATACATACATATGTATGTATATGTATGTATGTATGTATGTATACATATGTATGTATGTATACATACATATGTATGTATGTATGTATATTGTGAATGGAATTCGCCAGTGGAACTATTTTATATGTATGTAGTTTTAGAAGAAAAGCAAGTTTCTTAAATTTGTTTCAAGCTAAGCTTAATCAGTTCTATAATCAGTTCCATATACATATGTATGTATGTATGCACATACATATGTATATGTACATACATACATACATACATACATACATATGTGTGTTGCCAATAATTATTATGACACAAGCTTATTAGCAAAAAAGAAACGTTTATGTTCAAATGCTCAAGTTCTTAAACATTCTACTGTCCTATAAATTGAAATACTTAAACAAAAATCCATATAAAATCGTAAACAACAAAGTTAAATAAAAAATAATCCCTTTTGGAACGTATGTATGTATGTATGTAACTTTTAGCTAAAGGCAAACTTGTGCACACAAAACAAACGAGAAAAAAGTTAAAAACTTGTAGTTCGATGGAAAACAAATGAACGAAGCGAAAAACAAGGTAGAGAAAATTTTGCCTCCGTTCGGTTCTGTAAGTTTCGACTCACTCAATTCTTACAAACATTCAACCAAACAACCATATTCTTAAACCGTTCTCACAAATAATCCAATAGCCAGCCATCACCCATAGTCATCATCATCATCATCATCACCGTCGTCGTCGTTCTATGCCTTGAAAGAAAATCCATTACGAGCAGAATGTAAAATGAAAATTCCTACATACATATGTGCATAAATAAATGTGTATGTAATCTTGTATTTATGTACATACATATGTACATACATAAGTACGTATAAATTGTATGAGTATGTTGAATACAAGTCGTGGGAATGACTTGCTGGAAGAGAATATTAAATTTGAGAGGAATTTTTTTTGTATAATTAGAAATGGTGTTTTCAGTGCTTTTAGTAGGTACATATATACATACATACATATGTACATACATACATACATATATACATACATACATATGTATTAGAAATGTTGGGCAAAGCGATATTTCCAGTGATCTACTAACTATTTGAAGGAAATATTTAAATATTTGTCAAAAAAGAAGTCTGGTTTGTAATACATACATACATAATTTGTATGTATGCACATAATATGTATGTATGTATATTGTACTACATATTTATGTATGTATGTATGTATATATGTGAGTCTAGGAATAATTAGGAATTTTCGAACACTAACTGTATGTAGTACATACATACATACATATATTTTGCCGCATATGTAAGTAGCTTCATTCTATAAGGTGGCAACCCCAACCAAAAAGTTACTCAGCTTCCCAAAATACACAAATAGCAGCGCTAGAGAAGCTAGTACATAAATAACAACAAAAAGTTGTTCTGGTTTGCAAAAACTTTTAAGTACTTGAGTACTCGACATTAGGAGCAACAAAAAATTTAATGCTGCCACCTTTTCCACATAAATATAATGTCAGTTTATTTTTTTTATAAAAATATATTTCGCATAAAGTATTCATCCGAAGTATTGACAATATTAGCTATTATTCATGGTAAGTAGAATTAAAAGCAGGTAAGATGGAAAGCAAAGCGAATTAATAACGAGTAAACTCAGTAGCACAACAACGAAACATGGCACATATGTATGTACATACATACATACATACACGTCCATGTTCATAAGTATTCACATACTACATAGTATGTGTGTACATACTATAAGTAGATATGTATGTATGTATGCAGACGCCCATATCACTACATATGTATGTATGTATATGTACATATACAACATATGTATATGTACATATGTATGTATATGCGCTTGTAGAGTTTCTGTTAAAATGCTTTAGTAAAATTTTTATTGCATACATACAATATACATATGTATGTATGTATGTATATGTATGTATGTCTAGACAAGATAACGAATCTTATTTTTGACAATCTTATTCTGATTAAAAATCTTCAAAATTAAGGTAAAATCTTCATTCGATAGATACTTACTAAGTAGTCCTAAAGACTTTTGCCCTAATCGAGTCAATTCAGTTTCAATATTGCTCAGACGACTGATTTCTTCCTTAAACCATGTGATTTTCAAAGCCCTAATAAAATAACGGCATTCTGTGTATAACAGCGTTTAAGCAGGACATCAACCAACACTTTTGCGAAGTCCCCTAAACGCATGATAGGTATGTATGATGTACATACATACATACAAACTGCATATGTACTATGTATGGGCTCATAATAATTCTACACAAATCCATACATATGTATGTATGTATGTATGAACATATGTAAATAGCAGAGTAATTAATAAGGGTACACTCTACACTCTGCATGTAGACATTATACTGATAAGGATGTACGGCACACATTGTTCAACGATTACTTTGTCGGTCGTCTGCATGTTTTATTTAATCGTGTTTTCGCATCGGCAGCACGTATCCGTTGCTCAACTACATAAATACAAAACAACTTATCGAAAGAGAACACGAAAAGAAGAAGCATTTCCATATAAACCTACAGTGTACCTAACCAATGAAAAATATATGTATGTATATATGTACGTTCACACATACATATTTGCTTTTTAACTTGACGAACACTGACATCAAAGAAGAATAGCAAAAGAAACAAATATAGGTACAGAATGAGTGAAAAAGAAACGGTAACGAAACCCCAAATGAATATACATAGATACGAAACAATGAAAAATTATAGGAGACAGCCACGAATAACGAAAATGAAATGAACAACAATAAAACAGTATTACCGATTAGCACCACTGGCAACGTAAAGTAGAGAAGAAAGAATAAAAAATGATATGGAATTGTGTACAATACATGTGCGTATGCATAGTTGTTTAGGCATGTGTGAGTGTGTGTGTGCGCGCGCGTGTGTTTGCACATGTAGCATTTCATTATTTTATACATGAACCAGCACAAAGTTGCTTTTGAGTTCGTTTACAGTGTGACTGGCTGGCTGCTGTAGGTAAAATGTCTGTATACTTTTTCATACTTAAAAACATGATACATATGGATGTATGTATGTATGTACTATGTACACATTTTAAATGTTAAAGTATCCGTAAGTGGGTTTCAGTTTTCGTTTGTTGGTCGCTGGTGTCTTTTTTCCGTTTTCGTTTTCCATTATCGAAAGCCAGTCAACCAACAAACCGTTCCAACCAACCAGCCAGCAAACCACTGTAGCTGAGTTGTATTGTAGCTGCCAACAGCAATTATGTTTTGTTGGCCGACTGTCTCTGCATCCATCTGTTCGCGTTTCAGGAGTACAAAATTGTAGATACTGAAAAAACTGCTGCTAATAAATACAGCTCGCAGTACAACACATGACAAATCCCCAATCCCATTTATTGTTCTGTATTCGTTTGAATGTTTTTCCATGAGGGTCGCTATCTGTTTTTGTGTTCCATTTTCTCATGTTATTTCGCTTATTTGTACGAGTATACATATGTATGTACGTAGTATGTAGGTATACCTACAAAAGCGTTCGTTTGTACGAAGTCCGTACTAAAAACTCGTTTAAAGATTCGTTATAGCGCTTTCCTTTTGATCTTTGTGATGCAATTTTAGGTCACTGCTGTGTTTCGTTCTGTTGACCAAATAGAAATTATTAATTTCAGTTAACTAGTATTGAAAGTTTATTACACCGCGGGAGGGCTTTAGTTCTCTGTCAAAAAATTTTACTCAATATGCATACTACATGCAAATGTATGTACATGAAGTCATTTTTGTATACGCCGGCAAATTAAACCTGTTATTCTTGATTCCCAAAATCATTAAATGAACTTCAAGCTGATACATAAGCCTTTTTGCGTTTTTAATATAGTTGGTTAATGGGAAATGGATCTTTTACCCGATAACACCCCATTGACAAAAGTTCTTCAAAGCGATGCATTTAGGAGGACTTTTTTACGCTTAAAATCAATTTACATATCACTGCCTATATAGAATGCTTATTTGTATAAAAGTCTGTTGAATCTTTGAAAAATATATGTTAATATATGTATGTTAGTATATTTTTCACAATCAATCTTAGACAAAAGCTGCGGATTCCTCTAGCAATATGACACGATTGATCAGATTTAGGGTGATCACAAAGAAATATAGCAAACCAAGGATAATTTCCGCACGCTTAAATACCTTAAATTACATCAAACCTAAAATCATCGAAATTTTTTTGCTTTTACAAAACTCTACGCTAAAATACCTGCTGCGGGCATGGGTCATATAAATTCCGTTCATTAGCCAAATTACTTTGTAGTTACAACACTGTTACCCCGAGTATTCGCCTAAATACTTCGTCGAAGTAATTGGACGAATTCATTTAAATGATTTCACCGCGTTATCATAACAAATTTTTGAAATTTTTGGGCGAGGTGAATAGAAATTCGCCTGCATGAAGTTTTATTTTTTATTTTTACTGCATTTGTTTTCAAAAAATGATGTTGTTGCTTATGTTTCAATTTATGAATAGCTTTTAGTTAAGTTTTTTCTGTTTCTTTTTGATACCAAGCTACTTTTCCCACTGTCCTCGTACCTAAATACATACATCTCTTGGTAAATACGTTGAACTCATTCGTTTTGTTGCTTGGGTTGTTTGTTGTTAATGATGAATCAAGTTTTTTTTTTTTTGATATTGTATTTGAAAACTGAATAATTAAATAAAGAACATTTAAAAAATACTTGTAGCTTTTGCCTCAAATATTTTATATTAAAACTGTTAATATAGAAATACAAAATGTTTACAACATTTTTAAGAGATTTGTAGCAACAAATTTCCCTTCGATAAAAGTTCAGTTCAGTTTTATGTGAATACCAACATTTGCATTTAAAGTTTTTCTTTTCAATTTCCACTACATTCATACATGCACGCCTACATATGTAGACACGTTGAAAAGCAGATTTTAAGTAAAGCCAGTTTGTTGGAAAGAAAATGACCGTTAATAGAGAAATATTTAAATTTGTGCGCTTTAATAGAAATTTAAAACCTTTAAGCGTATAAAAAACAGTGGGCTAGAAAGTTAAAATTTTTGGGGTATATAATTTAATGAAATACATTTTTATACATTTATTTTTATTTCAACTTTGTAATAAATTTTTTTACAATTTTGTTTTTAGAAATATTAACCCTCCTGAGAAATTCGTCTAAGACAAACTAAATTCTTTAGCTTCTAACACAATAGACAAGATTTCTAAGGATGATAAAGTTTACTTTTTGACATTGAGTTAGAGCATGTTTGGATATAAATGTTAATTGAAGTAATAAAATTTTACATTGAGCTATTTTGTCTCTTATGCTCATAAATAAAAATTAAGCTTACTCAACTAGGATTCGAAAGCTTATGTTCCTTATAGTACCCCAAAGGAAGTTGTCATTGTGCAGCATTTTATCTTCTCCTTCGTTCTCCCATTGTTATTTTTAATTTCCTACTTAATCTGCACAAGAGGTCAATTTCGATAATTGCATAATTTAGTTGCATGTATGAACCAGGTCTTTTACACCTACATTTCTACATACATACTATGTATGTATGTATTTATTTGTTAATAAGAAGCCAAAAAATGGTTTCTGAAGCGCTTACAAAGTGCATTCTGTAATATTTTTTAGAATAGTTAAGTGTCTTTCTGGAGCAGAAGATTCAATCATGAACTGTACGGGCTGTAGAGCGACATGAGCCTAACCAGGCGTCTACGCATCCAACGGCTAAGATGGTTGGGCCATGTAGAGCGCATGGAGAATACTGCACCGACCCGTAGAATCTTCGATTCCGAACCTGTGAGACAACGCATTAGAGGACGCCCACGGAACCGATGGGGCACACAAGTGGAGAGGAACCTCAACCAACTTGGTGTGCAAAATTGGAGGACGCTCGCTAAAGACCGTGCCAGCTGGAAAAGTTTTTTGGTTGAGGCCCAGGTTCACCACGGACTGTAGCGCCAAAAGAAGAAGAAGAAGAAGTTAAGTGTCTCAGCTTATAAGTCTGTTCATATGTATACATATATTTACATATTTTAGATACATATGTACATATTTTTGATAGATATAAAACTGTATAAAATTTGCCAACTGATTCTGCTAGATTATCTTGTTTGTTTTATAATCCTAAACAAAAAACCACTTGTCAATTCCTACAAGGTGGCATTTACGTGATTGAATTAAAGATTAAAATAATAAATGTAATAAAATACTAGAGTTTAATTAGATTTTAGTGAGCAACAATATGTAAGTATGTATGTACATATTTGTTTCAAAACTTTATCTCTATATGTAGGTATGTACCGTTGTATGCACAGTGTACCTTACCTAATAGTTTGTATATAATATCATCAATATAACAGATTGCATGATTCTGGCCCACAGTACTTACGACATACATATGTACATATGTATGTATATACATTCAATACTTTGCACATTTCCGATGTAAAATTCTACGTTTTTTCCATGTTCACAGAGTAAAATGAATACAACAAATTTATTGCAACCCTGTCAAATGCATTTCATTTAAAATCTAGAAAAATGTAACAAAAAACAGTAACAGAATAACAAAAATAAAGAATAGATATTAAATGAAAATAAAAAAAATAATAAACACACTGGGGCAAAAATATACCAACAAATAAACATACGTATGTACATATGGATATGAATGTACATACATATGTATGAATGAATGGACGTGTGTACATTTTTATGGATTTTAACGCCTCGAGAATATTGAGATAAACAACAAAAACAGAAGACAAGAAAAATTGGCAAATTTACGAAAATCTATAAAAAACAAAAAGTATACAACATAAATATCCAAGTACGAAAAGAAATTTTGAACAGAAATTCACAAGGTATGTTTGTAGACGAGAAAGGGGCGAGCAACGACCAGAGAGCTACATACGAAAAAACCAAAGAAGAAGAGGCGAAAGAAAAATATATAAAACGAGACACTACTACTACACAACAGTGACACAAGCATTGAAATCGACTACACAGCGCGACGAGGTTGTTGTTTGTGCGATTTGGTGAGAAAAAGAAGAACACACTGTAAAAACCTGGCTGTTTGTTTGTGTGTGTGTGTGTGTGTGTGTGTGTTGTTGTTGAGTGTGTTCGCTCTGAAATTCGAAAAAGCAACGAAGAAAGAAATAAAAATTCATTTCATATTATTGACTGGCGTAGGAATTACGGTGAAAATATTGCACTTTTAATTTATTTCAAAAATATAACGATAATTTAAAAGAAACAACAAATTTTAAATAAATTAAAATTGTGAGATAAAATTCGAATTGAAAAGGTGAGTTTTTTTTTCAAATATTCTGTGAGTTAATCAGTACTAAAAATTAAACAAGTATTGTATTACTTCGCAAACAAGGTGATAATGAATACTTAAAAAAAAATTTAAACTTAATAAATTTATATCTGTTTTTTTAAATATATTTTATGTGCTTTATTAAACATCTAACGACAAAAAAACGAAGGTTTTTGTGGCAAAGTGTTCAAAAAACCGATTGCAATTGTGGAACGCAAACAAAACGAGTTAGAGAATCAATATTGTGGGCATTTATAAAGCAAACTCAGTGGGCCAAAGGAGGTTATGGTCACATAAAGAAAAAACTCTGGACAGGATTTTTATTGGGAGCTCGAGGCCATCATCTATCTACCAACAGCGCTTTCAGTTATTTATACATACTTTCACCACATACTCTCGGATACACAAAAAACTATTTCAGCAAAAGTGTATAGAAATAGTATATATATACATACATACATACATATGTAGTATGTACATGCAAAAACTCACCACTAAGAATTATACAGCTGCCATTAAAACACGATTTTAGTCGTCTATTTAAAATAAAACAACAACAATAATAATAAAATAGAAATTATCAGCAACAACCACCATCTCTACCACTACCATTGTTGCCGCTAAGTAACACCACCATCATCATCATCAGCATTAAAGGCAGCAGCAGCAAGCAACATCATCTGCAAAAACAACTTAAGCCTGAAGCAGGGCAAAAGAGAAGAAAAACAAAAAGTTGAAACTACTACTACAACAACACCAACTTAAAAGTATTTATCATCATCAACAGCAATAAAAGCAAAACTACAACAACCTATCAACCAACCAACATTGAAAAGAACTCAAATTTTGTTGTTGTTGTCATCCACAGCGTTGTCGTAGTTGCCTTCTCTTCTTTCGGCTTATGTACGTCGTGCCGCCATTAAGCAACAAAACATTTAACAACAACAACATACAACTCAACGAAAAAGAAGAAAACAAGAACACAAAAGCAAAAGAAGAAGAAGAAAAAAAAACATTACAATACCATCTGTCATTTCTCAATTTAAAATTTCTCTTTTTATTTTACGGCGTTTCTCCAATTCCCATCTTCGGTTTTGTGCTGTATATTTGTAGTCATATGAATGAGTGTTTGTGAATTTATTTTCTGTGTGTCTCAGATCGATCATAGTCTAGTTGCGGATACGTAAAAACTAAATTGTATTAAAAGAAGAAAAAGAATTACAAAAAGGAAAACATCACCACCATTCAAACAAGCCGTAGAATACAGAAAAAGAAAAGTGAAACATGGCCAATACCGGCAAAGATACGGCTTCATTTTTTGAAAACGGCACTTCGGAACAATTCGACTTCTGCTACAAATTGTATCCACAAGTTTTGAAAATTAAGGCCGAAAAACGTAACAAAAAACCACAAGAGCTGATACGTCTCGACAATTGGTATCAGAATGATTTGCCGAAAGTTATTAAGGCACGAGGGAAAGATGCCCATTTGGTGTACGACGAGCTGGTGCAGACCATGAAATGGAAACAGACCCGAGGAAAATTTTATCCACAACTTAATTATTTGGTCAAAGTTAATACGCCACGGGCGGTCGTAACAGAAACTAAAAAAGCCTTTCGCAAACTGCCCAATTTGGAGCAGGCTATAACGGCTCTGTCAAATTTAAAAGGTGTTGGCACTACTATGGCCTCAGCACTACTGGCTGCCGCCTGTCCCGATTCAGCACCCTTTATGGCTGATGAGTGTCTTATGGCCATTCCAGAAATTGAAGGCATCGATTATACGACAAAAGAATACCTCAATTTTGTTCAACACATTCAGGCGACCGTAACACGCCTGAATACACAATGTGGTGGTGAAACTCCCACCTGGTCGCCCCATCGCGTCGAATTGGCATTGTGGGCTCACTATGTGGCCAATGACTTAAGTCCGGAGCTGTTGGATGAAATGCCCAGTGGCAAGGGTGGCGGCGTTGTGACCAAAGCAGCCAATGGTTTGACAACAAATGATAATGCAGTGAGTGCAGGCGGCGAAGACACTAACGATGGTGATGATGAAAGTGCAGGTGAGTTTCGTAATTTGTTTAACATGTGTACGAGCAGGTGTGATGCCTTATACGTGCATATGCAGAAGAAATATAAGTATCTATATATGTATGTATGTATGTACGTACGAGTACGTTGAAGTATGTATGTATTTGTATTTATTTTCGCAGGTGATGTAGAAACAGTTTAAAGTGAATATTTTCAGTCAGAGGATTAGATATATTTGTACTTTGGATTTTTTTTATAAATATTTTTTAATATGTTTGAATGTTTTCATAAATTTCTGCAATGGATGGAAATTTTGCAATTTTGGCAGGCGAAGTGTTGCAAAGAATTTGACAGTTCTTAAATAAAGTTTTTTGCAGCAATTTTAAATTAGAACCTTTGAAAATTGAAAAAATGGCGACATTTGGACTGAATCACTCCAAAAAGTTGTAAGATATCCTTGTTCGAAATCGCAAAATATCAATTTTTGTAGCCAGAAAACTTATAAAATTATGTGTAAGAGGTCTGAGTTCCATTTCCTTGAATTCATTTTATTGCAATAAAGCCGTAAATCTTTAATAATGAAAGGCCTAAATAAATTCATCTCAGTAATAAAGCAATTATTTGAAGATGTTTTCCTGGAAACTGTTTTAAAAACCTTAAGAAAACAATATAAGAAATTTTGATGAACAGGTTTTTCGAAAAGCATTTAAGTTTTAAAAAACTATTTTATTTACCAAATTCAGACTTTTTATTATTCTAAAAAAGAACTGATGGTGGTGTGTGATTTTCAAATCAATTTAGCATTTTAAAAAATTTTTTTTTATTATAATTTTAATATTCCATCCCTGTTTATTATAAATAATGATGTGAGTGGCTAATTTTTAAAAAGCCCCTGCGACAATTTCATTACACATTAAAGATAATAAGTTTGAATGTTCATTAATCTATTGCAAGACTGTCATGGGAAGGAACTTTTAAAATTTGTCAACTTAAATAAAGCAGGGATGGTAAAGTGTTCGAAGTGAGGGGAAAATTTTAATAAAAATTAATTTAGAGTTTTAGAAAACCACATAAAAAACTGGAGTACAGAAAGAGACTAGAAGTTTATTATTATTGTTTTATTTTGCAGTAATTTAAACAAATTAGGCATTAAAAAAAATTGTAAAGGAAATCAGACAATAGATTTACTTTTACTTTAGCATTTTTCGTTACGCGCTGATAAATATGTTTAATAAATATTGGCGGTAATTTCAAATATTTTTCGTCTATCTGCAAAGATTTGCAAATTATTTTGTTACTAACTTAAACTATTGACTCTGTCTGACCTGTAGGTGGTTTTATTTTTTTTACTGCAATTAGTAAAGTAATATTCTTGAAATAACTATTATAATGTTAATTCAATTAAGTTTTGTTTTGCTAAACTCCAGCAGGATCAAGTAATCAAAACAAAAATTTGATTCTTTTATTTTAGGTCGCGTTGACGCGAATGTTGCCACAGAATCTGAAAATGAAAACACCAACCCAACACCTCAAGATGGCGATTCAAATTTTGTTTCAAACGACTCCACATCACAAGAGCCCATTATCGATGAAAATACCACACAGACAACAGCTACCGAAACAACCGATGACGGCGATGGCGACGGGGACGGTGATATTGGTGTTGGCACAACACCTCTTGCCTCTGACTCTGAAAGCAACATTGAAGCACCGCTAAAGGCTATGAATAATAACGTAACACGCAAAGAGGCAAATACAAACGCATCATCCGCAGGAGCGTCTGCAAATGGTAACGGTGCCATTTCGGCAGCATCAGCAGCTGGTCTGGAAGGCGAAAACAGTAACAGTAATTGTTTGCGAGAATCCGAATACGATGAAGAGGACGACGAGAGCAGTAATAGTCGTGCATTAAATGATGATGTACAAACGCCTTTAATTAATCACAATACCACAGATAACGATTCATCGACTTTGAGTAGTGCAGGTGCTACAGCCGCTGCCACAGCCACTGCCACCGCAGTGGGTCAGAAGAGATCAATGAATTGTTCGGATGAAGCTTCGTTGGAGGAACATCCCCAGGTTGCAATGAAAAAGATACGAACTGATTAAACAATCTGGAACACAAACTCAACAAGTAATTTATAACTTAACAGAAAAGCTTCAGCTGGAACACCCGATGTTCGCGAAACAGAGAGAAATGTAGTAGTCCCCTCAGCCTTTTTTGTTCAGTTTAATTGAAAAGCATTAACAAATACGAAAAAGAAGACAAAAGACAACAACAACTCTTTTTACAGGTTATATATGTAGATTAGCATCTACTACAACTAATAAGTCTTTCTGTTAAATGTCAAAAAAGGCAGTTGTTTGATGAAAATAAAATAAATTATATTATAAAAATACAAAAGAAAAAACAAAAATAAAACATTCAAGAAACCATTTAACTTTAAGGCAAATTTATATTTAATTTAATATTGATGAAGAAAAACAAAAAGAATAACAAAAAATCATCTCTCCCCCTCCATTAAAATGAAAGCAAATCAAATCAAGCGACGAAATAGTAGCTCTCCTTAATAAAGAGAAATATGAAATCCTTTTTTTTATTATTATTTTTATTGTAATTTTTTTTATAATTTATAGAGTAGAAGCTTTAAAAACGTTAAAGGTTTTATTTTAGTTACAAATTACAAACCACTGAAAAAAAATGATTAAAGAAATCAAAGCGAAAATATTAATTCTATCTTTTTTTATATAATAAATTATAATTTTATAATGTTAATTTTAAAATAACTCCTCCCAAAATAAGTATAATAAAAACAAAACAACAGAAAATTTACTTAAGCGCATATAAATAATAAATTAAGTTTTAGAGTTTTAATGAGTAAACAAAATATAAAATAAAATCATCTTTATTACTCCACTAAAGAAATAAATATTTCACTTGAAACACGAAACAAACAGACAGCAAAAAATCAATTCCACGATAAAAAACAAAAACATAACCTCAAATTTGATAGGGTTTTTTTTTTGTATTTATTTAATCTCTCAAAGTTTCAAGTAGGTTTCTTGTTTCGTTGCGTTTTGAAGTTTATTTGTTTCTAATACATTTTTGGGTGTAAACAAAAAATTCCTCATTAGTTTTTGTTTTTCCATTTTTTTAACTATTAAGTTTGTTAATTCATCTAAGAACTGTCATTTATTACTGGGTTTTTGTGGCCCATAAACACTACAAAAATTCATGTGTCGCCCATAACAAATCAATCATTTGTGAGCATTTCTCAGTTAAAAACTTAAATGTAATTAAAAACATTATGATTTTTATCATAATGATTTATCTTCGAGCTAAATTTCGAAGCACAACATCAAGTATTTTCAGCCTTTCTGATTGTGTTTATTTTCTTTTCTTAATTTTTCTTTCTTTTTTCCTTCACTTTAAAATCTTAAAAGAGCTGAAATTTTTAGATCTAACCTCAATATTTTAATTCGTGTCCTTAAAATATTTAGAAACCAATTGGTAGGTTTTAGGATAAAAACACAATGCAACTCTAAATTATTGACGCAAGTTAAACAAAAATTAAAAACATAATTTTTTCTTCTATTTTTTGTTCTTTTATGACTTTTTATTATTTTATTTCTTTTTTTATTTTATTATTCTTTTCATTATATATTTTTTTTATTTATGTGTATTATATTTCTTATTTCTTTCATTTCTATGTTTTGTGTATGTGTGTATATTTTTTATTTTATTACTTATTTATTTTTTATTGATTTTTTTATTTATGTGTATTATTTTTTTTTAGTTAGATACTGTTTTTATATTCTTGTTTAAATTTTGTTTTTTGATTATAGGTAAATTAGCATTTTTATGTACATATGTATAATAATTTATTTATAGTTTTTTTTTTTTGCTATTGTATACTTTATCTGTTGTGTTTTTATTTATTATATTTTATATATTATTATTTTATTATTGTTATTTTCATATAGTTTGTATTATTATTTTTTTATCATTACTTTTTATGTATAGTTTTGTATTCATAATTTCTTGTTTATATTTATTTTATTTTATTATGTTTTTTCGTTCATAATTTGTTTATTTACAATTTTGTTTATTTTCGTTATATTTTATCTGTTGTGTTTTTATTTATTATATTGTATATTCATTACATTTTACTCATTATTAATTGTTTTATTATTATTTTTATATAGTTTTTATTATTACTTTTATATATATAGTTTGTATTGATAATTTTTTTTATTTATTTTTATTTGTATTACCTTTTTTGCAGTTTTTTTTTTATTTTCGTCATATTTTTATTTGTTTGTTTTTTTAACAAGCCTGTTTTAACATCTTCCTCTTAACATTTTTTCAATTTATTTTTGAGCAAATATGTATGTAGTTGACTCCAGTTTGTATTCAAGTTAAGTCGTGGATGGTATCTAGCAAAATTTTCCGAATTTTGTTATCTTTTGGTATACGAAAAGTTAAAACTTTACATTTACTTGAAAACAAAAACTATTAAAATAAAAATTAACCAAACAAACAAACAATTAAAAAAAAAAATAGCAAAAAAATAAACTGAATTGTTTGAAAAATAATATTTTTACACCATAATACAATGCAACAAACCAAAAAAAAAGTAATAGAACTGGAAATTCAATTTCATGCGCCTTGTTTAGCGAATGAATTGTCACAAAATTTATATAACGAAAAAAACAAACTTTAAGACATGAATAAAAAAATATATAAAATGCAGCCACAAACGACTTTTCCCACTCGAAAATAAATATCATTTTGAAGGAACGCTTTTACTAGGTGACCTGAAATAACAAGCAGTTGTTCGTTGTTGGCGAAGCCAAAAGTAGTGCTGACGCTAAGGAGCTATAATGGTAAGTTTAAGTATCTTTTTCTAAAGTGATTTTATGCTGAAATATTAGCGATTTAATCAGTTTTCCATAACACCGAATGCCATTGAAATATTTAAAATGTAGTTTTTCTTCATTTCTAAGAAATAAAAAACTGACAACGCTGTGCAGCAAATGATATTTAAATATGTACATATATCTGCTATCAACATAAGCTGCCAGATGTACTGCCTGCGCTGCCAGACGGCAGGGTTTATTTCCAGTTACTTTGCGTCTAGTTTTGACAAATTTGCCAATAGTTTCTTAATTTGAAGCTACACATTTGTTTTAAATAAATTATTTATATAACTGATAGAAGGATCGAAAAATGAGGTGAACGTTTTTGGATCACAAAATTTGATGCACTTTCTTTGTGATTTCATATGAGTTTTTTAAAATATGATTTTCAGAACAGGCTCGACAATCAATAAGAAAAAAGTCGATTTCGTACTTTTTGCTAGTTATGCGGATTTGCATGTCAGCTAACGATATATAAATAAAATCTCTATTCTTATGTTTTGTGCGGTTTTACTTTGAAGGCACTGCAACTCCCAGCACTGGAACAAATACAATTGTTAGCTATTTGGGCGAAAGAGAACCATAGGAAAAAGTAGAAAAGAAGTAAAAACAATTTTCAGTAGAATTTGTTCTGTCATCAGATTAAGAATGTGTTTTCGGTCAGTGTAGATGGTGTCAAATATAAAGGGAAAGAAAAGAAAACAACAAAATGTTAGTATTATTATTTTAACTCAATGCAAATGTTGAATAAAAATGAAATCAAAAAAATCGCCAAAAAATTATGAAAGAAACAAAATCTCCTTATAGTATGAATTTAATTTATGGTTATAATTTGCAAGAAACCGTGCAAACAAAATGTGTATGTATGTAAATGCTAAACGAAAGTGTCTAGAAATTAGTTAAGTGTAAAAATCCAATTGTGTTAATTGTGTATATGAAGTTTTTTTTTTTTGTTTTTTTATGCAGCCAACGAAAAAAACTGCTCATCTTTCAAATTGTATAAACATGAAAAATCAAAAAGATACTTTTTTGTGTTGTATTTTTTTTTTCTTATTGCATTGTGGTTAGTTTTATTTTCTCCTTGTTCTGCTGTTTGTCATCATTTGTAATAAATTGGTATTTTAACACGCACGTACTTGACTCTTAACTCCTTCAAGTGTTAAATTCTCTCTCTCTCTCGTAAATTGGAAATTTTGTTAAGAATTAAACAGGGCTGCCAGCTGGCTTCAGTAAATCAAAAGTTGTGTCACGCATATAGGCAAAATAAATTTCATTAATAGGCGCACTTACACCAATTTTATAAAAATCCGGGCAGTGCGAAGTCCTATAACTGTGTATTGCTTAGTCTAATATTTTGTAGCCGGTTTTACTCCTTTTGAAACCAATCTTTTTCATAAATCAAAACAAAAAAAGAAAAAAAAAATTGACTGAAAGTTGCCCAAGTACACAACGTACGTCAAAAGTTGCTCCACTTTCTTTGATGCGTTGCGTTGAAGTCAACGTACTTTATGTGACAAGGCCCATAACAAAACCCTGTAGTTTAACTTAGTTGTTAGCTGGTAGAAGCAAAGTACAACGCATGAGGTGTTCTATGTGCTGCGGCCTGTAGACCCCGTGATATTGTATATTGTATGTACATACATAATTCTGTGGCCATAATTGAACATACATTTTTGCTAATCTTAAAAACTTATTATAATTAATTTATATTTAATGCATTTGTCTGTGTTTTAGTGGTTTAACTTATACCAGATATATTTTGTTTTTCAGAAATTATGAAAAAAAATGGCTCAATTGGCAACCCTGTCAAATATTTTTGAATCTGTATCACTCGGGCTTTTAGTTGAAAGAGTAAAATCATTCAAATACAATTCTCTTAAATAAATCTAAACCACCTTTAGAAACAAGTCTAATAAGCAAATCGTACAAAATGCCAAATTAACTTTAATTAAGGCAGGGGTAGCTGCTGTCATTTATTGTGGTGATAGCATTTAACTACACACACATCCATACATGGAAAAAAAAACTGCCGATATTAAGTTTTCTATTCTTTTGCATGTTATTTAACAATTTTTTCAATAAACCTGAAATGATGTTTGTCACACTCTTATGAATATTTTAAAATGTATTGGCATGCATGACATCGTATTTGCTCTAGGAAAATAGGTATGTTAATACTAAAATACAAACTTTTGTAGGAGAAGGCTAATTTTGGGGGCAGCTCGACATGGCTGCAGGTTGTTGTCCGCACTGCTTTTATCAAGTTGCGTACAAATTAAACTATTATAGTAGACGCATCGCAGACACCAGACTACGGACTGCCGATATGCCAGCAATAATATACAGACAAGCCGACATGACTGCCGGTTATTGTGGGCATCGCTTACCTCCTTGTAGTCATATTATTTTCTGGCGCCAAGCTGATTTAGGTAGAGCAGCAAAGTGGAGAGCTCTGCCTTCTGGGCCTTAGCCTCTGTCTTACTTCAATATTATCACAAATTAAAGAGGGCATATTATTAGCTTAGAACAGCTTTCTTACGGGAGGGGACGGGGGGGGGGCGTTTATAATTTATTTGAGGGGCATATCTGTGGCAGCCTGTTGCAGCCATCTCTTTGTTGTCTGTGATACTATATACCAATTACTCGGTAGTCTTTACCTGCTACTACGCAACTATTACAGCATTAACTCTTTCATTCGCTTTTTATTCGTCATCCAGCCATATTAATCCTTAATACCTGTGTTGTTTATTGGGAACCGACCGAAGGAAGATATAGTCGGCTCCCCAATATCTATAGCTGAAATGTGCAAAGGCTTTTCTTATATACCCCTTATGGGCATGTGGTTAACACTTGATGATATTATCGATAAATAGTTGCAAATCCACAAATGTCTTCTTTAGAGATATACGCTCTATTTAAATAATAGAAAAATGCGTAAATTTATCTTTCGAACGAGGTATAATAGGTGTTATTAGATGCTTTAGATACACGTATGTATGTGCGTCACTTAATAAAACCGTCGCCGTCTAAAATTCTGTATAATAGTAAAAGCATTAAATTATTAAGTCCCCTGTCTTTTTACTTTTTTATTTACGCAAAAATTTTTGGTTAAATGGAAAACACTTGTGGAAATACATACATATGTATTTATAACCTGTGTAAATAAAGGGTGTTTTCGTGCATCAATAGATGGAATAAAACAAAGACGATTTTCTTAAATTGATATGAAATTTACTTTGTTCGAAAGATAATCTGGCATTATAACTTTACTACAATATGAATTTTGGCATATGACCGCCATGGCTGGCTACGATGTAGTCTAGTCTGGAGGCCGTATGTCGGCAATAACGCGGCGAATGTTGTCCTTCAAGTGTTCAATAGTTTTGGGCTCATCGGCGCAGACTAGCGACTACACATGTCCGCTCAGCAAGTAGTATAGCGCCGTTAAATCGCACAATCTTGGAGGCCAATTCATGGGTCCGAAACGTGTAACTATGCCCATGTACCAAACGTTTCCTTCAGTGTATCAACTGTGGCACGAGCTGTGTGACATGTTGCGCCGTCTTGTTGGAAGCACAGCTTCTGCACATTATGGTTGTTCAATTGAGGAACGAAAAAGGCAGTAATCGTGGCTCTATAGCGGTGACCATTGACTGTAACGTTCTGGCCAGCATCGTTTTTAAAGAAGTACGGGCCAATGATTGCACCGGCCCATAAAGCACACATAAAGCAAACGGTCAGTTTTTCTGGATTATTATAACTCTAAATACAGCAGTTTTGTATATTGACGTATCCATTCCAACAAAAGTGAACTTCGTCGCTAAACAAACTTCGCTTATGAGCATCGGATTTAACGGCATTCTTTTTTTGGACCCATTCACCGAATCTTGAAAGCGTTGTTTAGATGTCCATCTATTCGTGTTGAACTAAACATAAATCGCTTAACAGCTGATGAAATGGCCGCCAGTTAAAAATGTTTTGCCAACTTTAAAGTTAATTTTGGGAAATTTAGACTAAAGCAAAATTTAAGTTTATTTACGAACTCGTGCGGTTTTTAAATTTTTATTGTACAATATTTAAAAGCGTTTTATTTGTTTTAAATTTCATAACTTTTCAACACAATTTTAATTCTTGTTATTGACTTTTCAAAACGATGAAGAAAACTTCCAACTTGGCATCACTTTTAATCTGATTGATTTGTTGTTTTGAGGAAAAACAAAAATAAATAAAAAGAAAAAGTACTAGTGATTGAGGAACTCGGAGCGAGAGAGAAAGAGAGAGAGATATAAAGAGTAGTAACTTATTAAGAGACGACGTTTAATTAGAATTTAAATACGGAGGCGTTTAGTTTTAGTTGTTATCAACAGAATAGTGTCTGAGCTGTTTGTAATAGTTCTTCAGTTGTTGTTCTTATACACTTTCGTGTGCCATTATGTAGATTTTTGTTTTATTTATTTTTTGTACAAACTAAAATGTACAAAATTGTTTAGTTTTCAAAACAATTAAGTTATTAAATGGTTCAAACGCTTGATAGCTGTGCGCACTCAGCCATGACAAATTTTTGAAATACTTATTAAAAAACAAATGTATGTGTGAAAAATCAAATTGATTATAAAAAAACTAAATAACACCGTATCAATAAAAAATTAGAAAAAAACCAAATAAAATTGCAATATAAGATATTGTAGCAATATTTTTAAAAGTATGTAAATATGTATTAAAAAACCGCAAAAATTATAAAAAAAGAACAAAATGTTAAACAAATTTTAGTACAACTTTTGTATATTAAAATTAAAACTCAATTGAAATTCATTATAAATAGTTTGGCTAAATATTCTAAGAATATTAAAAACGAAACAAATGCAATAATTTAAATAACAGTAATTAACCGCCATTTTTTTTTATTATTAAACCTCTTCATCACCATTAGCCAGCGGAGTGTAGCGGTACCAACTAAAAGCGCCAATAATTACAATAAATCATTTGAAATCAAAGCAAACACAAAAAACAGGAAAGAAGAAAAGCCACCGCACCGCACCGCAGCTGCATCCACCACCCTTAAACGCCGTTTTATGAGAATTTTTTACAAATGTCATTGTTACGTCCACTGCTTGGTACATCATCAAATTCATGGGTACGTGCCCTTATCATATTCTGCCTAGCCTGGGCATTTCTAGTGTATGTCTTTGTCACCAAACTGAATACACAAAATATTGTGGAACCTGATGTCACATCGAAGCGTATCAATCAGGTACTGCAGCTGTTGGAGGCATCCAAGCAACGTAATCAGGAATTACAGCAAATTATTGATACCTTATTAAAGTGAGTAAATGCGCACAAACACACACACACATACACACTAAAACAAACACACACATACACACATACTCGTACATTTCTGTTATCACTCACATCGATCAACTAGAGGTCGTTTTTTGTTTAAAGTACAAACTTTAAATACGTTTTTAATAGCAAAATATGTATGTATGTATGTACTCAGATTTAAAAGGTTAATTTAAAATTAGTGTTGATAAGCAAAACTTAGTCAAGTTTCAATTTTTTCTGATTACAAATTATTCTAATATTCTAAATATTGATTTCAGCGTTGAGATCCAAGCAGTTGTTAAAATAGTAAAAAGGAGAACTTAAGAAAATCTTGAAAATCGTCAAAATAAAAAAAGTTGGAAAAAAATATTTTTAAAAATCATAAAATGAAAAAAAATCTCAAACTGTAAAATTTTTCAAGCTTTAGTTCAGATTGAGAATATATTGTTCAGGGCAAATTCCACACAACTGGCTCAAAAAAAAAATCACTGAAATAAAAGAATTGAGAGCAGAAAAAAAAGAAAAACGATTTTAAAATAATATTAATTTTGTTTAATTGAAAAAATCATCGAAAAATAGGAAATCGCCAAAATAAAATAAAAACAAAAAAAACATTATGATAATAAAAAGAAAAAAATGTAGGACAATTAAAAAAAACACAACTTCACCATTTCCGTGAAAATGGAAAAATCGTCTAAACTGAAAGAAAAAATCATGAAAAGCATAGGAATTGATGTAATTCAACAACAACAAATTAGAATGAAACAAATTCTTTAAAAATCGCTTAAAAACAAACGTCAAAAAAGATAGTCAAAGAAATTTTCAAGGACTGTTAAACTGAGCGAAAGAAGAAGACGAAGAAAATCTTCCAACTGCTGAACTAACCAAATACTGTATTATTGTTTTTAGCTGGTTGGAAGGACCATATTAGTTACCTTTGACACTTGTACTAATAGAGTGCATTTTTTTTTGCCCTAAACTATTTATTTTGCGTGACGTCCTGTATTTTCTTTGCTTGAAATAGAAAAAATGTTTGAAAACTGGGCCACTTGCTTGAGCTCAGTAATTACGTAATTGCTGTTAATTAAGCAGAAGTCAAAAGCTTAACATGCAAAGTAATTTGCTCACGATAATTGCATTTTCAACAGGCTTCAGTTGCTTTTAGAAGCTTTAATGTTGAAGGGGCCTGTTAAAGAATTAACGGTACTAGTTTTAAAGAAATGAGAAGTATAAAGGTTCTGAGGAGAAAGAATGCTCTTTCTTAAGGCGACATATTTCAGAGTTGATTCACAAGAACTTTGGCCGGCAACAAGTTACAATTTAAAGGCATGTCGACCATTCTGGGTTTGGTTTTCAAATCTACAAATTTCAGTTCTTCTTGTATTAGTCCAGAAGGTGGCTAAAGGTCTCTGAAACCAAAAGTGGAGCTAACGAATTTGCCAACGTTAGCGTAAGTAAATGTGCGACCAGGAACAGCCAGATGCAAGAAAAAAAAATGGGAAATGACGTCGGGGAATATGGGTCAGTTTACGAGTCAAGGAAAGACTGGCTGGCTCAGCTCATGAAATGAGAGACGTTTAATTGACAATGAACCGGGCAAAATAACGAGAATCCGAGATAGACGCTTTAGCATCGTTCAAAAGATCACAATTCAGCGAATTTTGTACTATAACTTGAGACTGCAGCTAAACTGATGCAGAAGCTGAGTGAAAACAAACTTGGATGAGAATGGATGCGCGATGTCACATCTCGTGGCAACTGCTATCACGACCCACCACGTGCTATATGTAAGTCTTGTGTTAGAACAATGTAGGCTGCGACTCAAGTTCTCTTTGCATCACTGTCTGTGATCATGGCTCCGTTGCATTATTCAATGGAATAATTACACTCATATTTATTGCGCTTGCAATTTCATCCGTTTGTTGTTCGGTCGTTTCACTCGTTCCTATTGTGTTCTTGCGCCATTGTAGTTTTGCTTAAGTACTTGTAAAGACTTACGTATGTATGTATATGCCTCCATTCAAACTGTCGGTGCGAACTTGCCACAAAGATTATGGCGATGATGATTTCTACGCACAATTTAAAATTTATATGAAGAGCATCGAACAGGCCGAAGGTGGGGTATAAAAGAAGTGCGGACAAAAACTGAAAACAATTTGTTGGGAGATTTGCCCAGATTTGATTTTATGCTGTTTCTGTTTGTTTGCTGGTGTGTGGCAAGTTGTATGGAAAACTTATTGTACGAGCATGTGACTTTGTTGCACTGCTTTATGCCTCGTTAGTTAAATGGCGTTCAACCTGGTGTCATTTCCGGCGCTTAGTTGATGTTGTTGTTGCGGCTGATTATTTATTGTAAAGTTTATTTGAAGTTGGCTTTTGTTGTGTTTTGAATACTATTTAAAAACTGAATGTTGAAAACTAAGCCCGGCTAGAGAAAGAGAGAGAGATAAATAGAGATAGAGAGAGCAATATAAATACAACTATGTGATATAGTTTTAGCCACAGGTGTTACAGGTGTTTCGAACATAAAGTTTATAGAAACCTTTTAAACAGACTTAATTCACCAGCGTCGTCCTAGAATTCTGCTTAAACCAGAAACGTAAAAACGACTTCGTTAACGCGTAAAAACGTGGCGAGTTTGTTTCTGAATCATATTTAATCATATCGATGGAAACACAGCTTAGCGGTATAGAGTTTAAGAAGAACTGATACCGCTACGGCCAGCAACAGGATCCAAGATCCGTTGAAACATCGGCTGCTGCTGCTGTGTACATCACAAATAGCGGACTTTTTTGCTGGCCTCAGCCGGTACTTTCGCATCAAGACTGCAGTCTTGGCCATGACCCAAGAGTAGTAGGTCAACAATAGACAACGATATGTGCTTCACTTGCTGAATTTAGTATAATTATATTTTTTCGATTTTAGAGCGTTTCAAGTTATTTCGCCTTAAATCATTTGATACAGTTTTTGTTTTCTCTATTTGCAGCGACCAGGTAGACAAACAATCTGCTCTAAAGCTCATACAACAACTCGAATATAATATACAACATCCCGTTGGCGGGGAAGGCCGAATAGAATCTGCTTTGCCGTATGGCAGCGCGACGCACGAACCCTCTCTCGAATATGAAGTTATGCGTCGACGTGTACAAAATAATATTGCCGAAATATGGAACTTTTTCAGCAACGAATTGGGCAAAATACGAACCCAGGTGACCCGAGAACCGGCCAAAGATATATCGGACGATATAAATCGGGTCTTGATGCTGGGAGCCGAGCACAAGCGTTCTTTGCTCAGTGATACGGACCGTTTGCGGCAGCTAGATGGCTATGAGGCGTGGCGCCACAAAGAGGTTAAAGATTTAAGCGATTTGGTGCAAAGACGCATTCATCATTTACAAAATCCACCGGACTGTGCGAAGGCACGAAAGTTGGTGTGCAAACTTAACAAAGGCTGTGGTTATGGCTGTCAATTGCATCATGTTGTCTACTGTTTTATAGTGGCCTATGCCACAGAACGCACTTTAATCTTAAGATCACGGGGCTGGCGTTATCACAAGGGCGGCTGGGAGGAAGTTTTTCAGCCCGTTTCCGAAACCTGTTTTGAGTTGGATGGTGCCAGGGCAAACAACTGGCCGGGCAGGCCGGAAACTCAGGTGTTGGTTCTGCCCATCATAGACTCTCTAATGCCCCGGCCACCTTATTTGCCTTTGGCCATACCAGAAGATTTGGCGCCCCGTTTGAAACGTTTACATGGTGATCCCATTGTATGGTGGGTGGGCCAGTTTTTGAAATATCTGTTGAGGCCACAACAAGGTACCAAGGATTTTCTGCAATCCGGTATGACCAAGTTGGGCTGGAAGAGACCCATAGTGGGGTAAGTAAAGGTTGCCATATTCATGTGAAAAAATACAGTATCTCTTGATTTTGTCTGCCAGTGTTCATGTACGCCGCACCGACAAAGTCGGCACTGAGGCAGCTTTCCACAGCATAGAAGAGTATATGACGCATGTCGAGGACTATTTTTTGACGCTGGAAATTAATGGCACCACCGTACCACGACGCATATTCTTGGCTTCGGATGATGCCCGTGTCATCGAGGAAGCGCGCAAAAAATATCCCGAATACGAAATCATAGGCGATGCTGAAGTGGCTAGTATGGCTGCCGTTTCTACTCGGTACACAGACACTGCCCTAAATGGCATTATACTCGACATACACCTGCTATCACTTTCCGATCATTTGGTTTGTACATTTAGTTCACAAGTCTGCCGTGTTGCGTACGAAATTATGCAAACCTTGTATCCCGATGCTGCGAATCGTTTCAAATCGCTGGACGATATTTACTATTATGGCGGACAAAATCCACACAATCATTTGGTGGTGATACCTCATAAGGCTCGCAATCACGACGAAATGCACATGCAGCCGGGCGATTTGGTGGGGGTTGCTGGCAACCATTGGGATGGTTTTTCAAGAGGTAAAAATAAACGCACCAATCAAGCGGGTCTTTTCCCCTCCTTTAAGGTGGTGGATAAAGTGGAAACGGCTAAATTGCCCACGTATCCAAACGTGTAGAATGTAGAACTTCTAGGTGCCCACAAGTGACCAGTGACACAGTTTTTAGGTTAGAGTTTTTTGGTAATATTTTTTTTTATAAAGTGTTTTTTTTTAAGGATTTTATTGTCCTTGCAGAGCTATTTCTTACAGAGAAAAATCTTTATAAAGCTGCTATTAATATGTTTCCTTTCACTCTTTTTGTAGTGTTTAATAATTTAAGTCATTTTTTTTTATTTATTACGTTAAAAAAGTTCAACTTTGCGAAAGCCACATAAAACGTTCACGCGCTTGAGTGACTGACAACTCATCGTAAAAGCGAAATAAAAATTTTAAATTTTCTCTTCTATCCAAAAAACTTTATTGCTGGAGCGATTTTTGTACACAATCCTGAAGTTGGAAATAAAATTCGAATTTAAGTTCCATTTTGCGAAAGTAAATAAATACTTAAAGCTTCGATAAAATTTGAATTTAGAAATTTAATTTATTTCGAATTTAAAATATAATTTCTTAACCAAAAAAAAAAAACTAATTCTATTAATATATTATATTATTAAATTTTAATAGAAACAAACTGTTTGAAACATTTTGCCCTTAAGATATACTCAGCCTGAGCGCAGAACTGTGCAAATTTGAATTTTATTCATCTATCAATTCGAAAACTGTTTCTTTACAGTCGCATTCCATATTCAAACCTCTGATAATTGAAAACTTTATTCGAAATGTGTGATGATTTCTGCTTTAAAACAAAAATTAAAGTTAACTTCGAATTTGGGAGTTTTTCAAAGCTTTAATCAAATTTGTGAACTTTTCTAAAAACTTATTATTCATTTTTATTAGAAGCGCACGAATGGAATTTAAATATTTTAATTCGTCATTTTGTACATTTTGTACATTTTGCCCAAATTATTATTTTCCAATTTTTTTTTGCTCCCTTTTTCTTTTAAAAATATGGCTTATGCGAAGTTGTACATTGGACTCCAGTTTCCTTAATTTTTTATTTTTTTATTTTTAGCACAAAATATATTTATTAATAATCAAGTGTAAATATTAAAGTTAATTAAACATTGAAAAAGAAATCTCAGTAGATCTTAAGTGCAATATTCATTCATACATGCATGCATATGTAGCTTTTTAGATTTTATACACATTAAAGCTTTTGCTTTACTCCTGCCCCTCCAGTACGAATACAAAATCTTGTCTTACTAACACTTTATAGAATAGTTTAAAGCACAAACAAACTTTTTTGTTTTTTTGTTTGTTTTAAATTCTGACAATTAAAAATATTATTTAGAAAAATAGTAAAAGAAGCAGTTTTTAATTACTAAGTTAAATTTAAGTATTTTGTATGTGGACAAGAATATTGACATTGTCTTGGAAAGCAAGAAAATTGTAAATTTTTTGTTTAATTGTTTCATTGTTAAAAAAATAAGGAAGAAATGGAAAAATTTGACATAATATAAGAATCAAAAATTCACCACAATAAATCCGAAGTTTGTAAAATCAGTCTCTTAAATGTTATTCAACTAAAGAAAAACTTTAAATTTTGTTCTACTTTGACATGTAAAGTTTGAATGAAATTAACAATTTCGGCGCAAGAACTGTCTGTCATTCAGCAAAAAGACACTGACATCAAAAGTTTTAGCACAAAGCGAATCTTCTCGCAAATAAATGTTGAAATAATTATATTCAGCTGGAAAAAAAAAATTGATTCGCAATGAGATAATTTATATAAGATTTATGATTATAGCTGACAAAACATGTAGATATTTTTATTCATAAGAATAAAAATGATTAAAATTCAGCTAAACATTTTTTTCACAATTATAAAAATATTAACATTTTAGTGCAGCATTTTGAATTCAGGATTTAATTTGCTGCTGTATAGTATTGCCAAATCGTAAAAACAATTACAAATTTGTGGCAAATGTAAAAATATAGCGAAAAAAAATATATTCAGCTGTGGAATTTATTAATGCAGCTGCACTGTTGGAGGATGTATTTTAAGAAAAATAAACAATTTATTATTTAATTTGCAGCTGGATAGTATTTTTATAAAAAAAATTGAAAATATATTGAAAAAATTATATTCAGCTGAATAGATTACCAATTCAGCTACAGAATTCCTGAGTATGTTTTGGATTTTTGAAATTAATTAGCTGAATTGAAGTTCTTATTTGGTTCTAAATCTTATTCAGCAAGAAATATTGTCAAAGCGAATACATTTTTTTTCATATTAATTAGATGAATTGAGGGATTTTAAAACTTTATTCGGCAAAGGAATATTTTATTATCAGCCTCTTAATACTGAATGGCAACGGAACAATTGAACATTATTTAAATCATTTGACATTGCAAATTTGATTAATGTTATACAGTTATTTGATTAATGTTATATAATACAAATTCAGCCAGCTGAATTTATCGTTGCAATAAGAAGTAAGGGGAAAAAAGATTTTTTATAAAAAACTTGAGTGCAGCTGTTTGAAAAGAAAAATGCAAAATTATATGTTCAAGCATTTGGAAAGGCAATTCAGCTGCATTTCTTTAAAACATTTGTGCTGAATTACATATGAAAAATATCCCATAAAAAAAAAGAAAAAACAACGTCAAACGCAGAAAAGTTCAAGTTAATCTTTTAGTTGTGTAAACAATTTCTTAATCATAAAATGTCTTTAATCCGAAATATATTTTGAAAATGTTTAAATTCCCATTCTGCTGTTTAATTTATTTTTAGATTTAATACAGAAAACTTATATTTTTTATAAAAAGGCCATTTTTGTATGTAACAGAAAAAACTAGGAATTAATAAAATTATAAAATTTAATATGTATGTATTGTATGTTTTTGAGCCACAAAACATAAAATTAAATTGCAATAGTGTTAATATTTTGGAATAAGAAATTTAGTGTAAGTGCACAATAAATTTAGAGAACTTGACAGGCAACAAATTTACACACTAACACAGACACAAATATTATAACAAAAACTATTAATTTATTTGATTAAGTTTAAGTAGACAACAACACAACTATGGAACAGATGTGTTTTAAAACATAATAAAAAAAGGTTAATTTTAGAAATCATATAAAAAAGTGATTGAAAAATTTTTGTTTTTAAAGGTCTTGTTAATCAGGTAAGAAGAAAAAAGCTTTTCATATAATAATACTATTAAAATATTTGTTATGTTATTAAAATAAATAACAAGTATTAATTAAGCAGAGATTGTGATTTGGCTGAATTTAACAGAGTTCAGTAAACAAGTTAAAAATTTTAAACCAAATATGTAATAACTTTATTCTATTTAGCTGATAGCTCTGCCTGGAAGGAAAGCAAATAACGGCTGAACAGCGATATAAGTCGTCAGGAAGCGGTTCAAATAAAACTATGACTATGAAAAAGTTGTTAGGAATTATATTCAGCTCTGCTTAATCTAATTCAGCTGATATGTATCATCATAACTTTTAGCTGAATAGCGGTTTTAGCAACAAATAAACTTGTTAAATGAAATAATTTAGTGGAATAAGTTTGAAAAAAATATATTCAGCTGCATTCATTTCAATTCAGCAAACGTTATTAGAATTTCTTCAAGCTGAATAGGGCCCTAAGCAATGAATAACTAGTTGATATGAAATAGTACTGATGATTTAACGCCAGCTAATTTTTTTCAGTGTGATTAAATTTAATTCAGCAAACCTGGTTATTATTTCTAATAGCTGAATTATGATTTAAGCAATGAAAATATATATAAAATAATACCACTTGGAACTAACGAGTTTCGCCGAAGCATTTTCAGCTGCAGTTAATTTAATTCAGCACACATTTTTGTCGCAGATTTTAGCTGAATAGCGGTTTTAGCAATAAATAAACTTGTTAAATTAAATAATTTAATTGAATAAGTTGAAAAAAATATATTCAGCTGCATTCAAATTAATTCAGCTGAGTTATGATTTAAGCAATGCAAATATATCATTTGGAACTAACGAGTTCTGCCAAAGCATTTTCAGCTGCCTTTAATCCAATTCAGCAAACATTTTTGCCGCAGTTTTCAGCCGAATACTCACAACAATTACTCAGTTAGTGGTATTAGTGCCTGTAGTAAATATCTGCTTCTAGTGTCTACTTGTGATCTGAAATGGAAACTTGTCAGTGGTACTTATAGCACTAGTGCATTGTCAATGACACGCACGTGTTCAGAACTTTGTAGTGGGTATAGTAAGCCATTAGTACTGGTGAGTCACTACTGTTTGCCCGTTGACATTCCCTTCAGATCATGTTCATGTCGTTATTGTGTTTTTTTTTTTAATTGTTTAAAAGTCAATCACACATTGATGGTCAATCAACAAAATTCAGCACTCATTCACTCATTTTTCAATAATAACAAAACTTGCTAATTGCTACATATTCAAATTTAAAATAAATTTCAAATATTCATGTACAAAAATTTCACTTATAAAAAATAATAGTTCAATGTGTTTTACCACCCTTTTTGCGTATCGATTAATTTTAATGATTAATCTACGAGCAAAAATGACTGCAACTCAAATTTAATACAATCCATAAATGATTTAAATGTATAAATTTTGTGGTAAATTTTCGATACAAAACACTCTTTTTCGCACTAGTTTTAAGCAGCCAGACATTGAAAGTGGATGTTTTGTTTTTTTTACGGTTTTTTTGCTCGTTTACATTGAGTTTTGTCTCATGCCGAGTCACAATTGACCTTGTTTTTGGCTTGCTGCGCCAATTCAACTCATTTCCCAACTGAACGCTGCATAAAATTACATCACGTCTTGTAGTTGTCAATATTTACAACAAACAACATTTGGGTTTCTAACAAATTTAATATGCCGCACCATTCGCCTGTTTAAATATTGCCGTTTTAAATATTCATGCATCCGTTTATTTGTCTGTGCGCCAGTTCCAGCCATCCATCCGCTCATCCTCGGCCAGAGGCCAAATTACATGAATTCGATTGTATGCGAAATATTTGAGCAATTTGTCTTATCTTATTGTGCTGATAATCGAATAATTTTGTAATTAAAATTTCACGCCTACGAGCGAGTATTTCGTGATGATTCGTTTGTAGTGAAAGAAATTATACAGAAGATTGAGGTTAAACAAAAAATGTTCTTTAAATTGCTTAGTGACATTTGCAAATTCTTGTGGAAAGTGGCTAAGCACCAGCCAACAACAACGTATCGTTAGCTGAAATGCTAAAATCATGTTGCGAAACAAAACAAACAGGAATCGATATTCTTATTGCTTATTATATATACATATATATATATATATATATCAACATCCGCCATATTTTCTCTAAATTTTTCACTCTCATATAATAAAATTTAAATTGTGGGCCAAAAGTCACCAGAACTGTCTGAGATTTGTCTTTAAACGATAGGTCAAGTGCAAAGTGTTAAGGAAACATCAGAAACATCTACCAGGAGGCATTCTGCTCAGCGGGAATGGCTTGTACCTCCCTAGGGTGCACTAAAAATAGAAAGCCTCCCAAATTTAGTATAAAAAAAATTCGATTTTATACATTTTATAATGAAAAAAAATATATATAATGTATATATATGTATATAACCCTGTTGATTTTTGGCCCACCCTGTAGTAAAATCTTTAGTTACGAAAGTTTGCATTTCAGCTGACGATATACAAAATATCGCTACAATAAATATCAGCACAGGAATATTTGCAAAAAAACCACCGGCATTTGGTTAGTTTGCATAAACAAAATTAAAGTGTGGTTAGAAAGAAAAAAGGCTAGTTCATAAAAGTTAGGTTGGCCTTAACAATAACAACAACAACAACAACAACAACAACAACAACAACAACAACAACAACAACAGCCACAACAGCAAACCTCGACGAAATCCCGAAAATGTATTTTGTTTTTGTTAAATATTCGTGCGACATGTTGGAAACTGAAAATGTTACTCCTCAGCTGGGGACTGAGACATAAAAAGGTAAAAAGCTGCGCTTTACAAATTCACCTGTTGTGAAGTCGCTCACTTAATTTTGTTGTAGATTTCATTTATAATATATATATAAATATTTAGTCTGGTATATTTACCACGATTTGCTTGCCACACCGTTTTGGGTGTTGTTTTTTAACCACAGGCTAGTAAATAACAGCTCAATACTTATTATTGTTGAAATGTTGGAAATACTAGTATTTTAACCAGATCCACTACATTGATAAGGTCTACATGGGCATTTCCACTGTTATAGCATTGTGCTCGTTGCATTTACAAGTGTAATTGTGGACAGGGGACTTGGGGACAGGGACGCATTTTGGGCAGAAAACCAATAGCAAATCCTGTCTTGCTTTTAACATATTTAATATTTATTCACTTCTGGAGTTTATGCCGACACTTTTAATTTAAAACTGACACAATGTCAGTTTGAAGCCAAACAAGTGAATTACTTATTTGATGCGCCGACATCAGCAGTGGGCCATTGGGTTTTACAACTTTAGGATTAAATATGTATCTTAAATCAGTTATAAAGCGTGTATAATTAAAATTTGTATAAATAAACTTTTGCAGAAAATAAGAACTATTGCCAAAACGCAACTGTAACTCAAACGGCAACAAGTCTGCTGATTTTCAGTGCCGATAGATGTTTCATACACACACGCCGACTTTTGCCAGTTTTAATACAAGACTCCACGTTGGCTGCACTGCGAACCAACCGCTTGTTTAAGCCAGCGAAAATCTGGAACACTGTGGCCAGCTGTTTAGTATTCCAAAAGTGTTTGAGACTACGCGCTCATTAAGATTTTATTGCTGAGACGAGATCGTACGAAAAAATTTGGTTTTTGGGAGCACAATTTTGATTGCACTAAAAGTGCCGAAAATTGTTTGCCAGTTTAATAAAGTTTTGCTATAGAAAGGCAAAGAAATTGAATAGTTCAATAAATTGGAATTTAATTAAGGAGGTAACTTTTAAGTGGCGGGCGTTCAGTTTTAAGCTCTTGAATTTTAAAGCTCAACTTTGAAGTTAAATTGAAAAAAAGGACATTTAATTGAAATTCTTACAAGATGAAGCTTAAAAATTGGTTTTTTCTTTAAACGTTATAAAGTTAAAGAAAATAAAATTACAAATTCAATGTTATTTAAGAATTAAGAATTGAGGTTATGTACACAAAAAAACTTACGACTTGTTGAAATTTGCCAAAAATTTGGCTAAAAGCGGGATTTCTAATAAACCTCTTTGTATAATGACGAAAATTTTGTAAAATTTGCTTATATAAAAAAATCACAGTTTTGAGTAAATTTTTTTTTAAATTTGCCGTAATTAAATTTTTGCCAGAGTTTTTAATATATTTTACGTCAAAGCTGGTTAAAGATGTAAAACCCATCAAAAAGTTAATTCATTAATTGTTAGTTTAATTTGAAATACGTAAAATAAAATACCAGAAAAAGAGAATATATAAAATAATTAATAATAATAATAACAATAAAAATATTTCTATAACTTCTATTGAGACAAAAGTTTATTTAAAAACCAACATTGAGGTTACGTACAAAAAAAACTTTGTCTCATTGAAATTCTTCAAAAGTTTAGCTGCAAACTGGGATTTTTAATAAACTTTTTTGTATAATTATGAAAATTTTAAAAAAAATATTATTGAGATTAAGATGAAAAAATTTCATCATAATTGATTTTCTAAGGGAATTTTAAATAAACTTTATAAACAAATTATCTCCATTTTGATCAAATTAACTGGCATGGAATACATATTTATGATTGTTTAATTAAAAGAGCTGGAATTATAAAACTTAATTTTGAGGTTATGTTGAACAAATTTATTGTAAATGAATTTTGGTGGTCATTTGTTTGCTTTTATGGTTTTAAAAATGATTAAAAGTTCAAGAAAACTTTAAAATATTGCAAAAAGTGCCAACTAAAGGGAGTTTCAGGAGCCTGTGTAAGAGGTAAATGTACATTTGGATGGACGATAAATATAGTCCACTGCTATTCCATTGATTTTGTACATTTTTTAATTTCCTTTGCATTTTTAAGTACTTAAGCCAATTGCTGTGTTTAAGTACCTTAAACTACCGTCCGCATTGAAAGAAAAAAACATACAGGAATGTCAAAAAAGTAATAGTAAAGAATTTGTAATGCGTTGGTTGGCAGTGAAAGTGTTCAATAAAATTCCATTTCAGTGTTTCTTTTTTTCTTCGCCAATGGCTGAGAGTTTTCGGTTAAGTTTGTGAGGTACTGCCTGTATGGCCCTTGTATGTTGTCAGCTTTTACCAAATCAAAAAGAAAACTATTATTATGCAATTTTAATTTTGAGAGCGAAAGACATTGTTTGCGAACGTGATAAAATTAGTTTGAAATTGAAATAAGGAAAGTGATTAGTTTTTGGTTGTAACTATGATTGAAGGCTGACCTTTTTAATGCGCCATTAAACAAATTTAGAAACAGATGAGAGTATTCTTTTCATGTAAATGAATTCTATTAACATTATTTAAAAGTTAAAGAAAAGGTTTGAGTAAAATACTATTGTCTGGAATAAGTTCAGAGTAATTGTCACAGCGATTTTGTCTAATCCTTCGGTTGGGAGCTCACAAAACGCCTGAAATCAAGAAACTCAAAATGCGTTCAATGATCGCTTCTTTATTGAGGAAGCTATTTTTTTAGCAAATTTTTTTCTTGCAAATTGAGCATAAGTTTAAATAGTGTTTCGGCAGAATGGCCTGTTTAACACGATTTATAATTTCCGTGTATAATATATTGTAGTATAAGTTTAGATCAAGTTTGTTTGAGGTGTCTATAGGGAAACTCATTCTTGAACATACACTCAAGATAGGGGCACAGTTTTGTAACTATAGGGGCAGGCATACAGTGCCAGCGGCTGGCAAAAAGAAAACAGGGTTCGGAAATGATTTCAGCCTGCAAAAGGAAACTCTGTCTTGTGAAAAAAGTTTGACTACGAAAGATATTCTGATGGTGAAAGGATTTTGACTTTGACGTTGGTGAATGTAATTTCTAATTGTGAAGGGAAACTTTTTTAATAAAACCAACTTCTCCAACTTCTTCTGTCTGCGAAAGGAATTCTAAATGTGAAAATAAATGCGAATTATGCCCCTTAAAGGAAATTTGTCTATGAAACGAAATTCTGACTGTGAATAGAATTCTGTCTGCGAAAGAAGAAGTCTGTTTATGAAAAGAACTTCTGACTCATGAAAGGAATTCTGTGTACGAGTATGTATCGAATTCTGTCTATAAAATTTCGGCCCCAACACAAACAACCAGCAGTCATTGATCGTTCCCAGGCAGCAGCAATATGTCACGAAGTTGCAGCTGCGATACCTGCCCCATTTGTAGTTTTGCCTTTAGTTAAAAAACTGCTCAATTCAATTTTTTCAATTTTTATTTTTGGTGTCCTTGAAAAAACAAAACAAAAAAAAATGTAAAGATTCACTTGTTTCCTTGACGTACTTTTTTTTTTTTTGTTTGAAGCAACACTTTTCCAAGTGCGTGCTAGATTGATTACGATCGTGACATCTTTATGAGCGTTTTGCAACACTTTAAAATTAAAGTGCCGATTTGCCATTTATCATTTTATGGCCTAATGACGCCATCTAACAAAAGAAAAAGACTCATTTAACTTCTCATGCTTCTTAATGACATGCCGATTTGACGTCTGACGAATGGCCAACAGAAAAACACAACCTACCACAAGTATTAACACATATGTATGTATGTATGTATGTATGTATGTATGTATGTATGTATGTACATACATAATTAATTGTTTTAAATAAAAACGAAATTGGTAGCAAATGCTGTTAAATGAAACAGAAAAGAAAGAAAAAATTTAACATAAAATGAATTCAAAATCAAAAAATATTAAAGACATTAAAAGAATATTAATATCAGGTTAAGGAAAGACACAGTTATAGTGCGGAAAGGGAGGGTGATAGGCTGAGCGGCAGCCGGTGTAGGAGAGTGTGGGAGTAATATTTATGTTTAAGTTTACAGTAACTCACTTAAACTGTTAACTACGGCTTTGGAATTTTAATTAGTTTAAAGTTTATAAATAAATTGAGGGAGCGCAAGAAAATATATTTTGTTTGGTTTATTATTTATGCAAAAATTGCATTTCCAGAAAACCAAAACAATTTTAAATTAAATATGCGCCTCCGTCATTACCACAAATATACCTACAAATATGCGTCAGCCTTAAACCAGTAGTTGCAAAATTCATTTGACCAAAGTTTTAAACGCTGTGAAGAGAGCAAACGCAAGGCAAGAGAGAGAGAGAGAGAGAGAGCAATGAAGATAGATAGAGAACGGGAGCAGTACTTCCAATAGTTGGTCAGTTCAGGTATTACGAAAGACATCCGCTTTATAAATACACCAAAAACCAAGGAAGTCCATTTCATTAAGCCCACAACAATTGACGGGTTGTCATTAAAAAAAAAGGCAAAACGTCTAAAGAATTACGCACGTCTACAAAAAATATTATATAACTGGCATTTGAATAAAAAAAAGTAACAGCAAGAAAAAGAAAAAGGCAACATAAAATGAAAGTGTTTACCTTGACGTTTGTGGTCTTGCTGCTGTTGGTGGCCACATTTGCGCAGGCGGCTAAAGTCAGACGTGGCGAAAAACGTGCTGCTGCGGAGGTAGCCGAAGCCCCCGACGAAGAGGAGATGCTAAAATCGGATGCCACTGCAACTGATACCGTGAAAAAAGAAAAGGAAGTTCATAAGAGAGGCATTTTTCATTATGGTCCAAGTTTGGCTTCTGCGGGCAGCGTGTGGCCGAAAACGTACGCTTCACATTACGGTTATGGTTTGCATTTGCCTGCCGCAACGGGATTCGCTGCACATCCTTTAACTGCTACTCACCTGCATGCTTCACCAGTTCTAAAATACCATGGCCATGGCTTTCACTATAAAAGTTTACCCTCGCTAGCTGTTTTGCCAGCTGTATCAAGTGTAAGCTCTGCTTGGCCCAACTACGCCAGTCTTGGTTCAGCCGTTTCGCACGCCCATCCCGTAGCCACTACGCAGCCATTTATTATTAGGCCGGGTGGTGCAGTGGTTCAGTCGTACAGTGTTACCTATCCGCATCGCAAGCCAGCTGTAGCAGTGAAACCTATTCATAGCTTTGGTTCGTTAACTCCTGTGCACCATGTGCCGGCAGTATCTGCTGTGCCGTCTATACAACCCGCTGTGGCCGCCGTTCAGCCAGTGCATTCTTTCCAGACTGCCGTGCAAACCGTGCAGCATGTTCAACCATTCCAACCAGTCGTACCGCCTGTGGGAGCCGTGCAGCCCGTTCACCATTTAACACCCGTACAAACGGTGCAACAATTACCACCCGCAGTGCCACCGCTTCAAACTGTTGTTCAAGTACAACAATTTAAGCCTCCCCTGCATTATTATAATACTCAACAATTTCCTTCATATTTCCAGACTTCCTTTATACCACCTGCTCCCGCCGCCATTCCTGCCTATCCCCAAGCTCCCGCAGTGGCCTTTAGTCCTGCCCAGGCAGCTTTTCCTGCTATTCCCACATTCCCCCATTCTCCTGATTTTCCCGTCGCACCTTCAATTCCTGGCATACCCTCACAGCCCGCAGTACCCGATGTACCGGCTGTTCCTGCTATTCCTAGTATTCCCAGTATACCCACCATACCCTCCATACCCAATTTTCCCCAACCTCAGGTTCCCTCGAACAGTTTCTTTCCCCTTAACGTTCAACCGCCTCTAAATCAAAAGCCTCCTGCTTTTGGCAGTGTCCATCCTCAGGTGCAGTTTCCTGGTTTCGGACCTTTACCTGGTAGTAGTACGGATTTCGGTAGCGCCGATGCCGCTCCTCAAATTCCTGTACAACCATCAGCCAGTCCTGAGCCCCAGCTACCCTTACCCCAACCGGAAGCTACACAAACACCATGGAAGCCGGTATTATATGAACCTCCGATTGCTGAAAGTCCGGTGGGACGTCCCTCAAATACATTGTTGCCTCCTTACGGCAGCACTCCAGCTGAAGGTAAGTGGACCACGAATGGCTATAATTGATTATATTAAAACTATTTCCAACAAACATTTTTCTAAAGCAATTTATTAAGTTTTCAAAGAGGTTTTTATATAAAATACAGCACCATAGATCAAGCGTTGCTATCAGAGTTAAAGAAGACAATTTCAACTCATCACAGACATCGATGTGGTCTGAAGTCAAAAGTTTGTACAAAGACGTCCCAGATAATGAAGTTGTTTTAGTTCTTTTAAAACAAACTTATTTAACTAAACGAATGCTACCAGCCGCCTTCATAGTTCCGAGTTTTTAAATTTATTTTAGCAAAATCTCAGGGATTTCAACGTTATATTGTAGTCTTTTCCAGGGGTGTATAACGTTATATAAGTTCGAGCTTTCTCTCATAATAAATAATGATAGAGGAGACTTTTCATTTAGGGTTCTAGGGTTCCCTGTAAACTGATGATATTATTAAAAGTAAAACAGAAGCGCACAAACTCTACACACCACATTGATAACCACACCTTACAACACGATTACTAAGCCACATAAAAGAGCACCCCTAAAATATTACAATTTTTCTTTTTCCCACTTAATCTCCTTAACCAGGTTACCTGCCCCCAGCACCTTTGTCGCACAGTGATAGGATCCAACAGGAATACACCATCGATAGCAGTTTATTCGACAATCTATCGGACGCTGATATACAGCAAATCTTCACTCAGGCCAACTTGGCTGCCCACCGCGATCATCATCGCCATACAGTGCACAACTACCACACTCGTTACTAGACACAAGGCAGCGGAGAGCACGTCAACAGGAGACCTAGAGAAACACTTTCATTAACTTGATTAATTTTGAGTAGGAGGGCTGTAGGAATTTAAAGCCAACGAACTTAAAGGCCAAAGTATTTGTTTAAGCCATAACAAATTTCAGGTATTTTTGTTTTACATACTTCTGTAAGTTTAAAAAGAAATCATTTCATGTAGAGCATACTTTTAGGCGTATAATAAGAAATTAGAATATTGTACAATATATTGTGTAGATACTATTTATTAAAAAAAGTTTGTTTAAACAAAATAGTTTAAGAAAATAAAAATGTATTAGAAAACTAAATTCAACAACAAACACCTTTTGAGTTGGTTGAAAAAAAATGGACAGGGAACTTTCGAAAAATTCAAAATAAAGTTGCAGTTAATGCAGAACTGGCAACTGTTTCTTAGCACCGCCGAGGAGAGTCTACGCAATTAGTTAGTAATTAAATTGAAAAGTTTGTTGAGCTCGATTATGGATGATGACCAACCAAGTTGCAACATGGCAGTGCCAGCCAAAATATCATATTCACGTCTACTTTCCACTGAATTTCTTTTTTGCTCCAACAAATGAATTTTATTTATATACTTTAGTGTTTTAGGCCAGGGGAGAGACAGTATTTTCCTATTTACAATATGAAATTTATCTGTAGTTAATTATTTAATTGAATATTTAAAATGCACCTATTCTTTAGAGTCAACACAGCGAAAAATGTATAACTAATGTAGTGTGTGCCAGGGAAGAGACACTACTATCAAGTTTAGTGTTCTCAGCCATAAACTATATGCCTTAGACAGTTTCACATATTCCCGGGTCAACGCTATGCACAATACGTTGCGTGCCACTGTACGGACGTGTTTCTCATATTCATTCATAAAATATATGCCCAAACTACGGAAACTATAGAAAATTTTACAAAACTCTATTGCCAGCAGACTCTTGTTCAATCTCAGAAAATCTTATTTTCATTGTAGTGTTTGCATGGATATGTGTGTGTGTGTGTGTGTGTGTGTTAGACGCTTTGTAGCTAAAGCTTTTCTGTTTTGTAAACAAAAAAAGCTTTTCATTCATAAATCTACTTCCGATTTGTTAACACAAACAAACCAGAAGAGCCGACTAAGAGACAGGCAATAAAAAGCCGGTTGGTTATCTTGTATATAAAAGTCTTAAAAAATGCGTCTGCTATGGCTGAGGGGGAGTTGGCGGTTGGGAAATGATGTCAACATAACGATGTTCTGTTTAGTGCTTCGAAATTTTTTCTAAAAATCTAATAAGGAAAATTTGTTCAGTTTGTGGTGTCGACTTGAAAGGAACGGACGGTTTTTGGGAAAAGCATTAGAATAATAAAGTACATACATACATACATATATGTGTATGTATATGTATATCAGAACATAAAAAATAAATTCGTAAAAATTCATTAAAACACACTGGTCGTGAGGAAAGTGGCAGTAAAAACGGTTGAAGGATTTGGAAGCTTCTGCTCGCTAAAAAGGGAACAGTCTTTAATAAGTAAATTAAAAAGCAAATGTATATATTAAAATAAATTAAAGGTTTTTTTTAATAAAAATATGCAAATGAAATATAAGCATTTCGAAAGAAATTCAAGTGTTAGAAAAATTAATGAAAAACAAATTTAACAATTAAATAAATGGTTTTTGATGCTTAAAAATTCAAACAGCTTTTGAAATCTATCAAACAAATGTTGTTTTTTAATGAATAAAAATCCAAATAAAAAGAAAGTAAATCTTTTTTAATTGTTTTGTGCAAAAAAAAACAAATAAATAAATAAAAAACCGAATGTTTAACAATAAAAAAAAAGAAATATGTGTTAAATAGCCAGTGAATTGTGGCAAAAGGTTGGTGTTCAAAATTAATCATACAATTTTCAATTTATTTTCCATCCTTTAAACAAAGATAAAAATCTCGGCTTAATAAACTTGTTACTTGAAAATGAACAACAATTTCCAAGAGTTTGAAAGAATTTGTGGCGTTCATTAGAGTTGATTTAAAAGCCAACAAAGAATTATTCTAATTCATAACCAAATTTATTACATTTATTTCTTTTTTTTTTAATATTTGTTCAATAACCAATAATGATACAACTTACACTGAAAGAAAGTTTTTGATTTTCCTAATATGTGTGTATTTCAGCTGGCAAAAACAATTTGCCAAAGAAGGATCTATTTAAAAATGTCATACAATAAACCTTGAAGTATCCGAAGAGATTTCTTGGTTATAATTTAATGAAAGGTCAGTTCCTTGTGTATTTCCTTTGGAGCCAGTTGTGGAATTTCCCATTGCAAACAACAGATGTCTATAGATTTACTTTTAGTGCCTAATAATTTCCAATTTTTATAAAATTTTATGGTATTTCCCCTGGCACAGAAATTGGCACAGCACGAAATTTTTGTGGAATTGGCAAAACTTCACAATGCAAACAACAGATTTGCTTTTAGTACCTAATAATTTCCAATTTTTATAAAATTTTATGGTATTTCCCCTGGCACAAAAACGTGCCACGTTAGTGATGGTGAAGTAGTAATAACACCACATGATGGAAATTGGGCGTTTAAACGTGTTCAAGCTCAAATTTTGTTTTAACGTCTAATATTGTGGGACAGGACGTTGTTGTTTGAAACATTTGCCAGAACCTTTCGGTTGCAAAGACAATAATCAGCAAAAAAATCTCTACAATTGATGGTTCTTCGAACCCAGTAAATTGAAGAAAGTAAAAGACCTTAAACGAAATGTGGATGTGGGTATAATAAATAATAACTCACTTCAACTGTCTCATTATCCATTTATCTTGCTAATTGGAAGAAAAAGTAAAGGTGGACAGTTCTGAAAAGACTTTAGATAAAACGCTATCAAGACTACTTTGCATCTTGAACAACAGCTCTTTAATAAATGGTCCTTCAAACCAGAAGAAAGTTTCGTTTTTAGGCCAATAAAAGCGGAAAATTTAATTTTTAAATTTTAGAGTTTTTTTTTTGAGTGAAAAAATGCAAAACGTGAAACTATTTTAAAATAATTTAAGTAAATATTTAAATTAAACATAACAATAACATATTTATAAATAAAACAAATGAAATGAAATTATTTAAAATCTAAAAATAGCCGCACCACTATTTATTGTGTCCTAACAGGGCGTTTCCAGTATTTAAATTGCAACCAATTAAACGGTGGAAATGATAAACAATCAATGGTGTCAATTACACTGCCGGAAACGTTTAATATTCAAAATTCCTTTTATGACAGGATCTAAAATATATTTTTAGAAAGATTTAGTTATCGAAAAATTTTCTTTACAAAACTTTAGATATTGAAAACTGTGTTATGGAAAAATTTAGTTATCGAAAAAATTTTCTAAACGCAAGATTCAGTTATTGAAAATTTTTCTATAAAAAAATTTAACTATCGAAAGCTTTTCTATAAAAAAAAATTAAATATTGAAATTCGTAGAAGTAATAAAATTTTTATACAGAAAAATTCAGATGTTGAAATCTTTGCGATTGAAAAGTTTAGGCATCCATAACGTGGAGATAGAATAATTTAGTTTTATAAAAACATTTTTTTTTAGAAAAACTTAGTTATCGAAAATATCTCGATAAAAAAAATTTAGTTATCGAAAAGTTTTCTTTGGAAAAATTTTGTTATCGACAAAATTTCCATGGAAAAATTTAGTTTCTATAAAAAAAAATTGTTTGAGAAAAACTTAAGTTAACGAAAATAATTCTCTTAATAAAATCTAGACATCGAAAAGGTTTCTATGGAAAAATTTAATTATCGAAAAGTTTTCTGTGAAAAAATTCAGTTACCGAAAATATCTTTCTTTAGAAAAATTTTGTTAGCGAAATATACAGTTATTGAAAAAATATCCATGGAAAAAATTTAGTTCACGAAAAATGTAATTGTGCAAAAGATTTCCATAAAAAAATTGTTTGAGAAAAACTTAGTTATAGAAATTATCTATTTAAAAAAGTTTCCTATGGAATAATTTAGTTGACGAAAAACTTATCGAAATTTTTGCTGCAGAAAAATATAGTTATTGAAAAAGCTTCCATGGCAAATTTTCGTTAACGAACATTTTTTTATTTATAAATAAAATAATTTTTATATATAAAAATTTTAATAGCGAAATTTGTTCTGCTGCAAAATTTTGTACGGCATCAAAAAACAAATAATAAATAAAAATTCGGAAAAATTTCCCTATTAAGTTTATAGCACTTTTGCAACTTGACTGATTTAATTTCTTTGGAAGCCGCTTTTAAGTTTTGAAAATGTTTTTTGTACACCCTTTAAAAGCAAATGTTTGCTTTTTATTTCCATAAATATTTATTATAGTATATTACGGCTTTATTAAATATTCTAAACATTTCAGCCTGGCTGGCTGCTAGTCAAACGAAAATGATTGATACATCCTTTTATGAGTTTTACTTTTCAATACAACGTTCAAATGAAACTTTAATTTCAATAAATTTCAAATGCAATTAATGCGGTAGATAATGAAAAAACTAAATTTTGTGTAGCTAAAATTCTTTTGATATAGATGTGAAAAAAAAATTTCTCAGGTTAGAGGATTAAAGATTGAGCCCATTCTGCCGATTATTTATTAAATTTTTTTTTCTAAAGAAGGTACTTAGAACTAAGACAAATATGTACATAAATAGTTCAGCAACTTCTGCTTCTCTAATCGGAGGTTTTTTGTTTTGGTTACCGGCGTAGAAAAACCATTTTTGTTTTTGAAGGGGGCTTTCGAATTTATTACAAAATAGTTTTTAATATAAAAAAATAAGTGCTTGGATTAAATAATTTTCGAAAGGGAGACCAGCATTTTGAAGGGTGGGAGGTGCAAGAACTTTGTCCTCAACGATTGGTGGTGGTGCGAACGTTGCAAAACATTTTTCGTTTATTTACTTAAGAACTTTATGGAAAAATAGTATTCAGTGTATCAAATATAAGTATTTAGAATAAAAATTCTGAGGAGGGGCTAAAAGTTTCTTTGCAGGGCTGTTTAGCCCTCTCCAGACAGGTTTCTCTACGCCGGTGACTTGGCCCTTTTAAGAAAAATTATTTTCCAGATCGGTTTTTTTTCAATTTTTTTTCGGTTTGTCAATACATCTTGTAAAAATTTCAATTTCAATTTAAAACTCTAGTCTGTATGAGTTATTTATCTTTTCCTAAGTTGTTTTTTTCCTTTGTTTGTTTTCGGCAATATGTTTGAAAATTCGCTACACTAAATATTTCATCACAATTTTTAAGTTAATAAATTTAATAAAATGGTATTTTTTTGCTTCTCTTTACCAGATTTTCATTTTCAATTTTCAGTGCACGTCAGTATCAAAAATATAGAGAAGAAAAACCAAAGCAGATGCCTGCAAAATAGCTGCAAGTTTAGTTTCCAATATAGAAAGACACACACACACCCACATATACCTTTTGCTTCACTATTTAAAACAACAAAAACAAAATTATGTAAATAAAAACGTATACTTTTCACTACCAAATTATAACACAGACTTGTCCAGGCAGTTGCATGGAAAAACTGGAAGACAGAACATATTTTTGCTTGTTTGTATTCAAACAGAAAAAAAGCAGCAAATTTTTGTTTGTGATGAAAATATTGTGATGGGAAAGTAACAACAAAAACAAACACTTAGACTTTGTTTTAAGCCAATTTCTAACAACTTGTTTAGGAAGGAAGAATTTTAAGTTGAAGAGTGTTCGACGCACGAGTTTTTCGGCAGCCAACAAAAATTTGATCAAAAAAACATTTCAATCGATTCGAAAACATCTTTTGTTTAAGCCAATAGCAACAGCCATGGAAGAATGTGGTGTGATCAAGGCAAAGAACAAATCTTGGGGTAAGTGTTGCTCAAAAAACTTGTGTGTATTTGTGTAATGGAATTTGAAGCAATTATTCATAAAGAACTTAATCCCACGATGTCAAACGTAAACGTTCGTCAAGCTGCCCAAAAGAAACAAACTAAATGATGTAAACGCGACGATATATAGGAAAGAGTCGGCAAGTCAGTTTTTCGACTTGCAAAATAGTGGCGAATGATAACGTTCGATATCGTACCAAAGGGCAATAATATATATTATAATACTTAAATATAAAACTTCTCCTATTTTGCAACAATTTTTCTTAATTCCAAAAAAAAAAAAAATTATACAAACAAAAATATATTGATTAAATGCGAACTAAATAAATAAAAAAAACTGCAATAAAAATGATTGAATTAAAAAATTAAAACTATAATTTAATTAAATTATGAAATAAAACACGATCTCGAAGGTTATTGTGCGCGCAAGTATTCCAAAACACAAAAACCCCTAATTGCAGTTCGTCTAGTTGTATATCTAGACGCAGTTTTAGATTAAAGAAAAAGCACTCGAATGGAATAAAATTTACAATATTTGAGCCGGTTACAAGTTATCGAAATCTGCGAGAATATGTACTAGATTAAAGAAATAACACTCGAATTTCCTTTCATCTGTTACAAAATCAAAGTATGATGTATGATCGCAAAAAAATTGGTTATTCATTTGTATAATTACGGTTTTCAAAATGTGAATATTACCTTTAATCTATTACAAAACCTGCAGCGATTATTACTAACACATGTTTATTTAATCGAAAACAAATTGTTAACGGAAAGGGACATTTTTTAAATAGTTTTTAGCAGGTTTATGAAAACAATTAAACACCTCAATAACAGCAAATTTAATAGTCCTCGTGAAAAGAACAATAAAGAAAACATAAAATATTTACGACATGTAGGTCAGAGAAATAAAAAAAAAATATATAAAACAAATCAACTTTATGAAAAACAAAATTATGCGAATAATCAAGATAAAGTCTATTCGACTGAAAAAAAATTAAAAATAAATGAGAAATAATGACTTCCAAGTATGTAATACAAATGCTCAAATCAAAGAATAAAATTATTCTTGTCATTAATATAAAAATATTAAAAACTTGGATTAAGAATAATTGACGAAAATTATAAAAAAAAACCAATGAAAATTATAAAAAAATGCATTAAAAGAATTAAGAAATGTTAATAAGAACCAGTGAAAATCGATTCAGAATAATCGAATAAAAATATTCGAATATATATAATCCAATAAAAGTAATCGAATAAGAATAATTATATAGAAGTATATGCAAAGTTAAAATGTAATAGAAAAATATAAGAAATTAATATAAAAACATCTATTAAGAATAATCGAATACATATATTTGGAATATATAATAAATGGATGCAAAAACATTTGAAAAACGTACTAAGAATGCGTAATCGAGTATGAATGGCCGAGTACAAATTTTACGACAGCATAAAATGTCTATAATAAAAAAATATTTAGCAAAGAATGTGAAAACATAAGAACAATCGAATAGGAAAATATTGTTAAAAATAAAACAAATGAAACAAAAATATTGAGGAGTGAATACGAAAACACTGAAAAAATTTTGTTAAGAATAAACGAATGGGAATTATCGAATAAAACGATATAGAAAAATTAAATAAACATATTTGGAAAATAGAATAAAAATGATTGAATAATTATCAATCAAAAGGTTGAATAGACACTGGTCAAGCCAACGAATCAAAACAATGCAATAATCGAATAAAAATATTTGAATAATTGAATAATGGAAACAACACATGTTTAAAAAAAGAAATGTTTCACGAACTCGCTCGTTAACATTCGCATACACTTGGTGCAGTAAAAAGACTGACTTGCGTTCTGAGAACCAGCTTTTTAATGCCAAGTGGTTAATTTGAAGTTTAAGTTTAAAAAGAAACAGCAAATATAATATGTACTTACGTTACGTTACGCTCGAGATCAGGAAACAGGCTCTTACTATTTTTGTCATTTTTTATGCAGCCGCCATCATATGGTTTTACTGCAGCGTCTGCATATCGATGTTTTGCCTGCCTGCGCTGACCGCTGCCTCAAATGTCAATCAAGATGATATATTTAGTCTACCCGATGATGACTCAGACACTATGTGTCCCAGCGGTTATTTTCAATGCAACACGACGTTGCAATGTGTGCGCCAGCGTTTGAATTGCGATGGCACAGTCGACTGCGATGATGGCTCCGACGAATGGAACTGCGTCAATGATGCTGATGCAAAATTTTGGGATCATTTATTTCGCAAACAACCGTACGGCAGACACGATGACATTCCAATTGGAACATGTTGTAAGTAAAATACATACATATGTATGTATGTGCGAATATAAATCAACAAGAAAATAACAAACAAACACACACACACACACACACACATTGTTGTTGTTACTAAGAGTCGTGACAACCATTTTGTTAAATTATAAATTTTATTTCGTTTTTAGACGGGCCCTTAAGCAACATGAGCTGCCTCTGTAGGGGCAGTCAGATTTTATGTCGTAACCTTCAATTAACAACGATACCCGCAAATCTACCCCACAACGGTGTAACCATGCTGTAAGTTTAAACCGAATTTTTGTTTGTTTGTGTGAAGTGCTTGTGAAAGGAAAGTTATTCAATAAATTTCTATACGAAATGAATATTGACCAGAATAAATTTCTATTTAAAAAAGTTTTTATTCGAATAAATTGTTACTGGCATAAATTGTTATTTCTATTTAAAAAAGTTTTCTTTCGAATAAAATTTTAATCGAATAAATTTTTATCTGAGCAAACTTTTATTCGATTAAATTATTATGCCAATAATTTGTTATTTCTGTTTGAATAACTTGTTATATGAACAAATTTTCCTCCGAACAATCTTTTATTCGAATAAATTATTATTCGAAAAAATTGCTATTTAAATAAATTTTTGTTTGCATAATAAATTTATTCCATATGCGTATGTATAATGTTTCATCGAATTCAGACGCAATTGTTTACGGATATATATTTCTAAGTTGTAAACTTTCTGTAAAGAATGAATTAATTTTTATGTCTGTGTTTTTTTTTTTTCTACTGTAGCGATTTGACGGGCAACAATTTTACACATTTGAGCGAAACATTTTTAGACAATTTACACGTCACAGAAGAACTGTAAGTACTAAAAGAAACACAAAATCAAATCACATTATTTACAAACGAATGGCAAAACCAGCCGCAGCAACAAAATAATTGCGGCTGTAAAAGCTGTTAGAAACGAAAGATCTGCTTCCCTTAAGGCGCTGGCATTACTTTTTGGTTTTGTAAGCTTTTGCTAACGGACTATAAAAGGCTATAAGATTTCCAATTCTGCTTAATTTACTGAACGGATTAAACAGAAAAGAAACGGGCTGGAAAATATGCCAGTTTAATTCGTTTTTCGATTAAATATTGTATTAGATGATAATTATCTGCTATAAATTAAATAAAATTTTTATTGAATTAACATTCTATTAAATCTATTAAAGTTTTATTCCATCAAAAATTCTAATTCAAGTATTTATTTGTTTTTCGATTGAACTTTTTAATTGTTAAAATTTTTAACCAATTATTATTTCAGTCGATTATTATTTTCATTTCATTATGCGCATAATTCAATAAATTTTTTATTTTATTCTGTTATTTCAAATCAGCAGTAAAATATTTCGGGCTTGAATAAATGATTATTCGAATAAAAAACAGTTTATGTTTATTTTTTTGCATTTTGTATTTTCTTTCACTTCCAGGGTATTGAAACTTTGTTCTATCACAATTCTGGATTCTCACGCCTTCAAACATTTTTCATTTCTGCCCATTAAAACATTGTAAGTTTAAGCGGGTCTATTTTAAGAAATCTTTTTAAGCCTTGGCAAACAGACTATTGTATTGAGGTAGTTTTAGTTGTCAGCTGGTAAATTAATCGCCTATACCACCAAATCGAACGTTAATGATCGCCAGTATTTTGACTTCGAACACCATTTATGAATTTTATTTTGCCAACTTCGTGAAGCGCTGAGTGATTTCCAACATGTTGCGATTAGATAAGTTGAATTTGGCTTTTAAACAGTTCTAAATGTTGGCGAACGTTAATGTTCGTTTTTGATGGCCATCTACGAAAAGTTGCTCATTTTTATTGGAATACTTTTACAGAATTTAGTTTACAAAAAATGTTTACTGCCTGTTTTCATTTTGAAATGTAATTTTTGTTTTTAGATATTTAGATGAAAATAATGTAGAATGGCTGCCGCAAGATCTTTTTGACAAGGGAAATCATTTGGAGACATTGTAAGTACATATTTGTGTGTGTGTAGGGATCTAAAGTGTTCACACACATGTTAACACGCATATGCAGATGAATGTAAGTACCCGTAAGAGTAAAAACCCACCCACCAGCCATTCCAAAAATGTTTGACGACAATAACGCAAAATATTTTGATACAAGTAACTGTAACGTATGACCAATTAATTGATTAAAACGATGTTCATTATACGCAGCCGAGAGCGACTAGAGATGCTGCTCCAATACATGAATACTAATTTAAATAATAGAAAAACTTGAAACGCAAATTGTTTTTTTTTAATGTAGAAGCCGTCCGAAATTCTACGTTCCTTCGCATATTTCAACACAAGCACCACATTTTGAAGGATTTTGTTATTTGCGCTGTAATTATGCGAGAGAACGAACTAATGAAAACATTTGCTGCCCACGACCAGACATTAAAAATCTGTTTTATTATTTTCTTACTTGCAGAATTTTATCCGGCAATCGCTTAAATGTTTTGCACGATTATGACTTCATCTACTTGGAAGAATTATTAGAATTGTAAGCAAAATATAATTAAATACTTTTTTTTTCCTTTTATCTAATCCATAGACATTTTTGCTTTTGTCTAATCCACAGAGATTTGCGTGGCAATCAGTTGGAAACTTTTCGCGACAAAGTTTTCGAGCCTTTACAAAAGCTGGAAGTTTTGTAAGTAAAGTAAAGTAAAGTATTTTGTTGCAAAGTTAATTAAAGTAATTGAAATGCCAAAGAAAATATTTAACATCATACAACTATTTTGAAAAGGATACAAAATAGTAAGTGAAGAAAGAACTAAGAAATTTTTGTGCATAAGAAGGGCTTAACCATAATGGTTTTTTTTTTTTATAAGTTACGACCAAAATATATCTTTTGTTTAAAACCATTGGATTCTGAGAGTGAGACAGATCCCAATTTTCTTACAATTTTCTATGACTCTGCCGCAAAATATCGAAAACATTAAGTTCTGTTAAAAATTTCTTAAAAAACAAAAATTTCCCAACAATTAAACTCCTTTTACAGGCAAATTTGTTAAGAAAAGAATCATATTAATAAAATTTAAACTATCCTAAAACTTTTATTTTACAATAGAAATTTTTTTTACAACTGAAAATAATTCATTAAGAAAATTTTCTGTGCTGGCAAAAAAACACCGCTTGCTTCAAAATTCACAAAAATTCTTTTGGACATTTTTCTGACACTATCAAAATTATTTTTTACAAAACTCAATTGTTTGTAATATTAGCGCTTCTCAGGCTTCGTACTAAAGTACTATTTTGCAGCGCGTACATATTGTAGATTTAGTACGTCTTGATAAATTTAAAACTTGACAGCAACAAAATTTATAAATTTTTAATTTACTACCTTAACAACCTCTACAGTATCAAAAACGGTAGTAGATATGGTCTGTTTTTTTTGGGGGATATTTTTCTCAGTGTATGAAAAAGTGTTTGAAAAAAATAATCAAGTTTTCGAAAACAAAAATTTTTTTCTGTACGAAATTTTTTTCACTGCAGAAAAATACTTTGGGGATAATTTTTTTGTATTATTATGAGTCGCAGTTTTCATCTGTAAACAAAGATAAGGCGATACTTTCGTTTTTCATTCAAATTTACAAATTACTCCACTGAACTGCAGAAATTTAATATGTTTTGTGCTTTTAACTTACGTACGTACATATGTATTATGTATTTCCGTGTTGGTTTTACTATTAACGACTTGTTTAAATATGTTTGTATGTATGTATAGATGTATATGCGTTTTAGGATATTTTATTTTAAATTCAGTTACACCCCGGAAAGAATTCAAATTAAACCACAAACAATTCAGTTCAATTTATACACTCCCAGCCACACACACACACACACACACACACACACACACACACACACACAATCATTCATAGGTATGATACATTTTCTAATGGAGGTTTTGTGGTTATATGTTTTCCAGGTACCTGAATCGAAATTATCTGAAACAAATTGAGCCAGGCATGTTTCCAACCCTCCAAAATTTACATACACTTTCCTTGGCCGACAACAGCATAAAAAATATGGAAAGAGATGCTTTACCATTTCCACATCTAAGATATTTGTAAGTATGTATGTATGTATGTATGTGATGGTATTACAGAAACAAAACAGCAGAAATGTTCTAAAGCTCTTGTTGTCTTTGAAAATTGCATGTCATAATTGAATTGTTATCATGACGTAATCTTTGGAAAGCGCTATAAAGAACTAAGACGTGTTTGCAGTGAAGCACAAAGTGACAAGTCTAAGACGATTTGTTTATTTATGACGTTTTCTTGAAAGCAAATACGTTAAACCATTATTTAGGGGATTGTTTTTAGATACCCTTGTCCCTGATGTTTTCGTATAACAGACGACAGACAGACAACATTGAAAATGGTACAAAACTTTTTTATTAAAGTTTTTTTTCTAAGCAATTTTCCTTGTATCATTTACAGCTTTTCAAATTTTCCTAAGAAAAGCAAAATTTTTCAAAATTACCAAAAATAGCAAAGCCAAATCCCCTTAAAATGTTTGTGTTACTTTTAGTACTTTTTTTTAATTTTCTGTAGAAACTCCAAAATTTCCCTTGACGGGAAATTCGATTTTAAAAGGAAATGTTACAAAAAAGGTTTAATATACTTTGAGAGAAAATAATTTAATTTGCTGTAGAAACAAACAAACAAAAATTCCCTTTGAGAGAAATTTTAATTTAACAGAAAAATTTGTTCAAATTTCTTTGTTCAGGAATCTGCGAATAAAGAAAGTATTAAAAATACAAAATTTCAAATAGTTTTTTTCAATGCGCAAAATTTTCCTTCAGAGGAATTTTTTATTGATCAAAATAATTTCATGAAAAATGTTTGTAGTGGTTGATTTAATGGTAAAATTATGAAAGAAAAATTTTAATTTTGAAAATTTCATTCTAGAGGAAATCCGTATTTGCAGAGATAATTTTGCGAGAATTATTTTTTATTAAATTAATTTTCAAACCAATTATTTTTTTAAAGAAACTTGATTTATTAATGTCCAAAAAGGTTTGTTTTATTTTGTGCTACAACCAGTTCTATAATTTCTATTCTTTTCTTACAGGTTTTTGTCTGGAAATTTTTTAACAGAATTGAAGGCACGTACATTTTGCGATTTGAATGGGCTGCAGGGATTGTAAGTAATATTTATTAGCTGTTCTGTTCTGATTTATTATTTTTTATACAATTCAAATTCAATTCAATTCAATTTAAAACACATCAAATAAAGTTAATTGTTTTACAACTTGTGTTGATGTAATTATCTGATTATGTAAATACTTTTCGATGTAAATATTACTTTATGGTAGTTCACATTCCTGAAAAAGTTTTTTATTTTCGACAGTTCTTAGAAATATTTAATTTGTTGTACTTTGTATGATTTTCATGTCAACGGAATTGCAGATGTTTCATGTTCATTCTGTCGACGAAAGTAATTTATTCAGCAAGAACAAAATATAATAATAACACTTTTTATTGCAGACATTTAAATAACAATTCCTTGCGTACATTTGATTTACATGCGTTTGATTGTTTGGGCAACTTGACATCACTGTTACTGAACGACAATGTGTTTCGATCACTCGAACCCAGAGTTTTAAAAAATTTAAGCAATTTAGATTATATGTAAGTAATTTAGTTAATATTGTAATTTATGTTTGGGTTTGATTAAACGAAAGTAAACAATTTGGTTGGCGGCGTAATGGCAGCCAGTTACAGTTGCTGCCGGCATTACCATTTCGTTAACGGTATTATCATCTTACCGGCCTGCATTAGCATTTTGAGTGTCTGACAACTCAATTCGATTGCCATTTATAGTCGGGTCCTATAGTATAGTAAAAGCTTTTGGCGATTTCATGGAACAAATTTCGACCGCAATTTAAAAAACTCGAAAACAGAGACAAAAAGAGAGGGAAGTCTGGAATTTCGAGTGTGGCAAAAATGCCGCAAAAGCTTGAATACATTTTTAAAAAATTAACCTAATAATTGCACTTGTTAAAATATTAAATAGCGATAAAAGTAAGATTTTAAAAATTTTGTAAAAAACGATGACTAAAATGCTTCAATTTTCGACTAAAATTTTTCTGAATCTGTTGCTGGACAGCTATTTTTCCTGGTTCCATTTGTGCCGGGCGGCAATGCATGTCAGAGTGTGTGATCCACATGGCGATGGCATCAGTAGTACTTATCATTTATTGGACAATACAATACTGAGGGGAAGGTAAGTGATACTTTTTAATTGGCAAATCATCGGATGCGTTCAAATGTTCTTCAAAATCAAACAATTTTTTTTTAACACAATTAACAACTATTTAACGCTCTCTAAGGCCGCTAAAGTTTCTTAAAGAAAAGATGGTTTAGTCCCTTTTAGAAACTATGATTTTTGTTTCTATTTGCAGAGTTTGCAAAAAGAAAAAACGCATTATATCCTTTTTGATTTAATATAAAGTTATTTTTTGCATTTTTCCAATTGAATGATTTTTTTTTTAACAATTTTTTCTTCCCCACATTTAAGCGTCTGGGTCATGGCTTCCATAGCCACCGTTGGCAATTTGCTGGTACTTATGGGCCGTTATTTCTATAAAACTCGCAGCAATGTGGAGCATTCGTTGTATCTGCGTCATTTGGCCGCAAGCGATTTTCTAATGGGTATTTATTTGGCCATTATTGCCTGTGCAGACATCAGTTTTCGTGGCGAGTATATTGTACATGAGGAGTGGTGGCGCCACAGTAATATGTGTTCATTTTCAGGTTGGTTATTTGAGGTTACAGAAAAGTCTCAAAAGAAAATTACTTACTAATTGATGAGAGTCTGTTTTGTATGGCAACAAAAGATTTATTCAAATGTGTATGTAGTTTAGATTATGCATCAGTTAGTGTAACATACATATACCGGGACCTAGTCCTATGTTTAGTACAATCATATGATGACTGTGTGAAAAGTGCTAAGAATGTTTTATTATCATTAAAAATATGATGTCTTCGATTACCTGAAGTAACTTTAAAATGTTATTATAGTGTGGCTTAATGGAACTTATTTGATGAATACTAATCGTTATATGTTTACCTAATACAATATTCTGAGCTGGTAGCACTAGCAAAATCAACAGCTGTTACCAGCTTAAATCAACAGTGTTCTTTTCTTCTCTTATCTTCGAGTTTTTCTTTAATTCAGATATAACGAAACACAAACTTTAGTCTGCCTAGAAAAAGCCTACCGGACGTTTAGTTCGGTTGTCAAGTAGGCAGTAAAGCAAAAACTACAGAATGGCCTTGACGGCTTAATTTGATGATGGATCAATTCCCTCGGTGAATTGGCCAAAGGCTGACTATCGCTGCGCTGCCATGTGGCCTGTGAAAAGCCGCATATAAAACAAACCTCTTGCTGATCAGGCTATCTCAATCCTCCTGATAGTAATTCCTTGGAAAGTAGAAAAAGTCGTGGTTAATCATATGCAAATTTGCTAGGGTTTGGTTGCCGTTTCAACCGGCAATAACGGAGAAGGGGTTCCCTTTACAGCACAGTAAGCAGGTTGCCATGTTGTTGCCTGCACTACAATTTTACCCGACTACATATGAATTTTCAGTATCATCCTAAAATAAATGATTTTCTCATTATAATTGTCAACAGGATTTTTAAGCACCTTCAGTTGCCAGTCGTCTACTCTGCTTTTGGCTTTGATCACCTGGGATCGTTTAATGTCGGTGATGAGACCTTTACATACCAGAGAACCGGCAAGAAAACGGTAAAAATAATAAAAGCTTGTTTTGTTTTCAGTTTTTGACATATTTTCCTAATAATTCTTAAAGTGTATTTAAGTTGATTTGACGTTATTTGTTGTTCAAAACTTTAGGCCGTTCTTTTATTTTGTTTTCAGAATTATTGTACGCCTTATAATTCTATGGGGTATTTCGTTTGCTCTGGCCGTCACCCCCTTATTTCCCCTTCCTTACTTTGGCTCCCATTTTTACGGTACAAATGGTGTTTGTCTGTCCGTGCACATTCACGATCCTTATGCGGAGGTACTTTAGCAAAGAACTATTTTTTTATTTCTTGTTTATTTTTGGTAATATTTTTTTTTTTTTTTTTTTGCCTATTTTAGGGTTGGGAGTACTCAGCTGTACTATTTATTTTCATGAATACTTTTGCCTTAATTTTCATCTCAATTTCCTACACACGAATGTTGCAGGCCATAAAGGATTCAGGCGGTGGCATGCGTAGCACTATAAGTGGACGGGAAAGTGTTGTGGCCACAAGGTGGGTGTGAAAATAAAAAGTTAACTTAAGCTTTTCCTTTAATCTGTTTTTTTTATTGCTTCTGTCAGATTTGCCATCATTATTGCCACCGACTGTGCCTGCTGGTTGCCTGTGATAGTGGTGAAATTAATGGCCTTAGCCGGTCAGTTTATACCAAAATGCTAATACTATTATTGAAATTAAGTACAAATTTAACTTAACAGGTATACCCATATCGCCTGCCCTGTATGCCTGGTTGGCAGTTCTAGTTTTACCTGTCAATTCTGCTTTAAATCCCGTTCTATACACCCTCACAACGGCGGTGTTTAAACAGCAGCTGAGGCGTTATTGCCAAGCCTTGCCGCCCTGCTCCCACCTGCTACACGAGAGACAAAGCACTCAAATGGGTTACGAGTCTGCGGTTAGTACCAGTTTGGGCCAATTTGGCAGCAGTAAGCCTTATAAATCGAATTCGGATAAAAAACGTAATTCACAGAAAGGCCTACAGCGCTGCATTACGCCGAAGTATGTCAATTGTGTATGAGATCGACAAAAATTCGTTGGCTATTTTGAGGACACAGTGCTGTGAAGCGCCACCAAAGATGACTAATTTCAAAGAAAATGGCAACGAATTGTTATTTACCAAAAACAAGCACAATGAAATACATAATTATGTAAATTGGAGCATAAAACTTTTTATAAGCACTTTTATACCACAGATAAAACCAAGATTTTGTACCAGAGAAAAAAAACAAAAGTTTGTTATTATTTAAAAGCGTATTTTATAAAATTGAACAAATTATTTGAAATGGGGCACAACGGAATTTCTGTTGCCCGGTTTTATTTTGAAACATAAATAAAATTACGGTAATAAAACTCATTCACGCTCTAACAAAATTATAAAATAACAAAAAAGTACCGTTACCGTTTACTTGAGTAAAATGAATTGTGTCTGTTGTTTCTTTTATTCAAATGGTGTCAATTAAAATTAAACCTATTTAATTTAAATACATTGATAAAATTAATAACAATAACTAATTACACTAGTCTGATATTTTGAGTAGTAAATGTTCCTCTCGCGTATAATTTGTATACCTTCCCAGAACAGTTTTAGGTCACATTCGTTTAAGGTATTTTAAAATTTTTATTATTCGAAAAAAGGATATATGGGCGCACAACTTATCCTGGCAGCGATTCAAGTGAAATTTTACACAGATATAAACATGATTTTTCTACATTCTGTTACCAACTTTGAGGCATTATTATTGTGGGGAACTTTAAACGCTTAAAGTAACCTTCATTCGCTGGCGCGAGCGGATAGTCTTCATAAAGTTTCGTTTTTCCGTAATGTTTTATTTAGTGTTAAATATTCATTTAAAGCCAGTATTTAGTGGCAGTTTGGAGCAGCAGTTTTGTGCGGTGTGTGTGTGAGTATGAGTGTGTCAAATTATTACACACTTAATTACAATGTTTGGGGCCAAATTTATGACTTGAAAACATGTTGACTTTTGACGACCAAAACTCTTCAGTTTCATAAGGAAAAATTTACAAAGAGAAGAGAATTAATTAAAAATCATTCAATGCCTGCAGATTGTTAATTAGATTCTTTTATGTTCAAGCGTCTTAATGCCAGCCGGCAAAAATTATCCAGAAACGCGTTCACGTCATAAAGTAGAGAGAAAATATTTCTTTCAAAAGATTTTACTTTTAACTTAAATGAAGTTTTCGAGATTCAAATATATATGTATGTACATGCCATCATCCAGCTTTAACAGAAGTTTCGTTAAAAGAGCGATAAACAAATGCACAACAATCACTGCCATGTAAGCAGATTTTGTGTAGAGATACCAACAACAAAATAGGATGTGTCGCAAAGGACTGAAACTGGTGTGGGTAATCGAAGAAACTTTGACAAATATAATATGAAGATGAAGGCGACAAGAAATTTAAATAAACCCGAACACTTTTAATAATTCCCACCGTTATCTTTAATTAACAGAAGCTTTAACATAAACATTAAACATAAATGTAATAATGAAGAAAAACAAACATTAAGAGGCAATTTTTAGCATAAAAATCAAGAATTTTGTCATCTGTGTAATCTTTGTTTTGAGTTTTTACAATGAAAGGTGATTAATAACAGCACAACTTAATCTTCGAGGTGCTGTTTTATTACAGCAAATGTGTATCTGCTTTAGTAAGAAACTGGAGGTTGAGTGTTGAAGATTAGGAGGCTTAAGAAGCGATTTCTTAAGGGAGACATACTTGGTCCTGAGCTGTCTAGGAAATTGCAGCTAATGATTGCGCCAACCACGAATATTTATTAGAAACCCCTAACAGGGTCTGCCTTCTTGACTATTGTAATAACCGTACAAGTTTACCTCATAAATTTCATTCACCCTGAGGTTAGACGATAGTAATCACTTGGACAGCTTCCTGCTGTTGTCTTGCAAGAGACACCATAATGATCTCGATGCTGGAGAGGACTGTTTTAAGAATTTTAAGATGTTGGTCTTTGGCTTCTGAGCTGTCTCTATCAAAATCTGGCTCTTCAGCAAACTACATATGTACATACATATGTGCTATTTAACACAAGATCATCAATCGTTGATTTCTTAACTTCTGCAGTAAATTTTCCCTCCATCATTCAAATTTGTTTATTTTAAACTTTTCTATTTCCAACTGACGGCTTACATAAAATAAATCAAAACATTTCTGCCACCAACGTGTCAAAATATTTTTTGTAACTTGTTCTATGCAAATACACCAGCGCATGCGCGTACTAACGCTTGGTATCTGTTGCTATCTTAAGTGCAGTCTAGCTCGTGGTTGTTGTGGTTTGGCCTAATTCGCGCTGGCTAACTGATTTGTCTTTGATAACTGTACTGTTTTGAGGTTGTATTGCGGAGTGTAGTGTTATGCTACTATGCTCCTGCTTCCCATGGGAAGCCGAAGATGGTGTATGTCATAATATCGGGATTATTTATTAAAATTAAATGCAAAAAAGAAACAATCACAAAATATTTAAAATTTTGTTGAAGCAGTAATTTTATGTTTGAAAATAATCTATTCACTTTCTGAACAAAAAAGAAAGTGAACTTCACTTTGTGCGTGCAACAACTGTCCGCCATCTGAGCTTGTGCCTGTATTTGATATAATATGTAGGTAGAGATACTTTGTTAATTATGCTTAATAGTTTTGTTGGATTGAAGTTTAGGATTTTAATTCTTTTTCTAATTATTTCATTTAATTTTACTTTCTTGGATTTATATATGTACATAAATACATACATAGTTTTATATAGATTTTATACCTATTCGTTCTTTACATTAATTAATTAAACCTACATATGTATGTATGTATGTATGTCCTTTATGTTGTTTATCTTAATTTTTTGTTTTGATATAATCTTGCTATTCTTTTTTTAATTAAATATATTGCTTTTATTAGTAGTTTAATTCTCTGTTCTTAACTTGATTTTATGTTCTATCCTCGTACCGTAATTAACGGTTTGTATACTTACTGCGCATGCATGTTTCAAGGTTGGCAATATTGAATTCTGGTCTCGTTTCGTTTTACTCCAATCTTGCTTTTTTCACTTCAATTTGATATTCCGTTTCTTTATTCAATTTTCTCCCCGTTTCTTTTCACTTCGTACCGTTTTTTTTTTCACTTCAGTATTTAACTTCCATTTAATATTCTGTTTCTTTATTTAAAAACAATTTATTAATTTATTTATACCTTATTCGATTCATTTGGTTTTTTCGTTGTTAATAGAAAAGAAGTTTTACTTTTGCTGTTCTAACTATTAAAATTAAACGTGGGCGTCTTACTTTGCACTTTTGTTACACTGCTTTAATACAACAACTATCTAAGTTAAGAGTATAACACTATGAACTAACTTTGTTGTAAATTTTCAACTGCTACTTGGATTAAAAATAAGTCAAATTTTGAAAAGTTAAGGGCAGCACTGCCAGGTTATAATCAGTCTGTATACATATATATATAAGTTTAATTTTTAGTTTTTGCATTGTTCCTTTGAGTTTCAGTGTATATATTTTAGTTTTAGTTTATTTATTTTAAATCTATATTTAGGTATACATTCTTAAACTTTAATTGTATCAAATTTATTGTTAAAAAATATGTGTTTATTCAAGCTTGGCAGTACTTTTTATAACGCCATCTTCCCTGAGTCAATCTGTGCTAATAAAAGTGATGCCAAGTTAGCCAACAACACAAACAGCTGGCCGACAGTAAACAAAAAAAAAACACCGCATACAATAAAAACGATATTTTTGGCACAAAATTTTTAAACATTCTATGCAAAATGCGACAATTATTTATATCTTTTATATTATTATTAAGTTGCATATTTGTTGTGAGTCAAGATGTAAGTATATATAGTAAAGACCACTCAAAAATTTTTTTTTATATAGAAGACTTTTATGACTCCTCAGAATTCGAAACAATTACCGGCCGAATATGTTGAGTCGGTACAACGTTCCACGCACACCAACAATTGGGCGGTTCTGGTGGATGCTTCACGTTTTTGGTTTAATTATCGTCATGTGGCCAATGTTTTATCTATTTATAGATCAGTTAAACGGCTGGGAATACCAGATTCTCAAATCATTCTCATGATAGCCGATGATATGGCCTGTAATCCACGCAATCCCCGGCCTGGCCAGGTGTACAATAATGCCAATCAACATATTAATGTGTACGGCGATGATGTGGAGGTCGATTATCGTGGCTATGAAGTGACTGTAGAGAATTTTGTACGATTGCTGACGGGTCGTACACAAAATGGTACAGCACGTTCCAAGAAGCTGTTGACGGATGCAGGCAGTAATGTGCTGATTTACTTAACGGGTCATGGTGGTGATGGATTTTTGAAATTCCAAGACTCAGAGGAGATTACCAGCCAGGAGTTGGCCGATGCTGTCGAACAGATGTGGGAAAAGAAACGGTAAGCCGAGTAGTGGTTGTACGCCAAAATGTCTTCTGCACTAAACAGTAAATGGCCAGCTTTGTCTAAATTAAGTTTTATTTTGAATTTTCATAGTTACAATGAATTGTTCTTAATGGTCGATACCTGCCAGGCTGCTTCTCTGTACGAAAAGTTTACTTCACCAAACATACTGGCTGTGGCCAGTAGTTTAGTGGGAGAAGACTCATTGTCGGTAAGTGAAAGTAATAAATTTGTTTTAAAAAAATAAATTTCTTTTGCACTTCATTGTTGAGTTTAAATTAAATATGAAATTATGTTAAAATGAGATTAAATTCTAATTCATTATTTTCTTTAATTTATTCATTTTAAAAATTTGCTTGGTGAATTCTTGGAAAAATGTTCGATATAAGATTGTAAAGAATTAAAGTTTCGAAAATGTTTTTTTTACGAAATCAAGAATTTTTAAAATTGTTTCGTCAAGAAACCCACTGATTACAAAGTATATTTTTTATGTTTAGTTTTTGTTAAATGCAATTAATTTAACATAAAATGTTCGTAAATTTTCGATATTAAATCAGATAAATTGAAGGAAAAAATATTGAGTTTGAGGATATTTTTGGGACTACGTAAAAATAAATATTCTAATTTATGTGCAATTTAGTTTTATTCAAAATTTATTTTTCGTTTTGAAACAAGTATCGAAATTTGCTAAAAATGATCTTTTATTAGTAGGAGTTAATTTTTCGTTTTACTTGAAACCAAAATTAACTTAATTTCGAATTTATTCGCGAACATTAATATTATATGTTATTTGGTTTAACGTTTTAAGTGGACAAAAAATGTCCGAATGTGTTCACTAACCAAGAGTTTTTATCACACTAAATGACGGCCTGAGAAGGATTGAATTGCATTTTCTATTTCTTCAACATTTTAGCATCATGTTGACTCTTCAATTGGTGTCTATATGATTGATCGTTATACGTATTATGCTTTGGAATTTTTGGAAAAAGTACAACCAAACAGCGACAAAACCATGGGAGAGTTTGTAAGTTGTTTAAAAATCTCTAAACGAATTGAAATTTAACCGGGCCACTTTTTTGTTTGTTTTATTTTCTAAGCTGACGGTGTGTCCCAAACGTTTGTGCATTTCTACGGTGGGTGTGCGTAAAGATTTATACAAAAGAGATCCCTACAAAGTGCCCATTACTGATTTCTTTGGTTCTATACGACCCACTGAAATAACAACCGGCCGAGTAAATATAACACTGGCGGAAGAAGAGTGAGTAACAAAAAATATTTCCATTCATTATTAATTTGTTAAGATTCTTTTACATGTTGTATATCTTATCTTTTCTTATTTCAGAGACTTTATTTTAGCCGCTTTGGAAGCTGAAAAGTCGTATAAGAAAAAAGATTCATTTTACATACAATTTGAATCACAATTCCCCAAAGACATTTTTAAATAATGAATTGGCCAAAATGTGTTTAACCTTAAATGTTGTGACAAAAAAAAGTATTTGTTTCAGATTTTTTTTCCATGCAATTAATTTAAACAAGTTTTACAGCTTCTCTTTTTATTGTTGGAAAGAAATTTTTATTTCATTATTCTTTGTTTTACCTTTTTACAAAATATTTAATAAATTAAACTTAATAAACAATTAAAAAATATTAAACAAAAAACAATTTGCTTCCTAGTTTAATGCGCCAGGTGATGATAATGATGATTGCGACTGTTTTTAGTCTTCTTTCGTTTGATGTTAAGGCCAGTCATAACACAGCAGCCATTGACACACCTTCCACAAGTTCATAATCAATTTAGTTAAATATGAAACGTCATACTATCAGGTTTTCAGTATTTATATATATATATATATTTTGGAAAGCTATTCTTTTAAACTGCTGTTTGGTTGGTTTTTTTTTTTATTCTTATTTGGAAGGTGCGTACTTGTGTTTGTGGGACTGTTTAAATTTTTGGTGTACAATCATAAGTACGTTCACAGCAGTCGGGGTAGTGACGATCAATGTTGACAAAGTCCCGCAACTTACAGCCTTTAGGTGGTGCCACAGCGGGACAACTGGCAAAAATAAAAAGACACATAGAATTGATGAGTTTATTTCAATTAGACTGTTATTTCTGTCTTAATATGAAAAGAAATCATATCAGTTTAGTAGGACTTACGTTTTGAACTCTACATAACCGTCTTCCAAGCAAGTGATACCGGCGCAAGGATTGTTGGGCGCATTGGCTTTTTCGCCAGGTGATAAAACGGTCTTTCCACTGATGGTACATTTGCCGGGGTTGTCTGGTGGAAATTATTTAGAAATTTTATTGTTAAAATTGGTGAAAACAATTTTATGATATTGAAAAAGCTATTAAAACTAAATTCGAATTTAAACTCTTAAAACTATTTTTCCTGCTAATTCAGAGTTTTCGAATGAAGTTGAATGTGTTTAATAGAAAATATGTAATTAAAAATAATTTCTAAACAGATAGAATCTAAAACTTAGAATTAAACAAGTAATTTCTAATTAATTTAAGCACAAATTGAAATTCAAACCACTTTTGTTCTCCGTTTTTGTTATCGACAATTCGAAAACGAATTTTCCCCCACAAATACATAAATTTCATGAAATACTTTTAAGTTCGAAAGTTTTCGAAAATCAGTAAAAAAATTGCAACTAAATAGAATAAGACAAACAAAATTCCATCTTCTAATCAAATCCGTTTTATTAACAAATTTTGAATGATTCCAGATTTAGGAACTTTATATTTTGCTTTTTAAAATCCCCCCTTTTTTTTTTGTCAGACAGAAAGACTTCGAAATTTCGAACTTATGTAATTAGAAGAATGTATGTACAATATGTTCGAGATTTCGAATTTGAAATTTTTTTTCTCGCAGCAGATATTTTGCAAAAAATGGGGCAAAATGTTTAAAAATTTTGAATAGAAAATTTTCTATACAATTAAAATTAAAAAAATTAGCACATTTTAGGATGTTCGAAAATTCGAACATGTAAAAAACTGTCAATGTTCACTTTTCTCACTTACTAGAATATTTTTATATAAACAACATTGAAAAATGTAGACATTTTAGCATGTTCGAATATTCGAATTTATATCCGAAATTGGCTAAAAAGTGTTGTTTAGCCGCAAATATCAATAAATTAAATTAAACTGAAGTGATATTCAGGTATTCGACATGTTCGAAAAATTCGAAATTAAATTCGAATTTTCAAAGCAGTTTTGCAAACCAAATTGATGAACATGTAGACATGCCGACAGAATTTTAGCACTTTCTCAAACACTTGTAGGAGACTTTTCTTACTTGGACTATAATATCTGGCCTTGGCAATGGCAGCCTCATGAACAGCAATCAAAGAGCACAAGCACACAACAACTGCGGCGAATTTCATTTTGTTAAATTGACTCGTTTCCAACACTTTTACAAATTAAACTTTTTGCAAGTTCTCTGTTTTGTAATCGTTTGAACACCACAATGTTTTCACAACAACTGATGATTCGATAACAAAATCCAGCCGATTTTATATTGAAAGGCAAACGTATTCAGCCTGAGAATATCTTGCCCAACAAGTAAATGTTCAATTCTACGAGCATCACTGCATTCAAACTTTCAATTGATAAATTTCAATATCGATTTCATTTAAAGCGGAAAACAAAATATCAATTCAGGTTCGGAGAACACGTCATAACGGAAGTACCAACAAAATGGGTGAGGGGAGTTAAACAACTTGTTCTGGCAACGCAATTAATTAAAAGAAGTTTTGGCCTGCAAAGTTTTTTTTCCCCAAACTCAGCAGCGGTCCCCCTTAAAGGGCGAGAAATGTGCTGCTAAAGAAAAACAAAATTGCCGGCTTCACTCGTTTAATTGCAGTTGCAATATTTCAAGTTTATGTCGTGCTGGGATAATCTTATTAATAAATTTTGATTCTAAATGGACAACAATAAATCTTAACAACATCTTATCATATTAAATTGAGTACAACTGGCCCATTAAAAGTGCTTTGAATTATTTCTTCTTTTCTTATCAGTGAATTTTATTTTGGAAAAAAATTAATAAACATTTTTAGACCAATTTAGACACAATTAAAGCTGCTTCCAGAAGCGACAGGAGTTTAAATGAAAGCAAAACTCTTGTTTAAGGAACTGCTGAAGACAATAAAACAAACAAAAAAAAAAGGTAACACAAACAACAGAGTTGCCATATAACAAGTTTTGTGGGAACAGTTTTCAAATCTTTGCAATGTATTTTTAAACAAATTTCAGATGTACTTTTCAGTCCAGCTTTTTATTCCCGCTAAACATGACGCTAGATTTTGTTAGTGGCAACATTGTTGTAAGTTATTTTATTTCAGTTGAGGCTCTCTTTTCAATTTAAGCTCTCCTGTCATCGGCCGTGAGTGTTTTCTACGACATTTACCTTGATAATGCGCCAACAAAACTTGCCTGTGCAAATACTGCGGCAAGTGTCAAAAACAACAAGAAAATTTGCTGCCTTGCAGCGGTCTTGACTTTTAAGTGGCTGCAGTTGCACTTGTAAACGCTGGCGGGATTAGGCGGGCTGTCAAAGCCCGGAGCAGTTTATTTGTCAGTTTGTTACTCTTTGACATTGTGGCCAGTCTTAGGACAAAATATTATAGTCTGAATCTAAATCTGTGGCACAAGCCTTTGGACACAAGACTACAAAACTAGAATTGTCTCAAAATCTCATATCTCTTACACACAGTGAGAGATATAGTCAGAGAGAGAGAGAGAGAGAGAGAGAGGGGGGCAAAAAAAGATTACCTTTAAATAAAGTTCGTTTAATTAAGGTAATTTTTTTATTGTAATTTGACAATTTAATGTGGGCAATTTATTTTCTTTTTTTTTCTTAAATGTTTAAGTTCATTGTTATTAAATTTTCTTATAAAAAATGTTTGTTTGGTTTTTTTTTTTTTTTGATTTTGTAAATATTTAATTTGTTGCGAAAGTTTTTTGTCGCCCAGAAAATGTTCATTGACATCACTTGAAAACTTGTTTCATGTGTAATAAATTATTATCCACGCAATTCATTGCATTTATACAAATACATACTTGCAGGCAGAAGTAGATACATATGGAAGTATATTACATCGTACAGTGGATGTTCAATAGTGCGAACTATGGCTTGACAGGGGTTTTCGTAAGGCTGGAAAATGCTTATTATTGCACTACAATTTGTTCCACTTCTGGCTGCAGTGTGAGATGAGGTTTCCTTTTGACCGAAAATTCACGCTCGGTTAATATTTTTTTCTTTCTTCCACATTCGATTGTGCGATTTCTGGGCTCCGTTAGCAGCTAAAAATTTTGTGACTTCTGTCGTCTGCTGACAGACCAATTGATTGATTTCCAGAATTTGTGGGCATTTTTGTTTTTTTACTGCAAACATATTGCAGGCTGAGAACTTAGAACAGAAGCCACCAGGCACTTATTGTCACCAGAGGTCCTACCAGCTGATCAGAAAATACCAACAATTTGTGGTCCGGCATAGCAAATAATTTTTAATTCGTGCTGTAGAATAGCCAGTGCAAAGAATTTTATGTTTCCCGGTGGAGGGAATTCGTGGAAACGATTATGCCGGCTATTGGACCGTCCGTTCACCGTATTAATTTTTGGCCACCAAAAATTCGGATTTAGTTGTTATCTGTAGAATTCTTTTTGGTTTCGTTAAAAGTTTAAAACCTGCAGCAAATATTAAATTCATCTTCTACGACAGTTTGTAATAGATTAAAGAAAAACTGTTGGATTTTCTTTTAGTCTTTTGCAATCGTTCGAATATTTGAAAAACTGTTTGATCTTTTCTCAGAAAATAGCACAAATTTGATGTAGACATAAAATAAACTAATAAATTAATAACAAGTAAAATGGCACAAATAACATCTTAATTAAGGTTTTAACTAATAAATTAAAGAATTTAATTTGCATGTTTTAGCCTTTAACATAAAACCGGTTTGTTTTTTGCTTGTTTTTGAACTTATGAATATAATTTATAAAATAAGCGCCACTTTAATCTAAACCTAAATTACAAGTCGCTCAAATCCACAATTTACGACTTGAAAAGTCATCGAAATTCCTGGCAAATTTTAAATAATTTTTTGCCAAATGACCACAAGAAAAAAAAAATGGCAAAAATTCCATATTGATCGTTAACCTTGTGTTGATCTGATTTACAATATTTATTTGTGGTGTGTAAAGGGTGATTTTTTGTTTGTTGTTAATTTAATGACATTTTTTTAATCATAAAAGAAACCAAAAATGTTCAGCTGTTGCCGTGTTGCCAGCTTTCTTAGCTGTACATAAATACATCTTGTTGCTGTTGTTGTTGTTGTTTAATGTCAATCACATGTCATTAGCAACTGCAAATGGTCGCATCGTTTAGCGCTGTGAGCCTTGAATACCACTTATGTTTTTTTTTTTTTGGTTTTTGGTGTTTACAGCTTCAGACAAACCTTCATTTAATTTTTCTGCATTAAAATATTTGTTTTTCTTTTTAATTTTTTTTTTTATTAAATATTTATTACAGTTGCTTTTAATTAATTTATTATTTTTGTTTGCTTGTTTTTCATTTTCCATTGTATTTATTTAAATAATTGTTTTCGTTTTTATTTTATTTTGTTTTTTGGTAAATAAATGGTTTACAGTGTTGTTTTTTTATATTTTATTAATATATCTTTCTTCTTTTTGTGTTTGTTTTGGTTTTGTTAAATGTTATACTTAATACAAAGTGTATATAGCATTTTTTTTATATAATTTTTCGTTATAAGTTATTTTTGTTAAAAAAATTCTTTAAAGAAAACGTTTGTAAATACTTTGAATATTGTTTTGTTTTTGTTTATTTGTTGTTGTTGTTTTTTTTTTTTTTTGTTAAACGAAAAGTGTTTAATAATTTAGATTTGCTTCCATTTCTTTTCTTTTTAATCATAATTTATAGTTAATTAAAAGTTTTTTGTTTTGCTTTTTTGCTTTTAAAACTCAATAACAATTTTAATATAGTCCATTTTTGTTTAATAATAATAATAATAATAAATGAATAAAACTTATAAATAACTGTTTGTTGCTACTATTAATACAAAATTTCGGTTTTGCTTTTCTTTTTAATTGTATATAAACTTTTTAATAATATTTTGCTTTTCTTTCTTAACAATCCGTTTTTCTTTTAAGTTATAAAATTAAAAAAAGAAATAACAATTAATTGTATAATGTTTTTGTCGTTTTTGTTTATTAGCTAATATATTTTTATAATATTTAAATATTCTTAAAAGTATTATATATAATTTTTAGGATTTTTCTAAAGGTTTTCATTTTTGTTTATTAATTTAATATTATTATAAATAACTATACAATTTTTATGTCTTGGGGTCTTAAGAGCTTTTAATTTTTACATTTATTAAATTATAATTTGGTTTTTCTGTTTTTTTCTTTTTTTGTTGCCTGCAATTGCATTTTGAATATTTAATTGTGAAGAATTTCTCCAAATCATGTGTCAGCCTTAAAGTATGCAAATTTATTTGAATGCAGTCGACGGCTGTTCAAGGTTGCACAATAACCAGCTTTCATATATATATGAGATGTTTAACGCTGGCTGCCCGCTTTCGAACACTTCTGCACAGTAGTCGATTATGTGTCGAACACAAAAAGAAGACAAATTTAGTTTCTACCAACAATATTTTTGTATATTTTCGTCGTTTTAAGGTTTTTATTGCTTTTTTGAAAAATAAACACAAATTTTCGATTTTGCTAATTGCTTTGCAAATCACATTAATTTGAAAGCGAAAAAATAATCAAACCGGTTTTTTCTCTGTGCTCATAATTTGGTGATTTCTAAAACATTGTTAACCTTTTCAAATCGTTGCGACAATTTTGCCCGCATAGAAAACGAATACAGGAATTTTTAACAATTTGTGTTTTGCTGTTTGTAAATGTATTTTTTCTTCACTGAATGTCTGTGTCTTCGACGACAATTTCACTGCAAGTGAAATTGAATTTTCACTTAAATAATTTTTCTTTTTTTCATGTTCCACAATCAAAACTTTTTCATTTTGATACTCCACTATGAATTGACACAAATATATTGGTTCTATCGATGAGCGATTGCTATTTAAATTCAGCCGAAAATCGTATTAAGAAAATGTGTGGTTTAGAACCTCTATTCCAGATGCACAGGGAAACAATGGCAAATTGCCCAAAATTATGCAGAAGTCTTCCATAAAACAAGTTTTGTGCAATTTTGAGAGAATGTTTATTTCAGTTGCTGGAAAAATAATTCCTGAATTTTTTTTTTCGCGCCAGTTCGATCGAACCGGCTTGAAATCAGAATCAGCTGTTTTCTACTAATTTGCATATGAAACGGAAAAAGTAAACGGGGCTATTTTGCAAATGAAGAAGGAAACTTTGTCTTTTGCATGTCAAGTTGTCAAACCCTAAATTCAGCAATTTCTATTAATTTTTTTATTTCAAAATGGAGTCGAATTTAATTGTTCGATTTAAAAGCGGCAAATTTTGCAATTACGAACACAAAAAAGTAAAAAAAAACAAAAAATATATATTTGTAAGTTATTGATGTAAATTTGTGTATGTTTTTGCTGTATGATTTTTATTACATATGAGTGCATTAATGTTTTATTTTATTGTGTTTTTATTCAAAACAATGTTTGATTTATTTGTTTTTATGTTTTCAAAAATTCTTAATAAATTGTAAATCAAATAAAAAATTTTCCTAACTAAAATTTATGTATGAATTAAATTCGTTTAAGGTTTTTTTTCTTTTGTGTTGTTTTGTTTTGTTAAGTGTTTTTCATTTTATATCAAATTATTATATATTGGTTGTTGTTGTGGTTGTTGTTGTTGTTAATTTTTTATTTCATTTACGCCATTCATTGAGATGTTGTTTAAAAGGTTTTCTGAAATGAACACAATTTATAAATGCGTTTTGGTTTTTATTATTTTAAAACAATAACATATTTACATAAATTATTTTTCGTACATTATCTAAATAATTAAAACTAAATTTCATTACAATTATGTTGATTTTTTGAGTGAAAAGTTTTCTCTTTCTCTTTTTGTTTTGTTTTGTTTGTTTTTTTTTTTGTTTAATAAATATTTTCGGAATATTGACGCACTTTATGGTGATAGTTTTGTTTTTGTTTAGATTTAAACACAATTAAATATGAATTTGATGATGTTAATAAAAACAAAAAAATATTTACGCTTAATTTATACAATAATTTTACACAATAAAACTTATATATAGGAGCACACATACACACAAACATTCATATACAATACATATGCGAGTGTATATATATATATATATAAAGAAATATATACAATTTAGTTGAAAAGATTTAGTTGGAAAGATGGAAAATTCGGTAAAGCCGATGGCGAATTCGGTCACTGGGATGCTAAAGCCGACATCGTGCCACAGCTTGTTATTTGAGCTCTTGACAAGCCTGAAGACAAAGTATGACAGTGTGAAGGGCCTTTTGACTAAAACAATTACATATCTGTTGCAAAGAGCCAGCACCATCCGCTGAAAGATTGTGAAATGGATGTATATCAGCGGCTTTATCTGATGGTCTGAACACACCGACGAAAACTTCTGGTGCTATACGAAAGGCGGTACAGGACACATATTACTTGCTTGAGTGTTTTGTGTATCCAATCCCTGCTGCCTGCCAGTCATTAGCCAGACACTAGGAGATGTCAATGCGTCCGAATCGATAGACCGAAATCACCTGAAACTTCCCCACCATCTGGTTCTTGTGTGTTTGCCAGACAACAGCATTTCGGAAACATTTGGATCACCGAAAATAGTGCTCTACTCGTATTATCAGTAGCTGCCAGCGCTAGGGGCAGGGGTTTCAGCCCATGTGGGCATCCCCTTACCACCTTACCACCGTGTGTAGCTTGTTGCCCGTTCCACTAATTGACATTTGAGGAAGGTTTCAGAACAACCAGCACAGCCGAAAAAAAAAAATACATGAACTTTTTAGAAGGGAAATGCCTTTGAAATTGCTTTCTGTGTCCAGATTTCTCAGTTTTTCACTAAAGTTTATATATTTTTCTTTTATATACGTTCATAAATACACATACGTATGTAAGTATGTATGTATGTATGTGTGTGTGTGTGCAGTTGAAGTATAATGAAACTTTTTACAATTTTTAGGCTTCTCTTTGACAAATTTTAAAATTAATGGCAGTTGGAGTGGTTGAATAGAATTTTTCGTTTTCTTAAAATATCATATTTTCTTTTAAACTTATTTATAATCTATTGTAATTTATTTTTAATGCATGATTAAAGTTATGTGCAAAAATATTTCTGTTATATATATTTTTATGTCTACAATTTTTTGTTTGTTTGTTTATATTTTCTTTTATATGATTAAATGCAAATGTGCTGTTCTTTAAGTTTTATTTCGTTCAATTTATTAATTATTTTATTTGTCTTATATTAAATTTTATTGTAAACCTTAACAACTAGACCTATTGATTTTTCTTTTCTTTCATTAAACTTTTGTTTTTTAATTCAATTTAATTATTATTATTTTATTTTTAAATATTATTTTCTTTTTTGTTTAGTTTTAAATGCTACTGCTACGTTTTTTTTTTCATACCGTAAAAACACTTTAAAGGCATTTTTTATATCAGACTCTTGCTTTTTTAATGTTGTTTTTTTATTTTTAATTAATTTTTTATGTGTGATTTGTTATGACTTTTATGTTAAGCTTGTTGTTCTTTTGAATTAATTCTTCGCCAAAAATATTACAGCGCCAATCGACAATGTCTTAAAGCGGCCCGAAGCACCATCATTTCAATGGAAAAGTAATCAATCGCGTCATTCATTAAGGCGAGAAAATTTTTGTATTAAAATCTTAGCAATTCTTGTCAGCCATTAAATTAAAAAAAAAAACACTCAATGGAAATTTTACTGTTAATTTGCCTTCAAGTAACCGGTTTGAAACAACCGGTTACCCAATTGAAATTTTGTTTTTTTTTTAATTTTTTGTTTTATTTTCATGAAACCATTAGATATTGTTTTAAGCAATCAAATCATATCATAAAATTACCTAAATAGTTTTTCAAGTAACCGGTATTTGTGTTTTTGAGTAATCGTTAGAAAAAAGTTTCAGCCAAGAATTTTTAGCTGGCAAACAATTAAAGAAAAATCATTTAAAAATATTTTTTGATTAATATTTTGCTAGAGTAAACGGTTTTGTAAAGGTTTCACCAAACCGGAATCGTTGTTTTGTTTCACACAAAAATTTTGTTGTTTCAACTTTCTTTTCTAATTTTTACTCTTTTTCATTATTTAAACCAAAAAAAAAAACTCAAGTTGTCTTGTATTAAGTCTTAAGTAACCGCCTTATATTCGGTTACTATTGTAATTTAAAGTTATTTGATGAAGCAACGAACAGAAATAATATAAATGGAAAAGAAAAATTCATAATTTTAAGCGGTTACTTTTATAAGTAACCGGTTTATTAAATTCCAAAAAAAAATTATATATAACTTTTTTATTTATTTTTACTAAACGTTAAGAAAAATGTATAGTGCAGGGAATTTTGAAATAAAAAAAAATTAATCGGTTTGTCAACAATTACTCGATTAAATTTTAAAGTTGGCTAAAAGCCAGCCCTAATAAACAGTTCTTTTAATTAAAGTTTTATGGAAATTTATTTCATTTACTGAATACAAAATTCAAATATTAAAAATAACCGGTTTGGTTGACCACTATTCGATTGAATTTTATTAGATTTTAGAATCGACATTTAATAAACAATTTTATCTAATTACTTAAGACTGCAAAGCCAATTGCAAAACATAAATTATTTTAATCGGTTACTTTTGGACAAAACAAATAAAAAAGTTTGTGTGATAGGAATTTCATTAATTTCCAATAATTACAAAACAACCGGTTTTGGCGAACGGTTACCCAATTAAATTTTCAAAAATTTGGCATGCAAATTTTACTAAACATTTTATTTAATTAAGTTTTAATAAGAAGTTTTCCAGAATTTCTTGCAAATTTTTGCCTTTTTGACGAAGAATTTTTTTTTAATATCCAACCTAATCGTATATTTTGATTTAATCTTTGCTTTTATCTTAGACTAAAGTGTGTAATATGTTCTTTTTATGTTTTATTTTTCAATATGAGTGATTGATTAATGAATTATTTCAAAGTTCTGACCTAAACGAACTCTTTATGGGGCTTGAAAGCATTTTTAACCATTAAGACAAGTTTAAGAGACTGAGAGGAAGAAACACTAATAATATAAAGTTTTTTCCTTCGGGGGAGGCGGCAGTATAAATTGATAAGTTGAGGAGGCTTTAAATAATATATAAAAAAAAAAAAAGAATTGTTCAAGTCTTGTTGGTTTTGCTTTTTGTTTAGTTTTAGTTCAATTAAACAGCTTTTGTATAATAAGAAAAATTTGTTACCATCACGGACGTAGTTTCGTTTAATAAATTAAAATTAGTCAGCCTTAAAGTATGCTTTGCTTTTAAAGTAAACTTTCACTATATGGATAATAACAGGTCAGGAAGTGAACGGAATGCTAAGAGGGCTTAAAAATTGAGAATAAAAACATAAATATGGCAGCAGTGTTGCACCCAAGACATTCTACGTGAAGGTTAAAGGTTTAAGAGAAGATGAAAAATAAAGGTGGTGAACTTTTATAAAACGTATGACATTTTTTTTAGCTTGAAATTAAAAACAGTTTATTAGCAGCCAACAAAATTTTGGCAATAAAGCATATTATTGTCTGGCCCACGATAACCATTATTAACATTAAAGATCGTTGCCACGAAAAGCTCCTCATTAACTAGTTTACGTTTAAGCAGTTCTCTAATGACGACGTTGTGGGACACTCACTAAAATTCATATTAAAAAACGGGCTCAGAGATGTTACAGCTCTAAGGAATTGCGTTAGAAGTGATAACATATCTGGTGAAACCAATTCTATGGCCTGAAAATGCATTGCCAATTCAATTGTCTGACAGTTTAAGCCTGGCTTCAGTTCTTTTGAAACGTTTTCAGCGGCTCAGGGCCAGTCAAAGTGTTCTGAGCGTAGGCTGATTCTTTGAATATCCGAAACGTGTCATTTGAATATGCAAAGAAAACGCGACTGGAGTTGGCCAAAGCAAAGTTTTTCGTAAAAATTTTATACAATTTAATTATATATAAGTGATTGCTATTCCATTGATCGAAAAATGATAAAATGGCATTCAAAGTTGGCTGGAAAAATTTCCGTTTTAACGAAAAAAAGTGTACGATTTATTGCTTTATATTAAGTAAATCGTTATTTGGAATGATATAAATAACCGGCCGAGGAATCTGCTGGGCCACAAACATTTTATTCATGCACTTAAACCAGTTCTAGCAAACAAATCTGAAGCATCATGCCAGCACTACATCGGCTTTTATATCGTTTAATATTGTATTGGGGGCCACTTTTAATTATAAAACTTTGCCCAGCAACATGTTGCTGAAACAATTTGTTATAAATTTTTTTTAAATTATTTCAAAAGATTTACGGATTTTATGTAAATTTTGTTCTGTGTTCAGAATTGAAAAATTCTGCATAGCAACATGTTTAGGGATAATATCTAGCAACATGGTTATGAACAAGTTGTATCTTCCAGCTTTATGGAAAGGTTTTCTTCATTGAAAACTTCTTTGTTAACATCGTTTGTTAAGTTGGTAGTCTTTTGACGGAAAGATCTTTATTTTTTGTTGCACAACATTATTTCAATTTATTAGATTTTTGAATTGATTCTTTGAAACTCTAAAAGTCCACGCGACAACAAGTAAAGTTTTATTCTGTTCTGATTGCGATCTATTCGTTTCATCGCTCTGGACAAAATTATTTAACAATATTTCAATTAATCTATTTTGTTCTGGCCACATTTGTTTACAATATTGAAAATATTTTGTTGTTAATTGCTGAAAACCGTAGCGGCTGAAGGGCACTCTTTTTCTCTGCTTGGCAACATGTTGCTGCAACATTTTCTTAAAATCTGTATTCTTTGCGTAAAAGAAACGCATCAAATGCAATTAAGAATTTAATTTAATCATAAGTATTTAAATTTTTTCACAAATTTTATTAAACTTATTTAGTTGTGCTGGTTAGCAACATGTTGCTGCAACATGTTTCTAGCTTAAACATTTTATCACTGCTTTGCGGCCACAATTCTTTAACAAATTAATTTCCTCTAATTTTATTTAATAGCGGTTTCCTTAGCAACATGTTGCAGCAACCTTTTTTTTTTTTGTTTAAAAAAAAAAAGGTTTAAAACAACAACGTTTTTCTTACAGCATTAATCTATCTTACCCCTTGTTGCTGTTTCTTTTTTGTTTTCATATACAATTTGAAAAGCCTAACCTGCATGTTTCAGTTACATGTTGCCCAGATGAGGCTGTCATCTCCTGGTACTTTTCTTTGCTTTAATGAATCGAATTGTTGCTGTGTTTTTTTTTTTTTTTGTGAAAATTTTTGTTTTATTAAAAGGATTTTTTGTAGGATTTAAATGTTCTTTGTTTTTTTGTTGGTTTAATTTTAAAGAAGCCTGGCAAAAAATGTTGTATTCTTTTTCTTTCTTTTTAAAGTTTTATATATGGTATATTTATGGATGATTAATAATTAACAGTTACAAAAAAAAATAAAATAATAATAAAAAAAAACTTTTTTTTTATATGTAAAAACAAAAAATAAAACAATTGTTTAAGCTACAAAAAAAATATATATAATATATATATATATGTGTGTGTGTATATATATTATTAATAAGAAAAATATTATTTGGGATTTTTGTTTTCGTTTCTTGCAACTTAAGAAACAAACCTACAGTAAAGTGTTTATGTATACATGTATAATTAAAATAGTTATCATAATAAAAGCTTAACAAATACCAGATTAAACTACAAAAAAGTCCATAATTTTGTATAGTGTTGCATACGTTGTTTATTTGATTATATATATACATATTTATATATATATATATATATACATCTATATATATATAAATATATGTATATATATAAAAAGATTTGACTTAAAAATTAATAAATTAATTATACACGCAAAATACACAGATTATAATAGTTATAAAAATAGTTAATTTTACTTAACGTTAGTAAAAAATATATAAACAAAAACAAATTTTTTTGCTTTTAAACCTAAATCTAGGACAAAAATACAATACACAAAACATTAAAACGAAAAAATATTAAAAAAAAAAGCTTAAAAATTATATAAGCAAACAAGCATTTCATTTTTTTCGTTTTCTTTTTTTTTTTAATAAAAATAAAACATTTAAACAAAAAAAGGTGGGGTAACAAAAAGGTGTTCGAAGAATTTGAAATGGCCGCCAAAGTGATAAGGTAACGCTTAAAGGAGGGGGGGGGGGGGGGCCTGCGTGCGAATGTTCGCATGCGTGAATCACCCGGCCAGTGTACAGGATGGCGGGTGAAACTGTAAGCGCCCTAGAGCCGGGGAACTTCATGTGGCCAGACATGATTAAGTTTTGAGGCAAACAAAATCAACATCTCGGCCAGACAGTCACAATTGTGGCAATTTTATAACTTAAGGATTTAATTTTTCTTGGCCCCATAATCTATAAGTATGTGGAGACTTGGTGGCCAATGGTTTTCTGATGCTTTTGAAGAATATAACACAAAAAAAAAAAAAAAAGTTATGCCAGGGGAGGATACAAGAGGTGTTATAAGAACACTATTTTAGATGCAATTAGAAGTGTGGCTTATTTGTAAGCAAAACTTCAAAATAAAAAAAATATAACAAAAAGCCCGACGCCAGGGAAAGATACCTAAAATAATATAATAACATATCACTTAAATATTATTTTACCTGCAATTATATGTTCAACATACATATAGTATATATATATATAGGAAAACCCCAAAAATTAAATATATAACAATATAACATTATGCCAGGGGAAGATACATAAAATTCTATTAAAAGATCAACAATTTTTTTTTTTTTAGCATTTCAATTATTATAAAATATTTGTATATTAATCATCAAGGTGAAAAATTTGCAGCAAACACCTTAGGCCAGGGGAGGATACACACACCAGTATATGTTATCCATATTAAAGTCAATATTTAGCTGGTGGCGTAATGATTTGATAGGAGAATAAATTTTTTTTAAATTTTTGGCCTCTTTATAACGTTAAGCCAAACCAAAAATTATTGTAAAATTGTTATAAAACCACCTGCACAAGAACCATAATAATAATTTCAAACGATATAACAAATTCATTAAAATCGTGAGAAAAACTGCTGCCAGGGGAACGATCAGTGGGACATTAACATAAGTGGCCAAAATGTAAGAAAACAAAATTTAAGCTGATGTTCGTTATATGGCTGGCCTATACACCGATTTAGGAGGTGAGGTTTTGACTCTGTTTCAGTTAAAGCAAGTCCAAAGTTTCTTCAGATTTAGAACAGAATCATTGCAGAATCCTGCTGCTGACATGTTTGTGATGGCGGGCGAATTCCTTTACTTTTCCACCTTATCACTCATCGCAGGCATGGCGCCATTTTTCATTCCGCTTTGGAAAACAAAACGAAAAGCAAATAAAGTTGGGGTGGGAAGCGAAGGGATGGAAAGGAAAGGAAAGGAAAGAGTAAAGGGAACGAGGGCTTAGCTTAAAGAAAAACTAATTTTAAAATGTTTATAAACAAAGTTTTCAGTCCTCAGGTAACAATGTTTCAAAAACAACAACAGTAACATTTGTGGCAGTGTTCGGCGAATTGGTGGCGTTGGCATTGCCGTTGTCCGAAGCCCCGGCTGCCGGACCAGCGTCGTTTGCCTTCGCACTACTTTGCTGGATGACATTCATTTTGGCCAATGTTGTTGTTGCCTGGGGGTCGGACACGTGCTTGTAAATGTTGCCCATTACATTGTTGGCCACATGTCTGGCTGGCAGATTTTCGCCAGCCTCCAAATTCGTTTTTGTTACAAATTTATGGTTTGATAAAGAATTAAATGATGATGCTGACGCTGACGCTGATGATGATGATGTTGATGTTGATGAGTTTTGTGTCAACATTTTGGTATTTGCTGACACGGCAGTCCTTAACAGCCCGCCGCTGCCGGCTGTTTGTAATGAAGATGCACTACTGTTGGCTAAAGTTGTTGCCAAACTTAAGGGTAACGTTAGTGATGGTGCTGATGCTGGTGTTTGCGTTTGAATTTGGATTTGGGTTTGTGTTTGTGTTGCTGTTTCTTCGGTTTGTGTTTGTGTTGTCACCAGCTGGGGCTTAATGGTCGGAATTTTTAATGTTTGTGTGGCCATGGTTTGGGATTTGAAATTTGTATGGTTACTGTTATTATTATTGTTGTTGTTGTTGTTGTTGTTACTGTTGTTGTTGCTGCTACATATAGTGACATTGTTTATAATATGGTTAGTATCAAAAAATGTTGCTGTGGTTGTTTCTAATTTATCTCTTTTGTTGTTAGTTGAAGCCGCCAAATTGTTTGTATTCAATATACAATTAATATTCGTTAAATAAGTGTTTGTTTTAATATTAGAACCTAAATAATTATTTGTAATGGTAGTGTTGGTTGCAGATGTTGATGCTGCTGCGGGTGCTGCTGCTGTTGTTTCTGATGTTGCTGTTGAGCTGGTGGTACAAATCGCAGCGGCAGTGTTCGTTGCAGATGTTGCGGTTACTGATGCTGATACTGATGAAGTTGTTGTTACATTGGCAAAGTTTAGTTTCTTAAATGGCAGGGTGCACATTTTGCGCTGCACCTGAGGCACCACTAATATATGAGGCTGTTGCTGCAGCTGCTGTTGTAATTGTTGTTGCTGCTGTTGTTCTTGCTGTGCTGCTATTTCGCCCAAAGTGGCCAAAGTAACGGCTGTCTTTAAAACTTGATCCGGTGTTCGAACATGCAAAGTTTTTCTAGATGTAAACGATGCTGGTGCTGTTAATGTTGCGGCAACATTTAGTGTTGCTGGACGTTTAGACATCAATGCTGTTTGTAAAATCGAAGTATAAGTGGTTGCTGGCGCCTGACTGTTGTCCTCGGCCAAGTCGGCTGTCTTAGTTTCATCCTCCACCGCATAAGTTCGTTTGTTCTCCTCCTTTGTGTAGGCGTACGTTTTGCTTGAACTCTCTGTGGGCATTCTAGCGATTTGTTCTGCCGCCGCTGTTAGAGTGGCCAAGGTATTTGCTGCGCCTGCCAGCAGAGAAGTCTTCAAAATCGATGTTGGCTCCAACAACTGGCGCACTGGCTGCGCGCTTAAATCTTCTTCTCTTTCTTCTTGCCCCTCCACCGGATGTGCCGCCATATTTTGCAGCTCTGGCCTTTGTCTGGCTGCGTGACCCACTTCTGGTTCGCTTTCTTGCATTTCATCTTCCTCTTCTTCTATGCCCTCCATATATTCCACATCTTGTTCAATTTTAATCTGTGGCAACTCAATAATTGGCAAACAATTTATTCTCTCTTTACAACTCTCATTCATTTCTTGTCGACTGCTATTCTTGAGACCTAAATGTTCTTCTTCCTTTAATAGGTTGGCTTCGGGTGTTGTTGTTGTTGTTGTTGCTTTCGTCGTTTGATAAGGCGGTTGCGTTTGTTGCAGTTGTTGTTGTTTTTCGGCAATTGTTAAAAGACCACGTTGAAGCATTTGCTACCTTATACTGGCTGAATTTAGGACAAAGGGAACGTAGAACATTTTACTTTCCAATAAAAGACTAGCAGCTGCTTGAATCTAAAAGGAAAAGAAAAGCACACGGTATAGAAATCGCACTATATCACACGTTCCAATTACATCCATTCATATATAGAAAGTTATATTTTATTGGGAAGGCAAATTGTACAACCAACATTTGCAAAACACTTTTCCTTATTGCAACAATTTAGGATATTTATACGGCCGTCATGTGACACAGAGTTCGAAACAGCTTCCGTTTCGGCTCCTCAGAAAAGGATAGAAATTTTTTATTTAAATTTAAGAGAGCAAATTAGGTTTTGCTGTTAAATAGTCGGCCATGTCACGGAATTTGATGCGCATTTTTGTTCTTGCCAAAACGCAGGACTAGAAACAAACTGCATCGGAATGAAATGGCTTTTCAGCGAAAATTTTAGCTCCATTCCTGATATGAAATTTTAGTCCATAAAACGAAATAAGGTGTGGCCTTGTCGCCAGATAAGATTTATTATAATTCAAAATAAATAAAAATAATATTCTCCCTCTAACGTGACTTTTATTCCGTTGCGGAACGATAAAATTAAATTCTATTCCACGGCCGGTAGTAACGCAACTGTTTGACAAATTAAGGCGTTTTTGTGTCTGATTTGCGTTCTTTTACGCGCCCACAAATTTGAAATGTAACTGCTGCTCTTCCTCTCCGTCTATCTGTCTAAAGCTTGTACTTACCTCTGGTATATGGGACAATAGTTCATTAAGGCGGGCTTGTGGATTTTGTGGCGATGAATGCTGTAGGAATATGCGCAACACTTGTATATAACGCTCCTGTATACTTTCCAGTTCCACTTCTGCTGAAAAGTAAAAACAAGGAAAAAAAAAATTATTATGTTGGTACGGGCCTTTGCGCTACCTTTGCCGTTGCCAGCTCGATCGAAACTCACCTTTATTCAAGAGAATGTAGACCTTCAGACACACATATTCTTCCATTTTCAACTTAATGCGCCGAAACATGATGGTGATTTGCGTCATTTTGTCCACCATATGACCCACGTCCAATTTCAGCTGTTCCATTGCTATCGGCTGGCCCATCAGAGTGGTGAGGCATGTTTGCAGTGTCGTCAGATGGGCGTTGACTTCGGCCACAAATTCGGGATCATCTTTGTGAACTAAGGCAGGATGTGTTGCTAAGTGGGGAGGTGATGTCGATGAAGCGTGATTGCTGCTATTGTGGTTGTGCTGCGTGGGCGATGAGGACGAGGAGGATGCCGACGAATTCGACGAAGTGGAACTGCTGGCGGAGGTGGCCGAATGGGAGGACGAAGAATGCCGTTTGCCATGCAAAGCTTGGTAGGCGGCTGTTGTCAAAATGAGAATTTCATGCCACTTATCGGTTAAGAGTTTCGTATGAATTTCCACCGGTATCTCCAGATAGAAGGGCAGCTTCTTCGTCCACGACACCAGCTTGTGGACAATCGAATCTCCGATGTTGCACAGTTTTTCACTGATCTCCGATTTGTCTTCCAGAAATTCGGAGAAGTGCGGCAAGGTGGCTATATCCTCCATGGCATCGCAGTCTATCAGGGTTTGTATCATGGATAGCGAATGCTCGTAGGAGATCTGGCGATCCTTGGACGAACTAACCGCCGAGTCGAGCCGGTGTCGTAGGTGCACGATCTCGCTGGGATTCGTTAGAGCAGTCTTAAGTATGGTACCGTTTACCAAGTGCGAGGGTATTTTCATAGCAGTCTCTTGGGGTGTTGTGGGTCTTTGTGAAGCTGCTGACGGCTGGTGGGCCACATGCTGTTGCGGCGCAACAGAGGCGGCATGATGATGTGATGCTGGTGGTTGGGGTCCGCTGGACACGGGACTGTGCAGAGGTCCCACCGCTGAGCCGTGCAGCGGATGATGGGGTGAAGCTAAATGCGGCGGCGGTTGCTGCGGCGGCCCCAATGGCTGCTGCGTTTGATTGGCTTGCTGGTGGTGCGGCGAATGCATTGATTGCTGCTGTTCTTTGCTCAAGAACATCGGCTTCATTTCACCCAATAATTTGGTTTGTTGCTGATGGGCAGCTGCTGCTACGGCGGCGGCGAATTGTTGCTGCTGCAGTTGCTGTTGTTGCTGTTGCGGCATAAACAAATGCGTTTGATGATGATGCGGCGACAATTGAGTCTGATGATGCGGCTGGTGCATTGGTGAGTGCTGTTGGGGCGACTGTTGTTGTTGTTGCTGCTGCTGCTGCTGTTGTTGTTGCTGCTTGCTTTTCTTATGCTTCTTGTACTTGACCTTGTAAAGATTGTAGACGGCTCCGCTATTTCGGCCGCCAGGCATGCGGTCCTCACGAACAGCTAAAACGAAAAAAGGAGATTGGAGATAAGAAAGTGGCGCTCAAATATGAAAGGTTCCTAATTAACAACGGCCGAGGGTCACAGAATGAACTGAGATGATTGCCTCAGTGCGAGCATCATTTGAAGGGATCCTTACCTTGCAACACCATGCCCTGTTCAATGCATTTCTTGAAACGGCAATACTGACAACGATTTCGCTGAGCTTTGGTTATTTCGCAGGTGCCATCCGCCACGCATGTGTACACCCTACGATTTTGTACGGTACGTTTGAAGAAACCTTTACACCTGCAGGGGAAAAAAGTAAATAAATCGATGTTTTTGTTTGCAGTTCGTAAATGCTGGCTAAACTTACCCTTCGCATGTTATGATGCCGTAATGTAAGCCGGTGGCCTTGTCCTCGCAGATCATGCAGACCAAAGGCTGTTCATCTTCGTCGGTTGGTTCATGAGGATTGTCCAGACCACGTCCCAGGCCGGTTGTGTTTGAAGATCCACCGCCCCAAGTCTGTTGCGCCGCACTCAAGTTGAGCGCATGCAGTTGTCCGGGCGGCAGTTGGGAATAGTCGCCGGCCCACAATCGCTCCATGTTGAGAGCGTGTGGTGTACGAAAGGCATGTGGTGGTCGCGGTCGGTTGTCTTGAATCCTGGTTTGTCCCAGTGACAGCAAGAGCTGAGCAGCTTCTTCGTTATTTTGCGGTGAGGGTCCCGGCGTATGTGTGGGCGTCAGAGATCCAGCTGACGGCGACGAAGAGGATGTATTTAATGACGACTGTGACGAATGATGTGGTTGTGATTGGAGTGAAGAAGGCGGCGCTCCGCCACCCATTTGTTGATGTGAAACGTGGTGTTGTTGCTGGTGGTGATGTGAATTTGGTGACTGGCTGGCCGAGCTGGCGGATGTGGGAGGTGCCGCCGGCTCATAACCCCAAACCATGGTGCGCACACCACAACTTTCGCCCATTATGACTGTGGGGGTACCTCTGGGCGGCGTTTGTGAGGGAGTTTGCGGCGACAGCTGTGATGTTGAGGAGGCTGATGAAGAAGAGTGATGTGGTGAGGGCGATTGACCGGGGCCGCCGGGTCTTATACTGCCCATGGGTCCCCCGATTACCTCAGGCTTAACACCATTGATTCGGGCGTTTGACACCCAAACCATGCGTTGAGCGGCCGCTGCGGCCACAGCAGCAGCGCTGGGTTGCATGAGCTGCGGTAGGCCAGCCGCAGCTGCTGCTGCTGCCGCCACCTGCTGTTGCACCTCATTTTTGACACGAAATAATAGTGTAGCGTCCCGATTCGGATGCCTTAAAGACTGCAACGAAGCTGGATGCATAAGGGCTTGAGCCATATTGCCCAAAGCCTGTGGTGGCAATTGCGGCGGCTGTTGTCCTTGCGGGGATAGCTGTTGATTTTGCGTCTGTTGTTGTTGCATAAAATGATGCGGCGAGTGGTGTCTTTGGCTGCCATTGCCGCTGTTGCCGAAATTGGGATTGTGATTTTGCATAGTCGGCGGTTCCTTTTTAATCCGTACATGCTGGCCCACACTCTGCTGCTGCTGCAGCATGTGCTGTTGCGGTGACTTCGAGGACGAATGTCGGCTGCTGGGCGACATTGAAGCACTTGGTGACAACTCTCTTGTAGCCGGATTGTTTTGACGCGACATTGCAGCAGCCTGCTGCAGTAGCTGCAGTTGTTGCTGCTGCGTTAAGTGTTGCATTGACTGCGTCAGTAAGTGGTGATGTTGGGTAGGCAGTTGCAGATCGTGCGGAGGACTATTTTTGCGCAGCTGCGGTTGCGTCAGCTGTTGGTGAAGGTGATGAGTTGTGACTATTGGTGGTACAGGCGTAGGATTTGAATGTTGGGGCGGCTGTTGTGGATGATGATGATGAAGCTGCTGCTGCTGCTGTTGCTGATGCTGATGCTGATGCGCAGAGCTGGTGTAATGGCTTGTGCTGGAGGTGCTGTGTAATGGAGAAGGTGTAGAAGTAGCCGTTGAGGCACCGCTAACAGCTGTGGAATATGGCGAGTGTGGGGTTTGAGGCGTTAATTGTGGTTCAGACTTAATACGTGAAGGTGTTACCAAAACGGTAACATGTTGTTGCGACTGCGTAAGTGTCTTACAACTCTGCTGTTGGTGCTGATGTTGCATTAGTTGTTGCTGTTGCTGTTGCTGGTGGTGATGCTGTTGTTGCTGCTGATGATGGTATGCCATCATACGTGTGGGTGAGGCCAAGATACGTTCCTCCTTGACGGAGCGTATAACACTCATGTTGCTGCCAGAGCTGTTATTATTACTACTGGCACCGACTGGCCCGGCGCCCAATCCTGTACTGCTACTGCTACTAGTACTCTGTACTCCTACTCCCATCAGGCCATTGGATGACATGATGGGTGAGGAAGTTGTGGTCGAAGGTTTGTCATCCATAGAATCCGGTGACGCTCGACTGCTGCCCCCGCCATTGCTCGTGCTACTGCTGGCATTGCCGTTGTTATGAGGCGGTGTGGGTGTGGCGCGATTGCTGAGGGGTGTCCGTCTTTCGTTACTGTCTGCCGCTGCCATTTCAGTGTTCACGGGCGGGGAAGTTCGAACGGGCGCAGGTGGTGTCATCATGGTTGATGCTGTTGTTGACGTCATAACACTACATGATGATGAATGAATTTCAGTCTGTTCTCGTTGTTGTTGCTGTTGCAACTGTTCATTTTTCACTGCCACTGCAGCTGCGACCGCTTTTGCTGTAGCCACCACGACTTCAGCCGCTACTTGTGTTGTTGAACAGGTGACAGGCGTTGCGGTTGTCGTTATAGCAGTAGAAGCTGTCAGTGTTAGTAGGGGAATTGAACTGGCCACATGTGAACCACCACCGCCGCTTCCTATTCCCCCGCCTCCTCCCCCGCTATCACACATTTTAGGCGACATGGGTGCTAAGAGGTCTGGCGAAGAGGTTGAGGTATCGGCTACTGATTCACCATCACTGCTGCATCTTGAATCGATTTTTCGTCGTTTCAGTTTTAGATCCTGAAAAAGGCTCATTTTATCGAGCTCGCTGTAAGGGCCACGGCTCAGTGTCATAATTCCTGCAAGGACAATGAAATTATTTTTAATCAATTTTTGTTTCTTTTATTATTATTTACGTTGAGTTAAAAGTGGAAAAAGAATACATTTCTGTCATAAAAAGAAGATGATTTTAAACTGTTATACCAATGGCAATAAAGCTTTAGAATCTTTTATAAGGCATGAGTGCCAGATAGTTCAATTGCAGGTGGTTATTTTGCAAATGATGTTTACGACTACCAAAATATGTGAAACAAAGTTCTGAAAAAATACATACGAGTACATCTTAACATTTTTCCGAATTTTGTTAAGCCAAAATCTGATCTTTTTTCGCCCCAATTGTTTTAGAGATGCTAAAAATTTTAGGGCAATTTTTTTCCGGCACATAAATATGTATATTATTGTGTCGAGAAATATAAAAGTACAACTGTTTTTACGAAAGTGTTATATTTTTGTTCAAAAGTCTTATATATTTGAAAATAACTGTTATAAAATGCTCTAAACTTAAATAAAAATGCCAAAACTATGATTCGCTTAACTTAGACTGTTTTAAAGGCAATTTGTTGGCAGTATAACAGTTTGGCTAAACTGTTATACAACCGTTATACACCAGAAATATTTTTCTTCGCATGTCTTTAAACCTTAATTTGTGTGTGTCATGCGGTAAAAGTTGTTATATACTACATACATAGATCCAAAAAAAATCACACTTGTAGTAGACTTTTTTAAACTTCAGCCATAACGCCAAGCCCCTTACTGCTTGTTGGCTAACCTTTAGCGTGCCGTCCTTACACACTTGCCTACATTGTTATTGTAATCACTTGAAAAAGTGCAAAAACCTGAACACCAAATTGCTAAATAATAAAAAATTATACAATATCATTTTAGTTGTTGTCAATGTATGTATGTATGTATGTATGTACGTAGTGGAGTCGTGTAAAAGTTGGCGCCTTCAACAACTGTTGGCCAGCACGATTACAACAAAACATTACACGATCAGGTTACAAGAGTTAACAGTTAACTGCATGCTCTCTGGCTGCTTTTGCTCTTCACTGCCGCCCTTATAACAGTTTTTCTTAAATTGCATCTCTCATGCTCTGCTTACACAGTTATAATAATTATATTTATGATTCATAAGCAGCTAAAAAGAAGTTGAAAATTGGGGCCTTTTGCAGGTTGTTGAACTTTTCCATTGTTCTGTTAAGTTAAATTTGACTGTCAGCTTAAAAAGCGTGCACCCTAATAACTTTCGAAAGAAATTTAGAAAAAAGAACACAACACGTTCAGGCATCAGACATCAGTCAGTATAACAAAAAAAAAAATAAGCTTGATTACAAGAAACACACACACACACACACATACACATGTGAATAAAAATATAAAATCAAAGTTCGTGAAGTGAAAGTATGATGGATTAAGAGTTAATTTAAAGCCTTTTGAAGAAAAGAGACCTTTAGAAATTGTTAAGAAGCGATAAAACTAAATTTTATTTTCAAAAAATATTGACAATCGGCTGCGTTTTGAATGTTTTTTTCTTATTTCTAGCCAAATTTCGATTTTCTAAACCAGCAGCAATACTTTAACTTTTAGCATTTTGTGTTTATAAAACATACATTCATACATATGTACATATGTATGTACATTCAAACATAAAATATTTAGCGCATAATTTTTTTTTATCACTTAATTCTTCTGGTTGAAATGAAGTCGTTTTTTTAACTTCGTCTTTTGTGTGTTTTTGTACATATAATATTTTTAAATTGTGTTTGGCTGACTGTCTGTAAAACACACAAAAAACAACAAAAAAACTGTATAATTTTAGAGGTCAACAGGAAAACAGTTTAAATGCAAATTTTTCGTTCTTATTTTTTTAATGTTTTTATAATATTTGCTTCCAATATTACTAATAATAGTCGGCGTCTAATGATGTTTATACGCAAATGCTAAAAATCTTGTAGGAATTTTGTTATTGCGGAAATATTGCAGCCACTAAAAAACTTAGTTTCTACAAATAAATAATAACAATAGCATATAAATAATGTCAATAGTTATGAGAAAGAGAAATTTAGGTGCTAGAAATACCACTAAATCTGGAGCAAAATTTTGTGGAAAATTCTTCAAATATGTAGTGTAGTTCTAAAACGAATGTTTTATAACAAATATTATAAAATAAATTGATTTTGTAAAGATTTTAAAAATTATTATAACAGTTTCGTTTACAACCATTAAACTTAAAACTTTAAAACTCTTTAAGTTAAATATGTATGAATACATATAATGCAAAAATATTGCAGTTATAGATTTTTAAAATTTTTATAACAGTTATGTAACTGTTATACACACAACTTTTCACAATTTACCTCATAAACTTAAAAATTCCAAAACTATTCAAGTCAAACATTTTAAAACCGTTTAAGTTAAACATTTTTTAAAGTGTTATATGCACCCTTACATATGTATGTACACACATATGTATGTATGTATGTATATGTATGTATACTACATGCGTACGTATAAAATGTGAAAATATTTATTTTAAAACATTTAATACGTTTTTGCTAACTATTTCCAGAAACTTGAGTCTTTTATAAAGAATTTTAGATGAGTATAACAGTTTCAACTTTTTTCTTAAATTGTTATACAGTGGTGAATTTTGAACATTTTCCTTCTTTTTTCAATTTTTTTTAGCGGGTATTTGCAGTTTGTAAAAAGTGTTATAAAAGTATGTATCCAAATTAAATTTTTAGTTTTTATACCAGCTTTTGTCTATTTGAGGCCAAGTAAGTAGAATTGTTTTAATAAAATGCTACATATGCAGTTAAACCGTTCCGTTGCAAAAAGAATTTTAAAAGTGTTGAGCAGTTTCTGTCTGAGAAGTTTCAGTCCAATTTTTAACTGTTATACTAACAAGTCTTATGAATTTGTTTGTGTTAAGCAGAAGCTGCTAGTTTCCACTTTAAGTTAATCTTATACTATTCTAAAACTGTTATAATTAAATTTTATGTAGCAGCAGCTTTGATCTTGTTAAATGTTTTGAGGTCTCTACAGCAAAAGCAGACTGCAGGCATGTGCGAACGATCTATTTGTTTGGATGTATGTATGTACTTATGTGCTGTATTTTAATCTTTTAATCATATCTTTTCAGTACAAAATCTTTCCTATTCTCTTCATTTCTAATCATACACCTGGCATATTTATATGCAAATTTTTGTCTGTTTGTTTGTTTGTTTGTTTGTTTATTAACATATTGCCAGCTTTTTATTGGACCAGTTTTCCTCTCAATTTGTTTTGTTTATTTTTTTATTTCAGCGCATTAATCTCGCAATATTTATGTCCACAAATTCAATCATTAAAAAAATTGAATTTAAACCAAATAGAAAAAAAAACACAAATTAGCATTAGAAAAAAATCGCACAACAAATGATGCCTGATATGGCCTTGACAGTGAGAAAAACATACACATGTTTATGTAGACATACGAACATACACACAAACGTGAACAAGAATAAATTTATTGTTTCAAAGATAAAATAAAAACATAAAAAATATCAAGGAAACAAACATTTTTACGGAAACACGAATAGTGAAAAATACATAAATATTAGTAATAGGAAAAGGTTTGCACGCAACAAATGAAGACAGCTGTATAACAGTTAAAGAAACCTGCATAACCTGCTGAGAAAATTATGTAACAGTTAAAGAAAAGTTTGTAACAGTTAAAAAGATTTATAGCATTTAAAGAAATCTATTTAAGCCTGTAAAGTAAATAAAACTGTATAACAGCTAAAGAAACGCAAAAAACTTCACAAAAACTAAATTAAATTAAACTGCATAGGTTAAAGTAAACTGTATAACAGGTGAAGAAAACTGTATAACAGTCTAATAAACTTATATGAAGTAAAAGAAAACTGTATTACAATTAAAAACCTGTTTAACAATTAAAGTAAGTTGTATAAGAGTTAAAGCAAGTTTTATAACAGTTGAGAAAACTGTTATACAAATTAAAATACATATTTCAAAACTTAGTTACAATTACTAGTCGTTTTAAAGATTTGAAGAAGAAAATTTTATTACAACTAAATGTGTGGATTTTTTTAGAGTATAACAGTTATAGCAGCTTGTAATAACATTAATTTTAGAAAACTAAAAGAACTTTACTTAAAACATTTACCAGACAATTAGCTCTTGGTCAAACTTTTATAAGAATTAAATATTTTATATTTTAAAGACCCAAATGTTATTAGAACTGTTTTGAGTATAACAGTTAAGGTAAATTGTTAGGAAATTATTTTTAGAATTTCAAAAGATCGTTACTCAAAACATTTACACGACAAGTGACTGGTTAATTTTCCGACAATTTGGTTTATAACAGTTTAGTTTAAAATTCGTTATAGCTTTATGCTGTGATTTAAAAAACTATATACATACATATGTACATATGTATATGTATACATACATATGTATATATGTACATATATTACATACATATGTATGTATATATTTTTTAAATTTCATAAATTGATACAATTTTTATACGCCATAAAAATTAAGATATTCTGTATGACAGTTACCACTTTCAACAATCATATGAATATTTTACACAGCAAATTTAAGTTATTAATGTCATTTGAATATGTGTGTATATGTAGACATATACATACATACATACATATGTATGTATGTATGTATGTATAACATTTAATTATTTTAATTGACGATCGTTTTTAGTTAAATGTTTAAAACTGTTATACCTGCATCCATAGTCATTCATCTGTATTTCAAGTGTGGCGAAATATAACGAGTTTTTGTTTTGCCAGCAAATAAAAAAAAAGCTTAAACTTAAATAATTTCTGAAATAACACTTCCGCAGTTATAGAAAAAAATTGGAGGTGTGTTTTATTTACTGCAAATGCGAGTATTAAATCAAAAGGAAACTACTCATTGACATTAAGAAATTGTTAGAGTTTTAAGTTGCTTTAAAAACAAATTGTGCCAAATGGAATGAATCATACGGGAACTTCCTAGAGTTTTGGTTGCTGTGCCTCTTCTACAACCCAGAAAGCACCCCAGAGAACTGTCATACTTTGAAATATTTGAACGTTCCTTTGTCAGGCAAAATGTCATTGATTTAGAACATCTAAAATATTTAATCATTTGATTGAATTGCCGTTTTCTTACTGCAATTTCATTAGAGCTGTGAACGTTCGCGAACGACCACATCAATTTGAACGGATCATTCAATTGAATGGCGTGAGCCGGTCATTTAACTGACCGGTTTCCGTTTAACAATGTACTGTGCGGTAGCCAATGCTTTCCTTGTTTCTGTGCTGCCTCTTATAAAATTTCCTTCTTTTTTCCAAAATAAATCATTTTCAGCACAAGCAATTGAACTAGTTGAAGTTCTTTTCACTTTCATTGATGTTTTCATCAGCTGTTTTCAGCAAATAGCAAGAACAACAAACATCATAATAGTTGCCGTACTTGACCGTACTGTTTGTTCAAACTGACCGATTGACCGAGATGAACAAACGGATCAGTCTTTTTTTTTATTAAATGAAAGGCCGGACACGGCTCTAAATTTCATTTCTTTCAATTTTGGGCGACCTGGTGTAGGTTGCATCGCATCTTTGCATCGCTGTTAATAAGAATTGGAAAACGAACTGTCATAGAAATTTAGAATTTAGAGAGCAAAGCAAAACGAAAATCGTTTAAAAAAGATTTGTTTAAACTTCAAGGCAACTACATATAAGAGTATTAAACAGAAATAGATCAACAAAGCCTGAAGTGCTGGAACCAGGACTAAGTTTATTTGTTGTATTTATCATGTTTAAGAAGTTAGAATATTTAATAGGGAAGAGGAGCGAGCCACTAATTCTCATCACTCATTGTTTACAAAAGCAAAACAATGTGGCAATGTTGCCAGATGACTGCATTCAGTTTGCGTGTTTTTCTATATAAAACCGGGGAACATAATAGATAAATGAGTTTATAGTTATGATTAAGGGCACTAAAACTTATTAAAGTATTGAAGCAGGAAAAAAAAACACCTTTCCGATTTGTGCTTTAAAAACAAAAACTGTTGTACTGCATTAATGTAAAGTTTGGCTTGTAAAACATTAAACTTTATAGGATTTTTTTTATATTATACTGGGCTCGTTAAATTTCTTTCAAATTATACATATACTTTTATTATATAACTACACTAATTCGGTGTGCTTTGCACTACCCTACCTAAGCTAAAACATGAAAAAAGCGTTTTGAAAATTGGTCCATAAAATTTGATATCAATGATTGCGGCGAGCAACTTCAGGTTTTTTGGCTTTTTTATAAAATATATATTTATTAATTTGATATTTTATTATATATTTTGTTTTTTAATTAAAGTTAAGCAATTTCATTTCCTTGCCAAATGTTATGGGAAAATTTTTGCCACGACCACCTGTTCGTTATTGGGACAAACAGAATTTTTGAAGAAATCATTCTTCAGAATATATATTTTGCCCGTGCAAAACTTTCTTCAATGTTATTTATTTTTAGAATTACAACTAGTCATGCTATTGCTTAGTATGAAGTCAGTGCCTACTAGAAGACAAAACTTACATACTCTTATATAAGACCATGTGGTAAATCAGCTGAGCTTAAATGGAAAAATCTGTTTAAAAAAATTAAACAATTTCAAGTAGAATTTAAAAATAAATGTCATTGAAATAGAAAATTAAAAACTGAATCTCAATAACGCAAGCGTTTAATGATTGACCGCTGAAAAGATGAGTATTAATCTGGCTACCCCCTGTGCAAGAAAAAATGCAACAACACAAATATTTTGCAGCGCATGTTTTGTTCTTTCACACACCCACTTAACAGTTGAACGCGAACGATGCACGTGATAAGATGCATTTTCGTTTTAATAATATTAATACATATTTATGTACGTACATACATACGTACGTAAAATGGTTTAAGTGAAAAGTTTGTGTGCAATTCTTGTGAAAAAATAAAGTTTTTATAGTAGTATTTTATCGAAAGTTCTTTTAGTGTTCGTCTTTTCGTCACCCATTCCACAAATGCAAAGTTTATTAACCTTATTTTTTTGTTTGTTTGTTTGCCGAATGTAAATGTGTGTTTAAAAAACTAAAACTTTTCACAGTTGCATGTGTATGTGTATGTGTGTGCGTGCGTGTGTCGGTGTTTGTCTAAAATACTTATCGGTAATACAAACATAACTGTTGTATTTACCCACGAACGAATGAAAAAAAAAAAAATAAAAACAAAAAACTAAACTAACGAGCGCGGTAGGCTCATAAAAAACAATAACAGTGACAACTAAAACAAACACAGCAACTAATTACATATAAATTGTGTTCAAAAAATAAGGTAAATTTTAATTTTTTTTTTTTTTTAAATATCAATTTCAAATTCAAAATACATACATATGCAGTCCTTGACCTTCTGATATCAACCTTGATTATCATATTTCCTATGAGATTTTGTGCAAATGAACTGTCTTAGAAAATAGGTATATTCGAATAATGTTTTTCTTTAGGTTTTCAGGCTCAAAATAGCTAGAAAATGTTTTACACTTTTTAAAAGTACATATACAGTTGTGTGACGATATCATCGATATCTGGCAGAGTTTGTAAAGGATTAGAGAAAAAATACTTGAGTTTCGCTTAATCTTTCGAGTAGGTCGAGTGTAGTAGCAACTACCAATGTTTTGGGTCGATTATACATGTCAACTAATTTTCAATTGGGCAAAAGCAACTGAAAATGTCAGGCCGCAAAACATATTTTGGTAACTTAATCATCAGATTAACTTTAGTTTAATTAAATAGTCGAGTTTTAGATGCGCAAACTTTGGAACGAGATTTATTTTTTACGTAATTTTCATTATTCCCCTCAATACTTTGAGAAAAGAAACAAACAAGAAACTTGAAGCAAAGAAAAAAAATTAATTTTTAAAAATTGATTTGACACACTTTTTTGCTGATCAACATAAACATTCGTCTGTGTGTTTTTGGGTGACGTAGTGTAATTTCTAGAATATACTTGTGTTGATTGATATTAATTATTAGAATAAGTGAAAAAATTTCACATTGAAAAGTCTTATATGACTGTGTAAAGAGCTACTTGCGTTTCGATAAAAAAAAAATTTTTGTTGTAATTTTGGTTAATAACATTATGAAATGTAGTTTTTCATTGAAATAGGTATAGACCAAAAATTAATTTTTATCTTATCTTGACTTACATACATAAGTTCCATAGATGCATATATATACATACATATGTATGTATGTATGTATGTAGTATATAGGCGAACAGAAAGTTCAGAATTCACGCTTTAAAATAAAGTCACCTTAAATCTTGATGGTCGGAAAAAACATAAATTTAAATGTGTTCATAAAATTTCCACGATTTTGAATTTTTGCTCGTTACGGTAGGGTGCAGTAGCTGGGAATAAAAGATCATAGAACTCACGCACACAGCAACAAGTTTTTTTTTGTATAGTTCTTTCGTTTTTTTTTTTTTTTGACAAACAGTCATAAATATGTCTGTCAATGGTTTTTTATTATTTTTTTTTTTTGTATAAATGTAGCATATTATTTACAAATGTATGTATGTATGTGCGTATGTACATCTGTGTGTATGTAGTATGTAGTTTTTGTTTTATTTGTTAATTTCTTTAAATTAATATTTCTTTGCATTCTGTTTTTGCTCTCGTTTCTATACGAAAACATGCTCTCACACACATTTGCCCGCGTCTTTCACTCAATAACAGTATTTAGTGTTTTTAGAGATTCACAGTTGCATGGTAAAATTTATGAGAATATGTATGTATGTATGTATGTGAGCGCGAGTATTTGCTCTAATGTTTGTGTGCGTGTGTGTAGTTTTAAAAATAAAAATAAAAAACGTTTTTTTTAGAATAACGTATGTATGTATGTATGGATGTGTGTACATACATCCATTTGTATGCCCATATAGAAAAAAAAAGAACAATTTGACCCATTTTCATTATCAAGCATAAGATTAATTCTAAACAATACCAAAACGTAACAGAATTAATTTAGAGAACAAGCCAACAACAACAACAGACAAATGTGCATATGTATGTAGTATAATAAATAATTTTTATTGAGTCAGAGATACAACAGCAACAACAACGCACTGTGCTTGCTGTGTTGTTTCAATTCAAACAGACACATGTTTGGTAACCAAAAACAAATAATAAAAAAGCAACACCGAAATTCTAATTTTATTGTTGTTATTGCAGTTGTAATCAACTTGCCATCATATGTACATACATACATACATACATGTTTGTTGTTGCAGAGTGCATTTATCAACAATAAAATGCGTGAGTACTAGAGTAACTAAGTAAGTGTCTGATTAGAATTTATTTATTTACAGTGCAAAGCAAAACTTTCTAAAAACATTACTGAAATGTTATTTAAGGTTTTCGTTTTTTATTCCATATATTAAATTTTGATTTGTTTTGTTTAACAAAACAGCCAGTATTTTTAAAAATAATTAAGTTTTCTTTAAAATATTCAGTTTTTTTTTTTTTAGAAAAATTAATGTGACATACATTGATGATACTGATGATACATTCTTCCTAAACACTGATAACAAAGTGATCTTGTACTTTGTTGCTATTGATATTGATTATCACCAAAGGGGGTCTAGTTTTGGGAATTCATGTAATTTTTGTAAATGTGACAGTTAACTTCAGAGATGGAAAACTCAAATTCATAAACTGCTTGTTTTCACAACAAAAAAAGTAAAATAAAATATTTTGCTTCTCCTCTTTTTTCACAATAAAACACTGAAAATAAGGGTTTAAAATTAACCAACTCTGGGACGGCTCGTACATATAAAGATTATTGAAAGAAGTTAATCAGCAGCTGAAAAAACATTTTAACATAAAAGTTATAAAATACATACATTTGGTTTTTTCGAAGTGAACAATAAATACTTTCTATTGTTCTAGTTAGGGCAGGCAGAGAAAAATACATACATACATACATATGCACGTATGATAACCAAAAAATTAATGTAAATAAAATAAAATACATATGTAAATGTAATTGAATGATATTAATTGATAATTGCTGGAACATGATTTTTTTTTTAAATTTTAAAATCTTGATGTAATAAATCCAGAAGACATGTATGTATGTATCTTTGAAGCTATAATCAATTTTTTTTTCTAAATTTAGAAAAATGAATTTGTCTACAAGAAGTTAACTTTGGTTATCTGTCCTTTCAGCAACATGTTGCTAAGCTAATTTATTAGTTGTTATTGTATAAGAAAAAGTGTTTTTATTTAATCATTTAAATTTACATCTAAGGAAACCAATTCTCGGAACGAGTTTTAAGTTTTATTTCTAAGAAACATATTTAATATGAGTCGATTAGTGTTATCAACATGTTGCCTAAATATACTATCTTCTTATTTGAAAGAGTTGACATCACCAACTTTTATGCTATGGAAAATTGCACTAGAAAGAATTACCACTTTGATTATTTCGCAGCAAAAGCAACATGTTGCTACACACGTTTCATATGTTTAGCACAAAATAAACAAAGTACTGCGGCGGCAATATTTTTTCACTAAAAATTTATATCAATTTGTGTTTTTTCATGTGTTTTAAAAATATTCTACTTTAAAATTTGATCATTCTATTAAGCTTTATGCAAGCAACATTTTTCCATTTATATGTGTTGGTGCAAACTATCGTTTGTCAACATTTTGAATCCATTAAACATGCTGTTGGTAAAAAAAACTTATATATCTGGAAACAATTATAATCAAATTATTAAAATTTCTGTAAAGAAAAAAAAAAAAAAAATTGCTGAACATTTTATGTCCTTATCAACATGTTGCTAAGCACAAAATTTTACATTTGGCCACTTGTTGCTAAAACTGTAAGGCTAGACGATCTGTTGTTAAGAGGATTTTTTTTTTTTTTATCAAACAACGTTTTCCGGCAACATGTTTGTTGCTGCCTAATGAGGCGTGTTTTTTCGAGTTCTATATAGACAACTTCTTAAAATATGCATAAGTATTAAAACAAAAATAAACACAATTTACCTATTGATGTCATAATTTTGATGTCAGTGTTTTTGGGAGGAGGGGTAAAGCTGGTTGGTTACAAAATTTTGTTGTAAAAATTTTGCTCAAAAAATTTCGTAAATTTTTCAATCAAAATTTCTACGCAAATCGAATAACATTATGAAGATCAGGAAACAGGCCAATTTTGTGAAATAAAGAATAAAGATGATGGTGTAATTGTGTTGAAGAAAAGTTTTAAAAGAAAAGCCAATTTGTTTCACAAGCCAATAAACATTTTAGAAAGTTAATTTTTGTTTCTCCTTTTGTTTTCTTTTGTTTAGATAAAATTTTGTGGTGAAGGTAAATTGTATTTGAGTTGTTAACTGAAATTTGAAAGAAACTGTTGGTGCGTTAAAAAGGTTGGTACTGGTATTTAATAAAATGTTCTTTAGTGTCTAAGTTGGGGCGTAGAATTGAGATTGAAATACTAACGACATAATGACGGCTTCGAACGCGGTGCCTCTGCGCAATAATTAAAATTGTCATTGTTATAACGTATATTATTGTTGTTATTGCGTTTGGTATGGTTTATTGTGACATTGAGCTTTGAAGTTGTTGTTGGCGCCGATGTTGTTGTTTGTGTTAGGGGTATGGGAGGTTTGTTAAAATATTCACAATTTTCCGTTTGTTTCAAAAGTTTCCTTTCATATAAATCCTTTATGGGGAAGTTTCTAAAGTAGGAAGTGTAAAAGGACAGGGGACGAGAATTAATATTACCATTGCCATTTGGTGTGCATTTTTTGAGCAGTGTCTTATTGAGAGGAGTCTTAATGATACAGGCTGTGTTTAGATTGCAATCTTCCTCCTCATCATCTTGGTCCTGGTCCTCTGCAATGTTCCTTTGCTGATCACTGAACTTGTCCTTTTGTTCTTTTTCTTTTTCATGATCTTCATGTTGCTGCTGTTGTTGTTGTTGTGGATGTTTTATATGATCGCCATTGGTCTCTTTAGTATCGTACACATAATGTTGACCATTTTGTTTGGCAGGACATGTTGCTGCAGACTTGTCCAGTGCTGAGTCTTTGGTTTTAAGGTATAAATCATTGTGTTTCAAATCACATGGATTGTTGGCAATTTCATTGCAGCTTTTTGTAGAGTGTTGCAAATTAAGGCTTGAATTGTTGTTGTTATTATTATTATTGTTGCAAAGTGTGTTGGTATTGCTTTTGTTATTGTTGTTGCTGTTTGTAGATTTTGTTAATTCAATGGCCGTTAATTGTTGCTGCTGTTCCACACTCATTTGGATGTTTTGTTGGAAAAAAGTTTTTCTCTTACTTTTATGTTTCTAATGAGATTGATATGTTTAGCAACATGTTGCTAGAGTTAATAAAGCAACATGTTGCATTATCTTTAAAAGAATCGTGTTTAATTTCTTTTTTTAATATTTCTTGTCGCCACTATTAAATTGATGATCAACATGTTGCTAAGATATTTAATAATTTGTTCTAAAATCGTTGCCTTTCTTAGCTGTTTGGTAACATGCTGCTGCCAGGCTTAAGTTTTTTCAAATCTATACCTTTGACATATTTTCATGTTTATTTTATATTATTAGTAATAAGTACAATTAAAAGTTTTCCATTTAATTTTTGTTTTTATTTTTTGTTTATAGACTCTTTGTAAAATGTTGCCGCAAAATTTTTGGCACATTTCTTTAGAACTTTAAGGTCTTTTCAGTTTTTTAAAAAAATGTTTTTGTGTACAATTTATTGTCTTTAAGACCCTTCAAAGTGAGTCGAACTTATAGGGGTTTGTATTGATACATTATTTTGCTGCTGTCACGGACTCTTAGCTGCTAAATGTACATTTTTTATGCCACAGTTTACGGATTTTTATTACAGTTTTCGATAAAAGCTAGACATTCCTTGTTTTCCTTTTAGTTTTACAGATCTGCAACATTTCCTGATACCAGCAAAATCTTTTTATTGTTGTTTCAAAATTTTCCTTTCAGGCAAAATTGTTATATTTTTAAAGATGATCAAATGATTCCATATTTATACACATTTTAGCAGCATGTTTATAGGCGTTTGAGCAACTTGCGTATAATCTTTTTTTGGAATTGCTTTTCGGTAGAATTTGATTTTGAATAAACTTGGATTTATATTTTCATATGGATTATGTTCATTTTCAATTGAATTTTAACATTTCGATTGAACATTTTATTTATGACTGACTTTAGCCGAAAGTATTTTTCTTTAACATTTTATTTTAAATGTTCAAAACCAACACTATTTTCTAACACTGTTGAGCTACAGTTTGGTTTAAATAACCTTAAAGAAATATTATGTTCTGTTCTTTGTTTTCTCAATAAATCTTTTTTTTCCTTTATTCTTTCCAGCTTGCCAGCAACATTTTCCTGTAGTATTTTTCCATCAAGGGTAAGTACTTTAATTGGTTTTATTTAACAATATATTCAGAAACTCTTTAACATTTTTAAAATGGTCACTGCAACATGTTCGTAGAAAAATGTTGCTAAAATTCTGTGATGTTTTTATTTCTTTTAATCCCTTTTGCAATAATTGCTTTGTTCTTAAACTGTCTCAATATATTTTCACATTTCTGATGATCAATTAGGTTTCTTTTTTCTGTGGATAATGTGATGTAGTTGCATTTATTATCCTTCGTATCTGTATATGTTAATAATAGTTTTATTTTTAATACCAGTCTTAATAATTTTTAAGTATTTCTGTGAATCCAAAAGTCTTGAATTTTTCAAAAATGCATTTCAAAACTTTTATGATTTTTTTCAATTCGGTTATAAGTATTTTCTTTACGAACTGGATTGATGCTTAGACTTTAGTTTTTTAAGGCCGTTTATTATTTTAAAAATGTTTAAACAAAATTTCTTTGTATATAAAATGTATACAAAATGTTTTTAATTTTCAAAATACAATATAAATGCACTTGTGTTAATAAGATTATTTATTTCTTTATACAACTTGTTGATAAATTCCCAAATCGAAAGTTTCTAGTTCTTCGAATGCTGAGTATAAAGTTTGTTGTTGTAGTTAATGTTTATAAACATTAATATGTTGCTGCTTGTTGTGCTTGATCGTTTTTCTAAGTCTCTTTTTTTTTATTAGGGGACGGAGTTTTTTTTATCTTTGCAATATAAATGTTTTATTGATTTGCTGAGAAAAGATTTTACAATTTCTGTGAAAAGTTAATTGATGTTAAAAATAGTTGTTATGAAAATTATTGGGGTATTTTTAGAGAAGCGTTTGTTAAAGATAATAATTGCCTCCAGCAACATGTTGCAACTTGGCAAATAATTATGTATGTTATCTTATTATTATTGTATTTATTTTTATTGTTTTAGCTGTGCTGTCATTAATAATTAAAGAAATCTTTCTTAAAATAGTTTGAAAACTTCTTGCAGTGAATGAGAATTACAAACATTGTAAAGTTGTAAATAGCCTAGATTTTTCATGTTTTTATAAAAAATTAGAATCAATGAGAATTATTAAAATTTGTCTCCAAATAAGTAACAAACAAAGAAAGTAATACATTTTGAAACGTTTTTTCTACTTCTGAGAATTACTACAAATAAATGCATAAAATCTCTTCTTCATATAAATTAAAAGGTTCGCTGAATTAGCGTTTCTTCTCTATTCTGATTTCTTAATATTTTCTTCAAATTAATCTATTATTTTGCCTCAACTTCTTTTGTATATTTATTTATGTTTTAGCTTTATTTAATATAATTTTTTACTTTATTGAGAATAATGTTCGATGCTTTTTTATTTATGTTTTAATTAATTAAATTTATTCGTTTATTGTTATTTAAAATGTTTGATGCTGAATTTGTCAACTTTATTAATCAAAAACTTTTATTATTAAATGATCAATTTTTCGTCAGGATTTTTCTATTTTTTTTTTTTTTAGATACACCAAAGATGTATCGAAGTATGGAAAATTAAATGTGTTAGAAATATTTTTATGGTCATTCAAACCATCTTGATTCTAATTTTTTGGCCTCTTATTTTCCATAATTATTTTAAAATTTTCATAAAGTCTTTCTCTGTTTTTTTTTTATAAAAAATTATTTGTATTTTTGTTTTGGAAAATTTTTGATAAAAATACAATAAGAGTTCTGCGAGAAGAAATTTTCCAACCAAAAACGAAATATTGACCACTATTTTTTATCTTCTTTAATATATTTTTTTTTAAGTTTTGTTGTTTTATTTGCATTTTTTTTAGTTTTTATTTCATATATTTTTTTTATTCGAATTTTGTGGTAAATTTTTTAATACGTATTTTTTGAATTTAAATTCTTTTTTTATGACTACTTTTTAAAAAAAATTCTTTCTCTTTTATATAATTTTTTTTAATAGTGATCTTTTAATTTATTATGTTTTTTGTTTAAATTTTTGTTATTATAAGAATTTAATTTTTTTTTTATGTTTCTAAAAATTTGTGTATAAATTTTTTTTAATTTAATTAATATTAATTATATATTATTTTCCAATATTTTTCACAGTTTAAATTTTATGTTTATAGATTTTATGTTTTACTTTTCAATTTTTTTTTTTTATAAATAAAAATCCTTAAAATTTGCATTTAGAAATTGTATGACTAAATTATTTATTAGTTTCTGATGTTTTCAGTTGTATTATTTTGTTTTATTGCATTTTTATCATTGTTTATATACAATATGTAAAGTTTTTCTTTTGATATTTTTTTTACTTTATAAGATTTTTATTTATCTACAATATTTTTGTTTTAAGTATTTTATAGAAAAATGTTTTTCTTTTATTTATACTAAATATTATATTATTTGTATTCCTTTTATAGGTATTAATTAATAGATTTTTTGTTTTTTAGTAAGAAGCAGATGATTCATTTGGTAATTTGTGGTTCTAAAGTATTTTTAAATTTTATTGCTTAATTTAATTTTCAATTAATTTTTTTTTAATTTTTATACAAAATTCTACATCCCCACCAACAACAACCATAATTATTATTAGGTTTTAATTTGATTAAAAAAAATATTACAAACACCTTTTCACTCTATCAATCAGTTATAAAAAAATTTAATTTTATAACAATTTTACATATACATTTATGTATGTAGGTATGTATATAAAATCACTTTTTGAATTAAAAAATTTTAAATAATTAGTTTTATATTTTTTAAAAAGTTACATCCAATTAAATTTTCTTTTTTAAAAAGCGCAATTTTTTTTTTATAAATTTTATTATTCTGTATCTTTAATTTAGTTTTGGATTTGTGTTTTAAAATTTTTAACAAGCGTCGTTACATATTCTTCTTGACCGCCGAAGAAAGTTTAGCATACTGACAGTTGTTAAAAAAAAACACTTAAACAAAAGTTTCATTAATTTCTTTTGCATTTACGAAACGAAATGTTACCGTTAGAGTTTGTACAGAGTAAATGGAAAACGTTATGTTAGAGTAAGAGTTTTTATGTAAAATACATTAAACTTATTAAAATCAAATAAACGTTTCAACAGATACACAAACACCGGCACATGCACCGACACACACACGCACACACTCCAACACGTACAAGTTTACGAGCCAAAAATGCAAGAGTTACGAAAAACATTCAACAAAAACCTTTAAAGAAACAGCAAAAAATATTCTTGCTTTTTTTTTCTTGGTATGAAAAGTTTTCTATTTTTATTATTGAGTAAAGTTTATAATGGCTTTGTTGTTTCTGTTGGTGTAGAGTAAAAGTTAAGTAGAAAAGTTTAAACAAGCCGCGTTAAACGTGCGTTTAGGCGAACGGTTTAAAGTGAAATGAAAGGAGTCAACGAAAGAAAGCCACCAACAAGCGCCAAAAACTATTTTATTTGAAAATACAACAAAAAACAAATCTACATTAACAAAAAGCAGCAGCATTATGACACATACAAATACAGGCGCACTCAACACCAAAAACACAACACAACACAACACGACACGACACAACAACATCAGTAACAGCAACACACAATATTATTCAAAACGAAGCAAGAAGCAACCGAAATATAAACCTACATAAAAATTCAAAACTTTTTTTCTAACACAAAAATGGAAAAAACCAAATACATAACATAAAATAAAACTTTTTCTAATGCTTCTTTCAAAATACTAATAATGCTCATGTGCACATAATACATACATACATACATGCATACATATTTTTAAGAGCACAAGTAATTCCAAAAAGCTAAAACTCAAATAAAAGAGTTTCTTCGCCTACACTTTCATAACACATTAGAAGAACAACAAATCAACAAATATTCTCCCCTTGAATAACATAAACAAACATGTACGCGCGCACACACACACACACACGAACAGACGAACACACGCCTTTCAACACTCACTTTATTTGCTGTGACTTAATGGGAAACAAAACTTATGCCAAAATAGAGAGTGCAAAAGAAAGCTTTAACATGCAAGAAAAACTAACATTTTACAGTTAGTCAGTCATAAAGAAAATTCCTCACTTACACTTAAAAACTCTACACACGCGCGCACGTACACACACACATACACACACACAGTCACACACAAATTCAATACTCCCCTAAAAAGCTTTTTTAGTTCGTGCAACTCTTTGTTTTTCTTGTAAGCAAACTCTCTTTTCGCTCTCGCTTTCTCTCTCTCTCTCTTTCTCTTTCTGTAACAGATATAAACATAAAACTATGAAAAGCTTCAGAAAATGTTAAATCAAAAACAAACACAAAAAGAAGTTGCCGGCATGTAGAAGTAAAATTTTCCTACTCTTTTCAATTTAACAGTTCATTTAAAATCTCACTCTCAGCTGCCATGAATAACTAACAGTTGTTTACATGTTATCAACTAATTTTATGTTTACAGTTCGTTCACACAGATTGTGTGAGTGTGTGTGTGATTGAGTTTTGTATAAATACGTTTGTTCTTGATAATGTACAGCAGAAAACCCGGTGTTAGACCAGCTTTTTACTCTTTCAATTTAATCAAACGAAAGAGAAAGAGAATTTTCTTAAATTTAATGCCATAATGCATTGAAGCTTTTGGATACTCAAGTTATTTTTTTTACTTATATAAATTTTAACAAAAAAAAAAGGAATAATTTTCTTTTCCTGTTTCATTGAAGTTGCATAAAACAGCGCAAAAAAAAAAACATATATACATCCATACATATATATTTGTATGTATGTACATGTGTATGTACTTTATGTGTACCACATGTGTACATGGGTACATGTATGTATGTATGTACATAAATGCAGGCCTTTCAACGAGGGTAGGAGCAAAAATAGAATTATTGTTAACATTTTGTTTAAAGATATACGTTAAGCTTGTTAAATGTATAGACAACATAGCAGGACCCTGTCCCACACTAACGAACGTTCGCATTTACTTCATTGACTCAAACGGGGATGACACGATGACCATAAATGCATCTGTTTTTTATTGTGATAAATTGAAAAAAAAAATATATTCTTCTTTGTTAAGAAAGGAAGTATGTACATTTTTATAGCTTTATATTGTATTAAAAAAGAACTGGAACATATGTATGTATGTAGGTATGTATATACATATATTTATATGGAAAGGAGTTGAATTAGAGTGGTGATGAGTTTTTACAGAAACTCACCACATTTGAAAAATAGCTTGAATGAAAAAGAGAACGATCGAAAAAACATAAACTGATATGTGCCACAAAAGTAAATAAAATTTAATTTTCTCATTTTGTATATGTATGTATGTATGTATGGCTGTGTGTATATTATTTTTTTATACGTAGTCTTTAAAAACAACTATCACTTTGGAAATTACTTTAAACTAACAAATATGGAAATCTCCACCTACTTTTAGATTACAAATTAAAGATGCAGCTGTAGTACTTTTTTTTTTAGGAATGAAATTTAATTTCCTAAACCCAAAACTTCTGCGACAAAATAGCACCAGTAAATATGTATGTAGTATGTTCACTTAGAATGAATGCCTTCGTATGCGGTAAGGGAGCTTTTTCAGATCCTCTATTACCTCATGTGACTGTGGTTTTTCTTCATTGCATACTTAAATAATTAAACAAAAAAAAATAGTTGCATTGTCTGTCTTTTTCCACTAACCACAGCTAAAATAGTTTTTCATTGTCTTATTTTGTGCTTGTGCCCCAGTGTCGCTGCAAGTCATATGCAGAGGTACATACATACATACATACACACACGCATACACATGCAAGATTTAATTTTTTTCTAATATTGTTTTTCCTTTTCTTTCTTTCCTCTTATCTGGTCTTGTCATTTTCAATGCAGTTTTATATCTTGTTGTTGTTGTTGTTGTTGTAGTCGTTTTCTGTGGTATTAAATAACACAATTTGAAGTTGTTTTTCACTTCCTGATGTATGAGGTTTGCAATATTACATATGACGAGCATATTTTTGCTGCTGTTGTTGTTTTCTTCAACTTTCTTGCTCACTTAACAAATCACTTTTTGCTTTTGCTTTTATTAAGCAATAATCGAAGTTTTGAATTAATTGTGTTTATATGAAATAAAAGCAAATAAAAATGTATGCTTATTGTATTTCTGGTTTGTTGTTATTGGATGGATGTCTGTAATTATCTTGTTTTTAAAAATAATAAAAAAAAACTAATGTCTTCAAACGGGCGGTACTTTATTTGGGTTCCTAAAAATATTATTAAAAGAAGTTTTTTTTGAAAAAAAGAAGTTAAAAAATGGCATAAAAAGTGAAAGAAGTAATAATAATACGAAATTTCAACTTGAAGAAATAAATGTTAATCAAATTTGTTTGATTAATTGGTAAAATGTTAAAAATTTTTAACTTTTCTTTAATAAAATTAAAAAAATTAAATTCTGTCATAATTTTTATTAAGTGCAATAAGAAAATTCTAACGAAGCTAAAATCCAGGGTATGGTGAGTTTTCGATCAAATTCAGCACATTTAAATTTTAATGAAAATATAGTAAAAATTGTATATTAAAAGCAACATATATTTATATTTAATATCAATAACATTTCACAAACATGACAATAAATTGACATATTCTGTACATATGTACATACAGATACATACATTTGTATGTAGTATATGGCAAACAAATTATTAGAAATAATAGCTTAAAAGTTTTAAAATAATACAATAATAAATTCAAATTTGTAACAAAATGCTGCGTGCGTAATAAATGAAAAATTTTAACCTTTTAGTCATTTATTTTTATTTGTTATATGTATGTATGTGCGTATGTGTGTACATACATACATACATATATCGATTATAAATTATTATTATTTTTTATAAAATCATTTTGCTGGATATATGTATGTATGTATGTATTTTACGAAAGAAGGCAAATTATCAGGTTTTTTTGTGTGGTGAATTTCTTGGAAAGTTTTCACCTCATTTGAAAAACTTTTTGACTTTTCATAGCTTTAAACAAATTTACAGACAAAATTTAATAGAAATAAAATATAAATTTGATAGATTTTTGCTGGTTGGAAATGAGTGATTTGTATGGTTCAGAAAATAATTAAAAAATCTGCCCATGAATATTGGCATCATCGATTTCATTACAATGGGCTGCCCACCGCAGCCAACATATTGACAATAAAAACAATAATTATAACAGATCATGTATGTATGTATGTATGTAAGTATGTATGTGTGTATTCAGCTAAAAATTATTGTACAAACAAATAAACTTTTAAAATGCACAAACATTTGAATGAATATAGATAGATATGTATGTATGTATACAAGCAAAAACATACAATCATATGTGCTTGTATGTACATACATATGTATGTATGCATGTGTGTATGTACGCACACACGAGTACATATTAACATGGCAAGTGAAAGTTCTGCATGTTAATATAAAACCAAATAACATGAAAATAAAAAACCATTCAACTACATTTGTTATTACACATGTGTGCATAATCGCACATACAACTGTACATACCCACATTTTTTGTTGTTGTTGTTTTTTTTTTTTTTTTTGTAATTCACTTTGACTTACTCTCTGTGCATTGACGAAAATATAACAGCAATAGTAACAACGACAACAACAGCAACACTAACATAGAAAACAAAATGTGAATTGAAAACGAAAAAAAAAACAAAGAAAATTATAAACGAACGAACGTCCGTGACATCGATTACGTACATTGAACGTTGAAAATTTTGTGTCGTCGTTGTTGTCGTGTGTAATATCAAAAACAATAACAACAAAAACAACTAAGGTAAAGCAATAATAATAACAATAATACAACTAATACATTATTACACTTACACTTCTATTCATTCCCCAATATAAACGAATCAGCCAATATATCATACGAACATCTATCTACACACACTCGTTCTATGGCTCGTGTAATAAGACTCATTTTCAACGAAGCCTAGAGTATTGCAGCATTTAGCATTTCTATTAATTTGAGAGTGCTTGCAAAGCACACAAAATATGTGCATATGTATGTATGTTGGTATGTGTGTACATGTATGGCAGTATTTTTATGTTACCAATATTAAATTAATAATAATAATCCTAATAGTAATAATAATGGCCAGGTGTGGGAATGTTTTAGAATTCCAGTGATTTTTTTTATTTTATAATTTAACTATAGAAATGATTAAAATGTAATATTTTTTACATATGTATATAAGTGTTGGGTTTTATTTTTTAGCAGAAATTTATTAAAATTAAAGCAAATAGTTACATACATTTTGCAAATATTTAGTGTGTGATGAGTATAAACCTAAATTCACCACAGGCCTAAAAACTAAACAAAATCATTCGAAATAGCATTTAAAACACTTTGAATTAGACATTTTCTAACATCTTCTTGATAATCCAAAACTTACTGTCAACCAATAAATTTACCTACTGATTAATAATCCACAATATAATAAACAATTACAATAAATTTTTGCTTTCAAACCGGAAAATTCTTCTAACTTAGAAGCGAAGCATATTTCGTCATAAATAATTTTGCTTAATTTTTTTTATGCCATTTTAAAACATCAAGAAACAAAAAACAGAGCCTATATTAATAATAATAATAATAATAATTCTTTTCTGTGTATTTTTATATACATATTTACTGCATTTTATTTAATCTTTTCCTGGTCTGTCCACTTTTGGAGCTCCCCTGAATACCTTCAAATATAGGCTGTGTTTTCAAGCCATATACTCCCAAGCCTGACTGAAACAATTTTTGTTAAATGTTGGTGACAAACACAAATGTTTATTTCTTCAAATTTATTTTACTTAAATGTGTTGGTGTTACTAGACGTGTTGTGCATTTGCAAGTTTATACAAATAACAATAAAGAATATATGTATGTGCATATGTAAGTACGTTTGCTTTTCATTATCACTGATCAGGCTTCAAAAAGTACATTTCTAGAAAAGCTAAACAATCATAAGGAATTCATTTGCACGTTCTTTTTTTAATAAATAAATAAAATTCATGATTACCTTATTTAAAATCCTTAAAAACAAGAAATGCCAATATTATTATTATTATTTGCGCACAAAACTGATACAGTAATTTCAGTTTTTTTTTGAAATATATTCACCACACCCTTGTTATCGCTTTTTTGGCCACATTTACTGTTTAGAAAACGAAAACTTCAGTTAAACTGGCTACCAAAATAAAAATGTCGGTTTTTTAGGCCGTGGTGAATTTCTTGTAAATTCCCCACACTCTTAATATCAAAGTTTGTAACGTTTTTTTGATGCGGTATGCAATTTTATGCACTAAAAGCAGAAGATATTTTCATTGCACAACCCACTCCAGTTTCAATGTACTAAAATCAATATTTCTTTATAGTTCTGATAACTTTTTACTACAAATAGAAATTTTTTTCGCCATTTTAATACTAAAAAAATTTAAGAAAATTCCTAACTTTTGTTTATTGAAAGTTAGCGGTAACCGTTTTTACTTTACGTGTAAACTTTCTTAAAGTGATAAATATCATTCTTGACTTTGCAAAATGTCTATATGAAAACTGGTTACTTTTTCATCATTTTGTTAAAATGTGTAGAAACAATCCTGTTTTTTATACAAAAACTTTATTTGCTCGTTTTAAATATTTTTAGTTATCAGTTAATTGAGCTTGAAAAAGTTTTAAAGGATTTTGAGACGGTTGCTTAGTATTAGCCCAAAAATTATTTATTTTTTTAAATTGCTTAAGAAGATTTTTATATACGTATAATACAACTTTTAAGATGTTTTTTTTTCGAAAACTAGCCGGTACTGGTATTGAATAAAATGTTAACTTTTCTTATTTTACATACTCATAATTATACATTAGAAATCTCCTTTCAAAACACAAATTTATTAACTCTTTATTAGAGAATCAGCAGATTTTTTTTTTTGAGTTTCCTGCTTAATTAGACTTTTTCTTGAAAGTAACCGATACTCGCTTAGAGAATGTTATTCGAAAAATAACGCAAATTAATTGCTTTTAAATGATTTATGTATGTTTTCTATGCAATTGTAAAACTTACCCGACCACACAGCTGAGCCAGGCATGGTTTGTGTTCCTTGTGTTACTTTATTGGACGTAATTTTTGCAATTATTTTATGTTTTATTACAATTAATAAACTTTTGGTTGAAGAAAATTTTATGCTCAAAAAACTTCTTTTTTTCCGTCAAGTTTCAGATAAACAATTTTTCACTTTCCTTTTCAAATTCTTTTTGTTTAGCAGAGTTCGATTTCAAGAAAACTCACTTAACAGGCTGTTCGTGATTTTATTTGAGCCATTTTTATGCGAGGGATCTTTTCTATTGGAAATAATTTTTGGAATATTACAAATTTTTGGTTTGTTTCTTTTTTGCTATTTTATATACATACATATATAATTTGTTTTATTTGATTTACTACTAATATGGCAGATAAATATTTTTGTGTGATTTGCTTTGAAAAAGAAAACAGTGTAATGAAAGTGTATCTTTCTTTTTCTTTTCTTAACACAACACTCACTGTCTTAGAGATCACTTTCAAATGCTCTTCTTAAACTTTTACTCTTTTTTCCCAAGCTCTCTTTTTTCGATTATTTTCTTATAACGTTTTCTTTCTTAAGGAAAACCCAATTTTTCTTTTAAGGGGAAAAACATTTTAACTTTTTTAATTTTCGTCTTATTTTATTTTCTACGCCGGATATTTTTTTTTATTAGATATATTCTAAAGAATTTGTTTAATTTAAGTTTTTTTATTCAAATTTTTTCTTAATTTTTTTAAATTTTACTATACGAATTTGAAATTTTTCTGAATATTTCTGTTTTAGACGCCACAGCAGCAACCGCTGCAGTTAAACACTGAGCGAGCTTGCGAGCATTACTACTACAGCAAGTTGTTATTATTTGTTGTTATTTTCTGCTGCTCGCATTTTGTCTAAATTGTAAAAAAAAAAATCTCAAAAAGTTATAAAAAAAAAACAAACAAAAATTCAACCAACTTTTAGTTTCATTACGATTTCAGTTTCTTGTGAATTTCTTACAGACAAAACAGCCACTACTCTCACACACACACACACAGACACACACACACGCACGAACAAACACGCACACCTCCTCACTCAATATGTTGACGTTAAAAGAAACCGTTTATAACCAAATCCCCAAACAAATTGCCGCATTTTGCTCAAGTATGTGTATAAACATGTTTACAGACATTTCTGCTGCACTTTTATAATGCAGTTCTGTGCTCTTTCTTTGCCCATCTCTCTCCCTCTCTCATGCTCACTGTATGCGTGTGTGCTGTGGAGCTCCGTACATAAGAAAAAGGTTGTTTTACCACTTTTTCTGTTGTGTTGTTGTTGGTGCTGCTGCTATTGCAGCCGAGCCGAGCCGAGCCGAGCCGAGCCGAGTGTTGGCAGGTTTCTCAATAAACAGATTTGACACCCTTTTTTTTTACTTTTTTGCGAAATGAATTATATGACAAATATGGGTTAAATTTTTATTGGCATATTGTTGCAATGAGAGAGTGTTTAATTTATGTTTTTGTGACAGATTTGTTGTAGGCCTAACACAACAACAATATTCTTTGGAAACCAACTGCCCAAAAGAATTTGTCGAAAAGAAACAACAAGGTGGCACAGCAATAGCAGACAATCAGACAAATAAATAAGCATGAAATGTGAATAAATCATCGGCCTGCAAATGAAAGGAAGACAAAAAAATTGTGTTTGCAACAAACACATGTTTGCGGCTGCGTCCGACATTCAGACAAACATTTCCAATGCGTCTTGACTGTTTTCCTAAATTACAAAACAAGAATTAATAATAATTTTCTTTATTGTTTGGGCATTTTTTGTTGTCGCTTGAAACACAGGTGCCGCCAAATTATTGCTACAAATTTGTCGGTTTGCCGGCTTAAGTTGTATGACTAAAAACTGTCGCCATTTTGATTGAAGGCATTCTTGTTTCCCTTTAAATAAATTTCTATTTGAAGAATTCCGTGATATCTAAGCCACGTTTTCCGCAGTGACAGACTTTTGTCGCTTGGTCTATTGAAATCGTACGATTATGTATTTATATATAGTCTGCAGAATATTAAAACTAAGAAATTCATATATTACATTAAACTAAAACTTTAAATCGGAATATATTAAAACACTTTTAATTCTATTGTTGCAAGTTTTTATCGCTTTAATTTTTAACATAATTTTTTTTTATTTTTGTCGTTTGAAAACATAATGTTGAAACTTAACAGCAATTTAAATTAATTAAATAATTTTGCCGGTTTGTCTGATGAAACTTTTGAAAAACATGGTTGCATTCAACTGGTATGAAAATCACAAAAAAAAAACATGCTGATATATCATTAAATTACTATTTTCATACAACATCATCATCAGAAGCCAAACAGTTTTAATTCATGAGCTGATTTCACTCCTGATAAGAAGTCAAAACATTTTTTCAGTATAATTATTAAATATTTGTCCTCCAATAAACTATTCAGGCTTTTTTTTTTAAATATATGTTACAATATATTAATTAAAGGACTTTTACAAAATTATCTAAGCAAGTAAAATAAAACGGACGTCTGTACGACGACAAAAATTACTCTATCGTATTCTCAAAAACCTATTTTCTAAGGTAATATAACAAAACTTGTCCCGCAAACAGACAGAATTATTATTTAAAATTACAAAACTCGGGCAGAAATGGATTGTATGTGATTTTATTGCCACAAGTGAAAATAATCAAAACTTGTCCGACAAACTGACAAATTTATTGTACTCATATTTTGTGTATTCAAATATAAAACTATTATTAGTATTTCTTCATATCTTCAACTTCATTGTTATTTTATTCCCCAAAAACATATTGTTATCAAAAATTTTTAACTGCATAAAAAACTTGTCCGACAAACCGAAAAATTTGTGATTCCGCCTTCAGGCATAAAATTAATTAATAATGTATTGTAATTTTATTTCGCTTTTTAAAAAAACTTGTTTAAAATTGAACAAAAAATTGTCAGACAAACCGACAAATTGGGGCTTCGCACCATCTGAAGTGAAGAATTTAAAATAAATTGTATATTAATTTACTAATTAATTTAACTAATAATTAAAAATTTCTTATAGTTTTGATAAAAATGGTATAAAAAAAAAGTTCACCCGGCAAACCGACAAAATTTTTTGGCTGTCTTCAAAAATAGATATAACAATTTTTATATGAGAAAATATGTACAAAATTTACGCCAGACAAAAGGACAAAATTTATAAAAAATATTTATGAAGTTTGTCAGATAAACCGACAAAAATTAAATTAGTCTAATTTTTAACTTTATTTTTACACAACAACTTTAATCAGACCTGCACGAATGCTAAAATTCATTATTTAGTTCATCTTTTAGGCCACAAATTGTGGAACAGATATTCCAAATTCAATAAAACCAACTACATCTTTTATCCGACATTTTTTGCTTTAGTTTCCTACTTTGAAGGAGAACTTTTCAAATTATAAACCTACATAAATTTTCACATAAACAATTTGTCTGCTGGTATTTGGACTATATTAAACTGTTTTTTTGTTTCTTTGAAGTTTTGTTTATTTTCTCTTCAACAATTTTCCATTAAGGTTTTTTTTTTTTTTTAATAATTTCTTGTTCTATACAAAATATTTGCACATACAGATTTAATTAATTATTAAAAACATTAAATTCACCTTTTCTTAAATACATCAATTCGTTTTAATTTTAAACTTTTTTGTTTAACGTTTTTCTTTTTTAATAAAATAATTATTGTTGTGTTGTTTAATGTTTTACCGCACGCACGTATGTATGTACATAAACCAAATTTTACACTCAACTATGTTGCATGCACTCGTATGTGTAAAAATACAAACGGAAATTGCAACTGACGACAGTCATCGGCCAACATGTATGAACGAAAATCCGTAAACTTCTATTCGAAATCTACAAAACCAACATTAAACTGACACACACACACTCACACTCACACTAACAAACACCCGAATAGTGCACTAAAACCTGAGAGCTGCACACAAACATTCACACACACAAACACAAACACTCCGAAGCTGTTCTGTAGAATAAACAAACAATTATCTGCCATCTAATAGTTTGCAAGCATTTTGCAAAGAACAGTATTTCTATGGGAGAGTAAAATAAGAGCAGAACAAGTGAGAGATAGAGAGAGTGAGTCTTTCAAAACAGTTATTTCGTTGAAAGGATTCCACTTTCAAATAAGAAATTAGCAATTAAGAAAAGCAATAATTTAATATAAATTTTTCCAAAAAACTAAATTGAAAACAAAAAAAAAACAAACATCCTGGTGAGAGCATCCCGCCTTCGTTATGCTGTTTCTGTTTGTGCTAGGGTTGCCGTTGCCTAATTTTGTGCTGAGTAAATTTCTGAAACCACCATCTTTCTAAAGGGCCAGCAGCCACGGCAGCGGTGCATCTGTTGTAGTTGAAAAAAAGAGTGGTGCGAGTGGGGGGGGGGGGGGGGGGGTTAGTGCAAGAATGTCACAGTGAAAGAGTCAATCACCGTTCGAAGGTCAGTAGTTTATACAGCACCAGAGTCCTTGGTTTGGCTAGAAAAAAAAAACAATAATAATAATAATACACAATAACTGGAACAAACACTAGATTCTACACACACACACACACACATACTTACACAACCCTACAAACAAATGCTTTAAGGATATTTTAGGCATTAACTGTACACAAACTGTACAGTGTAAGTCATAAACAACATGACCTTACTCAATATGAAAAACAGTGATACAGACCCAAGAGCTGACGTGGCGGGTTAACAAAACATATAGCGCAATACGACGATAGACAACAATACATCGCTAAATCTCTAACGAACAAACGAACTGGAATGAAATTTTTAATGAAAAAAAAATGCTAGTTTACGTAAAAGTAACCGGCAACTATTCGAATTTTAACAGCTGTTAAAAGGTATCTGCTTAAAATCTTATACATAAATAAATTATTGTAGTCTTAAATTGATAAATATGAAAGTACAAATCTTCCATATGAGCAATGAGTAATCGGTACTCGCAACAATTTTGAAAGCATTTTCCATCATTTGCTGCAAAAGTACAGAAAATCTGAAGCAAAAATTATTATATTAAAAAATTAAGGCGGAAAGAAACAAAATTTTGCCTAAAAGTAACCGGTAACCGTTCAAATTTTATATGCTTGAAATCGTAAACACAAATAAATAAGTTTTCAGCTTAAAAATATTACAGTGAAAATCATTTACATGAGTAACGAGTAACCGGTAACCACAACAAGTTCAAAAACAGTCTGCATTATTTAATGAGAAAGTTAACAAAATTTGAGCTTAAAAGCCTTAATTGAAAAATTTAAGTCAAAAAACAATATTTTATCTAAAAGTAACCGGTAACCATTCTAATTTTAATATAATTTTAAAAATTATATACATATATATATGATTGTTGTCGTAAACACAAAAAGTATGTAAATTGATAAATATAGAAGTAAAAACCATCCATGTTAGCAACGAGTAACCGGTAACCATAACATTTCTACTATTTAATGTGAAAGTTAAAAAATCAATTAACTCAAAGGGAGAAAGTTTAGAACAAAAATATATCTGTTATTTAATGCCTTCCACCAAAGTAACCGGTACCCATAGCATTTTCATTCCTTTGGCGAATTTGTCAATTACAATTCATAAAAGTGTCAATTTAAATATTAAGTTTTTTTTGTTTTTTGCCTATAAATATTTAATACAAATAATGAGTATTCCTCACGATGGTTACCAACTAGTTCGTTTATAAAAGTTTTACCAATATGTATTTTTAGTTTAACGTAACCGATTTTCGTCTGTGGTAACCACTAATTCCTAAAAATCACCCAATTCCAGCAAAAGTAACCGATACTCATCTATAAAGCCTTCAGTTGCTCAAATGTTTTTCTAATTATTATACCCGGTTCCGACCTGCCTACTAACTGTGGCAATATCATTTTAAATTGACTTGATTCGGAAGGGGGAAATTCACACATAAAAACTTGTTCAAGTATAATTTTATAATCTAAAATCATAAAATAATTTGTATGCAACAATAAAACAATAAAACATTTCTACTGTCTTTAAAAGCGATTCTATTCGATTTGCTAAAAGCTTGACTTTGAAATAATTTTATCTCAAAATTAAAATCACGTGTAATTTCGCAGACTTTAAGCTTTTCTTTAGACGGAGTCTTCGTGCTCAATTTTGCAGTTTTCATGTTTTAGTGTTCACAGTTTTCGTCACTGCAAACGTCATTGTAGTGTCGCCATTAATTTTTCATCGAAAAATCCAAATAAATCTTTGCTATTTTTTGTCTACGACCCCTTAAAACACCTTCTTTCCCGCTGCTCCCACCTACGACAGCATAAGCTAACTTTTAACCCCCTCTTCAGAAACTTATGAAATTAATGTTGTTGATAGCTGCGACAGCCAACCATGCACTTTACATAATAATGTTTTTATATTTTGCTTGACACACACACACACACACACACACACACACACACACACACACACACACACACGCTTTATTCGATACTGCAACATGCCTGCATGCAGTTAAACAAATACACTAATAAAATTATACTCTGTACAAAACTCAATAGCATCTCGTATATAAAATGAAAAACAAAAAATGAAACGTCAGTGCAATAACAACAACAATAACAGCAGCAACAGTGCAATACAGACAGCACAACCACCAGCACCACTATCACTATTCTAATGCAACAAAGTCAATACAGTATAAGTTCAACAACATTTTCATACAAAATCCTTGAGAGTCATTGAAAAAAATGTACGAACAGAAAAAAAAAAGAATAGAAAAAAAACTGAAAATAAAATAAATAGAAAAATATAGATTGTAGATAGAAAATAGAACGAACAAAACTAAGTGTAACTGAGTGTGTGTGTGTGTGTGTGTGTGTGTGTGTGTGTGTGTGTGTGAGCGAGTGTGGCTGTCAATATGTCCGTTCGAGTGCTCGAAAAAAAGTGCAATAAATACAATTTTTATTTGAGACAGATATTTGAAATATTTACCGAAAAAATATAGACGCGATATTGGGAATAGTTTTCAAAAATTTTAATTGTTTTGTAAAACTGGGAACAGTTTTTACTGGGCTGGAAACAGTTTAATAAAGTTTTGAGGGTGTTTAATAGAAAAATAAATACAAAGTAACAATTTTTTTTCCTGATTGGGAACAGTTTAAAAATTCCAGCTCACTTTTCTCAGCAACAAAAATTTAAATATGTATAAATAAATGAAGAAATAAAAGTATCTATCTAACGTGAGCAGTTTTTAAAGTGGGAACAGTTTTTCTTTAGGAAAAATATATTTATCAATCCACTTGACAATAGGTTTCTCAATGAAAGCTGATAATTCAGTTGTAGGCACTAAAAACTAATGGGCGGCATATGTATTTAAGTGGGAACAGTTACGAATTGAAAAGAAATTAAGGTGGCTCAAAAAAAATTATACATATATGGAAAAATTTCGACTGATAAAAAAATAACCTTCTGTATAATTTTCAAGCGGAAACATGTGTTTGAGGAAGCAAAATTTTTGTTTGTTTTTTATTTTCTTTATTTTTTGGGGGGTAGAGATTTCTTTTGGTAAAAATTACGCTGTAACAATTTGAACTATTAATTAAATTAGAAAGAAAATAATTCTTAATAGAAAAATCGTAAAGACGGCTTAACCAAAAAAAAAAAAAAAGGTTTATGAGAAAAGTTCTTAAAATAAATGGTGTGAATTTAAATTCCTTATTAACAAATTTATTTTTTAAACAATTTTGTATATTTATTGTTGCTTGAGACTGAAAAGTGGTAACAGTTTTGTTTTAAGGTTTAAATAGTTGCTTGTAATACTTTTTGGAGAGTATTTAGACTTAGAGAATAATTTAACTGGGTCACTTACTGTCATTTGACTTAGTTTTAATTGCGTTGGATCTAAGTTAAGAACGGAAATTAAAAGTGGCAAAAGTTTTTGACAAAACTCTATGAATAATAATTTGATTTGCAGAACAATTTAACTGGGACAGTAAATAATATTTGACTTAGTTTTACGTACATTGGATCTGTCTACCGCAAACTAAAAGTGGGAACAGTTTTTTACAAAACGTTTTCAGTAATAGAATATATTTTAACTGGGATAGTAAATGTTATTCAAAACTTTGGATGTAATCAACACATAAATTAAAAGTGGGAACAGTTTTTTTTACAATACTTTTGGAAGACCAGCTTGACTTAGAAAATAGTTCAAGTAGGCCACTAATGTCAATTGCCCAAATTCTAGTCGCCTTTAATCCAACTAGCACAAATTTAAAGTGAGATCGGTTTTTGAAAATTAAGTTTTTTTTAGCAAAAGAAATCAAGTTGGCTTATTTCGCAAATTTGAACTTTTATCAATTGTTATTTTCTGTAAACTTTAACCTTAAAATTTATGCACAAATATGAGTACATCGTCCACTGCACATTTGCTAGATATTTTGAGCGTGAGAACAAAAGCAAGCCATGAAATGCAGCGACACAAGAAAAGAGCGCGCCTGCACATACCAAGAGTTACCATAGTAGCACATGTTTTCTTTCTGCTGTCTTTTATGGTGGTGGGGCATACTTTTCCAGACGTAAGGGGGAACTGGCGAGTGAAAGAGTCAATCACCGTTCGAAGGTCAGAGGTTTGAAGTCCTTGAGTGTATAAAATAACTGGAACAAATTTTATATTTGTATGTATTTTGTGTATGTGTGTTCTCAGATATAAGAGAACACACAGCTAAAAAAAAAACAACACTACACCATTTATATGTGTTTCAGAAACAGCAGCAACAACAAGGTAACTTGGCTGCATGGAAGAGATTTGACGTACTTCTTCCATTATGTTGGAAGGGGGGGGGCTGGGTGTTTGGGCACCGGTGGCAGCCAGTTTTCTGTAGATACTGTTTTAACAATTTACGTGTGTCTGTCTGTGCATGTGGTTCTTAAAACAATTGCAACAGACCTGAATACACCGGGGAGGGGTGGTGAAATTCTAAAGTTCTAACAGTTCAATATCCTGCTGCATCAAGGAATTTCACATCAAGGCAAAACCAAAAGGCGAAATTTACACACACGAGCCACAGAATAGTTCAAAGTTGAACACCTGTAGTGCTCAAGAAACTTTAGCAAATGCAAATTAAAACCATTATTTTTAATTTTATTTTAATTATAATTTAATTGTTAAGAAAATTGTAATAAATCATATTCCAATTCAAACCTACTCAAATTGTATTTTAGTTGCTAACAACCGAACAGCCCCCTCATTTTTAAAAACATTTGATATAAAATTTAAATTATTTTTAACAAACTGCACCGACGAGTATTTGTGTTTTGTGTTTTGTTTTTGGTTTTTTTTTTCATAAAATAAAATAATATTCTTTTATAAAAAATGTACGTACATAGAATGACTACCTCAACAAAAGCAACAACAACGGCATCAACAAAACAAACCAAACAAACAAAAAATATGAAATCATGACCTACGAAAATACTAAACAATACAGGCACAACAACAACAACAGCAACAGTGTTGCTGTGCAATTGCAATGAACATTTTGCAAGAAAAACATTAAATAAATAAATAAATTTTAATGAAAAAAAGTAAATAATAAAATATTTTATACAAAAAAAAAAAAAAAAAAAAATTAAGCACCCAGTAAACAAAAACAATAGAAACTACAATATAAATCAAATATTTTAACAGTCAATAAATCGTAATCCGAAATTTCGAACATCTAATATACAATATAGAGTATTAAAAACTTTAACATGAAACTTTTGTTTAAAAAAAACCCATTTAAATCATTTTTAACTATTCAACAATTTTACAAAATTTCTCTAAATTTTAGTTTTTTAAAGTACTTTCGAATCGAAGCGCAAAGTCAAAGCCAAAAAAATTTAAATATTTTAGAAATTCGCTCACAACATGATGGCAAAATGTATTTCAAGTTTTCACAAAAGTGTTAAAGAAAGTTGGTTTATAGGCAAAAAACTAAACGCTCTTGCGTTGCCACTTCATTCTAAATTTCGAACTTTAAAAAGAAATTTGTAGCACAGACAATTTCCGCTACGTTTGTATTACAGTTTTCGCAACTCAAAACTTTCATATCGTAAAAAAAATGGAATAACAAACCAAAAAATAATTTCTTAGTCGAACACAATTTCCAGCACATATTTTGTTTTTTACTAAATGGATAAATTTTTATCTCTGAACTTCTTAGTATAAAATTTTCACCTAAAAACCAAGCCAAACACTTTCGAAATTTCGAACATGTGTTCAATTTTTTTTTTTTTTTTACTAAATTGACAGGTTCAAAGAAGCCAACATGCTTTTGTTTGCTGGGTAATTTTATATATTGCACATCTTCTTTTTCAATTATCTGTTATTATTTGTGTAAAATTCTACAACGAGTGATACGAAACATGCTACCAAATTGCAACAAATCCCAACACAATATTGGAATAATAAAAATACTAAAAAAATCTTTCAGCTCCTAAGATTTGTTTTCACGAGAAGATCGAATTTTACAATTAATAATTTGTTAAAAAATTAAATGAAAAAACTGTATAATAATGTTAGAACTTTTTGGAGAAAAACGCAAGAAATCGATTAAGACGCAGGCACACACACACCAACTCATTTGCTGCTCTCGAAAAATGTCTCCTTGTTTGGTCGCAGATGGATATTTCTTCCTACTCGACTGTTAAGAAATAAAAAAATCAAGCGAAAATAGAAAAATTTAATACACATGTATGTCTGTATGTCTGTATGTTTCGAAATTTCGAAATTCGAAATTGATTGATGAGTTGGAAAACATCTGTTTTGTAGTTAAAACCTAATAATGAATTTTTATTTCGATGTTCGAAAACTCGAAATTAGCTAAATGTATTATGAAAATAATCTGAAAACTTAATGGTTGTAAATATGGACATAAAGGAAAACAGTTTTTGAGCATAAAATCTATATGTTCGAAAATTCGAACTTAACTTTGAAAAAGCAATGCATGTGTTTTTTGATAGCAGATGGCACGTGTTAACCTTTTTTAAACTGGGCAAAGTTTTAACTGAAAGAATTTTATATTGTATGTTCGAAAAATGTAAACTTCGAAATTTGGAAAATGTATCCCCCGAATGGCCAATTTAATATAATATAAAATTTAATATAGTTTAAAATTAAATAAAATATTTGATGGCCGTTAAGGGTTTGGGCAAAAATGCTTATTTGAAACAAATTTCTTGTACGAAAATTCGAATATAATTTAATTTTTTTTTGCAAATTTTTACTGCAACAATTTAAATATTTTAAACTGAAAATTTGCTTTCAAATTAAATTGAATGCTTGGAAAAGGGCAAAGTAATAACAAATCAAAATTCGGTTTCTTAATCCAAAACATAAAAATATTATATATATATTTTTTAAAAAAGGGCCCAAGCAAAATTGTTTATATTTCATAACCATTAAAACAATGGTAATTTTTAAGTTATTAATGTTGTAAAGATTTTTAAAAAAGCATTGCAAATAAATAAATGAAGTAAACCCATAACCATTAATAAACGTTGCAGCTTTCCAGCCCTGGATCTTATGCCACCAATTTTGTTATTGTTTTCGTTGCACTTTTTTTTGTATTATTATTTGGAAATGCCTGTTTATTTGTCGTTTGAAGTACGTTTTTCAGCATTAACACTGCTGCTGCTGTTGCTGTTGTTGTTGCTGCTGCTGCAGCTGCAGCTATTGTTGCCTCGGCAACATTTTGCAGTTTGCTGCACCAGCAGCATTGCTCGAGTACAATGACCACAAATTGTTTATATTGTTTGAGTTGTGTATTTTGTCGTTGTTTTTTTAATATTAAAAAAAAAAAAAAAATTTGACCCAGAAAAATTGACTAAAGTGCAAAATATGAACGAATCGACCGACCGACTCATGCACACACACACACACACACACGCACGCGTACACACAACTACACGCTGCTACACTTGTGGTGCCAAAGAAAACTAATACAAATTTCATATGTAAAATAAAACAGATGGAAGTTGAAAGGAGAATAAAACAAACAAATATGTATAAATTATTTAAAACGAAATTAACCCATTAAAAGGTTAGCAGGAAGAAATTTCGCCAGCAGGACTGAGAACAGGTCGAGGTGCATCGCAAATTATTTGAAATCCGAACCTGTTTTTTGAAACAATTATTTTGTGAAACGATATAAAATCCAGAGCCATTTGTCGTTTTTTACTCTTAACGGTTTAATCGAAAAGGAATCAGCAAAGAAAACCAATTACGCACTCTAGTTTACATTCACAGACACGCAGGCCTGCACAGGCTTATCTCAGTGAGTGTATGTGAGAGTGTGTGTGGCTGAGAGTGTGTGACTGTGTGTGCTTGTGTGCATAATTGCATTCGTACGCAATGCGTTTATCAACACTCTACAGCCGGCAGAGTCCAACTTATCGTTATGAAAACCAGAATCTTCAAATCTTTTCACCCAACGAAAAGGCACAGATTTAAAACTGTTCTGATGACTGGTTTTTTTTTTTTTTTTTTTGGTGGCCGGTTCATCAGGCTTGAATTGCCAAATAATGCACTAAACCAGTGCAGTTTCTCTTAATACATAACAAAAATGTTTAATATAACAACTAAAGCCTATCGAACATTTTCTAACCTGTCACCGATCCAGTGCAAAAATTCCAATTGGCAGAAAGAAAATTTTCAAGTTTAAGCTGACGAAAGATACAATAATTAGCAACTTGGCAAATTGAAATAAATTAATATTTTCGGCAATTGAAAAGTTTTTGCTAAACGGAGTTTATAAAAATTCTGAATTTTTTCAACAAAGAGTATTTATTAATAAAAAATTTTGAAAAGGTACTTTTTTAGACGGGCCCTTTTTACAAAAAAAAAATCCTTCTTATTCTGAAACCGATTTTTTTTTATATTTGTTTTTTGCGTTCCTTTAAAAGGGTGTTCAGCTGATTTTAAGTTTGTTTTAATTATTAAATAGAAAAAGTTTTTGAAAAAGTCCCTTTTTTAGGCGGGTCCTTTTTACAAAAAAAAAAATCTTTTTAAAAATTTATTATTTTAAAATTGATCTTTTAATTTTTATTAGTTGTCTGATTTTAGCTGATTTTAAGTTCGTTTTGACCTGCCAAAAGTTGCGTGAACTTAATGTATCGCCTGCATACATATATTTTTTATTGGTTTGCTGTTGCAGTTAAAGGTGTTCTTAAGACAGAAAACATTTATTTTTTTTTTTGGCATAAAACGTTTAAGGTTTCATTTAAAAAACAACTAACGGTATTTTTTGTTCCTTCTTTCTTTTTTGGGGCACTTTTAAATTGTTTTTGTTTTGTTTTCTAAGAAACAGCAGGCAAAGAACAGCAATAAAGGGCCAAAGAAAACTTATTTAAAATTAGTGAAGTTGAAGTTAAACCTGTTTTAGGGTTAAAACTGAATTTTGCCCTTGTTGGTGTTTTTTTTTTAATAGTGAGAGGTTTTTTATGAAATTCTTAATTAGAACGGATGATGATGGCAGAAAGAGTGTATAACCGTGTGAAATTATCAGCTACATTGAAATATTCAGCAAACTCGCTGTTACAAGTTCCTATTTTCAATAACATTTTGTTACAAATTTTTTTTGCAAACTAAAATAAATTTAATTGTATAAATTTTTTATATATGTACGTATGTTTGTAGTTATAAAAAAATTACCTTATAAAAATAAAGTCCAACGCTGCAAAAGGAATGCTCGCGTCATAACCCAGATGGTCTGAAATAGAAAGAAAATATATTTTAGGAAAAACAAAAACACAGAAAATACTTGGTATTAATTAAAGCGCGGGGGAGATTTCTTCCCCTTTAAATGGCATTAGCAATAAAATTGGAAATTGTTGCTGGTTAAATTAAGGTTTTTAATACCCAAAACAAAAAGCAAAATGATTAAAATTAATTGTCATTAAATGGTTGTAGTTCCCGAGCTTTAATCTACCTGCGTAGGAGCTGTCCCCTCATGTCGAATGTTAACGTTGGCCAACATTTTGATCACCCAGAAAACTGCCGAAAAGCACTTTCAGAAATCTATTCGTTTTTGACAACGAATACAATTTGCGAATATTTTGGTTTGTTTGTCTACAGACACACCCAGAGTTTTTGATAGGAATCGAACCTACGACCTCCGAACTATTGGTCGAACAATCTACCAACTCCTCCATCAAGGCACTCAAAATACAATAAATGAACTGAATTAAAATGAACCTCATAAAAAGCCTCCAAATTCGTTGCTTGCCTGCTCCAAATACTGATGTATGAAAAAATATCATGCACTCAATTTTTGATATAAAATGTTGTAATTTTAATAAGAACTTTTGCTTTTCTTCCTTTTATCTTATTTTTAAAACTTTATATTCGGTTTTTTCTTATTTTATTACTCGTATTTCAATGACACTTCACCGTTGAACAGGATAACTTTTTGTGTGGAAGGGAAAGAACGTTTTTAAAAACACGACTAAATTCTAGAAAAATAACAAACGCATTTTTCAGGTTCGTAAAATTCAAAGTCAAGTCGGTGGCCAGCCGCAGGCCAAACAACTGTTTGTTCACACTAGAACTAACAGTTAGACTATTTTTTTTCCAAAGTCCATTATTTGTGGATTTTATTAAACTATTTTTCAGTCAATAACTGGTGTAAAAAAAGGTGCGCGCGCTTGCGCAACAGCCCCCACCCCCCTCGTTTTCATATTTAAACTTTTTTTACAGTTTCGCTTTCGTGTTTGCAAATTCTAATTTTTGCCCCATTAACAGAAAAAGGAATTTACCAGTTTATTACATGAGCTTTTTGTAATTTCTTGCCACTCTAGTTGAGAATGACCGGCCATAAAAAACAACTAGACACAACAAAAAAAACTTCTGTTAAAATTAAAGACCGCTACTCGCACACCAACAACAATTTGAGAGAATTCTGTGGCATTTTGAAGGTTAATATAAAAGAAAAGTTTATTTGAAAAAAGTGGCGTTTTTTTCGCTCTTTTCTATCACGGCAGCTTAAGGCGTTCGTTTGGCCAGAAAATATCTTCAATAACGCAGCAAAAAGCGCCTAGAACCGACAGTTGGAATGATTAAAGTTGAAAGCGAAAATCCAGTAGACGCACAAAATGATCATAAAATTTTTGTGAAGTAGATTCAGAAAATAATGTGGTTTGAAACCGCCAAATTTCTGAACTGAAAACAACATAAAATTATAAAACAATATTTTATAAAAATTAGATTTAAACAATATTTTAGTTGCCTTAATTTCAGAAACTTGGCAAAAGATCCGTTTAAAATCAACTTTTAGGGGCTATTTGTTGTTTAGAAATCACATGATTTCAGATTTAACGTTTTATGTAGAATTTCAATTTAAACAGGCGCTTAAAAAGCGCTACATTTTCTGTTCTTTTTTTGCGATTGGTTATTCCCTCATCTGGTTTTACTTTTAACTTTCAAACACTCTTGGAATTTCAAAAAAATAATTATTGTTGCAATTCTGCTTGTTTTTTTTTCTCCATCTAAACAATTGCTGTAATTGATTGCCATAACGGTAAACTAATATTAAATGACCATAAATTAACAAGATTGTAGTTTAATGTTTTTATAAATAATTCTGTTTCAGCTTTAAATTGCAAATGAAATGTTAATCGAAATTGAATATATCTTAATGACAGGTTAAATAAGACACAATCAGCAGCCACCAACCTATGAAATTAAATACATTTTGTAATCAATCAATTCAGAAGCCAACAAATATGTAAAATATAACAACAAAAGGAAATCCGGAAGCAGAATTACTACAAAAAAAAAAAAAAATTTAAAATTTTCTGTGACCAGAAAAATAATTAAATGCAGTTAAAGAAAATTAAAGCAGCCATTTCCCAAATAATTCTCATGTTTTTCAGTTTCTTTTCCTAAACCAGGAACATGATCCTTCAGTCTTGGCATAAGAATAAACATATTTCCCAACATAAGTCTTTAATTTTTTTTTTCAACAATTGTTTTACTAATAAAAGTTTTTCAATAGTGAATATTTTATGATGTTTTATACAATAAAATAAATAAATATTTGAAAAATTAATAATGAAAAAAAAAAATAAACACTTTAACTTTGACATTGAAATTGTTAGTAAAATGTTCATAATTTATAGTAAATTAATTAAAAATGCAAAAATTCAGAAATACGAGGGAAGTATAACAAAACAGGGAATATGAAGTGCCAGTCACTGATAAAATAGTTTCGTGCAAAACAAACAAACAAACAAAAATTTAAAACAAGATCTATTCGGAAAACAATACGATGTGACTTTGTTTTTTAATATATTTTCTAAACAATTTCAAGTCATTTTTTCGATTTTAATCTTCTGAATTGTCGCAAAACGCCGTAATTTCACTTTCGTTCGACTTGGAACTCAGTCACAGGATTCTAGTCATTCGTTCGTTCATTTGTGAGAATTTTCACCAGCTGAATCATTTGCAGGACAAATGTTTGCCGAGAATAATCGGTCATAGATTAAGAGAGACCAACGCGCCTATTGGATAACCCTTTTTCTTGCCAACAATTTGTTTTGGAAAATTCCAATTTAATAGTTCACCAAAAAAGTTTCTCTGTTGGTGGTGATACTTCCCATCCGACATATTAAAGTCTTCAGCTTAGAAGTGTATAAGCGTCTGAGAATGTTGTAAAAATAAAGCAGTACTTGATGATTGCATTTGAAAATAGTAAAAAAAATAAAAATAAATAAATAAACAATTGCCAATACTGGAATAAATTGCAATTGTTTATAAAATAATTAAAGCTTGACTTTGACAAATCACAGTAGTTTGCAAGAACATTTTTATAAAGCTGTTGTAGGAGCTGCAAAATTAACTGATAAGTTATTTGCAATAATACTACACTGAGAGAATTATTTATGTGGTGATGGGAAGCAAAAAGAAAATGATTTTTAAAAAGCTAAATTGCTTTTATTATCAGTGATGATCCCACCACTCCCCCTCTTTTAACAATTTCAGAACGCCTGACATTTGGCCTGTTTATAATTTTCAGCCACCTGGCGGACTGTCACCATTCGAAATCGTTTTTTTTTCAATAACTTAAATAACTCGCACACATCCACATAAAGCCAAATTTTTAACATATTTTTATGATTTTTAAGATTAAAACCAAAACAAACACCATTTTTCAAAACACATTTTATTGTTTACATACATACATATGTATCTAGCACAACAACAACAACAACAACAACTACAACCCCTTTGGATTTTGTAATACTTTTGTTGGCTGGCATCAGGTAAACAACCAAAATAAATTTTCCATTAAAAATCAAGTTCTTGGCAATAATAATAAGACCGTGCGATACTCGTTTCAAACGATTTAGGCCTCCTCATAATTTTACACTATTCGAAAGATACGAGAACAACAATCATTCTCTTGCATCATTCGAAATATATTTTTTGAAATTTGAAGTATAATATTCTGTTCGATGTTAAAGTTTAAGAATCATATATTTAACGAATGACAAATCTGACCCAGAATATAAAGTGCCACTTTTTTGTTTTTGTGTTTTGTGTTTTGTGATAGTCTTGGATGGGGTGACGTGGCGCTGCACAAATATTGATGTGTCTGGTTGGCTGTCAGTCTATTTCAACGAACATGAGTGATGAGTTGTGTCGTATTATGTTTTTTTGTTTTTTGTGAGAACAGAGAATAAAAAGAAATTTCACAATTCCATGTCTATATTTAAAGTTTTCTAAATTTACCCCAAAACTATTGTACAACAATATTCAACTGAACCAATTTAAACGATATTTATGACAAGTTGCATCAAAAAGTTTATAACAAGTTCATATATTTTCTTTAAATGTATTAAATATCTGGCAGCTGGTGCCTTATACGAAGAAAATTGTTATATACACTAAATCATAAACTAAGAACAGGAATCTTTATTATTATTTATTTATTAAAAGTTTGAAAAACTTAATTTTTGTACAATATTTGGAAAGAAACATCGACTTCCCACTACAAATATAACTTTTTTTTAACAAAAAAGTCTATAAAATTAATAGTTTTTGACATTTTGTAAATTAGAAATTTAGTTCGAAAATTCGAAATTAAGTTCGAAAATTCGAACATGTCTAAAATAACTTATTTGTCACATACATCCTTAAAACATTAGTTTGCAATGGAAAAATATCTCAAACACATTATAGACATTTAAAAATTCGAATTTAAGTTCGAATCTTAAAATATATGTATAACAAAAATTAAAAATAATTTATGAGTAAGTGGGTCTGTAAGAATTTAGAGAGTAAACAAAATTAACTTGTTTGCAAATATAAAAATTCGAAATGAAGTTCGAAAAGATAAATCCAAAAAAATATATAATAAATTCGAAGTAAAAACAAGAAATATTTTTATTTTTAAAATTCGCAGTTAATTTCGAATCTTTAAAAATATCAAAATACTATAAGAGTATGAATTTTTAAATGGGATAATACAATAATATAAATTCGAACATTAAAAAAAAAACAAATTCAGTTGAAAAGTCTAAAGAAACTCGTAATATAATTATATAATGGATATGTTTTCTAAAGGCAGCATTAAAAGGACAATGAAAAGATAAAGTTGTTCAGAATTAGCGGAAATCCTTGAAAGAGGTTTTACTGGTGGGATTGCCATACTTTTATCTAAAATCTAGTTATAATTATAGCTTAAAATAAAATTAGTTGGGAAACCACTTTGAGGCTGTAAAATGCAGACATTCGAAACCAAGTTCGAATTTTCGAACATATTTTTCAAAAAATACAGTTTTTTTCTTAAGTTCGAAAATTCGAAACTATTTTATTTCAACAAATTTCAACATTAGCCATATTATTGGCCAACGTGATTAAGCACCAGCAACCATAAGAGACAGCAATGAAGTACGAAAGAAAATCTTTGAATGTTTTAATTTTCTAAATTTAAAAAAAAAAAAAAAAAACTTGCCGTAATCGTACGAGGTCCGTATAAAAACTAACAACAATTTAACTTTTGTATTGGCCTTTGATTCTACAATATTTGAATTTTTTCTTTAATAAGTTGTTCTAAAACATTTAAATTTTTTTTTTGGAAATGTGCAACAAAAATTCGAAAATTCAAATAAGTTTAATTTGGTTTCTGTTTTTTTTTTTTTGTAACAAATAGAAAGGGGGTACAACCAATAAAATTTCAACTTATTAATACTATTATAATATTTGAAACATTTGAAATCAACTTCGAATCTTTTTTTCGGAAAAATTACACAGTTTTTAGTTCCCAAAAAGGTAAATAGGTTTTATGACAAAACAGCACCGGCTTAACATTTTCCAGGCTAAGATTAACACAGTTTCAAAACAATTTCGAATTCAATCGAAGTTGCCACAAAATCATGATTTTTGATTTGTGCTCCTCCTTTCCCTAAGTTATAGTATGCAACAATTTTAACACTATCCCTCTCTATATTTAAAGCCAACTTTAGAATTGATGGCTTAATACGTTTAGACTTGGGTTGGACAACAACTTATTAATGATTGGCCATTAGTTTGTTGCTAATGTGTGCTGTGTACACACACATGTACATGCACTGTCAGTCAGAACTCGCCAAAGCCACCATTCACGCTCGTGTAGCTGGTGGTTTTTGTAATGCAATTAACGGTATTTTATGTTAATAACTTAGCATTAACATTGAACTTAACTTGGCTTAAAACAACAAACAGACGTTTTTTTCGATTGCAAAACACTTTAATTGCAAAGTTTTTTTTCTTCTTGTGTTTCTTTCTACAAATGTTTTCAGTTTGTGTACAAAGAAGTTGTGGTGGAATAAAAACAAGTTGGCAATTAAATTCTTAAATATTTATTTTGAACTTCAATACAATTCAATACAACAAAAATATGGGCTGGCAAATCAATGGCTTGGAGACGGCGTAATAGTGTGGAAAGAAAATGTCTATTCCATAAGGCGGATGTTGTTTTCTTCGCATTTACAACTGATTCATTTAAATGACATTTGTAAATACAATAGTTCTGTGAGCTGTGTGTGTGTGTGTGTGTGTGTGTGTGTGTAGAAAAAGATTTTTAAAGGTTAACACTTTGTTGATTTGCTTCTGTTTACGAGCAGATTTAGTGGCAAACGTGCGAGTAGTTGTTTGTTGGCCGACTTGTTTTCAAACGTATAATCGTGTATCCTACCGAAACGTATGATTAATATTAATTCAAGGTTAGAAGAGAATTTATGTTCTCTAAATGTTCAGAGTGAATGGTTTTTGATTTAATTACAATATAATATTAAGTTTAAAGTTTCTAATGCAATAATTTATACAGTTTGTTTGTTTGTTTGTTGTTTTTTCTTTAACATGTGCGATAAAAATCTGCACTTATCTTTCAAATCTGTGTAATTGGACTTAAAAGACACTGAACAAATTGTGTTGAGTTTGAATTTAATTTGCATCGAAATTTATAAATTTCTTTTAAGGTATTTTTTTCTTTTCTTTTAAATTGTAGATTAAAATTGTTTTAAAAAGATAATCGTTTATCAGTTTAAGAATTTTGGTCAAAGCTGTCAAGCATCAAACAAACATTATTGTGAATCATATTTTTTTTAAATCCTGCTTGAGAGTTTGGCTTAAAAATCAGAAAAAAACAATAATAATGTTGTTTTATTAATATTTATTCGTTGATAAAACACTTCTTTACTAAAATGTAATTAACAACAACTACTGTGAATATTTTTTAACGGTTTCCCCTGTCAAAAATCCTAAAACCCCATTTTAAGAACGTACTATTGTGAATGATGTTTGAAACGGGCCAACCATTGTGAATCATTTTTAAATACAAAGTTATTCTTCAACGAAAATATACTTTTTAACCCAACTATTGTGAATGATTTTGTAAAAGTATTATATTTAGCTTTTCAATCTTTTTCTGTTAGAGCATATTGTGCTGCAAAAGGTTTCTGTTCTAACAGCGTTTCTCTTTACATCTTGCAAAGCTCAGCTAACACCTGCTATTGTGAGCGGTTTTTTTTAATTTTCGGAATTCAAATTTAAAAAATCTCAAACAAACGCTTTTGTTGGAAAATAATACTGTGAATAAGTTTGCGGTTGGCAAAGAAATTCTTTAATATTTTTCAAATCCAGCCAATTTTTGTGAAAAATTCCTGAAACTGCTGCGGCGAATGAGATACTATATCTGGTAACAGTTATTGTGAATGAATTTTAATCTCTATACCCATAGACGGAATTTTTTGCTTTAAAGAAAATTTTTCTTTTCTTTGCAAATCACAGCTTCGGTATCTACCAAATTAAAAAAAAAACATGAGTTTTTAGCATCTTTAAATTAGTTTTTTATTTCCAGCCATTATTGTAAATGAACTACATATTTCTAAAGTTAATTATATAATTTCATGATTTTCTTGAGCCATTTTAATTTTGCTTTGCTGCCTAATCTTTTTTGTAAATTTTAAGAAAAAATTACTAAAAAAAAAGTTTGAAATTGCTGTTGGCTATTGTGAATAATTTCTTATAATTAAGAGAAAACGTGGAAGAACTTATACTTTACTCTTACTATAAATACATATGTATGTATGTATTTATTACTGAATATGCCAAACAAGAATAGTTCTATAAATTATTGTGAATGATACTTTGTTCATTATTTGCCAACGATTCCTTAAGCTATTTATTGACTTATTGTTTTTTATTTTATTAAAAAACAAATTATAAATATCGCTTATTGTTTGCTTTAGAATCAACATATATTTTTAACAAATTACGTTTCAAGGCAGTTTAGTTTTTTAAGGAATACAAATTAAACACAAAATATTACAACCACGTCATATTGGAAACTTCACCAGTTATTGTTATTGTGAACAAAAAAATTTAAACTAAACAAATTATTTCAAATAAACACAAACAAAAGACTTAATTTGTTTGTTAAGAACGTATGAATTAAATATGTACTCGTATAGAGCTAAATATCGAAATATTTCATTCTCTTGAGTTTTTTTTTCCAAATTTTTTTTTTTAATATATTCATGCACAATGACGTTGTTGCAACTATTGAGTGCATAAGATTATTTGTGTATGTGTGTGTGTGTGTAAGTGTTTGTGCTAACTGCTGCTGCTGGTGCTGCTACTTTGGCTGCCAAATGCATCTAATCTTGATCAATGCCAGGTGCGTTTAATGCACTTTTGCGCTGGCAACCCTGAACTCGCGTTGCCAAGTCATCGCCGGTGATTGCTGAAAGCAGTAGCAAATGCTAACAAAATTATAAGTTGTTAACAAGTTTGAGCAACAGACTGTATAAAAAATCTTGGAACCAACCGAAATCCCCTTAAGCGAACACGACCGACTTGAACATATTTTTTGTAAACGACATTTTGGCAAAGTTTTTTTTTCTATACAAAATATTCACAATAATCAAGATATACCATCAAATTTTTTTCGATTTTCATCAACAAAGAATAGAACAAATCACTCAACTCAACTTCAGGCTGAATTGATCAAAAAAAAAAAAAACAATAAATTATTCATACACAATGATTGTAGATGTCAAAAGTTTCAAGAAAAATCCAAAATTTCCCTTAAAAACCTGTCACGCCGTATAAAACATGTTTTCATTTTGGATTTTTTTCTTCTTTCAATTCAAAGCTTTTCTTAGAATAAAGCTCCATAAAACTCAAACAAAACAAACACAAATTAGTTGTCAGCCAGCATTTGCGCAGGCGTTAATGAAAGCTAAAAACACTTTTCAAAGTAAAAAAGTTCAATGCTTTAAAAATGACAACAGAGCAGAATCAGCAGCGTTTAGTGAAGGCGTAGTTGAATGTTGTTGGGGTTTTTTTTTCTGTTCGCTTTAAAATATAAATGACCATGACTTTAAACCTTTATTTTCAACCGGCTGGCAGAAATAGAATTTTATGGCTTCAATGGAAAAACTTGGTTGATAGTTTTTTCTTGTTCAAACTGTATAGAACTTGTATAAAATTAATAAATCACAATATCAGTTTAAAAGAAAAAAACTAAGAAAGGAACTTTTGGAAAGCTCTGCAATGTTATTTTTACCACAATTTAAATTAAGCGGAATAAAATTTTTCACAGCGTAAAAATTTCCCTAAAATATGAAAACTCTCCACTAAAAATTTTTACAAAACGTTTTTAAATTTCCTTGGCGTAAAATAAAAAATTCTCTATGAAAATTCTAAAGTTATATTTTATAATGCCAATTCTAACACACATTAAATATCTATAAAAATGTGATAAAAAATTTCAAAAAATTTACAATTTCAAAAATTTCCCTTGAAGGGAAATTTCGTTCATGATTGAATATAAAAAAAAAAAGTTATTGTGTTTTATTACAGCTTTCATTAGTAGAATTAATATATTTATATAAATATAAATTTACCTTCACTTTTAAAATTTCCCTTGAGGGGAAATTTTTTTTCCATAGTTTGGTTTTGCAAAATAATTCATTACGATTGAAACTTTTATGAGCTTGAATTTTGCAAAATAAATTATAGTGTTTTTTTCTTTGTAAAATTTCCCTTTTTGGGATATTTTATTGTAGTCGATGTTTTACTTACCATTGCGAATAAGTGTAAATATTTCAAAAGGGAAAAATGTCCCAAACTGGGAAATTTTTAATTTCGATTAAATTAAGCAGTTAATAAATTTGTCGTGCGCTTTAAAAATCGCCTTAAAGTATTTTGTAATATATGAACATTTTCTAAACGTTATGAAAAAAACTGCAGCTGGGAATTTTTCATTTCAAAACATTTTGTCAAAAGACAATATGGTAACATTATTGGAAATATAGAGGAAGTTTAGAAATAAGTGCTCATTAATAATTTTTATGATATATCAAATAGTTCTAAAAAAAATATTGTGTTAAAAAAATTTTGATATCGTATAAAACAGAAAATATATGTTTTCAGTGAGTTTATTTTTGGTACACAGGCCCACACACACACACATACACATGCACATACATATATATTTATTCAGATAGTTTTCCACTGCTGAAACCCAGAAAGCATCGCTCGTTGAGTGCATTTGAAAGAGATTTAGGTTTCATTAATTATTTTGTTTTCAAATGATTTATTTTTCTTGTGTATTATTTTCGTTTCGAATTCAATGTTAGGAAATTTCTTTTTGTTATTCGTTTCCAAATACTGTTTTGTTTTTATCAATTATGCTGTTCTACTTTTTATTTCAATATTTAAAAAAAACAAAAATAATTTATCCCTGGATTTTAATCAAGTTGAAGGTTTAAATTTGTTCGGTTCTTATGTTTTCTTCTTTTCTGTTTGTTTTCATGTGGTTTCTTTTGTTTCTAATTTATTTTTGTTTATTACTTTGCTTTTAAATCAAAATATATTTGACTTTTTTTTCTTTTTTTTCCTAATTGTAAGTGTTATTTTTACACTGCAAAAAATAAATCAACATACATATTTGTACCTACATAAGAAAATGTCCTTTTCTAGTTTTGCTACCCCACAAGATTACATATTTTTTTTTTCAATTATTTATTTATATAACATTTGCCGTTATGAATTTACAACATTTTCCATAAAGAGTTTAGGCATTTTTACCTTTTCTACTTAAATATTAAATAATAATTATTTTATATTCATATACGATTTTATATTTAATTTAGTGGTAGGGAGAACATTTTCAAAAAACTAGTGATAAAATTACGATGAGATGATCTCATTGATGTACAAGATTTTTTTTTTTTTTTTTTTTTTTTTAATTTACAGAATTTACAAGATTACATAAAAATTTTGTAAATTAAAAACAAACAAAAAAAAAAACCATAAAAAATTATGCAATACCAAAAATTTTCCTCAAATATTTCTCAATTACAATATAAAAGTATTTCTTAATAGGAAATTTCTATTTTTGGCCCACTTTCACATTAAATTGGATACTTTTGAAAAATATTTTAAGAAAAAAATACTTTGAAATGAAGTTTTTTTTATTTGTTGAGGTATTTATCAAGATTTTATTAAATTTTATACAAATAAATGATGGAATTTTCCTTAATTTTTCTAAAATTGCTTAAATAAAATAATTTCTTTCAGTGGAATTTTATTTCTATTTTCCCTATTGAAAAATTTACATTTACTTACAGCTTTTCAAATTATAACTAACTTTAAATTTGGCAAAACTTAAAAATTTTTTAAAAATTCTGTTTTTGTTTTTGTTTTTATTATGCATTCTGTGATCTGTGTAGGGTCGGCACTTTGACGAATACCTGAAGAAACTCCCCCAAAAATATTATTATTTAATACGTTTTTTATTCCGAATTATTTAGAAGAATCAACGAAATCAAAATGTAGGTCAAACTTTTTGTTTTTTTTTTAATTCTTATCGTTGTGTTTTCTTCTGCTGTATTTTATTTTTTAAACATTTTATATGTTTTCGGAAGAGAAAAACAATATTGTTGCTTATGAAGTTGTAGTTGTTTTTAGTAAATGTATGTATGTGTGTGTTTAAATGGTTTTGTATAATATGGTTGTTTGTTTATATTTATTTACGTTAATTTATTTAGTATTTCTTTTGTGTAAAATATTTTTTTTGTTCTGTAGTTGAAATGAAATCCATAAAAAGAAATTGGGTTAAACACTTTTTGTTGAGTCAGTGTGTTGGTGTGTATGTGTGTGTGTGTGTAGGATGATTCAACTGAAAACGTGCCGCTTGATTTTATGTTCGTTCATACACATTCCTCTCACTTCTCCTCAATTCTTTGGAGGTAAATGATCATACGTTTCACATACATACATTTTGGTCAAACATTTGGAAATAGATTTGAAAAGTAGAACAAACCAGCCACTTATTTTAAAATAAGAAAAGCCGATACCCAAAAATCCAAATGAAATCGAAAATACTTAATAATAAAAAAAATAACTGCCACCAAAATCGAATCAAATACAAATTCTTTTAAAATATTTTATGTTTCTAAAACAAAAGTTATTCAAAAGTTCACCACACAAATTTTTCGTACAGAAAGTTATTCAATTATAATAAGCAAAAAACTTTATTTCCATTTCATTAATAAAATTACTGGCAAAATAAATTTTATAAAAAAAAAAAATTTCAAAACGAAAAACTAACAAAAAAAAAAAAACTAATCGATTAGAAAATTAAGCGTGTGGAAAACTAAAATTATTTGAATAAGATTTCCATGGCAAATTTTGGTTCTAGCTGTAATTATTTAAATAAAAATTTATACGATTAAAAATTTTTTCGATTACAAATTTATTCGACTAAAATATTATTCGATTGAAAATTTATATGTTTCTACTGAATTGTATATAATTTATTACAATTCGTTTTAAATGTTATTTTGAACCGATTACACGTTTATTCAAATCATATTTTAAACGAATAAAATTTCTAGGAGAAAAATTTTAAGGCCCAGATTTTTAAAATTGTTTTTTATAACTATAAAGTTGAATACCATGTTTTATACGATTAAAAGTTTTAATTTTATTCACCGAAAAATAATCACGAGTTCTGTTGTGTGCAGCGGCTTTTTTGCAGTTCGCATTCTGCTGCAGAACTTTCAGTATTTTCTGTTTGTGACAATGACCAAGACCACGAGCAATTATTTTCATACCTTTCATTCTGACATACAAAAAGATAAGCTAATGGAATGGATGCTGCAGCATAAATCACAAAGTTTGACGATTAATACGGGCATGTCATCGGGTATATAAGAAGAGTTTATCACTGTCTCAACTTATGGAAACTATATAGATAAATAAATACATACATGGATTTCTATTTAAATGAAAATTCTTTAATGGCTTGAACTTGCACTTGCCAAAAGCTGCATGTATTTACTTACATATATAAAAGTTCAATTCATACACACACACACACACACACACACACATTTACAACAATAAAAATTGTTCATTTTACTTCTGCTTTTATAGAGAATTTTGCACTTCTCTCAAAACCTCTCACACTGCAAATTTACCGTTATTTTAATCTGCATTCTGGTTCCTAATTTGAGATTAAAATAGAGAATTTCTATACATGTATCTTGTATTTGAGTGTGAAAATCGACTTGCGCACTCTGAAGGCAACCAACTTTCCGAACTGACCTGTACCACTGCAAAATGAATTGAAACCCTTCAAAATATTGCCTGCAAAAACTTCGCATATGAATTTGTGTGTGTGCGCCTGTGTTTGTTTGTATGTATATCAAGTAATCCTTTGCTATTTAATGCTAAGAGCGACCACCTCTCTCTCTCGCCTCCCCCATCCATCCCATCACTTTAGGTGTTCGCTGTTGGTTTGCGCCGCTCTTCGCAAAAAGACACCCAAGAACATGGGGAGCGTTAAATTTTCCAGCCAAGGCAATTCGGCCCCCTGAAGTTCAATAGCCTCGTGCAATGTACTGCAACTGCAGCCAAGGACATTTTGCCATCGTATGAACATAAAATTATTATAGAGAGAAATAAATGGCCAGAATGTAAAATAACGATTCAGTAAAGAAAAAAAAAAAGTGCCGGAGAATTTTCTTTTTTAAAAATAAATTTCGCTGAAGATAAATAAATTAATACGCCATTCAACTCGATTTTTTTTATTTTAGTCGAATTAAGTTTAATGTGAAAAAATTGGTTGAAATAAATTTTCTTCCCTTAAAAAATTATTCGAATAAAATTTAAACGAAAACTTTCCACCTAAAAGGAACGTGTGAGCAAGAAATCATGATTTGCATTAAAAATCCGAAATGTTTGTTGTGTTAAATAAAAAAATCAAACAAAATCCAACTGTTCTGCTTTGCTAAAAAGTCTCAACAATTTTACTGCATTTCTTCTTATCTGAAGCCTTTATAAAACATACAACAAAGAAACTATTCTCTCTTTTTGCAAACGAACGAAATATTTTCATCGCAGAATTTATACTTTTAGAGTTCTGTAGTTATTTCAGCTGTTTTGCTTTTTAACTTATCCTTTTTATCGACCATTTTGCAATATTCTGCTACAAATAAATATACATTTCGGGTTTTGATATTTACCAATACACAGACTTTTTCCCGAACTGCTCCATCTTTCGCCACTCAGTGCACTCCATCGTTAAGGAAACATTTTGTGGCAACAGCAAAATAAAAAACCTCCCCAGTTTATGCTGTTGTTGTTGTTGTTGTAGCGTTTGTTATTGCATTCGTCGCTGTTGGTTGCTGAAACTGGGTCAGTAATGCAAAATCTATTTATACAAAAGGAAATGTTTATGCAAGTGTGCGTTCCGTGTGTGTGTGTGTGTGCGTTTGGCGTCAGTGTATTGTCGTCGCTTTAATGTTGTTGTTTGTCTGTTTGTTACTTCAACGTTTTTTGTATTTTTCTGTTTTGTTGTGGTTTTGCTGGTGGTTGCTTGTTGGGGTTTTTTTTTGTTGTTGTTTAACTTTTATTTTTGTGGCGGCTCATTGCCCCAATGCACTTTACAGCACTGCCTGTGTGCGTGTGCGTGTGTGTGTGTGTGTGAGTTAGTGGGGATATTTGAATTGGTACGTTGGGTGCGCCTTGGTTTTATGCAGCACTAAACTCTGCAGGAAATTTCGTTATCAAAGGGCGGCAATTTCTGATAATTTGTCGTTTAAAATGGATGTGAAAATATATAAATTTAATATTTTATGAATCGCAAAAAAACAAAATTTCTTGTCAAATAAACAAAAACTCCTGCAAACATTCTTGGTCTGAAATAAATTTATTGGACTAGAAGCTTTTACGTTGAAAGAACTTATTCGAAATTTGTATAAAAAATTTATTCGATAAACTGCTTAAAGAAAACACTATTCGAATAAATACATTTCTTTAATAAAAAGTTTTGCAAATAAAATTATATTGGAAAAAAAAAATTATTCGAATAAAATTTTGTTCTGATAAAAAAAATGTTCTCATGCAGAACTTTCGAGCAAATACAATATTTTCTATATAAAAATTAATGGCTGAAGAAAATTTATTCGAACAAAAATTTATTCGAACAAAAATCTATTCGAATAAAGGTTTGTTCGCAGTTTGTATAAGAAAAATTATTCTAATAACAAGTTCACTGAAACTAACCTGCATGATAATAAAAAGTTTGGATAAAAATGTTTTTGAATAAAAATCAATTTGAACAAAATTAATTTAAATTAAAATTAATTCAGATAAAAAATGGTTTTCAATGGTCATTACAATTAAAAGCTATAAGGAAACCATTTAACAAAATTTTTCGAATAAAAATTTATTGGATTCAAAATCTATTCGAATAGGAACTTATTCGAATATCAAAATGCTTCGATATGGAATTTCTAAGGTTATACAAAATTTAACGGGAATAAAAACTTAAAAAAAAAAATTATTCGAAAATAATTTATTCGAATAAAAAATTTTTTGAAATAAAAAAATATTGCAAGAAAAATTTTATTCGAATTAGAAATTTGTGTGTTAAAAGTTTTTGTTTTTGTTTTTTTTTTTTTTAATTTTATATAAACATTATTTTATTCGAATAAAAATCGATGCGAATAAAAGCTTATACGTTTGAATTTAAATAAAAATTGTTCCAATAACTTTATTAATATTATTGTGAAGTATCCATTATATTTTTGGCATATAAATAATAAAAAAAAAATGTTAATCGAATAAAAACTTGTGCACAAAGAAAAACCTATAAGAAATTTGTTTTTATAAAATTATGCAATTAGAAAAGTTCATATGAATGGAAAGTTATGAGCGGCGAAATTTTATGAGCACAATTTTATTAAAATATTTGCATCCTTTCAAATGGAAGTTTCTTTACAAAGAGACTTTAATTTTTATTGAAAAACTTTTAACTGACTAATTAATTTTTTTTTGTTTTAAAGTGTTTTCACTTAACTTTAGCATTTAAATTTAAGGCGTTGGACATACATATACATAAAGGCAATTATTTTATTTGCAGTTTTTCCTTGTACCAGCATTTGTTTGCACTTGCAACTCGTGTCATACAACAAAACTAAATGGCAACATGTTTCTATGTGTGAGCGTGAGTGCGTGCGTCCGTGTGTGTGTGTGTGTGTGTGTGTGTGTTTGCCTGAGTGGCCATGAGCTGGTCAAAGGACTATTGTCCTTCAACTGCTTAACACTAACGAGTGCAAAATGTATCAAAATGACTTGTACAACAACAATAGAATGCAACATTTTCTGCAAATTGTGCAGCCGGTGAGACAAGTTGTGTTGGATCAAAGAGAGCCAGCGGTGGGGGCTGACAGATGATTTGCATAGGGAGTACGTTAAGGAGGGGTTTTAAAGATTTAATTTGGCTGCTTTTTTTTTATAAATATTGTAAAAACTTTACGACATACACAAGTTTTATGTCAAGGCAGCTAGAATATATGAAATCACTTCATATGCCACTAATAATACTACAAGTATTTATTAAACAATTTCATTTGTTGTTATTTGAAATTTTTAATTTGTTATTAATCATTTAACTGCTGACTTTGTAATAATTATATATGTAATTTGCTACATCCTTGAAAGTGTCAATTCTCTTCCTCTTGCCAGAAATTGATAACTTCGTCTTAAGTTACTCATACCTACACAGAGTGATACGTAACAAAATACTGGCACGAAAAGAAAACACCAAACATCTGTCTGTATGTACAAAAATGTTGTGTTTGCTGTTTGCTATAGTTTTAATTGCCAAGCAGTGATAGTAATAAAAGCAACTCAGCAGCAGAAAAACATAAAAAAACGACAATAATTGACTGAACTGAAACTAAACTTAATAGACAAATTCGTGGACCTACAAAAAATATATATGTATGTACATATAAGTAAAAAAAAAAAAAGAAACACAAAAACCTGGTACAAAAACAACTTTCACTTTGCGCTTGAATTCATACAATTTTCATGACACGACCAACGCATTCACAACAGCCAACAACGGGCAAAACCATCGCAACATCAAACCGACAAACAGCAAACAAAAACAAAAGAGTCAGTCATACTAAAACATACACTCACAATAGACACTGTAACGTTACAGTCACTGGCATCCACGTTAGACGGGCGTGTTCGACCGTCATTTGTGCCGCCACTCCAACCCGACCGACCCCTAAGACAGAAATTAACACAAAAGTAACTCGTACTTGCTTGCAGTCGTCATACAAACGCTGTAAAATAATCCACAAACCTTTTGCTAAAAAAAAAAACACTAAAAATTATTTCAAATGCTGGCGAGTGTCCAGACAGTGGTTAAAGTGCAGGAAAAAACCAACCATTTAATCAAATTACTCTTGAAATCTTTTCCACTTTATTAAGAAATAAATCAAGAGTTACTACTGAAAATAACCACAATCTATTTTAATGCAATTTTTATTGCCCAAAACCAAATTATTCGAAGACAAAATTTATTTGAAAAAAAATTGTTCGCGTAAAACTCCAGTCGAATTAAAATTTATTCCAAAAATACAATATTTTTTTGATAAATATATAATAAATTTTTGTTCCATTTGCCATTAATTTTTACTAAAATAACTTTTATATTCGATTAAACTTTTATTCCGAAAATTCGAATAAATTCTAATACAAAAATTAAATATAAAATTAATTCAACATTTATTCGGAAATATTTTTAACTCAAACAAATTTTATGTTAGATTTAATTTTTAAGCGAATCAATTTTTATGCCAATAAATTTGTAATCGAATAAATTTGTACATATACAATCGATTATTTGTATTCGAATAACTGTTATATTCGTCTAAATTTTTATTCGAATAGACTTTTATTAAAGTTTCATAAAATAAAAAAATTTAATCGATTTTACAATCCATTAAATGCGACTCAATTAAGTTTTATATTCGATTTAACATTTCTTGAAATAAATTTTATATTCGATTAAACTTTTATTCGGATATTTTTTTATTGGAGTAAATTTATGCGAATCAATTTTTGTGCAAATAAATTTGTAATCGAATAAACTTTTATTTTAAATAAGTCTACATTCGATTAATTTTGTATTTAAAATCATTTGTATTCGCATAAATTTTTTATTCGAACAAATTTTTATTCGACTAAATTTTTATTGAATTAAATATTAATTGAAAAAATTATTCTGCGTTCTTGAAATTTATAGCTGCCCGACAGGCGACTTGAAACCCAATAACAAAATAGGCATTGAGCGCTTTTAAAAAGAAATTCTGAAATCAGTACAAATTTTAGATACAGAAATTCTATTGTACCCACTGTGCGACTTGCCTTAATGTTAAGCCTTTTCAATTATTCACAAAACTGTTCAAATGTATTCAGCAAAATTTGTCCAATAAAAGAAGAAAAATGTTGTTCCCACCACCATCAATAAATTGACGTCCCAGGCTCCGCCAATCAGAGTGCAATTCCAGTACAGTTTTGGTGATGGCTGGGTGTGAAAAGATCTGCCAAAAACAAGACTTGAAAGAAAAAACTCTAAAAATAGCTCTTGGATCTCTTAACCAGTTAAAAAGGTATAACAAAATAGAAAAAAAAAGAAAATGTTCGCATTTTCTTATAGATAAATTTAATTCCCTAATTGCTAACCGTTCTGTATTGAGTATTTCCCCTGAACTGAGAGATAAGCACCCATCAGCGGCATTTAACAAGTTTTTAAAAGAATAAAGTAATATTAGTTGTTTTTTGGTACGTGTAAGAGAAAATTTCGCTTTTTGGAAACTTTTTGTCTGAAGTATTTCCCCTGGCATTTAACAAATTGTGAATTTGTGTCGCATTTAAAAGAATAAAGTAGTTTCTGTTGCTACTCTTTTCCAAAAAGTGAAATTTTTTTTTTTTTTTGAAACTTTTTGTCTGGAGTATTTCCCCTGGCATATAACAAATTGTGAATTTGTGTCGCATTCAGAAGAATAAAGTAGTTTCAGTTGCTGCTCTTTTCCAAAAAGTGAAAATTTCGCTTTTTTGAAAACTTTTTGCTTTGTGTATTTCCCCTGGAATTATATATTTCTAACCTAAATCAACTAATTTTACGTGCTCTTTTGTATGCGTTGGTAAACGGTTAGGTTTTTTGGGAAAATTTTTTATTTTGTGTATTTCCCCTGGAGGAGCTGGTGTCTTGATTTTTAAAATTCTTTTTGGTCTCTCCCTGATTAGTTTCTAATTTTATTTATCACATGTTCAAGGTGTTTTTATAGTTTTTTGGTATTTTGGATTTTTGTTTTGAATACCGTCTGTTTGTAGCTGCAATTCATGCCAAAAGTTTTTGGTGTTAACAAAAGCAGGCGGTAACTGCTGTTTTCTGCTGCGGCTTAGTTTTCATTGCAACAAAGCTTCCTTTCACCAAAACTTGACGTTTTTGTTGTTGTTGTTGTTTTCGACTGAGTTTCTGCTCCAACCTACAAAAACTAAGAGTTGGGAGGAGGAAAAAAACTGAAAAACTTCCGCAAACGGCTTGTCAGCAAACAATAAAACAAAGCACCAGCCAACAACAACAAACACAACTGAAAATGTTTGCCAAAACAGCATTTGTTTATTAGTTGGAGTCGGCGTATAAAATTTCCCAGCATATTTATGACTTTTGAAAATCAAAGAAATGAATGAAAAACCAAAAGCCTCAAGCTTTTTATGCAACAAACAAAAGTGTTACATAATTTGGGTGCAAGAGATTTTGGTTTTTTTTTTGCAACAGGCTGAGATCTGATCTGAAGGGAAATAGAGTTTTGTATGGAAAAAAGATTAAGGCGGAAATGAAAAATGAAAATATGTATCAAGTTTTCTGAAGGGAAGCAGTAAAAGTGAATTAAAATTTATGATGATGCTTAAAAAAAAAAAAGATTAACTGCCACTTAAAAAGAAATGAATCGGCAGAAACGGCAGAGCTTTTCAAATTGATCAGGGTAGATATTGGCGGTGTGTGACTGTTTTTTTGCGTCATTCCTCTGTCATTTGCGGCTTGTTTATTATTTAGTTACTGATGCCGAAGCACCAGCATGACAAGTTGCACAATTGAGGGCAACACGTCCAATGTGATGAAACTTTCTTATCTAAATGAGTGTTCGTTAGGGCAGACTTTAGTGCTGGGCGCCCATTTTACTGCTGATGGCTGATGCCGTCCTTCCGTATTTGAAACCTCGGATTTCGCAGACTTCAACTTGAACCGCCATTGAACCATTTAGGCATAGACCAAATGTAGCTCTAGCAGAATGGTGCTACATTATACGGAGGGTATGAGTTGACATGAATTGGCCACCAAGATGGAGCGACTTCATCCACTAGCCTTTTGCTTGTGAGACTTTCTGAAGTCGCAAATTTGTGCCATTAAGTTGCAATCGATCGCTGCTCTTAAAGCCGCAAGAACTGAAGATTTTGCTCAAATTTAAACAGATCTAAGGGAAAGAAAGAGAAAGAGATAGAAAATTGAACCACCTGCATCCTTGCGGATATTTCCACAATTTTATATACCAAGACTTAATGCTAGCGATGGCCTGCACAACTTGTTTTATTTCACACAACATTGAAAAGCCTTTTAAAATATTAGTTTAACGATTTGCTTTTTTAAAAATGAAATTTAGTCAGAATTTTTTTTTTCTTATTATAATTACAAAAACCCTTTAATATTCTCAGCAGTATTGAGTCTCTTTAGGAATTTCAAGCGGTTTTTATGTTATATGGGTCAAGATTGCCGCACAGCTGTTAAAAAGTTACTTACTAATAATTTCTTAGTTATAAAACTGATGCCAAAAACTATTAGCAAATCGAAAACAATTGGAAAACTACAACAATTAAAGCACGATTTTAACCGAAATGGTAAACTTTTGGAAATGTCACAAACACATTGGGCCAGCAGCCAATAAAATATCTATTATAAAAAAAAACCAGCTAACGATTTGAAAATCAAAAAAAGAAACAAAAATTATACTTTTTTGGTCACTACTGTAACTTGTGCCAGCTTTACATTGAACTTAAATTATTGTTAAATGTAAAAAATGCAAACAAAAAAATATATATTTATATAATTTGCTTTTTTTTCGTATTTTTTGTGATTCACAGACAACAAAATTTTAAAATAATAATTGATGGTTCATAAGAAAAAACTGTAAAAACTTTCTTTTTCTTTTTTTTTTTTTTTTTTTTGTTAAATATATAAAAATATTTATTTTGCCTGGTGATTGACTTTTTTATTGAAAATAAAAATTGAAAAAAAGCAAAAAAAATCTCCTTTTTGGAGTTAAAAAAAAAGTTTGTCCATTCTTTCAAATTTAAAATATTATACATTTTATATATCAATTGAAAGGTAAAATAATATGTAATTTGTGAATATGAAAAAAAAAATCTTAATTTAAATTTGCAGTTAAGGGAAGAGCTAAAATGAAGCCAATGACACTACAATTTCTTAACAAAAATAAAAAATAATAAGTCATCAACAGTTCAAGCTCGTTACGACGAATGATGTACACAATGCCAGGGTTTTGGGCATCTGCTATTTAATGGAGTTTCTAGGATTTAAAACAGAAATATTTTATTTATCCATTTAAGCAAAAAACCTATTTTACATTTTCAATATTAAAAACTAAATTCTGGTATGACAGAAAAATGTCCCCCAGAAGAGACTCAAAGGACTACGGCAATATTGTGAAATTCATTTTAAATATTAAGTTTTCTAATAAAATAATATGTAATTTTGTTCGAATTGAAATAAATTTTAAATTGAAAACAAGTTTTTTTTGCGGCTTTTTGTTTGCTTTTTTCCAGCAAAAGAACAATGATTTTTACAATGAATTCTTTAAACAATACCGTTAATAATATAATAAAAATATGAATAACAATTGTTTCATACAATAAAAGCTGCAATATGGCATCAGAAAAGACCAAAAAAGTAAATTGAACAATAATCAGTGAAATGTTAAGTGAACAAATACTTGTAGGTGTGTGTGTGCGTGTGTCATAGTGGGTGTGTATGGGAAGAGGAAACTGAAGTGCAAAAAAGCTTTGCAGCTATTAAAAAGGTTTCGTTTTTGTTTTTAACTCTTATTTGAAATGGGGTTAATGAACTTGAGGCTTTTTTTTTATTTTTTGAAATTTCTTTTTGCTACAAATGGCTTAACGCGTTTCTGTACAAAGAGGAGAAATTTATTGTCAGGCATCATAATAAATTATTAAAAACACAAAACAATATTTTGAACAAGAAAAAAAACGGGTCGTCTTTTGTTATTCTTTCAATTGAACTTCAAACCCTGATAAAATTAATTTAAAATATATTAAATATAAATAATCTTTAACCAGATCGCTGGGGAACATAAATCAGAATTACTTAGACTGTCAAATCCACTCACTCAAATTTGTCATTAAAGGCACAAATCATGTTTATTTTTCTATTAGACTGTTTTTTTTTTTTGTTGTTTATTTTTCTTTTTCCAGTTTATGAATAAATAAATAAATTTATGTTTGCAACAACGTGGCATTAATTAAATATATTTTTCTGGCAATTTTCTTAACGCAAAAAATAAAACATAATATTTTTTAAAATTTTTTTTCCTGTTATTAAAATAATAAAAATGACGTTGCCACTTGTTGTAAATATCAGTGTCAAGCAAAGTTTGAAATGCAGCATGAAATGTAAAATGAATGTTTGCCTGTAAATGTTTAATTTGTTGGCAGGTTTGTCGATTTGTTAATGGCTTAAATGTAGATTTAACAAACATTTCACAGACAAAGTGATAGGGCAAAATTCAATTCGTATCACAGAAAAATATGCCAAAAAAAAAAACCAGCTAAAACAACTGCCCAGTTTGTTCGGAATATAACAAGAAAAAAGTGTTGTTTAGAAAAAGGTTTTAAATGTGCGAAAAAAAATTTTATTTTAATCAAAATTTATTAAAAGAAATTGTTTATTTGTAAAGATAATTTTTTTTTACTGGAAAAGTTTATATTGGTCTATTTTTCGGATTCTATTAAAAAATTGCCCACAACGGCCATTTTTCAAATATCGAAAAAATACTGTTTTTTTGGCTCTAAAGGAAGGATCTAAAAAAATACAGTTATTTGTCTGAACTGACTAAAATAAAAATTTTCCAAAACCGGAAATTGGGGAATTTTATTTAAATATTTTAAACATTATAAAAAATTATTTATTTACTTAAAGTTGTAATTGGAGTAACAATTTTGGAAAATATTGAAATTCAATGGTGGTACTGTATTTATAATAAGACTACGAAAAACCTCCAGTTTGCTGGTTTTTTTTTATTTAATTTTGTTTTATATTCATTTTAGTGCATTTCAAAAAAAAAATTCATATCTTGTTTCGAATAAAATTCTCTGTAATTTTTTCCTCAACGCAATGAGAATTGTATTACCGTATCATATAATCGTTTACCTTAATGTTATACAAACACAGTCTTGTATTAAAATTTGTACAGTTATTTCTGTTTGTTTGTTTGTTGTGTGTGTTTTTTTCGTTTTTTTTGCCATTTCTTGTTTTCCTTTCATTTTCATAGGCCGAGAGCAGAGCCTACTCATTCGTCTGAGCGCCAATAAACACATCCATCGTTTGTTTGTCGTTTTAATTTTGTCTACTTCGTCGTCTTCACATACCAAATCAAATATTTACACATAAAACAAACAACAAACAACAAAACCAAAAACCAACGATTGTGGTAACAAAAACAAAAGCAAAATTGTTTTCCTTGTCTATTTGTGGCTGCAGTTTTTCTCTTGTTATTTGCACAGCAATTTTTTTTTCTTCGGGCTTGTTGGTTGTAATGCTTTTTTTTTATTGACGTTGACGTTGACGTTGCCGTTGTTGTTGTTGTTTCTCTTTTAGCGTTTAGTAGGTAAATGTTACATAATGTGCAACTTGTTTGTGTTGTGTTTTATATCTGCTTTATGACTTGGTTTTGTAAAACTCGACAACTAAGAAAACAACAACAACTACAGCAACAGCTACAATAGATTATAAGCAAAAAAAGAAAAAAAAAGTCATGCTTTGTTGCCAAATAAAGTCAATGAACTTTGTTTTTCATCTCTTTGCCTCTTAATCGTGCTCTTTCTCTTGGTCGTGATTTGCGAAATAAAAATGAAGAATTTACAATGACAAAAACAACAACGTATTATTACGTAGGCTTCATTTTTTTAATGATGGAGATGTGACAAAATGTCGTTTCGATTTAACCCATTTTTAAGGAAATATTGATCAATAACCATTAATTTAAATCATTTGATGGAAATTTTGTAAGTTGCAGTATTTAACTGCATAAACGCTGGCTGGCGAATGAATTTGCTTCAGCCCATCAACCAAATGAGAATGTCCCTCTTAATGGAACAGCTTGTTTTTATCTGCCAACTAAAATTAAAGTAACATTTTTGATATAGAAAACCTTTTTCGCACCAGAAAACATCTTAAATTTTACCTAAATGTATAATTTGGCTGTTTTGATTTAGATTGAAACTTTCCAAGAAGTAACTTTTCCACTAAAAAGAAATTCTTAATTCCAAAAAAAAAAAATTAATTTTAATTTCTTTAAATTAACAGTAAAACATATAAAATAAAATTTATATAAAAAAAATTTATATAAAAAAAAATTTATATAAAAAAAAATTTATATAAAAAAAAATTTATATAAAAAAAATTTATATAAAAAAAAATTTATATAAAAAAAAATTTGTATAAAAAAAAAATTATATAAAAAAAGTTTATATAAAAAATAATTTTATATCAAAACTAAATTTCTAAAAAAATTTTTATATAAGAAAAATTTTCCAAATTTTATATTTATTGTTTTAACTAACAAGAAATCAAATCTTTGGTTTTTTTAACTAACAAAAAATTAATTTAAAAAAACTACAAAAAAAAAATTGACAGAAAGAGAAAATTTTGATATGGGAATAATTCGAAGAAAACAAATATATGTCTGTCTGTATAAATATTTTTTTCAAGTTAAAAACATATAAAAATATACCTTCATCAAACAAAATTTACCTTTACGGAATATTTTTCCTTTGTATTTTTTTTTTTAAATTTCTTTTCAATATTATTTTTTTTTTCGAATGATCAAAGGAGACATATGAAGGGTGGTTATTTTTTTCAAAAAATTTCTTTTAAGGGAAATTTTATATTGTTAAAAAACAAGATTTTTAAAGCCAATAACAACAAAAAACAAATAAGAGCAAAATTGAGGTCTTCCTTTTATAAAAAATTTTAAAAATTAAAAAAAAGTTTTTTAAAATAAAGAAATTTGCTGGCAAAATATTTGCTCTGGCTTTAGCACTTTCAGCACAAATAGTTTCTTAGCAAAACTTTTCCTTAAGGGAAAATTTAAGGGTTTGGTTTTTTTTTATTTGAAAAAAAAAACATGCAACAAAAGCAACATATATAAAAACTTGCCTAAAATCTTACTTTTGTTGTTTAAGAAACTGGCAAAATCTGGTTTAAAGGCTTTTTATAATTTAACCTTTTTGTTAATCGAATTTCCATCAAGGACTAACATTTAAACTGCCACAATAACAAAAATATGTAATAAAAGGTTATACGAACACAACTAATGACCCACGGTCATATAACAAACTCCAAAATGAATGCACAATTTCCTTTTATGAACATTAAGCACAAATATTAATATTAACTACAGCAACAGCAACAACAACAACAACAACAACACCAGCAATTGCAATTGCTGCCACAACAAGAAAATTACAGGCAATAATAGAAGTAGAAAAAAAAGAAACAACGATTATCTAATAGACTGCCACACATAAATTAAACTAAATAATGATTATTACGACATCGAAATCGAAACCAAGACAAGAAAAAAATAATATAAGAAAGACACTACCAGCAACCAACACATGCAGCAAACAACATTGTTCGTAGGATTTTTCTATGTGGCAAAATAGAGTTTAAGTGCAACTGAAAGTAAAACACAATTTATTGTGCACAAATAAATTTTTCTTTAATGCAGTCACAAATGCAACAGACACAAAACACGACACGTAATACTTGTCCCGCACACACACACACACACAATCCCATATCAACCAACAACAAGTTTTCCAGAGTTTTCCGCGATGGCGTGTACCAACTGTTATGCACTCCTTTTTTTTCTAGACATGCCATCGAAAGACAAGATCACTTATGAAACCGTTCAAATATCATCGGGGGTGAAGGGGCAAAGAAACCCAAGGAAAAAAGAGTAAGAAAAAGAAAAGTCATAATGTATGACCATGTTCGGAAGGGGGTCAGGGGGTGAGACCTGCTATTTATCCCCCCTCTCTTGTATACAGCCAATGCTGGGGACTGGCGTGCAGCTCAGCATTAACATAAGACTGACTTTTTGTTTACATAATAAAACTTGGCATAACTCTCAATTTATCGGCCATATAGAAACTAGTTTCCATTTCGTTTTTCTTTCTTTTCCATTCTTTTTTTATTTTTCTGTTAATTTTATTAAACTAAAAATAATGACGTAAAAAAAAAAGAAAAACCTCAAGAAAACTGCTGGTGAAAATCGCAATCGTAACTGAAACATTGGCCAGTAGAAGCCGACTTTTGAAAGTCCCCTACAACAGTCCAGAAGAAGAAGGGGTCGGCAAAGCAAAACTCTTTCCGAATGTGTTTTGAAGAGCAAACGAAATTGGAGAAATAAAGTTTTCAGAAAATATCTAAATTGATTGATGCTAAATTTCTAATTGATTTCTGTATTTTTTTCAAAAAGAAGTCACTTATTAGCAGACCAAACGCTGGTCGCCCGCGCGTAACTAGTGGCCCAATAAAATCCTACAATAAAACTTCTTATTAAGTCGAATAGCTACATCTTGAATCTCCACATGTAGGATGATCTTATTATAAAATCGGTGGCTCCTGGGGCATGAGCATGAGCTGTTGTGCGGCATTTAGCACCGTCCTACTGAAATTTTGTTTAATATGGTTCTACGCTTAACGAAAAAGAGAGCAGAGCATTCATCTTTGTCGCTGAGGAGGCAATAAAGCAAACTGAAAGCCTTGCCTATGCTCGATTATGTCCAGGTCCTGGGTCAGCTAAATTATGAACTCGTGCAGGGCAAAGTTGCCGCACGGTCTTTACTAGATGCCAAAGTTATTGTGAGCGACCCGACCGACTGCTTTAGTGCCAGAGTTGGCGGCGATGTTTTCGTCATCCGTCTACGGATGCTGCCTCACGGACACAACCGCCAGAACCAGTGAACTAAAATTTTATATTTGAAAATATATTAAAATAATATATTTGCAACAAAAAAAAAAAAAAGTTCAAGTTCGAGAGCAAACTTTTGGCTCAATGTCCAGCCGATTTTGGAAAAATATATAACGGGGAAAGTCAACGTTACAAATGACACGTCAAACCGTAAGACACCAACGTCCCGTCGGTTTTCCTTTTTTTTTTGAATGCCTTATAAAACTGGCTAATTACATGCAACAGCAACTGCAATTTCAACGAGCGGCAAAATTATTTTTACATTAGCAACAGGCAGGCAACTTTATTCGAAGTCAGCAGCCACAAAAGCAAAAGCAACAAAAAAAAAAACTAACAATAGCGATTATTTAATCAGTGCAGTAGCGCATGTTTAGTGGCATGATTTTTTCGTTGCTATATTCCTAATACGTCTTCCTTCTTTGCGTTGCTAAAACGATTGACTTACTGGCTGCCTGCCTGCCTGCCTGCCTGCCTGCTAAAAGGAAAACCGGCAGCAGCAGCAACAGCAGAAGTTGCAGCATTAGGTCTCTAACAAGAAAAATACAGTAGCAATATATTGTTGTGGATGTTACAAAACCAGAAGAAGCAGAAGAAGAAAAAACATTTAGTTTAAAACCATGATCGTACAACTTGCAACGTCACGTCTTTGCTTCTATAGTAAAAGGAGTTTTCTTGTTGTTGCTTTCTGCGCTTTCGAGCCAGTTGCTTGCTTCTTGTTGCTGTTGTTGTCTTTGTTGTTTGCGTTTTATCTAATATCTATCTTGTCTGGCATCTTGTTATTATTGTTGTGGTTGTTGTTGTCTGTGTTAAAAGTTTTTCTCTGCTGATTTTCATCAATGCATTCATGCAGTTTTTTTTTCTATGGATTTTGCTGCATTTGGATTTTTGTGTAATAAAATAACGGTGTGCTATAACGATTACATAATATTATTATATTGGAAAATGATCGTATATGAGGTGACACCTACACTGAAAGAAAACAAAATATGTGTACCTGAATTGTTAACTAAAGACAAGACACAAAGTGACAGACAGACAACTTTAACACAAGTGTTATAGTATGGACTGATATATTTCTGAAGCTATTACTATAAAAGTGCTTCCACGAGTTTGGACCCTGGCTGGGTCCATAGGCTATAATCCGAACTAAAGAAGTCGAGCAATACAGCTCATAAATCAGGACACCTGAGTTAGTGTTAGGGCCAACTTTACATACAGCTCCTCACTAAATCAGCAAGTGTCTATAGCAAGACAACAGCAGAACACATTTTTACATCCTGAATTCAGTGAACTGATCGATATCACTGGGAAATTTTTGACATTGCACTTGGCTTACGAGACACATGCAGGTGACAATAACTGTACACGTTTTAAGGCAAGAGTTTGGCACATCTAACCCCTCTTTTTGCCTCAGCAATTTCTCAGACAAACAGCGAGACGACTTAAAATCTCGATTCTGAAACCAACTCAATCGAGTTATTGGTCATGTATTTTTTGAGAAACAACAATAGGGCAGCGAAAGCTACTTGTCCCCCTCCCCCACTCCGGCCAAAGGACCTTTTACCATCATGAGTGGAAGTTAACAACTTTTAAGTCCACAGCCAGGCACTTCAATCGTAATCAGCCACAACACCTTTGGGTCTGACCCGTGACCCGTCCGCCCCCAAAAACCATTGCTTGTACAACAAGATGCCCCTCTCGTTTCGATCATCCATCCAATATGGATATCAGTGTCTCTTCTCTTCCCGCCAAGTAATCAGTGTGGCCTGTTTCAGCCACGCCAAGGCAAAAGATGACGGGGAACATGGCACTAATTTGGTTGAAGGTTAAAGTTGTTTGCGGATTTCGATTAACCGACTCAAGTGCTGTCCTCACATTCTGAACTGTCCAGGGAACTGTCGGCCGGACAGATTAGATAACCCGGACTCTCGATCAAACGGTTTGTGATATATTACGCTTAACATATCTTTTACAAGCCGTTGACAAGTTCACACCGTGGCCTTAGGGGCCACCGTCAGATGAGCCGTCATGGCCGGGGCTGATGTACACCAACTTTACGGTGTAATCACGCCCTAGCACAGTGCTTTTAGCTAGAACTTGTACCCCTGTTTTGTGTTTTTACCTGCAAATGAAATGAGAAGTTTTCCTGGTTCATTTGCCTTTCGATTTCAAATCCCCATCATTTTCCTAAGTGTTGCTAAAATTTCCATTCACTTTTTCACTGAATTAATGTTTTTTTTGCGTTTTCATCATCAAAGAAAACCACAACATCAACCCAACAACACACTGACAGCTTTTTTTCGTACTAATTTTTTGTTTGCCTCTTTTTTTTGCACAATTGTGCAACATTTCCAACAACGTTGGACTTTAGTGCGGCAGCATTGCAGGCAGCACACGAAGAAAACAAGCCACGAACCAACAACAGACAGTTTTATAAGTTGAAATTATAAAAGAAAAACAACTTCGATTTCATGACGATCATCAACGTTGAACGTGAAAAGCGGAAAAGTTTACTAGACAAGACAACTTAATACAGCGGCAATAACAACAGCTTAAGTTATTTTGTTGTTGCATTTGCAACCACCACAAAACTATCGATAACAACAAAAACAACTGTTACGGAGCCAGTTGGGTTAAGCAACACAGCAACGACAAGTAACGCAAAGACTGAGTTGTTACACGTTGGCGACCCACAAAACTTCATAACACTCAAACGAAGACCATCTGAAATGACGATAATAAAACCGACAAGGAACTCCACAGGCCAACTCTGATACAAAAAAAAAAAAAAAAGAAAACAAAAAGCCGAAGAAGACGAAGGCGAAGACGAAGAAATGAAACTAAAAGTGAATTAGATACCGCAGCCATAAAGAAAATTATATGCCTCCATGATGTGCATTTGCAACATTAGAGAGTTGCAGCCATTTGCTATATGGAAAATGAAAATTACGTAATTAAATTGGCAAAATATCGGGTTTGTTAGTGTTTTTACGATCGTGGCAGGGTGGCTTGAGAGGCTGCAACAAACACTAGCCGGCTGGCCAGCTGACTGGCTGGCTGGCTGGCTCTCAAACTGTCTGCTTGAAAGTCAAGCGCTCAAACTGCAAAATGCAAGCAAAAATTTCTGCTGCAAGATGCAGTTTTAATAGTGCTGCGCGCTGTGTGAGTGTTAAACTGTTGCACAATAGTTGGTTCAACGTTGAATTATGAGTGGAAAAAAGTTGACAGGTATGAAAATGACACATGAGAAAAATGAAAAACAGCACCAGTTACGAGATAATTGATAGAGTTGCCAAACTTTAGAAAATGCTAAAAAATTTGCGAGTGGATAAACTTTTGGGTTTTAAGGGAATTGAACCCAGAAGTTGAAATAAATCCACGATAAAAATGCTTTATATTTCAAACATCTGCTCTCAGCTTTGTGGTCACATCTGATCCGAGCTGCCTTGAGCCTATTTCTGGGTTATCATATCATACAATAATGAGTTTCAACAAAACCCAATGAAATCTCTCGCCACTAATTCAGGTCTTTAAAATTCCCCAACATCCAACAGTCCCAATTGACTGAACTATTTTTCTCGGTAGATGAGGCCTTCAGCCAACTGACTCTGTCAAAGTAAACGAAGGGAAACACACTGCCTATATTCCCAAAAAGAAAAAACTGTGGCCTTAATGTGGGCTGTCATTTTTTTGTTTTGTTTGTTTGTTTTACTTGAAGCAGTATTTTGGGGGACAAAGGCACCGCCCTCTAAGGGAGGAGAAGAGAGAGAGACTAGTGCTATTGCCTTGAGCCTTGAACCAGTCATCGGGGAACGAAGGTTACATATATTTCTATATGCCGAGTTTATGGAAAGCCGAAAATAGAGAGATCTAGAGAGAGAGAGAGAGTGTAATCCTGTGACTGGTAACAGCTCACGTTTGCCGTCTGCAGCTGATTTTTTGTACAAGAGGAATGGACGACTTAGCAAAAACTTTACTCTGTAATCCGTGACGATTCAGCCGAATTTTGAGTGATTCCGCGTTAGAGATCTTTAGATATCGTTCCGACATTTCATGCGGTTTCATGCCCACATTGACTATTGCTGGCGAGATGGCATCTTCGGCTGGCCGGAACATCAAGTATCAGTTGGGTTGCCGTGACCACAATCCAACTCATTGTAGTTGAGGGTATGGTAACTCTTCTCCCCTTAAAACATCCTACCAGTTTGCCAGGCTGCAGTGTGTTAAATGTTCAAAGTGTTTTGTTTGTGTGTGTGTGTGTGTGCGTGTAGGTGTGTACGGTTTGGCTGCTTATCAAAGCAGTTTTTCTTTTCTTTCGAACCATTAGCCCGTTTAGAGGTCTTGAACTCCGCTGCAGCATTCAGGATTTCTATAATACATATGTATTTTGTTTCTCCTGCAGTTTTATTTGTTTTAAGCCTCTCTGTTACACTTTTTCATTCGAGTTTTTAACTTCTTCCTTTGCTGGATGGAACGCTGGGAAAGATTTATTGCGGAAATGATTGCTTTGTGTTAAAACACTTGAAATGCTGGCGCACTGCACTGACTTCATTAGGATCGTTATAATGATTTGTTGCTTAAAATGATATGTTGAATGGAAGCACTTCATATGCAGCCGATCAACTTTTTTTATTTGTAAAAAAAAAAAATAAAAATATGCAACGAAATGAAAACTTACCTAATGTTGCGGTATCCGTAGGTGTTGCATGGAGATTAGGGTTAAGCTGGAAAGAAAGTAAAAGGATGAAATTAAAAACGTATTGAAAAGTTTTAATTGCAGGAAGGAAATAAAACTGTTCATTCAAAGTTAATTAATAGCAAATGTTTGCGATACTCACATTTGCATTATTTTTCTTTTTTTTTTTTGTGTGTTTAATAAAAGGAAAAGTTTTTAAAAGCCATAACGTTCATTTCTGATGGATAATTTAGCTATTTTTTTTAGATCGCATTAGAGTTATTGTCTGAAATACATTTCAGAGATTGTATAACACCTGAGAGGCAAGCAAAAAGTTGGACATATTTCTGTAACTTTCTTTCTCGACTAACATTCAAAACTTCCGAATATTTAAAAACAGAAATAGCTGTGCCAAAGTCTTCCTCTGCCTTCCGATAAAATTACCAGATGGGCACCGTGTCGCTTAAGGATATGGTAAAGTCCTTCGCGGCAATTGAGAAAATAGTTTTTAATCCAAAACCCCTGCACCGTTTTCTCAACGGTCTTTTTCGTGAACTGTTTCTTATTTTTAATTTCTATACGTATAAAGAAAGTTTGTGTGAGACATTGGGGATATTTTTTATTGCTCTGCTGGATGCAATCAAACCTGGCCACATTTTTGGGAACAGTTTTTACGCTAGAATGAAGAAACTAAGGGAAAGAAAAACTCACAATCAAGACGTCGTGCTTTTTGTCTGTTATTACAAAAGCCATGCGAAAAAAGTTTTTCGAATTCCACAAAACAATTTATCTAATAATTTAGGATTGATTAACGGAGACCTTATGGCAAGCTCTTCACATCTTCAAGGTATAACCAAATGATACAATTTTAGCAACTAAAAGCGGCTGTTTTTGGGCCTATACTACTTGCCCCTCAGCAATGTTCCTGTATATAAGCTGCTCAATTGATTGAAATCGGAGTTGGGAGTAGGAAATCAGAAAAAAATATTGTTCCATAGCTAAAGTTGTTTTAAAGATTAATGTGTCTGGTTCCTATCATAAAGCGGTATAAGATTTACCCTCCTCCTCCTCTTTGGCCATTACGATATATATCTAATTATTTTGTAATAATTGTTATTCCCTTTGTTTCTGCTTTTATAGTCGTAGCAAATAAGACATCCATTTCTAAACCATACATATATTTTTCCGGCTCAAAAAGCTTCTTTCTTAATCAGCCACCGGGAAAATTTAATACGAATATAGATAAAATAAAAGCTTTTTCCTTCAACTCGGTTTCTTGTACAGCTGCCTAAAATAAATTACTGTAAAAAAAGAAAAATAAGTAACATCGAGTGCTCAACTCAGGCGGTATTCGATATTATGAATGCATTTAATTGTTATCATGCAATTCTGCGAGTACATACAACCGCACAGCGGATCCGAATAAACTTTAACTTGGCCATGTGGACTGCAAACGTGTGTTTTAGTTTTCTTATTGCTGCTGCTGCTTTTGTTGTTGTTTCTAATGGTATCATTATTAGCAGTGTATGCATGTAAATGTTGTTTTTTTGATATTTCTAACAGTAAACTTTACTCTTAATTTCATTAGCACATTTACGTGCACAAGCAGCGCATGCACGCCTTGCCTTTGCTCGCAGTCGGAAAATACTCCAACAATTAACGAAAAATTCAATGAAATTCAAGAAAGAAAGAAAAACAAATGGTGGAGCTTTTACACTGTGTTACCATAAACGAAAAAAGTTAGATACTAAAAATAATACAGGGATCGTGATTCTATCGAAAGATCGTAATTGATTCGCATGCTGGAGGAAAAGTGTTCCTACGAATATTATTTAGTCCCTCAAAGCATCGTTCATGGCAAATTGTCCTATTTTGTTCTAGAGAAGTATTTAGATTTCAGTGACTGAATCAATTGAATCATAGACCTAATGCTTTAAGATGAAAATGTAGACTGTGGAGTTTCACGAATAATAGTGGCATTAAAAAATCTCTACTCCCTTTGTAATAACTTGATCATGTCGGCGTGCAAATTCCCTCAAAAGCAGTCCCTTGAAATCATTCTATTTTCTAGTTTTATGAATAAATTTATGTTACAGTTGATGGTCACGTGCGAAATGTTAGCAAGACATAAAGTCTGGCAAACTAAAGCGAAGAGAAAATAAAACTAATCTAATTTTTTGTTAACCACTACGGTTTATGTCATCGTCTATGATCGGGATATATAAATGGCAAAGAGAGCACACATTTCTTAAACAATTTCAGCTCAAACGGTTACACTTTTCAACACAACTAATAGCTCTGATGCACTCTTCCGCTCTCTTGCTCACTTGCGTCAGCATATCACAACCACAAATTGAAAATTGCGGCAACTTAAACTTAAAACATGTACATTTTGGGGATTTTTTGTTGTTGCAAAAACAAAAAACTTAAGCTTAAAATCCGAAAGTACTTAAATTTTCTGCCAAAGGACATGTTTTTTTAACATCCTCTAACAATTTGTCTGGATGCCAAAAAAAAAGAGAAAATTATGGTCCCTATTTTTTGGCCACCAACATTTTTTAAATATTAATCATCAGCTAAATTCTGAGATACTCATGCCTGCCATATAGAATAAACAGCTAACGAAACACTAGTTGTTCTTTCCTCCCGAATAAACCCAATTCTGGATATTTAGAGGTCGACACCTGAGTAAATGCTGGTCCCAAGAAAAATGAATATCTAAAAAATTTGCAATAAAAAAAATGATTGTAAATAAAAAAAAAAACTAAATAAAATCTCTATTGTGATTTGAATGCTAAAACAAACAAAATATATACACATTTCTGTTCACCCTGTTTGAGTGCAGCGTTCATAACAACAAATTGATTAGCATTAGATTTTAGACTGTCGCGTTCTTGAACAATCGTTTTCATTTATCAAAGTTTTTTCGTGTAACGCCTCTGCCTCTGATGCGAATGCTTTGGCGGAGCATTCTCTAATGGCTTGACATTGCAAATGTATTAGTAATTTATGGCATACACACATACATACACACGTACATACTTGCATGCATCCAGTATGCCTGTAGCCAACAGCAACGGCAACGGCAACAATAGCAACAAACGACCTCCTAAAGGTCTTTGAACCCGAACTTTACATTTAAAACGAATGTCTAATAGCAAAACGACGACGACGCCAACGACAACGACGACAACGACTTCACACACACACACGCACACACACACACGCAGCCACATCATGTTGATGACGAAAACTTCTATATTCGCTCTTGCATGTTAATGCACTCATAACATACCCACACACACACACCTCATCGTATTATGAAATCGTTAACATTCGTGGCATTGTTTTTGCTTTCGTCAGTTCGTTTGGTAGACGAGTAAAGAGCGAGAGTGTTTCTGTGCTCTTGCTCTGTACATGCGTTTGTTTACTGCTGTGAATGTGTAAGTAAAAACTGCACTTTTGCCCGCTAGAGTTGTTTTTTTCGTTCTTTCTTCTTTTTTTTTGCGTTTCTGTACTTTTTTTTCATTATTTCAAGTTTTTCTATCATTTTCTTTAACTGCCCTCTGCGTTGCAGCACCCTGTTTCACTAGAGTTGGAAAAACTGGGTTAGTTTGGTCTTTCCGTCTTTTTTTTCTTTTCCTTTTGTGTGTGTTTGTGTGTGTGTTTTTTTGTCTTCTCAGTAAAATTGATATGGCTGTTTGTTTGACCGTTTATTATTTTCTTTTGCTGTTGTTGGTGAATGTTAACACCAGTCTCATTGGGTCTATGACTTGAACAAATGTTATTCTTGCCCATGATATGTTTGTATGTACGCATCTACTATTTCTGTGCAATTTGTTTGTCCGATTAATAGTTTGTACATTTCTAATTTCGTAATGCACAAAATCTTCTTCTTTTTCTTTCTTTTTTTTTTTGGCAACATTTCTTGCATTCACTTTCAACTTCATTACGATTAAACTGTCCGCCATTTAGCGGGGTGTGTACAGTTTTTATGCTATTTCTTTTGAAACATAAAACGAAGATTTATTCCAGTGTAACAAAAGAAACTTACGCAACTCTTGGACATACATACTTATATACATACATACATTTGTATAGTGACGATAGAGTCTCGCTTCGTAAACAAGTTTTGCAAACAGTTTTGTCGCGGCTCGGAAACTTCAATTTTTTTTTAATCGATTTCTCTGCAATTATTTTTCAGAGTTGCCTCAACGTTCGTTTAAGGATATCTATTGAATAGTTCGTGTTATTTTGCTTCCAAATCCTCCACTTTTGACAGTTATATGTATGTACATATATTTTAAAATGATCTTGTTTTCTCCGTTTTAAAACTTGTTTCTTATATTTTTTTTTTCAATTAACCTTTTAATTTAATTTAATCCTACATACAGCGAGCAAAACATCAAAATAAATGTCAAATATATTAACCTGCAGCTAACTTCATGCATATATGTATGTATGTATATAACTCGAAAGAGTTTCCCAATACAAGCAGCTCCCCATTAATTATTACTCTTGTTCACCCTCTCATTATCAAGCCAAACAGTTGCAGCCTATTTGCAACTGGTTTATTGTTGATCTATTTTACTTCTACCGTTTCCATCAGGTTTTAATATGTCGAAAGAAAATCGAAACAGCTGTTTTAATGCGAGTGGTAGCAAGTCCTGTTTAAGTAGCGTTCAGACATGTAGTACAGCCAGTATATCCTGCGCCGCGCTTCCTCACAGTTGGCCCTCAATTGTTGCCCCCAGTGACTTCTGCCGCCAACAGTGTCCTCTTCCTCACCACAGAATCCGTAAGCGTGAGTCAGTGCCCTGTGTGGTAGACACTGTCTACCGTTGCCTGTTACAGGTATGATGACTTCTGCCGCCAACACTGTCCTCAGCCTTTTCTTATCCAAGTCCTTAGCAGAAGTTAGCAATGAAGTTTCTAAGCTTTTTGGAATGTTCAAGGGTATTAGAATTCAACACATTGTGGCTGTTCTCTGTACTCTGCTGGCTGTGAAGGAACTACCGATTAGAGTCTTGAGGACCCTCTCTGAACATTGTTCCAAAGCTTCCCCACACTTGATGTTATCCCTTTCTTCATCTTTCCTTTGAATAGAATGTTGTTGCAGCGAATGGATGGACTCGATGCAGCTCGTCAGAAACCAATGGACTGATGGACGTAAAAACCAACAAAGAATGGCCGACAGTGAATAAGGCAAGTGCCATCAAAAAGAACGGCCTTGTTCACACTCATCTGAAGCTCTAATAATAACTTTCAATTTTATGAACTTTAACAGCCAAAAATTCCGGAAGTTTTCCTAACAGTGTAAAATATTCAATGACCCAATTGCAGTCATGCAGATTTGAAAATGGCTTTTGAAATGAATCTTGTGGGTGTTGAAGTGTTATTTGAAGGAAACAAAAGTTTAGTTTAAGCCTGTCTGTCTGGCTTTCGTTTTTCTTTAACAGCAATTAACTCACTTCCGTCTTTCGATTTTGCTCGCTTGTTTAGCGCTGCGTATGAAACATATTTGTTATACGCCACACCTTCTTTTCTGCCATTTCCTTTGATATTCTGGTTTTTTTTTTCGTTTAAATAAAGAATTTATGTATTTCAGAATATATTGTGCTTAAAAAAATATATATTTTTGTCTTTCTTTGAACAGGTAACCTCATACATATAAAAACATTTCCATTATAATTTGTTTCTCCTTCCTGTTTTTACTTCTTTTTTTTTCCTTGCCTCAAAGATGGAGTCTCTTGTGTGTTTTTATCCCCGTTGTCTCTGTGTGACTTTAATGAAATTTTGCACTTTTTCTATAGGATAAATTTTTTTTCTAGTTTAAACAGGCAGCAGAAACTAAAAGTGTTCATTATAATGCAAACATTTCTTTTTTAATTGTAAACTTTCCTCTTCGTTCACCTGACAGTCAATGCAGGGATGGATGTGTGTTTGTTTGTTTGTATGTATGTATGCAGTTTGCTGGTACGTCTGTCCTGTTGTCTGTTTTTATGTTTCTTTTGCTATTTCCATATACCCATCATCATCATTATCATGTTAGAATTTGTTTGCTTGAGTTGTTGCTGTTGTTTTTTATGCACATTTTGTTGGCTGCCAACAAAAATAGATTCAGTTTCTATTCTGTAGAGGGCATTATGCATGAAATAGCAGGCGCACATTCAACGTCTCCATAGCACACTGCTCTTCCGACCTAATTTTTATTTTTTTCTGACTTTTTTTTTCTTTATTTTTATATTATTTTTCCTATACAATTTGTCATTTGTTGTTATTGTTGGCTATTCGTTGTGTGCTTCTTTTATGATGCATTTTTCTATGAAAGTGATTTTTTTGTCGTGGTCCCTGATATTTGTTTGTTGTTCGGCTGGTTTGCCATAGTTGCATTTTTGTTGTTGCTTTCCATGAAGCAAAAATGCTGAAATTAAAACAGATTTGATGCTGTTGTTTCTTATACAGAGAATTCTTTTTAGAAAGTAAATAGGAAGTTTGAATTATGTAATAATTGGAAAACTTAAAGAAATCTAATGGAAAAATTTCGCTTTATGTAGTACATATATGAAAAAGAAATTCCAGAATCAAGGAAGGAAGGCCTTCGCAAAATATGAGTTGTCACAGGCCAATATACGTACAAACGTAAAGAACGTTTCCATGGGGCAGGCCAGAGTTTGATGTAGAATGTAGAAGTACTTTTAAGGTATCGACCAAACTATTTTCTTGCAAGTAGGTTGACGTGGTCGAAGGGTCACCGCGTCTTTCCTAAAATTAATGCAACATGCACAAAAAGTTGCCACTAACGAATACTCATTTTGATAATAAAGTTTTGTCATCTGCACGTACTAGTCAACTGAGCAACTGGTCAGGATGCGTTGGCATCAGTAGCTGAATAAAAGACAGCAGATTAAACCGACATGAACAAAATAACAGGCCGCTCTACAATTGAAATCCCTCTCACTTTCCAGCGCACAGAAATACGCACGTGCATATGGCAACCTCTGAGCAACGGCCATGCTTCGAACTCAGCCATCAGCAGCTTTAAGGGCACGACGACTTGAAGACGTTTTTTTTTCAGGAAATCCAGTGTCTGGAAACTTGTAATAAGAAAGACCTTCGTTCCGGTAAAGCTGCGTAATCTAAACAAAACTGATATTGTAGCTTTCTCACTTAATAAAAGTTATTTGTGCCTTTCTCCGTGTCCTATTATCAACTATTTCTATTATATTGTGATTTCCTCGAATTACAATGAAATCTGGCCTCAGAAATTCCTCCAATAAATGAGCACAGCTGTTTGGCTATTCTGCGGCCACTGTTTTAGATACTACACGATTTCTTAGTAATATAAAAAACTCGATGCATTATCGTATAACAAAAAGCATCCTGCTGACACTGATTTTCTTTATGTACGTATATTAGAAGCATGCCTGAGCATGTCTGTTTAAAATCGATTAATATTATTTTGATCTGGGTAACTGCAGATTAAGTTTCGGATGCAAAAACATACATATATTTTTACACAGGATAGAAACTGTAAACGAAACAATGTTTCGGCCACTTTATCGCTCTCGCTCTTTCTCCCCATCGCTCTCGTCAAAATTTTGCTCTTTTCCAATAGAGTTTATTTCTAAATTCAATACATGTTTTTTCATGTAACTTATCAATATCAATTCATTACGTTTGATTTCGTAATCATCATACATATTTCTACATTGACTTTTAAATAAGTTTAAGAAAAAAAAAGAAGAAGAAGAAGAAGAAAACAACAAGAATTTTTTTCTTTAATTTGACATTAAAAATTATATGAAGAACAACGACAGCAGCGAGCGACAGCGACAGTGACAGCGCCAGCAGAAACCAGCAACAGTCGCGGCGAAAGCGAAATAATAAAAACTTCTGTCAGCCGACCAATCACATGTTTATTGAAAATTTCGGTGGGTGGAGAGGACGGGTGCATATTTAAACTTTTAACCTATATTTCGGGCAGAACTCGAACCACCACATGCGTTTATTTACAATATAAACAAAATGAATAGAAAAAACTGAAATAAATAACGATTGGCTCACCGACTGTTGGGTTTGTTTGTTTGTTTATTTTAAGTCTGTTATTAAATGTAGAGTTTTAGGTTGAGCGAACAAATTTAAAAAATAAAGAAGAAATAAATTTCATTTGTTCTAATGCTATTTATTAGTTTAACGAAGAATTGGGGAAGTTATAACGTTTGGAAAGGGCACCCTACAGGATACCAGTTTTCTTCGCTGATCTGCAGAAATTGGCGATTTACTGAGCATGTCCAGACTTGAATAGCTTTTAACAACACTACAGTATAACAGTTAAAAACTCTTAATTCGTAGATTTTAAATTTTAATGTATCAATCTGTTGCTTAAAAGATTAAAATTAAAAAAAAAATTCCATAAAAATCCCCGAAAAAAGAAATGAGAATCTTTATCAGTATAACAGTTTTCAATTTACAATTCCAAAGTATTTTCATTTTTAACACAGATCACCTCTAAGAGCCTTTTAACTTATTGTTTTAAAGAAGAAGAAAATCATTTATTATTTTGTTGTAGTATAACAGTTGGCGTGTAACTGGCTCAGTATAACAGAACAATAAATGAACAACAATAAAAATAATTTAAATAAAAGCAAAAATATTCATGTATGTTTGAAAAAGTTTATAATCGTATAACAGTTTTGATAAGTTGTCGGTATAACAGTTTTGAAAAAAATTATTTATAATTAATTATTAATTAAGCTTAAATAAACCCAGTTTAAAAATCAGTCTCTTACTGCATTTGCCTTGAGATTGGGCAGTGCTTTGTATAACAGTTTAAAATTGCTTGTAGTGAGTGGTTGCTTTGGATTTCAATAGTTCCACACAACAAGTGAAAAATACAATCAGAAAACGGGTTTTTCGTTTGTTACTCGTACATTCATTCATAAGTGCCTTTAACTCACTGCTGTATAACAGTTATACAAACAAGCAATTTTCCGATTTCGCGTGTGTTGTAGCGGTCTTTTTAGGTGGTTGCAGCCAACTTGGAAACTTTTGACTTGTTGCACTACATTTTTTCTAAGGAAAAATTTCGAGGCTGCTGCCACGGTGCAGCGTAAAGTGGGAGAAGGCCATAAAATTGCTGGGGTTTAGTTTTTTGTTTTTTTTTTTTTCCTAAAGCAGCACAACTAGTAAAAGAAAAGGGAATAGAAAAAAACATTGTAAACTTATTTATAAATATTTGCTTTGATTGCTGAAGCATTTGTACATTTACGAGTATATGAATGTATGTGTGTGTGTGTGTGTGTGTGCGTATGTCTGCTTGTGTGGCTGAATTTTAATGCTCAAAATGTTGTAACTATTTCATATTTTGTTTTTGAGATATTTTACTGAAGATTATAGTTTGCTGTCTAGTTTCTTGTGGCCTTTTTAATTGCCATTTCCATGTTAATTTAAACTTAACTCCGGCAAAAACACAGAGAGAGAAAAAGTCTTACAGTTAAAGCAAAGCCAATCGTTGCAAACAAATTTGAATGTAAAAATAACAATAATAATTAATGAAGAACTGAATGTGACTTTTAATTTTAATTTATTACACACACGTTTTGCTTTTATTTTTCCATAAAAAGTGCTAATGATATTAAACATATCGTGGAATTTTTTCAAATTTCAAATTCCCTGCATTACGGCCACTGCTACAATATATCTAACAACAACAACAACAGCAACTGTTATACACTTGATTTGTTATTTATTTGTTGTTTTGGTTTTCTTTTCTTTTTTAAAAGATGTGGCTCGCACAGTGTGAGAGGCACTTGTGCTTCAATATTTTTGAAGTGGGAAGATTTTTCATTATTGTTGTTGTTAAATTGCAGCAAGAGCTCGTGCAATGTCGTTGTTTGTACTCAAACCTTCCCCATACGCAAACATACAGACATGTTGTTTGTAATACTCGTATTTCATTCTTTTTCACTTTCTAAATCATGATTTTACGTGCATGTGCATGTTTTACATGTACTTTTGTCTGTTTAGTTGTGTTTAAAATGCGTGTTGTATACAACAAATTACTGTTTTTGTTGTTGTTGTTGTTGTCATAGCTGTTTTGCTTTTAAGACTCTTATCATTGGAGGTCTTTTAGCTTTAACTGCAATTTATACTTGACTTTTTGTAACAAATGGATTTGTATTTGCTCTAATTCTTTTATACTATTTAACTTATAGAAAAAAATACCCTCAGAAATACAAACACACACACACACACACACACACACACACACACACACACACACACACACACACACACACACACACACACACACACACACACACACTTGCATACGCACAATTCATACATAATACACTTGTATGTTCTTATCAGCGCTTAGTGTGAACCAAGTCAATATTATTAATGGCTTTTCGAAAAAAAAGTTAGTATTTCCAAGAATTTTCAATTATTTAAAAATATAAAAAGAAAAATTTAAGAAAAAACAGATACTTTCTATTTAAAAAAAAAGGAATTTTTGCTGAGAGCACCTTTTAAAAGAAAGTATTTAAAATAAACACTTTGTGCAAAAAATACCTTTTAAAAAAGTAAGGAAAAGTATCTTTTAAAAAACATGACTATTAAAAAAGTACCTTAAAAAAATTACCTTTTAAAATAAGTACCTTTGAAACTTAATCTACAAAAAAAAAATTATCTTACAAAAAAAGTACTATTTAAAAAAAGCACCTTTTAAAATAAGTACGTTTGAAGCTTTTTTTCTTTTACCAAAAAAAAATTTTACCTTTCAAGAAAAATGTCTTTAAAAAAAGTACGTTTTAAAAAAGTAGCCACTAAAAAGTACTTTTTAAAAAAAGGACCAAAGGAAGTACAATTCAAAAAAAAAAAAGTACCGTTTAAAAAACTATTTAGAAAAGACCTTTAACAAAAAGCTTTAAAAAAAGTACGGTTTAAAAAATTTGCGCTCATAAAAAACTTTACCTTAGAAGAAAAATACATTTTAAAAAAATTACCCACAGTTTTACTGTCTTTTTAAAAGAGTTGCTTATAAAAAAGACTTTTAAAAAGCTTAAAAATAATAGTAAGTTTTCAAATAAGTACCATTTACGGGGGGGAATGGGCCAGTGCACTCAGGGCAAAGTTGTTGATTGCTCTCAACCTGGCGAGAAGCCAGCAGCGATCCCTGAAAATGGACTGGTCAAGCTGACATACTGCCTCCTCGTGGCGCCCCTGGATAGCCCCTACAGCACCCGCTTAGAGGGGAACCAAAGTGTGCAGCGAATCCCCTCTGTCCAGGGGTCTAAACCAGGACCCGGTCCTCCAGGTTTCGGGGGTTGTGCGTGGGGGTAACTTCCCTACCGTGTAAAAACACACTAGTTTCGACACAACAACAAAGAATCAAAACTTTGTTGGTTGAGGCCCAGGTTCACCACGGACTGTAGCGCCAAAAGAAGAAGAAGAAGAAGAAGACCATTTACGAAAGTACCTTTTAAAAAATTCGTCCTCTAAAAGCAAAACTTTTAAAACAAGTAGTATTTAAGAATGTAGTACTAAAAAGTAAATACCTTTTGAAACAAGTTCCTATTAAAAATAACTTGACTATAGAAACATGAATGGCCTAAATAAAGTACATTTTGTATTAAGTACTATTTAAAAAGAAACTTTTAAAATATACCTTCTAAAAAAGTATCTGTAAAAAAAACTAACTGAACATTTTAAAAACTAGTACCATTTAAGATATTTTCTTTTCTAGACATTTTTTTAACTTAAGAAATATTTAAAAAAGAGATTCTTTTGCAAAAATATCTTGCAAAAAAAAAATCCCATTACAAAAATTGAGCTTTAAAAAAATACTTCTTAAAATAAGTGGTTCTAGAAAAAGTATCGTACTTTTACATATAATAAAGCGAGTTTTCCAAAGGGGCATTTTGTAAAGAAATCAACTGTCCAAAGTTGTTGGTGTTGCATCTATTGACAGTCATCCTAAAAGGCCTGCAGATGGCGCTTATTAACTGTTTGTTTTCAGTGTCACTTCACAAATATGTATTTTGATTTAAAGGTTATGGTCACTGTTCACATAATCGAAAGCGGTGGCCCACAACAGCATATCGCTGGTGGTATTTAAACTCAATATGGTTACGGTAAGCAGGGGCGGGTGGAGAAAACAAGTTTTAAAAAGGCAGTAAATAAACATTTATTTAAATGTAACCACAAGTACGAATCGTATGTGAATGCAATAATAATTATTAAACAAACAAAAATAATTTCACTTTTACTTAATCAACAATACAAAGCCAGAAGACACGAGCGTAACACTAAATTACAACAATAACAACAGCAACAAAAACCACATTAATAAGACAGGTTAAAAAATAAACCAAAACAGCTCAAGTGAAATTATTTGGGGGGGGGGAAAAAACGAAGAGAAAAGAAACACATCAATTACGCGGAAGATGATCAATGTTGACATTCAAATTTTTCTTTAAAACTATAATTATAATCAAAGTTGAAATCGCATTCGACTCCAACCGGTTTGAAGATTTTTCTGGGTGTTTGAAGGATTTAGCGGCCGATATGCCATGGGGAAAGGGTGTGTAGGGCTATAGGAAACTCCAGCGAAACTTTTAAACACGTTTCAAAAACATTTATTAATTTTTTTCCATTATTCCCATTTGGTCGTTAGCGACGAATGAGTGACTAGTTTTGAATGCTTTTGTGTCTTCATTTTAAAGTTTAAACACGTAAGATCCCATTTTTTTTTTTTTTTTATTACCACCTACAAAAGAAAAGGCAAGTTTAAAATTGTAAGTAAAAAAGAAACACCGAAAAAAATAACTTTGGAAGTTAGAAACGAATAAAAAATTAAATGAAAATTATGTTTGTGATTTTTATTGGAAACGCGATTGGTTTCGGAAGGGACTTAAACTTTATTGGCCGAATTCTTCATGTTGTCAGGCCATTTAATCTTTTCAATTTAGTTTTTCTGTTTCAATAAATGGTGCCTTCTCAGGCCCTTTTTTCATTTAATATGTGAAAATTTGTAAGTCTTCAAAGGCGTTAAAACAGGGTCTATTATATGGCAACACCTTTTAAACTTCAACTTTTAGTTGTAGCACCACTAGTGAACCACTACAAATTGGACGGACATTTTGCTGTCTGTCTGTCTCTCTCTCTCTCTCTCTCTCTAGCTTTTATGGTTACAAGTTCTATATGCGATTCTTATGTATTGACGGCATTCAGTCGTTAATCCAAATTTATTGGCCATCAGAGGTCTCTTGACAGCCAAAACTAAGCGCTATCATAGTTTTAGATAAATGGTGGTCCATTCTCGCTTCAACTGCGCCTGCCTGATATTGTGAATAGCGCGAGGCACGAGTGGGTAGAGTTATTTGTATATTTTGTAATAATACAATCCTGATCCAATGAAAAATCTTATCGTTTCCACCAGACTGTCAAACTGACTTGTCAACTTTTATCTGTAGGGAATTAAAGTGATTAGAGCAGGTCGGTCAGAGGTGTTTTATTGGCGCGCATTTTTCATAATCTCTTAATTTTGGCAGGTTTTTTTTTTTTGCTTCAAATGAATATGCAAAATATTTCTAACAAAACTTTTGATCCCTAAAACGTTTTTTCTTCGCGATTAAAGGATTTCTATTCGTTTTCATTACCTTTCATTTTATTCGATTTTTTCGACGATTTAAAAACCGCGTCATTATCTGTTCGTATCAAAACAACATTTTACATTCTGATATTTTTCTTTCGTATTTTTGTTGTCTTTTACATGTGTTTGTGGGTTTGTTAATGATCTGTTGTAGCTGCAAGTTGCCTAATACTGTTCGATTCGATATTGTGTAAAAAATCCAAAAAAAAAAAAAAAAACTTTTCGAAAAACAATTTTTCTGTTCAGAAAAAAAAGCTTTTGATCGCGAAGTCGTTGAACTTTTAATTGAAACGCCCTTTTGAATAAAATTAAGTTTGTTGCTGTTTTATAACGATTTCTCATTACAACCAAAAAGGTTGCACGCACAAAAGCAGCAGCCACTTTCTTTTCAGTTTTAAGGTAAAATTTTGAAGGTTTTTAATGCTGTTTTCGCCACATCATGCTGCGTTACGCATAAACTTGACTGGATTAATAAAATTTATATATGTATGTACATACATATATTTTTTCACTTGAAACTGGTTTTGCCCGGGGGCAAACAAGCGACATACGTTAAAGCAGGTAAATACACATGTAAATAAATTCATACACACACACACACATACATATATTGATAAGTACATCCATCCTAAAGTCCATATTGTGCTTTTTTTCAAGGGTCAATATATACATATATTTTTTCCCTTTTCTTTTTTGGGATTTTCTTTAATGTGTTTTTCTGTTGCTGTCTTTTATTATTTATGTTTTTGTTTCTTTTCTCTTATAAAATGTTTTCAATTTTTTGTTAACCAAATAAACTTGAACTTGCCTTTCTTGGCTTAAATGATGTTGGTATGTACACATGTATGTATGTGCAATATTTTAAAAAAGCCCAGAAACTTACACAATTTGCCTGCTTGGAAATTTTGGTTGGAAAAAACCAAACACGAGGATGAAAGAAATGTAAAATTTGTTTAATAGTTTTTAGAACAAATTGTTTTGAAAAAGTGCAAACAGCACTAAACAGAGTGTCCGTCCATTGCCAACTTTTGAACATATTTATAACATTTTAAAACTTTTATTATGTAAAATGTTGCTGTTTAACAATATAAAAAAAACATTTGCAGAAAAAATCCCTTCCTCTTTTAAATCACTGAAGTGCTAAATATTACCTGATAAGCAGCAAGCTAGACTTTTTTTTAGAACATTTTTAGTACAAAACTATTTTTTTTTTTTTATAAATCTGTAAAGCCTTAAACATTCTTTGGCAAACATTAACCTTTTAGAAAGTAAAATTTCGTTAGTACTTAACTTTTTATTTAAAAAGTTTTTAGTACCAATGATTTTTCCCAAAAACATATTTTTAGTACAAGTAAAATTTAAGCGCAAATATTTTCCTGTCCTTGGCAATCATCCTACTTTTACAGTTAACTTACAGCTAGTTCTAAATTTGCTTTTAGAACACATTTAGTACACGAAATTCTTCTAACGAAGATAAAAAAAAAATCTTTGCAAAAGTTGTAAATTTTAAAATTTTGTGGCATTGAAATTTTTGTTGTTGCTAAATTTTTTCTCTAGCACACATTTTAGAACAAAAATTATTTTTAAGCAGAGTAACTATTGTATTGAATTATATTCTAGTTTCTAAAGCATATTTTTAGTTCGAGCACTGTTTTTTTTTTTAAATCTGTAAAATACTACAAATTAAATGTTTAAATTTTTTCAGTACTAAAAAAAATCTAGTAGAATATATTGAATGAACTTAATTTATATAGAAGCCATTATCGGTCTTAGGGCTCTTTTTTGTACTAAATTCTTATCGAAACATATTTTTAGTACATAATTTATTGCATATTTTTCTCGTCGCTATAAAAGTATTTAAGTATTTTATATATAAATTGTATTTTATATTTAAATTTTCCATCGGGTCTCTGGGGAACTTTTATTGAAGCAGCCATTAAAAATAAGTTTTTTTCCTTACAGAAATTATCATTTCTTTTGACAAGTTGTTGTTAATGAAATTTCAAGTTTAAAAGAGAAATTTTGTCTTTTATGGTTTTAGTGATACTCCAATACATACAGACATATGCACTTTAGTTGTACTAAATATTACTGAAAAATTCAAATTAGTACTTTTATCTTTTTGAAAGAATTTCAAATGTTGAACCTAAAATACAATAACATTCTGCTTCTTTCTTTCTGTTGAAATGTTTCGTTTTTGTTTCTCTCTCTCTCTCTCTCTCTCTCTTTCTCGCTTTTGTGGCTAATCACAAGAAATATTTGTGTAAAATTACATAATTTTATAATTACAAAAAAGAAGAAAAAAACTGGGTAACTACTAGTGCTTCTGTTGCAGTTTACAGGGAAAATCATGCAGAGTATTGAAGACATTTTACAAGATAATTAACTGCATGCAATCTGTTTAAGGTGTAAAAACAGCAATAGATTTTTTTTTGCTGTGTGCAAACAAGTTTTATGCAATTAATTTTATAATTAACAAAAGCTAAAATACTTTTGCAAAATGCAGAAAATGTTTAAATGAGGAAAAAAAATAATTTAGTACAAAGAAAAAATTTACAAATCCACAATTTTTTCAGGTATTTTTTTTTTTTAATAATAACGTTTTCTTAGGGGCAAAATATTTAGCCTGTGAATGCATTAAGAGAATAGGGTTTCAAGTTATTATTTTTGTACTCAAAATTGTTTATCCGCCCAACTTGTACGTGTCGAACATGAAGCAATATTTGTGCTATTAACAGAAAACCCTTTAGCAGAGTCCTCATAAAACTTTACTAAATACATATAAGCTTTTAAGCCAAGTTAGTACTAAAAGTTAATACATAATTTTGAAAAAAAAGAGAAAAAAATAAGGAGCTAAAAATGAACACCTGATAATTAAGTTTAAAAACTTTAGTACTAAAGATTTGGTACTAAAATTTATATTAAACTTTTAACATTAATTAATACGAGTTTTTTTTCCTAAATTTTTGGTTTCATCTTCCCATCTCTGATTTACAAAAATTTTAATTGGAAAGTGTATTAAAATGTTTGTACTAAAATTAAGCACTCTAAAAATTATTTTAAAAGTTTTATAAAAACTATTTGCCTCCAAATTTTTTTCTTTTAATTTTTTATATAAAAAGTTTTGTCGTTTTCCAAAAAAAAATTTTAGAGAAAATTTTAATTTTGGGACTTGTACTAAATTTTATCTAAAATTTTTTAGAAACTCTTCACAATATGTTTGCTTCATATTTTTTTATATAATTTTTTTTTTAATATTATTTTTTTTTAAATTTGTACTTTTAAAATTTTTGCTTTTAAATTTGTGTTTTAAAATTTTCTGGGCAAGAATTGAAATTGAACTTTTTCTGATTTCCTTCAACTAGAAGACAATTAAAACAGTAGCTCGAGTCATTCATCTGAATGTTGACACACTTAAAACATCTCTTTCATTGTTTGTTTAACATTAAGGATTTATTTTTCCTATTCCCAGACTGATTTAATAAAATATTTTGTTCAGAAAAAGTCATTGACAGTTTTGTTACAGGAAGAAGAAGTCATTGTTATTGTTGTTCCAATTGACAAGTTTGTCTAAGGCCTTTAAGCCAAAAGTGTAAGCACTTACACGATTATAGTGCAAGTTTTGTTGTACTGCAAGACGATAAGAACTGAACGAACGAACACCTTCAACTTACAACAATAACATTTAAAATATGAGACGAGTGCAAACAAAAAACTTTAAGTTTATTGTCACCCTAACCCCATCGTCATGGACCGAAGGAAACTACACCTGCCCCCAGACAAGTTGGAACATTTTTGTGACAACTTTTCAACAAATAAAACAAGCAAACAGTTTTTAGTGACAGCCGTATGACTGAAACACTGCATGGCATTTGACAAGGAAACGTGAGTCACTCACTCATTTGTAGCGCCAGCAGTCACTGCAACACAATCGTCACATTTGCGTATTGTGATGCATTCAAAACTGGATGATGGATGCTATTAAAAGATACTATCGAAGGGTTAACAGAACAACATGTAATCGGACCAGATGGAGGTCGCTGATTTCGACGAAGAACACTTTTCAAAAGGTACATTCTTGATGAGGCGGTGTTTTATGCCGAACTTTTCTGAAGCCATTTCCTTTTTGGAAAACGCTTTGTTCCAAAATGTGCTGCTTAAAAATGTACCCATTTAAAAGTAAATTTTTTAAAAGATACTTTTTTGAACAGTACTTTTTAAAAAGTAATTTATTAAAAAGCAATCTTTACCAATCCCCTTTAGAAAATATTTTTTTTTCAAAAATATACTTATTTTGGAAAGTACTTTTTTATAAAGTTTTTTCCAAAAGGTACTTTTTGCAAAAATGTACTATTTTTAAAATTTAATATTTTCAAAAACACACTTTTTTGAAAATTCAAAAGCTAATTTTTTCAAAAAGAGAATTTTTTTAAAAGGTATGTTCTTAAAAGCTTCCTTTTTAAAAGACAGTATTTCTAAAAAATACTTTTCTCTTAACCCAACTACTTTTTTCTTAAAGGTACTTTTTTATGAAAGGTATTTTTTTACATAAGTATAGACATTTTTGATAAAAGATTTTGGTTAAAGGTACTTTTTTTAAAGATACTTTTTTCAAAAAACACTTAGTTATAAGGTACTTTTCTTCGATTCGGTTATTTCTCAAAAGGTATTTTAAATTTTTCAGCTCTACTTTTAGTATAAAAAAAATGTAAAAATTTTAGTACCAAAAATGTCTAAATTGAGGCAGAAACTTTTTTAGAGTCAAAAAATATTGTTTAAAAAAATTACATTCGTAGATTAAAAAAAAAAAATATATTAAAAAAAATTTATTCGCGCCGAAAATTCCTTTTCATATCAGAATCACTTCTCAGCAAAATGAAAAAGCTTCATTAATGTACATGCAAATGTATGTATTTCATAAGTAGGAATCTGATTGTCACAACAGTTTTTCTAGAAAATTTAGCTCTAACAATTCTGTCACACCGTTCCAACTGTCTGTCTGTCAGTCAGTCTTTTACTTTATCAGCATGAGCTGAACGTCATACACAGCATTCGTAGTCTATTACTTCATCATCCCTATTCCGTAAAATTTTGTAACTAGAAAAAAAAGAATAAAAACACATTTCAGTATGTTTTTCCGTCTGTCCGGCTGCAGGGGAGTCGGTGCGTATCAGCGTGCTGCTGCATGCTTTCACAACTATTCCCGTTTCTTTATCAAGTTGTTGTTGTTGCTTTTATTTTAGATTTTACAATAATTTTTTCCATCTCTGTTGTAGTAGTTGTTGTTGGTTTTGGCGCACATATCATTAAACGTCTCGTTATACAAATAAATTCAACATCATCATCATACATTCACCGATACAACATCCATCACCAACACCACAAACATGCTGCTGCTTCAACCAAATTTAGGTCAGCCATTGAACCCTGTTGCTACAGCAGCCAGAGACAAACTAAAACAACAACACAACTACACGACCATCATCATCATCATCATCATGTTGATAATGATGTTGGACATAATGATGATATTATCGTAATTACTAAATTTTGTAGCGGCCTTTTTACTGACCGTTTAAAAAGCCAAAAAAAAAAAAAGAATTAGAAATAACTCTGGCTGCTTTAGCTTCTATTCAACTCAATGAAAAACTGCAACATCTTCCGGACACATCATTTGAACAATTTTATTTTAAATTCACTAAATAAATAATTCACTGGCCCACTGACTGAGTGAACGAGTGAGTGTTTGTCCGGCGGACTCCCCCCACCCTAATTGACCATCCAAACGAATTAGTGTAGATATTTTGTTGCTGAAGTGGCAACAACTCTCAGGCAACCCAACTTTTACAGCGTCAAAGGAAACGAAATTTCTGGCTTTCGAGACTTTAAATTTTACACATATCTGTATATTTTAGAGAACAAGTGACGTGTTTGTTTGAAATAATGTACCTTTTAAGAAAAGTACTTTTTAAAAAAAAGGAATTTTTACTTATTTTTAAAAAACTTTTTAAAAAGTCAAATTTTTGTGGCATGTATTTTTACAAACAAAATCTAAAAAGTTGGTGTTTAAAAGACGTCCCATTTAGAAAGGGAATCTAATAAAAAAACGGACTGAAAAGTTGCTGTTAAAAATGGGTTCTTCTTTAGAAAATAAAGTTATCAAAAAAAAGTACTAAAAAGTTGATGTTAAAACGATGTTCCAGTTTAGGAAATAAATCTATTAAAAAAAGGTACTAAAAATTTATTAAAAAGTAAATAGATGCTGTTCAAAAGAAATGCCTATTTAGAAAGGAAATCTAAAAGTTGTTACGAGTATGAAAAAGGAGTTTCCTTAAGAAAAGTTACCTTTTACAGCAGGCAGGTAAATATCTTTTAAATACATATATAAAGTACTTTTTCGACAAAATTTTCTTTACATATCTCTAAAATATATAAAGTACCTTTTGGACACAACTTTCTCTGGGCAAAATTAGCTTTAATAAATTATTTTTAGGAAAAGAAATACCTTTTGGGAAAATTACTTGTATCTTTAGGAAAAAAGAAATACCTACACCAAAAAGTTATGCCTTGTAAAAGGTATTTTTAGAACAGAAATGACCCTTTAGAGAAGTCACTTTTTATAAATAAGGAACAGCCATTTGAGAAAAGACAACTTTTCCCAAAAAAAAGTACCCTATTAAAAGTATCTTATTTTTTACAAAAGGTATTTGAAGGGGGAAAGAAAATACCTTGAATAAAATTTATCTTTGGGAAAAAAGTACCGGTTTTGGGGAAAAGTTATAGTTAATAAAAATTCTCTATAGCGAAAAAAGTACATATTGGGAATAATTATCTTTTATAAAACGTATCTTGGGGGATAAAAATTAACTTTGGAAAAAATTATGTCTTGTAAAAGGTATTTTTGGAGTAAAAAATACTTTTTGGTAATTTAATAATAAGTTTTATAGTTTTATAAAAGGCAACCTTTCCAAAAAGGTACTTTTCTTGGAAAAATGTGCCATAACAAAATAGTATTCTTTGGAAAAGAGTATTTTTAAAAAAATCACTCAGCAGTTTACAAACAAACAAAATATGTCGTTTGTCTTTTAGTTGCAACAAATAGCTGGAAAACAAAATAATATAGAAAAAAAAATAACAATGAACTCTTGACTGACAAACGGCCTGGCCTGAGCTGCTGCTGCTGCTGCTGTTGCTTTCAATAAACGACTGCCAACATTTTGGCGCGTTTTTGCATCATAAACAGAAATGAAGAATCAAAGAATTGAATTAAAAAATTGTACAATTAGTTGCCTGTAATGACTCGCACTGAACGAACGAACGGTTGTTGTCTTCGTGGGAGGCGGGGGTAAATTTTAGCACCCGACACTTGCGAGTGGGTGTAGCTGTGGCAGCAGCATATTTTCTAAACAACCAGCTCTACAGCAATTTTTTATAAAAATTGTCTCGGTGTGATCGTTTCGGAAACAAAACTATGGATGATCATTTTATGAAAATGAATGGCTCCTTTTTTTCGATTTGGTGTTTTTGTGAATCACTGTAGCGTAAAATAAGAAAGTAGGAAATCAAAATGAGATTGATAAACATGTCTGATCGACATTTAAGTGGGTGTAACCCGCTTTTTTTTTCTTAATCACTTCTATATCTACTTGAATAGACATACAAACTGCTGGTTAGAACATATTATACATTTTACTTGTAATTATATACAAAATTGACTTTTAAGAGCGCACAATACATTCCTCAGTAACTCAACATCGACTATCAGTTATTCACAGAATTTTCATGGCTACCGACTACTTTCCTACAATACAAAATAAAATATAGTCGAATTTTTCGAAAAAGACAAAAAAAAAATGTGTTGACAAAAATCTTAAAAGTGGTTACTGAGTACTTGTTAAATTTTAAAAATTACAACAAATGATTAAACTTAAATATTGCTTTGGCCACTTGTTGTTCCGTGCATAGAATAAGTTGTAAGAATTTTTAAGCACTTTTAAATTATTTCTATTCTATTTTATAGTTTATGAAATGGTTATCAATTACCGGTTGCTCCTCATGTTTATATTTATTACATATATTATATATTACAATAATGGAACAAACAAAAAACTTAGAAATACAAAATTTTACACTCAAATAATCAAATATATTTATCAAATATCCTGATAAATGGTTACCAGTCAACCGGGTACTCGTTTAAACGAAAACTTCCTAAACAATTTTGTTTGTAATCTTTCATATTTTAATATATAAATATAAAACCTACATTAAAATATATACAAATTGCTGGCTCAGGCAAATTTTATAATCGCTTGCCAGCCAATTTAAAATGGTTACTTGAGTAATTGCTTGTTTTCTTTTAAAATTATTTCTTTTATGTAATTTATATGTGAAAAACTATCCTTCATTGAACATTTTTTATTGTATTGTATAATATATTTATGTGTTATAGGCAAATTTGGTAACCGATTAATCGTTAATTTAAAATGACTTTTCTTCTAAGTTATTTCTTTTATATTAATTTTATTTTAGCTTTGAATGCAATACCAGCTTTTTCGTCAAGCACTTTTTATGCTTTAATATAAGAGTATGATGAGCAAATTTGCTAACCGATTACACGCTGATACAAAATGGTTACCTGAGTAATTGATTCTTTTCTTTTAAATTTATTTTTTCTCTATATTATTTCCTGGTAACAAAAACACACAAAAAATCATACTACGCTGCAATTAGGCCCTATAGCCAAATTTGCTAAACGATTACTCGCTTATTATTTGTCTAAATATCTGTTTATGTTATATTTTCTTGTCAAACCAGTATTCTACTTTCATTTGGCGCCAACTTTTTCCCTGCAACTCTTTCCACATTTGTTATTCGAATTGCAGTTTTCATTTTAAATGTTTAAATAATGAAGTGTGACACAATTTTGGGCGTTAATATAATACAAGCTCATTTCATATTCATTATATGAAAGTCCTTGTTTTTTCATTTCTATTTCTAACTGCAAAACAAAACAAAAGTACTCATATCAAATACTTAATATGCCATAAATCATTTTCAGCCACAATCACCATAAGAAAAAAGTAAAAAAAAAGAACTATCACTCTTTAGAAGAAGCAAAGAAAAAAAATGGAAAGAAACTTAAAAAACATGTTTACAATTACAACCTTAACAACAACATGTTACAATCGTTATTGGGAAAGAACTTGTTAGGAATGCCTTGCCTGCACACATACGACTCTCGAGTACCTGGCATCAGAGTATTCGTACTTTTATCCAAGCAAAAGTTATTTTGTATGTGAAGCGAAAAAATGCACTTTTATGTTTAAAAATTACAAAAATTACAAAAAAAAAAAAAAAAAGTGTAGAAACTGTGCCAATGCCCGGACAAAAACACAAGGTGATGATGTAAAAAAGCCTGTACACACAATTCTACACAAATAACCGAATATATAGCAACACTTTTTTTTTTATTTTGCTACTTACTTCTTCATTTTCGTTTTCATATGCGAAACATATGCCTACATCAATATAGAAACTCTTAGGCCGTAATCTAAAACTGTACATTTTGCATTTTTCTGCTTTTTTTTTCTTTGCATACAACAACGAAAATAAAATGCGATTATAAAATCGGCAAGGAAAAGAGACAAAGAGGGGCACTCACAGGCTGTGGTAAATCAATGCTGATGTGGAAATCAAAGAAAAGTAATCTTAGGCTTATTTTTTACATGTTTATGGAGGCATAATCACTATTTAAAACCCTACGACTTTTAAAATAATTAAGTAACCGGTTAGTCAGTTACTCGTTACTTGCTTGGAATGTTTTTACACATAAAGACCGGCCGGTATACATTTCAGGCAGTTTTTCAATATTCACAACAAATGTTCACAATGAGTAACCGGTAACCATTTTTTTAAACAAAAAAAAAAAACAAAAACTTGATGACAAAAAAAATTGCAACATTCACAATGTGGGAAAGAAATCTATAGCAAATTTGGCAAAATCAAATTTGGGGAAATCTCTGTAAAAAATTGCAATAGAAATGCAACATTCACAAAACTCAGACATGAGTAGCCGGCTAACCATTTACTCGAGTAATCAGTTGCTTGGGTTTTGTGATCTTTTTCAAACTCAGGAGCATTTTTTTACAATAGGTAGTTAAAAGCAGTTGCCTGGAACCGGTCTTTAAAACCGGTTGCACGGCGAACAATATTATTTGGGCCTTCAAATGATTGATAATATCGAAAACAACATTTTTTTTTACATAAATGTTAACCTTTTTCATGTAACCGGTTGCAAAACCGTTTAAATGGAACTCGGTTTTAAAACCGGTTACAGTTTTTTTTTGCTCTTAATTAATGATTAATAACATCACAAATACCTATTTTTTTAATGTGCTATTATTCAACTTATTGCTGTAATGAAGACTACGTAACCGGTTTCCTTTATTTTGTAATACATTTTTTTTTTAATTTAGCATTGAAAATACATCTTTTGGCTTAACTGCCTCTTAATTAACACATTTTATATATCCTGGGATATAGTAAAAAGTAAAATTTATTTATTTTAGAAATTTGTAAATTTTACTGTCGCCTGTGATTATCCATAATATTGCCAACAATATAAAGCTGGTTGGTTGTGAGAAGTGTTTTCATATTTGTGTATGTGTGTGTGCGTTGCTTTTTTCTTTTTGACGACTTTAACACTTTCACAGTCAAGTCAAAGTATAAAAGCATTACTAACAAGGAAGTAAAGTCTTTTAGGCCTTCCCATCCTCCTTCTGCCGCTGCATACACAAAATCCCACTGCCTTTGCTGTTGTTGGTGTTGCTTTTGTAACTAAACCAGCCAGCCAGCCAGGCCAGGCCGTGTCATGAACATATGTTCAATTTTAGTTTCTACAAAAAAAAACAAAACTTAATGCACTCGTATGGCACAAAAAGGGGGCCATAAACTTTAACAACGTGCTTGGCCAGAAATAGTGCTTAACAAAGCTTTTACCCAACCACTCCTTCCCCTCGTCGCTGCCACTAATTTATTTGCCGTTTTTATAACACACAGAAAAATACACTTCCTACTTTTTAACGGTGGCTGAAATTTGCCCTGCAAATCTGCATTTTTTTGTTTTTATTTCAATTTTTATTTCAAGTTGCAGTTTTGTTTGCATTTGGGCTTATTGCCAAAAAAAAAAAGGAAAAAAAAATTACAGAAAATAAAACTTGGTTAATTTATGGACAAAAAAAATAAATTTTATAACTACTACAACAAAAAATGCCAGCAAGTAGCAAGAGTTTTCAGTTTGTTTTCGAATATCTATTGTTACACAATCGACGACACAGAAAAATATTTTACAACGTTTGATATCAAACATTGACTTTCATTATGTTCGAATTTGAGTTTGAGTTACAGTTCAGTTCAGTTCAGTTCAGTTGAGAAACGAAAATAGAAAAATGAATAGACAACAACAGCAATGGCGCGCGCACACACACACCTTTGAATTTCAATGAAATTGAAAGTTCAATAAACTTTTTGCCAACGCAGCTTTATTTACCAACAGCGGCATTACAATGAGTTACACAAACACACACACAAACACACACACAAAAACACACACACACACACATTAATAGAAAACGAAACCTCTAGTTCAAACGACGTTGCCATCCAAAACCCCCAACCATGGCGAACCAATTCGAACAAATAACGGAAATCAAATATAACAACATTTTATTTATTATTGTCATTACAGAAACCAATACAACTGCACCTAAATACGTGCATTTTTTCTTCTTCTTCTTCTTCTTTAATAATTTTATTCCATGTCATACGGCACGGCAGGGCATTTGATTGTAATTGGTCAATTGTGACATTTTTAAAGTTGACTGTCATTAGAAATTTCCAAGCAAAAAAAAAAAAAGTTGTTCGCCTTTAACGATTTGGTCAGCAGCAGGCAAATGTTTAAGGAAAACTTCAATCCGTCATTTTGGTTAAAACTATGCAACAAATATGGGTCAACGAGCCATGAAAATACTCGTATTTCAATCAAATACTATATTTTGATGAAGTATAAGAAAAGGCGTCGTCTGTCCTCATCTCTGAGCCCGATAGCCAATAAACGTATAATCTTCCGAAGCTCACAATTTAGTTGTTTGTGTGCAAAAAAACCGAGTACCCGACTAAAATAGCGAATTATTTGTATACTTATACTCTTATATAAAACTGTATATGTAGCGAGTACTCGAATAAAATTATGGTTACTCGTTTGGAAAACAAAAAATTAATATCTGACAATCGCACTCAATTTCGGCCAGGATAAATTGTTTGACTTTTAGTTATTTTCTATAATTATTCGGTCTACTAATCGGGTACTCGATTTCTCTATAGATCAATATATATAATTGGGAAACTTTCCCCTTAATTTTGGGCTATAGTTTTGTTAAAATTTATCTAAGTAGTTCTTTGTTTTTGTAATTGGTTACTCCATTCCCTTATAGATCAGCATTTACTCTTCGTAAACGTTGCCATTCATTTTGCCTGTGGGTTTTGTTTGAATTGACCTATATTTTCCTTTTTTGTTGTTGTTAGCTGTAATTATTCGGTCTAGTAATCGGGTAATGCGTTACTCACTCATAAATAATTTTAAATTTGTTTAAGTGTTGGCAACTTAAGGCCCTGCTATGATTTGGCTGGCACCCAGGCTTTTTCATTTTCCATAATTTCTCGGGCCTGTAATCGGATACTCGGTTGCCCTGTTGATCGGCGCTTTAAAATGTTGAACTGCTTATAAATTTTAAGCAATGCTTTCATTTGGATTTGGCAAAATGTTGCACTTTTGTTTAATTATTTATTGGAGTTACTCGGTTTTGTAATCGGGTACTTGATATTCGGTTAATACATAATATCATAATTGCAAACTGACTGTTGAGTTTAGATTGTGATTTTATTATAATCGAACTTAATGTTTGAATTTGCCCAGTATTATTCGGTTTTCTAATCGGGTACTTGCTATTCGGTTAATACATAATATCAAAATTGCAAACTGACTGTTGAATCTAGATCATGATTTAGATCATAATTGAACTCAATTTTGAATTTGCCCCGTATTATTCGGTTCTGTAATCGGGTACTTGCTATTCGGTTAATACATAATATCAAAATTGCAAACTGACTGTTGAATTTAGATCATGATTTTGTTATAATTGAGCTCAGTTTTTTAATTTGCCGCGTATTATTCGGTTCTGTAATCGGGTATTCCTCACTGTAAGTCTCTTATATTTAGACTATATTTTGATTTATTGTAGAATTCGGACTTCTGTGCTGAATTTTTAGTTATAAAATCTGATTATTCCCTTTTTTAAATGCAGTACTCGTTACATAATTTCTAACTTAAGACTGTTTATTTTAATTAAAATCCCAATTTTTAGCACTTGATCTCAAATGCTGCTTTAAACCCTTCAGAAAATTTTATTCTTTTTTTTAATCAATTTGTTTGCTGATGAGAATTGTAATTTAATATGAATTATCATTTAATGTGAGCACTTACCGTCGTCACTTTTTGAGTTGATTGTTTTCTGCAAGAAAAAGAAAAATTTTGTAAATTAAAATTCAAATATTTTTCTTTTAATTATTTCAAAAACATGATTTTTTTTTTCTCAAAAACAAAACCTCTCGAGGTCAACAATTGCAACAAATTTGTTTTTGATACACTATTTTCGTGGCAAATACCAGATATTCTCCTCCAAACAACGAAAGCAAACCGTCATGGCATTAGAGGTGTAAGTTTGATTGGATTTTTGTTGGCGGGGGTGCGGATAGAGGAGGGCAGCACCATAAATGCCACAACAACGCGCCTGCAGTTACACAGTTAACACTCTATTGCGAACTCTTGGCCAGTGCACTGACCGGCATCAAGAGCATTTCGCAGGAAATTCTGTTGAAAAGAACTGCTGCAAAAGGACATTTTTTATTGTTAAACAGAACAAAAATAATCGCACTCTATTAGATGCATATTTTACAGGCTTTCAATAATATTCAATAACTTTTTTCTTTTTTATTTATTTTCGCAATTCTTAGAATTTTCAGTTTAAAACTGGTTCTTTTTTTCTTTTTGTCCCATAAAAACAACTAAAAAATAAATATAAACAAAGAAACACGCGTTCTCTTTGATGACCCAGATTTCTGTTTGGAGATAGTTTCACGTATTTTTTTTTACGAAAACTCAACATTTCATCAAAAAAACACAAAAATCGATCATGTAACTTGATTTCTTTAAAAATTAATATCACTCTCAGTTGGATTTGGCCCTGTGTGAAATGAATGTTTTCGTTCGTTTGTTTTTTTTTTTTTCTGTCAACTTTTTCCTTTTCTCTTTGCCTCTGGTTGTCAATATTTAACAATGACCTCATAAAATGTTTAATATTGTATTAAATTCAACTTTAAAGTGGATTAATAAATGTAATAATTCTTTCTCCAAAAAAAAAAAAAAAAAAAAAAAAAAATTTGCAAAATATCGTCTAGTTTTTCATTTAGAACTTTTCAAGCGGCATACGACCATACTCTGGCCGGTCCATTCCAAGGGCCGTACTTTTGCCGATATTTACTTCTCGGCACATGGCCACGTTCTAAAGAAACAATCAAGGACCTCAATTAAAGGCGATATAAAGTTCAACATCGTGCCACAACACTCGCTTTAGGCACATACATACATATATCTAGAAAATATACATATATATGTATGTATATTGATATAGAATAGAATACAATAGAACAGCATAGTATAACATAGAAGAGAATATAATATAATGGAAGAAGAAGAAGAGCATAACACAGAATATCATAGACTAGAATGGAATGATATAGAATATATTAGACTAGAGTGGATTAGAATAGAGTGGCTTAGAATAGATTAGAATAGAATAGAATAGAATACGAGTAGAATAAGTCAGCTGAAAAGTACATGGATTAGAATGTGATGGAATAAAATGGAAAAGATTATCATAGAATTATAATAGCATTAGAATAGAACAACTGGAATATAATTTATTAGAATATAGTCTAATAGAATAGAGCAGCAGCAGCAGCCTTCTAAAAAGTAGTTTTCACCAAAAATTATTTTCTTAAGTTTTGTAAAACATATTTATTACGTTGATCGAACATTTAGGGCAACATTTCTGCTAGTAATGAATTTTTATGTGTCACTAATCGTCACCGTAATTTGACAATGACTCTGACAATACGTTTCGTTTTCTTTCTATATGTACATCTATACAACATGTATGTATGTATGTGTGTGTGTATTTGTGTATGTGATTCCATTAATTTCTGTATTTTAATCAAATTTCGCAAACTGTCAGTTTTTGTTTTTTTTTGTTTTTTAGCAAGAAACAATTTTGCTATTAAAAACCAGAAAAAAAATCAATTGACCTCAAATGTTAAATTGGTTGCATAGTTTTGCTGTTTTTTGTTTTTGTCTTTCTTTCTGCAGCAACAACATCAATTGAAATGTTCACAAGGATTTATTACTAAAAGCTTTTTTCCTTTAACGATTAACCGCTGTTTACAACAAAGTTTAGAGCACTATTACCAGTACAAAAAGAAATGGCGTCAGGAAGGGGAACGGTTGGAAAAATATCGTTGTAAACTGGTGAATTGGTGCTTTGAATTGTGTGAGAGAAAAAATTATTTCCTTGGGGCTATTTTTTAGACCTGCTCAATAATTATGAAATTTTGTTATTATTTTTTTAAGCATTAATTAGATTTGTGTGAGAAGAAATAAGAGCTTAAGTCGACTTAAGCTAAACTTGAATTTGGCATACCCAGAATCCTATTAGTGCATCTGCGATAATTTCAGGTTGATAGAGTTACCAGTCTATATCTTTTCGCAAACTAATCCGGGGAAATCGGAAATCGCCTGCGGTATATGGTTCTATGTAGGAATTTTTTATCTCCATTAGTTCTCAATAAACCGAATGTCAAGATGGAGCTGCAGAGAAACCTAATGAAGATTTTGCCACTTCGCTCCGCTGTTTTGAGGGGTTTACGTCAACAAACCACATAACATTTAGTATTTTAAAAGACTGTTCGCATCGAAATTGCAGCTTAAAAAGTACCTTTGGAAAAAAGTTCCTTTGGAAAAAAGTACCTTTGGAAAAAAGTACCTTTTGAAAATACATATGTAGTATGTTTTGCTAAAAAAAAAACTTATTGAAAGATATACCTTTTGAAAACAGTATCTTTTAAAAACAAAAGGACCTTTGGAAAAAATTACCTTTTAAAGAAAGCACATTTTGAAAATCAGTAGCTTTCGAAAAAGTAGTAGTTCGTACCTCTTGAAAAAAGTACTTTTTAACCGGGTATATTTTTTGCGAACACGAGCAAATTATTCTGCAAAAAATGCCTTTTAAATAATGAACTTTTCCATAAATAATTGGATTCCAGGCCTGGAAGTCCAAATCGTAGCAGATTTTGAAATTTAACAAAATGTAATTTTTATTTTCTTTTTTAAATCTTTTATTTTTAATCGACTGAAGAGATACCAACAACCAACCAAAAACGCTCCCTACGTTTAACAAAAGACTCATTTTCCCCTTTCCCTCAGCCGTGTTCATGGTGTTCTTTATTTTTAGCTTGATTTAGAACTATAGAAATAAAAGAACACAAAACGAAAAAAATATATAAAATTCTGCATATTTATCTGTTTGCGTCCGACGGAGTAGAAAACACCGACGTCAAAAAAAAAAAAACAGCAACTACAACAAGAACAACAGTTTTGTTTTGCGTTTATCATGGCAGGTCTTCAACCTTTTCACCTACTTTCTACAAAAATACAATAAAAAAGTATTTTGCTGTTGTTGTGCAACAACGCTGTAGAACAAATTGACTGTTGTTGTTGCTGTTTTTGTTTCTCTTTTTTTTTTTTTAATTCATGTAATATAAATATGTTTTGTTCACAGAAGTTTTGTTGCTGATGCTGGTCTGTAGTTGTTGCTTTTATTAAATGAATTGATTTGTTTCGCTCGTCTGCGCAACAACAAAAAATCTACTGATTTCACATTCTTTAAAAATGTACCTTTTGCAAAAACTGAAAATAAAAGTTTTGAAAAAGTACCGCTTTTGAGAAAAGTGGGCATAGAAAAAGTACCTACTGAAAAAAGTACCTTTTAATGAAAGATTCCTTTAAATGAAAGAAACTCTTAAAAAAAGTACCTTCTAAAAGAGTACCTTTTGAAAGTAGTATCTTTTAAAAAAAGCAAATTTTTAAAAAAAAGTACCTTTTAAGAAAAATTACCTTTTCCGGAAGGCACTGAAAAAAGTACTTCCTAACGAAAGCAACTTATGGAAGAAGTACGTTTTAAAAAAGGTCTTTTAAAAAACAATACCGGTTGAAAAAAGTACCGGGTGGAAAAAGTATCTTCTTGAAAAAGTACCTTTTATAAACAGTAAATTCTGAAAAAAGTACCTCCTGAAAAAAATTACATGTTGAAAAAATTATCTTTTTCAAAAGGTACTAGAAAAAGCAACTTTTGAAAAAAGTACTTTTTAAGAAAGTACCTTTTGAAAAAAGTCAACTCTGAAAAACTACTTTTTAAAGTAAAATCATTTTAAAATGACAAAAAAAATAATTCCTTGTAAAAAAAAGTACTAAAACCATTCGTTGAAAAAGTTACCCATTAAAAAAGTATCTCCCAAAAAGAAACTTTTAAAAAGTACTTTTTAAGAAAATAACCTTTCAGTTAATTAAAAAAAAACTGTAAAAAATAAATACCTTTGAAAAATTACCGTATAAAAAGTGTTAAAAAAATGTATTTTTTAAAATAGTATCTTTTACGAAATGTACTTTTTTAAAATTTTGTTTTAGAAAAAGTCTTAAAAAGCGTCTTTACAAAAATTAATTGCAATTTTTTTCCAAAGCTTTTTTCGCTTCAATCTTTTTTTTTATTTTGAACCAAAACAAAAAAGTACAAATTAAAACAAAGGAACTCCTTAAATGCCATACAAACCACCCACCCACCCACCCATTAATTTTCTAACTCTTACTGCAAATGAACAAACAAACAACAATATCGTCTTTGTTGGCATTTCAGGTTGCAGTTGCTCTGCTTTACAACAATCAACTTAAAATGTTTACCAAGTTGAATGTGTTGGTGTCTTTCTATTTCATAGGCGACTGCCAAGTCCACTTGTCTGAATGACAGACATGCTAGAAATCTTTAAAAAAAAACAACTACAACGGCAACAAATGCTCTGACAACGACAACAATTGCTCCGACAAAATTGCAATTCGTCATTTATTTGTTAAGAAAATTTTGAGAGCATAAAGAACGCGAGAGCACTAAAAAAAACACGAATTTATCCGCTAATTCGTAGAAATTCGTCAGAGACTTAGCAGTTGTGGCTCGTGAAGGGGAAAAATGTTGCTGCGTCCAGGGATGACAAAGGGAATACTACATAGTTGGGCTGCTGAGATGTTGTCTTTTTTTCGTTTTATCTTGAATTCAAACGGGTATTTTTTCAGTAAAATGGTTGTAGGGAAGACACACGTAACTAAACAACTTTGGCCAACCCTCATTATTTTTATGCAATAGGAAAAATTAAACAGCTTTCTTTTCTGCTTTTAGTCGTAGCGAAAAAGCAAAACAAAAATCATTTGCTACCCCCGGTCTCTGTCTCTGTACCTGTCTCTGTTTTCGTTTTCGTCTCCGTCTACGTTTCTGTTTCTTTTATTTGCCTGATAACGAGTGGTGTCTGTGCAATTTAAGTTGCCATTAAAAGGGTGTGTGAAGCGGTGTGTGCTGATGGCGGGCTTGTTCACTAGTGGTGAATCAACAGACGGGGTGGGGTGTTGCTTTTTAAACACACTTGCATGCATAAATTCTCGCTGGCTTTAGGGAAAGCTTTAACCTACATAAAGGTCATTCGAACAAACAACTTTATGCTTTTGTGCAAGAATATTCAGTTCTTGGGTTTTGCCATATTTATTTATTAGAAAATAATTTGCAAAATGCATTTTGCTAGTGATGGCGCTTCACCAGCTGTTGTGTCCTTTTTATTTGAAAAAAACCCAACAAATGATCATAATTTTTATTTTTGTATAACAAAATAGAAACAAAAGAAATTTCCAACCTGCCAACCAACCTATAACTAGATTTTTTTTAAATTAAATTAATTGAAAATAACAAGACATCTGTAATAACCGGACAAGCCAGCGGTTATGGAAGGTTTCAGCCAGTTATAGATTAATATTTTGCCAGCTGAATGTGTATTTCTTAGATCTTGTGCCACAAATCAGCTTAATCAGAATTGAGTTAATCAAAAAAAAAAAAAATTGCTGAAAAGCTGAATAAGGGAAAAACCTGAAAAAAACTGAAAATTTAAAGCAGAACAGCAGAATAAGCAAAAAATCCAGCTGAATTGCTTTTCAACTAAACAAAATCCCTTGGAATGTTAAAATAGAATTAATTTAACCAAAACGACAGCTTTGCTGAATAGCTGAATGAGACAAAAACTAAATATCTTTTTTACGACACCAAAAGTTATTGTTCTTTAAGTTTTAAATCTGGTTTAATGTTATCTGATCTGATGTGAATTGCTGAGTTGCTGTTCTTGAAGCCTTAAAATGTGTTGAATGCTTTTTTTTTCTGCTTATCAATACAATGCGATTAGCTGAATAGTAGTTTTTATAGCTGAATTGTAATGCTAATGGTTGAATTAAATACAGAAATTTGTTATTGGGGGAACTTAATTGAGCTGAATTGTTGTCCTTTAAGCCTTAAAGTGCACTTAATGCTTTATTACCTGTTTATTAACACAAATTGATTAGCTGAATTGTAGCTGGTAAAGCTGAATGGTAATTGCAATATTAATAGTTGAATTTTTATAGAAATTAGCACATCGTTTAAAAGTATTTAAGCCTTAATTGTGCATCTAATTGAAGTGAGCCAGAGTTTTTCGTCTTTGTTGGTTACTTTTTTGACTTTCCACTGCACTATATACGGCGTATAAACAGTGAGCTTTAGAAGGCTTTATTCAGGGTGCGATGCTTTACAGCTTGACGGAAAAAAATGGCCCCTTGTGTGCCCTGGAAGAAGTCCTTGCTTCTGGTTGAAACAGTTTTTTAGTTGGACGCTGTACAAAAGGCTGCTTTAAAAATAAATAAATGTTCATTTCATAAGTTGATTGACCTAATTAAATTATTTCGCATGTGCTGTTTTTGCGCTGAAATGTTTCTTGTTATTGTATTTTTCTGATAACTGATGGCGCTTATCTTAATAATGCACATAAAATATTTGTGTTTGATTTGCGAATTTAGCGCGTGTGAAGTCTATAACATTTTGCTAAGTCTGCGTAATTCTTGTGTTTTTTGTTTTTTTGCCATTTGCTTTTCTTTTTTTTTTATTATTTCGCGCTTGATAATGAAATTGAAAATTTCAGTGTTAAATACTTGATTGACCTCATTTCAGTCAGAAATATATACATACAATATTTTTTTAGCTGTTTTGGTGAAAGTGTGTTATCATTTAAAAAAAAAACAAAAAAAAATAGTGAACAAAAAACACAAAACTAAAAGAATAAAAGAATAATAAATTTATAAAACAAAATATGTCTTAAAATAAACGTATGTTTTCAAGGACAAATTTTGTGCTTAGAGATATTAATGATCACAGTTGGATATTGGAAAATGGCAAGAAATCCAATTCACGGCCGGCACTGGCAATGGCAACAAACAAAAGATAAGAAAAAAATAATAATATTTGAAATGGTAACACTGCAACGCGCTTTCTTCAACTGATGTAACAAATATCTCGCACAAAACACATCAGTTGTCCGTTTTAGGTGAGTCGCGTATTTGACAGGCAAGATTTGGCTGGCAAAACAACAACAACTAAACAAATTTAAAAAAACCATTCAATAGACACGGTGATACTTAAAGCTCTCGTGTACTTGAAAAGTGCGAGTGAAAGTTTTAGTTTTTGCGAACAGCTAAAATTTCTAATCTTATTTGCAAGTTTTGTGCACAAACAACAAACCTTTAAAAACTGCTGCTGACGATCGTCATAACGACGATGATGAGCAACGATTACAACAACAACGCGGTTGCCGTTGCCGCCAACTAACAATTGTTTGCAAATGTTGTTTTAAACTTAATTTTTAAGGTTGGGTTGTAATTTTCTCAACAAAATTTAAAAAAAAAAACTAAAAAGTTAAGTTTTCTTAGTTTGCAAGACACAGTTACGCCTTTTTTGCAAAATTAGATTTGAGTGGCAAATTATGATAAATGTTTGCATTTTTGTTTTTGTTTTTTTTTCTACAACAAACAAAACCTGATGTTTAACACCCTACAAGCCCCGTTAAAAGTAATAAATTATTTGAACAAAGTCTAAAAAATAACAGCAAAAATATATTCATGTAAATAAAATTCAAAACAATGGCATTGCGAGCACAAAAAATGTTTCGGCCCAGCAAAAGCTCCGCTGAATAGCATTTCTAAAAGCTGAATAGGCATTTTGGGGGGCTTGATTAGCAGAAAATACTTTCAATTTGTATAAATTGTCATTAAAAGTCCAGTTGAATTACAAAGAAAGAAAAAATACCCGAAGTAGTAGGCAGTTTGGCAGGCGATTCTAACAATTAAGGTGAATAAATCATTATTTTTGTTAGTTGTTTTCAAAAAAAAAAAAAACAGAAAAATACCAGCTGAATAAGAAAAATGAAATGAAAGATCACAAGGTGCAAATCTATTAAAAAAAAAAAATATCTCTATTTATAAACTACGTTGCTGAAATGTGTTTTTAGGCGCTGAATTGCTATTCCACAGTCTGAACTTCAGTTTTCTTTTTTTTTTGCATTACATGTTTTTAAATTATTCAAAACCAGTCATGAACATTTATTTTTAAAACAAAAATTTTGTTTAATTTCAACAATTGACGTCAAATTTAAAAAATACTGTGGAAATCGTGGTTAAAAGGTATATTCAGGTAGCTGAATACAATCAGCGATTATAATTCTAGTATATAAAAATTATGCTCTAATTTTGGGCAATTCATATTGTTATTCAGCTGGCGGAATATCATCACGAATTGAAACTTCAACTGAAAATGTCCAATTTGTCCATCCTTCTTTGTTTTTCATCCCATTCAGCTGGCTGAATATAGTTTTTTTTGGGCAAAAACTTGAAATAAAGTTGGCCATAAAAATGCTACATTGTGTTTTAATCAACTGAAGGAATTATTTTGCTCTTAACAATTGGATAGTGTTTTTGGCCTGCTGAACATAGAACTTGCGCTGGCTTGCCGTTTTGTAAGAAAGTGTGTGTGTGTGTGTGTGTGTGTGTGTGTGCGTGAAGAGTGTTGGAAGTTCGTTTTCAGCCATAATAGTCTCGTTTTAATTGCAAATTATTTTACTTGGCTTTTAATTTTTTGTAAGGCCTCAACTATCGGCACATACAGAACTATTATTTTGTTTTCTGTTTTTTTTTTTTTATTTATTTTCTTTTTTCTTTTTTGTGCAAAACAACACAAAGAGGTTATTGACATGTGGGTGAAATGTGGTAAATTATTTAAAAGAGTGTGTACAGAGCTTTTACGTTTATTAAATTGCTCTGTCAATGATGATGATGATCTTGTTTTGTGGCCACCAAACTTTTCTTAAAAGTGTGTAATTATTTTTGACATTAAAAAAGTGAAACTTGCATTGAAGCAAGAAATAAAAAATCCTACATTTTTTTCTTCAACGGGAAATTTGTAATGACTCACAAAAATATTTACAGATGATTTTCGTTGAAAATACTTTGAAATATGTATGTATATATATCATATAGTTTAACCAGCTGAATTTAGATTTGTTTTGTATTCATTTCTGTAATTCAGCAAGCTGAATGTGGACGGATATCGATAATTCCACAGAATAGTTGTTAATTATTGGTTTCTTGGGAACTTTATCGTATTCAGCCAGCTGAATAAGCTTCATTTTCGCACCCGGTCTCCAAATATGATGGTCGTGCAATTATCATGCAATTCAGCCAGCTGAATAACACTATTTTTGCTAATTCAGCCATTGTACCCACATGTAAAAGTTTTTATAATAAAAACTATTAAAAGAAAAGTTAAAAAATAAACGAAAAAACAATTGTAACATTTTAAATTGCTTGTGAGTTGTATTTAGCGCTAATTTGTTTTGTTTTTTTTTCCTTCTCAACTTAATTATATAAAGATTAATTTTATTATAGGTTTTTTTTTTTAATTTTAGCCTTTCCTACATTTTTCTTTTCATTTTACACAAAGATGATAAAACATCTGTTTAAAAGTGTTTCTTATGTTGAATTTCCCAGAGATAAATCATTTCCTTTATTAGAAAAACAAAACTATTTTTTTTATGAATCACTTTAAACATTAGAAACAGATAGTCGGACATTTCAACAAAATAAAGTGTTTAATCATAAATTACTTGTTAGCTTTTGCTTCCAACAAAATAATAAAATACAAAAAAAAAAATGATTATTCTCATAAAAACCATAAAAAACATAAAAATCAGCATAATTTTACAATTTATTGCAACTACTGCCATAAATTTTCTACATAATTAACTGGCAAGACAAACAAAAAATAAACAACTTTACTTCCTTGTTAAGAAAGCTTTTAGCCAGCTGAATTAAATGGCAAGAAAGCATTTCTCTATAAATGCCAACAAAAACGCCAAGAAAATCTATGGAAACTACAAGAGTAGCGAAAACAAGCAATAAAAATATGTACAAACATGCATGGAAATGTAATAAAAGCCAGCCGGTTATAAAGAAAATCACAAAACAAAAACTAAAACATAAACAAAATAAAAAAAAAAAATACTCTTACTCTCTATTGAAAATCTGATCGTTCAACTTTTACTCTCTATAAAACTAAAAGAAAATTGTTACCTTTTGTTTTGTGTGCTTTCTTAGAAAAAGCTCTTTTTATTACGCCGCCTATAATGAAACGGAAAAAGAGTTAAAAAAGCTTGTTTCTGCTACTGGTCAATGCTCTTAATACTTTGCCCTCTCTTTTGACAACATACCAGCCCGCCGAATTTCTCTTCTAATGTTATTGGCAATTGCGAAACGGAGAGAGGAGAGTGCGATGTTTGTTGCCATGAGCGCAAGCAAAGCTTTTGCATTTATCTTGACTTTTTGTAATGTCGACATTTTCTGTGTTGTTATTGTACGGCAATGACAATGTATGTTTAACGTTGAAATTTTTCTACAATAACAAGAACAACAAGAACAACAACCACGAACAAGAAAAGCATTAACACACACACATACAGTTTTTCCTTTTATTTTTTGTTAGTTTTTCTTTTAGTGTCTACTTGGCTGTACTGTGTACACAGTTGCTGTTGTTGTTGGGTTATTATAACAAATGCAACAACATTCAGCCGAACAAATTTATTTGCATATGCACGTATGTACATACATATGCACGTTTCAGCACAATATTGCCAGCCTGGCAGGCTGTTGTAGCGACTTCTTCGTGTTTGTTAACAAAAAAAAAAGTGCCATAATTTAGTTGGCCGAATATTCAAACAGCAAAATCCAATAATACAAATTTTATATAGTGGCCGGTGTTTTCGTAATGTTGTAAAATTCTTATTGGTGAGTTAGAATTTTTTCTTTCTGTCTTCTTCCCTTCAACCGAGTGAGTGTTTTTCAACGAAGTAAGCGGATGACTTTGGCATTCATTAATATTTTTCTGACTTGTCCAGTCCACAGCCAAAACAAATATAATCCATTTAGATACTTTATCCAATAAATAGATATGATTTCTTTTTCACTGCCAACATATTGCAGTTATCACGTTTACAACACGAGACACAAGACACAAGACACTTGGTGTCAACAAATGGCAAAAATACTCTACGCCAAATAATGTTTAATTCGTGGCGAAGCCAAAAAAAAAAATGTGCCTTTCCGGCTGTTGGAAATTCGTGCAAACGAAGTCGCTGCTAACTTTTAGATGTCCACTGTAATTTGGCACAAAAAAACAAAAAATCTTAAGTTAAGAAAATTTCATTAATTTCATTAATTCTGTTTTCTAACATTCTGTGTTTTGTTTTAAGCCTATTTTTGTGGTAACAAATTTCTATATAGTCTGGCAACTTTGTGTCTTTATAATAATAATAATAATAGTAGAGAATGTGCCTGTGCATTTTTTCCTCTGCTGTAATCGTTGTTGTTGTTGTTGTTGTTGTTGCCATTATAATATACATTTCTGCTTAGTAGGTCAACATTATTTCGGGCCAATGGCCTTTTTCGCTTTCGTTGTGTCTGTGAGCGCGCAAATCCCCACTAACTGTGGAACTCTGTGGGCTTGTATAATTAAAAAAATGTGCATGAACGAGAGTCTTTTGTTGTTGTTGTTTTTCTTTTTTTTTTCTTCCTTATACAAAAATTTTACGCACACTCGCTGGGTTTATAGCAGCAACATCATTATTATCGTCATCATTATTTTAACACTGTTTTCAATATGATTGTTACTGTGGTTGTAGTTGTTGTTGTTGTTGTTGTGCATTATTATACCGACATACAGACATGTGTACCTACATATTTGGTTTGTTGGTGTTTTTATGTGTTTGTTTGTTCGTTCCTTCGTTTTCGCTGTGGCTGTTGTTGTTGTTGTTTTGTTTTGTTGCCGCTTTTAGTGTGTGTCGTAATAGTTGCATGCCTGCTTTTGTAGTTGTTTTTGGCTTTTTTTTTGTTTTCTTTTCATTTTCATCGTTGATGAGTGCATTTGCTTTTATGAAGAAACACAGTCGGCTTACAATAGACTAGGAAGTCTACTGGGTAAAACAGTGTGAATTTCTTTTTTCTTTTTTTTTTTTTTGTAATAAAAAAAAATGCATACATTTAACTACATATTTATGTATGTATGTATGTATGTATGGCGGTGTGCAGGCATTTAGCTTTAAATAGAAAATTTTGCTCCAAAGTAAGTGATATAAAACTAGCGAAAACGTACATATGTACGTACATACATACATACATACATACATTACTGTATGTATTTGTGTATGTATTTATGTATATTTATTGATTTATGAAAATTATTAACAGGCTTTTTTTAATTCAGGCACAGTAATATGTTTTAAATTTAATTTTTTTTTTTTTTTTTTTTTTGTAGAAATATAGAAACATATTTGATTACCCTGTATCACTTGTAAGAACTCAATTTAGCAATTATTGATTGAAAAAATGCACGTACAGTCTGACTGTACGATGGACGCGCATCAATTTTTGGGCACTGCGGACCCATTTAACTAGTAGTGCGAAGAAATTCAACTTTATAAAAGAGAACAAACCAAATTTAAAATTTGATCAAGTCAATGACAATAAACATAAATCACGCATGGGAAGAATTTGGCGGTTATATAACTGTCGTCACGTCATCGATACACCCGCCCAAAGACCCAATCTCAGTCCTATAGAGAATTTACGGGTGTTAAAAAAAAAAAACGGGTCGCTAAACGCTTGCAAAAAAATATGGCAGCGCTCAAAACAGCGATATCAGAAGAATGACAGAAAATTCCAACGAATTATGACCTAAAGAAATTAATAGGATCAATGGCAAATCGTTTACAATGTTTGGTAGATGCTAAAGTTCTAAAGTTCCATACTAAATATTAAGTTTTCTCAAACTAAATTTAAAACTTGCCCCCACTGACACCCAAACTGCAAGGAAATTTTTGTGCAAAGAGTTTATTGACAGTGTGAAATGAAGTAAAAATTAGTTTTTTGTTGTATTTTTTGTTTGTCTTGAACATATTCAAAGTTTTTTTCGCCATGATCTCCGTAAATATATATAAATTTATATGAAATATGTACAAAAAAAAAAATTTTTTTTTGTAGAACAAAAATGTCATGTTCACGAATAATTTTAACTAAACCGTGTCTGTTTTCAATGTGCAAACTCATTATTGACAGACTGTATGTACATATATTCAGCCAGCTGAATAAACAACTCATCGAAAAGATTATAATAACTTTTACCCTTAAAATTACAATCGGTTAGATTTTAACGAATTCAGCTGAGCTGAATTAAGGGCCAAACCCAACAATTAAAAGTTTAAGGCTACACAATAAAATCCATATTAAATCTATCAAAACATTTATTTTATGGAAAAAAATCTATTCAGCTGTTTGAATATGGAAATTAGTCAAGAATAATAGAAACTTTTATTGTAAAAATTGTAGGCGTGAATGAATAATAAAGTTATTAAAAGACGGCAATAATTTCTACTTTTAAAATTATAGCCGTTTAATTTTTAACGAATTCAGCTCAGCAAAAAAGTATGTATGTATATATTTTTATCTTAAAAATTGTAGCCGTTTAATTTGGCTTCTATTCAGTTAGCGGAATATTAAACAAGAAGCCAATAAAACGTTTTGGTTTCAAAACTTCTTCGAAACCTATTTAAAAACAAACAAAAAAACAATCATACTTTTTTTTGAAGTAAAAAAATATTTATTCGGCTGGCTTCAGTAAGAAAATCATTGAAGGATTGTAAAAGCTCTTATATTGAAAACTGCAGCTGTTAGTATTTTAATGGAGTTCAGGCTAAACTTGAATGAAAGCAGAACGCAACATATTTAAAGTTGTTGGTTCAAAAAAAAAAATTATTTCAGTTTAGGTTTGGAAACATCGCTCGAAATTTGTTTAGCTTCTTACAGACATATTTAACAAATTGCTGGGTTTTTGTTGCAAAATTAGCCATTCAGCTGGCTGAATAGGGAAATTACTGAAGACTTTTGAGAACTGTTACTTTTAAAATGGTTGCGCCTCCAATTTCAATCGCATTCAGCCATCACAAATTTCGCAACATTTAAAAGGACATAATTTAAGAGAAACATCATAATCATTATATTGAAAACTTTAGACTTCCCTGTCTATTAATCTGTTCGCTAGAAATGGCAATCATGTAACATCTTTGAAACATGTGCGGTTTGAAACCAGCCACATTAATATTGCCACTATTTCCATCGAGCTTCTTGTTAAATATAGCATTTAGCGACAAAACGCATTTATTTTCCGCTTGAATTATTCGGCATTTTTATTTAATATTGTTTGCAGTAATACGTTAAAAATTTCTTTGTTTCCGCGGCTTTCGGTATCATTGGGAGGGGAGCCCTAGCAAAGACATTTACCGGCATCACTGCCACCGCCACCGCAACCGCCACCACCACTACCAGCAGCAGCGCCTACGTATGATTAACATTGATTTCTTTTCAACGGAATCACATTTTGAGCATCAATTATACGCCTTCGCTCACTTTTGAACAGCAACAAAAGAAAAAAACATGTTGTTGACTAAAATTACATTTTATAATTCCATTTGACATGTTTGGCTTTTTTACACTTTTCAGCTGCTTTTTAGCCTAAATTTTTATATCATTTTATTTTATTTGATATGATTTTTCTTTTTTCACTCCTCTTTTTCCAATTATAAACAGTTCCCTCATGGTTGTTGGTAGTTGGTTTCTTCTTTATGACATACAATAAAAACAAATATGAAAATGTTTTTCTGGCAGAACGTTTATCGACCCAGACCGCCATCAAAGCAAGAGGTCTTGCGCTTGCATTAGCAGAAAATTAAATATGCAACAACAACAAACAACAACAACCACAATTAATAACACACACACACACACACACACACACACACACACACACATAAAATAAATGTGAGTCAATATGCTTTTCAAGCGAAAAGTTTTGGAGCGCAATTTAAACCTGGCCATCAAGTGGCAGCCAACTTTGTAACAGCAGAAGGATATTAACATATCGTACAAAAAGGGCGCAAAGTACATTTTTTTAGAAAGGGTACTTTTTTCAAAAGCAAATTTTTTTACGTTAGATTTTTAAAAGGTTCTTCTTGTTAAGGGTACTTTTTTTAAAGGTACTTTTTTAACATACATACATGCATATGTATTGTTTTGTCAAAAGGTAGCTTCTTAAATAAGTACTTCTGCTAAAAAGTACCTTCACAATCATTACCTTTGCTAAGAAATACTTTTGGTTAAAAGTACCTGCGTTAAAAAGTACTTTTGATAAACACTAATTTTGCTCAAAATATTTTCAATAAAAAGTACTTTTGGTAAAAAGTGCTTTTGCAATAATTATTTATGCTAAAAAGTACCTTCGGTAAAAAGTATCTGTGGTAAAATGTACTTTTGCTGAAAAGTAATTTTCGTAAAAATACTTATAATAAAAAGTACTTTCAATAAAAAGTGCTTTTGCAATAATTATTTTTGCAAAAAAGTAACTTTGGTAAAAAGTACTTTTTGTAAAATTTACTTTCAGTAAAAAATACTTTCTATATACATATGTAAGTGCTTCAGGTAAAAATTACCTCTGATAAAAACAGCTTTTGCTAACACGAACTTTCGTTAAAAAGTACTTTTGGAAAAAAAAACATTTAATAAAAAGTACTGGTAAAAAAGTTGGTAAAACTACATTTAGTAAAAGAAGTGCTGTTGGTAAAAGTACTTTTAGGTAAAAGTGCTGTTGGTAAAAGATAATTAAGTAAAAAGAAATTTTGGTAAAACATATTTTTTTTAAAAGGCATTTTTTGTAAAAAGTACTTTTTGCCAGGAAGTATATTTTTTAAAACTTTCTGAATAAAGTTGAGAAAAGAGCGTTTTTGTAAAAAAACCTTTTCAAAATACCTTTTTCCCAGAAACTGAAAAGTATTTTTTTGAAATTTCACCTTTTTAAAGCCCTTTTTTCGAGTTGTTTTTCTAAAGAGTAGTTTTTTTTTTTTTTTTGCAAAAATTTTGTCCAATTTTTTTGTGCAGCTCTGTGTTATTTAGTTCTGCGGTTCCGCTCGATTTTGTGGCTTAACTCTTTCTTCTCTATTTCCTTTAACATGGATTTTGCTTGTTTTGTAGTTTTATTCGCCAGCTGAAAACAAAATCCTTGAAAACACAGTGAACCATAAAACGGCGACGCCATCAACATCGTCATCGGTGCAGTAGTAAAAGTAGAAAAGGCGAATCTCTTCTCCACACAGCAAAACATAAACTGCAACTTGCTGTTGCAACGACCAAACCACATTCTGCAGCAGCATTCAATCTGTCTCGTTGCTTTTGGCAAATAGATGACGACGACGACCAAGTCTAAAGGCGAACAAAAAGGGAGTAAAGAAAAGCTGAAATAAAACAAGCATTTTCGCAAATGAAGGCAAAAAGGTTGTTGCACGTAAAATAGGCAAAGGAGACTGACAACATATAAACGCCACTGCCAGCCAACACACACACAAACGTGTAAAAGTAAATGCACACACTTGGGCTCTCGAGCGTCAACACTGTATTTCGAAAATGTTCATGGGAATGTTTCAGATGACTACGAACACACACACACACATGCACACACACACACACACACACACACACACACACACACACACACACACACACAACACACAAGTGTGCGTTTCGCAGTGCATGAAAACTAAACTTTAGTTGAATTTTTACATTTTGAAGTGTCTATTTTTTTTTCTTTTTCTTTTTTTTTTTTTTTTGCACTCTACATTCGGTTCCTCTGCTTTGGAAACGGTTGTATGCAAATGCACTTACCCCACATAGAGGAATGTAGAGAATCATGATGATGGGGAGAGCTTAAGAGATGGAGAGCTCAGATGGGAAGAGTTTTTATATATGAACGTAATTCATGTGTTAACTAATAACTTATGGTTAGAAAGAAATTCGTTATAAAAACTAATGAATTGGTGAGAACAGGGCATACCAATTGCTGTCACTACTTGCAAACATATTAATGCAAGCGGCGGTCATGTGAGAACAGTTTCTTATGCACTTGCTAGTGAGGGTTTTATGTTAAAATTAAGCATTTTAATTTTAAACCAATTTTATTAAAAACTATTCTCCTATTCTGGGGAGAGTAAAGAATTGGAGTGGGAACAGTTTTTTATACGGCTGCCAATAAGGATTCTTGTTAAAATCAATGACATACATTTTTATCTGACTTCTTAAAAAAATTGGTTGGCAAAAATGATCTGGGAAGAGTTAAAAATTAAAATGGGAACAGTTTTTTTTTAATTTTAAGTTTTAAGTTTTTTAAGTTGGTACAGGTTATAAACAAATTCAACAGCATATGTATATCACTGAACCAGCTGGGAACAGTTCATAGTTTTAACGCAGATATTCGAACTTTGCTTTCTTTGCAAAATGCAAAATTTTATAAGTTTTAATTGATAATTTTCTACTATTTATTTAAAAACTCTTAAGCATAAGTCACTGAACCAGCTGGGAACAGTTTGGAATTTATAGTTTTAATTCAATTTAAAATGTTTTGTGTGCTAAATACAAATTTTGAAGTTTTAATTTGATAATTTGCTCAATTTATTTACAAATTTTACGACACAAGTTACTTAAACGGCTGGGAACAGTTTATATTTAAATTGTTTTTTTTTTTTAAGTCTTTGTTAAATCTAAATATTTTGCCGCTTAGTAAAAACATTTTAGCACCATTTCCGAACGTTTTACGCCTGCCAAAATATTGTTCTTGTAATTTGTTGCTACTTGAGTTTTAGATTTTCTTGCTGTTTTTTTTGTCGTGTTTTTTTTTTTTTTTTTGCACGAAAAGAAAAAACTAAATATATGAGACACAAAAACAAAACGTTAGTAAATATATGACAGTAAGTGACTGGGTGAGTGAACAGGGTGGTGTGAGAGCATGGCAAAGCTTTTACCTCAACTTTCAAGTGGACGGCCCTGAAGTGCTGGCAATAGTTCTGAAACCAGCATTATGCACACGCCACTTCAACAAATACATATTTAGTTTGCACTATAAGGTTCATCTACTCTTTGAAATGTTCAAGAGCTGAGGGCTGATGGCAGCAGGCGGTAGGCGGTAGGCAGCATTATAGTTGCAGGTAAAATAGTTGGAACGCATAATTTACGTTAGTGTTGCAAATGCCAGGCCAAATGCAGTCGTTGCTAAAGTTGGCTGGCGTGCATTCGAAAGGATCTTGTGCATGTACGAGATGCCTTGATTTAGAACAATGAACTTTTGCTTTTAATGCGAACTAAGAAAATTAAAAAATACACAAACTCTAACAAAAGTGTTTGTTATGTTTTTGTGCACAACTAACAACAAAAGTTGCTATGGTGAAGTCGGAAGAAATCACATAAATTATTTATTTAAATGAAAAACAAAAAAAGGATAAAATTTTTTTTTTCATTTTTATTTTAAATTTTGAAAATCTCCAGTTTAAAACTTTTGGTTTTATTTTCTGTTTTTCTTGTGTTTTGTTGCATTCTTTTCGTTTGTGTGCGTGTGTGTGTGTTTTTCTTTTTGTTATCCTTGTTGTTAGGCCGGCAGGACATTGTTCTACTTTTGCAACCAACAGAATGTAAGAAGAGGAAAAACAAACTACACACATTCCGCTCTCTCCTTCCCTGTCGTTTACTGGCAAACTTTTAACACAAAGACTCGGTCCGTCTTGTTGGCGTATTTTATTTTGTTTTTAATGAAGCAAGAAGAAAAAAATTGCAGGATTTTTTTTTCTTTTTTGTTCATTGTATTTCCTTTTAAATCCCTGACTGCTGTTGTGCTGTGCGGTGTGTGTGTTGGTTGTTCTTTAACATATACAGACATCACCGCACAACATCCACCACAGTCTGTTATATGGGTTAATTTGATGTGGAGTGCACTTCCTGTTCTATGAAAAGTTTCATTTTAAACTCAAACTCTCTGGTACACACAGGCACACACACACATATATAGATATATAACCACACCAAGACTAAGTGTTTTTTTTTTGCAATCAGTTTTGTTTTCTGTTTCCCTGTTCCTTTTCGATATTATGCAAATGTCAGTCTGACGATGTGTGTTGCGTTTGTGGCATGCAGCTGCTGCTCTACTCAAAGTCCAGCTGTTGTTGTTGTTGCAGTTGCCTGTACATTTTTCTATTTCAGCCTATAATTAATATACAATTTTTTTTTGTCAAGATTTTTTTAAATTTAAACAAGAAATTTATTAGAAATATAAATAAAAATAACTTTTAATGGAAAAAGTATCTGCTTGAGTTTTAAGTAAAGGTTTAAGGGGGGGGTTTTAAACACCCCCACCAGTTTTTATGGGTTTTAAATTGAACCGGTTTGAATTGTCCAGTTTTGTGGGAATGTTTGTCGAAAACGATTTCAAGGATTTTCAATAGATTTAAATTTTTTTTTATCCAATGGAAAAAACTGAGAAATCCTCCTGATAGAAATTTAAAAAAAAGACAAGTTTGGCCAAAACTTGTACCAGTTAACAAATTTTAAAAACAAAACAGTAAAAATATTATTAATAATGGGATTTATTCGTAACGTTATTCCAGCTCTCGAGTTCCTTTTTGGTTTTTTTTTTTTTTGCCTATAGAAAATCAACAAACCAAAACGGAGTTCAAACGTTAAGAAAGTTAAGAATAATATTAAGATAAACGTTTAAAAATATTTTAAAATCATCAATTTGCTGATCTGTGAACGTAATTTTCCACCAAACGATTGTCATCATCGCTTTCAAATTTCAATTGAAATTTTAAAACTGTTCCAAAACTGAAAAGTTTTGTAAAATAACAGAAAAATAATGTGTTAAAAGAGAACAAGAAACATAGTATTAATCGTTGTTTCATAACCGGTTTTCTTAATCGAATTATTAAGATGATGCCAGAATCTGATTTTCAGCGCTTTCAACTAATAAATTTCGTTTTTAATGGAAAACAATAAACACTTGGATAAATTTCCCTATTCTATAACCGGTTTTTTTTTTAGCTATTTGAAATGGAATCACTATAAAAGGCACCAGCAACATATTATTCGATATTTTACAACCGGTTTGTTTTAGCTAGTTTTGTAGCCGGTTTTGAATAGGTCTTTAATCGCAGCTTTTCAAGTGTTCCAGAACTAAAAAAAAAATTTGCAAAAAACCAGAAAAAGAAATGTCATATAAACGAGGTCAATAGTCGAATCATTAAAATTACTCCAGCATCTGCTATCATTCTTTTAAAATCTGAACTAAAAAACTTTTGGTTTTTAAGTATTAAAAACAAAACAACTTTTCCCATATAATTTTTTTTTAGTAATTTTATAGCCGGTTGTGTAGTAGTTCTTAATCGTATCTTTGAGATTAAGAACTGATAAGTTAAGGAATTATATGTCAACCAATTGATAGTTAGAGAAGCCAGAACCCAATTTTTATCGAAATATAGCCGATTCGATGCGAACATATTGAAAGAAGACGACGCAGCGTAATTTTTAATCATATTTACATTTCTTTGCCAAATTTTTATTCGTTTACAAAATGTTAACCTTTCGAATTGTTTCAATCGCTCAGACGATTAAAGGCTCATTTTGGTTATCTTTCTTTTTCATTTTTAATTGAAAATGGCCCTCACTTTTATTGCTCTTGTAATAATAGTTGCACATAATGTTTGTTTCGTTTGTTTGCTTTTTTAAAAATTTTTTTTTTTAAATTGTTATTCAGCTATTTGTTGTTTGTTGGCTCGTTTGCTCGTTATCAATTCTAGTGTAAACAAAAAAAAAAAAAAAAGGGGGAAGAACTCACCCATACACTGACAAAACAGGCGAACAGCCCAAACAAACTCAAATGGAAAAGCAAAAAAAATGTACTTTTCTACGACTACAAACAAATCGTGTTGTGGTGTTATTTTTAATGCACTTTTAAATGGTCTTTGGCCCAATTAAAGTTCATTGCTATGGCAACGAATACGAAACGTAACGAGAAAAAAAAATCACTAAGTGACTGAGTGACAGACTGACTGACTGAAATATGTACGAGTATCTGTGCGAAGTGAAAAAAATGTATTAAAAAATTTGAAAGATTGTCGCATGTGTTTTATAAAAATAAAAAGTTTTTCTTTCCCTTTGAAGTTTGTAAAATCTTTTAAATTACAAAACAAAAAATACAAAAAAAAAACCAGAATGAAAGCATTTGCTAATGATTGAAAATGTTTTACATTGTGAATACAGTGAAAACTCCCATAAGGGGACGTCGGGCCAATGGCCGCTTTCTTTATTTTAAGCTGGGAGTGGTGAAACAATTGTCCGGTTATGAACGACATTTGGCTGAAATAAAATTTTCTAATCAAATATATTATTCGCTTAAAAAAATATCTCGAAAATTTTCCAGCGAATATATTCGCATAAATTTTTCATTCCAATAATTTCATTCGATAATAAAAAAGAAAGAAAACACAAAACTAAGTATAATAAATACCTCAACACAAGATTTGCATTTTCTGATAGTTGAAAATTTCATATATGTTTCATATAGATATGAATATGTTAATCGAATAATTTTAGTCGATTGATTTTGTTCGATTAAAAAGAAAAATTAAATAATAAATACCATAACATAACATTTGAATGCTTATAAATATTTTAATCGAATAATTTTAATCGATTAAAAAAATATTAAAACAAAGCAAACACACACAGATAAAAATAATGAATACGACAGCATTACATGCTGTTAAGGCTGAGAAAAAACATACATACACACATACATACATATATGTATCCATAAGAACATATAAAACTTTTGTAACCGAATATTTTATTCGCTTCAAAAAAATTACCAAGAAAACAAACAAAAATAGTAAACACGAAAACGTTACGTTCGTTAAGATCTGAAAAGAATTTTTTGGAATGCATACATTTACATACATACATAAATTTTATAAGCGAATATTTTATTCGATTAAAAACAATTTCAATAAATAAACAGAAACACGATTAATAACTATGACAATATTTACTGCGATTTGCAGCCGCCAACAAACTCATTTCCATTGTGTAAATTTTATAATCGAATATTTTATTCGATTGAAGAAATTTTCACCCGCGAAAAACCACAAAAAGTATTAACTATTAAATATAACCATAAACTATTCTTTGGACTAAATTAATTTTTTAATCGAATAATATATTATTCGACTGAAATTATTCTAATCGTGTTTTTAACATTTAATTTATTAAACATTAAATTCACCGGTTAATAAGTTTCAATTTATAACTTAACCCAAAATATTTTTATCATTCATTTTTTTCGAATAAAATTTTTATCAATTAATTAAAATATGTACATTTATTCACAAGCTTTATTGATATAGTATTTTAAATTATAAAAATATTACTATCCAAAGAAACTTCTAAGTATTTAAATTGAATACGAGTTTTTGATAAATGAAATTTATAAATTTGTTAAAATAATAATAATAATTCGAGCGCTGTCTTACCTCCTCTTCTCAAAATTATGTTCCGCCGCTGATCCGAAATGGTGTGGCAAAGTTTTTGAATTTTTCCTTAATTTACCAGGTGGAAAATTGATGAAATTAATTATAATCTTTTTGATCTTAAAAACTGTTTGGATTTGGTGGCTTAATAGGACAAAACTACTTGGGGAGCTGAAACGATAAAAGAAAAAATACAGAATACAATTAGAAATGTACAAGAAAAATAACGTTTAAAGTTTAAAAATTCCGCTAGCAGCGCCATCTCTTTTCAAGCTCGCTAACTACGAGAGAAATGAAGACGCTTTTTGCATATCGAAAAAAATGCAACTCTGCCCAAAGAAATTGGCGCCATTTGAAAAATAAATGCAGTTCGTACTCTCGTCTGGTGTAGCAAGTTTTGGAAAGACAAAAGTAAACAAATGCATTGGGAACGAACGTGGATTGAAACGCAACGAAAGCTTTTGCTTTGCGCTTACACAACACACAACTGAGCCCGTTGCATTTGGCCAGCCCGAAAGAAATGAAACACACACATTTGAACGAATACTCTACTTTCACACACCCATGACTCGTAATGGCATTTGAACACAACAGCGAAATGATATGAAATGAAATTGAATGCGGAAGTATTTTTCTGTACGAAAACAAAAAGCAAAACACAACAGGCATATGACTAACAAACAAAACCAGATCCAAAAGAAACGGACAACAAATGCTTTTGAAAACAAACCGAACGGCACGACCAACCTTGCACATGCACATGCACATGCAGGCACATAAAAGCCAAACAAAACACACAAACAGGCCAGTCTGGGGAAGATGGCCGGCCAGGCCGGTTGTTGCACCATATACAAAATCAAAAGCAAAGGCACAAGCACCAACACACACACAGGGGCGCGCGCGCCCGACACGACCAAAAACGAGTTAAAAAATGAAGAAAACAAATTCACTTTCATTTAGAAGAGTAAATCAAACGCTCTTTAGATAATTTCACACAGAAATATTTTATATACTCTTTAGGACTTCGAAGAGATTTAGCGTTCTCGTTTAGTGGTGGCAGCAGCTCTTCTAGATACGTTTTAAGAGCATTTGATTTTTTGAGTGTTTTTTTTCCTGCTTTAGAGGTCGTTGCTGTTTTGATTTTGTTTAAAACTGCCGATTGTTGTTGTTGTGGTTGCTGCTGCTGCTACTATAGCCGCTATAGTTGTTGTTGTTGCTGTTGTTGTTTGTACGTCTACCTGCTTTTATGTCTTCTATTTTCCTTCCATTTGTTCATTTTCTGTGCCAAACCGTTTCATTAACCCCATCAAACAATATGAACTCTTGTCGCCACTCGAAAGGTCATTTAATTTGTTTTATTTTGTTCTTCTTCTTTTTGCAATTTCGCTTTAAAGTGTTGCAAGCCTTTAGGCTTTAATTTTTTTTTCTTTTTTTACTTTAATTGATATTTACTCCAGCTCGAGTTGAAAGAAAAGGTGTGGTTGCAAATTATGCAAAATTAAAATTAATTCAATTACTATTTAATGCATAAAAAAACTCTAAACTATTTTAAAATTTTAATTTTATATAATTTAAAAGTGTTGCCTAAGAAAAGCCGTTTTTTTTGCTTTAAAAAAACTTACGTCTTCGAATGATTTCAATAAAACTGAAATTGAAATAATTTGAATTTGTTTTTTTATTGTAACTGCAAATTTTATTATATTCATTTTATTATTGAGGAACTTTTTAATTATTAAAATTAACATTTTATGACAAAATGTTAAAATTATTTTAAAATTATGTAATTTCTGAACAAAAACAAGATTTTTCTTTTAAATAAATTTTTTATAACAACTTCAGTTGGACAACGCTTGTTATTAAATTTGCTATTGTGTGATGTTCGACATTTTTTCATTATAAACTAGATTTGGAAAAAGATTTTCCTTAAAATATATTTCTTATGTTATGACTCCTTAAGTTAGGCAACACTTTTCTATATAAAAATTAAATATAAATAGTGCAGTAGTTATTTGAAATCTTCTACATGTTTCTAATATACTACAATATTAATTCTTTTTTTCATATTTTTTGAATTTTGTCCCAAAATTTCAAATCAATAACAAATAAAAAAATATGTTTATTCACCTAAAATTTTATTCAAAGAATCATGAAGAGTGTCTTAAACTTTGTTTGGAACAAATTTTGTCGTTTATATAGAACTTATAATTATAGTTTTTACAAATAAATCCCACATTTACAATCGGATAATATATTAGTCGAACAATTAATCGAATCGAAAAATTTATCATTAGCTATATTTTAATGATAATGTTATAAAAAAACAATTTTTCATTCGACTAAAATTTTATTCAAGTAATTAACCTACAAAATATAGGCCAATAATTTCTTGGTAAAATATCGGTAAATTTTCGTAAGTATTTTTGCTAACAGAGCACAATTACAGCTTTAAGAGAAAAATATTTTTCAATTGAATACGATTTTAATCGAAACAATAACTGTTTCGTATATTTTAATTAAAGTTTTTACAAAAACCAAAAAAAATATTACCCTTTAATCAAACAATATTTTATTTGAATAATTAATCAAAGTTCCGTATAATTATATTTTTTTTATAAAAACTAAACTACATTTTTCAGTCGAATAAACGCTTTGTAATGTCATTTAAGCTAAAGTTTTGAAACTTTTAGAAATCCCAATTAAACATTTAAAATGTTCTAAGATTTGATGGCACAAATAAAATTTACGATCTTCGGGACGTGAGTCAGACACAAACCAGACAACCGTGATCACATCTTTCTTTGTGCACCACCCCATAAAGGTCATAAATGTGGCAGCGGTTCAGTTCAGTCAATCCAACAGTGACAAATTGTATACAAAGAAAAAATACATATAATATTTCTTATTTGGTTTTTATGACAAGAAAAAACTTTCTTAAAATAAAAACTCCACCTCACAAAAATTGCAACAACCAAATAGAAAGAGGCTTTCTTTTTTAAGAGGTTATGTGCTCTCTCTCGCTCTCCCTCTCTCTCTCTCTTTCTTCTCCTTTTTTACTCTTAAGAAAATAAAAATAAAAACAAGTGGGAAATTTGTTTTTGCCGGCAAACAAATTACGACAGTCCAAAGAAGTAACAAATTTTCAAGTAGTCCTTGTTGTTGTTGTTGTTGTTGGTGTTTAGGGAAGAGGAAGCCTAAATTAAGCAAAAATACGTAAAAACGAGTTGTTGTTACAGGCGCAAAAAAAAAATGCACAATGGGTTGGCAACGAAGAAAAAATTTCATGTTAACTACATCTATCTTGACATAGAGACAGATTTGGAATTGATTTTATGCCAGCACGCCAAAAAGGCATCCTGAGGGCGTGTCGGTCGCCGTTCTGCCAAGACGTACATGAACTTCCTGGAGTTTTGGTGGTGGACCCTCCTCTTTTGGCGCACTAGAGTTGGTACAACCACGTCAAAGCAGTTCCTTCGTTGTGTGCCTGAGCAACCAGCGGCTGTTTGTAAAATCTTCTCAGCTAAAGGAACTAAATAAGATTTTTAAAAAGCGATTATTTTAAATGAAACACGACACATTCGCGGCTGTCATCTTTCGTCATGTATCGAGTTTTCGTAAAGTCTAGATCACGCAAGTCGTTATGACCCATAACTTTACGATAACATCCTTATCTGCCGCAATTGCAAATATTAGTCTTTGGCAACTAATTCGATCTTTACACGCACAATATTATGAGCTGTAACTCGCAAAAATCGTTATTCTCAACACAAGCAACAACAAAAACCAACGTAGCATATTAGAATTTCACACCGATTTAAAGTTTTAGTGCTACAAATATGTACCAATCGAGTCGGAAACATTTTCCATAAACGATATTTGTGTTTTAGGAAGAAAGTTAAAAATTAGTTGATTTTTGCAACATGAGACAGACAGGCATTTATTTATCTTCCTTTTTTTTTTTTAGAAGTTGTGTCATAAATTAATTTTGGAAATTTTTCTTTTTTTACATCATATTGTATTATTTTAAAAATAAAAACATATACTTTTATATATGTACATATGTATATGTATGTATGTATGTATGTAGGTGTTTTGTGGTGCAAGCCCCAGAGTGCTGTGTTTGGTTTGAAGTTGGTTGGTTGGTTGATTGGCTCATTTAGTTGTTTAGCAAATAGAGGAGTCCCCAATGTTGGGCTGATGATGATGATAATAATAATGATGATGGCGATGACGATGACGACAACACAAGAGTCAACGAACGACCGAAAGCGGTGAATGCACCAACCAACCAACACGACAGTAACACCAACAACAATCTTGGTGTTTTTGTTTTGTTGTTGTTTTGTCTTAAACTCGTATTTATATAGGAAGTTTATATTGTTTTCATTACAAGTCTGGGTAAATTTATAAAAGAGCAAAGTTTAGGAAAACATTTTATTACTCCAACTGTGTGTCTCTATCTCGCGCTCTCTCTCTCTCTGCAGCTCTTGCTTTGCTTGGTTTTGTTTTTAAGTTACAAATGCATTTGAGGTGGCAAGAGAATTGAGAATGCACTTGTTTTACTGGCCAAAGAGAAGTTTGCTGGCCACGCACATGGAAGTAAAAGAGGAAAAAAAAAAACAAACAAACAAACAAGCAAAAAATACACATCAAATGTATCCACCAGAAAATATAAAAATAGATGGAGTCAGTTGAAACAGAGTGAGTGAATGTGTTGCTGGTGTTTTTGTTGTTGCTGCTGTTGATGTTGCTGTTTTTCTCGGTATATAGGATAACGACCATCAACGACCCCAAAATGTTTTGTCACGTTGCCAGCATTTAAAGAAGAAGCACAAGAAGAAGAAGAAAAAGAACTACAAACAAAAACAACAAGCTCCAGCACACACACACACACACACGTACAAACCCCTATTAAATCTCTTGCTCAATTGTAACGTTGGGCAGGGATGTGTAGGGAGAAGTTTTTTTTTCATTTTTTTTTACTTTTATTTTGTTTTTTTTTCTGTAGTAGAAGGTGATGTTCGGTGGTATGTGTGTGGGCCCGTTCGTTTGTGTGGGTGTGTGTGTGTGTGTGTGCATGTTTGTAACAGTAAGGGATAAAGGAGCCAACGACCCCTAAAAGACAATTTTGCGTACATACATACATACATTTGTATTTTCGTTATAGTGGTCGTTATTTTGTTGGCTTTTTTATGTGAATGTATATGTGTGTGTGTGTGTTTTGCTGTTGTTTTATTTAAACAAATGATGTTAATAAACGTAAGCTGCCGTGTTTTATTTTCTTCTTTTCGTGTTTCGTTATACTATATGAATGTAGGGTTCTCTTCTGTTGCTTTAATTGATGTGTTATTTGTTGTTGTTGTTGGTGTTGGTGTTGCTCTTGTTGTAGTTTTTAGTATTTGAATAGTTAGAGTTTGGTGACGATGATGACGTTGTGCACGAGTTTTCGTTGTGAGCCTGTGAGAATGATGGTCGTAGTACTATATACATACATACGTACATACATAAATACATACAGACTTATATAAATGTATGTACATATATATGTAGTATGTACATACATACATATGCATGTATGTATGTTTCTATGAGTATGTGTGAGCGTGTGTGTGTGTGTGTGTGTGTTTGTATCATTTTATGTGTAGAGGGTTTGTTGAACTCTAGGCCTCAGGGTCGTTTGAGTTTAATGAACTTTTGTACGAAAAGTAAAGGTAGGTTCTTTTCAGCTTTTTAATATAGGTTAGGGGTAAAAGTAACAAGTCATTAAATAAAAATTTCAGCACTGGCTTTTTAAACATACATACATACAAACAACATCATAAACATTCATAACTACGTGGTAAAAATCGTTGTCCTTAAATTAAAAATTAATTTTGCTTAAAAGTATTTATTGGGGAAAAAAATGTCAAAGTGAGAACTTTTCTTCGAAAAAAAATCTAGACGAGTGAAATTTTTAAACATAAATTTCTAACAAAAATTACAATGAATTTCTCAAATTTTAAAATTATTAGTTGGATATACAAAAATATACCCATAAGTTAATTTCCCAGTAGAAAAAAAATTAGATATAAAATTTTTACTGAAATTTTGTTTTAATTTAAATTTTTTTTTATTTATTTTTTTAATAATTTTTGTACATACATACATACATATATTACTTTATAAATTTTCCAATTCATAGTGGAAATTATAAAAAAAAAATTTTTTTTTAAATTTTGTCAAAAATGTGCTGGCTGTAAAACTTTAGTAATTTGTAATGAAATTAAACAGAAAAACATTTTAATTTTTAAGCTGTAAGCAGACAGTTGTCAGATCTTATAATAATGTCAGTAAAATGTGCCTATAAGTCTATAAACGATCGATATTTGTTTTACTGCAGCTGTTAGAAAAAGCATTTTCCAGTTCATTGTAAGACAGACAGCCGACAATCGTGAGAACTCTCTTTCATTGGTCATTGTCAGCTTGCAAGCTTTTTGGCAAATATATGTATGTATGTGTTTAAATTAAATCACTTGGCAAAATGAACTGATTGTCAGTTTTACTGTTTAAAAGTAATTTTCGTAAAGAATTTTCGGCAGGAAATCCTTTTTTATAGAAATGTTTCACGTTATTTCCACCTCGAACAAGTTTAGAGTTCTCTTTTGTTTTTCTTCTTTTCTGAAGCTGCAAAATATGGCTGGAATTTTTTCACCGAACAAATTTGAACTCCGTGATGTGGCTGAATAAATAAAAAAAAAAAACTTCTCCAAGAATGAAATTTTCAAATCGATGTTTGTAAATTTTTTAGAACAAAATGTACTTTTAAAATTTCTCACTGTTCCCCATTGAAAAAAAAACCTCCTTTCGTTTTGCGCATAATAAAATTTTCCATAAGTAAAACGGAAGAAAACACGATAATGCAGCGTTAAACCGTAAAGGTATTTCAAAAATGTGCTAGAAAATAAGTATAAAATCGTGTATATGTGTGTGTGTGTGTGTGTGTGTGTGTGTGTGTGTGTGTGAGTGTCTCAGTTTGAATGCCTTTTAATTGCAATCAATTGTTATCCTTTTTAAACACACACAACAACAAGAACAAGAACAGCATAAACTCAACGAAATTAATGACATCAACTACAAAAGCAAACAGCTGCAAAAATTATTTTATAGTTTTTTTTTTCGCTTTTTTGATAGAAAAAATGATTTTAGTCTTGAAAAACAGAACACGGCAAATTTTAAACAGCTCTACACAATTTAAGTGCACATTTGCATGTGTGTGTGTGTGTGTGTGTGTGTGTGTGTTTTGTCTCCTTGTCTGTGTGTCTTTCCGTCTGTTAGTCTACTGCAGACTCGGCAGTTTTATTAATGCATGACCGTATAGAAAACGAGCAAATTTTTTGCGAGTTCGTCTTTTTGGCTGCTTTTTGTTGTTGCTGTTATTTTGAATGGGTTGTTTAGCAACATGTGTGTTTTTTCTGCTGCCTTTTCTCATTTAATCGTGCATAGTTTTGTCTGCTGTTTTTTGTTATTTATTTGTTTAGCTGTTGTTGTTGTTGTTGTTGTTAATGCTTTTTGCAATGCAATATTAGAAATTGCATTGTCGGAGGTTAGTTATGCAAAAAAAAAATGCAAAAAACACAGGCAAACAACAAACTAAATAACAGCAACAACCCAAAAGTATGTTCGAATGTACAGACGGATATATGTATGTAAGTATGTATGTATGTGTGTATTAATGTGCATACATACATACATAGTACATGCAGACAAACATATTCGTAATTTTTATGATTTCATTTTGCCATGTCTGTGTGTTAAAATAAAGCTGCTGACAATTTGATTTCCTTTTATTTCTGGTCTGAGGCAACAGAACTAAATTCTTTGGCTTAATGAGCCGATTGGTTGCAATTTTGATTAGTAATTAAAGGCAATAAGTTTTTTAATTTTAAAAATTTAAACCAAATACATACATACATACATTTGTTCATATACATACATACATATGTATGTACATATGTGCATACATACATATTTTTGCGTCTTAGTTTAAGCCAGCATTTTTCAAAAAATAAATATTTTCGAAGACACTTTTTCAAAGATAGTTCTTTAAGGATCCATTTTTAGGGATACTTTTTCAAAGAATATCTTTAAAAGGACACTTCTTCAAGAATACTTTTTAGAATAGTACTAGTACACAAAGAGAATTTTTCAGGTAGTACTTTTTGATACAGTACTTTTTCAGGGTTACTATTTCAAGAATACTTTTTCTAAGGTACTTTTCCAAGGATACTTGTTTAAAGATACTCTTGAAGAATACTTTTTCAAAAAGTACTTTTTACAAGGGTTCTGTTCAAAGAGTATTTTCAAAAGAGTACTTTTTCACATTGGTATTTTGTCAAATAGACGCTTTGTATGATATTTTTCAAATATCAAATATATATCAAATAGTATTTTATATATCAAATAGTATTTTTTCAACCATACTTTTTTAAAGATACTTTTTCATATATGTAGTACTTTTTCAAAAGATATTTTTCCGAAAGTACTTTGTCAAATATACTTTTTTTTTAATACCTTTGCAGATAGTACTTTTTCAAAGAGTACTCTTTCATGGATACTTTTTTAAATAGTACTTCTCAAATAAAAGGTTCTATTCGAAAGTTATTTTTTATAACATAATTTTGGGGGAAAAACCAGGTGTTTTAGGAATTTTTTTTTTTACCCAATTTTTGTACTAAAAACTTGTTGTAAAAGTAACTTTTTTCAGTGACATTTTTTAATCTTTTTTAAAAATGTACCTTAAGCATTACTTTTGTAAAAGGTACTTGTTTTATAATTTTTTTAAATAGTAAATTTTTTTAATGCGGTTTTTCAAAAATATAAGGGCTATATTTTGGAAAAGTATTTTTGGGAGATACTGTTTTGAAGGATACCTCTTTTTAAAAGGTAGTTCTCTAGATGATATTTTTATAAAAGGTATATTTTTAAAGGTACTTTCAAACAGGTTCTTCATTTCTTTTAAAGATATTTTGTGTTCTCTAAAAATACACAATTTTTTAAGATGGATTTTAAGTCATATTTTCATTTGATTGTACGTTTATATGTAGATACGATTAGTTGATACATTCTTGTTAAAAGCATTCAGCCTGTTCCTGTTCGTACCTTGTTTCTGTTCACGTAATTTTCTTTACTCTAAGCCGGCCACAAAGCACATTAACTTCCGGCGCCACAGCATTGTCTTAAACAACGCATCAAATGGACATGTCTAAGGTCAGGACATGAATATTGTCAGCTCTTATTTTGTAGCTTAATTTTTCAATTATTTTCATTGTCAGTGTTGCTGTGCTCAAGGAAAGCATAAATTCAATATAAAAATCTTTATATAATTGACTACGAAATTGTGTTGACATTTTAAAGCTGGCAAGAAAATGTCAGGAACCAGAGTCAAGTGACAATGTCATATGCAGCCAAAAGAAAAATGGTAAAAATATTGAGAAAGTACATAAATATGAACATTTATTTCTTGTCACACCAGGAACGGTAACAATTTGTGATATTCACATGAGAAGTAGGGGCCAGTTTTCTTTTGTTTCACAAGATTATTAACGTTTTAGGGGAATATTTTAAGCAATATTGAGTTCATATTTGAAGGCCATATTTCGGGAAACTTGCCATTACAAACTGCCCAAAGACTTCGTTAGTTTAGCATCTGCTAAAGCTGTCAGATCTTACAATATTGTCACTAAAAAATGCCCACAAAAGACCTACAACTGTGTGCATTGCCAATTTTTTGCAACGATTTATGTGAACGAATCACTTGGTGTTTTCGTTTCACTACCAGACTCTTTTAAGGTCTGGTTAAACGAGTCTAAGGACCAACTACACAAAAATATATTTTAATAAAAAAAAAGCTCTTTTGTATACAGAATTCAGTTAAAAAAAAAAAAAAGAAGGAAAGAAAATTGGGTCAACAGGATGTCTACACAGAAGAGAGTTCTACGAAATTTTAATTCTTTATAAAAAACAACATAATAATAATAATAACTTGAATGTAATCATACACCATAACTAAAGATTTCTTAGGAATTTTTCTCTTTTACAAATGATTGGAGAACAAAAAGCACAGAACAGATCTTCTGGCAATTCAAGTGAAACAAAAGCCCAGATTCAAGCAATAAAATATTGAGTAACACAAACTTTAATTATTCTGTGGATTCGGAAGTCTTTTAGATTTCATTAAATTGCACTTAAGCATTCAATTTCATTATCCTGTCTGTGTGTGTGTGTGTGTGTGTGTGTGTGTGTTTTACACAATATGCAGCAAACAAAACATCCTTTGATTGTTTTTGTTTTGTTTTGTTTTTTCATTCAACGGCAGCAAATAAATTGAATTTAATGCATTCACAGCTCAACAAGCATTTCGTTACGTTACGAACAGCTTTCATTGAGACAGACATTCCCTGCAATAGCAACAGCAACAGCAACAGCGACAACAACAATAACACCAACTGCTACCCAAGTTCAATGGCCTGTTAGTTTATAAGAAGGATGAATTTTCTAAGTAAATTCTTGTTCAGTTTTGTTGTTTTTTTTGTTTGTTTTTTGCTTGCAAACAAATCAAGGAAGGATTCTTGTATGCAGCAGCTCTTCTTAAGCTGCTGCCACCACCAGTAGGGGGTTGTTGTTTGGTTAATAAAATGAAACAAAGCAGAGTTGATGAAGAATGTTTTTGAGCGAAGGCCACGCTGATGACAACCAAAGAAATCCCCAACCAATGCAGCCAGCCAGCCAGCCAGCCATTTAGTTTAAAGGTTCCTTTGTCTTGCTGTTGTTGGTTGCATAAATAGTGCGGTTTTGCCTTTCAGTGGTTGTAGTTGTAATATAGTTTATAGTGGCATAGGTTAGGGCTTCTTTTTTTATATTTCATTATTTTTTCCATTTTTTTGTTTTTTTTTTTTGTTTCGTTTTTGGCCAGTATATGTTCAAATAATGAAATACGTACGTATGTTGAAGAACACAGGGTATTGAAGTGTTTTAAGTGTTGCTTGTTCAAACTGGTTATAATGGTGGTTGGTTTTGGTGAGTGACTTCTAAGCGAAGACAAAGCAATTCTTTGAAAAAATTATTGTATATTTTTTTTTTCGTTTTTGTCGTCTCAAGCATGAAGCTATAGATTTATTGTTGAAATTTTATTATAAGATTAAATCGTAGCAATTGGTTTATAGTTTTTTGTTTTCTCAAGTTATGATTTGAGTTAAGAATTTAAAAAGTTACTGAACTTTAAAAGTAAAAAAGAATTACCAAAAATTCAGGTCAGGGGAAATACATGGAAGTGTATTAAAGCCAATGCTTGTGACTTATTTTCAATACTACCATTAAATAACAGGAAACAAAGTCGGCGGCAATTTAAGGCAGCAACAGAGATTGTTCACTTTAGGCAGGGGAGATACATAAACGCAATTTAAAGCCATTTTTTTTTAACCAAATAACTCAATTTAATTTAAATTATAACTCAATTTATAAATAAATAATTAAATAACGCAATTTAATTTAAACCAAATATCTCTAATTGTGGCCTCAGCAAAGTTAAGACAGACACATGAATGCAAATTGCAGCTATTACTGATAAATGTACATATAATCTGTAATATTACAAAGAGCAGACAGGGGAAATTATTAACACTCAGATAAAAGATACAAAATAAAAACAAAAGATGTGATAAAAAAGCAGGTGGCAAGTTAAAGCAGCCACAGAGGTTGCAAGCTTTAGGCAGGGGAGATACATAAACGCAATTTAAAGCCGTTTTCTTAGGTGTGGCCTCCCTTAAGTTAGGGGAGACATATTAATGCAAATTGAAGCTGCTGCTCTTAGTTATACACATAATTATAAAAGAATAAAAAACCAAATCTGATACAAAAGGGACGATGTGTAGCTAAAATAAGAACAAACATGTTAACAGCACATGGCAGGGGAGATACACAGCTACCATCTAGGAGATATTAAATTGATGTTATGCAGGACTTCAGCACTCTAAATATTGCCTCGGCTATCTAACTAATTCTAACCTTTTTATTAACACTACCAACGGGTGAAGGACCAGAAAGAAGTAGAGGAGGAACACAATATATGTACACACATACATACATAAAAAAATTACATTAATTTATTAAAACCAAGACAAATATTTAAGTCACAGAAGCCAGGAGAAAAAACAAAGTTTATTTATGACAGCACAGAAAAACCAGAAGGCAATTTATAGTTGACATATTAAAATGCTAATTTGTAATATTATAACTTATGAGATACAAAATGGCCGGAGTAGAGGCATTCAGAAAATACATTCCAGCCAGGGGAGATACAAACATGCTGCAAATATTCCCCTATGTCTGGTTCCTTGTCATTACAAATCTTTAATTATGCGCAACATCTTCTGCGTCTCAAACTTTTCAGTTCATTGAACTGATAATTTCACAACTTGTTAAATATGTAGTTAGTTGTTGTCAGGTGGAATAATTTTGCTGTCCTTACGTCATGCTGATAAGCGTATGGCAAGTAAAAGATAAATCACCAGAACACAAAAGCAAAAATCAAGTAATATTTTATTGTGAGCGTAACTAAGTAAATAAATTTTCAAAGGTTCAATGAACTGCCAACAAACAAACGAAACCCGAAATAGAAATTGTATTAATGTTTTGAAAGTTCTTTTCTTACAATGTCACGAAATCTCTTCATCATCAAATAAAAGCTGTCATTTATTAATGAATGAACGAATGAAAGTCACAGTCAAGGTTAATGGCGGATTTGTGAACTAAATGTACGAGTAAAAATCGTTTAGATTTAAAACAAAAAACAAAAACACTCCACCCACTCTAGAAGGGAGTTCGAATCATCTGCTAATAAATTTTTTATTAAAGAATATTTCCATAGTATCGCTCAGTAACCAACTATGAAAAAGTCTTAAAATTTTAATGAATGTTTGACAAGCGCCCGCCTTTCTAAGCAAAAAAAAAAAAAACAAATGCCAAATTAAACAAAATTTAACAACAGAAAAATTCATTTCAAGTCTTTTTTTTTTTGCCAGTGAGTCACACAAACTCCAAAAAGATCCAACAAACTGTATCTGTTCTTGTTCGTTAATTTATTTAGCTGTGATTCTCTCTCTCTCTCTCCTAGAATCTGCTCTTCTTTTTGTCTCCTCTTACCAAAATCTTAAATACGGAAAAGATACAAAAACAAACTGAGCTCCACAAACGCAGAACTTAATAATACAAATGAAAGAACAGAAGACGTCTGCACTGAAGGCACAACCAGAATGTAGCAAAAAAGCAGCAGCAGCAGCAGCAGAAGAAGAAGAGCAAAAAGAAGAAGCAGAAGAAGTAGTAGTGGAAGAAAAATAAAACCATAACAAGAATGGCTAGGTCGGTCGTTCACCTGCTCACACGAAATGCACAACAACCTCAAAAACAACAAGAACACCAGAACAGTAACATTTTGTAGGCATAAATTGAACGTACCCCAAAAATAAAACCAAACCTCAGGCAAATTTGTGTGTCTGTGTGTGTGTGTGTGTGTGTGTGTGTGTGTGTGTGTGTGTATGAAGCGAGCAACAACAACAAAACACATGTGAGGAGTTTTTGTGCACACAAGCAAGCCAAAAACAAAACAACAATAACAACGAACGTGAAATGAGTGAGAGTTTGATTTGCCCCACACTCATGCATGCATTGACATGCTCTTTGAGTTCTCTTTTCCGCGCGCGTGTGTGTGTGTGTTTGTGTGTGTGCGTATCATTGGGTTTTGGTTTGGAGAAGCCCCATTGCGAATAAAAAAAGGGCCCACATGAAGTGCCGGTATGAAAGTGTTACAATGAAACAGATTTTAATACATAAAGCAAAAGAGTTGCCAGACCCTGTCAATTTCAACATTTAATGTCCCTCAAACAATGTCGGTATTTACAATTTGATCATCGTATTACACATTTCAATAGTCGAAGTCTTGTACTTTTTCTACTTAATTGTTAGTAATTTAAAAATTCTATGTATGTATATTTGCACATATACATATTTACATTATAGATAATTTTGTTGGCGGCAAAATTAAGCAAAAAAAAAACCCATTTAATAAAAGCAACTTAACTTAAAGCCAAGCTGAGGCCAAATGATTAATATGAGTGTGTTCTGGGCAAGAGCATTTGGCGTAAATATTTGCAGTCAGTTTATTGAGCCTGGAAACAACACGAGAGTTGAATAGTACCAAGGAAGATCGTATACTAGTTTTAATATATAACTTGTTGCGACCAATCTGAAGTGTTTTAATATGGCATGTTCCCCTCATAGAAGCTGCATAAAATATAGCAGCCTAAAAAAACAGTTTAAATATAAGCATTTTGTTTTCTCAACATGCAGAAGATTTGCTGTTCTTGTATCAAAACTTCTAATCCTGTGAGTCCAGTCCTCTGGCTTTAGTTTAGTTTTCTGGCACCAAATCATATTCGCAGTCAGAGCTGGTTATTGGTAAGTGATGTGTTCTTTAAGGGATATTCCCCGAGTCAAGCTTGGCATTATATGTGATGAAGCAGAAGTTCTTGATGGCATCTGGAGGCGTGGGCGGCCGCACGTTCTCCAAGAAACAACATGTTGTTGTTGTTGTTGTTGTTGTTAATGCTTTTTGCAATGCAATATTAGAAATTGCATTGTCGGAGGTTAGTTATGCAAAAAAAAAATGCAAAAAACACAGGCAAACAACAAACTAAATAACAGCAACAACCCAAAAGTATGTTCGAATGTACAGACGGATATATGTATGTAAGTATGTATGTATGTGTGTATTAATGTGCATACATACATACATAGTACATGCAGACAAACATATTCGTAATTTTTATGATTTCATTTTGCCATGTCTGTGTGTTAAAATAAAGCTGCTGACAATTTGATTTCCTTTTATTTCTGGTCTGAGGCAACAGAACTAAATTCTTTGGCTTAATGAGCCGATTGGTTGCAATTTTGATTAGTAATTAAAGGCAATAAGTTTTTTAATTTTAAAAATTTAAACCAAATACATACATACATACATTTGTTCATATACATACATACATATGTATGTACATATGTGCATACATACATATTTTTGCGTCTTAGTTTAAGCCAGCATTTTTCAAAAAATAAATATTTTCGAAGACACTTTTTCAAAGATAGTTCTTTAAGGATCCATTTTTAGGGATACTTTTTCAAAGAATATCTTTAAAAGGACACTTCTTCAAGAATACTTTTTAGAATAGTACTAGTACACAAAGAGAATTTTTCAGGTAGTACTTTTTGATACAGTACTTTTTCAGGGTTACTATTTCAAGAATACTTTTTCTAAGGTACTTTTCCAAGGATACTTGTTTAAAGATACTCTTGAAGAATACTTTTTCAAAAAGTACTTTTTACAAGGGTTCTGTTCAAAGAGTATTTTCAAAAGAGTACTTTTTCACATTGGTATTTTGTCAAATAGACGCTTTGTATGATATTTTTCAAATATCAAATATATATCAAATAGTATTTTATATATCAAATAGTATTTTTTCAACCATACTTTTTTAAAGATACTTTTTCATATATGTAGTACTTTTTCAAAAGATATTTTTCCGAAAGTACTTTGTCAAATATACTTTTTTTTTAATACCTTTGCAGATAGTACTTTTTCAAAGAGTACTCTTTCATGGATACTTTTTTAAATAGTACTTCTCAAATAAAAGGTTCTATTCGAAAGTTATTTTTTATAACATAATTTTGGGGGAAAAACCAGGTGTTTTAGGAATTTTTTTTTTTACCCAATTTTTGTACTAAAAACTTGTTGTAAAAGTAACTTTTTTCAGTGACATTTTTTAATCTTTTTTAAAAATGTACCTTAAGCATTACTTTTGTAAAAGGTACTTGTTTTATAATTTTTTTAAATAGTAAATTTTTTTAATGCGGTTTTTCAAAAATATAAGGGCTATATTTTGGAAAAGTATTTTTGGGAGATACTGTTTTGAAGGATACCTCTTTTTAAAAGGTAGTTCTCTAGATGATATTTTTATAAAAGGTATATTTTTAAAGGTACTTTCAAACAGGTTCTTCATTTCTTTTAAAGATATTTTGTGTTCTCTAAAAATACACAATTTTTTAAGATGGATTTTAAGTCATATTTTCATTTGATTGTACGTTTATATGTAGATACGATTAGTTGATACATTCTTGTTAAAAGCATTCAGCCTGTTCCTGTTCGTACCTTGTTTCTGTTCACGTAATTTTCTTTACTCTAAGCCGGCCACAAAGCACATTAACTTCCGGCGCCACAGCATTGTCTTAAACAACGCATCAAATGGACATGTCTAAGGTCAGGACATGAATATTGTCAGCTCTTATTTTGTAGCTTAATTTTTCAATTATTTTCATTGTCAGTGTTGCTGTGCTCAAGGAAAGCATAAATTCAATATAAAAATCTTTATATAATTGACTACGAAATTGTGTTGACATTTTAAAGCTGGCAAGAAAATGTCAGGAACCAGAGTCAAGTGACAATGTCATATGCAGCCAAAAGAAAAATGGTAAAAATATTGAGAAAGTACATAAATATGAACATTTATTTCTTGTCACACCAGGAACGGTAACAATTTGTGATATTCACATGAGAAGTAGGGGCCAGTTTTCTTTTGTTTCACAAGATTATTAACGTTTTAGGGGAATATTTTAAGCAATATTGAGTTCATATTTGAAGGCCATATTTCGGGAAACTTGCCATTACAAACTGCCCAAAGACTTCGTTAGTTTAGCATCTGCTAAAGCTGTCAGATCTTACAATATTGTCACTAAAAAATGCCCACAAAAGACCTACAACTGTGTGCATTGCCAATTTTTTGCAACGATTTATGTGAACGAATCACTTGGTGTTTTCGTTTCACTACCAGACTCTTTTAAGGTCTGGTTAAACGAGTCTAAGGACCAACTACACAAAAATATATTTTAATAAAAAAAAAGCTCTTTTGTATACAGAATTCAGTTAAAAAAAAAAAAAAGAAGGAAAGAAAATTGGGTCAACAGGATGTCTACACAGAAGAGAGTTCTACGAAATTTTAATTCTTTATAAAAAACAACATAATAATAATAATAACTTGAATGTAATCATACACCATAACTAAAGATTTCTTAGGAATTTTTCTCTTTTACAAATGATTGGAGAACAAAAAGCACAGAACAGATCTTCTGGCAATTCAAGTGAAACAAAAGCCCAGATTCAAGCAATAAAATATTGAGTAACACAAACTTTAATTATTCTGTGGATTCGGAAGTCTTTTAGATTTCATTAAATTGCACTTAAGCATTCAATTTCATTATCCTGTCTGTGTGTGTGTGTGTGTGTGTGTGTGTGTGTTTTACACAATATGCAGCAAACAAAACATCCTTTGATTGTTTTTGTTTTGTTTTGTTTTTTCATTCAACGGCAGCAAATAAATTGAATTTAATGCATTCACAGCTCAACAAGCATTTCGTTACGTTACGAACAGCTTTCATTGAGACAGACATTCCCTGCAATAGCAACAGCAACAGCAACAGCGACAACAACAATAACACCAACTGCTACCCAAGTTCAATGGCCTGTTAGTTTATAAGAAGGATGAATTTTCTAAGTAAATTCTTGTTCAGTTTTGTTGTTTTTTTTGTTTGTTTTTTGCTTGCAAACAAATCAAGGAAGGATTCTTGTATGCAGCAGCTCTTCTTAAGCTGCTGCCACCACCAGTAGGGGGTTGTTGTTTGGTTAATAAAATGAAACAAAGCAGAGTTGATGAAGAATGTTTTTGAGCGAAGGCCACGCTGATGACAACCAAAGAAATCCCCAACCAATGCAGCCAGCCAGCCAGCCAGCCATTTAGTTTAAAGGTTCCTTTGTCTTGCTGTTGTTGGTTGCATAAATAGTGCGGTTTTGCCTTTCAGTGGTTGTAGTTGTAATATAGTTTATAGTGGCATAGGTTAGGGCTTCTTTTTTTATATTTCATTATTTTTTCCATTTTTTTGTTTTTTTTTTTTGTTTCGTTTTTGGCCAGTATATGTTCAAATAATGAAATACGTACGTATGTTGAAGAACACAGGGTATTGAAGTGTTTTAAGTGTTGCTTGTTCAAACTGGTTATAATGGTGGTTGGTTTTGGTGAGTGACTTCTAAGCGAAGACAAAGCAATTCTTTGAAAAAATTATTGTATATTTTTTTTTTCGTTTTTGTCGTCTCAAGCATGAAGCTATAGATTTATTGTTGAAATTTTATTATAAGATTAAATCGTAGCAATTGGTTTATAGTTTTTTGTTTTCTCAAGTTATGATTTGAGTTAAGAATTTAAAAAGTTACTGAACTTTAAAAGTAAAAAAGAATTACCAAAAATTCAGGTCAGGGGAAATACATGGAAGTGTATTAAAGCCAATGCTTGTGACTTATTTTCAATACTACCATTAAATAACAGGAAACAAAGTCGGCGGCAATTTAAGGCAGCAACAGAGATTGTTCACTTTAGGCAGGGGAGATACATAAACGCAATTTAAAGCCATTTTTTTTTAACCAAATAACTCAATTTAATTTAAATTATAACTCAATTTATAAATAAATAATTAAATAACGCAATTTAATTTAAACCAAATATCTCTAATTGTGGCCTCAGCAAAGTTAAGACAGACACATGAATGCAAATTGCAGCTATTACTGATAAATGTACATATAATCTGTAATATTACAAAGAGCAGACAGGGGAAATTATTAACACTCAGATAAAAGATACAAAATAAAAACAAAAGATGTGATAAAAAAGCAGGTGGCAAGTTAAAGCAGCCACAGAGGTTGCAAGCTTTAGGCAGGGGAGATACATAAACGCAATTTAAAGCCGTTTTCTTAGGTGTGGCCTCCCTTAAGTTAGGGGAGACATATTAATGCAAATTGAAGCTGCTGCTCTTAGTTATACACATAATTATAAAAGAATAAAAAACCAAATCTGATACAAAAGGGACGATGTGTAGCTAAAATAAGAACAAACATGTTAACAGCACATGGCAGGGGAGATACACAGCTACCATCTAGGAGATATTAAATTGATGTTATGCAGGACTTCAGCACTCTAAATATTGCCTCGGCTATCTAACTAATTCTAACCTTTTTATTAACACTACCAACGGGTGAAGGACCAGAAAGAAGTAGAGGAGGAACACAATATATGTACACACATACATACATAAAAAAATTACATTAATTTATTAAAACCAAGACAAATATTTAAGTCACAGAAGCCAGGAGAAAAAACAAAGTTTATTTATGACAGCACAGAAAAACCAGAAGGCAATTTATAGTTGACATATTAAAATGCTAATTTGTAATATTATAACTTATGAGATACAAAATGGCCGGAGTAGAGGCATTCAGAAAATACATTCCAGCCAGGGGAGATACAAACATGCTGCAAATATTCCCCTATGTCTGGTTCCTTGTCATTACAAATCTTTAATTATGCGCAACATCTTCTGCGTCTCAAACTTTTCAGTTCATTGAACTGATAATTTCACAACTTGTTAAATATGTAGTTAGTTGTTGTCAGGTGGAATAATTTTGCTGTCCTTACGTCATGCTGATAAGCGTATGGCAAGTAAAAGATAAATCACCAGAACACAAAAGCAAAAATCAAGTAATATTTTATTGTGAGCGTAACTAAGTAAATAAATTTTCAAAGGTTCAATGAACTGCCAACAAACAAACGAAACCCGAAATAGAAATTGTATTAATGTTTTGAAAGTTCTTTTCTTACAATGTCACGAAATCTCTTCATCATCAAATAAAAGCTGTCATTTATTAATGAATGAACGAATGAAAGTCACAGTCAAGGTTAATGGCGGATTTGTGAACTAAATGTACGAGTAAAAATCGTTTAGATTTAAAACAAAAAACAAAAACACTCCACCCACTCTAGAAGGGAGTTCGAATCATCTGCTAATAAATTTTTTATTAAAGAATATTTCCATAGTATCGCTCAGTAACCAACTATGAAAAAGTCTTAAAATTTTAATGAATGTTTGACAAGCGCCCGCCTTTCTAAGCAAAAAAAAAAAAAACAAATGCCAAATTAAACAAAATTTAACAACAGAAAAATTCATTTCAAGTCTTTTTTTTTTTGCCAGTGAGTCACACAAACTCCAAAAAGATCCAACAAACTGTATCTGTTCTTGTTCGTTAATTTATTTAGCTGTGATTCTCTCTCTCTCTCTCCTAGAATCTGCTCTTCTTTTTGTCTCCTCTTACCAAAATCTTAAATACGGAAAAGATACAAAAACAAACTGAGCTCCACAAACGCAGAACTTAATAATACAAATGAAAGAACAGAAGACGTCTGCACTGAAGGCACAACCAGAATGTAGCAAAAAAGCAGCAGCAGCAGCAGCAGAAGAAGAAGAGCAAAAAGAAGAAGCAGAAGAAGTAGTAGTGGAAGAAAAATAAAACCATAACAAGAATGGCTAGGTCGGTCGTTCACCTGCTCACACGAAATGCACAACAACCTCAAAAACAACAAGAACACCAGAACAGTAACATTTTGTAGGCATAAATTGAACGTACCCCAAAAATAAAACCAAACCTCAGGCAAATTTGTGTGTCTGTGTGTGTGTGTGTGTGTGTGTGTGTGTGTGTGTGTGTGTGTATGAAGCGAGCAACAACAACAAAACACATGTGAGGAGTTTTTGTGCACACAAGCAAGCCAAAAACAAAACAACAATAACAACGAACGTGAAATGAGTGAGAGTTTGATTTGCCCCACACTCATGCATGCATTGACATGCTCTTTGAGTTCTCTTTTCCGCGCGCGTGTGTGTGTGTGTTTGTGTGTGTGCGTATCATTGGGTTTTGGTTTGGAGAAGCCCCATTGCGAATAAAAAAAGGGCCCACATGAAGTGCCGGTATGAAAGTGTTACAATGAAACAGATTTTAATACATAAAGCAAAAGAGTTGCCAGACCCTGTCAATTTCAACATTTAATGTCCCTCAAACAATGTCGGTATTTACAATTTGATCATCGTATTACACATTTCAATAGTCGAAGTCTTGTACTTTTTCTACTTAATTGTTAGTAATTTAAAAATTCTATGTATGTATATTTGCACATATACATATTTACATTATAGATAATTTTGTTGGCGGCAAAATTAAGCAAAAAAAAAACCCATTTAATAAAAGCAACTTAACTTAAAGCCAAGCTGAGGCCAAATGATTAATATGAGTGTGTTCTGGGCAAGAGCATTTGGCGTAAATATTTGCAGTCAGTTTATTGAGCCTGGAAACAACACGAGAGTTGAATAGTACCAAGGAAGATCGTATACTAGTTTTAATATATAACTTGTTGCGACCAATCTGAAGTGTTTTAATATGGCATGTTCCCCTCATAGAAGCTGCATAAAATATAGCAGCCTAAAAAAACAGTTTAAATATAAGCATTTTGTTTTCTCAACATGCAGAAGATTTGCTGTTCTTGTATCAAAACTTCTAATCCTGTGAGTCCAGTCCTCTGGCTTTAGTTTAGTTTTCTGGCACCAAATCATATTCGCAGTCAGAGCTGGTTATTGGTAAGTGATGTGTTCTTTAAGGGATATTCCCCGAGTCAAGCTTGGCATTATATGTGATGAAGCAGAAGTTCTTGATGGCATCTGGAGGCGTGGGCGGCCGCACGTTCTCCAAGAAACAACATGGTACGAACAATATTATAGTGAGGCAATAATGAAACAATTTTTCGCCATCTGGACCGCAGCAATCAGCTGAGTTAGCTCTGCCGGCAAACAGCTGTAGATTAATTCCTTTGTTGCATAGGGAGGCAATACATAGATAATCTGTATGGAGAATCTTTTGCCATCTGCATTAATTCCTGTTTGTGTTTAAACCTAGAGAATACTTTTTAAAGGATGGGTTTCGCACAAACAAACCTTCTAATTTCACTAGTTTGTAAAATTTATGACTAATTACATGTGTGTGGACATATTTTTGTGTTCCTAAACAAGTGGCAACATTCTATTTGAATTATATGGAGAGCATGAATTTAATCTCCCTTAATCAAAAGAACAAAACAAAAACAAAATTGGTTGATTAATCCAAATGCTCTTTATTTCATAATATTTAAAATGTTTCTCTCTCTTAAATGACAGTCTTTTTAGGATTTCTGATTGTCGTGTTTTTTTTTTTTTTTTTTTGTTTTTTTTTGTGTTCTCCAGAGTTTAATGACATTTTTGCGGCATTTGTTTATATTTTGCATGCCAGAAGTTCTTCAGTCGGGATGTGTAAGTGTTCTGCTCTGTTCTGTTCAGTTTTGTTATTGTAAGGTTATTTATTCTTTTTATTGTTGCTGTTATTAACCTTAAAACAAGAAGCAGAAGAAGAGGCACAAGAAGTGCCTCCAGTAGGAAGTAAGCAACCGAGTAGTCAGAATTTTTTTCATACACATGTTCACATGTTTGTATGTGTTGAAATTTATTGAGAGCACGTTGAGTTTATTGCCTTTTAGTCATATAAAATTATGACGTATCTGTCATGTTTTTGTTTTTTATATCGGTTTTTGTTCAATGTAACAAACGGATTATTAAGGCATTTTATTTGTTGATGACTGAGACTTTTGTATGAATATGTATGTATGTATGTATGTATTGAAGTATTTGCTGTAAATGATTATGAATATTGATTTCTGGGAACCATAATATTCTTTATTGTAATTAATTATCTTTTTAAGAAGATCATTGGCTTTTTGATTATTGGGTTTCAAAATATGTTTTTGTATTTGATTATATGTACTCGTATTCTAAATGAATGATGATGCCTCTTATTTTGGAGCCAAATATGTACATACATATATTAAAAGCTGATATCTCGTGTAAAATCATAGGTTCGTTTCGTTATCCTTAATATCTAGTGAGCAGAGAAGTGATTTGAAATTAAACTAATATTTAACTTATATTAATTCCAAAGCTTTTTACTTGTCTGCAAAAATACACGCAGTCTTTGTTAGCAATTAAACTGGCGACCTTTGTTCTGTTGGTCGAATGTTCACACCAACAGCCCAACCCATATTATATTATATTAATCGAGTGTCAACTCCTACATATGCAGTGCTTTGTACCAGTAATTTTTCGCTGTTTTTGTTCTATTTTGAAGAGATGAGGATGTCAGAATTTGCCTTGACTGTTCAGTGCCCAGTGTGTGTCATTGTCTGGTGTATGTTTTTAGCTAAAAGAATTTTGATTATTGTTTTTCACCAGAGTCTTCTTCGGTAAGAATCGATACTACGACCTTTGAACTGTTGTTCGCATGCTCTATCAACTCATCCATCGAGGCGTCTTACTTTTAGCTAGAATATTATATTTTTCGATGAGTCGCATTTGCTTGACATTAATATACAAACCACAAAGTGTTATATGTATCTGTGTGTCAGAAATCCTTACGTCAATATCAAGAGGCAGTTGTGACTGTAGAGGATGAATGTTTGATGTGAAATTTGGAGATAAAGCATCACTGGTAAACTTCTTGGAACTGGAACTATAGCTGTTGGTAAAGGCGTCATTATAACGGATATTAGACGACCTAAACTCTAATATGTATATTTGGATGGCTCAGTTTGCCACCCAGTAGAGCTTAAATGATGACGAAAACTTCAGGGATTCGTAATGAAGCTTGAAGATCTTCACTCCGTGGCTTTAGTATATACAGATTAATATAATTTATAAATAGAAAGATATGCCCCTATTTACGGAATCTTGATCACAATTGAGACAGTTGGGTAGGACAAGGACGCTTGAAAGTCTAAACAGCGGAAAGACACCAAGCCACCACAACATCTCGCGTAGTTCATTCCACGCGGGCGCATTTTGCCATGAAATTCACTTAAAAAAATTAAATGCTTTTCATACAAATTTTCTAGACATCTCTCATTCGTGTCTTATAGTTTTTTTTTTTTTGCGTTTCCGACAAAGTAGGGCTTAAAAATTTGATCAATTTGCAAAAAAAAAAAAAAAAAAAACAAGCCCAAATATTTTAGCTCTAATTATTCACCGTGTAGCACAAACTGTGGTCGCTTTTTTCCTGCTTTACATTTGAAATAAGTCTGCAATTTATTAATTTCTGTTCTCTTTTTCATAAAAACTTCGTTTTTTATATGTATCATCCTGTTTAAAAATATCTTTCTCATTTGCTCAGGGAATGCTACTTCTTTTTCTACTTTAATACACAAAATATGTGTGTGTGTGTGTGTGTGTGTTTTTTGTGTAATTTGCAATGTGTTTTTTGCGTTTATTTAAACGTTAAATGTGTGTTAGCCGCGGTCATTCACATTGAACGTGTGCCCTTTTTTGTGTTCCCGAGTTAAACGAATGCAAAGCACGAGTGTATATATGTACATGTGTGTGTGTGTGTGTGTGTGTGTCTGCACACGAATGTTTGTTTGAGTATGTTCAGTGTGTGTGTTGTTTTTTTTCCGTACATGCTAATTTTGCTGTAGTTTTTTCTGCTTCTTCTTCTTTTGTTGCTGCTGCTGCTGCTGCTTCGTTGTCCTCTTACTAACATTTTTCTTTTCTATTTTTTTTATTTTGTATTACCAGCAACAATTGCATGCGCGCGCTTTTTCTCTTTTCACTGTTGTTGCTGTTGTATATTAGCATTTATAAAAATTCAGTTTAAAGTATAGAATTTCTTTTTCCTGATTAGTATCAATTGTTGTAGTACGAGTTGTAAATATGTATGTATGTGTATGTATGTTCAATTCGTTGCGTTTGGTAGGGTCAATGATAATCGCTCGCTTTAAGTCTGGCTTTTCAGATTGGAGGTGGCGGCTGGCGGCTGGCGGATGGCGTAGACAATAATAGTTTTGTTGTTCGTTTGAGCTGCAATTCATAAAAATACATACATACATACATACATTCATTTGTAGTTACATACATACATATGTACATATATAAGCATTGTGCCGATAAAAGATAAATGTGTGAACGAGAAAAAAATTTAAGAAAGTCTTAGGATAATAAGTGACAACTGCTTAAGTAATTACAAACATGGTTATTTCTTTATCTGAGAATCGTCTTTAATATTATATCAACTGAATACAAAAAATATCCTCTGGTGTAATCGTCGTTGTCGCAACTGCAGCGACTCTAATGCGACAAATATGCACAGCAGGTGCAGCGAAACTAAAGCGACGATTTTAGTACATTTCACAGCCACTGCAGCGACACCGTAGCGGCAATTTGGATACTTTGCACGGCAACGTAGCGACAATTTTAATATATTGTACAGTACCTGCAGCGGCACTATAGCGACAGTTTTGCTGTTTCTTTCCGTGTATGTGCAATAAAAGCCAGCATAAATAATTTCCCAGAAAGTCTCTTTAACAAATCATTTTCAATTCTTCATAATTATCTAATAAAACTTGGAGTTTATAACAAAGTGCGAACAATTAATTTTAAATCTAACACGCCCCGGAGAAAAACGAAAACAAAGCAAAAACGTTAGAGAATTAAAAAGTTTCTTTTGAAAATATGTACTATGAAAAAGAAATTAATACAACATACATACAACCTTAACTCATAAAATTATAAATTGCCCGCTCGCTCATCATCGTACGAGGAAAATATTCATTAGTTGGGCGCGCAGAAGTCGAAAGTCGCCCGTTTGAAGTGGTTGTGTTTGTTGTCGCGGCAACAATGTGCGCTGGCTCTATAGCAGTAATTATGTATGTGAAAATTTTTCTTACTAGTCCGTCAATATACAATTTAGTGAGGGGCCATAAAAAATTATGCCGTTTTCTTTTCATTTTTTTTTTAGTCATTAGCAAATTTTTTGTTTGTTTTTTATAAACCTTTTTATTCGCAACTAACGCTGGTCAAATGATTTTATTTTCTCTCTTCTAAAGAAAAGCATGCAAGTGCATGGAAAACTTAAGTTATGGGCTTCTTTCTAGGCGTTCAATGTACGATGTTTGCACAAAAATAAGTTGAATTTTCATTTTTCCCAACAAAAAAAAAATATATTGATTTAGTAAGCAGTTTCTGTTGCAAAGTAATGCCCCATCGGATATAATAAATTTCTCCCATCCTCGACCCTTTATAATAAGCATTTCTCTCAGCGGTGCGATATTTATTTCCTCAATTGTCGCAAAGCAGTCTTTTCACTTTCCTTTAATATGTGAAAATTTGGTACTCACAGGGATGTACTCTCTTATATGCCATATGGTAAACCAAAAATCTGGCTAAGGCCTGGTTACCCTGCTGGTTGTGCCCAAAAAATAACGGTTGTTTTGGTTAAAAATTCAGCAATTTTGAACGCTTCATCACCAAACTTTCCGAAAAAATGTCTTCAACCACTTTTCTGAAAGCGATTCGCCAGAGATTCTTCATAACAATTTTTATTGCTTTCTCTACATTTTCATCGTTTGCTGATATGTGGGGGCGTCCGGCGCTAGCATCGCTGTTTACATCTTCTCGACGTTCTCTGAAAAGCTTAGACCACTTGCCAAAAATTTTCCAGACGCAGGGCACAATCACCTCTGCTACCTACTGACAATATTTCAAGGGCTTTTGAGCAATAAATTCCATTTAAAAGAAAAAAAAACACATTTTTTTTATTCCTTTTTTTTTAGAAAGCGGAAAATCACCGAATACGCAAAACTCCTGTGATTTGAATACCTCTCCTAAACAAACTAAACGCGGTAAATAGCTGGCTGAAGACCACGAAATTGTAAACTTCTTTGCACAGGCCTCGTATGTAGCTAAAGAAAAAAAAAAGAAAACATTTAAATACAATAGTAAATGTGAATGAAATAGAACCCTCTTAAGGTGCATAAACAAACTGTACAATTCTTTTTGTTTTTACTAATTCATTTGAATGATTTTTATTAGTTTTCGAATGTGGCAAAATAGTTGTGGACTTCACGTTCCTGCCTGCATATTTAAATGTATGTATGTATGTACTACGAATGTACAATATGTATGTATGAATGTATGTGCAATACATACATATGTATGTATTTGTTTACATTTTAACTAAAACAACAATTTGAACTGTAGTGCAAAAAAAGAGCGGGTGGTAGACAATGAGTAAGAGATAGAGAGCGAGAAGTAACAGATAACAGTTTCTAAAAGCAACTCATTTGTATGCGTTTTGTGTATGGAATTAAGCCAAAGTGTAAAGTTACCGTTATTTGTCTTTCAGATTCAAATAAATCAATGTTTTATAACAAAGAAGTTCATTTAATTTAATAAGACGTATTCCAAAGACAAACCCACAACAACACAACGGCTCAATGGATGCATATGTAAATATGTATGTATAAACATGTGTGTGTGGGTGTGTGTGTGTAAAAGAGGCGTGACACTATAGCGATTAGTATACTTATGTATATTGCACAACATTTGCAGCAACACGATATACTACATACATACATAAATTGAAGATGAACGGCCGTAGATTTGCTTAGTTTAGAATTTAGAAAACTGAAAAAGGCCGGGTGTGGTTCCCATAAAATCACAACTTGCGCTAAGATGAAATTTTTTAATTTCCATACCAAATTTCATTTACATACATTCAAAACAACCCAACAGTGTTTAGCCTCATTTCTAACGAGTTGTGGACAATAATGCCATCGCTGATGTAATAAAGTTACTTATTCAAAGGGCATTTGTTGCACCAACAAAAAATTCAATATAAAATTTCAGTTGATTGCTGCCTGAAACTGATCATAGATCTTCAAAAGAACATACCGTTGGGGGGAGGTGGGTTTTGATCCGCCACCTTGAAGTTGCTTTAAAATATGTATATTTTTAAGAAAAGCATTTACTTAAGAATCTCATTTATACTTCTGCATTCAGCAGGTGCGTTTGAAGTTGTTAATTAATCGCACGGTCATTTGCTCTCAAACAATACATGACAAGTACATACATACATACATACATACATACATACATACATACATACATACATACATACATACATACATATGTAATTGTCTCTACCCAGGCAGTAGTAAAATGGCCTCCAAAATTTTGTTTTAGTTTCTATATTTATAAATTGTCCTGGCAATTAATTATTCTAAGTCTTAGACTGTTAAAAATGTGAGGAACTTCAGCTGACAATAACACCAGCAAAGAGCTAAATTGCTGCCTTCAGAACTGCTGGCCACAAGCTGTTAATATTATCCACACCAGTATCACATGTGTATTTGGTTTATGGGTATCAGCTGCACCCACCACTCCATTTTCATACAAACTTATGTACAAGTTTCTTGTTTTTTTTTTTTTTTTTTTTTTTTTGTATGCCAGCAAAAGTTTTTTTCTATTTTTCGTTTTGAAAATATTTTTATATATAATGTTTTCCACTTCTTTGCCATTTCTATCGACAGGAAAAACTTAAACTACAAAACTTAAATTTGCTTACTGGCTGGGTTTTTTTTATTTCATACACAGATACATACATACATACTCAGTTTTGTCACAAAAAGAGTCAACGACCGGACATTGTACTGGATTTAAGTTGGCAAGCAAAAACGTTTATGTGGAAAAAAAATGATTAGTTGAAGTTTTGAAATTTACTTTTAGTTCCAAATACCTTTAAAATACATAATTTTCTTATTAATTGTAAAGTTTTCTTGGAAAATAAACTTCTGGAATACCTGTTGCCATTCACTGCCTGCACGGCACAAAATGGCACAAACCCAAGATCGTAAGAGGATCTCAGCTCTTGTTGACTTGGATGAAAGGACTACAGGTCTACTCTGGTATTCCTTTCTGGTTGATTTTAACAAGTTATTTAAGTAAGATAAAGTGTGTGAGATATCATCAACAGCCCTATCGACGCCCGTGTAATACAAGATTTGGCCAGAAACTTCAACATCGAAGCCATGCAACAACTTCCTAGAGTTTTGGTTGCCGTGTCAACCCAGGATCAAAAGAGAAGCTGTAACCCAGGAAATAGAGGGCATTACACTAAAACAAAACCTGTTGCCCGGTGGAATCGCAAATTACAAGAAGAGCACGGAACGTCGAAGACCGAACAATTTGGGTTTAATAAATATCAGCCAATAATTGCTGTTAAGATTCTTAAGTTCTTATTGAAAACCCTGTTTTTGTATCATGACTAAAAGACACTGAAGAGTGAACTCCAAGTGGCAGAATAAGAAGGGGAATCGGTGTCTCACCTCTAACGTAATCAGAGATCATGGAAAGTCGACTAAAAAGCATTTAACAGCATTGAGCCCGTTTAAAGAACATGACGAGAGTGATTAAGAAGTCACTACCTCTTTAATTCCTGACTTTTAATAATTCCATGAAATTAATTATTACTCATTCATTCACTTTACAGTTTTTTTTTTCTCTTACTGCAAAAGAAGCCAACCACTCCAACAGTGATTAAACAAGTTCGCTTGTATGTACATATTTATATATTAATATTTATTTTGTTAATTAATTGTGTTGTATTCATTTTTGTAATGTGTATTTTACTACACACTTTCGTTTATTATTTTTAATTTTACTGATAAAAAAAAACCATTCTCAAGTTCATTGGCATTTAATTAAAGTGATAGCAGCACAAAAGCAGACAACAAACAATATGACAACATGGTCGTTATATCTCAATAATCGTGAAGAAGCTGCCATCAGATGAGTTCAGTAGTAAAACGGGGCGAAAAGGAACACAAAATATATTTGTCCTTTACCCCAGAAATGGCTTCCCTGTGCGGCTAAATGCGCAACCATTCTTCTGATCACGCTTTAAGCCTAAAATTTTTTATAAATGCTCGGCTGAGTTAATGCAAGTGTCTTGCCAGACGCAGCCTTTAGGTAGCGGAAGACCTACAAACCTCTCTATAATTCATAAAGAGATGTCCAACTCCACAAACTAATATTATGTGGGAGGAAGTAGCACGACTGTTTGGGAAATTGCTGTACATATATTAGAATCTGTGGTTATGGTCTAATCTGATGGTGGCACAGTTCCGTTTGATGAACTTGTTAATCGCTCAGCACCTCTAGAGGCTGGGCAACTGCTTGTGATAGCACAATCTCCTTGCGCAAGATCTTGGGCAAGTCAAAGCATTTGAGTTTGTAGCTTTAAATTCCAAGCCAACATCAGGCCTTAACCAGACTCCTCTCCCTAATCCATAACCATCTAGTATGTACGAGTAACAGGAATCTGATGGCACCACTACCCATAACCAACACAAAACTCCTTCTTTCAGGGCGTTCCAAGGACACGTTGGTCACCGTTCTGTCAATTCTGCCTTTAGTTAGAATAACTGACCCCATTTTACACGAGTATCATATACGAGTGATTTTCCCTCACATTTACTTTACCAGCTGCCATTTAACCAATCCAGGCAATAGTTTCCTTATGAATATTAATAAATACATAAATACTAACAGCATTCTAATTGCCAAACAATTTTAATCTCTTCATCTGTTTCGCGCACAAAAAAGCCTTCAAGCAAAATATCTCAGTATCTCAGCACGAACACGTGCTTTAAGACGCAAATTTAGTACAATTTCTTTTCCAAAAATAAACTTGAGTTCATTGAACTTTTGCGTAAAAACCAACAAATTGGCTTAGATGTTTGTTTGGAAAAGCAAACAAAATAGAATGGGAATTGAAGGGAACACAATCCAACAATCCAAAATAAAAACGAAACAAAAAGAATATCTGGAAAGTTTCTTGCACGCATTGTCTTTTCTTTAATAGATTTCAGTTGGTTTGGGCAGCGAATTGAAATAATAAAAACATTTTTATCTCTGGATTTATGCTGAAGCTTTTGCTTCATAAATTGTTAAGGCATTAAGGCTTAACAGCAACTGAGTCGAAAAGCGTATTCGGCTACAAAAAAAAAAAACGCGCAGCAGTAAAAGTTTCATGGAAAAATTACACGTCAAAACAAATTCCGACAGCATAAAATTGATCAAAACCTACAAATTCAGTTGAACAGAGTCTACTGCTGAATAGAGGGAAACGCAGCTGAATAGGGTTCGTCCATACGAGTAGAAAATATTTTATGATTTTTCCCTCGCTGTATTATTAATCTGTTTATTTATAAAACTTTCAGAGATGAACAAGTTTTTTTTAATACTCTTGCAACTGAATTTAAATTATGAATCATTTTAGCTGATTTCTTTTGAATTTTGCTGAATATACTGGCTGAATAGCCGCAAGGTTTAGTTCATAGGCTTAAATGTTAAAAGACTACAACGAAGTGACAGCTGAAGTGACAGGCCTAGAAATAAGGTAATAACATTGTAAATCATTAAATGTTTTATTCAGCTGTAAGAATTTTAATATTTTGCCAGCTGAATTAATTATTTAGAATTAACAATTTAGAGATTTTGTTTTAGTTCATTTATAGATACACATTTTATGTATGAATGATATCATACTTTTAATACTCTGTCGTTTACAGTTTATAAACAAATTTGAATTTATTTATTTAAAAGCCCTTTTTATCTGCATTTTGTTTGTGTAGACGAAAAATATTCACACACACACACACACACGTACATACATACATACATACATATACATATATAGTTACTGTCTGAACTTTGCATAATATCGAAGACTTGAAAGTTTTATAATTCCAAGAGGTGCTTCTTCCCCACCGCTCCACACTCATTAAGTCCTCTTTATGGGCGTTATTCGTTCCTATTGCTTTAACCAAAATGTATTCTTGGTTTTTGGGCGCTAATAATTCAGGCAAATCTTATATTTTCTATACACATCTATTTATTATGTTGCTTTTTATGTCTTAATTTCAAAGCACCGATTTTTATTTGTGTGACACAGGCAGGCCAGGCAACCAGCCACAGCCATCAACATGTAATAATAATGAATGATATTATTTTTGTCGAAGAGAAAAGGTTCATTGAACTCTAGTTTTTTTTTTCATTTAGAGCATTTCTTTTTATAATCCACAATGACTCGGCTAATGAGTGGTTTAGCTCTGTATTGTTTTTTGCAAGTTTTTCTTTTTACGAGGGCTTTTATTATGCCATTTTCCGGTCAATTTCGTGTCTATTTGTAAATATCAAAAAGGGCGTTGATTACGAGTATTGCTGCAAGTGGCACGTGTGGCTCTAAGTGAATGTTTTTGGAACCACATTTGCGGTTGATTTGATATTAAGTTTAATTAATTTTTAATTTACTACAATAATGAAAACAAAGTGACTAATAATTTGAGAGCAGAAGAAGGCCTGCGAGGAAGAGAGATGGAGCCAGAAAGAGTGAGAATTCCGCCACTATTTTGAAAAATAATAAGAATTTTTAAAGCGCCGCTATTTTTGTCCAAAGTTTTGCTTAATCTGTTGGCAATTTTTCTCAAGCCTTCAAAATCACTTGTTAATCTTTTATTGCATTCTGTTTTGGCTGCAAAGTGACAGTAAGAAAAAAAGTTATCTTTTACATACATACATAATTGTTCTTTCTGCCAAGATTGGCAATATGAAAGTGAAATAAATAATATTTCCAATATTAATTTTATGATGTAATCACCAACTATTTTGTAATGCCATAAATGGCAATTTTAATATTGCCTTAAGTATCGCTAGCCTTGCAAATCCGATAGTATTTGACGCTGTTCCAATTGCCTCCTCGGCGGATTTATTTAGTTCAGTACAAAACTCGTGTATTTAGTGGTTTAGTGACCTTGAAAGACCAATTGAATAAGCAAGAAATATGGAAATTTTTCTCATATCAGAAAAAGAAAAATAAAAACTGCTAAAAATCCGCCAGTAAATTGTACCATAAAATAAATTAATACTTAAGTATTGCAAATGAAAATTAATCCTAAGAAGTTTATCAAAAAAAAAAATTAAAATAAAAATTAAAATAAAAATAAAAACTGTTCGAGATTTTTGCAAAAACTTTTAAATTTTGTTAATAATTTTTGGACAAATATGATTAAAATTTAAAATTATTGCTAAGCAAAAGTTTAGGTTTGATACTTTATTTATCACGCATATCTTTTGCTTAGCAAAATATTAATAAAATTCGAAAACCAAATAAATATCATGAAAGACTCAATGACAGTGTCTGTTTGTTTGTTCGTTTGTTTTTTTTTTCTGTTTTACAGCCGGTCATACAAGTCTGGTTTTGCAGAGCTGGACAAATTGTCAATTAAGCCGCATTAATATGCAAGATATTTTTGTATTATTGCAATGGAAAAATGTATTCTTTAAATTTACTTTTAATTTATTTTCAAAGGATTCCAAAGAAAAAAGTTGTATAGTTTTTTCCCTCCCAGATGATAATAGTTTCTTCTCTAACTTTTTGCTGTTGCAGTTTTCTAACTCCCAATGACGCGTTTAGGGAAAATTCTGCAATAATTTATATTTTGTTCAAAATGAATTGCGTTTAAGAAAAATATTTTCAACAACCAGTTTTCCTTTGGTAACAAAAAACCGTATCTGTTAGATACCAAACTTTACATAAGCTGTAGGTACATACTTCAATACATACATACATATTCTTATAAGTACTTTTTATGTAAATCGGTTAATAAAGCAGCTGCTTGTAAATTCTTATGTATGTACATATATTTTTCGTCTGATAAAATTGTTAGCAAGACTAAAACCCACCCTGTTTTCGGTGTACAACAACAGCGAAAGCATAAAACTACAGATGAAAGCCGAGGTACATGTAACATGAAATAAGCAGCAGCAGCAAGAACAGCAGCAACAACAACAACGTCAGCAATAAAAATTAACCGAATAAAAAATAAAAGAAAATAACTGCAACTCGAAAAAAGAAGAACCTTCAAAATGTGTTTCAATGTCAAGTAACCCCCATTTTTTTTCCTCTTCAATATACAATTTTATCTGCTCGCATGAAGCAGACATCGTTATAAGGGAGTCCAAACAAGCCAACAACAACAGCAGCAAAAGTATTGTAATAAAATGCACGAACAGTTTTTATTGTAATAAAAGTTGATGCGTACGTCCAAAATTGCTTCGAAACATTTAAGCAAAACCCGATAAAAGTTCTTATTAAAATGGGAGGGGAAAGACGATGACAAAGATTGTTTTCTTGTCAGGACGCCATAAACTTTAAGCATATATTTTAAATTAAATAAAATCGCATTTATTTACGTTTTATAGTTGTGGTGTGAATACACCAGGTGTACCGGCCGCCTCATACTGTCACTTGGCAATTTGTGAAGTTTGCGAATATTTTTTTTTTTGCCTAAAATCAATCACTATTATTGGACATGATGGCTGATTTAATTTCACTACATATTTGTACCAGAGTATGAAAATAACCCACATGAGATGTTGCATACGTTTCAACAGAACAAAAAAAAAAAAAACAAATGAAAACCAGTAAGACGATTCCTGTTTTTATAGTTTTGACCGTCAAACACTAATTGTACAGTTATTTTAATGCACACAATGACAACAAGTCGCAGGAAATTGTTTTGCAGACAGCGTATTTCAAATACTAGTGAAAATTTCTTTGTTTCATCAAGGATTTCAACAAAGAACTAGAATTGTATGCCCTAATTTTTCCGTCCCATTAGAAAGAGCAGATTCAGCGTCTTAATGAAAAACTTACATTTTCTATCGAGACGGCCATTTTCATTCTGTATAAAGTCAGCCAGAGACAGTGGGTTAAACTTTCAACCCCATTTCTGCACAATGGGCAAAGCCCAGTGCTTTAAAGAAATCAATATAAGTTTTTTTTACCACCCAGAAACTTTTTGTTATTCCCACTTTAACCACAAAACTCTTACAAAACCCACCCTTAAGTGACACCTTTAGAAAAGTTAGTGGAAACCACCACCCTTTAGCACTTACGGCTTTAGTTTGTTTCTTTTTTTTCTTGGTATTAATAAATGCTTCTATTTTAAAATTATGGTTTTTCCTTAAATTTTCCTTTTAATCTTAAAGCCAAATCATATTTCTTGTTTTTTTGGTTTGTTTGTTTTTTAGTAACAAGCAATAACCTCTTAATTTATTTTCGTTCTTTCTTTCTTTCCTTCTTGTCTTGAACGCAGTTGATTGGCCAATTAAAAAAAAATTCCATTGAAATGATGGTCAATGTCAGCTTTAAGATGATAAAGAATTTCTACTTTTTCATAAAGAATTAAAAGAAGATTTTTATTACGCATTTAAATGCCTACTCAGATATTTATTGTTTTCTGAGGGCGCCGTAAAACTCATGTAAATGAACAAAGAAACAAATATTAGCTTGGAGCGCTAAAAGATGCCTTAAACTTTGAAATCTTGCCACAAACGCACTGGAGAGACATAATTAAGGACGTAGTTTTTCTTTATGGCACATGTGAGAAAAATTTCCATTATTTTTTTTTTTTTTTTTGAAGGCACAAATTTAGGCTATTAAAATAGAAAGCAACAGATTGATTTATAAAACTGTTTGCTAAAAAAAATCTCAGTCTCCCGCGATTAATGTCACTGTCACGTCAGTATATCTGACTAAATGACACGAAGATGGCAGTACTGTGGTTCTAATACACAGTATTGTGACAATGCCGCCAGTTCAGTTTGACTGGTTCTTCCCGATTTCGACGAAGCTACAATATCTTATTTTATATGATCGTTTGCCATTATTATTTTTTTGCTTCTAGGAATTCTTCATACTTCAGTTAGAAGTCACTGCAGATGTTCGCATAATGGCCTGTAAAGAGTTTCTGTCAGTGCATGTGTAGCTTACCCTCACCTGTATTTATGTACTTATGGGACGGTGGAGGCACTAAGGAATTGGTATGAAGTTTAAGTGTGATGGTCGCTGGACTGATCATATTCTTCGCATTCAAGTGCCTAAATTTGTTGAAAGAATGTAGGACATGCTTCACTCTAGTAGTATATTGCAAAGAAAATGGATTACAACTCTTATATTTTTGGGCCTTATGTATTGCTTTAAGGCCTATTTTGGGGCTTAGAGAATCCTGTGCGGTAGGGGACGCAGAAGCTTATTGATGACAAAAGGGTATCCCACTCTTTTGATTCACTGCAACCATCATCTATTGACTCACTGAGCTGTTATCGGTATTACAATGGATTTGTCTTCGGCGGGATCCGAGATCTTGTTCTTTTTGCATAATACAGTTATAGTCCCGAGCTCATCCATTTTATACCATATATTAATAATAATAATAATAATTTAGGAAGATTCCAAATCAAGCATTTACAAAAGCTATTACTTTTTACGCCTCTTCTCCCCTATCTATGTTCCTAGTTGTGGTACAAGGCACTGCATACTTAGGAGTTCTTACTCTGCGTACTGGTCCAAGGAACCCTAAAACAATTATAAATATGTCATCGTCCATGACCACAAAATTGTCTTTAAACGACATTAACAAGTTACTTTCTCATTAGTATTTATTATTTTCGATATAATTTTAGACATGAGCTTTGAAATATCATTAATTATTAAGTAAATGTTTTTTAGTACTTCATATCTGCTAAAGAAATGATACATATGTATGTATGTATGTATGTATGTACATGTGTATGTGTGTACTTGTTATTTTATAAAAATTGCGAAATTTTTGTCTCAACACAAGCAAAGCAAATTTCTTTAAAAACTACAAAATTGCTTACAAATAAAATCTCAAGTAGTACATCTGTATGTACTATATACATACATATGTATGTATGTGTGTAGGTATGTATGTACGCAACAAAACTTATTGATCAAAAAAATTACACGCATTGAAGGAATTTTGGTAAATCAATAAATTCCTTCGCTTCCCTAATAAATAGTTTCTTTCATTTTTTGTTCATGTTCCCATTTATAAAAAAAAAATTAATGCACACTCACACACGCACAAATATTCTGTTGATACTTCAGGTCATTGAACTTTCTTGCTGTCTTCATACTTCATATTTCTATGGCAGGCGTCAGTTTGCAGATTCTGTTTTGGGTGAATATTTTTCAAAACAAAATTTGTCTTAACCGACACTATCGCCAGCGATATCGAAGCTGAAATAACCTTCAACTTAGCATTAGTTAAATATATTAAATAGTTTACGTATGTACATACATATGTATGTACTTATGTACAAACAATCATGTGTTGATAGAGAATAGAAAAAAAAAGAAACTGTAAAATACGTTATAAATAATAACTTAAAAGCAGTGTTACCATAGTGAAAAAATTGTTTATTTTTTATCTTGAAATTATTAAAGCAAAAAACTGAAAGGTTATAAATTGTATGACATTAGCGGACGGAATTGTACTGAAGTGGCAGGTTGTCATATTTTCATATGGAGTTGTTTGAAAAATTATCATGAAAAGACCCATATTGCACCGCTGCCTCAAAACCGTTCAACAGCATAACATGTATGTAGCCCATTATTAGCATTGCGGACTCACATTTGAGCCTCAGGGTAAACTACTGTATGATCGAATCACGACCAGCAAAAAAAAGCACATTCTGGCCGTAAAGGGAAGCATAATATGGCAGTATAGAATTCAGATGAGAGAATACAAAATCGAGATTTTGATTGATTTGACTAAGTGCCAACTGCGAAATGCATTTATCTTGTAGAAAAAAGAGAGAAAGAACGTTTCTACTGTTATGAAAAAGGTAAATAAATTGTTAAAAATAAATAATACATAAAAATAAATTAATAAAAGTTGAAAAAAATGCCCAGAATACTTTTTTAACGATTTTAGCTTCTCCTGTAAAACAAATAAATGTTTAGTTATATGCGCCTACTTGTGTTTAAGGTGACGATATTGTACATACATAAATACTTATTTATTATAATTTAATTTTTTACAACTAGACACAAGTCATGGTCAATAAAAAGTTAACCCTTAAACGTACATACATAAAGATTTATTAACACGGATGGGGAGGTTAAAAGAAATAGATTTTATTTAAAACTTTCCGTTAAAGCAGCACTAAATTTGTTTCAATATGATAAATCCACCGGCCCAAAAACAAACGCAAACACACACACCCAACAACCCACAACTAATAATTAACTAAAAGAAAATAACAAACATTAAAGAATCAACACACAAACACATTTTTTATGCCCAATTTAAGCAGAGAGCAAGAATAAATAAATACCTAAAACAAAAATCAGTTATAAATTAATAAAATAAAAGAAAGGAAAGAAGAAAAAAAATCAACCCAAATATCATCGTACGTACTCCCCCCGCCAACAACAATCAACCGGCAAAAACCGTCATCGTTCGTGTGTAGAAAAAAAAAACATATTGTACGAACGAACTCTCAGCAAAAAAAAAAAAAAGAAGAAAAAAAACAAAACAGCCAAAAATATATAAAAATTTTCAATAGCAAAGTTCAATGAACTCTGCTGGCAGAGCAGATGGCAGAACTTTACGCAGTTCAGTTTGGTCGTTGTTATTGTTGGTGGTGGTGTTGCTGGTGTGTTGTTGTTGTTTTTTTTTTGTGTGTAGCTTTCTGTTATTTTTGTTAATGCTGTTTTGATACGTGTTTTATATACGAACTTTGTTGTATCTTTGTACATACATACTTTGATATATATGTATGTATATACATACAATACAAAAAGAACAACAAAAATAAAGACACACAAACTCATGCGCACAATATTCATTAACTGTAAAAGTATTTGTTATTTTACACTCGTTTATGTACATACATTCATATATGGATGCATGAATATGTGTAGATGTACATCCACATACATATACACATACTTACATACATACACACATACATATTTTAACTTATTTGTTGGAGCAACTACATACATATGTATGTAGATACACACACATACATACTCGTCCTTTTTCGCATTCAGTGCTTTACTTTGCCCTTAATTTGATGTTTTATTCCTCTCGAAAAGAAACAAAATTCAAGGGGGATCGGATGCTTTTGTGGGTAGAGAACCAGTAGAAATGTCGTTAGTTTCCTCTTTCGTTTGTGTTGTTGCTGTTGTTAAATGTTCACATTGTGATTTTACATTTTCATACATACACTCATACATACATACATACATACATCTGCAATATGTACATATGTATGTACAATAGTTGTCGTTTTAACACATACAATTTATTATCTTTTAAACGAGTACAATTATAGGAAAAACTCATTTAATTTAAAGACATTAAATTATAATAATATACAAATTAAAAAGTAATCCATTTAGTGTCTTAACACATACATACATACATACATACATACACACATACATCCATACAGACAAGCATCATAATGTCATGTTAAATTCAATATGTTGTCAAATTTATAGGACCCATTTAAATTAAAGCATATCCCGGAAAGCCGCTAAGTTTTACTATTATTAACTGAAACCCCATATCCAGCTTTTTTAATGAACAATATGGTGGCCACGTTGAAAGCGTTGAAAAGTGCGAGCGAATAACGTAACCAATCGAATTGAGATCGTGCCACAGCGATGACGAGCTCAAGCAAAAAACAACCTGCGTAATTTTTTGCCCACTGAAGCTACACAAGCCTTAAAGCCAGTTGTATTGTGTAATAATTTGGGTGAAAGTATCGAATCTTGTTCCATATGCCAGTTGCGATTCAAACAGTAATAATATCTTCACTCATAACATATCAAAATTTAGGACTCTGGACTGGACAACTTACAAAAAAAAAAAAAAACAGTCTTATTCGTAATACAATAAGAGGATTTAGGTGGCCTTCAATGGAAGTCCGAGAAGTGGTCGGTATTTAGTTGCATCTCAATGCAGTTGCCTCAGTCTTACGGCAGAAATAAATATTAATATATATCAGGTAATCGTTTTGGTGAGGATGACACATCAGTCCTCTTTTCTTTCGTTCAAGGTAGTATCAAATGATTGTCGATAAGCCTCCCTCCTCCCTAATTATATTATTACTGGCGTAAGTTCAAAGCTATTGTAGCAAAGCTCTGAAAATCATTATCAAAACTTATTGCGGCCTTTCAAATGTATTATTTATAAAGAAAGCGATCACACGACACTTTTTAACCCATTATCCTCACTTATTTCGTTCAACAGTCGGCACCATCGTCACGCTTTTATACTAGTACGTTACTAAATTTGTTGCCAATTTGTTAATATCCATGTCCGACTCCAGTAATCAGGGCAAGTGTTTGTCTTAAGCAAATGCCACAGATCCGGATTCTCACACTCAATATTTAGCTGTTTTACTTTTTATTGGATCCTTTTGCATCCAAATAACTCCAATGGACATATTATTAGATTCACAAATTGTTTGTCTTAGAGTCTTCGTATTTTAAATTTCAGAACTTTTTTTTTTAATTATCAAAAATTCTTTGTTAATAAATTAATTATGTACATAAATATTTTTCTTTTCTTTCTTTCTTTCTACAAACATGTGTCATTGTGTGAAGATATGTAGAAGAACAAAGGCCGTCTCAGTAAATAAAATAAAAATGAGTAATTTTCTTATAAAAAGCATTGAAAAGAAATATGTATGTAGTAAGTGAAGACATAAACCAGGAAGTGAGCAGTATTTTTATGTTTTTTGGAAAATATAAGTCAAAGCAAACAAGAATGAGAAATAAGATCGGTAGCCGATACTTGGACTCTTTTAGGACCTTTCGCTAAGACCTTAAAACAGAAATAGAACTATAGGCCGGCCCCCAAAGTCCTCTTTATGAAACTACAACTTGAATGACGGCCCTAGGAAGCCTTTAGATTTAATTATTTTCTACTGTCGCAGCAGAATCAGTTTATTGAACTCGATTTTCATTTCTTTTAACTCGAAACGACTCCGCTAATACTCGTTATAACAGATAATAGTAAAAGTTTGCTTTCGCTGCGTTGTTATAATTTCTTACTTCTGTTTCATTCATTTCATTCTCGTTGTAGACGCTTCGTTGCTTAGTAATAATATTTTTAATTCCATTTTTACAAAAAAAAAAAAAAAAAAAACAACTGCAAAAATAAGCAGCAAAAAATTGTTTTTCTTTTTTGGTTTTCTTTGTAATAAAAGTTGTTGATCTTGATCATGACTTTTATTTCAATGTTATTCTGTTTATATTTATGCGCTCTCTCTTTCTGCATTTCTTTCACTCTTATTTAACCTTTTTAATCAGCATCTCTTGTTTCTATAAATACTAAATAAAGCAACAAGAAAAACCACAAATTTCTTTAAACATATTTTTGCACAGAGCGGCCACAGTTGTTGTTGGTTGATTTTCTAGTTATTTAACTTTCATTTTCTGGCAAATTTCTACTCCCGTTTCATCAATAAAACGGGAAAATGCTGGTAAATGCAATTCATTGATGGCGTTGGTGGTAGCACTGGTGTTAAGTGCAACATGCGACGAGTTTATTAACATTTTTGTAGCTGCTGCAGCTGCTGATTTTTTTAAATTCTTGTTCCATAGATTTTCGGATTTTGCATGAAACTCGCAGTTTAAAATATCGAGACTTGAGATTGATTTAGCAAGATTTAGAAAACCATCAGTGGCCAAATGTTTTATATAGATCGAGATTTTCCTCCGAGTGTTTTAAATATCGTGCCTTAAATACAGTTTCAAAAGTATGTAGAAATTTTCAAAGTAGGCAATTTCTAATATGTAATTGTTTGTTCACCATTAATTCCTGAAAAAGAAGAGTATATTTTCTTTAATGCGTCATGAACATAATAACAAGAAGGACAAAATTTAAAGAAGTTGTTCATTTTCTTGCTCAAAAATTTAACTCTAGAGGCCACTATGACTGACGTATTTTTAGCAGGGGAGGAACCAGGTGGAGACTCGATATACATATTTCTCTCTTCCATTCTCCATAAATTTATAAACTTTTCAGAAAGGATATACATACATAGTTTAAATAATTTTTAAACCCGCTCCCAAAGCCTTTTAATTAAATATTTATTTTTTAAAAATATCTTACCGAATATGGCTTCGAAAATGCAGCATTTTCTCTCAGGGGTATAATCCGTTTTGATCGAAAATTGTCTGGGCCATTTTGTAATCCAATCCTTTTGTAAGTTTTGTAGAATTTATTTTAAGTTATAGCCACTTTTAGTATATTTCAACATTGATTTCACTTTAAGCTTCTCTTTGTATCTCTTTTTTTTTGTGGAAATGTATAGACTTTTTTGTAACGATGTTCAAGATGCAGCACTTTGATTTTGGTAGGATATTTTTAGACGCTTTTTTAATAACTTTTTGAAGTATTTTCTTTAACAATTTCTTTTTTCATTTAAGATTTCTTTCAGCAACTTTCAATTTTTTCTTTCCTTAAATTTCCTTTAATAACTTTTACTATGTTTAACTTATTACACATTTTTTCTTGTTTTCTTTCTGTAATTCTAATTTATTTTGATTGATTTGGTTATTCTTAGTTATTTTATTTAAAAATATATTTTTTTAATACATATATACATACATATATATGTATGTATGTGTATATTTTTGACTTAATTGATTAATTAATATTGAATTTTGAACACAATTTAGGTATCGCATAAAAATTTACAAATCTTTAGCTTTGATTATTCCTTTTGTTACGAATTTTTAAACCAAAGTATTACAATATAGTATTTATATTTGTTAACTTAGTTTAACTTATCAATGAGAAGGATATTTTAATAATTTAATTAATTTTGTTTTTTATATACAATTTACAATTATTATTCACGCACAACTGTCCAGCAACAGCAAGAGGTCTGCAAATGAACAATGAAGAAATAAATTAGTTTAGTTTATCATAACATTTAATCATAATATATACATATGTTATAACATATTGCATTAGCCTGAGATTTTTTCGTTTGCTAATTGGAAGGACTATTATTTTCTGCCAATTTACAGAAAAGCAGCTTCTTTTGGTATCCTTCAAAACTTATGAGACATTCACTACAAGAAATTTGTGAGCTTAAAAGCTTGTCAGCCAAAATGAATATCCAAGGCCATAGACTTTGTGATTCAAACGACTGTCTTATTTGCTCTATTAGCCGTCGTAATCTGTGAATTTTACACAGCGCTTTCACTGACAGGCCGTATAACTTCTTATCTTATCGTCTAAACCATATTTTTGGCTTTTGTTAAATCGTTTCAAAATACCTTAAAATCAAAATCTTACACTCACTAAAACATGAAGCGACAAATTCAACTGTTTTGAACTCGACTTGGTCTCACTAAGAAAAATGTATAAATCTAAGAGATGTACTAGATTTTTATATGAATTTGTGATGCGAATCGTAGTAGAAATTTTAATTTATTACTGTTTTTATACGGTTTTAGTTTGGTAATTCTTTTAACTTAAACGAACATCTACAAAATTATCCTATTTATTTTCTTTTATATAATTTTGTTTTTGTTTGTTATTTAAATACAACAAAACTGTTATCATTTTGAAAATACCTGATAATTTTGTTTGCGAGTGCTTCATCTTTATTACGTGTTTTCTGCTCTAATTTTTGGGGGGTCATTGAACTTTTGTGTTGATGAGATGCCGACTAATTTTGGAGAATTGTATATGTATGTATGTAGGTATATATCTATATATAACCACATATTTAATTATTTATGCACAATAATAAAAAAACAGAAAATTGTTTGTGCAAAATCAAACCACAAACTGGAATAGGAATTTAAATGCATAGACATTTTTCGTTTTACTTCTTTTCCTACACAATTTTTCAGACACCAATTCATGATAAAATAGAAGTGAATGATTTATAAATAAGGAAATAAATAATTAGACAACCTACATACAACATATGTATGTATGTATGTATATACATGTGGCGTATATATGTAAGTAGATACATACATACATATATTTAAAATATGCATTCACGTTTTAACAGCAATTTGTAATATGATGGGACTTTTGAAAAAGACAAACGAATAATGAAATTTTGTGGAAAAGGCGATTTTGAAAATTTAAATTTCCAAAATTTAAAAAATAAAAATTGTCTGTCTCCGCGTTTTCTCAACTTACTTGTTTTGTTTAGTTGTTGTTTTCCTTTGCAATGCAATGAACTTCACGAACTCTACTGCCGCATTCTTTGGGCCATTCTTCTTTGAGTTGTTAAAAAAAAACAGAGTTGTAGTCAAAAGTGAATACACAAACAGCAACAGTAACAACAACAGAATATGCCAAAAAAATCAAAAAAAAAAAACCATGCGGTGTGTAAAACAAACACAAATGAAATGATGTCCAATTAGCAATAACAATAATAAAACACCAACACACGAACACGCGCTCACACTTTACGGTTACACCGGCGAGAGGAAGAGTAATTTACATTGTTACAGTTAAGAGTAAAACGAGTAAATTATGCTGCTTAAATATGGCGTGGGGTGAAAAATCTCAAGTGTTGTAAAGCGTATAAAATAATTAAAAGGCGTTTTAATTTCCTTCTTCTTAATTTGTTTGTTTTTGATTTATTAATTTGCTTTTTGTTTGTTTGTTTGTTTGTTTGTTTTTTATTTAAGTAAATAAAATTAAATTAAATTTTTCATTTATGTATCAAACACAATTTCAAATTATATATGAAATATAATATTATGTTTTTCAAGTAAAGGGCATATTTACAAATTTTACGCGTTCTTGAAGACATTTTGCGTCTCACAATGTATGTTGTGGAATTACAAAATCATATTTAATTTTTTAAATTTTATTTCATAATTTTTGAGATAAAACTTTTGAAATAATTTTTGCTATAATAGTTTTCTTAAGCCAAACACATTTTAAACATTAAATTGTAATTTTTAGGCATATTTGTGTTACTTAAAGTTTATTTGGTAAATTTATTAACATTTCTTTTTAAGTTTTACAAACATCTTTTTTAAACAAATATTTTATTTAGTTTTATTTTGTCAATTTTTTTTTTTTTTGGTTTTAATTAACGTTTTGAAATTTCCAGCAAATTAATCATTTTCTGGGTTTGAAACCGTTTTTGTCTGTTTTTATATCCTGCTTAATCCTTCGTGTGGGTTTTTAAGGGGAAGTTCTGTGAAAATCTGGTGTTCTATTTAGTTTCCTTATTGAATAAGATTTTTTCAGTATAATTTGTTTCAGCTTTAAGCCGTTTGGGCATTTTTGTAATAACACACTGTACTTTTTTATTTTATGGACTATTCAACACTGGTTGTTGCCAAATTTGCAGATTTTTATTTTGGGGTTTTTTTTAATTTTTAAATAAAAAAATCATTATTTTCTTTAAAGTATTTCCTCTTTGTTTTAATTAAAAATTACCAAAATATGTACATATGTATGTATGTATGTATTTAAATACATTTGTTTATTTAAAACTATTTTTTTCAAGTTGGCAAGTTAAGGAAATATTTTATTAATCAAAATGTTTTTACTTATTTTGCTTTTATTTTTTTTTTCTTCAATTGATTTCAGAAATATGTACTTTATTTTTTCAGATTTTATTTTATTGTTTTATTTTTATTAGGCGGCATTTTCTTAAAGAAAAACCAATTTTCTTCTTATAATTGCGCTTATTTATCCCTTCGAGTATGCGTTTAATAAAAATTTATAATAATGCTTCAGCACATACCCACTTACATACATTCAAAGAGTTAAAATATTGCATATAACACAGGCCAAGTTCCACGCATAGATGACAACTTCTTTGGGATCAACAACTACGAATTACTTAAAGAACATGTTTGGCTTGTTTAAAATATTTCAAATTTTATTTGAAACAATTTATTGAATTTTAAATAACACAACAACAAAAAATTGCAAAGCCAATGCTATTAAATTCTGTATTAACTCTCTCGTCATAAAACTTTTGTGGGGCAACTAAACAGGTTATTAGAAAAATAACAACAACAAAAATAGTTGCAATTCTAGTAAATTTCTAGGAAACCCCATGCCTTTCACTCAAGTCTATAAACTACACTCTTCTAAAGAGTTCCTGTGCAATCCAAGAAAAGTCCTAATTTTTCCATACGGGCCTCTCTTTGTAAAAGATGATATGTACATATGTAGATATATGAATTTGGCACTCGTTTCCTAACGCCCGCTTTCTGCGCTGAAGGATCGCTCTCATCAAGACTTATAGAAGGTTTTCAGTTAAGTTTTCCTTTTTTCCTGGCACATTTGCACCTTTCAAGCTTAAGATTTTCTATATGGTCAATTAAAAAGTTTTTAGGCCGATCATCAAAGACAGTTGCCCATATTTTGTCGCTAAATATTTTATATGTTGAAAAACTCTGATGAAACCGTTGAATATGGAAGTGGGCTTTAAAACGAGAAGTTTATTTCTCTACACGTGATCTCTAAATACCCCTGCCCAATAAAAAAGCAGTGGCAATATTTACGGCTGCTTAATTCCAAGAGCAGCTGGTATTTTCCGAAAGGCCAAAGACTTGTTACGAATCTGATGCAACACCTAAAAGGCAGCCATAGATTTAGTGCGCAAAAGCCAGATCTCTTTAAGACACCAGTCGGACTACCAGCCTAAACAGTAAAGGCTGTTTTCAATAAATTTTGTTCATTATTATGGAATTTATTCGTGGCAGTTCTGCGATTTAAAAACGCCCAATTAACTCAGCAGCGCATTAAAATAATTGCTTTGTGGTGGGTAATTTATATAGCGCCATAGAAACAACATCACTTTTGTGATTGTAAAACGTCAAGTGGTTTCCAAATCACATGATGTATATTTAGTTTTATATGACCCGACTTTTGTGTGACCAAAAATTTATTAAGAATATTGGATAGAAATAAACAGGATGTTTTTAACAAAATTATAGAAGATATGTAAATTTTGGCAGGCAGCAGAAGCTCAGCACAAGCGGAAGCCTACAGTTTTTAGAACAGGCGTTAAAAGTTTTCAGGGAAGGGAATGTTTTCCGAACAGCATGTCCTTTGCCAGAATTTTCTCCGACCTAACAAGCAGTGACAAGCTTTAAGAGGTTGGTTTAGTTTATCCCACGAGTCACTAGTTTTGACTCTGTCCAAGAAAGAGTTTGGGAAGCTGGGAGCACTCGCACTCATTTTCGAAACGAAACATCTCGGGTGGTGTTTTAAGGCGATAAGTTTGTTTTTATATTGGCCGGTCCACTTTCCGATAGGTAGACTAGACTCTTCCTCACCCCTAGTTGTGCCTGCTCTCGCCTTGTAGTAATTATGGGGCAGGAAAATCAAAACTATTACAGTTATAATATTTAGAGCGAACTCTTAAATTTCGATCAGTTTAAGGACTTTGTGCCAATAAACCTCTTAAGGTTTTATAATTTCATTAAGTGCAAACTAAAGCTCAAAAATAGTTCTTTTGAGCGGTTAAGTTTTCAAAAAGTTACTACTTAAATTTCCGAGAGAGTTAAAAAATTTATAGAAACAAACAAAAAGTTTTTTTGTGTTTATTTTTTGTTTGTTTTTGCTCGCCAATTCGAAAATGAAAAATGTTATAGATTTTGTGGCTAAAGGGATTTGCAGGGATATCAAGTTGATCAATATTCCTTTCCTGTACGTTGATATCCAATCATTGCAACAACTTGAATGTGTTGGGTTGGGTTGGGTGGTGCAGAAAAGCGTAATCCGTTTAGAGGAACTGTTGAAGAGCACTTATGAAGCACTTAAAGGGTTAAATAAACGTTATTCTTTTGTTTTGTGTCTTTTGTTTTTTTTTTTCTTTTTTTTATTAATTTATTTAACACAAAATAATTAAAAGCATTTTTTGTATTGTACTATTTTATTTTTCACTTTATAAGAATATTTTTGATAATCTTTTTATGTTTTTTAGGTCGGTTGGTAGATTGTTTTTTATTTAACTTTTATATATGTATGTATGTATGACATATTCACTTTATAAAATATTTCTTTATTTGCAATTTGCAATTCAATGTTTCTTCACGTGATAGATATCTAGTGCCAAAACAAAATTTTTCAACTTGTGTTTTTGTTTTTATTTCATTATTTTCGTCGTATCAAAATTTTCTTGTTGGTTTTAAAAATTCTTGGCTATACGGAGAGTAGGATTGTATATGTACATATCTTTTTGAATAGTAAAACAAAGTGTAAAAACAATTTGCCAAACCGCTCGTCCAAACAAAACGTACCGAACAAGGCGCGCTTACGTACTCATCAGCCAGTCAATGACAGTGATATGGTAGAATAATATACAATTTGTGTAGAGCAAAGTGTATTTTTTTTTCTCACAAAATTCACCAGTCAAGAGCGTGAGTTTGTTTGTGTGCGCGCGCGTGTGTGTGTATGTGTGTGTGTGTGGCAGTAAAAGAAAATATGAAAAGCAAAAACAAAAACATTATTTCATAACAAATGTTTTCTGGTGTGTAATTTAATGGACGCAAAAAAAAAATACAGCTCATGCTCTTAAAAACAGCTCTGCTCTGATGCATCAACTCTCTTCAGGTGGCGCTCTTTGGCAGAGGTTTTGCTTGTGCTTTTATCTTATATGTATGTATGTACGTGGTGGACTTGTGTTTTGTGTTTTTTTTTTGGCTCTGTGGATTTACGTACATGTGTGCAAAACGGAATTGCTACAAAAACACTAAGAGAAAAGTTCATTGACTTGGTTGGGCTAACGAACGCTTAGTTGTAGGGTTTTGTACTTTTATTTTATAAGGCTGTTGTTGTTGGTTGTTGGTTGGTGTTGTTGTTGTTGTTGTTGTTGTATTTGTTTTGCTTTTAGTTTTTGGTTATTAAAGAGCGCTCGCTAGTGTCCAACAGTATATATGTGTGTGTGTGTGTGTGTGTGTGTGTGTGTAGAGTAGTATTTTTATACATATGTATGTATGTACATACTATATATTGTAGTTGTTGTTTGGTTTTGTTTTCTTTTTGCCTTCTTTCTTATCGGGCTAATGGTTGCGAAAGAACAAGATTAATGTCAAATGTAGCCATCAATACTTTATACATATATCTTATTATAAAGTTAATTATTTATTTAAACACCCAAACATACATACGTACACACACACACACATACATATTTGTGTACATGCAGCCATTTGTGTACATACATATATGTAGAGTATATTTACATTCACATGTACATACGCATGTAGTATGTACAGAATTTTGGACACTATCAGCGCTAAAAGTACGTCAACGCCTGAGAGTGTTTGCTTGGCTTAATATTTGTTTAATTGAAGATTATACGTACATACGCATGTATGTGTATACATACATACATACATACATACATGCTTATGTATAAAGAAAAATAGCTACATATGTATGTATATAGTTTTACTGTACAATATTTTTCGGTTAATTGCACAACTTTTTGTTCAATTAACCGGGGAACCAATTAGCCGATACCCGCTTAATTGAACAATTCGTTCAATTACAAGAATCCCGTTTAATTGAACAGTTTGTTCAATTACAAAAATCTCGCATAATTGGAACTGCTAATGAATTAAAAGAAATCGCCATATGTGCACTTTAAGTTTTTCAAAATAATTTTTTTTTACCTTAAACGCATAAACATATGTTTTCAATTAGTAGAGATGCCACCCAGTGTTTTTCACAAATGATGTCAAATATGTACTAAGTGCAAAAATTAATCGGGTAAAAGTAAGAGGAAATTTATTTTTGATGATGACATGAATTTTGAACCAATTAAGCGGGAAAATCAATTAACCGGATTCAATTATCCGAGGAAATTTACATGTGTTTTTGTATGCAATATATTTTTGCCCGATCATGTGGTTCAATTAAGCGTGGAAACCAATTAACCGTAGGGTCAATTAACCGAAAAATACTGTATTATTGTACTTGCAGGGATGTGCAAAGAAAAAAATTATGTACATACATATGTAGGTAATATGTATGTATGTACATATGTATGTATGTATGCATGTATGTATGTATGCATGTATGTATGTATGCAGGTCGGTATATAGATGCTTGGTAATCTTATCGCCTTTGGAACACCTTATTTTTAGCTGTAGATGGGTAGAGTTCTCTAGAAACATGTACCCACTTTGACGCATCGCAATCTTCCGAAAAGAAGTCCATGGTGACGTTTTTTCCAAATTATATGTGTAACGATATATGGAATAGATAGAAGTATGTATGTATTTCCTTTGTACGGTTAGGAATTCTTCTCATCAAAATATTTTGCTATAAATTGTTCATAGAATAGTTATTATTTGATTAAGATATTTAATTAGTAGCGTTGAATGTATGTCTGGACATACCATCCATATATGTACATATATCAACTACCATACATTATTCCTCTGTAAAAGGTAAACGACCGTGCTTAGCATGCGTTTTTTTTTTATTTTATTTTTATTGTCATGTTATACTTTTTTTTGCTGATGTTATTGTTATTTTTAATTTTCTGCAATTTTAATATGATGACACTCTTTTGTTTTGACTTGTGCAATTGTTTTGTCTCTTATGGCAGTTGAATTGTGTCATAGATTTGTTACTCTTTTTTTTTCTATTGCGTTGCTCTTGACATTTTTTGTGGTGGTTGTCGGCTTGCTTGCAAATTCTTTATGCCTACATGTGGAAAATTTTTGTTTTTCCGCTTTAAAATGTTCAAAAAGAGAGTCAGTCATTAACATGTGCAAAAGAAGGCATTGCCAAACAAAATTTTAACAACACGGAATGTTAATCCTTAAAATGGGTGGCACAAAAAAAAAGGTGGGTGGCACAATTTAAAGAGTACTTCCGTCTGGCAATAAGTTGCCGAAACAATAGAAATTTGTGAAATGTCAAAACTTGTTTGGCAACACTTTAACAATATAAGTTAAAGAATAGCAAAAATATTAAGATTAATTGTAGCAAATTGTGTTGTGTAGGGGAAACATTTAAGCAGGTCAACGCTTGGCTGTGGCTGTGGCTGTGCCCCGTTAAAGAAATTTCTTAAACGCTGGCTATTTCACCAAAGTGGTTTCGTCTTGTGCCAAGAACTCGCAGGGATTCTATTCTATTATATACCAGCAGAAGCTTTACGCAGTATTGGAAACTAAAGCAATTGTAACAAAAAATGTGCGTAAAATTACTACTCTCGACTCCACTGCGCTGGAGTGGCATCACAACGGACTGAACACAGCAAAGGGGCTCAAAATCACATAACTTTGATCAGGATTGCAGCATACAAGTGTTATAGTAGCCCGCCAAAAGACGGCCCCGAAGAGCACTTTTTTCGAAACCCATTACAGTCTTTACCTGCAATCAAAGTCTCCTTAAAGGCTCCTTTTTTTTCTTTCTTTAACAACAATTTTTCAGGTCTTTTGGCTTTTCTGGGTCGTCACATCTGTTTTAATTGCACTTGTTTTGCTGTCATTCAAATCTGGCAATGCCTCTGTGTACTGTTATTCCAACATTAACGAAAACTTTATAATGAGGGGGTTTTTTTTTTGCTATTTTCCTTTTCTGTTTTTTTTTTCGGTTTTGCCGGCTTATGATGATTGTAAATTACAGTAATTTAGGTTCTTTCAACTTTGTTGTGTCGTGTTGTGTCGTGCCGTGTCGTGTCGTGTTGTTGTGAGAGTTCAAAACAACGGGTCAATTACTGGCCGAGTTTTTTGCACTCTCATACAACAACAAATAGGCACATACGTGCATTGTATGTGTGTGTGTACACACATATGCATGTATGTATATGCGAGTACATAAATATATACACATGTATGTATGTATTTAATATAATACAAACAAACTTAGCAGCAGCAACAACAACAGAATCATTCTCCCAATTACAAACAAGAAGACAAAACTTGACAGGAATTGGGCAAAAAGTTTATGTACATTTTCATGAATTTTCAGAAGGCAAAAAAATATCTACATACATACATGTACACGCATATGTATGTGCGTGTGTATGTGTGTGTGTGTGCATAAGCACGTACATGTGTACATGTGTATGTGTGTATGTTCTTTTAGCATTGACTGCTATTATGCAATAATATCCCAAAAACATTGACCTCTAAAACGAACATTCAGACACACACACACACAAATACAGAAATCAAACACACATTTTAACTTTAATTCGTCGATTTAAATTCCCATGCTGCAGTCGTTCGTTTTAATCCGCAAAAGCCATTCAGTCTTTTTTCTTGGTACACATTTTCATGCAATTTATGTATTTATGTATTTATTGTATATATGTATGTATGTCTATATGTACATGTACATGTATGTGTGTATGTGCATACATTTGTATGTATCCCTATAGAAATTTCAAAAATTCTACAAACACGCAGAAATTTCCGCATTTCGACTACATACATACATGCATACAACTAAGTACTTACTTATGTAACTCTTAATATTAATTATGGGTATTTACAGTGAGTCAAAATAGTTTACATACCTGCATGCGTTCAATATTTCAAAAGATTGCTGTTTGTCTTAAAAAAGGTTAAATGGTTGTATGTTTATGGTAGATATGGGAGGCATTCCCGGTAAAACAGTAACAATTTTTAATAGTTTTTCTCTTTTTGTTTTTTGTATGTGTATGTGGCCCTTCACAAGAAACCCCACCCCATCTAGTGTGTCAAAACAAGTTTTGTGTCAAACGCAATTTATTGGCTCTACAAGTTAATAATTTCTTGAAAAATGCATGACTTACATGTAATAACAAAGTGAGTTGATACAGTATTCAAAGTATTGGCCATCGTTAGCTACTGCTTTTTCCCCTCTTTCTGGTAGCACATGGATTCCGCGCCAAAAAAAACCTGCTCCGGTTTTAAGGTAATGAATGAGTCAAGCCAATTTCTGATAACTGCGTATTCCAGTAACAGCGTTCGGCATCGATCGAAACAAATGGTGGTCAGATGGGGCAAGTTCTGGGCTATAGGGCGGGTGAGCCAAAACTACCCGTCCACTATTTTGCAAATAGTTTTAGACCGGTCTTGCAACATGTGGCCGAGCTTTGTTGTGATGGAAGATTATGGCTTCGTGCCTGGTCGAATATTCTGGTCGTTTTTCGTTGACTACTCTCTTCAAACGCATCAATTGTCTTCGCTTTGTCTTCCCGATTTCAACAGCCCATAATACAACACATCCTTCTGATCCCACCAAATTCAGAGCATTAACTTGGCGTCATGGATATTCGGCTGCGGCGTTGATTTGGCTGGTTGCCCGGCCTTTACATATGACTCCGCCACCGGGTTAATTTAGGAAATAACAATTTTGGCAGGCATAAAATGATAGAATGAAAGACAAAAACACACGTTAAAAAATGACGTCCACAACTGTCTGCAGTGGAGTTGTAATATTTCGAGACACTGTATGTCTCTACATCTGTGTAGTAGATTTAATAGCGTTACATTTGGCCAAACCGATTTTAATTATACGTATGTATGTATGTATGTAGGTAAGTCAACCATATTACGAACGAAAAAGAACAAAAACACACGCCTTCACTTCACCAAATCAATTTATATATCCAACCGATAAAGAAAAAAGCAAAACAAAAAAAATAAATACCAGAATTAAAAGAAAATGAAGCAAAAGCAAAAAAAAAGTGTGATATCACTTTCGTGCAAAGTTTTTGTTGTTGTTGCTATTATTATTATTATTGTTGTTGTGTTTATGACAGAGTTCAATGTTCTCAAAATCAAAACAAAACGCAAAAACAATTGAAAACAGAAGAAAAAGAAAAACACATAAACAAACACAAGACGAAACGCCACTCACTTACTCGCTCACCGTTCGCACAGCGCCAACAAACTCACACACACACACACACACACACACACACACACACACACAAACTTGCATGGCAACAAACGGAAGAGCATGTACTCCAGCACTTAAGAGCCAAATAACATGTAGTTGTTATTAAAGAGCATCCAAAACAAAAAACCATAAATTCCAAGAGAGTAAAAAATACGAACAGAAGTACTTATTAAGGGGCTGCCAGCACAAAGTGAATTATTTGTTTCCTATAAGATTTTCACATTCCATGTATTAAGGAAAAACTGTGACAAGCGAAAAACCACATCCGTGTGGTGTATTATGGGGCAAAAGCATGAAATGCCATTTTCTGTAAATTAAATATTACATCGAATTCTAATAAATGGTCTTTCCAAACGGAGTTTGTAAAGATTTGCACAGAAAGGGGAAAGTACAATTTCGGCGACATGCGACCAACTAAATGGGGGTGGACAGAGGCAAGCGATGCCACTATATACTTATGTATATTATTTCCAAATTTAGTTTTGTTAAAATTGGTAAATAGCAAGCGATGCCGAAAAGCGTGACGTGACACATTCATTGCAATAAATAGCAAGCAAGTAATCAATCCATGAGTTTTGGTTTCCTCGTTAAATCGTATTTTTCTGTAACTCTCAAAGTCGAGAGATTTTTTTGATTTAGTTCAAAAAAAAATTTCCAACTCATTTTGCGTTTTTAACGCTACTCCACTGTAGTGGAGGAAAAAAAGTCCCAAATATTGCAGCTGGCAACACTTGTTGCAACACTGACATTTTAACGTCTTTGCTGTTCTGCAACAAACTAGCGCAGAACAAAACCCAAATAATAACGGTATTTCCACGAATAAAATTTTAACCTAAAATTCATTTTCTTTTTATTATTGTACAAAAATAATTTTATATATGAAGTGAATTAAAAATAACGTAGAATTTAGCCAAATCAAATTTTGTGCTGTGAATTTATTTGTTCTGTGCTGAAGTTTGTTTTTAAATTTTGTACAAATATTTATAACGATATTCCAAAAACTTTCTTGTACTCTAGATCGAAATTTATAGCCTTTCATAAGATATTCAGGCTAGGAAACTGATTGATTTAGAGATTATTTAGGAAATTTTTGCTGCCAAAATCGTCTGTCGCTAACATTAATGATTTCCGATATGGTCAGTTAGTTTGCTGTTGTTTAAAAGGTTGGCGAATGTTAACGTTCGACTTTGTGGTACAGGCCTTAAATAAATTCGCTCTCCCCTTCCCTTTATCACTGGTTAAGTGTAATGCGAAAAATTTTAATTAACTTTAAGAAATGCCAACGTGAAAGATTAAATTAAGATTTAAAATGCACCGCCTGGAAGTATGCTTTGAATTTTCTATATTTGTTGCTTTAATAATTGTGATTAAAGTCACACGTGTGATTGGTACACGCTTTTGGTATTTGGCGGGTCATTTTCAATTGCCGAAAACACCAACAAGCAGCTGTTTTCTTTACTTTGACTGTTTTTTGTTTTCCTCAATTTATTTTGTAAAAGCGTGAAAAAGGAGTTTTGTGGAATTTTCTTTCAATATTGAGAGACGAAAAAATACGGTAGTGATTTGGAAAAGTTGCTGAACGTTTTAAAATCACAAAACAACTTTCTTCTGATTTCAAATCACTTGTTTTAAACAACTTACCCTTTTCTTGACTATAATTAATAATAATTAAAACTTCTACATCTTCATAAGTTTTAAATATTTGTGTTTTTATTTGTTGTATGAATAATATTGTTGTTTTTAATATATATATATATTTTTGCTTCTTTTTTTTTTTTGGTTATTGCTTAATTGTTAATTGTGTTTTAACTATAAATGTATGTATTTAAGATTGAATTTTTGTTTACTTGTGGTTTTAAAAGCATTTTTTATAAAAGCATTAAGAATTTTATGTTTAAAAAGCAATTTCTTTTGTTTAATCATAATAATAATATTTAAATTTTTGGTGCAGTTTTAAGTGAATTTCGGGCGCGGTTTTTATAAGTTTATTTTGTTTAGAATAATAAAATTTTCAAATGTTGTGATAAAAAAAGAACAAAATTCGTTGTGTAGCTGCACCAATTTTTGTTTCTTTTGGTTTTTAAATATTAAAACACACACACAAACAAATTATATAAAAACAAAAATAATTAGAGGTTTGAATGCTTTTCTTGTTTAAACAATTTTAAGATTAAAACACAAACTTTGGTTAAATAAAATAATTTATACAATGAATTAAACCTAAAAAAGATTATTTTGTTTTTCATAAAGAGAAAAACATTTAAGCCGGTCAAATTTGTTTAAAGAGTTTCTGGAAAGGAGACAATAATTCTGTGTTTCAGAAATCAAAAAATCACAAAATTAAAACAAAATAATGATTTCTTTAAATTTGCTAGTCTCTGATATTGAAAAATTGATATATTTTTAAATTGAACATTTAAAATAGACAACTCAGAAAATGTTTGCGAAATATTTAAAAATATTTCTTTTTCAAGCTTTTTTTTCTCCGGTTTGTTTTTTATTTAATATTATTGCTTATAAACTAATAATAAAATTGTTGGTTTGTATTTGTTTATTGAAAACTAAACCAGGAGGAAAAAAAGAAAAGAATGTAAAAAAATTTAAATGAGTTACAAATTTCGATTAGAATTTGTTTATCAAGGAAAGAAAAAAACAGAAACATACAATAACATCTGTTTAGAAAGAATAATATAATTTAGGAAAAACACATTTTTTTCTCTAACAAGAAATCTAAAAAGACTTTAAGAAACACTCTTTAAGAGGTACATACATTTCTTTTGTTTTTATATTTAAAAAGCAAATATTAATAAAATTTTAAATTACATTAAAATAAAAAATAAAAAAATACTTGTTTAAAACTTAACATATTTAAATAAACTTTTAAATTATAAATATTATTAAAGAAGAAAAAAGAAGGAGGCTTTTGACACTTTTCTTAAAAACTTTTATATCTTCTTTCTTTATTAAAATAATGATTTTATTGCTGCGTTTGTTGATTTTGCTGTTGATGCTGGGTCTCATAACGCTGCCGTAAGGCCGTCAGAGCGCTTAATAGTCTGCTGTTGGCTGCATCGAGAGCTGCTATTTGTTGGCCCTGCTCCTCAATCACCTTCTGCTTGTGCGACAAGGCCAAAGACATTTTCAACTGTTCACGTCTCAGTTCCTCCTCCATCGTTATTAATCTGTCGAATATAAAGTTTCTGCTTTTTGAACAAAATTCACTTTTCCCTTCAACGCAAACCATTAGCTTTTATTCAAGAAACTCACCGATCTATAATACTTCTCATTGTGGATTCCGATTGCAGGCTCAAGTTGTTGCCGCCCGCCAAAGCGGCGGAGGCGCCATTGGGCCCGCCGCCCTGCTGCAAGCCATTACAACGTTGCAGGGCGAACAGTTCATCACTGGAGTCTCTGAGTTCGGCCTCGTCGCGATCCAAAGTGTGGCGTAGAGTGTCTAAGGTTTCCTGCAGCAATTGGATTTCGCCGTTTTGATCGAAGCTGCTGAGAGGGGTGGAATTGGTGGCGTGCTGGAAGCCACCGCCGGCGCCATGATTTGAACTGCTGTTGTTAATGTGAGTGCGAGGCTGACGTCGGCGTTTGTTGCCTTCCTGTGGTGGGCAGTGGCCTAGAAACGGCGAGAAGACGGATTAAGTCAGACATATAAACTTATGATATAAAATAATGCTATTCAGCTGCCAATAATGTCATCTACCTTCTGGCAAATGCAATTCAGCTGAGAAAAAGGTAATTCAGCTGCCAATAAATGATAGTAAATAGTAAAACAACTGATCTAACTGCGAAGAAATGCAATTCAGCTAAAAAAGATGTAATTCAGCTGCGAAAGAATTGAATCCAGCTGCTGTAAATATAAATCAGCTGCAAAAGAATACAATGCAACTGACAAAATGTAATTCAGCTGCAAAGGATGCCATCTACCTGCGCTGGCGAATGCAATTCAGCTGCCAATAAATGAGAGTAAATAGTAAAACAACTGATCTAACTACGAGGAAATGCAATTCAGCTAAAAAAGATGTAATTCAGCTGCGAAAGAATTGAATCCAGCTGCTGTAAATATAAATCCGCTGCAAAAGAATACAATTCAGCTGACAAAATGTAATTCAGCTGCAAAGGATGCCATCTACCTGCGCTGGCGAACGCAATTCAGCTGAGAAAAAAGCAATTCAGCTGCCAATAAATGAGAATAAATAGTAAAGCATATGATCTACATGTGAAGATACGCAATTCAGCTACAAAAGAATTCAACTCATCTGCTGCAATAAAATGTGATTCAGCTGCAAAAGATGGAATTGCAGCAGCAGCAAAGGTTTCAGGCCACCTGCCGGCAAACTTAATGCAGAAGGAGGTTCTAACAAAAATGTTTAATTCAGTTGCGAAACAAACAATTCAGCTGAGATTCGTAATCAAAACTTTTTTCCCGCCTATTGCGCCATAGACCTGAAAAAGCCCTTTCCTACGATGTAGAACATTAGCGTTCCTTATCCAACGCGATGTGCGCAGAATTCCTACTCTTTCCAAACAGTAGCGCCTTCTCTTCTCGAATTTGACTTACCTTCGGTGTCTGTGGAACTGTCGGACAACGTACGTGCCGAATCCAAACTCAATCTGCGTTGATAACGGCCATTGGCGCCCGCCATTATTATCGAAGTGGCATTAGTGCTGTATTGTTGTAGCTGTTGTTGTTGTTGTTGCTGCTGCTGTTGTTGTGGGCCACAACGCGAGGGATTGTTATAGATGGCCACAGTACCTGGATGATTGACACCATTGCTGCCCGCTGAAGAGGCCGAAGAAGAAGTTAAATAGTTGCTGCCGTTGTTGAGAGGAGCATAAATGTCTTCTCTTTTGAACTGGGGATTAGTGCGTGGCATACGTTGTTGTTGTTGTTGCTGCTGCTGTTGCTGTGCACTGGTATTAAAACCCGGCATATTCGAGCTGGACGCTGATGAATTACTGCCGCTACTTAGAGTTCTTTGCGCATCTAAGTGGCCGTGAGAGGGAGATTTCAGAATTTTATTAACTGGGGCATAATTGTGATAATTATCATTGGAGAGTCTCTCCTCGCTGGAGGAGGGCGTCAGTGGAGCAGCGTTATTTAACAGGGCAGCCCGGGCCGCTACGAGGCCCACACCATTCGAATTCTTGGCTGATCGGCTGCTGACATTGACCACCGCACCACCAAACAACTGCTGATGAGCTGATAGGGCTCCGCCTCCGCCGGCATTATTGTAGCTGCGCTGATTGTGATGGTGGTGATGATGATGATGGTGGTGATTGGTTTGGGAGGAGGCTGTAGAAGTATTCTGCAGTTGATAGCTGGGATTTTTGAAAGCCAAGGGAGCTGCTGCAGCTGCCAGAGCAGATTTCTGTTGCTGCTGCTGCTGCTGTGTTTCTAAGGGACTTTGAGTATTTATGCTTTGGTAACCCGAACTAGAACCGTGACTGGTTTTGCCCGATAACTGTTCCTTGTTCTTGTGATTGTTGGCGGGCTGTACTTCGCCGACAACAGCGTGCTCTTCGGCATATTTGAAGAGATCGTCCAAATCCTCTAGATTCATGGGCATATTCGAATTGGGATTTGTTTCGCGCGGTCTTTGGTAATTGGGCATTTTGTGTGATAACGGCGAACTGGAATGATCCGGTATGCCCAGGTTCAGTTTGCTGGGAGTGCGATCACTCAACGTTAAGCTCAGGGTAGAATTGTTCAACAATCTTTGTTGCTGTTGCTGCTGCAGTTTTTGCTGTTGCTGGGCAGCATTTAACATGGTGATGGCATTGCTGACAATGCCCTGATTGTTTTGGTTCTTTAGCAGGGGAGTGGGAGATTTGCGTACAAAAGCACTGTTGGTGTCTAGACCAGAAATTTGTATAAAATCGCCCGTGGACTCATCGTAGTTGTTGTTGTTGCCGCGGGGTAAAGTGGTGGCTCGTATTTGTCCGCCGCCCAAGGAGCTGACCTCGCTGTCGTTGCCGTTGTGACTGTGGCTGGTGTTGGAGAGGTTGCCGTTTGAACTGGTGGTCGTGTAATACAAACGGTCCATGGTATTCGAAGCGCTGGCATTGGGAGCAGGAGGACAGTGATGAGTTATGCCGGCCGGCATCATGAGCTGCGAAGAACTGGCTATTGAACTTTGGCTTTGGGCGTGTTGCAGACCGCCCGTATAGGACAGGGCTACTATCGAACTCTGGGAGTTGGAGTGTCTTTTATCCATTTGGGATAGATTTTGATGTTGCTGTTGCTGCTGCTGTTGTTGTTGTTGTTGCTGCAATAAACCATTTACTGTGGGATCATTGTAGCGGAATATATTCTTTTCCAAAGAGCTGGGCGTTAAGACGCCGCGCATAATGCCTCGCTCGGCCGGTAAGGGTTTTGTGACTACTGCATGCTGTGGCTGGGCCAGTTGGGCCTGCTGTTGGTGCATTTTACCCTGGGACGAACCGCCCGCCGAACTGCATGAAGTCATCATTTCGTCGGGATTGCGATTTTCCTGATTTTCACTCGTCGACGAAGTCGACATCATCATGTTGTGGCAGGGTAGATGTTGCATGTAGTTGTTGCTTTCTTTGGCTTTGGTTATTTCATCCAGAATGTGTTGCAGCGGATCGAGATCCTGTTGCCTGGCTTCGGGTAATTTGGTAATGCTCTCGCTCAGCAGCATATGTAGAATGGAGAGTTGTTTGCCCTGGTCTATGTAGCCAGCCCAGTCCAGAATGGATTCGGGTGTCAAGTGCTCCGGTCGGCTGGATATATTGTGTAGAAATTCCTTCATTTTGTGAGCCTCTTGTTCTAGGAAGTCGTTAAGGAATTCCATGAAATTTTCCTTGCCCTGGAAACGTGTGAAATTGGCCAGAGTTTGTAAAGTTTTGGCCACTAAAGTTAAATTGCGAGTGGCACGAGAAGAAGGAAGTTCTGAAAGGAAAAAAAGGCAAGTTTAATTATATTTACTTCTACTCTTAAGATAAATGAGACACTTGCCGTTGGTGATATTGAAAAGACTGGGCGACAATATGGCCGGGCACAGGAAACGCAAAAATATGGAGGCGGATATCAAATTATCGGCCATATCCTGACGCCCCAGTTGCTCCAGTCTCTCGCGAAAGGTGGCAAAGCAGCTGCGCAGTTGCGGTGGAAAATGTTTGCTGGACTCGTAGATACACTGCCAAGCATTGCGTACTGCAGCGCGCAGGGATGCCTGCTGTCGTTGTAGCGAGCCAGTCGCTTTGGTAGGATCCACTTCGCAGTCTCGATCCGATTGTATGATTTCGTTAATGGGTCCAGCCAAAGTGTCCTGTAAATACTGTTCACCAGTCAGCTTGAGAAAGGCTTCCATACTCTTGGTGGCCAAAGAGTTGCCTCGAAAGGTCAGACGTTGGTCTCCCACCCTTAGCAAGTCCAAGGCCACAACATCCGTTAGAAAGGCCCCTGCCAAGCCCTGGGCATGCATTAGTAGGACCAATGACTGGCCTATGTCTTCTTTGGCTTTAACCCCTATAACCGGTTCCAAGGTTTCGCACACTTTCTTATAGTTTTCCTTGAGATAAGCCAGAAAGTCGGCATACACGTTGATTGGCAAAATGTCAATACTCTGGAAGCGACACTTAATGCGCAAGGTGGGTATGACCTCTTTGCCGTTGCGATTAAGACTGTCGTTCTTCTCGCTGAGTATTGGATACCAATCTTCGGAAAACAAACGTGTGGTCACCTCGTGTATGGGTATCTTGACCGAACCAACGAACATGTGCTTGTCGCGTTTCTTTTTCTTCTCCACCTCGCGGAAAACATTCACCGTGATAACGTTGATGTCGGGTATGTCGGGAAAATCGAAATATTCACCCCAAAAGAGTAAATCGGTCTGGAGTTTAACACTAGTGCGACCGTACAGGGTCTTATCGAGATGTAGTTCGCAAAAGTATTTTTTCTTTGGTGGTAAATTTTTGGCCTCGTATATCCACATTTTCAGAGAGTTGTCTGTGTGGCGGGTGTGTTCAGCATTCGGTGCTATTGATTTGCGCAACGAGTATATCCACAGGTCACGTTCCTGACGTGAGCCACATGAGTAATAGCGTTCGCCGCGTGGGCCACCGCGTACCTGAAAGCAGTAACGGCGTCCCAAAACGGATTGATGAACGGGTGCCACACCCACAGCACCGGTACAAGAGAGATCTAGAAAGGGGGAGGGCGAAAGCAAAAAAACAAAGAGTTAAATAAAGAATTGGAATTCCAGAACTTTTGCTTCTAAATTATTAATTTATTTAAAATTTCGAACTTGACAGAAATTGAAATATTCTGCAGCCAAATGGTTTTCAACTATTTTTATTTTTTATTAAATTGAAATAAAACACGAGTCATTCTTACCGATGGTTGACATTACGGCGTGACTGGAGAGTAAACTTTCATGAGAACGAGAGCCTCGTAAGCCGCCTGAACCTCGTTTAGTGCGTTCAAGTTTGGTTACAGATTTTGTACGTTTCAAAGGATTGGATCTGTAACAATTTTATATATATAAACAATTAGTTAAATATAAAGTAAAACTAAATATTTTGTACGTCTGAAAAAACGCTAATAAATTTCCGCTGGTTTAATTTTAATTTCATTTGTTTGCCATTTAATGCCAAAAATAATTTCCTTTTTTTGTGCACGATTTTATTTATTCTCTTAAGCCAAAAACTAATCAAGATTTGCTAAATCTATTAACTTGTCTTCATCAATTTGTTTCCTTTTTTTGTTGCTGTTTCTTTTGTTTTGAATTTTATTTTGCGGCCATTTGCTTGGGAAAACACACCCTTAGGAAATGAATTGATAACTGAATTTATGTTAACGGCATCTGGCCAAGAAGTCGGCCAGCCAGCCAGCCAGTCACTCTATGTCAATGTGCCATGCGAATGAATGGAAAAGGAAGTGGCAATAAAATATGGCACTTTGGACGTCGTCTAACAAACAAATATCGAAAGATTAGCAAACAAAAACAAAAAAACTGACATTTAGAAACTGGTTTGATTTTGCTGCTATTGGCAACAACAACATTTCTTTAATGTTAAAACAAACAGTTGTGCTGCTGATGACCTCATGAACTTCTAAGAAAATTAATCGAAAAAAATGATATTTTTGGTACAACATTTTATGGAGGCACTGGCGCTAAAAATATTACTCTTGATCTGTTGACAGCCCTGGGGAGACTAAAGAACAAAAACAAGCAGCTAAGCTCTTAAATTCCCGCATCTAGACCAGCCAATAGGTGACCCGGACAGCTCAGCGCACAATTGTTTTTTGCATTCCTATCTCGCCTCGTCGTTTTTACTGGTCTAAACTCTGTAGTCCTTGTGCTGACTATGGCGTTGTCTTTCGCAGGTGGTTCGAAGGACCATACCTAACAGAATAAACAAATAACCAGTCAATTTTCTAGCTCAGCGACGTGCAAGGGAAAAATCCCAACCCCAGTTTCTTGTGTTTCCGCTAGAGAATAATCATTAGGCGAGTATTACAGGTTTTTAGGGTTGCAATTTCTGCCGTCCAATATTTTTTCATTGTATTATTATTTAATCTAACGTTTGCTAAGGGCACGGCGCACACCGTGAGTAAACCTTACGTTTACTCTTTTTTAGCTTTATGCGAAGCCTTTTTTGACAGATGACGACTTGTTTGTTAGTGCTGGCCACAAATGCAACGCTGTAGAGATTAAAGCCTTCGACTAGTAGTTGCTAGTCAGTGGCTGATTATTGGCTAAACGCAATAAAAAGTTGCTTCTTATTCACTCTGATATTTAAATAAAAGTGGCCCTAAAAACTGCGTTTTTTTGCTATTTGGCGTCTGTTTAAAATAGTCAGTGCAAAGGCCTTGAGTTAAGCGAAATATAACATTTTCTTAATGACTTTTCTGAAATTCTAAGAAAACTTCAACAAAAAAAAAAGGAAAATACAAAAAATTATTACAATTAAAATTCTGAACTTCGTTGGATAAAAGAAAAGCGCAACAGATCTTTTAGGAATTAAGAAATGGACTCGTATTTGATTTATTATATAAAACTGAGGATTATTTTAAGCTGATTAATAAATTAATTACTTTTAACTATTGAAAAGAAGATTTTGTTTTAATCTTTTTTTTTTTAGTTTAAGCAGAAACTGTTATTTATAATGATTTTTTGTTTGCATGGAATTGATACAAAAATAATTATGTAATAGTTTTGCAATTCTGTATACAGTGGCTCCTCGATTATCCGTATGATTAGATTCACCGGCAACGTTGATTAGCGGGAAAAGAAAATTTTGTAATAAACAATTTTTTTTTTTGAGAAACTACATAAAATAAAATACTTTTCATTGTTATTTTTTTTTGTCTTATGTTATTTAAACATTTATATTAAAATCCTTGAATAATTGAATTACATATAAAAGGAAAAAAATTTTTAACTGTTCGAAATTGTTACCGATTACCGGGAAAAATCGTTTATACATAATGTTTTCGTTGCCGATCATTCTGCATAATCGAGGTCTCATTGCAGTGAATATCAGTTGGCTGAAACAGAAAAATCCCCATTTTCTTTTATAAATATTGCATTTTAAAAGATCACTTTAAACTTCTGAAATAAGTTAACTAGAGCTTAATCTTAAGCTTAAATGGTTTGTTTTTGCTCTTTTTCTTCTTTTTAGTCTTCTTATTTTATAATGGCTTAGAGCCAGTGAGCCAACAAATCAAGTTAACAAATGCCTCTTGATGACTATCTTTCTTTTTCAACTTTAAAGGCCTGCCTCCGTCCCCGTCTGTTTGTAGTTTTTCTTTTCTAACTTGTGTGGTTTCAGACTCTGGCTAAACGTCATCATACACCAGCTGGATTGTGTTGCGGTTTAGTCTTTGAAAGTTCATATGTATTTGAGGGAAAAACAAAAAAGAATTAAGCAAAATTGCACACACCAAAAAAAAAAAAAAAAAAAAACCGAAAATCGGAAAAAACCCCCCAGCAAACTTAACGAAAAACTTGTACTATATAAATGGGTGCATGCAGCTTTGAGGCAAATTCTGTTGGCTGTTGGAGTGATGGAGTGCACAAGTGCAATAGCGTTGTGATGAATGGCAGAGTTTGTTGTTTTTGGCTTTGAAAAGTTTTTGTTTAGAGTTGAAAATGCAAGAGAAATAAAAAAACAAAAGGATTTTCTATCTGATCAAAACAACGTGAGTCAGCAGCTTGAGTGTCGATAAGTGAATTAACAGCGTTGTTGTTTATTTCACTTTGGGTTGCCTGCGCTAACAACAAATTTTACAGAAGGTAGTTTGGGGAGTGTTTGTTTCAATAGGTTGGCATAATTTTTTAAGTTTTAAAACTTAAGTCACTTAAAACCAACTAGACACTAAATGCCTGACTTTAAACATTTATGAAACACGACATAAACGAGGACAACAAAAGGACGCTGGTCACCCACCCACCCTCCTTTACTTCGGACTCCCTCTCACTCTTGCTGTTCTTAATTTAATTAAAATGAATTTTTTGATTTACTTAAAATTTTAACTTTCTAAAATACTCACCTTTTTGAGAAGAAATTTGTAAATCTTGATGTTGTGTTGTTCTCCTGTTGGTTGTGTTTTTGGCCCAATATGGGTGTCGCTGGTGCTGAGCCACGCCTGCATGCTTTTTCATATGAAGTATCTGAAATGTAAACAACAACAACAAGAACAACTATTTAAAAGGCAAAACTAGAGTATAAAATTCAAAAACCGCTATAATTTAATTTAATCTTATATTACGGCTTTTATTTTTATTGTTTGTCTAAGAAAAAGACTTATACAGTTATGCACAACTATTATACAGTCATCGATAACTGTTATACACTTATGCATAACTATTAGAGTTATCGATTACTGGTCTACAAGAAAGTAAAATGATTGATAGTTAAAGTTAATTATAAATTTTTCTATAAAAAAAGTAAATTTATCCATCACTTTTCTATAGAAAAACAAAATTATCGATTACTTTTTCATAGAATAATAAAGTTATCGATAACTGTTCTATAGAAAATCATAGTCATCGATAACTTTTTCACAGAAAACTAAAATTACTGATAACTTTTTATGTAAAAATGTTTAAATTACTGATAACTTTTCCAAAATTGTCTGTCAAAAGGTATATATATCTACATATATAGTGTTATCGATTACTTTTCCGTAGAAAATTAGAGTTATCGATTGCTTCTTCTGCTTTAGAAACTTCAATCTTTCAATAACTTTTCTATAGAAAAGTAAAGTTATCGATAACAAATCTTTAGAAACCTAAATTTATCGGCTGGGGTTTTTTTTTCTATAAAACACAATTTGCGAATAAATTGTTTGGATCTCTGTGATGGTCACTTGCTTATAGATAGGAAAAAAAACACCTTCCCAACATTCACTGCCTTGATATAGAAATCTTAAATAGATTTTGTTTTTCATGTTGCAGAGTTTAACGTTCCGATCTGGATGCTGTCTGGTATTTTTCATTTTTATTCATAACGACAATTTAAGTAAATAAACCATGTTTTCTTTGCCACTTGAGTGTTTGGTGATTATATTGTCGAACATGTTTCATATAGCACTTCAGCCCCAACAACCTCGTTTCGAAATAGATTCAAACACACACACACACACACACACACACAAAACAACAACTGAAAAGACTTTGGAATAATGAACAATAATTAGAAGCGGCAGATGGAGTAACACAAAAGACCGCTGAGCTGAAATCGCCAGACAAGATAAAATTGTTAAACAAAAGATTGTTGAAAAATAAAGAACAACAAAATTAACTTGCAGTGCAAATTGTTTGTCTTTGTTGTAAATAGATGTACATTTTCATCAAATAAAAAAAGAGAAAAAAAAACTTTTTATTTTATATTTAAAGCAAAAATTACTTATTAATACGATAAATGCTGCTTAATTTTAAATGCTTTACAACTCCTCTGTACAGCAGCAGCGATAAAAACCACTTAAAATTGTCTTTGGGTTGATGAATAAATCGAAGCAGGTTCGGATTTAGAGAAAGAAACAAAAAGAATAAATAAATAACCATCAGATAAAACAAAACCAATCATGTAGAGACCAGACAAGACAAGAAACTTGTTTCTGAAGTCCAACAAAGTTTACGGCTTAAACAAACTTCCCCCGATTGTGTTCATGATGTGAATAAAACAATTTATGATAAATTTATTGTTACACTTCGTACAATAAATTATTCATAAATTTTTATAAATTAATTTACAAGGAAAAACAGATTTCAAAACAATGAACATTTCAAGCGAATTCAATTGATATAAATTGTGTATTTGGAAATTTTGTAAGTTCTTTGTTTTCTTATTATTGTTGTTGTTGTTTTAACAAGTTTTACATCTTCAATGTGTTGGCTAAGCGCCAAAACCGGTTATTATGTTTAGCTTAATTTTGATGTTGACTCGGTTTCAATTAGGTCGGTACAAAATGGAATACAAGTTATTTAAATGAAAATGTTCATCAATTCGAGACAAGATTTTGACTGGTTATAAGGGGTTTTTTTTTTTAATGGGTGCGGTTAGATGTTTGTTTGTTAACCGATTTGGTTTGACACAAAGGAAACAATATCGATGTACACGAAGACTGATTCCAGCAAGACGCCGCTACGTTCCTCCCAGGCAAGCGAGACAATGCACACACCAGACTTGAACCACTGCACCTTTTCTTGTGGCCAACTTAACCGATATAATCCATATAATTTAGGCAATTGCTTAAATTCATCCATATCTAAGCGGCGTAGTCAATGGACCAGTCGAATCCGTGTCAGCACAAGAATCCGATCCTGCTTCCATGTTCAACGATGGTGCTTCAATGTTCATATAAAAAAATAGAATTTCGCTAATACTTCTTGTCTTATTCCCTTTCCACAGCTAATCGCCGTTAGCGAAAGCCCCCATTTTTGCCTTTTTCCTCGTACGTCACCTGATTGCAATAAATATTTCTTTTGACACATTTCCCTCAAGCCTTTTATGTCACATTTCAATATTTATTACACACACGACATCAATCAATTTGTTTTAATTAAGAATCAATTCGTTGACTTTCTTAAGAAAACTGTCTATTTGATTTTCATTCGCCTCATTAAAATACTTTAACAGAGTTTTATAGTTGTAAGACCGAAAATGTGCTCAGAATTTCAAAACAGTTTTCAATTCAATTAGAAAAATTTGTGCCGTAATAGAATGATTTCGGATTCAATGCAAAAGAAATTGCAAAGTATTTCTATTTGCAATCACAGACGAAAAGTGTGTGCGTGTGTGTAAGAGCGAGTGTTGTAATATTCAAGCAACATAAATAATAGTGGGATATCGATTATCCGTTTGGCGAATAACCGGCAAGATATATGTATATATTTTTTCGCTTTACATGGATTAAATTTTCTCTTCTTTTTCGGTAAATCATGACCACGAAGTCTCACTGTAACTAAAAAAAAAAAGTCTTGTGTATATTAATTAATTTAATTGATGACAAAACAGAGAACTGGAATTAATCTGTTGCAAATTTTGCTTCAACATAAATTTTGTTTTGTTGCGGTTTTTGTGGCCCCAGCATATTTTTTTCCTCCGCCCCTTTTTCTTTTAGCTGCCCCAAATTGCAGCCACGAAATATCTCTGCGCACTCGTTGACCAAATACATAAACAAATAAAATTTACAGAAAAAAAAACTTTAATGATAATGTGCGTTTAACACGCAATACCAACAACAGCAACAACAACAACAACGACAGCAAAAATATTCGGTTGTGATGGGAATTGAAAACTAGATGGAATCAAATGGAAACGCACACAATCAACCCAATAAAGTCGCACAAATAAACAAGCCAAAAGGCGCCAAACGACAACTGCAAACGTATCGGTACACGCAACATAAAATGAACCGGTTCGTTTAACGAACAGAATTCAAATAAAACCGGTTCATGTTATGCAAAAAAAATTGGTTTATTATTGTGAAAAAACTTGAAAAAAAGTTTTAGACTTTCTAAAACAAAAAAATCGACTAATTTGTCAAGCTAAATCTGAATTGATTGATTCGTTAACGTGAAATTTTTTTACTTTTCCAGATCAGATATTCTGTCTTTGATGAACTAGTTCATTTGCCTTAGATTTGTATGATTTTTGCATTTCTTTTTAAACATTTTTTTTGTTCATTTTGCTCAGATTTCTCAACGAATTCAATATCTGCATATTATTCTAAATAAACTGTTTTATTTTTCATATTATTGCAAATGAACTAGTTCGTTTTTCTTAGATTTTTTAACGTATTAATTCATTACTTCATATTATTCTAAATGCAGTAATTTTTTTTTAACAATTTTCTACATGAAGTCGTTAATTTCTTTTCAGATTTCTAAACGAATCGTTTCATTTCGTGTTATTTTTCTTAATAAACTAGTTGATTTTTCTTAACCGGAAACCGGATAATTTTCTTAGAATTCTAAATACATCTGATACATTAATATTTTTACACTATTCTTTTCCTAATTCCAAAATAAATTGGCTAATTCGTTGTTGCTTGATTTTATTAATTTTTTGGTTATTTTTTTTACCAGCGAATTTCTTTGCGATATTCAAGAAAAGAACCGCTGCCAAATGAACTGGACTATTTATATTTCTTTGTAGCAAAAATTACATTGTAAAATCTTAATTTGACATCAAATTCTGTTACAGCCCTCGTAATTTTCATATGTCGTGCTTGAGTCCAAAACATTTTTAGTGGATTTTTGTTTGTTTGTTTGTTTCGTCATGTTTTATTCCTTCGTTTCATGTGTCATTTGTCGGGTTTAATGTGTTTTTTTTTCTGGATTAGGCCAAGTGGTGATTAAACGCATTTCAATGTGCCACATTTTATTGCTACATACGACGTAGCAAGAGAATGTGTTTGGAGGGTTCTTTGGTGCTGCCATCAGAGCGTCGCCGCTGCTCAATTGCAGCAATATTTTTTAGTGGTGTGAGTTTTTTTTTGTATTCGAAAAAAACAAAAAAGAATCCAGTAGTCAGTTATCGGTCGCCAGTTTTTTTCTTTTCTTTTTTTTTCTGCTTCTTCTTCTTGTTCGTAACATTTGGTTTATTGTTTGGTTATTTCAGTATGCAGCAGTTGATGTAGTCATGGTCGTCGTGGTGGTGTACGAGTATGTTTCTTTTTCTTTCTTTTTTTTGGTTAATTATATATTTGCCTAAAGCCGATTTGGTGTGTTTTGGTTTGGCGTGTTAAGGTTGTTTTATGGTTTTATTTGCTGCTTTTCGAAGTTTATTTGTTTCTCTTTTTTTTGTGGAATTTTTCTCTTCTTTGCCAAAACCATTTATGCAAATATGCAGTTTGAATGTTTTTACAAAAGTTTTACCTTTGAATTGTTGCGTTTGAAAAAGAAGAATAAAAAGTTCTTAAAATTCAAATCATGCAAAAATAGAATTCATTTGAAATTGTCATATTTTGAGTTCAATCCAGAAGTTTAAAAGATTAAAAAACACATGTTAAGAAATAACAATTATTCCCCATAAAAAATACAAAAATTGGCTACAAAACGTAATAAATGTTTGACTGATTAATCTGATTTATTTTTGAAAGTCGTTTCGTTTTGTCTGCACATTTTAAACACTCAATCTCAGCGTGATTGATGAGTTACAGTTAAAAAGTTATGTTAGATTTTAGTTAACACAAAAATTTGTACTCTTTAATCTATTACAAAAGTGTCGTAGGCAAGACCGGATCAGAGTTATTTTTTTTTCCAAATAAATGAGATAATTGTTTGTGCTATTTTTATGGTTAACGCAATAAACCAGTTAATTTTTTGAACAATTTTTAATGCTATAAAGCATAACAATTATAATGCTAAAAAGCCGGTCCAAAACCCATCATCGAGCGAAAGTTGTGAAATGTGATAGCCACAAGGACAAGACAGACACACTTTATTCACGGCTCAGCGTTTTGCTACAAAGATGGTTTCTTTCAGGAAATGTACGGACGCATGAAGCTCACCTGTATTGTATTCAATGCTATAGCTGGTCGGTTCGTTATACCAAAATTCATAAAACATTCGTCTGGAGGTGGCAAATAACTGGCTTTGGGAAATATTCAAGCCCATCGGCTGGGAAGTATGGAACAGTTTCGAATACAACTCCATTCGGCAGCGAACAACTTTAATATTTACTCTTAATGCAACAATTTATTTGATTTTTCTTGTTTAATTAAAGTTTATTTTATTTGCAGACTGACACTGACACACAACAACACGAATTCGAATGTGAAATGAAATATGATACTTGCGAGGTGAAAATGAACTTTTGTAGCGGAAAAATAAACACTTTGTTATTTTTAAAAAACGTTTTCGTTTTATACGACCGTGAGACAGCAAATAAAGTTAACAACAAGGCAGCAACACACTACATTTTAAGGTTAGGAACAGTTTATTAAACATTTAAAGTGCAGTTTAATTCTAAGTTGTTATGCAATTTTCAGTGAAAAAATCTTATTATTAATATTAAGGTGCTCTGCTTTAACACTTTGGCGCAGCATTTTCTTTTTTATTGCTTGAAAAAACTCATGTTGTTTTGTTTGCATTAATGATGAGGCGTTTAAGATTTCTATCTACAATATAAAACTAGAGTTTGAACTGTTGATGCTTTAACTCAATTTCACAAACTAAATAACAGCTTGTTTTAGAAGAAAAACAACAGAGTTCTGGTTTTACGTTTAATATTAGAAGGAAAGAGACAGTTATATTGTAAACAAACCTACAAATATATACACACACATACGCACACGCGCTCACACATTTCGTTTTGTGATAAAAATCTCTTTAGGGCTTAGTTTTGTTATTGATAAGTTGTACAAGTACTTTTCCGTTCTTTCGAAAATGCTTGACTATCACCTGCTCCTTTTATTCCTTTTTTTTTTTTTTTTTTTTTTTTTGTAAAAATCCGATCCTTTTTTAATAACGTCTAACATAATTGTGTATGTGTATGTGCGTTGACGTTTGCATGTTGTGTGCCTGCCTCAAAGAAAACGTAAAGAAAATGGTTATTTTGACCGTGATCACTCTGAACATCAAAGCAAGCAAACAAGTGAAAAACAACAACCGTCATTGAGAGCGATAAGACAGGACTTTTCAACAAAAATTCCAGGTAAATACTTTTCGTGTATTTATTACAATTCCAAGTATGAGTACGTACGTGTACGAGTGTGTGTCTAATCTATTGTATGCCCGTTCAATCTGTTGTATTGTTAAACCTAAAGTAGGTATTTAGAGGGGAGAGAGCAAAAAGGAAGCTGGGTTCCTGGATTAATAATTTTGTTTGTTAAAAACACTTAATTTTGTTTGTAAAATTATAGCGTATATCTTGGATTTCAAAGCCATCTTCACATACGTACATACTAAGTGTTTAACAGGAAGTTGTTTGAACATGAATTGTAAGAGCAGGATATATTTTGGGTATAATAAAAATTGTTAACAGAAAAAATTATCTTTTTTTTGTCTTCATTTGACTTGGAAAATATCCTAAATGTAATTTTGTTCAATAATGGATTAAAATTAATCCAGTAAATCAAGCGAAGAAAAGTGCTCGTTTTTAAACGAAAACTTAATTACGTTTCAAATTCACGTTGTGTTAAAATTGTTACACTAGTAGAGCTCTAGAGTTAATAATTTTTTGTTTGTTTTATTTTTATTCCGAAAACGTGCCTTGCAATTAAAACAAAAACCGCAATCCTACTGTCTTTAAATATGGGCAAAAAAAAAAACAAAATTTTATACAATTTCAATTATCAGCTGTTTTACAAATAGGGCAACTCAGGTCTGCTGACATAAATGGTGGCAACCAAAGAATTGTTGACAAATAAATAGATAACTATTTGTTTCATTTGTTTTTTTATATTTATGTATTAAAATATCTTTTATATACAGATTGTGAAGTGGATTTGCCTCAGCAGGCCTTGACCAGACTCGGCTCTCGGTCTCGCCTCCGTACCACCAAAGCCGAGTGCAGTTTGATAAACGTCAGGCCGAACCCAGCTTCCCGGGGGGATATATTGTATTATACAGTCAATGTTTGTTACAAATTTCTTTATATTCCCCCCCTTTTCGTACCATAATAAAATAAATAATATTAATAAAAACTAAAAATCCGCCAAAAAATTCGTTTAACTGCGAACAAAATTCTAATAAGAATCATATAAGACTTAAGTATTACTATATCAGCAGCAGTGGATTGCAAACAGGTGATTGAGGTCAAATTATTTACAGTTGGAGAGTCACAAGAACTATCATAATATAATATAGATAATTTGCTTTCTTGCTTTCTTTTTGTTTTTGTGAGTGTGATGATGTTTTGTGTAACGGTGTCCTAGCTAAAGTGCTGCCCAATTGCTGAGAAGTGCTGCCCAGTTGTGTAAATGAAAACAACACACATTCAAACGAGAGCATTGGCAAACAACAACAACATTTAACATCTGTTAGTTGGTTGCATTGCAGGAAGGAATACGAAAATGGTTTATTATAATTAATAAAATGTACTTAACAATTGAAATACAAGGTTTTTAAATTGTTTTTTTTATATTTCTTTGAAACTAATTTCTACGCGTTCGTTCTATCAGCAGCCGCCGTTTGGTTCTCATGAAAATAACATTCGACTATTTGACACGTTTATGTTAATTTGTTCGAAGAGCATTTTATTGTTAACTGTTCTAATAGCGTGTGTAGGAGAAGGTTTTCTTAAAACAGTTTTTATTTTTATGTTAAAAATTTGAATACTATTGTTCTCTTAGTTAAATCGTAGTTAAATATTCAATGATTTGTTTTATTGGGGCTTGTATGTTTCACCAAAACACCACACGAAATATGGTAAAAGTAACCAAGAAATTTTGTTATAACAAGAAAGTGTTTTTTTTTCAGCCAAATGGGAACCAAAAACAGAATGCAACCCACACTGAATTCGAATTTAACAATTTACATAACATTTTATTAATGTCAGGCAGGTTGTTTAAAAGAATTTAAAATATCATTTGAAGAGAAATTTAAATTAAAAGAAAATAAAAATGTTAAATAATAATAATTAGATTGTGGAAATAAATCATTCAATTTGACATTTAGAAAACCTAAATAACGAGCATCATATCAAATTTTGATTAAATAAAGCCAGTAAGTGCGAGATATTAACGATTTTTTTGCAGTTGAAGAACTCATTATGCACGTCATTGTGGCATGAAAGTACAACATCATTCAAACGAAGCTTCCTAAGGTGGCGTGTCCAATTTCCAATAACTCGGCAGCAAAGATCAGTCTGATTTCGAGAAAATATTGACCTTAAGGATATCGCACGATTGGCATGGATTTGCTACTTCAGAAAACCCTACAATAAAAAGTCTAGTAGAGTCATACCATGTACGATTTTGGGTGACCTCAGCGAGAGACAATCTCATACACTCTGCACGATCGGGAATTGATTGTCTCGCCATTGTTTGCACACTCTCACGGATCTCGATGAATTGGTGAACTCCAGAACTTGGCCACTTAAGGCTAGAGAATTGGCCGCATCTGCCGTCAGAGAGACGCATCGCGCGTGAAGTTTTCCCTAATGAACACTTATTTTGGGCATAAACTATCATATGCAACTGAATAATAAGGAAAAGATTAGACACACGCCCAACGAAACAAGACCACATGGCTGTTGCAGGCCGTCAACATCCGACCAAAAATAAATCTTCAACAGTCAACACAAAACGGTTCTGTAAAATGATTAACGCCTATAAGCAAACGTTCTCCTAAGACCACACGTTGTTCTTAAGGTCTTTGCTTTGGGCTTTAACAATTTTAAGCCATCAAAACACTTATAACACACCCTGATGTCGAGGCTTGAAATTTTTTTCAATTTTTCAAAATTATAAATTTTCTGTTTTCACGCTTTTAAGCCCAAGATTAAATATGACACCATTTTAATATCTATTCATCATCAGAGGCATTTGTATTTTTCATTTCTCATAAACACGCTTAAATAAATACGAGTATTTCACAGACAGACACCCTTTCACGAAATTTAAAAACGTTTTCATTTTCATTGCTTGAAAAACAAACACAGAGAAAAGAAAGGCGAAAAGTTTTTTGAAAATAAAGAAGAAACCACTACAAAGAACCAACACCAAAAAAAAAAAAATTGTTAATAATTCTGGGCAAACATTGCTCTTAGCCAAATAATGTTTTATCAACATTTTCTAAGCGCACAAAACGAAAGCCAGGGGAAAAATGTTCTTGTTTGTACACCTACATTTTTTCTTCATAATCTTGGAATCACATTTTCACTTTATGCCTGAAATGCCCTACTTCTGGTGACTTATGGGATTGTAAGTTAAAGGCAGATGTTGTGAAGTTTGAGAAAATCCCAACACGTGGAAAACATGAATAAAGACACATTTCTTACCATCAGCTCAAAAATGAGTGCTTTGCGCCAAAAAAAAAAATGATAGTGTGCGTGCAACACATCTGTTTGCCATCAATGCATGGCAAAAATAGTCCATACAATCCTGCAATTTGTGTTTCCTCAACCCAGTGTTAGTCCTATTACTGATGACTGACAATATTCCAAAAAAAAAAAAGCGCACGTCACAGTTTGAAATGCTTAGCACAGCGCATGCCGCCATTTGTTTTCAACAGCAGGGTTTTCATAGAGTGATGCCAAGCATTTACACTTCACTTTGCAAATATTCTGAATGTTGTTGGGGCCAGCAAAACAGAAAGTATAATTTAACCAACTTCTCCTTAAAAGAGGACAGATTCTGGAATAAAATGTTCAAATTTGAAATTCGAAAGCATCGAATTATATAAATAGTCCTCGATGACTTCGAAACTATTCTGATCAAGGCAACGACTGTATCTATTTGTCTCTCTCTCTCTCCTTGTTTTCTTGTGTTTAGAAGTGATATCTGCGGTTTGCCAAGATCTATCCTTTAAAAAGAGACAAAGACATGCAAGTTTGTTAAAGAAAGTGATTTCGTAATTATCACTTAAATGCCATCAAACTACAACTTTAAGCGTTCATTAATGTACTTTACCAGCACAGAAAAAAACAAATCGCTGCCTTTCCCAAGTACTATATGAGAAAAAATGTATGACCTGATTTGAATAGGGTATCTCATTGGGTTTTCTTTTGATTAACCAGCAGTTTTTTTTTCATTTTGTATTCACTTTTCTAAGGCTGCTTTTTTTGTTTTTGTTATGGAAAACAAACAAACAAAATCTATGCGTTTCAACAAAAGCAAATTTTGTTGGTTAGATATTTGCTGCTATTCACAATTTTCTTTTATGTTCGTCATCCTGCATCCATCCTTTGAGTAAATTGTAAATATTGGTTTTCAAAACTGCCTTTTGTATTCAATGGAAAGATTAATAAAGTTCTATCCTTTTTGTTCTTTACATGACATGTTCAAGGATTTTGTTCGTTAGGTTTTGTGGTAACAGCAGAGGGTGCCCTAAGCTGGTGGAACAAATAAGAAAAGCTTTTAAGTTAAATGGAAGGCTTATTTTTTTTTGTGAAAGCAAAAGATGTTTCAAAGGGACTAAAAGGCAGCCAGCATCTGACACTATCAGTGACTTTTCATCACTATTAAGACGTCACTGCCATAATTTATTGCTACAAGTTGTAGTGATAAATATTTTATTTTAGAAATTTTTCTCAAGGCTCTTCCTTTTTTTTTCTTGTTTTGCGGTCGAAAAATTGAGCAGAATTTTCATATAAATCTTGTGCTCGCAGCACAATTGCCACGAGCGACGAAATTACGCTAAACGACCGTTCTCAAAAGAGTACAGCCGCCTGAGGCCGGCGGCGCAAAACCTGCCCCTAAAGGTAACAGTTTTGAGGATGCATTTTCGAGCCTTGTGTGGGTTGGCGTTGTGCCACGCCACATTGCCAAAGATAATTTCTCGCCCAAAATTGGGTTTCTTGTTTTTTATAATAAAATTTTGTCGTTTGGACGGACTGTGTTCAATAGTTTAATTTGTCAGGGCAACAGTAACTGAATAATAAGCCACCGATGAGAGACACGTTCTTGAAACAACATGGCGATCATAGGCCGCCAATTGGAATACCCCCTTTACAAGATATTTTCAAAAGCCAATAGACAAGAGCATCAAAACGCCGTTCCTTATTATCGCCTCCAGCTCTTTGAGGTTTCATTCAAAATACTTATAGAAACTCTGAAGCAGCAACAGCCATTAAAAACAAAACTATTGGTTAAATTTCAAACCGCTGGCAAATTAAAATGCTCATGCTAAATATCGCTACCATCAGTATTTTCTTATATAATTTTCCAATAATTTCCTATTTTAAACATTAAACTTCCTCTTGTGTCGATTTTTCGTTTATTCCTCTCATCTGCTTACCCCCTCCCTCTCTTCTATTCGCCAACACAACATATTTTATTGTTTATCAGCCAACTTTTTTTTCTTTAATAATAATAATTTCTTTTTTCTTTTATTGTTTTTCATAACCGCTAAAAGCGATAATATTACAAATATTAACCCAGTTTTTTGTTTGTGTGCATGTTTTTCTTTTGAGTCTTCAGTCTCCACTATTCACTATTATGAAGAAAATGCATGTAAGTATTAAAACACACACACACACACACGCACAACATTAATGTGTTACTAAAAGTAGTTCGAGCACTTTTAGCAGGCATTGTAAGGCATGGAACCAAGTAATGAAAGCGCTCTCCCTCTCCTCTCTTGCTTCATTTTGTGCCGAGTCTATAGTGTGAATGACGATGATATGGCATTACGAGATGAAGAAAAAAACGAACAACCAGAACATAAGGTTTTCATGGACAGTGCGTGACGAAAGTAAATATAAAATGTCTCCTTTTGTTTATACAAAAGAAAAGAAACATATTAACAACTCAGCTGAAAAGCATCTTTTGGCCGTGGTTTCGCTTGCCCCGCAGATCACATAAATAATTTAATCTTGCAAAAACCACGTTTAAAATATTTCGTTTTTCAATATTTTAGTCAAGTTTTGACTGAATTTTAATTCTTTGTGTGTCTTATTTCAAGGTTTGTAATTGACATCCTTTTTAACATGTTTTTAGCATCGGCGGCCGGATCTGTGCAATAGGAAATTTCCAACAGTTGGCAGTTGAGAGCGATTCTGTTGTTGCAGCAACATCTGTAAAGTTGGCTGTCATGTCTGCAATATGATTTCTTAAATCACCACGAACTGATTAAGAACGTTCGACACGTGCGCAACTGATAAAATTGTTTACTTTTACGAAAATGAGGTTTGCAAGTTTCGCTGATGTTGAGGTCGCCACAAAGAACTACAGCGAAACCACCTCTGAGCGAACACTCACCATCGCGTTACTGTTTTCACCGGCTATTGCAGATGTTTGCTTATTTATTTTAAGCCTATCCGGTTATGGGAGAACAAAATGCAATAGTTGCCCGAAAACTAGTGAAACTCTAAATTTATGGAAGTCGCTCGATTTGGTTCGCAACTAAAGTCGACCTTTTACCAGATCACAATTTAATGAAACTGATTTCATATGCAAAGACAGAAAGTGCTTAACAAAATGTACTTTGAAAATCAAAAATATTAGTTTTTATTTGAAGATTTTTTGTGGCTGCTAAACCTGAAAATATGTGCAGTGTTTCGTTTAACAACTTTTCATCCCTGCATTTAAAAAAAAAATAATAACAAAGAATTATTCAAAAGGTTTTTGATTTTAAACGAATTTTAAACAATTTTAGCGCGATCTTCAGTTGCAATAAGTGCGCTGTTGTAGAAATTAAAATTGTATATTTCGGGTAACAAGTAAATATTAATTTTTAATTAATTTCAATTTTTTTTTTGTTATTTCAAAACTTTTATTGGTAAATTTAATTTCATCAGCCACTGTACCAGCTGAAGAGAAAGGTTGTGTTGGTTTTCTGGCGATGAAGCAACAAAACACTAACAATATATTAAAATATGTAGTGAGTTGTTTTTATTTTCTAAATATTTTATGTAAAACTAAATAAAACAGAGCGTTGATGATGCCGGTGGGAGGCCCGCTGTTAAAGAAACCCAGAGAGGGGGGATAACAGAAAATTGTAACAACATAGAAAATTTATTTGAGGCAAAAACTTTAAAATCAGCTAAACCCATAAAATATTGCTGCCGTCCGCCGCATTTGAAATGAATTACATATTTTAGAAATAGAAAAAAAAACGCCAAATTATAAATAAAATTTTTTGGGATGAACAAATTATTTATAGCAAAACATGCCCTACCCAAATAAATTTGAAATAAATTCAAAATAAATTTTTAACAATTTCTTGGCTGTAAAAAAGCCAAGAAAAGTTGAAAATTCTATGAAATAAATCTAAAAATATCGAAAAATATTCGAGAGGCGGTCATTTTCGGTTGCATGAATGTTTTAAATTTTATGTATTTTTGAAAAATATTTTGCTGCCTTCGTTTTCGTTTTGTGCTCAAGAATGTTTGGCGCTATTTTTTTTTTTTTTTTCAATGAAAGGTGTTGAGGTATTTTTGTTTGATTTTTTTTTTGGCTGCCATTCAAGAATTACCCGCATTTCTTATGCCTTGAAAAAACAATGCAATCTTTTTTTTTTTTTTGTTTAAGAAAACGATTCCCTTTTACTTGAAACAAAGCAGAAATCCAAAACCCAGACATAGTTTTCCCCACTCTCGCCTTTCTGGGCTTTATTACATGACAAGGCAGAGCAATTTGTTTCAAGTGCGGCATGTTGAGGGGCAGGCGCAATTGTTGGCTGCCTTTTTACTTTTTACAGACTATAAAAACTCGTTCGTATCTGGCATCTTATTGAACGTTTTCTGTCTGTCTAAATTACAATAAAACACAATATTATCTTGAATCTTGGTAAAATGAGCCCTTAAGTGTGGATGGATGTTTTTACAGTGTTCATTAAAAAAAAAAGTATGTAGATATGAACTCATATGTTCATGTCTGTTTGGAGAAAAATGAAAAACGTAAAGGCCCTTCAGGGAATCTTGAGTTTCCCTTTCTTTCTCTCTCTCTCTCTCTCTGTTTAAAGATCATTTTATTATCCTTCAACAAAACATATTTAGTTGTTTTGTTTTAATATCGAGAGTGAGTGTTTGTGAAAATATATGAACTTTTCTGGATGCAGAAGCTTTTGGTTTTATTTAGAAACCTGAAACCTTTAAGCACGCGAGTTTATGAAATAGACGTGTAACGGATGTTACACAATTTTAGATCATTTAAAGCTTTAATGGACAGCAATTTAACAAAACTTTTCGCAGCATTTGCGGCGACTGTGGGGTTACAGATGGCCAATTGTGTCTGGTCTATCGACGTAGACAAGCGGCTTTACCTAATCTCAAAGAAAATAATCCTTTAAAGGTCAACTCACACTATCTGGGTCCATTAAGTGAAATTGTTTTGTTATCAAAAGTTGTGAAAAGCTGTGAAGCCACATGCCCAGCACAAGATTTTAATGCCAACTAATTGAGGTACGAAAAAGTGTCTAATTCTGTCTCTACAGATTGGGGCCATCATCGTTTTTGAGGTCATTTTGGCCCAAGTTTTTCAACTAATGAATAGGGCAGCAGCTACGAACTGCCAGTATATAGACAGAGCTGCCATATAGTTTAAGAAAACGGCTATACATTTTGGCATAGAACTTTTCTTTTTCTTCTTTTTAATAAAACAGATTATGCCGCTTTAAGTTCACTAATTTCATGACATTTCAAGCGATCTTGCAAGATTTGACAGCGGCTTCATTAAACTGTAAAAGTTTTGCGGTTTTATGTTTTTCAATAAAAAGTTTTCTCTAACAAGTTATTGATTTTTACTTTTTTCCCCCCTTGTACTGGCTGCGGCTGCCACATATACATACGTGCCACAATGTGACACATAAAGGCAGACTGGTTCTGTTTTCTTTCCTTCTTCTTCATTTTAATATTTAAATACTCTTGCGACTTGCCGCTTATTTGTATCAAAAAAGCAGAAAGAAAATAAAGATAACAGCGATTTCTATTTTCAGCAGGCAACTTGTTTTAATTGCTTGAGCTGTTGGAAAATTTCAAATGGTCATGCCCTTTTTGTGAGGGGAACACAAGCACCGGCTTAAATGCTAAATGTTTGCACATGACTTTTAAACTGTCAAACAGATGTTTGTTGTTGTCCCTGCCCTGCCCTGCCCGCCTTACAAAACTTGTTGCCACAGAAAACCGATATTTACAAATTATTGCTTGTTATTTGGAGGAGTAGAGTAGAATTCCGGTCTGGTTTGCTGTTGCTGTTATTGTTGTTTTGTTGCTCTTTTATCTTTTGACACATGCAGCTAATTTATCAATTTTTCTAGCCCAGTCATGTGTAACTGAATGGTTTATTGGGTCCCTTCATATGTATGATTTTTTTCTTCTTTTAATCAATAATTTTAATTGTTTTCGAAACTTTATACTTTTGGGAGTATTTAAATTTTGCTTTTTCAGGGACGTTTGGAACGTGAGTGTATGTGTGTTCGAGTGCTGTGTCTGTTTTTCGAACAGGGGTGATTTGTTGAAACCGAAGTGCAATTTTTTCGGCTAACCAGAACTAATTACATACAAAGAGTTTCTTTGTTGTTTAGCTAAATAGTTTTGGTTTTTTTTTTTAGGAATTTATTTCATCACAAATACCGGGTGGCTCAAGGTTAGCAAAATTTGTGCACTGGTTAACAGCCAGCTTTAATGGTGGCAAAACTTGCTGCCAAGAACATAATCGTCCCAACCTATAATCTGTCTGAAACAGAATTTTTTGAAGGAAATAAAAAATTTTGAAACTTTTTTTTTTGCTCGTCATAAATTAATTTTTAATTTTAATATTTAAGCACCATTTAAAATAATCAGCCGCACAGAATTTGGGTGCCGGCAAACAAAAATCTAATAAAGACAAATTATAAAAGAAAATGTCTTTCAAAAGGTTTCTAAAATAAAGTTGTTTTAGCCAACAGTTTTAATATAAAAATAAAAGTTGTGTCATTAAACCACAAGTCCACACCTGTTTTAAAAATCATGTGATTTTTAATCTTTCTGTAAATCATAAAACTTTTTTTTTTGGTTTTTCAGTGAGACCGTTTAAATTGTTGAAAAAACACAAACAAACAGCTGTTTTCTTTACTTCGATTGTTTTGAAATCGCAACAGCAAATTTTCCTAATTTTAAAGAATTTTTTTTGTTATATAAAATATCTAATTTATGTAGAAAAGTTGAAAAACTAACGAAGTACAGAAATTGAAAAAGTTGCTGCGTCAACAGCCGCCGAACGTTTTCAAATCACCAAATTTTATACACCCAACACTTTTCTTGTGATTTTAAATCACTTTTATAAAATATGATTTTCAGAACAGCTTCGATTATTTAATTTTATAAACACGCGGGTATTATTTTAACAGTTATATTTGTTGGCAACATTCAATAGATAAAAGTATTCTTTAATCGATCTTTAGTTGTTAAGTTTTAAGTTGTAATGACTAATGCACTCACACACACACACACGCACAAACACATGTTTGATGTTTGTTGGCCGATCGCAATGAATGTAAACAAACCAGAGCTGTTGCAAGCTTCGCGTGCATATAACGATTAAATGTGTGCTCTAGTTTCCAGCAAATATATTAATTACGAATTTAAGTATTTTGAAAACGAAACAATAAAATACACTTACAGTTTAGCCGATATTTTGAGTGGTAATAAAATTAAATGAAACATACCTGTAAATAGAAGATGGAAAAAAAACAATTAAAACATTTGATTGATTACAAATTTGTACATATATTTACATACATACATACATCTGTATGTATGTATTGCATATAAAGAATAAAATAAATTAACTGTTAAAAATTTCACCTTTTATTTAGCATATTTGTTTAAAAGCAAACAAACAAACAACAACAACCACAAAACCAACATTTCCAACAAGACCAGCATTTTAATCAGAAACTAAAACTTTCCCATAAAACTAAATCGTTACACAAATATGGACACCAAAAATTGTTATAAATTATCGTGAAAAATAAAAAAAAAAATACTCATAACAGTGTTAAGGTTATTGACCACTCAAAAATGGTTACCAAACCCCTTCAGCCAGAAGAATATTATAACAGTAAAACGGAAGACAAACACTAACAGAAATCGGAGAGAAAATAAAACAACAATTTTGAAATTTAATTAGAAATCGAAAATGCATGACCAGCATTATTAATAAACCAACATGAAATAATTTAAATAGAAATCAATTTAAATGAATTTTAATTGAAATCATTACACTTAAGTATTTTATGTGTGTAACCAGGTGAAGGGGTTTGCAAGAAGGGCGACTACACCTTGAAATGGCATAAGACAAGCTTTTTTTTTTTTTGTTAATTTGAAAAAGTCACGTCAAATGCCGGCCGCTACTTTTTACGTTGCCACGGATCCCAGTGATGCAGTTCCTGATAATTCCGCCGCTTGGAAAGGCATAAAATTAAGGAAATGGTCTCGGTTTATGGTTGAGTTTAAGATCATCGGTGGATGTGCGCCTTAAAGACACACCACAAGGCGGTCATAGGCCGCCAACAACCAGCCGCCTGGCCATAATAAGCGCATCTTTATGTATTCGTTTAATTATGAAGATTTCCCTTGGAAAAGATGACCAATTGATCTAAAAGCAGAAATCGATAAAAATCTGCCGTTCAAGATTGTCGTCTTATGGCCGGTTTTTTTTTCTGAGGAATTCTTTTGTTGTGTTTTTAAAATAATGCAATTCTTTACCAAGTAACGCCCTTCACTTGCAAAAAAAAAAAAAAAAAAAAAAAAAAATCGAAATTTCTATTGTTTTGAATAAATTCCTTAAGGCTTTTGTTGTTCTCATTTTTTGCATCCTTAAATATTCGTTTTGTAAACCGGCTAACACTTAAGGTGCTGGCATATAAAGGTTGCATAAACACAAAAAACTAAAGACTTTAAGAAAATCATCGTTTCCAGAAAAATTGTGGGTACCGAAAAGACACTTTAGTTTCAAGGTAAAGGTTTAAAGGCTTTCGACAAAAGTTAGTAAAAAGGATTTAAATTTATGTACACGGTTTACCGAATCGAAACAGCTGACAGCGGCCTTACAGTTGAATATATGTCATATCATTAAAGCTGTTTCACAATAATTCCTGCACATAATCAAATTGTGTTTAGCAAAATGTGTGGACTACGTACGATTCACGTATTTCGCCCATTTCGCAGTCAGCCGTCCCCTCGCTAGGACGATCATGAGTCTTTTGGTTCGCTAAGCAATAAAGTAAAACCCACTGGGTACTGTGTAGTTGTGGAATTTGGAGCTGTCGTTAAACAGCCCGTCATTGTCAGCCAATCGTTAGGATGATGAATGGACCAACGACATTGGTCCATTGGAACAGCACGGCGCAAAGTTTTACACATTTCATGTCACATGGGAAGCTGTACAACAGCTGGTCAAGGCCACAGTTGACCGTCTGGATGAACAGCCACAGATGGCGAATTTTTGTAACCAAATCGTGTGATATCAAATCGTACATTTGTACATTTTTAAATAAAGTCCAAAAACTAAGGGGCGCTGTTCATTACGAAATGTTAAAAAGTTGTTTATTTTTTTTTTCAAATTTAAAGAAAACAGTTTCCGCACCCTGATTCCCTGCCCCAACTGGCATAACCACTTTCCATATTTTGACAGCAGCTGGTTGGTTTGTACACTTTGTATGTACAAAGTTTCTTATGCAGCTTTTTTTTTATGAGTTTTGGTTTTTGTTTGTTTCATTTTCGTCCTCAAGTTATAGGCATATTTTAGGCTAATTTTGCTGTACATAAGAACAAAATAAATAACAATTTAAGGCTTCTGTTTTTAAGGAACAAAGAACAACTGAACTCTCTTATAGATGGAAAGAAGAAGGCATAAGTGTGATAAGCAGCACTTCAGAGTTTCTGTTTTGGTTGGTATTTTTCGAAAATTATACGCATCCAACCAAATGCTTATTAGAAAAGCTAATTTTAAAAATTATGAAATGTTAGAAGAAGAACAACAACAACCACAACAACAACAACAACAACAAGAAGAAGCGTGACAGATGTGACAGCAAATCGACGATAATTTAATAATTGTTCCATAATTTTTTTTTTTTTAACTCTACAAAGAAAAAACTTTTATGTCGTTTAAGAATGTATGAATAAATGCATGTATCTGCATACGAATGTATGTATGTATGTATGAATATGTGTGTTTCAAAAGTTGACAGTCTTTACGACAAAAAAAGTACCACTTTCAATATCAGACAATTTATTAAGGCGTTTTGTTTAATTTTCCCTATTTTTATTTTTATTGGTGTTTGTGTTTGTTGTCTTTTTCCAAATATTTTATTGAAGTGCTTGTGATAAACTAGACAACAACAACAACAACAACAACATATTATCAATAAATTTTTAGGGGGTTTTGTTTGCTTTCAATGTAACGGCATAAATTTCGAATTTGACGTACTGTCAGCCGCACACACACAAACAAACACACACATACACATGTGTGTTCTAACGGCGGCAAACACAATGACGGCTGATTTATTGTGGTGGGGAAAGCGTAAAGTTGGACTCACTCATTTGTTTCGAATACACACTTTGTCTAATATATTTTTAATTTTCTGGAGAGAGAGACAGAGGCAGAGAAAAACAAAAAACCAAAGAAATGTAATTAAATAATTTGGTTTTGTTTTAGCCAAGTTTAAACAGGGCGCTACATCATGGCAATAACAGCGTTTATATGTATATGGGAAAGGCATTAAACCTATTAAAACATCAATTATGTATAACAACAGCATAACAACGAAGAAGTGTCCGCCCTCCGACTTCAACCGACTTCAAACGAAGGCACGCGCATGCTGATAGTCAAATGTCTACCCATAACTCTGACGCCTAGATCCAACTAAATTTACGGCCTGTTCTCGATTATATTGACTTTGAAGGCCCACCAGTGAAATGTAATGAAAAATTTTCAAACAGCAAACTTTCTATACGAAATTATTGATATTTTTAAAAACAAACGAATATAATGAATTTTTAACCCTAGTGAGATGTAAAGTGACCTGTCTACCAAATGGCCACATGTACACAGGTTGTGAAATTGATTTACATTAGCACCGACCGATAGCCGCCCCTAATAACACTCAACGGTGGGATTTTCTTGTGGTGTGTGGAAACGGCACATAACAAAAAAAAAACCTCTATCCAATATCCCTTCTGCCAGTAATTCCCCCCTACACAATAAAAGGAAGACCAGACACACGAGTTGGTAGGCCGAAATCTTTCAGGAATACCAGGTCTTAAGCGGTACATTCGTTACAATGACAACAGCACCTCGAGAACACTTAAATAACCACCACTCTACTGCAGTATCTATCAAAGCCTCCTCCTGATTTTCTTTAGTTTCAAACCACAGCCAGAACGTTTCAGCCTTAAGCGAGTGACTTGCACTAGGTTTCCTCTTTCAGGGGCATATTGCTGGCCGTTTTACTAAGTGACCGTTGATGAAGGTTTCAGCAAAACTTGCATAACCAAAGCTGTACATGAACTTGTGAGACTTTTGATTGCCGCGCCAACCAGTTCCTCGAAGGGTGGGAGGCCACACTTAGACAGTTGAAAAATACACTATGACAATAATGAAAACTATGTTGCCCGCCCGCTTTTAATTATGTATGTATTTCTAACGTCACTGTGCATTTGTTTTGAATTTCTTAATGCATCCCTGCCCGACAACAACAGCTGCCTGCCAACGAACATACCTTTTGCTGTCCGGCTAATAATATGCTGCACACTTCACGTTGCGAATGTAAATACATACATACTAATTTATTAATTGAAAAGAAACATTTATAATTATGCGGTCGAGAGACTTCCTTGTACGAATTGAAACACTTCCCAGTTAACGCCTTCAAAAATGTACACATGCTTGTGTATCTGCTATATGTAAATTTCTATATATATACGAAGATTATTTGCTCGCAATAATACAGAAAAAATTTGTTTTGTTTGAAATGTAACAGCTGGAGGGATCTAGTGTTTAAAATACACATTTTCAAAATAGCTTTTTACTCACAATAAATCACATTTGATTTGATTGGCAACATACATATTTGGACTGCCAAATAGATTTCAGGAATTTCGTGCTGCTTCGAAGGTGTAATTGATGTCTGTTGCGGTGGCAACAGCGGTTCCCGCATTAATCTGCGGCTTCGTGGCAGCCACTACAATTCAATGTTGGCATTTTAAGGGTAACACTATAACCTCTATTCGTTTTATTAATTGAGTTCTGCTTAGAAAGAGTAAGCAGAGATGAGGTGAAACATTTTAAGCTGCTTTAATAAAAAAAAAACAGACCACACACGAATCTCCTTTTTGCTATTGTTTTGTTTAAATAATGGAAAAACCTACGAGTATTAAAAAAAAAAAAAGCAAATAAAATGCGTTGCTTTCAACTATTTTCGGTACAAACTAAATGTCTATGGACCCGGAATCCAAAGTGCAAACATGTGTCGTCAACAAATAAAAGAAAATAAAATAAAAACCTAATTAAATCTTTTTTTTAACGTTGTAGAGGTATTTTAAGTGCAAAAAGGTCAGCTACGAGTACTAAAAATTAAACATTAAAGATAAATTGTAATGTAAATAAATGTAATTGTTTTTTATTTTTATTGTTAAGGAACAAAGTAAGTAAAACTATTTAAACAGAAAAGAGTATTAAAAAATAAAACTGTTTGAAAATTTTGGAAATTCAAAATTAATTGAAGATATTTTTACAGGGTGTTTTTTTTAGAGGTATAGAACTTCGAATTGAAATAAAACACAAGAAAATCGTTTTAATGTCCATCAATTGGGCTTTACTGGAAGGATAATTTTATGCCATTAATGTTTAAATATGATTTCGGGCATGTGGCCGCCGCGGCTGGCTCGAATAAAGCCAATTCTACAGGTCCAATTTTCAACCACTTTTTCAAGCATATGGGGCCGTATGTTGGCAATAACGCCACGAATGTTGGCTTCCAAGTCCCCTAACGTTTCTGGTTTGTTGGCGTAGACGAGCGACTTCACATATCCCCAAATTAAATAATCCAATGGTGTCAAATCACACGATCTTGGTGGCCAACTGACAGGTCCATTCCGCGAAATTATGCGCTCATCGAATGTTTCCTTCAATAAATCGATTCGAACTTCGCGAACTGAACCATTATTTTCGAAATAAATTTGCACGATTTGCAAGCGTTGTTCTTTTGTCAACCTGTTCATGATGAAATGGCAAACCAAACTAAATATTAATCACTTGACAGCTGACAAAATGGCCGCCAGTTAAAAAAGTGATGCCAACTTAAAGTTCTATACCTCAATAAAAAACACCCTATATATGAAATGAAGCAACAAAATGGCCAATATCAATAAAAAAAACTACATTCAAATATATTATTTTTAAAGTAATTTTGGAATTTTCGAACTTTCAAACTAAACAGATATTAAACATTTTAAGTTACAAACGAAATATAATTAAGAAACGTTGTGATGATTAATTTAAATGATTAATTATAATGATTGAATTTTCGAACTCAAGTTCGGATTTTCCAGAATGAGAAAATATTATATATTACAAAATGAATTCTAACTTACAACAGTTTTAATAATTAATTTAAATAAATGTTCGAACTTTCGAAATGAAGAAAATTTAACTCTTCTTTTGTTATATTGTAAACTAAAATCCAATTAAAACAAATAGTTAAACAAAATTTTAATTCTAAATTGCCAATTTTATTACATTTAATGTTTAAATTAAATTTTAAAACTCACAATTCGAACAACATGGATTTTTTAGTTTGCTGCCTAAAAAAACAGATTATTTGTATTCTATTTCAGGCACACAAATGACTGTTTGTTGCCGGATATAAACGTGAGTTTTTAATATGACACGTGACTGCTTTAGGCCGCAGAGGCCAAATGACCCAAAGGACTACAATGCCACTATGTCTGTACTAAATATTATGTCGAGTTAAAACCAAAATAATAAATGGCATTTAGAAATTGATTTTGGGAACATTTTCAGGTATAAACAAAAAAAAAGGCAGAGTCACGTAATGCCACTTCAATGAGAATAGCAATTAAGTCGAATTCGAACAAAGACATAAGACTGTGTAAACTTTCACATACGCTGGAAAGTGCAATTTTCGTCATTCTTATAACATGTGACCAAACGGAGAATAGCTGCTTTTCAAAAAGTTTTATATACTTATTTTTGTATATATTTTTAAAACTGGCAACACTTTTCTTTAATCAACGAAATCATATGACAAGCGCTCAATTCTTAAACGTGACAAACAACAAGACGGACGTGCCCATTTTTCCATGTACACAATTCAACCAATTTTATAATAAATTCAAACATTAATAAAACAATAACAACAACATGTCCCTTTATCTAATTTTTAATAATTTCCCAACTAGAAAAAGTGACAAGAAAATGTGCCGAATGAATGTTTTCGAGTTTGTAACAGAAATAGTGATTATTTCCATAACTGTGTGCTGCGCTGCGCATAAGAAAGGAGCGAACAGCAATTGCCACAAAATGCGGAAGTTTCTTTTTTCTCTGTTTAAATTAAAATGGAGATAAAAAACAATTTCTAAATGTCTATTCACACGCTGAATTATAAATGATGGCAGTTTGTCTGGCTTCAAAAAAAAAAAAAAAAAAAAAAAAAAAACTGATATGTTGAAGAAAAAACAATAATTTCAGAAAAAGTTTCAGCAAAAACTATAAATAATTTACAGTTAAATTACTATCTGCTCGGCTGTAGAGCATTAAATGTTAGAAAATAAGAAGAAGTATTAGAAATGGCATACAAAAAATGTCATTCATACTTTGGCTAGAAACTGGATCAAACATTTTATTTTTAAATTTGTTAATGCCAGAAACGTTTTAAGCAACTCGCAAGCGGCAGCAACAGCAAAACAAACCAGAATAATAAGTAATTTATTTAATATATTATATAAATAATAATGATGAGGCCGTTTGCAAGCGCAATAAACTTGTTGATTTGCCACAAAAAAAAATCCAACTAGTTTCTGAGTTGTTAAAGATGGTCCGGCCATATTTGTTGGAATTATGTAAGTTGGCAGATTAGTTGCATGCGTGGGAATCTCCCCTAAAAGACTGCTGAGGAATTATTGAAAACATGAAATTTTTCTTTAACAATTTAAATAAAATTAGATTTTGAATTAAACAAAACATTTTGTATGAAATAGTGAAATAAATAATAAAAATTAACTTAAATTTCTTTCGCTATTAAATAGATAATTTAAGAAACGAAAACATCAATTTAATATGTTTTGCTAATAAACAAAACAGATTTGAAAAAAAAAAATTAAAAACTGGGTTTAATTTAAACAGGTTCGAATTTTGGAATATGTGTTCGAATTCTTAATAGCGATATACATTTTTAAATGTAATTTTTTTTTTTGATTCTCAAACTATTATTTAAGTTTAGGATGTTCATTTGTAGCGTAAAGAAGTAGTATTTCAACAAAAGCAAATGGTTCGTAATTTTTAGGCATTTTCGAGTTTTCGAACTAAGCAAACATTTTAGATATTGAGTAAAAATTTTATATAAATGTGTTTTCGCTTGAAACACAATTTAATAAGAGTAAAAAACTCATATTTAAACATGTTCGAATTTTCAAAATAAAGTGAAATTTAAAAATTTTATATATGTATGTATTTATTTATTTATATTTACATTTGTATCTACATACATATGAGTAGGTATGTTCATATTTCGGCATTGGCTTCTCTTTTAGTTTCATGGCTAAAATCTTTTATTTTCGAACACACCTTTAACGATTTCAAAATTGTTAATTGTTTCTGTCGAATTTCTTTCTTAGTTTTGCATAAAACACATTCTTGTTTCCCTGAAAAGTGACTCAATTCTTCTTTTCTTCTGTGCTTTGCCGTGCGATTACAAATCCCTTTGTTAAGCATTAATCCTTAAGGGTCAACGCTTTCACAGAGAAAAGTTCATTGAACACCAATTAATTGTTGTTTTTCAAACTCATTCCCAATAATTATTGTAGAACATAAATAAAATGTTACCAGTTTCCATAAAGATATATCCTACAAGTTGAAATTTAATTTAAGTTTCACTTTTTTCGCCAAAAATCTAAACACCTGCCAGTGATCAAACTGGCAGAAACAGAAGCCCATTAATTTGGCTTACAAATCCCATAAAATATCTGACAAAATGTTGGCCGCAAATTTCAATAAATCAAAACTAAGCTTAAATAATAGTTTGAGAATAAACATGAATATAAACAATATGTTTTGAAATAATAGAAGGAAAAAAGGCAGAAATATTTAAGACAAAATCGTCATAAACATTTCAAGATTAGATGGAAGTTTGAACAGCCTGAAAATGAAATCAATTTGTATCTTTTGTTTTTCTCATTAGTTATCGAAGTAACCAACCAACCAGTCTTGAAATCGATAGACCAACATTTAGGTAACAAGTCGATTTTTGTTCAAAAAAAAACTTCAGAAAGAAACCATAAAATATTAAACATGAGTCATGTCCAGCAAAAAAAAAAAAATAAACAAATAATGTTTTTTTCTCAGCCATAGAAATGGTTTAAATAATAAATTTGAACAGGTTTTGATAAATTTGTTTTTTGGTTATTTTTTTTTATCAAGAAATTCAACAGCAACATTTTAGGGAGCGCTTTTTTGTCTTAAGATTTTTTTTGAGCGCAACTTTATGACTCAAACCAAAAATATTGCAAAAGAAATTTTTAACATCACAAAGAAAAAAGAAATTTTTTTGGTGTGAACGAAGAAAAAAAAGGGGAAAAAATGAAGCGGAAGTCTTTATTAAAGGGCAGGGGTTGTTATTGTTGTTGTTGGGCATTTTAAACTCTCATTCGTTCAATTGCAAAGGAAGTTGTTCATCTAAGCGGAACCTTACCAAGCGACAAAAACAACAGCAAACCCCCAAGAATAGTAAAATCTCTTGCTTGTTTTAATATTTCCATAATGAACGTTGATATTTTCGAAGCAATTGAGGGTGTTTTGTAGCCAACGCCAACAAAGAAAACCTCAAAAACCTGTTTTTTTTACGTTCACAATATTAAACTGAAAACAGGTTGTTTTTGTCAATTAAAAAATTTTAATTTTTCCCTCAACAAATCTTCTTCTGCTTTGCTTGAACATTAAAATGCGAAAAAGAAACAGAATACTCGTACTATTATTGTATTGAAGACGTTATAAATTGATGTGAGCACTTTTTGTGCCCCTTCGCAATTGCTGTTAATTTAGTTGGTTTTTTTTCTTCTTCTTATTATTATTATTATTTATTCCTTTTAAATTGTTTGGTCATCTCTTTTCTGGCCCCATTTATTAATTAATCAAGTGACTCACCCCTACATGAGTGACTGCTTTTTGGCTCTGCCTTGTTGTCTTATAGCTGCAATGGTTGGCAAGCATTTGATACAGCCTTGCTGCGTTATTTGTGCACTTGCACAATGCAATGAACTTTACCAGAGAATCAAATTCTATTTTGTTGCTGCCTTTGGCGTCTGAATTTTATTACAACAACATTTTGAAACTCATGTGCAGGTATTGCAAGCAATTATTACTCGTTATTTTACTTTATACTGGCCCAAGGTGATGTAAAGATAGAACCTAATCAGTCAAGTGTGATGTATATAGCCATCACAGTTGACAGAAATAGCAACAGTGCGATAATTTTCAATAAACTACAGATTTAATAATTATTCAAGGCCATTCCAGATAATTGGTTGCCTTCGAGGCAGCTCCCAATTACAGGTCTAAGCAAATTTAGCCTATTCTTTACTCCAACTAGCTGCAGCAGCAGTTTTCAAAACGCTTCTGCCCTATATTGATACAACGGTCCATGGGCCCCCTGGCCTATAACAAAAACACACCAACAATTGCTTTGCTTTGTACTTCGTAAATTTCTGATGCTGTCACTTCAGCACGAAAACGACAATTTGTCTAGATGTTATTTTTGCTTATCACACGATTTTCTATTCTTTCGCTGCTTTTTTTTTCTTCTTTAAAGTTTGTTCGTTTGTTTTCTTTATTAATTTCTTAATTAAGTAAAAAAATCAAAACAAATAAGATGCCTTCTTGTTGTTATAAGCAAAGTAAATGGAAATGAAACTTAAGATTCTAGTCACGCTAAAAAGCGATAAGATATTATTCATTCAGATCTATAAAATAAAAAAAAAATCTCAACAAATAAAAAGTATTAAACCAAAGAATAAAAATAAAAACTAAATTAAGTTGTAATAGAAAACGAAATCATACACCCACTTAATACTACAATCAGCTGCAGAGAAAAAAGAAGCTGTTGTTGCTGTTTACGGTTAAAACATTTTCAATGGCGCAGTAATTTTATAATGGTTCGAAGGACCATACAAACGCGAGCCGGTTTTTGTTGGGGCAAGTCTAAGGCAACAGCTGGCAAGGTAAAGTTTGGCAACAATAAAAGCTTATTTTAGTTTAATAAAAAAAAAAAAACTTCACAAAAACCTAAAGAATTTTAAATAAAATGGAAGGCTTTTAAAATATAAGAAACAAGTTTAAGTTGCGTAATAAACATTTTTTTTATAAACATTTCATTTATTGAACTTTTTTAAAATTTTTGCTGATTTATTACAACAACTAAATCCGTTTACTATCAGCATATATCAGCACTTCCCTCACTTTTTTATAATTTACAAAAAAAAAAAATATTTCCCACTGACCTATAATTTTACAAACCAAAGCATTTTTTGTTTTTTGAATCAATTAAACATGTATCCGAAAAAAATCTAAAGAAAAACAAACAAACAAACAAAATTATGATAAGGAAGAATTTTTGTTTCCATTTCTCAAAAACTTAGTTTTTATATAATTAAGAATATGTTGGATAAAAAACAGCAAAAAGTATCATTAAAAAAAAGGGGGATTATACATGTTATTAAGAAATGCTGTACAAACAACAAACCAGAAAAAAAACACACTCTAATTATTTTATTTCGAAATACACGCTCATATTTCCTAATAATTATTTAACAATATTCAGCATGAGAACGAAATATACTGTTTGCGTTGGCTCCAACAGAAAAACTAAAAAGGGTGACCTTTTTAAAGACTATTTGGCGGGAATCTTTATAAAAAACATGTAAAAACACATGAAATAGAATTTAATTTTTTAATAGACAATGACTAGATATTTTTATAGGCTCTAACTCCAGATCTGGTCCTTCAAATCACGCTCAGGTATATTATGCAGTGAATTTATAAAACTTGGTTGCTATTATGAAGAATTTAATTATACAGACATCTAATAAACATAAAATTGAACCGAACTCGGCCAAAGTCGACTTTAGAACAAAATCCACACCAACAATCTGAGTTTTATCACTCTTAAGAAGTCTAACGCGTATTAGAACTTTTCTACCTCCAAATGCAACACTCTGAAACACGACGTTATTGCGACTCAAGCATTTTATTCATAAATTATTTTGTTCGCTTTTTTTTTTATTAACGTCACATTTGATTTTTTCCTACTATCAAACATTTTTTAAGATATTTGTTAATTTAAAATGTTTATTATTAGTTTGCTAATAAAAAAAAAAAAACAAAGCACTGAATATTGAAATTTTACAAACTTTTGTTGGAATATTTTATAAAAACAAATAACTGATTTGTTTAGATATTTCGAAGCAAAATAGCTTTAACATTAAACACGTTTCAGTTAAACAAATTTTTATCAAATGAGCAAAATATGATGGAAAAATTTAAAATTAAAAATGAAAAACATGCCCGGAAAATATAAACAGTTAAATATTTCATATAAACAAATTCATTGAAACTTTGTTGCAACTATTTATTGTTGAAAATATTATTTCTAAGCGGACTTGCCTCACATTTTAATGAAATTTTGTAAAATAAACGAAAAATGTCGACTCGAAAGGCGCCATAAACGAAATTAATTTTGATTATTTATGTGAAACTTAAATATTTAGATATATGATTTTTCTTTCGGGGTTTCTTAACATGACAGAATACAAATTTTTATAAATTCGCTTAAGGCAATTTTGGGCACGTTCGAAGGACCAAAACTAGTGTCAGTCAGTTGTAGTATAAACAAGTCATCTTTTCGCTATTCTTGTGGTTCTTACAATTAAACTTAATAGTATTTTTCTGCTTAAATTTTCTTTTATATCATTTTAACAAAACTAAAACATGTTTCCCACTACCACACCATTTTGAAAAATCCCCGTGCATTTGAAGTATCCTTTTGAACAGTTGTTTATAAACATTTCTCCACATTCTCTATAAAATCGAAACTTAAAAAGATACTAATTCACAATTTCATATAACCAGACAGCTGTTTAGTTCTCTTTGCTTCAAGTTTTTTCAGCTTATCAGAATTTTACGGTTTCCTGTACATTTGCTCTTATCTGAAGGTTCCTGGGAACTTTAATGTAACAGAACCCCATGTCTTAAAAAACACAAGTGCTTTGTTGCGGCCTAATTGAAGGTTTGCCAATATGCCGCAACAAAAGTAGCGCCGTAATTACGGCTGTAAATGTTAATAGACACGTTACAGCGATTTGGAAAAATACCCAATACATACATATTTAATTTGATATGTGGAATAAAAAAAAAATTTTAACACAAAAACCGTACAAAAATACACTAAAACAACTGTACACAATAATTGTAAATTACACATTTATACAAAAAAAAAAAAAAATTTAAAATGAAAAAAAAAACAATAATACAAAATTTTGGTCACGAATTTATATTGTCTAATAATGTCGAAAAAACGTAGAAGTAGAATGTTATAAAAAAAATTGGTTAAACACAATGATTTTTAAGTAGAGTAAATTGTTTGGAAACAATTTTGATAAATAAAAATTAGGTCCACCATAAAGAACATGTTACACGTTTAACAATGGAAATAACCTACACAGCGTCGTATTATTATAAACATATCAAACTGACAACAATCGTTTGTGAAAAGAACACAAAATACTGATGTCGAATTCGAATGCACAATTCGTTAATTATTTATTGTAGTTTTTGTTAAATTTGTAAGATATACATACATACATATTTGTGTATAAATGCTAATAGGCAGGTGGTTATTTACGGTTTTTTTAAATTTATTATCATGTTTATTCTTAAATTTTACTCAATCTAATCGTTAAAACAAACTAAAGGGAAATATCACACATTCACCAATCAGATTTGCTAACGATAATGAAAAAAGAATTTTTTTATTTTTTAATAAAAAATTATTTTCGTCCAAAAAAATATATCTGAAATCTAAGAGTTAAAAAGAGGCGGCATAGCAAGCAAATCAGCCTTTTCGATTTCAGAGTTGGGTTGGTAACACTTAATTTTAAGTTTTCGATTCTAATTATTTAATTCATATTCATTTCTCCACCTAAGAACCCTAAACGGAGAGGTTATATTAAATTTATCAGACCTTGAGGTTTTAAGTAGATACTAATTTCTTTAAGGCAACTTATTTGTAACGATATTTTTTTTTTATGAAAAAGAAACAAAATGTAGGGCAAAACACTGGTATAGCAAATTGCTGCGGTTCACAATTGCACTTTTATTATTCTTAGCGCTTATACTTTTGCTATTCTTAAAGGAATTTCTAGCTCTTTCCCCACTCTAAAACTCCCCCCACAACAGCTTGATAACTCTGTTTGGTCACTTATTAACTTACAATAAAAATATTTGCCTATTTGCAATTTTTGTTTTGCTTAAGTTGTGGTTTTTTGTTTTTGCTCGTTTTCCCTCTTTTGCTCTATTGCACTCTCGTCCAGCCATGTGTAATGCCAAGTTTATCGTACCTTCAAAAATTAACTGATTAACTGTGTTTTTTTTTTTTGTTCTATCATTACTGGCAAGTAACAACCACAACAATAACAATAACAACAACAACACCAGCAACTCCATACGAAAATATTGTTAATGTTAAGAAAACCGAAAGAAGAATGTGTGCGAGGAAAAAAAGAGGTAAATAATATGACACGTTGAAAAGAAAACAATCTTGTTCAACAACATCATTGTAAATTGTAGTCAGAGTGTTGGTGTAAGTTTTTTTTTTTTTTTTTTTTTTGGTAATCAATCACTAAAAAAGGTTAAATTTTTGTTCAAAACCGATAACGACGAAAATTCAATTGAACCTAAATAAATAAAGATGATAAAAAGTAGGGAAAGAATTTGAAAGACTGAGCAAACAAGAATATGAAAAACGGATACATACATGTATGTATGTATGTATGCATGCATGTGTATAAGAATTTAATGTGCATGCATGTACATGCATATGCACATACATAAGTCTGTATGTATGCACATACATACATACGTCAGGGGATGTGTGTAAGATACAATCTTTCCAATATGGCCGCAAATGAGAAAATGAAATTTGTTGATGGTAATCGTTATCAAATTTTTGTAAAGGGATTACAAATGTTTATTATACATAAATATGTATATGTATGTACATACATACATATGCTTGTATATATTATGTTTTATACTTACATATATGTACATACATATGAATACATACATACATCTGTATAAAAGAAAAAAAACTAATAATAATAAACTCTCGATCTTGTTTGACGGTCAGTAAATACCCTTGAAAAAATACGTATATAACAAATTTTAAAAGGTTTACATACGTACATACATAAACAAACATGTTAATTGTATAAAATCAGATTTAAACCATCGGACTGGAGTGACAGTCAGTTATCGAACATATTATTAAAAATTGACATAATTTCTTCTAAGCTCTCTTCCACCACATTTTAAACAAATATACATCTATGTACATATGTATATTGCACATATTTTTAACTCTATTCGATTCAAAATCAAATTGAATTTCCTTACTTAGATGGGGCCACTCTAATTCCTATTAGAAAGCATAATTTTTTTGTTTGTTACACACAACAGTTTCTTAAGAGTATTTTACATACCCGAATGATGTCCAGCATCGTCTTCATCATCGTCCAGCTGATGATGGTTTTGTGTCTGCTCCCTATCCGAGGGACTACTGCAGCTACTATCCATATTACGTATAGTACCCTCTCCCGCTGACGAGCAGTTCGAATGTTCGTGCACTAGGGTATCCGTGGCGGAAGCGTTCTCTTCATTCGTAACATCGAAAATCTTGAAACGTTCGCGTATCAATTCGGCACATTTTTCAGCCCGAAAATACGAATCCAGTTCATCGAGTGCCAAAGGACAAACATCGTATTGTAAATAGAAATCTTTGCCCCAACTGCCGGTACAAAAATTCGTACTGGAAAGGGGATTGCTGCCCCCCGTGGCATTGCCATGCATTTGCTGCTGATGTTGTGAAGCAATGGACTTCAATAGGGAATTGCTGCGCGACAATTTGGTCGAATGAGCGCGACGTATAAACGATAGAGATTTTTTTGCCGGTGAAGTTATTTGATGCGGATGGGGTGGATAGCTTTTAGGGAGGTTCGCTGAGGGCGGTGAATTCAGCGAATTGTCCGACGAAGATGACATTGAATTGGTCAACTTTGGTGTAGATTTGAGCAAAAACAAATTTTTCGGGGGGAAAGCGCTAGTTATGATGGAATTGACGGCACTCGATTTCACGTTCTTGTTATTAATACCATTCAAATGACAAGCCTGGCTGCCACCAAATTTACGATTTAGCGATGCAGACGTTTCTAGAGGAGATTTTTTCGTTTTCGAGTTATTCAAATTACTTTGTGAATTGGTGCGCGACGTAGCGGCCTGTTCTAGAGCTTCGCCTTGTTTTAGAACAACTGAGGGTGATAAATTCTGCGGTAAAGTTTTCGATTTCACTCGCAAAACACAAGGTGTCGATGTTACAGTATTCGTTTTTGTAGCAGTGGTGGTAGTGGTTGGTTTATTATTATTGCTGGACGGCGTTGAGTTGGAAGCTTTTATTTTGGCGACATTGATTAGATTTTGCTCAGAGCTTTGCAAAAGTTTAGAGGAGGCCATGGCCGGCCCAGACGAAGTCGAAGACGTAGAGACGGGTACTGATAAGATGTTGGTACGCGAGCGTGATTTCATCATTTTGATGGGAGTCGATGTGTTTGTTTGCATGCGACTTATCTCTGAATCATCGTCATCATCGTAGTCAGTATTGCAGTTTTGTATTGGTGTATTTGGCGGCGTTGGCGTTGGCGTTGCTGTTGTTGGTTTAAGAGGCGAGCTATTGTTGTCTCTTATTTTGAGAGGGGTTTGTTTGGTATTGGTTTTATGGTTTAATTGAGTAACAGCGATATTCCGTTGTGCCTGAACTGATGACGTCGTATTCGTATTCGCTGTTGAAGGGGTTACCACTATATCATTTTCCTCATTAAACTGGGTTCTGGGCGCTGGAGCAGCCCATTTGGTGTTTAATGAAGCTGAAATTTTAAAACCAGAAGTCGATTTGTTTGTTTCCGTTGCATTAGTTGCTAACTGTTCTGTTATTGCCGACTCCATAGAGTTTCTGGGCGACTGTGTGTCGTCTAAGCCGTTCAAAACTATGCCATAGCGTTTAGTTCGTGCAGTAGTTTGAGCCTGGGCTCTGTGCTTCGGTATGGGAGTGGACTGGCTGGTAGAGGCAGATTGCTGAGACTTGTTGCTCAATGAGCTGAATCTATTTGTTGAAGATGTTTTGCTGGAACTTAAAGACGTTTTGCCGGTTCTCTTGGTATTGATTAACGAGGCAGCAGAGGACGCGCTGTCTTTTGCTGCAGCTGTGTTGGCAGTTTTGGTGTTTTTATTCTTATGCATGGCTATAATGAATTCCGCAGCATCGCTGTCCTCATCTAAATCTGCACTTAAATTGTCAGTAACGCCGGTTAAACTCCAATTAAAACCACAAGGTGGTGCCATTTTCGTAGAACTTTTCGAGCTACCGCTTCTATAGCCCGAGGACGCTGTCGAAGAGTTGGACGATGTAGTGCTAAAACCTAAAGTACTATTTGCTCTTTCAAATAATAAAGTAGTAACTTTGACAGAAGTACTGGCGCTTCGGGGCGATCCAGCGCTCTGTTTACTATTAATGTTGTTTTTCAAAACAGTGGTCGTAGAGGATTTTTTCAAATTATTGCTGGAATTTTTCAAATCCTTAGAGCTTGAAGAATGGCCAGCCAAACTGGCAGCACTACCGCTGTTGGAGCTTTTGTCCGTTTCGTCGTTTGTTTCAGTTTTAGGCGATGATTCCGTTTCGTCGTCCTCAATAACCAAAGGCACATAAAATGTGGAACGACGACGTTGCTGTTTTTCCTCCGCTGGGTTTGGCGTTAAAGCAGTGGGGGTAGAGGGTGTAGCAGAAGTTAAGGAGGTATTAGAGCGATTTAAGGAAGCGGTATCCAAAGATTGCAACATGTTTTCTTCAAAAATTTTCAACAAAACTTACAATTAAATTATATGAACACCAGGCCACATGCACATTTTTATTTTTAATAATTTCGTAATCGTAGGCAAATTACAAAAGAAACAGCGAAAGGACACTGGCATAACTTTTTTATATTTATCTTGTTTAATTAGTTTGTTTTGCTATATGGCAACACTTTAAAATTTTTTTTGTAAACTTTATTTATTTGTTTTAAATAATTAAAACAAAATGTTTGCTTTAAAGTAAATATCACGTTGGAACATTCTTATACATATAAATTATTACTTTTTGTTTGGATAAAAATTTAAAACTTTTATGGCCACTTTTTATTGAGAAGATTTTTTAATATTAATAGAAATATAATTTTTATATTTACAAAAACCAGCCCGTATCAATAGACATTTAAATTATTTTCTTTTTTTTTTTTTGCCTTCTGTAAAATTCTTTTATAATTTTACAACAACACTTGCACAAATATCTACACTCCACATCAAATCATGCTCCACTACTCATATAATAACAAAAAAAAAAGCAAAGAAAAAACTGGCTGGACAACTTCTTGTACCAAAAAAAGAAAAAAACACACACACAAAATTACGTTTTTGTTAAACTTCTATATTAACCAGAGAGGAATTATTTTAGACATCAGCTTTTAGGTGATAACGCTCACAAGTCGTTAAAGACTTTTAGTTTGTACTTCAATAACTTTTCTAAACTATTAGTTTATCTTTTAAAGTTTGTTAAAAATTACACTTTACACGAATTCACGTCACTTTCCAATCAAACTTCTCCTAATGAACAACCACACTCAACTGAAAACGCAATACAAATTGCGCCACTACTTCACTCAATGTTCAGAGCGCTGAGCTAAAAAGCCAAATATTTAAAAAGAAAGAGCACCGGTGAGTGCAAGATCGTTGTGTTGGTGTGTGGTGGAGTGTTTCGTGATGCCAGATTGTCATTTCAGTAAGTTAAATCAAACGCCAGCAACTTCTATTATAACTTACAACACTTTTACAGCAGTAAGAAATCTATCAGGAATTCAATTAAAATCTATCTAGAAATCTTCTATATCGTTACTTAATCATAGTTTAAACATTTTATTTACGAAAAATGTCTCTGTCTCAAATTTATAATAATCTTATAATAAAGAAAAATTCTATTTATTATCAACAGTCAGATTTTGTTTTGGCGTTTCGTCGCCTAACTTTTCTGCCCCTACTGGCATTAACACACACAACAAGAACAATGTTTTTGTTTCATTACAAAACCGCTCTCATCGCACTCAGTAGAAAATGTATCTTTGAGTTCCAAGCTGTGGTTTGTGATAATAAGGCAGGGTTGTAAACAAAGGGCACACACAAAAAAGGCATTTCGGAAATGGTACGTACTTTATTTTTAAAGTGTTTCATAATGATACTAAAAATAACAATTTAAATGATAAAATTGTAAAAAAACGAGGAAAGAATCAATAAAAAAAAATAAAAAAATATCTCCCTAAAAAAAACTCTTAATACTATTTTGTTGGAAGCGATTGCATCTGTAAATAGTAAGTTAAAATTTTTTTATTTTAAATTTTATTATGTTTGTTTATTTGAGATTTAAAAATATCGGAGATCTTGAACTGTTAACGAATAATTTGATTCAATTGATCGTTTAGTACGTTTGTGGAATATGAACCTCAAATAAGCGACTTCTTGACTTATGCTACTAAATTGCAATCTATGTGTACGTATGGTGGTAGTAAAGAAATGCGTGGTTGCAAAAACTATTGCATATTATAGTTTCACACAACATAAGTATGTCATTATGCCAAATCCCTTAAATTCGACTTGAATTCATCAGAAATCATGAATTTTGCGAAATTTCGTGCCATAATAAAATCGAATTTATATAAGACTTGTAAGACCTTGTTCATAAAGATTAGGGCAAGTACCTACGCTCATATGTAAATATATAACAACCAATATGTATGTATGTATTTATATTGTGACAGCTTAAGTTTGTTTTGTTCAAGTTTCTGGCAAACTATTTTAAAACCATGGCAATCTGAAAGCATAACAACAAAGCTGAAGAAAATAGCAAAACATATATTTCTAGGGGTATGCAACACGCAGAGAGGGTGTTTTTTATACCAGGGGTTGCTGCTGTGGTAACTCCTATATTCTGTAACAAAAAAAAAATAATAACAAAAAACGAACGATGACAGATTAATTTTTGCACATGGATATGGAATAATGTTATTGCAACAGCAACAACCATAAAATGATGATCAAATGAAAAAAATATGGGCATGTATCTGTTTAACAAAGTAGCAAAAGCTGGTTCCAATTTAGTGCACAATTTCAAGTTAAAAAAATTACTCTGCATACAACATGCAAATGACATGCGTCATCAGTTTTTTTTTTCCTTTTGTTATTAACGCACAGGAAAGCTGTACGCCAAAGAGAACTTTAATATAGAAATAAAGCAACGAACACAAAACTTACTAAAGACCTTTAAAAAATAACCACAAAAATAACAGAAAACCGTCAGAAATGGTCAAAACATAAAAAAAAGAGACACCCGTATACGTAAACAGCTGCTGCTCAAGCAGGAATTAACGTGCATGATCATGATCTTTTGCTTGCTGTTCATCTAATAACGCAACCTTTATAATCAATGGTACAAACAACAAAACGACAATTAACATACAAAAGAAATAAAACAATACCATTAGGGCTTTCCCAAATAAAAACATTGAGACTTTACATTAAATTATATCAAAGTTTGGCGCATTTAAGACATTTTGTTTTTACTGAATAGCAATTTTTAATCTTCGATTACACAGCCCAGCAAAGATACATATTTCTATGGCTATTATCTTTTTGAAGAAGTTTTGAAAATTTAGTTATTAATTGTATTGTAAATTTGGTTTTTTGTCAGTAAGACACTTAATTTTTAAAACAGTCGGCATTTATTTTTTAATACCTTTTAAAAATTCTAAAACTTTAATAGACAAAAAGGTACAAAACTACGGAAACTCTTAAATTCATGCATGAATGTACATAGAAAAGAATTTGTTAAAAAACATAATACATTATAATGAAAGAAATGTTAGCAAACCTTTTGCAAACACAGCGGGCGGGCTAATACGGTACAAAAAATACTCCTTCGAACAAAAAAAAAAAGGATTAGAAACTGTGTTGTTATTATAATACAAATACTTTAAATTGCAGTACACCCAGCTGTAATAATTATTGTTATAGTATTTTTGCTTTATCAACAATGTGGCATTACTTTTTTCACATGAACTAACGGTTTGGCCAATCGCTCTCATTCATCTGCACAGAGTGCTGTACGTTATACTCATGTTGTTAATAGTGCATGTTCTTAAGACAACAACAGAGACAAGTGCATATAACAGTAATATGTAATAATAAATATTATGTTATTTACATAGTAAATATGTATGTACATACATACATACATACATGCATAATAGTGTCGTTATCTATAACAGTTTTTAAAATTTATCACAGATATATCTGTTCATATACACACACACACATGTACATACATACATATATGTGTATGTAGTACGTATGTTTGTATGCATAAATACATCCATATATGTATGTATTTATACATATGTATGTACATAAGCCTGCAATTCTCATTAATACCTACTACGTATGTACATATGTATGTACATATGTACATATAAAGGATAATTATGTGCTTTATTATTTTATTGATATCAATCGCTTTTATTCTGTTTGCCATAAATTCGTTTCCTTTGTCCTTTGCTATAAAGTGTATGTATGTATGTATGTATGTGTGTATGTGTGTCTGTTTGTTCTGGTCGATCAATATGATTAGTCATTTAGAAATGTCATAATGAGCACAAATATATAAAAAAAAATAAAAATCCCTCAAGCAATGATTAACCAACCGATTCAGTATTTTTTCAAGTGGCAGCTGGTTTTTTAAAGGTTCAATATAACAGGGACATGTGGTACACACAACCCTACATATTAATCCTTGCCACAATGCAAAGGGCTTGATCGTTCGTTGTTGGTTGGATAGTTTTCGTTCTATTGCGCAAAAAAGTTAATTCCTATCAAAAGTACCAAAAAAAAAAAACGCAAAAGCTTAATATCAGAAAACAATAACAAAAGGGCCAACGAATTGATTACATACTCTAAATACATACATACATACATACATATGTAAGTATGTTAATACATACAACACATCCTTTTACATGATTTAAATCACTATTAATATGATCTATTAGACCAACTTTGAAAATGAAAAAGCAACCATTGATTCAATGCAGTCTCTTTGTATGTTGTTCGTATTCCAACAAAAACTTCGCTTAATCAGGGAATTATTTGATTGAGATTATTTCAAGAAATATTTGTATTCAAAAAGGATACAAAAAGAAAGGATTTTTAAGCTAAAAGTGTTGTAATTTTCCGCATTTGAGCAAAAAATTTCTTTGTCTCCGTAAACAATTTTATTGAATACGCAAAAGCGCAAAGGCTGAAGTATTTCTTTCAATAAAAATATTATAATATACGCTCATAAAAAGACAGCAGATGCTAGAAGGGGAATATCTTTAGGGTAATGAAATTAATTTGGGACATACATAAATACATACACACATACATATGACTACACATGTATTTTTGTTCATACATTTTTACACAAATATGAATGTATGTATGTACAAGTGCGACTTTTGTAATTGGAATCCCAAAAATGTATAGTCAAAATTTGCATTTACATCTTAGATAAAATTTAAAAAAAAAAACTTTGGTGGAAATATCGAAGTATTTACATACCTAAACGCACACATATCGATGTACATAAATAAATTCATGACACTTTGTAAGAAATAAAGATGCCTGCACACAGAAATCTTTCAAGTTTCTTACAGCTGTTAATATATTCACTTCTTTTTTTTTGTGAACCCTTTTCATAAGATTTTAAAATTCCATTGTGTTTAACTGCCAACGTCTGTAATAAAATTCATGCATAAGAAATTAATTAATTTGCATTTGTTTCATAAATGTAGAACTATAGGCAAAAAAAAAACAGGGGTTAATTTGATTTCATGCAAGATAATAAAGAAAAATGTATAAGACTCCTGGAAATTTTTAAAATGGAACATATAAAAAATAATTTTCGGTTAATGACTGTTTCAAAACTCCTTTTTCAAAGAGTTTTTTTCTTTTGTATTTAATTGGACCAGAAAAAGACAAGGCAAACACAATAACAACTTCTCAATTGTTAAGAAAACTTTATTGTTGGATAATTTGAGGGAAAATTTATATTCTATGATAATTGATGTTTTCATCAGGCGCCTGATATTCCTTTGGAACTTTTTGCTAACGGCTGACTTTCTCCAGGGTAGTAGAAAGCTTCAGTAGTCAGATAAACTGTTACATGACAATCTGTAGCTATTCTGTCAAAAGGAACGAATTAACTTTGCAATAAATTGACACAACAACAACAAGATTGTTTTCTCGAAAAATATCCTCTTAATATTTTAAAATTGATCAATAAAAGCCATTAGAAAACCCTGTGATCTCATTTGACAAAATATTCCACAAGAACATATGAAACAACAATAAACCTGTTTTGTTTACATGTATGGATGTATGTATGTATGTAAAATATGTTGTATGATGGCCATTGCTGGCATCAGCCCAGCCAACATTTCGATGCTGCAACAAATATGCTGCAAACAAATCAAATTTTAACTTGCAAGAAGATGCGTCCCTAAAAGGACTTAAACTTCTGAGTCGCTAAAAAGTTATTGTAAAGAAATTGTGATTAGAAAACATAATTTACGAAACACTAATTAATAATTCAAAAACTCTGCAGAAGGTATACGTTTATGAAACTTCAATGTATGGCATATGTTGGTTTACTGGGACACTCCGCAAAATGCAAATACGGAGGGAAGCATGAATAACAACTAAAATAAATTACATACAACGCACACATGTAACAATTCTTTGAAAAAAAAATGTTTAAACAACTGGCGTTTTTAAAGCGGTAAACAGCATTTTTATTTGTAGGAACGGATAAACAAAGAAGAACTACATCTTGAAATGGAAGAAGAAAGTGAAATTTGGAAAAGGACTCCTTAAATAAATTTCATGTGTGTGTAAATATACACATATATAGAGTGTGTACGTGTATGCATTCCCATAAACACTTATGTGCAACATGAGGTCAAGAGGTCACTGGTAATTTTTACGAGCTTACAAGAAAACTACCAGAGTAGTTTAACAACAAAAATAACAAATAAGAACAGTAAAAATACCTTTTGAAGAAAATACCAGTTTTATGGAAAATTTTTTTCTCATTTATTGTAGTTTATGGTAAAATGTAAGCGCACATGTCAACACGAATGTAAATAAGTGTTTACATGGTGGTAAACACATACTGGTTTGAATGTTTGCGCACAAATTTTCAACAGTTTTTATAAACTCATATAATTAATATACGTTGAATTTTTATATTAAAAAAAAAGTTTAGAAATTTACAACTTTAAAGGTGTCTTAACATGAATATATGCCAATAATTTACGCAGCTTTAACTAAAGATATCGGTATTTCTTTAAAAACAAATTTATTTCCGAACAGATATAAAATTCCTTCTAACCTAAAACAAAAATTCTAGACTAAAAATTATCTTAGATTTTTCTGTGGAGTTGCTGCTACCAGGCAAGAAAATATATGCATATGTTTATTAAATTTAAACTTGACTGCAGTTTTGAAACTTTATTATGTTTCGTTTCGAGGCTAAAAATAAATTCTAACCTCAAAAAATTATTTCACCCACAAATTTTTCTCTAAGCAAAATTGTTTATTTTGGATTATCACATTATTTTGCTATTAGCAGATTTTAATAGATATTTAGATTAATTGTAAGTTTGTTTTGCGTTTGGAAAGTTTATTTTTTTATTGCATTTTTGTGCTGTTCAAAACGTTTTAAAAACTCATCTTTCACAAAGAAATTTCTCTAAGCAACGTTTTTAATAAATTGTTAAGCGATTTAACACGCAAAATTTTTCAGCTGTTTTCTTGTCATAATAATTAGTTCAAGTATGCGTTAAATATTACAGCCGCTACAATTGCCAAGCCCCGCAATTGAGAGGGGTCAAGCATGAAAACACACACACAGACACACATATGCATAAATTTTTCCACCCCCCTGAAATGTGAAAATGTTGTTAAAACTACAAAAATGTAGAATAATTATAAAAGAAAGGTAAAATAATTTAAGGAATAGTATATAATAATAATTTAATTTAATCATAAGTAGAACCAACGCATCGAAAGAACTCATCAAGGGTTTCAAAAGGCCTGCGAGATAAAAACACTGGTGCATAATTTATGTATGTACATAAACTATGAGTTTTGTTTTTAAATTTATTACTGCCCAACAACTGGTTACAAAGAAAGTCAACTACCGGATATAAGACAAGCATGTGCATGCACACATTTTGTATACACGATCGTTTGTTTAGTGTTAGAAACTAAAAATGTTCAACTGTGTTCTTTTGCTGTTGTTTAGGGAAATTTATGCTAATCTGTTTATGCTGTCTGTTTTTTTTAGCTCAACAGTTTTTTTTTTTCCTTAAATTATCTAGTCTGTCCGTGTCTCTGTCTATTTTTCTCTAATTTCTTTTGTGGTTTTCTATGGCGTTTTCTAGCGTTTCTGTGGTGGTTAAATTTCTATGCATTTTAAAGCAAAACCTCAAGAACTTTAATTTGAAAAAGAAAATACAGATCTGCTGTTGTAGAATTTTCCTGCTACTTTTCGTAAACAACTCTTGATAACAACAACAACAACCACTGTTGGTAATGAGAAAATCTACTATTGGCCACATACATACACACATACATATTCTAGTCACGAGTTTCCGGTGTCATTGGTTTTGGTTTTTGTGTGGTTCATAAATATGGATAAATAATCAATATTTAACAACAATGATTATCGTCGTAGATGGCTTTAGATATAATATTTAATATGAGTGTGGCACAAGCCTTATTGTTTAGCCAGAGTCAAAAGAAAATCCATAAAAAAAATGCATTGTATTGGAAGATCTAAAAAATAAAAGGAAGGAGTAGCATTAAAAACTGAGTCAAACGATTTTTTTATTTCTCTTTTTTTCGAAGGGGATAATCACAGATTTTTAAGCAAAACTTTTTTTGGTTGAAAAAACATTTCATTCAAATTTTTAATTTGTATGGATTTTATAGATTTAATGCTAATTCACAAAATCGGTGGTAACTTATTGGGCAATAATCCGATCTAAAGAGCTTTCTCTGTATTTAGAGACATAATTTGTTGTTTTTGCCCCTTTTTGAATTTAAGATTTATAAACCTGAGTATAGAATCCTTTAAAATCCCATAAAACTGTCAATTGATTTGTTTTGCTCATCAAGGCAAAAACAAAAACAACAACAAAAACCATATTTCTTTTACATTTATCAGCCTCTAAAATACTTAATCCAACCTAAACGTTGCTGTCGTACGCAAAAAAATAAATAAAAATTTTATTTTACATACAGATGTCTGTACATACTCGTACATGAAGATAAACGTGAATAACTTTAACTGGTAGACGCGACGCTCTCTACTCTACAAACAACTACAAATACAAATTCATTACAAAACCAAAAGCAAAACAAAGAAAATAAAACAACACTGTGTTCCTAGACCATAAAAGAAATTTTCCTCCAAACAATTTCTGTTGATTTATGCGTTTCTTTTCAATGCTGACAATAAGACGCGTACAACACGGCTTTAATTCATTTCATTTTTAAACAACTCTGTACTTCTTTGCAATTGTTGGGTTTTTGTTGTTTGTGCTTGTGCGTGCCTGTGTGCAGTAGTTATATTTGTTTCTTGTGGAACATCGAACACACAGATAGGCAACTGCTAACGGCCAGCGACAAAAACACAATAGCAAACACTTCACTCACTGCACTCACTCTAATGACAATGAATGCAATTTTAATTGTGTTTTTATTGTCATCGTCGTATCGCAGTCTTGAATTATAGAAAAAAAAGAAAAGAAATTTAATATTGTCATGAATACATCAACAATTCACACACACAACCCACAAAAGGACAAAAACGCAACAAAAAAAGAAGACGAAAAGAACACTGAAATTCGTAACAAATATCTTATTAAATGCAATTGGAAATAAACATTCAAGATGCCGCCGGCGGGCTGATGATAAAGTAATAAAATGGCCTGGAGCAGTAAAATCTACTTTTCAAGAGTTTTTGTTTTTGTTTTGTTTTTGCTTTTATGCCTGACAAGATAAGAGTGAGCGGGGTACAGCCTATTTGAATCATTTGAAGAAAAAAAAACACAAAAAGAGAAGTTACATAAAAACTGCATAAAATAAGAACATTTTCTTAAAAAGAAAAGCATTATTTCTAAAATATTTTATTTTTTTTCACCAACTTAAGAAATTCAATATTAGTAGTAATTCCGTTTTTTTCTATAAAAATAATATCTTAAAAAGTTTAAACCACAAACCAGTGCTGGGCAGCTTTTTAATTTAATTAAAAAAAGTAAAAGAGAAATTTCCAAAAAAAAAAACCAACAAAAGACATTTTCGAGAAAGTCTTTCACATCGGCTGGTTTTAATACACATTATTTGGTTGTAACATTAAAACCGATCATTAAAGTCGTCTGGTTTATTCCACACAAAATTATTTTATTAAAACTATCTTGAATAATTTTTTTTTTAATTGGTTTTAGATTATACAAAATGCAACTTGTTTATGTGCATTAAACTCGGTGCTACTCAGTTAAATAGTTTGAAAACAGCTGATATTTTAATTAAATGGCGCTGATTCATTTATGACATGCGAAAAGGAAAAAATCCAAGCCACATTATTTTCACAGGCAAAACAGAACAGATGTGTTTTCGCAAAGCGGCAAACTTTAACCGTATAATTTATTCTTTTTTTTGAAAAATATCTGTCTCAGACAAAATAATCGCAAATGCTGGGAGTCATCTTGGGGACAGTTGTAATTCTTTGGAACAAAGTTTGCTTCAAAACATCAGACACGACCATGTAATCGGACGGACAAAGAACAGTTTTGGGTAATTTGTGGATGATTAAAAAAACTTAAAAAGATCTTTATTATTATTGTTATTATAATTAACAACAAAATATAAATTTCGTTTCCATGGATCTAAAACTTTGATTTCTTCGGGTAACGAAATTGCTTTAGTTCTGCTTAACACTTCTTTCTTTTATAAAATTATTCTTTGTAATTTCTTGATTTTATCGAAACACAAATTTAACTGCTTCAATTTAACAGCTGCTGATTAATGATCAAATACTAAAATTCACGTAAATAAAAAAGTGGCTGCCAATTTCATTGCGTTTAAATAAAGCACCCTTTAAATAGAGGTTAAGAGCTGAAAATTTAAATTAATATTTGCCTTCTTTGAAGTATTTTATATTGTGCTTACAGCCAATAACAGATTGTAGTATATTTTGCATGCAATACTTTTTAGGTGCAAAAACAACAAACAGATGGCGCTGCAAATAATGTGTATTATGTTGCTTAAAAGACGCTACAAATAAAGTAATACTGCCTGCCAGTCAGCGTCACTATTAGTGTTGCAGTCAAACCTAAGCTTTTAGTATAGTCTACTTTTAGGCTGACTTGTAATGTAAAATAATATGCTATTAAAATGTATGTACTTTTTAATGTCATAAATTACCTGAAGAGTGTTTTTGTGGTTAATAAAGAAATTTTAATTTACCTGTAAAAGAAAAAGCGAAACGAAACGAATTATTATTAATGAAAACGGCTCAATAAAATTATAAAATTTATATTTTTTTAAGGGCCTTCAAATTCATTTAAAGCGGTTTATTAACGCATTATTTAAATTGGAAACTACTTCAGACATCTCATCAAAGTGCTGGACAATGGAAAAAAAACTTATTTGGTTGGTCTATGAATCAGTACTTATCGCCAATTATTATTAAGGATTTTAATTTCTTATATGTATGTATATATTTTGCGGTACCTGAGAGCGTAATAAAAAAAAAAAAAAACTGTTGACAGACTTTCGATTTATATAGGGTCACAGATTTCGATACAAAACTTTTGCCTTTAAACCATTTATCAATTTTCATTTTAAGGTCTGGTATAACAAAAAACAAAAGAAAACTTTGCAAAATTTGTTGTACACAACGTTTTTAATGAGCAAAATTTCTCGAGACAACTTAAAATATCTACATTTATTAGGCACGTGTTTGGTGCAAACAGCTTTGATTACAAATAGTGGGCATCACTGGCTGGCTATTCAAGAGTAAACATGATCAACAAAAACAAACTGTCAACGCAAACTTGGCCGTATTTGAAGTCTTTAGCAATTTGATTTGAGGGGGTTCTTTTTTTCTTTGGCCTGGCAAAGCCATTTTCCCTAAAACTTTGTAATTCTATGTATATTTCTGGTCAGATTATTGTCCCGCCCGCTATTCTAATTTTAAGTTTATTATCTCTTTCCCTTGTCCCTCTATAAATCTGTGTTAGGGATTATTTTTAGGACGCGTGTTTAAGCTTCAAAAATGTCAACTGTTATTGCTCAAGTTTATATTATGTGGGAGGGCTGGGAATAGATTCTACGTGCCAAGAATTTCCGCAAAAAACAGGTTTGGGGTTTTCCGCTTTAATGGGAATGATATGCAGAGGAAGAAGGCACATGTGTTGACGACAACAGTGACATTCTTTCGAAGTGACACCAAAACAGCTCATCAAGTTCCTTGTTAGTTGTGACAAAAAACAGACCGGGACTAAAAATATCGAGTTTGTGTAACAATATCTTAAAGGTGCAGCCAATCTATCCGTGGAAATTTTTGTTGTCATGATGACACTATAGTTAATTAACTGCTTTAACCAGCCAGTTTTCAGCCTAACAGTTTCGATCAAAATTGCCTTACATGGTTTTGTCTTTGCTTTGTGTGTGTTTTTTTCTGTTTTGTTATTCAGTGTATCTTTAAGAGTGAATTTTCCAGTCTTCTGTTGGATTTGTGTTCTCTTTTCCTGCCGTCACACAAAATCTGCAGAAAAAACGAAACTCCCTGGTTTTGGTTATAACCCTGTTTACAAACTTTTCCCCACTGTGTTGCCACCTGTTTGCCGGGTTGGTTTTCGCTATCGCTCTTTCTTTGGTACGATATTACTCAAGTTTTTATTTTGTTTAAACATGTTTCTAAGAATATTTTCACACATTCAATTAAATTTTTTATTTTATTTTTAAAGCTTAAGTATTATTTACTTTATAAGTGATTTTTACAAGCCATTAAGTTCTGCTTTAAATGAGCTGAACTGCCAGTTTTTAAAGCGTGAGTTTTTCTACATGTGATTAAGAATCGTGCATGAAGGTGACCAATTTGCTGACCGGTTTAAAATGGATAATTAGTATTTTATTCGGTTTTTTTAGGATTTTGTGGTCTTGGCGTTTAAAAACGAGCAAAAAGCTGAATATTTTGTTGTTTTTTCCGGACAGTGGCCACTCTAAGCGGAAAAAACAATACCCAAGAGGTGTTGAGTTACAGCGTTTTGTGTGCATGTGTGTGACACCTGGTGTTTTTTAGTGTTGGTTTACCGCACACACACTCTCTTATCACAAAAAAACAACGACAAGGAACGTTAAAAGAAATAACTAATATGCTGGGAAAGTTAAATTTAGAACTTATATCCGTTCTGTTTCTATACAAATAAGTGGCAGTTTAAATTTTGAAGCCTGTTGTCTGGTTTTATAATTTTAAATGGCTAAAAAAACCAAATCGTAAGCCAGAAAATAAATAGGTACGTACGTACATATTTCGTATAAAGAAAAGCAGTTTTTTTATCACTATAATTTTTTTTTTTTTTTTTTTTTTTTTTTTTTTTTTTTTTTTTTTTTTTTTTGCTAAATTTAGGCCTCAAGTATTTGGAATTTTCGAGTGTGTGTAAATTATTTTGCAAAACACTTGGCAACTATAGTTTCTAACCTCATTCCATACATAATGCCTAAAGCTCAGAAACTTCGTTAATTAAAATTTGCGCATAAAATGAAGATTCACTTTTAGTTAAAATTATTATCTGTTAAGAAAAAACTGACAAATGTAATGGGCTTATGTCAAGTCCTTTTTATGTATGTACATATATAGAGACATGTACCTACACATACGTAATTGTATGTACGTGTATATGTATGTATATACTAAAAGCATTAGCAACTAGTTTTGACTTTTGCATACGATTTTTCGTTTGTTTGTTGTTCACTGGCTTTTATAATTTCTAATCTACACGCCATGTAGCGTTTGTCATTATCATAAATTAAAATGTTAGAAGTTGGCAAGCAACACACAACACACATTTTTACGTACAATGAATGAATGGTTTTTGTTTTTTTTTTTGGGGAGGGGGTGAAGGGGGGAAAACTGCCATTGTAAACGATAGATGGTGGAGAAAAAGAAAACAAATATGCAAGTTAACTACAAGCTTATGAAAATTTATTTTTGTAATGGAAATAAAGATGTCACGAAGGAAAACAAAACTCATTAAAAAAATAATTTCATTTGCAAACATATAACATTTTGCTTGGCCGGGGCTTTAAGAAGGAATAAATACAGTTCTTTTTTAGTGTAAAATTTTGAGGACTTTTCGATAAGGCCGCATAACTGCTGAAACCGATTAAACGCAACTGTGTGCACGATCCAATAGATGTGACCTTTGCGTGAGGTAACCATCCTGTGCGTCCCCATAATGTCATTCTGCTGCAGCCACATGCCGCCCTACATTCTTATGCTTCAATTTGGACTAAGTTGCAATCTGCCAAAGGCTGAGTTCTTGTGCTCGACGAAGAGCTCATCATGCACACTTTTGTGGGACGCAGCAATGTTTTCCTGTTGCCCTATTGTTGGCCGGACAGATGTCCAAGATTTTGGTCACTAAACATTTTAGAGGCGTTACGTTAAGCAGCGGATGTGGATTCTCAGGTGAAATCCAACCCCATTTCGTTCGATTACAAAATTAAAACACGCTATTCCTTTCTTAAAACTGCAATTACTACAACAGTCCAATAGACTACTCCGATACAGAGACAAATGGCGTGAACGTGAATGCCCTCTGCATCATGTCTTACTAGGAATCGGATGCTATTCAAATACGGCTCATACAGAGGGACAAACTTCCTTCCATTCTTATATCCTGGAACATACCGTTAAATGGACGCACCCGTTACGTGATCTAAAACTCGTTGTAAATAATCTAAGAAATAAAGTTGCCAGACTGGAAAGCCTGAAAACCAGCTTAAGCCGTGTACGTTTAATACAAAAGTGTGTCAAATTATTAAACAAAAAATTAAAAAAAAATATATAATAATAATTTAAAAGTAGTATTTTTTAGTTGTCAAGTGTTTTAATTAAGACACTCTCAATTTTTATTGAATGTTCAGCAGCGCTTAAGCCACATTTTATTAATATTGAACAGTTTAGAATAGCCCGCCTTGTTTAAACTTATAATTAATATCAATTTATTAATAATTGCATAAATTTATGAATTTTTTGCTAATTGAAAGCAAAACACAACAAAAAATACTGGCTTTTCGTAATATAATAAATGCCAGTATCCAGTTGGGTGCGCAAAATTGCTACTGGATCTATAAAAATATGGCGCATTTAAAGAATTTACAAAAACTTGTATAATGCAAATTTTAGGTGCTTAAGTGTTGAACGAAAAATGTATAAAACATAAATGGATCGAAAGTTGAGTGAAAACATACGAAATAATTGATAAAAAAAAATTTAATTTTAGCATGTAGATCCCGACCAGCCTTAGAAGAGGGATTCCGGCCTTGACCAGATTTCAACTATATTTGCAACTGTCTTTCTCTGTTCATCTATTGCTGCATGTTTTTTTTTTCTCGAAAATTGCAGTTTCTTTATTTTCCAGGTTTCTGTGATATTTAAGTTTAACAGTTTAAGTGTTGTCGGTAAATTCTTCTTCTTCCTTTGGCACTACAGTCCAGGGGTGAACCTGGGCCTCAACCAACATGCTTTTCCAGCTGGCACGATCTTTAGCCAGCAGCCACCAATTTTGCACATCAATTTGGTTGAGGTCCTTCTACACTTGCCTGTGCAAACGGTTCCGTGGATTCGGAGTCAAAGATTTTACGGCTTGGTTGTCATTAAGTACTAGTCCTTTAATCAAGTCTGCAATGGTATTTAGTTCTTTACTTGAATTAAAACATGTGGCATCACTACAAAAAAAAACATGAATATTGTGACACGATAACGATTTTTTGTGTAGTTAATATTCCCCGAACATGGGTTTTAGAGCCAAATATGTACTGAAAAAGTGGCAGAATAAGAGCAAAGGCCTGCCTGGTGCCGCCATATTTAAAATTTTAAAATACTAAAAATCCAATTAGTAAATTTAAAGAAAAAAATATCATAAGTGCGGCCAGATTAAGTGTTACTGCGAAATTAATATGCATTGGGTTGTGGAGAATGCTTTATAATCTAAAAGTTGTATGCATATGGTCACACTGGTCGTCTAGTACCAGCTACTTCCCAATCCCCTATATGAACATGACTAATTAAATCAAACTAAATTATTTTAATATTTTTGCTGTTTTCAATCTTTAGGAGAAGAACATCGAACGTGTGCAGTCACCTCTTAAATCTCTTTTATTTTAGTTTTCTTGTATGAGCGGTGTTACCATTCTGGCATTCCGTTTGAACAAAATTCGACTAAATGAAGAAAAATATCGCTTTTTCTATATATGAATGTTATGGCCTTTTCCGGAATTTGAAATTGTTTACAGTTTTTGCTGAAAGGCATGAAAGTCGCTCCTTTTCCTCTCCGCAAAATCAAACCATATTTTCAACACTTCAAAACCATATGGCCACCCAAAATACTATTTATACACTTTAAATATCTACATAAAAAGTGGAATTTTTAAAAACTTTTACACATTTTCCAATTAAAATTATTGAAATTTTTTCTTTTGCTGTAAATATTTAAGCAACTAAATTGCTTGTTGAACAAGTGATATCACTTAATTGATATGTACTAACAGTAAGTAATGAAACTTTAGCCGCAACTAACTACTGCAATAAATCATGTTTCAAACGTTATTTAATCAAAACCAATGTCAAATAGTGTTTTTTGTTGCTATTTTTGTTGCTGTTTTAAGTCATTAGAGCATATCATCAGCTGTAATTTCAAGCCAAGCAGTTGCAAGAAAATTAAAATGAACTATTTCATTAACTCTTATGAAGTTAACGAAAACTTAAACTTTTATCAAAAGCTTTAAAACACTCTGATCCATAATTTGTTCATAGATGGGTAATTATTGCAACTAAGTATTGCCCACTATTGGCGCAATTTACCGGGGTTTTTGTTGCCTTTCATGTGCCGGTAGTGTGAACGCTTTCAACTTTTTTTTAATAGGCGCATATGACATTGTGCTGATTGTTGGCTTTGTTGCATGTGAGCGCATTTGATGCGATATTTATCGGCCTTTTGGCCAGCAATTACAGTCTCCAAATCAGCCCTGATATCTGGCATTTTAAAATCACCTCTGCTGGCTCCGAAAATTTTACTCCCTTCACGTTTTTCAAATCTAGTTATACGTATGAAAATATTAAATAAAACATTTGTTGTGTTGTGCAAAGGAAAAAATACGCCAATTTAAAAACTCGCTAAATTAAAAAATCGTTAAAAATTTTCAGTGCTAAAAAAAATTTTTATAATACCAACTTCATGCATAAAATGAATAAAACAGTTGTCGGCCGTATTGGGAACATATTTAAATATGCAACATGTAGGTCTAAAAAGGTTTCTCCCACAAGACGTTCGATTGTTGTAAATTTAAATTTTATGCGTAAATATTTGACTAATAATAATTATTGTGGAAAAAAACAAAACAAAAATGGGTGGAGCACGATGGGTGCGAACGATTTAGTCATCAACCAGTAGTTTTATTTTATTCTACTATATATTTTTGTAGTGTTAATTAAAAAACCAATTGTTTAATAAAGCAAAAAAAAAACCCATCACTTTCTTCATTTTGCTGTACGATTTGGTACGATGGCTAAGAAGTTTATGCACTTTTAATTTAAAGAACATCAACAAATTTCTTAAGAAATTCTCAAGCTTTTAATCTCGCACACATTTTCAAAAGCCGGTTTATTACCACATACGGTTTGTTTGTTTTTTGTTTGTTTTTGTTGCTATATCACTTAACTCGATTAGATGCCTAAGATAACAGCACTTTAGAAGTCCAAGGTTAAGAGAAAAAAAAAACTAGAATTACTTAAGTTTTATGGCGCAAAATTGCTGTGATTAGTGCACATGTTAAACGCGTTTGTTTATCTTAAATGTGATAAAATGGCTTCCAAGTTTGAACATGTGAAAAGATTACAAGCCTGATGAATGGAGAAATTTACATTTAGAAAAATATGTTCACAAAAAAAAAAAAAAAAAAAAAAAAAAAAAAAAAAAAATTTTTTTTTTGACAAATTATAAATTTGGCAATAGTCCCTCCCCTGGATGACACATAATCTGGCTTAAAATACTATATATGTATGTATGTATGTATGTATAGAGATATATTTATAAAATGTTCTGTTCTGTTTTGTTGCCATTTGCAAATTTCCCTCAGTGGGAATTGTTAATAGAAACTGTTAAAAGGCTTAAATTGAAAATTTCCCAACGAGGGAATTTTTTTTTTTTTTTTTATAAAAGTCTGTCTATTCAAACAGTTTTAAATACTAGATTACTTGGAAAAATTTTATAAAAAATATTAAAAGGGAAATTTTTTTATTTAATGAGAAAACTCCTAATAAAGATATATTCCAATAAATTAAAACATTAAATGTTTACAAATAGTGTACAAACGTGTACGCTGCAAGTTCCCATTTGCAAATTTCCCTTAATGGGAAATTGTTATTTAAAGCAAATTCCAAAAAACAAAAAACTATTCAAATAATTTTAAATATTATTATATGTGGAAGATATTTTTATAAAACCAGTCCCAAGCCTGAAGGCGAAAATTTCTCTGCGTGGGAAATTTTTTATTTAATCAAGGAAATACCTAAAAAAACTATATTAAAATAAGTTAAAACATTGTCTTAAGAAATTTGTTTATTTGTTGACCTTTTATGTTTCATAATATTTTGTTTTATATTTTTCAGTTCTTCTTTAGGTCAAATAATTAAAAAAAAAATAATACAACGATTTTTCCTACATTTTGTGTTTTTTTTTTTACCAACTTTCGATCAACCTCAGGGTTTATTAAAATATTTACATTTATGTATGTCAAGATTAAAACCATTTAAACTCGTTCTGTTTATATAAAAAATTCATCCCGGAGTTTATTCCCCCCGGATTGTTGTCTAGCTGCTAAACTTATTTATAGGCAAACAAAAATCAAAAGGATAAATTAAAAAGTTCCGTTTTTAGGAAATTTTTGATATCCACTTAGTTTTTAATAAAACTATTAATATTACAAATTTAAGCATAATTTATAGAAAACAAAAATTTATACATATTTATGTTCAAGTTAAAGTGACAAAATCGAATTCGCATAATTTAGCAGGGGAAAAAGTCCATAAAAAATGGTGTTAAAAATTAACAAACTAATTAAATTTAAAAATGAAATTTACCAGAAATTAATTATCAGCACAACAAATAAATCTGCTAATTAAAAGTTTAAACAAAAGACATAAAATCCCAGCTCAATATCAGCCATAAAATCGTTCTGGTTTAAAAGTATTTTTAATGCTCCGGGCCACAAAACAACTGGAGTTCAATAAACTTTCTAAATAAGGCAAAATGAAAGCCAATGGCTTTAATTGCAATGGAATAAGATTTTTTTTTCTGTTGTTCTTTATGAGCTGACTGGAAGTACGAGTAGAGTATTTGAATATAAAAATGTTATATAGAAACTCTTTCTTTTTTATTATTTTCGGTTGGGGTTCGTTGATTTTTTGCGCAATTGTGTAGTGAGATACAAAACAATATCAACAACGACAACAACAACAACAGCAACAACTGCAACAAAAGACAGATGAGCGACAAACAAACGAAAATAACACAGTAATAACAATAACAATATTTATTTTAACAATATAAAAAACTTTATATAGAAAATATGTATGTAGCACAATATATGAAATAAAAAATTACAATGACAAAACGAAATTCTTGTACGTTTACCGGAAAAAGGAAATGAGTTCTATTTTAGATTAAAAATAAGAGAATGTAGAAAAAAAATAGTTTTAAATTTAAAAAATTGAAAAAAATAAACGAAAAAGTTATTAATTTGTTCAGTTTCAATGGCACAAGATAACAAAATAATTGTTTTGGAATATGGCGGCACTTTTAGCGGCTGGTATTACTCTTGTGTGTAGAATAATGGCAGCACTGGCGGCACCTAATAGTTAGTATGCAGGCCGAAAATTAGAAATTGGTCTCAACCCTGACATCATAATCAGCTGTGTTCTTTCTCACTTAAACTATTATTTAAAATAAAATTTAGCTTTTCGTATTAGTTTGAGGGCAACAAAATGAATTTATGACAGCCAGCGTTTTTTTTTCTTCTTGTTGCTGTTAAAGCATATCTTGACTACACTGAAGAACAGCTGGTTTTTGCATTTAAACAAAGAAATTTCTATTTTGTCAAATATAAAAAACTAAAATAACACTTTAAAGTTCTCGAACTATTAATGGAAAGTGAATAAGTGCTGAGAAAACAACACGTTGGTTATACATATTTTTACAGCAGCGGCCAGCTATTTAGGCACATTGTTTTGTTTTGTATTATTATTATTTGAATTATTTTGCAGCCAATTTAATCATTGTTGTAACAAAATATGGTACTTTTTACTCTTTATTTGAATTGTTTTTGCCGTGGCAAATCGCACAACCGCCCATAGATTTTTGAAACCTCCTTCGTATTTTGTTTTACATTCACACCACACATTCTTACGCTTGAGATAAAAGTACAATATTTATAAATTTTGCACGTTTTTTTTTATTATTATTTTATATAGATGTTATTTTTTTTCTTCGTATTTTTTGTTTGTTTATTGTTTGCGGTTTTTGAGAAATCATTTTTTATATTCCGCTTTTGTTTGCTTATTAATTGTAAAGAAAACAAAAAAGCTTCCAGCTAATTTATATTATAGCAACATAGAAAAAAAAATAAATAATTGAATGATAAATTGCACAAGTTTTATAATCTACAACTAGAGCAAAAGCCAGACAATTGCATGCAAAATATTACTCGGAAAATGTTCATACAATTTTCTTTAAAAATAATAGAAAATCCGTAAACATAATACAGAAAACTTTCATTCTAACCACAAAACGTTATTTCTACACTATTTTAAATAGACTTTCTCTTTTGTGTGTGTGTGTGTGTGTGTGTGTGTGTGTGTGTGTGTGTTTGTCTGTTTGTCTGTTTCGCTTCTGCTTGCTCTAGGTTTTTGTTAATAATTTTGCTTGGCTACTTCCTTCGCCATTATTCGCTTTTAAGTGCAGTTTCTTGCGTTGACATTTTAATTGCAATGACACATATTTAGAGTTCCCATAATATATAGAGGGGGGGTTTTTATTTCATATTTTTATAGAAAAACTCCTCTTTTTGCTTCTTTTTTCATAAATAATTCTAATATTGCAATAAAATGAAAATAAAAGTGATGAAATAATGTTAAGCAAAATAAAAAAAGAAAAGCAAATTGTCAATATGGGAATGTTAGAAATCGTAAAAACATAAAATAAGGTCGGGCAATGTATTAAAAACTAAAAGTAGCCTGTATTTCAAACTTATGTAGCAGTGCTAAAGTGATTTAAGTCAAGTTATATTTAAGTCTCATGATAAACGATGATATTTGTAGTTTTTGGGGTTTCGTCAGTTAACATGGACTTTGGAAAACTGAAACTTAGAATTTTAATTAAACGGTTCCCTTTGCAATAACAGCTTTTATTAATACAATAGGTTTACTAATATTAATAAAAACACATTAAAGGTATGCAGCAAAAGTGCTTCTTTTGAAAATATTTTTGAGAATTTCAACAGACAATAAAACAAAAAATATTAAATCGCTTTTGTAATAATACTTAGATTAGTTTGAAAGGTTTCTTTCACTGTCTTTGGTTGGAAAATTGTTGGTGTTAAGGCTTGTGTTGTTGTTGTTTCATTGTGTGTCATGGTCTGGCAAACAAAAACAATGCTGTTTAATTATTTTAATCAAGATTTAATTTGTGCAAAATAATTGCACTAAAAATTGCTTTAAAAAAAATAAATAAAGAAAAACATGTCGTTTGTTATATAAAATACATGCACAAATGCTGGCATAAAATCACAACAACGTAAATCTGCAAAAAAAAAACCCTCCTTAAAAAAATGTTAAACAATGTTTGATCTCCCTACAAAAAAAAAAAAAAAAAAAAAAGAAATAAAAAACAACAACTTTACATAAACAATGACCTGTAAGTGTGTTTTGCTTGCTAAACAAAATCTGGCAGCACTTGTTGACACCACAAATCAGTGAGAGTTTCAGAAAGAGACATCAACAAACAAACAACCACACACACAAACACACACACACATACGCACACAAAAGCTGGCTTCATTAACAAGATGTCACCGTTAAAGGTCGTGCTCTAAATGTGTTGTACATACATACATACATATTTACATAAATACTACAACTAACCAACAACAAAACATGCAAAAGAGGTGAAATGTAATAAAAAAAAAGAGCAAAAAAGGTGGGGCTTAATGCATGAAACCAGCAAAATATTTAAGAAACCCAAATAAAAAAAAAAAGTAGGTTAATATGAACAAAGACAGGTGTGAGTGTGTTTTTAATTAATTAAAATCAAAAACATCATAAGTCTTTTTAACACAATTACAAAGACCAGCAAAAATCTAGATTTTGGACACAAGCGACTCATATGATTTATGACTAAAATATAAAAATAAAACAAAATGCCAAAGCAACAGCAGACTTCAAAAAAGTTCAAAAAGGTGGTTAACGGAAAGGCCCGGCCATCGGAATTATATAAAGGAAATTTTAGAAATTTTTAAATTGCCAGCAGCAGCAACCTGCCAAAGTTTAAGGCTTTAATTATTAAAGAAATGGATGTGATGTTTTCACAACACCAGCAGCTGGCGGCTTGTCTAAGGAATTTCTCTGAAAATCACTGGAATGGAATTGGGCGATCATCGTTTGTAGTTTGGAAAAAGCACATACATACATAAATTGAAGAAACTGTGAAACTAACTAACTCTTTGCTAGGACGGAACGTAACGCAGCCAGTTTCTTAAGTCCATTAATATTAGTTTTAAATTCATTTGGTTTTGAAATATGTAAATAAATAAATCTCTCAAAACATAAATTTTGTACGAAAACGAAACACAATCAATCAATGGAGATATTTTCATACAGTAGAACTTTAAAAAGACAACAAAATATAATAATTTTAAAGGCAATTTCTGTATCTCTTTTGGCAGAAAGTTCAAAATATTTCTTTTTGCATTTTTCCACTTTATGCAATACCAGCTTCTGTGCAACGATGGTTGCAGACATTTTTAACAGTTCCGCCAAAAATTTCTGCTGTATGATTAAATGAGGACAAGCTTAGCTGTGTATCTGTGTATCGTGTAATTAAAAATGGGATTTGAACCAGGGGAACTTAGCTCGGTTTCTGCCGAAATGAAGTGAACCCTAACGAAATCTTTTGACTCTCTCTCTCTCTCTCTCTCCGTGTCATATTCTTTCAATAGCCTAATTTTGTAGTGGCCCATCAATCCAATCGAACTTCCTTAATGCTTAAAGGATACCTGTAGCTACCACTGCTGGCTGTTAGATCACAAAATCTCCCTCCTCTTTTCACAGCACCCTGTTTGCTTTCACAAATTTACTAGATCTTTTTCAATGTTTCATCAAACCTGCACCAGATTTTTCTTTTTATATTTTAAATAAATTTTTGTGCACACACTCTGCGCTCGCTGGCCGTCTCATTTGAATAGCCCGTTCTCTGTGTGTATGTATGTACTCGTATGTATCTGCTTCTGGTACGTTTTTCTTTTCAAATGCAACATAATTTAATTTATTTACGTTTTGTTTTCATTCTTGAGTAGCCGCATATCTATGCTGCTGTTCAATTGAGAACACCAGCACTATTTGAAAGGCGTGCTGGGTCAAAGAAACAAACGAACGAGAAAAATATTAAATCTAAACAAATTTTCAAAACCATAAAGATCAAGAAGATGAACGATTCTGCCATAATAATGGCCACAATTTAAATGTTTGTGGATTAAACAAAAAATAAATTTAAACAAATTAATGTCATTAGTGAAAAAATATTGTCTAAACAAACAACATCTTTGATTAGAACGAGAGCTGGGCACAGAAAATGAGTTTTTCAATCGTGAAGCGGCTAGCACGCGTTAAAGCGATATAATTTAGCAGGGAAGCACAAGTGAGAGTGCGTTCGAGTTATTGGCAAGCAAGAAAAGAAATCTTGAGGTATTCAGCGGTCATTCTTACTCAAATCTTGTTTGTATATTGGAAGGATCAGCGCTACAAAAGATACTGTTTACTATTATATACGGACTTTGTCAATTGGCCAATGTTGTGTGGACACAACAAATCCTAGACTGCCATCAGCCGAAAATAAGGACGCCTAAATAAATGATAAGGATGAAGGCAAGTTTAAGGAAAGTTATTCACGAAATTGTTTGTTTATTTGTAAGATCCATGCCGGGCATTATATCGTGGTTTCAAGTTGGTATGTTGATTTTAAGGTCAGCGGTTGATGGCGGCTAACTGGCCTAGATCTGTGAGGAAACACTACACAACAAAAGACCAGTTCACGTCACTTCAGCGAGAGCTATCCTTAGCCTCAACTCCTTCGTACAGAACGTTGATCATAGCGTCGGCGGTGTTGCCCAAAGCGGAATCTTCCCTCGTCGACATACATATATCATGCAATTTAAGCCAAAGAACTCGTTTGGTTCCTATACATTTTCAGGGATCTCGGAGACTTTCTCATCCCATCCAACGTTCCTTTTAAGTACGGGCATGAGCTAATTGCGGCCATTAGACGTTCTCATCCAAAGGGCATAATGCACCCTAAGGGCACTCAATTTGATGATAATAGAGTTAAAACATGTGGAGGGTCTGGCATCACTAACTGAATAATAAACAGTAGATTAAAGAGATGCCACCAAAACAAACATGTCGGTCACAGGCCGGCAACATCCAATAGCGCCAATCGAAAACCTTCTTTATAAACTTTTTATTTTATGTAGCAGCAGCACGAGTAAAAAACTTTTTATTATATTAAATTATTTTATCTTTTATTTTGATGCTAATTTTTCCCCCTTCTTTATTATATTTTGTTAAGATTTTTGTTTGTTTATTTTATATTTTTTTAATTCTTCATTTCCTTAATTTCGATTTTCATTTATTTTAATTTAATTCCATTTTGTTTTGTTTTATTTTATCTTTTTATTAGTTATTTTATTAGATTTAATAGATTTATTGTTTAAATTTGCATTTAATTTCATTCACCGTTAAAAACTCTCCACCACCCTCTTAAACTTTAACTTATCAACATGCTGGCATCACTGTAAATTAAGGTGAAATCAACAAACCAAAACAGTTTTCAGTTTAAGATTATTTTAAATATATTATTGTGACTTTAAATTATTTTTTTATGATATTTTTATCTAATTTTTATATTCAAAATTCAGTTGAATTTTTGAATTTATGAGAATTTGTTTTAAACTAAAAATTATAATCTGCTTTTGTTTTAAAAATTTTCTTTTGTGTATAATACTTTGGAGCAATTATAAGCTTCAGAAAGGCGTGACTTCAATTATCAAGACCAATTTTAATATTTATGTGTTTTATTTTTTAAATATATATATAAAAAAAACAACAATTCTCATGATGTTTTTAAATTTTTTTACAATTATATTTAATTTTACAGTCTTCAACGTGAATATAAACAATAAAAAGATATGACAAACTAAATTTATTATAGAGACTATATTTTTTTTTGCCAGTAATTCAGTTAAATTAAAATTACATTGACATCTGTACACAATTAAATACAATTAAAAAAACATTTTACGATTTTACATTCATTGTTTATAAATTGTTATTAACTGAGTGATGCTTGAATGAATAATGAATGACAAGGAAGACGAATATCGGCACTTCCATAGTGGCGAACGTGACAACAGAAAAGAAAAAAAAAATTATGTTTTAGATGTATTTTTAATAAAAATTCTGATGCATAAAAAGAACCGGAATTTAGGCTACAAAAAAAATGGCGAACGAAAACCAAAATTTAAGTAGTTTTCGAGGCGTCACATTAAGAGAATTTTGGCAAAACGTAAATAAAGTTTTGTAGGGTAAGACATTTTGGATTTTATGCAACAGCGGATTAAAGAAAATGGCAGCAGCAAGCGTTTCCCGATGTTTTGAAATAGCGCAATTAGCTTTGGAATTTTGCAGGATTTTGTATCAGAATAAATTGTACAGCTGTAGCATTTCGAACGTGACAAAAATTGGAATTCAATAAAAGCAGAATTCAGTGATATGCAATGCAATTTGGAGTACAATTAACTTAAAAATGTTACTTTAAAATGTCTTTCGGTTTGATTGAAACCCCTCTAATCTGACATTATTTTCATAATTGTTAAGGAGTGACCCATATAAATAAAGGGAAAATATTTCTGATTATTAAAGTTATAAATGTAGCTTTTCACATGCGGAAGCATGAAAACTTTTCACACCACCCTCGCACACATCATCGAACACATCTTTCGCCTGCGTCATTGTGAATGATTTAAAGTGCGTCTGTGTTTAAATTCTGTTTCTTACAATTTTTTTGTTTTCAACAATTTAATGCTTCTTTCTCGTTTGTCTTTCTGGTTTTTTTCCCCTCATTTTTTACAAAATATTATCATTCAAGAATGACTGACTGACTGCCTGCAGTCCTGCCCGACTGCATTTTATAGCTTTTTTGGCTGAGAAATGGCGAAGGAGAATAAAATACGTACATGCGTGTGCATGTCTTAAGATATAAATTTTGTTGCTCAAGTCTTTGTATATTTTCCTTGACAGCGTTCAATCAACCAGGAGACCATAAAATGTCTGCAGAACATTTAATTTTCATAAAAATAAAATAAAAGAAAACTGTAACAATGAGCATAAAGACTCAATATGTCAACGTTTATAAAAATGAAAACGGGAGGATTAAATTTGTTTCTGGTCTTTTCTTTATTAGATTATTGGGATTTTTTTTATTGGAAATAAATGAATGGATAAACAGAAAATAAAGACTCAAATGTTTCGTGATAAACGATAAAGTAATTTATTAGCAGAGATGTTAGAATATTAAATTAAACTAATTTGTTGATTGAGTTCGAAATGATTTTACAGTTTTATGGCTAAAAAAAATAAAAAAAAAAAAGAAGCAAAAAAGTGACCTGTCCAAGTCCTCTCTATTTAAGAAATGCCATCAGCGCTGATGTGGGCTGACATCAAATTACTGTCAGGGTTTCATAAATGTCACTTAGCAGACTTATTAATTCAAACATTTTGCATCTGAGGATTGTATTCTCATGGTGGACTAAGAAAATCCCAATCAAATTCCATATTTAGGCCTAGAAATTTCGTCCGAAAGTAACGGATGCTTTAAAATAACGGGCAGGTACGTTCGATCTCAATTCCTTTGGTCGTTTTAATTCTTCCAACGCTGTTGCTGAAAAGCCTCTTCATAAACACCAAACACTTGGCAACTCTGGACCATGGTTTTTTAATTTGCCTACGTCGTACATACTTAATTATTTAAATTCTTTTGCTATTTAATTATTTCCGTTTAGAATGCAACAACAACAATAACAAAAACATACCCTCAATAGTTCGTTATGGTGTCCATAACAGGAACTCGAACTCTATTTACGTACGTCGAATAAAACCAGCAATTAAAATTGCATTTACACCCCCACAAATACGAACAGAATGAAAACAACAGCCAAACAGAAAACAAATTTCTACAAAAAGAGAAAAGGAAATTTAGCATAAAAACACAGCAATAGAGACAAGAAATTTTATAATTTCACAATTTAAAACAATAAAAGGCGCCATTATTTTATTATAGAAAAAAAGAAAGAAAATGTAGCTGCCCGTTCGTGGACTTGTCAACACTCACATTTTTACTTGATTGCCTTTAAAAAGACAATGAGAATTAAAAGCAAAATGTTCTTCTTCTTCTTCTTTTGGCGCTACAGTTCGTGGTGAAACTGGGCCTCAACCAACAAACTTTTCCAGCTGGCACGGTCTTTAGCCAGCATCCTCCAATTTTGCACACCAAGTTGGTTGAGGTCCGTCCCTCTCCACTTGTGTGCGCCATCGGTTCCGTGGCCGTCCTCTAATGCGTTGTCCCACAGGTTCGGAATCGAATAGATAATATTTTTCGTTAGCAAAAACCACAAAAAACTTTTAAGTGCTTCCCCCACCTCCCTTTATTTCTTTTTTTTTATATAAATTAAATTTTTTTTATAATTGTTTTTGTATTATTAAAGTTTAAAAACCTTCTAAGCTGTAAAATATTTTATATTAAGCCAAAGGAAATGCAAAAAAAAAAAAATAATAAAGAAATAGGAAAAATTAAATGTATAAAATAAAATAAAATATATAAAAAAAATTATATAAATTTAAACATGTAAATTTTAACACGTTAATTTTTTTTTCATTTGAAGCCACTTGGCCATTTCCACAAACACTAAGAAAACAAACAAAAAAAAAAAGCTTTAACAGTAAACAAAAAGAGTATTTCAATTGCTTTTATGGCTAATACGAGGTCGGTTGAAAAAGTATTTCGCAGGCTATCTACATGCGACCACTCTCCTCGTATTATACTGGATTTCTGCGTACACACGGCGAACTTTTCCTGTTTCCAAGAATGAAAAGGTCCAGTAATAATACGGCGTGTTGTGACAATTGTGGGTATAAAAACTGAAGCGCTGGCACAACTACATGTATTATATTTGCAGAGCACTACTTGGATATAGAAATGGATGAATAAGTCAATAGTTTTTGAGAAAATTGAGAACCCACCTCGCAAGTTACTACTCTGGCACAACATAAGACTTATTACTGAAAGTAAACAAACAAACAAACAAACAAACAAACAACCAGACATGTTGCCTTTCCTTTCTATCGCATTCGTTAATTTTCAAGCCATTAGTTTTATTGTTACTTCACTCTGTTCGCCGTATTTACACAGTTAACGGTTTATCATGCAGAGAGAATGTACATACACACATACATACATACATACATATGTAATTTGCATAGTACAAGTGTTTGTGTGGCTGTTGCTCGTTTTTCTATGGAGCTTAAAATTGGCCATTTCTGTATGTTTTTTATTTTTTTTTTTGGCATAGATTTATTTATACGTTTCCGAAACATTTATTACTTTGTTTTGAAAACTAATCGATTTGAATTACGTTTTAATTGTGTTATTGGGGTACAACTTAATTTTTCTTTTTCAGTTTTCTTACACTGTAATTATGTACAGAGATACATACATGCATACATACATACATACATAGTCTGTATGTATGTGTGTATGCAAGTGCTGGTAATTTGGGTGCGTGTTAACACAGCGCCATGAGTTTAGAGATTTATTGTTTATTTAGGATTATTGCTGGGAATATTATAACAATATTTAAATTTGTGGCCACAAGATTTTAGGATGGCCAAATTTCTATGACTGTGCCCTGGTTTTGTTGAGTTTAACCGCACCGAGAATTCAGAAAGCCAGTCTATTGGGGGGGGGTCAAATTGCCCGCTCAATCATGTCACTATTGCCCACCTGTCTTCTGGAAAACCTACTCGCTAGTTCAATTTAGGGATTCTGTACTAGGAGTCCCCCGACAGCGGTCAGCACAATTGCCAGCATTCGTTCATTGCTGGGCGTTTTTATTTCAGTGCAGAGTGGTTCTATTTTTTGTTGAATAATCGTAGTACTTTTTAACAAAACTTTTTAATAAATTGCCAGACGTTTAAAACTTATGTATATGTACATATTGGGCAATTTAAGAACTATTAATGAATTATTACAAATAAATTTAATTTCAAAATAACACTTTTTTGCTGGGGCTGTTGCAATTTTTCGTTTCGTTTCGTTTAATAAAAGCAGTTGGTTCACTTGCCACTGAATTCTCTGCAACTGACATCACTTCAGCATTAGAACTCACTGAGCACTATGTGAACGAACTAGTTCAGTAAAATGAGCGAAGCTGAAGTGAAAAGAGCAGCAAGAGTTCAGAGTGCGGAAAAATACTAGTGCCTTATTTTCTATAAACACGTTTGTTCTATCGTCTAGTGTGTGAAAAGCCTATGGCGCACTATTTAAACACAAAATTTTTAATATTTATGAAGTTATAAATTAAAGACGGGGCGTAATTTAAAATCTAGGAAATGGTTTAATAGCAATTGGTTAATTTCCAGATGCTATTGCATTACACGAACATGTTTTAATATCACAACGTCTGTGATGATCAAAAATTAAAATTTTCCCAAGATTTATTTATATGTACATATATTTTTTTACACAAGTTGTGTGCATGTTTGTTTTTAATTTAAAATGTTTAAATATTTTACCTTCATTCAGCGACATATCATTTATAGAATTATCGAAATGTATTCGTGGCAGGGTTTTCGATTTGTACTCACCTAAAAGAAATATAAAAATAAGGAAATAAATTAATTTATTTGTTTTTATGTATATTTTACATTAATTTATAATCGACATACATATTTCTAACATCATAAATACAAATAAATGTAAATTTTTTTTAGAAATAACTAATAAACTAATTCATATTTGTCACAATAAATTGAAAACAAAAACCTTGACTGACTTAAACTGACACTTGAAAACTGAACAATTATTAAATAATGGCGCGCTTCCAGCTCATTTATTTAAATTTTAATGGCTGGCAGACATAAAACCAACTGAAAACGAAAAAACATATCAAATTGAAATTTAAAGATAAGCTAAAAACAACACAGAAGCGTTTTAAATAACTTGTAACTTTTTCAACACTTTGTTTCTTACAGCGAATACAATTTGAGACAAATTTAATTGGGCCGGGGGGTCTGGTCTTTTCGTACACGACAACACCATACGGCAAGAAGAGGATCGTTTGCAATGGAAAACTGTGCTTGAAAAAAAGGCCTTAGAAATAGAAACGATATAAATAATAAGAACTTGTCAGGCTTTAACAATAAACAAAATTAAATTATAATTAATTATGACATTCGTTTAACAATTTTTTATGAAAAGGCGCACAGCACCACGAGAAGAATGATCTGACGTTTATTTCGTGTAAAATATTGAATTTGGCGAAAAATATTGCCGATATTGTGTTGGAAGTTGGGAATAACGATCGCTTGCTGGCAATTGAAGCGACGACTTGCTCAAAAACACAGTAACATGCCATCGGATGCTTTTATTTTGCCGCATAGCCTACAAAAAAAAAATAAAAAACAACACAAAATTTCTTACAACAATTTTTTAATTTTAATAACTATTTTCACCACCATAAAAGCAATTTTTCCAAAATAATTTATTGAGGGAGACAGACGTGTTTTGTGCCGCATTTAACATTTTTTTCAAACAGTTTTTTTTTCAAGTAGTTAAATTTCATTTTCATTGGAAATTCTAAATTTAGTTTAAAGTGGACCTTGAGTCAAAACACAGTACCATCATGTGAATTGATAGCTTTAATAAAATAATGCGATTCTACTCACAATAAGCAGGTGAATAGACTAATTCTTTACAGGTTTGCCAAACAGATACTAACTTTTACAGAGTTGTGTTGTTATTTCATGGCTTAACCAGCTCAATATAAATTTTTCAAAACATAAATTCCATGTTTGTATGAATCAGCTAAATTCCATTTTTTGTTTTTTTTTTGTAATTACTTTATTTCATGGTATGGAATGCCCCATATGCTCTGTATGTATTTTAGTTTTTATTTAATAAAAAAAATCTGCACAATTGAAAAAACCAAGTATGCAACATGTGTTCCAAAGGCCACAATAATTTACTTCAAAGCAAAAACAAATCTTCTACTTGAGTTGTCTACAGTTTTGTTTTCTTCTTTTTTCTTTTGCTCAACATATGGACGAAATGAAACAAACGGTCAGTAGGGCATTAAAAAGTTGCCAGCCAAATTCAAGTAGGCTTTGAAATTTCATATTTTCTGAGTAAAAAATTAAAAGTAAACAAAACAAAAATTAATAAGAAGAAAATAACAACTGTGAATAAGTGGGAAATTTAAAAGAATATAGATTATGAAAAGCAAACATTGATCATAATTGTAACATGCTGAGTTTTGGGGCAAAAAAAAAATATTTACATACTACCCAAATATTAAATATGTAGATATGAATGTATACTTATGTATGTATGTATGTATGTATGTATGTATATGTTTGTACCAAGACGCAGGATGTCTTAAATTACCAAAGAAGAAAAAGGTTAGTAAAAGATATTGATTGTTTTTCAAACCAGCCGAAATATGCTGTTGTTATAATATTTTTTTAACACAATTTTTATTAAAAAATTTTACCATTTTTTTTTAAAACGTATTTTAGAAGAAGCCTTCCAAAGGAGCCAAGTTAAAAATTTAAGATTTTTTTTTATTACTCTTTATGCATTTTATTGTTAATTTTGTATATGTATGTTAGGACGAAACATGAACGGGCATGCTCGAAACTATGGTGCCTAATTGCAACAACAGGATAGCGTAGTCCTGGGAACCATTATTTTTTTTTTATATACAGTGGCGAGCACATATGGATACATGTTTTACACATATGACGTATAAACCAAATAATATAATAGTATAATGAGAAAAGCAGATCACCTGAGCATAGTAGAAGCCATTATTCCCGAATTCGCTGACAAAAGTGCTGACCCAGAGGAAGAAGTGATATTCCAACAGGATGAAGATCCGAAGCTTAGGGCAAAAATCGTAAGGGAATGGCTTTCTAAACAAACATTTCACACCATTTAATGACCAGGGCAAAGCCCGGATCTCAATCCCATTGAAAATTTGTGGGCTTTATTAAACAAGAGACTTGCCCAATACGACACTCCCCCGACGCACTTGAATGATTTTTGGCATAGGGTCGAAACGGAGTGGGCCAATATTCCTCATTGGACCATCGAGACATTGGTCGAAAGTATGCTAAGGCAAAAGGTCAAAAGGTATGTGGACAAAGTATTAAAAACTTCAATTTTTCAAAAACGCGCAAAAGTGGATACATTGTGATTTTACATAAATTTGTTTAAAACTTAAGATTTACGTATGAAAATCATGAATTTTAATATATTTTCTTGATATTATTATTTTATTGAACACTTTAAATAAAAAATCATATATATTTTTTAAATTTTGTCCGTTTTATTTGATTTGTAAGTCATATGTGTACAACATGTATCCATGTGTGCTCGCCACTGTACATACATACATATTAAATTTAATGAAATTGGTGAGCTAATAATTACAAAATTCCAGTCGAATTGTTGTGCTTTACTAAAAAAAAAAAAAATGTTCTATGCCCAGCAAAAACAAAAAAAAAAAAGAGCTGATACTTACATCGTTACACACACATTTGCTAGACGCTGTAAAATGCTCTAAAGGCTTTCTTGGCAGATACATACATACATACATACATATTTATGAATTAAAATTGCCGTTTTAGCTCTTCTTTGTTTGTCAAAAAACAAGCAACAAAAACAAACATCTCATCTAAAAATTTCCCGTTATAGATAATCAATCACCCATGTTCTGAAAAACGCTGCGTTTTCAAATTGCAAATCGTTTTTAAAACGCAAAACGCATTTAACCATGTTCTGAAAACGAAGCGATTTGCTGGCGTTTTGCCTTTTTCCAAATTGTGTTCGAACAAAGAAAAAACATATGTTTTATAATAACAAAAAATAAAAACAGAAAAAGTTATTTAAAAAAAATTCGTCAATTAAATGAATTGTCAAAAAATAAATTTTGTTTGAAATAGTTTTTAATTAAACCGACTATTTTTATGATTAAAATAAAAAATGTTATGGAAAATATTTAAAATTAAAATGCCTTTAGCGTATTCACTTGCTATATGAATGTATTTAAAACTTTAATATTTATTGTCAAACGGTAACTACTAACAGGCAGCTTTTTTATTTAATTTTATTTATTTTATTTGTAAAATATCAGTGCAATAACCACAAATGCTTCTTCTTTTTGTTTAGAGATGTTACATATAAACACTTGCGAATAATTGGTAAGTTTCATCACGGGTAGCCGGTTTCAAATAGGATCTTGTATAATTTTTTAGCTTTCGTAAATGTTTTTAGATGCTGCAACAGGTTTTAAATTATTTTTTAACTTTTATAAAGGATTGTTTACTACTTTTAATAAAAATATGCGAACTTAATAAATTTCAAATAATATATTATCAGAAGTTTGAAAAGAAATAACCGAATAGGTAATTTTAAAGTTAAGAGCGCAGCGCTGTTTGCATAAATCCCCAGTTGAAAAGTAAACAAATGATACCGACAATTGACAAACACAAAGCAAAATTTTAAATTGCATATTTTTAATTAAGATAGTAAAAAAATGTTAAAAGTTTTTCTTCAAATAAAAACAAAACATATTAAATTTAAATTTTACATTATTTTATTTTCTCTTTCGAGTGTAAATAGTTTAAATACAAACGACCAGATCGTTTCAGCATACACTAGCGGTTTGAAAACGCCAGCTTTCTAGCGTTTTCGTTTCCCAGAACACCTGTTTGGCGTTTTTAAATCGAAAACTAGAACGTCCAGCGATATGCGTTCTTGAGAACAGCTATTTGGCGTTTTCAAATCGAAAACGAAAAGTTTAAGCGAAATGCGTTTTTCAGAACATGGGCGAATAAGAGCATCTCTGAGTAGCAGATTTTAACATAATTAAAACAAATAAAATTTGTATCAAAAAAGCTGAAAATAAAAAAGTAACGCAACAAAAAAAAAACCTAAAAATGTTATACACATTCCAAACACATACATACATATTCTTTTTGCTTATGTATGTATATTGATGGCGTCATTTGAGTTTGTTTAAATACCCCGCCTGCCTCTGTTGCGTTTTGTTTTCTTCTACCACCCAAAAAAAAAAAAAAAAAATCTTAAAGACTAGTCTGAAATTTTTGCTTAAGTTTTCAAATTGCTTTCAATTATGTAGGTTTTGCAAAGAGGCAACCATTTGAGTTGAAAAGCAAAAAAAAAAAAACAACACAAATTCATAACGATTTCTAAACATTGAAAATATAACAATAATGTAAATTATCTGTATTGTGTGCCAGCAAAAAAAAAAAAAAAAAAAAAAAAAATAAGGAATAAAAAATAAACACACAGGCACACACGCGCGTAAAAGTGTTTTAGAATATGTAATTCGGTCAATTTGAAGAGTGCAAGCAAGTGACTGACAGCTGGGGTCTGGAGTACGTGTTGTACAAGATGAGTGTCGTTTTTGTTATTGTTTTTTAAGCAATAACACAACTTAAAATAGTACATTTCCGCTATTTAAACAATTTTAGAAAAAAAAACTACATATAAAAATTTAATTAGATTTAAAGTGTATGAATGAATGGACATTTCATAAAATAAATAAATAAAGATGTAATAGAGAATGAGAGATAGAGAACAGAGGAATTGTCAATATATCAAACTGTAATAAAAATTAAAATTCCCATCAAATTCAGGATATACTTATTTTTTATAAAGAATTTTTTAATACATGTCTACACAAGAGATTAAAAATTTTGTACAATTTTTTGCGAATATGTAGCATGTATGTATGTATAGGGTGTTTTTTATTGAGGTATAGAACTTTAAGTTGGCATCACTTTTTTAACTGGCGGCCATTTTGTCAGCTGTCAAGTGATTAATATTTAGTTTGGTTTGCCATTTCATCATGAACAGGTTGACAAAAGAACAACGCTTGCAAATCGTGCAAATTTATTTCGAAAATAATGGTTCAGTTCGCGAAGTTCGAATCGATTTATTGTAGGAAACATTCGATGAGCGCATAATTTCGCGGAATGGACCTGTCAGTTGGCCACCAAGATCGTGTGATTTGACACCATTGGATTATTTTCTTTGGGGATATGTGAAGTCGCTCGTCTACGCCAACAAACCAGACGCGTTAGGGGACTTGGAAGCCAACATTCGTGGCGTTATTGCCAACATACGGCCCCATATGCTTGAAAAAGTGGTTGAAAATTGGACCTGTAGAATTGGCTTTATTCGAGCCAGCCGCGGCGGCCACATGCCCGAAATCATATTTAAACATTAATGGCATAAAATTATCCTTCCAATAAAGCCAAATTGATGGACATTAAAACGATTTTCTTGTGTTTTATTTCAATTCGAAGTTCTATACCTCTAAAAAAAAAAAACACCCTGTATGTATTTAAGAATGCCAACCTTTGCGACTTTCAGACTAGATAAATCTTCATTTTGTAATCTTTCCACTTGAAAAAGTACGAGTATCAGTTGGTTGAAAACAAAATATGTATGTATGTATGCAAGTATGTACATGAAGAACGTAAGAGAAATAAGAACTTAAAAAAAAAACTGAAAATGAAAACGAAAATATGCAACACATCACTTCCTTTTTTAAGTTTAATTTATTTTTGTTCTGTAAATGACTGGCTGGCTGGCTACTAGTCTTTTTGATCTAAACATTTATGTGGCATGCACTCGTATATGATGGCAATAACGACGACGATCATGATGATGATGATGATGATGATGATGATGACTTAAGTACAAAGAACCATCATAAATAAGTTTGCTTGAATAAGTGCTTAAATAGCTTTTATAGACACATACGTGTACATATGTAGGTATGTACAGCGTGACACAAAATTAATCTTCCAATTTGTTTTTGGAATATTTTTTTTTTTTTTTTTTTTTTTTTGTAACAAATAAAGTGAAAGCACTGTTTGCACTTTGTAGGGTAATATGTTGAAGTCGTTCGACTACTTCGAGGATGGTGAAGCCCTCACACATCTTTTGTGGCTGCAGTGTGCTTTTAGTCGAGCGGTTAAGCGACGCTCTCTCTCTGTTTGCTAAGTTGGTGCGAAATGTTTCACCAAATGACGTCGAAAGAAAGAAAATCGACACAATTACGCTGCGCTCCCTTTTATATTGCAGCTGTCTAGTTCACAAAATATCATGTATGAGTGACGTACGACGTCGTTTACAAAAGCTATAGCATTTTCCAATGGGATAGTCAATTTTGTGCCAGCTTTTTTTAGGCAAATTTTCGACAAATACTTCTAAGATTGTTACAGAAAAAAATATTGATTTTTTTTTAGGGAAATTTGCTTTTGAATGAAAATTATTTATCTATTTAAAATGTTTTTTTTTTATGGGAATTTGCTTTTGAATGAGAATTTTTTATTTATTAAGATTTAAGATTTTCAGATTAAATGCGTGACAAGTAAGAGATGCTCACTTTTACTGTTGTGGTATTTTGTAACGGCACGTCGTTCTGGTAACACTGCGAGATTTTTAGCTGTAAAATAACCCAGTAAAGAAAGTACTGCCAAGTTCGATAAAGGAAATCATTGATTTGATATTAAAATACCGAATTTCAATTTATTTCAATCATAATAATAGTAATAAAAAATGGCATTTAAGACCTTTACAGGTTGTAGCTATAATTTAAAGATTAAGTGGCCAGATAATTGATAATTGTTTTCTTTTTTCTTATATGTACATATCTCTTATGATCAGTTTAAAGAATTCTTTTGTTTAATAGATTTTTATCTGGGGCCTTATTGAATCTTTGTAGAAATGAAAATGTACTCATTTTCGATGCAAGAAAATGAAAATTTTATCCAGTTTCGCTGCAAACATTTCGAACATCCGTTCTAAAGAAATTTATTTTGCACTTTTTTATTTGTTTTAATTGAAATAGACGCCGGCCATGTAATACATGTATGTACATACCTATAGAAATTTAAAATTTTCTAGATTGATATCTAGAATAAATTTTTCTCTTTTCATATTTTTTTTTGCTTTGTAGGTAATAAACATACATATATTTCTTTTATGATTGATGAAAGCCATGAGGCGGTGCTTTTTCTCCTCTTCTTTTTTTTTTGCAAAATTATATACATAAATAAACAACCCTGTTTTTTTAATTAACATTTATTTTTGCTTTTTTTTGAGATGATATATTAACATGCAAACATGGCGCATTTTTTTTTTTTTTTTTGTTAATAATATTTAATACGTTGTTAATGTTGTTTTGTTTCTTTTTTCATTATTTTTTGTTTTTCTAGTTTAGTGCATTTTTAACATTTCAGTTTTTTCGTTTATCTTTTTCTATCCTCACTAGACTATTGTCTGTGTTGTCTAATTTTTTTCAAATGATGAGAAAATTTCGCACATTTATTAAAATTTATTTCGATGATTTTAGTTTTTGTATTTTAATGCAGTGAAAAGTGTTGAGTTATTAAGCGAATTTACATACATACATAAAAAAAAATGTTGCTAAATGTTGAAAAAAAGCCATAAAGAAGGATGAGTCATGATGATATTTCGGAAGAGGTTAGGATTTTTTTTATTAATAGAATTAACACCAAAAAACAAATAAGTAATCGCTGGACACGCAATAATATAATATTAATTGAATTTAGAAATATTGAGTCTTTAAGAAACAAAAAATTTATTAAATGGAATAGTTTAATTAATATTAAAAATTAAGTTATTCGAAAGCATTTATGTACGACTTAAAAGATTAATTCCACTCGAAAAAGGAATACAAGAATACAGCATAAATATCAATTCCACTAAAAAGTGGAATGCCAGTAGAATTTCGACTCTTTTGAAAACAACAAATAAAAACAAATAAAATTTTATGCTACAGAATCACCACTTAATTAATTAACATTTACTAATTAAAGTGATTTTATTCGAAAGTTCAATTTCACTCGAAGTGAAATTGAAATCGAATCTTCAGTCTAATGAAATCATTGAAGTTAATGTTTTGTTAATACTAATTTTAATCTGCAGCATTTTGCTATATTCTAAACATTCAAAATGCTGGATTAGCTTTTCTTTTCGGGACGGAATTAAGCCGTGTGATATTGTTTCTTGTATAAATACACATGTACGTATAAATACCGTTATTTCAAAATGTGTGTTTCCAGAATCGTTTTGTTTTTGTTGGCTATTTGAATAAAAAATCCTTTAGTTGACCAAAATCTGCTAAAATCTTGAATATGAAAAAAAAAACATATACAAGTTTGAACGTGTCTATATTAAGGCAACGATATACTACATATTTATAAAAGTATGTATGTATGTACATACATATTTATTTATTAGAATCCAACAAGTTTTAACTTTACATTTATGAAAAAAACACACATCTGTATGCAATTGTTTTTCTGTTTTCCAATATTTATTTAACACGCATCATACATCCCCCGTTTAATGAAATTCAATACACACTTGTTCAAACAATCAAGAGAAAGAGAGAGAGAGAGACAGAACAAAAAAACAAACACAAATGAAAAACAAATGCGTTTACAAACTCCAGTGATGAGTTTAACACCAAAAAACAATAAGAAAACGAAAACAATAACATAAACATAACTAACGGTTTATAGCCCTCCATGGGTTTTTATTGGGTGTTGCCAGTTATTGCACATAATGCCATCATGCTGCCATATGTTGGATGTATTAATTACAGTCTAACTGTTGCGCTGCTATTGTCGTTTATTGAAATCAATTAACAGAAATTATGGCTGTCAAACCATAAACACACAATTAAAACAAAATCAGCTGGCTAAACATATACATATATATATATATGTATGTATGTACGTATGTAAATAAATTTAAAAAAACCTGTCACACAATAAAATTACATATCTGCATATAATTTAGTTTAATTATTCTTATTATTTTTTTTAAATAAAATTTTACTTAAAGAACTGCTAGATTTCTAATAATAACACGGATATTTCCATGATATTGTGAAAAAGATTTTCAAAGCCCTTTTTAAGGGTGTCGAACGTGACAAAAGAAACACCAAAAAAATGCTTTTAATTTATATTATAGGTCATAGAAATCATAGAAAATTGTTGACATTTGGAATTCTTGATCGAAAAAATAATAAAATGACGTAGAAAAAAAGTAGCATTTCGAACGCGACCAGAAATGGAATCACTATTCGTGGCATCTTAAAAAAGAACAATTTAACAAAATCCAACACAATAAGTTTCAGAATTTTACGAAATTCCAGATCAAAAAAAAAAAATGCAATTTAAACGTGACAAAAAAAAATCAAAATAGAAAAGAAATTTAGGAAAACACAATTTCGCCAGATCAAAGAAAACGTCCAAAACGGAACAATTCAACGCGACAATAAATGTAGATAAGTGGTTTCCGTGGTATTGTACATATAAAAAGGGACGGACCCCCACATATTGTCACACGGCTTGATTAGAAAAGCGCCATTATTATTACGACAACAATTCAACTGTTCAATTATTAGTGACTTTTAAACAAATTTGTAGAAATAGATATTATGAAATATGTAGATAGATACTGTAAAGCATGTAATTTTTATGTATTAAGAGTTAAAAAATTACATACGTGACAGTCTACTTTTTCATCTTAAAGCTCTGAATTTATGATCAGACTAACTAAATTAGTAAATTCTAAGTACTTGTGTATAACAGCTACATAAAACCGCCAGTTTTAAATTGTAAATATTAAAGTTTTGGCCTTGTTGGATCTTATGACGGAAGCACCCATATGCAAAAAAGTTAAAGCGTATTTGGTTTGGCAATCGAATAAGCCTAATACTCATAATGAATGCTTGTACTGATGTTGAGTTCTTTTGATTCTTGTTTGTGAATAAAATAATGTAATTTAAAAAATTAAAAAAGCAACTGAAAACAAAAAACATGTGTCACACACGATTTTATGACTTCGTCATACATATAAATCTACTCAATGCTGTTGTAATGTTTCTTTTTTTTTGAAAATTTGTTTAGTCAACAATTTTGAGTCATTAAATAATAACCATAAATAAAAAAATATTATGTTGCTAAATGCGTTCCTTATTTAGGAAGAATTTTAAAAAAAGCAACATTTTAAGACAAGCAACTGCATAAAAATTGGCTAAAAGCGTTCAGACATTGGCAGCGTTTGTGCCAAATTTGTCAGTGCAGATAATTTAGAAATTAATCCAAATTTAAAAATCGGCAACAATCACCAAATAGATAACAATTTTAAAGGTGTTAAATTAAAACCTATTGGAACCTGTTTAGGTCACAAATTAACTATTTTTTTTTCATCAATTTATTATAAATAAAAAAGATGTTGCCATACTTTGTTTCTGGCTGAGTTGCCGTTGGCAGAGATTTATTTAAATTCCTTTTCAATTCAAGTCTGCAAGAGTTTTCATTTAGTTCTTGTTCAGTGCCATTTTTGATGGGAATGTCATGAATTTAATCAAATAACTCGAGAGCTGAACAAAGATGTTGCCATACTTTATTTCTAGCCAATTTACCGCTTTAATTCGGTTTCAATTCAGATCTTCTAGTCTTTTCATTCAGCTCCTGTTCAAGTTCAATTCCATTCCTAGTGGGAAAAGTAGTTTTACAAAAAAAAAAAAAAAAAAAAAAAAAAAAAAAAAAAAAAAAAAAAAAAAAAAAAAAAAACTATAAAAAAGCTTAAACGAGCTTCAAAAAGATGAGGCCACACTTTGTTGCTGCCTGAGTTGCCGTTGGCTTGGGTCAGATGCCTATTTACAGTCGATTTGGACTAAAGTTTGCTAAATTTGTTCTTTAGTTCAGTTCTATTTCTTGTTGATGTTCAACTTCTGCAAACTGAATGCCATAGTGCGGATTTGTTTAAGACTAAAACTTTCACTTTACTTACTCCTGCCCATAGTCGTTTCATAGTTGCTGCCACTGCCCGTGCTAGTCATACTTGTGTGCAGCACCTGTGCGGCCTGATTATCATCCTTTATTTGTAGCTGCAATTGTTGCTGCTGCTTCTGATAATATTGCTGCTGTCCGGCGGATTGTTGCTGCCTACTCGTTTCATATTGTATTGCCTTTTGCTGATAATCCAAAAAGGCATCATCTCGTTCACCCCGCAAACAGGAGGCAAAACCTCTGGAATTCGAACTGCGTCTCTGGGGCACAGCCAAAGCGGCTGCATCCTTTTCCAACGATCTGCAATACAAGTGTGTGGTAGTGGTGCGCTGTAGGGACTGCGACTTATTTGAACCGGTTGTGGAGCTGCCATTCTCTATAATCGGCGTGGTCAGTGTGACCTCGGAATGGATAATGTGCAGGGGTGTGGACGAGTTGGATGCCGTGGCACCAGCATTGTTACGTTTCTCATCAGAATGCGGTATAGCAACACAATTCATATTTATTCGCAACTTGTTTAAATTAAATTAATTTTTGGTTTGAAATTAAGGTAGATTTTTTTTTATTGTTGTTGTATTATTTAATAGCTAATTAGTGAGTTATGGTTTTGGGGTCATGTTTTTCTTTTGTTCTTGTTCTTGTTTTTGTTTTTGTAGGCAGTGTTTTCGGTTTGTGGTCGACGAAATTTCTTTGAGGAGATTTTGCACCCTAAGAGCTTTAAAGTCAAGACGAGCAACACAGAAAATGCTGTAAAGGAGATAAAATTTAAATTAAGAAACAAGTTTTGTATTGAAAATGTTCCACATCAAATGATTTTTGGCCAAAAAAAACGGGGGAGACATTTTTATATATGTATGTCCACGTCTGTTTCACAGCCCAAATTGGGGGTGGTTTTGGTTTTGTTTTTGTTTTTCCAAGTTTTTCCAGCTCTGGGGTAAATGTGTTTCTTTTATTGAAAATATGTACATTAAACAAACAATTTAACAAAATATATTTCCTGCCTGGTGTAGGCACATTTTTATTTAAAACTTTTGTTTGATTTTCCAACAATCCAACAATTTAAACAATTTAAAATTAATGATTATAAATTAAAGTGTTGAAAAGAGAATATTTTCCACAAATCTGTTTGTTTGAACGATTTTCATGAAATCATCATATGAAAAAGAATTAATGCGGATGTAAATATTATGTCCAGCCTTTTGGTATTTAATTTTTTTTTTTCTTTTTTTAAGCATTTAAGCCGAAAATCTACACACACGTAAACTTAAAATAATAAATTACTGTAGGCGTTTTTTTTCATTAATGGTTTTTGGATTTTCATAAATTTTGTTTGAAAAGAAATTTCTGATTAGAGGCTACAGTTTGCGTATGTATGTATGTGTTGCCATGTGCGCCTTATGGAACGAGCATGACAACTTGGCGTTGAAACCGCAAACTCTTGTGCTTCACGTTCATTTCGGCGACAGATTTTACTTGAAGAACTCACAGCGTTATTGCGAGTATCTTAATAAAACACACATAAAAAATCAAGAATCCGAAACATAAATGAAACATCAAAAGAAATATATTAAATGGCACGTAACTTAAGAAAACTACTTGGGATTGCTTTACATGCCAAGTTCAATGCCCTACAACGAAGCAGCAACCAACCCATAAAAAAAAACACATCTTCTTCCACTTGGATATTATTGTATTTTTAGTTTTTCATTTATTTTTATTTTTTTTTCATACGTACTACCACCACCAGCATTTATAATGTTAGGAAATTTTTTGTATCTAAATTCAAGTTCATGTCTTGCTTCAATTTCATACAAATGTTTTTTAATGACTGGTTTCTGAACAATTTTGGCAACATTACAAATCTCATTATGAAATTTCCAAGTTTTTTTTTTCCTCTTTGCGTTGCAAAGCGAAAAAACCAACAAAATCTAAATTGAATGTAAGACTCAAACTTCTGGGGTGTTTAACACCAAACAAGTGTAGAAATTAGTCGCAGAAGAAAAAACCAACAATCGTAAAACAAGCAGCAAAAGACAGTGTTAAATTTAAGTAGCACAAATTAATTGTCAACTTTACGTGCAAACTAAATATGAGGAAACAAAAATGTTTTTAATACCACAGAAAAACAACGAACAAAATTCCCTAAAAGTGTTTTTACTTATTGCTTCTGCAATGGACGATTTGTCGCGATTCTGGTCTTGCTGGTGAGCGGGCAAAAAAAAAAAAAGCAATAAAATGGAAGTAACAGCGGGAGAGACTGGTGCTGGTGTTTCGCATAAAATAGTTCTAGCACGAAAATTGCAACACATAAAAGAGCGAATGTAATTTCATAAGATAATTTCGCAGAACTGTTGCAATAAAACTGGCCAAATGTAAAGACAGCGCTCTAAATGAACGCTATAACGAAAGGAGTTAAACACAACTTGGCAGCACCAATACGATCAGTGACATATTTTTATTAAGTAGTTGCCAAATGTGAAAAAACGCTACATGATGAACACCATAACAAAGCGTGCAAAAAACTTGGCAGCACCAATAGCATGAATAAGAAAGAATTTCGTTTATAGCCAACAACATATTCCTGCCCTGTCAACAAAAGGCATTCCCAATTTCATTGCTATAGCAAAACGGGTGAAATAAAAGTCGGCAGCACCGATATATTAAGTACTGGCGTTTTAAAGGCAACATTTTCCAGCTCTGCCAACAGCTAAAGAAAACTTGCGATTATGGGACAACTTTGGAACTGAAATAATAAAAAAAAATAATTGATATTCGTATTTTTTTTTTTGGAACGTTTATCTAGAAAACTTTCAAAATCAATCACTTTTCTGAAATTTAAAAAAAAAAAGTCATCGTTAGATTTTCTTTAAAAAATTATGGTTATCGATAACGTTTACATAATGAAGCAAAGTAATCGATAATTTTTTTTTTACAGAAAAGTTAAATTGTGGATGACTTTTTTTTATAAATAGAAAAGTAAAACAATTTCTAAAGTTTTTCTAGGGAATCGAAGTTTTCGCTAAAGAAGGAATGTAGTCGATGACTGAGTTAAGTTATCTAGAACTTTCTTATAGAAATGTGGCAGTTATCGATAATTTTTTCACAAAAAATTTAAAGATTAAAGCTTTTATGGAAAAGCGACTTGTGTTATCGATAACCTTTCTGTAGAAAACAAAGTTATCGATAACTTTTCTGTAGAAAACGAAGCTATCGATAACTTTTCTGTAGGAAAGCAAAGTTATCGATACCTTTTCTGTAAAAATGCAAAATTATCGATACTTTTTCCATAGAAACGCAAAGTTATCGATAACCTTTCTGTAGAAAACAAAGTTATCGATAACTTTTCTGCAGAAAACGAAGCTATCGATAACTTTTCTGTAAGAAAGCAAAGTTATCGATACATTTTCTATTAAAATGCAAAGTTATCGATACTTTTTCCATAGAAACGCAAAGTTATCGATAACTTTTCTGCAGGAAAGCAAAGTTATCGATACTTTTTCAATGGAAAAGCTAACTTGTCAATAACCTTGCTATAGAAAAAACTATGTTATCGATAATTTTTTATACAAAAGCTAAGTTATCGATAACTTTTTTATACAAAAACTAAGTTATCGATAACTTTTTTATAAAAAGGCAAAGTTATCGATAACTTTTTCTATAAAAAAGCTAAATATAATAATTTTATTCTAAGATTATAAAGTAATCGATATATTTACTTTTCCCTTTAAAACTTAATTATTGATTTACAATTTTCTTTCACTTAGCGAATTAAAGTAATCGATAACTTTTCTATAAGACCGTAATTATATCGATATATTTTCTCTAAGAAACATTAAGGTCATCCATATGTTTTCTATGGAAAACTCAAGTTTTGACTACTTTTCTACAGCAAATTAAAGATATGGAAATATTTTATATGGAAAAGTAAGTTTTTTTTTTTTGTTCGAAATCAATCAATATGGTGACCTTCCAGTGCTGACTACTACTTTATTGCACGATGTTGTCATATCTTCATATCTGATTAATTGTTAAATTAGTCGATTATTTATTTTTTAATTTTTTCATGCAAAAAGATCTTAAATATTCTTTTGCTTGTCAAGTTTTCGTCATACAAAAATAGGATTTTATTTAAGTTGCCTGCCAACTGTTTTTTGTGTGTGTGTGTGTGTGTGCGTGTGTGTGTGTTTGTGTGTGTTGCAATTGGCCACATTTTCAGTTTATTCCCTTTAGTTATTTTAACCACTAACTTCCGCCGGTTTGTTTCTTTCTCTTTTCTGTTTTTGTATAGTTTGACTTGCCTGATTTTTTTTTGCTTCTATACAATTTTATGGAGTTTCCTTTTACGTTTTAGTGTTTTACATTTTTTAACTCATGGCCTGTGTAATTTTACTTTGATCAAGTGTTTCTTTGTGTCTTTATTTGTCCAGAGAACTTGTTTAAAATTTTATGCAAAATTTGTTTTTGTTCGTTTAAATGGAAGAACTTTTTTTTAGAAACGTATTTTTAGTTCAGGCTAAAAAGCAAATGAAAATTAAGCACAGAAAATACATATATATGTATGTATGTATATAAAAATGAGCCTGAATTAAAATTTGCAATCAGTTTGACGCAATCAATGTTGTCTTTCTACTTTTGTTCCTTTTTTTGTTTTTGTAGAGTTGCAGAATAAAACATGAAAAGCAAAATGTTAATGAGGCTTTTTGCTCATTATTGTGGACGCGAACTCCGGTCAGAATTTTAAACAAATTGTTAACAAAAGAATAAAATTTTATGTTGGAAAAACTTGGCAAGCAGAAGAATATTTAAACTCTGCTTTCAGTTTTTACGTAAAAACTAAATAATTTTGTAATTGACTGAAGAGAAAAACAATGCGGGCGAAAATTTAAATGTCTTAGAAAGAGGTAATTGGAAATTAGAAAAGAAAGAAGTTTGTTTATTTTTGCTGTTTTTCAGTTCAGTTTTTTTTTTTTTTTTGCTAAATTAATTTGTTTCAAAATGTTCACTTAAATTTTTATTCTATTATTTACATAAGTTGTTTGCTTTAGTAATTTGTTTAAAGATGGACTCATGCTACCTACCACCTTCATCTCTCTCTCTCTCTCTCTCTCTTTAAAATACTCGCTTCAAGCTCTTAACTTAGATATTATTGGCCAGTTCAAGTAGCATTTAGTTATCTCATAAATATAGGAAAAACCCTGCGTATACATGAACACTGAGCAGGGGAAGAACATCGGCGGCCAACCAAAATAGTTATAAGTTTTAATCTCGGTTTCTAGGAAAACAGATCTTCAGGCTGTTTGCAAATAATTTATTCAATTCAATCATGATTCTGCTGTAAAGTTTTTTTTTGTTTGTTTCGATTGAATTTTCTTTAGTTTTTGCTTTCACAAGCAACTTTTATGTTTGGACTATAATTTTCTAATTATTTTTTTAATTTCATTTAAAGAATTTCTTCCTACTTTCATTGAAAAAAAAGCTATTTTAATTTTTATTTAAGCTTCATTAAACACTTATTACAAACAGTGTTTTTTAATAAAAAGCCAGGAAAATATTCACAGACAGTTTTTCTGGCTTTAGCTGTTGCCAGGTTGGAGAAACAAACCATTGCAGTTTTACCAGGAAGAGACTATGCAAAACTATAGTGATTATATTTATGCGTATTTTGTTTTTTATGAATAATAAAATAAATAATATTTAATATCTAACAATTTTCTCATAAAGTTGTAAAATATGCAAAAGAAATAATTGAATATCAAAATCACTGCTATTAGTTTTTTTTTTTGCATTTGCTACGAATTTGTTTAACAGCAACTGGTTTAATTGGTTAAAACGCATGCAAAGTTAACAAGCACAGTGATGGAGCAAATGAAATCACTAAAAAAAAATACAACTCTGGATGCGCTTCATAGTAGCATTTTACAGGTGGCAAAGTTATGAACGAACGTTTTAAATGGATGAACAATTTGCTAAATAGTCATGTATTTAATACACCAAAAACAAAGTCATGGCTTTATCACTTTAACGCCAAAGCTTTGCGAAATGAGCAAAAGTAGGAAAGAGAGGGAGAGAGAGAGAGAGAGAGGGATAGAGATAGAAGAAAAGTTGTTATGATTAGCCCGGTTAAACAACACGCATAATAATTAATGGCTAAAGTTGATTAACACAAACAAAAGTTTTGTTCAAATAAATTATGCGTGAAAGTGTTGAAAAGAAAACAAAACTAATGGAAATAATTCCCAAATATACATATAAACACACTTTTATGTGCATATGTATGTATGTACAAATATTTATGTACAAGTATGTATGTATGTACATTCATAGATACATACATACATATTGGGTGTTTTTTATTGAGGTATAGAACTTTAAGTTGGCATCACTTTTTTAACTGGCGGCCATTTTGTCAGCTGTCAAGTGATTAATATTTAGTTTGGTTTGCCATTTCATCATGAACAGGTTGACAAAAGAACAACGCTTGCAAATCGTGCAAATTTATTTCGAAAATAATGGTTCAGTTCGCGAAGTTTACCGCAAGCTCCATTTATGGACCATTTTATGGTCGACATAATCGTCCATCAGAGCAATTAATTCGGTTAACCATGGATCGTTTTCGCACTACGTTTACTCTATGTGATAATACTTTGGGGATATGTGAAGTCGCTCGTCTACGCCAACAAACCAGAAACGTTAGGGGACTTGGAAGCCAACATTCGTGGCGTTATTGCCAACATACGGCCCCATATGCTTGAAAAAGTGGTTGAAAATTGGACCTGTAGAATTGGCTTTATTCGAGCCAGCCGCGGCGGCCACATGCCCGAAATCATATTTAAACATTAATGGCATAAAATTATCCTTCCAATAAAGCCAAATTGATGGACATTAAAACGATTTTCTTGTGTTTTATTTCAATTCGAAGTTCTATACCTATAAAAAAAACACCCTGTACAAGCGAACAATGAAAATAATGTTAACTAGAAAGAGGTTTTAACTTTTCGATTTTTATTCATGGAAAACTATTTTTCCCAACGAATGTGAAAGTTGAGATGGTTGGTTTGAGCAAAAAACAAAAAACACGTTACACGCAATTTTTATAAAATTTTCCAACAATTTATTTGTTCAAAATGCATATATGTATGTATGTATGTATGTATGTATGTATGTAGTTTAAAAATTTGAACGAAATAAATTCACAAAAATATTTCAATGACACCTGACGCACTAGATGTTATAAATTTTGTTGTTGTTAGTTTTCTATCTGTCAACCTTTGAAACTAACGGTGGCTATTGTCAATGTCAACAGGAGTGTCACATGTGATACCCTTAAAATGTAAATAAAAAAAAAAACTAACACACAATTTGTCAAGGGTTTTGAATACATGTTACAAAAATCAGAAAACTGTAACTTTTCATAAAGTAACTTAATATTTTTGTTGTGTGTTTGCAACTAAGACCACAAGTTGGCCTTCGCAGTTGTCAGCTTAAAACAGCTTAAAGAAGGTTTCCATATCAAATATTAGATTCAATTCGCTCAAATTAATAACTTAATTTACAAACAGAAAAAAAATGCGGTTAAAATGCTGAACAAAAACTTATACATTTATATACGGAAGTTGATAAACAAAACTAAACAATGGGTCAACAAATTAAGGACACATAATTTATGATAAATAATTTATTTTAAGTAAAAATATGCATTTCATGAAAATTTCCCAATACGGGAAATTTTTAACTTTAAAGTTTTTATGAAACTTTTACAAAAAAAATTTTATCAAGCCTTGAATAAAAAGTTAATCCCAAAGATTTTTAAAAAATATCCTGTATTTAAGACACAAATCCCAACAAGGGAAATTTTCAATTTGAAAGTTTTTATATAACTTTTGGTACGTTTCTCTCTAAGTGTTGCATAAACGGCAATTTTGAAGGATTTTCTGGACTTGAAAGAATTTCCCAATAAGGGAAATTTTAAATTTCAATGATATTCTCTCAAAATCTTGAGGAGAAAGCAGTTTGTTATATATTTTTTTTTTATTAAATATCCTATAATTTAAAAATTTCCAATAGCAAAAATTTTGAATTCAAGTTTTTTTGAATTTTTTTTTTCAATACCCTAAATAAGAAACTATTTTGAAAGATTTTATAAAATATCCTGCTATAGTTAAATAAAATTCCCAACAAAAGAAAATTTGCAAATTCAAAAATTGCAATTTCAATTTCAAAGAATTTTTTTATAAGTTTTTGCCTTAAAGCCTTAAATAAAAACTTGTCCCAATACATTTTTATAAAGAGTCTTATACTTCAGAAAAGCAATTCCTATATTTAAGAAATTGTTTTCTTGCAACTTTATATAAAAATCTGTTATGAAAGGTTTTTTTTTTAAGAAAAAATTGTTTATGCATGTATTTATAAATAATTTAATAATATATGTGTGTATGTATGTATAAAAAATATCGCACGTGTGTATGTGGTATGTATTTATGCACTTTCATACTTTCTATTCCCTAACTTTCTATTGAAATGTTATGCTTTAATTTCCAAATTGAGGTCAACATTTTGTAAACATAGTTTTGCTAATGATCTCTATACAAGGGAAAAAAAAACTGATTTCTCAAGCTAGTTTTAAATACGTAATTAGCCGCCAACGGCAACAAATAGCTGACTGACTGACTTCCTTTTAAACTTTGAAACGCCGCTTAAATAAAAAATATAAGCAAATCTTTTTTTCCGCAACGCCTCACCTATTAAAATGAGACTCAATTGGCTGTAAACGAAAACAAAAATTATTAAATAAATACAAAATTATAGAAAGAACAGCAACAATAGCTTAACTTTTACAGCAGAATAAATTAAAAAGAAGAAAAAAATAAAAATTAAACAAAAATATAAATATAACAGATCATGAGCAAAATACTCACTCAGTCACTAGTCAAGTGTAATACTATTGCATACAAACATATGTACGAGTATGTATATATGTATGTAAGTATGTATGTATGTATTGTACATGTATACATTAATGCATACAAATGCACATACATAAGTATTTACAAGTTATTATTTCAAAAAAAAATACGAGGGAGAAAAAGAGAGCCTTTAAAATATACTTTTAACATAAGAAAGTGTTTCACTTTGCTTTGGAAGATACAGATGCAGATATTTTTATTAATTGTTTAGACACACATTTATGGCCTTTTCTGGATATACTTAAGCTTCTAAATTAAATAAATATTTAGATATTTTTAGACTTGAAATATTTTTAGAACCAACCTCGTATAATGACAAGAGAAGTTTTTAGTGCTGGCGATCATTTTTACCATTAACCAACAGAAGATCAACATTATGGCAATTTTACTGAACTGAAATCTACTTAAAATTATTAACACTTGAGTGCCTAAACAGTGCACAATAAACATACAAACAGACATACATATGTACATATATACATACACACATACATATGTATGTGCATGAATATGTACATGTGTATGTATGTGTGTGTGTGCATACACTTCTGCACTCTCTACTGGCAACGAAAATAATATTGGGCATAAAACAAAAAAGAGTATTTGTTTCCAAAACTAATAGCAACAAAATACACATAAAAATCATAATCAAATAAATCATTATTTTAATTACTTTAACAACAACACTATACTTTTCTCAAGTATTTACGAAAAAGCAACAACATACTAGAGATTTCATAAAAAAAAAACCCCCCAAAAAAACCAAAACATGCACAGTAATAAAAGAAAAACAACAACTATGGAATATGTATGTACATATGTGTTGTATTTTATAGAACAACAATCATGCATATCATCATTTGCCCCAACATCACAGTGTTCTGAACCAATTTAAACGGTTTATGTGTGATGCACAGTGAGAGAGAGAGAGAGTGAGAGGTAGAGAGAAAGCACTTGCATACATACATATGTATATGTGTGTGTGTATAAATATGTATCACTCTTTAAAGTTTAAACTCCCCTTTATGCAATGTTGGGCAATTGAATCTTGTTACAATTCACTTGCACTAGAGACACAGCTCTGTATTTTTGTTTTGTTTTTGTGTGTGTTTGACTGAGTGTTTCTTTCTGGCACTCGCCACTATTCCCCTTTTAATACCGTTATTTATTAGGTATGTATGTAGTTGTTTGTTGTTTTAAACTAACTGCAGATTCATTATAATGAGGTGTTGTCTCATTATGAAAAAAAAAACATACATACACACACTTTTCGGCTTTAATTTTATTTACGTTAGATTTTTATGTTGTTGGAATTGCAAGAGAAGCAAAAACTAAATTGTCACTCCAGCAGGAAAAAGTCGAGAAAATTAAGCATTAATAACTTTTATGCTTTTATTTATACATACATATCGCACCCTGAACACAAAAGCGTCACAACTCAAAATTCTCCAAAACTAACTTTTTGCCAGAAATTAATTCAGAGTACCCATCTCTAACTACTGCAAAAATTTCTTTCACATCACTATCTTCTTTAACTGGACAAATACAGGTTACATATGGCTATTTTTATGTTAAATGTGTTGCTCCTGCACGATGAACTAAACAAACAGTTTTTTGTCTCTCCTGAAGATTTTAGTATTATGAGTTGTGACCCTTTTGTATTTGGGGTGCGATATGTCCATAGATATAAAAATCACGCTATTTTTAATTTACATGTCAACAAGTTTGCAGAAATACGTGTGTGTGTGTGTGTTGAAGTTTAATTTTATTTAACAGTAATTTAATTTAGCAATTTAGCCAAGTCGTTAAGACAAATAGTGTCAAAACCCAGTTCAAAAGAATTAGTAGCTACTTAGAAAAAACGGTAATTTTATTAACACACACCAATTATTGACAATATATGTATGTATGTATGTACATTGTACATGTATGCCTGTGTGTATGTTTTTATATTATGTATGTATGTACATTCAAATCGCACCTTCAAATACAAAAGAATCACATTTAAACTATGTATGTACATACATACTTACATACTATGTATGTACAAAATATGTAAATGATGAAGATGTTTTATAATTAAAAAATAAAATTTATTTATTTATAGTTTTATTTACATGTAAAATAAACCTTGAAAATGTTTCAGTTCTAATAATATGTTCATTTATATGTATGTATGTACATAGATTGTATATTTAGAGATGTGTTTTGTTTTCTGAAATTCTTGTAAGAAAACAATTTTTAAATAAAATTTTCCCATACAAAATTTTTTTTTTTTTTTGGTTGTTTGTTGCGTGCGAAAATTATTTTATGCTTTTAACAAAATTTATTCCATTAATTTTCAAATGCGCTCAATGTAAAACATAAATAAAACGATGTAAAAATAAAAAAAAAAAACCCCAGTTCGTATGAAATTTGTTATTAGTGATGTGCCAGACGTTGTTAATAATGGCTTAAAATGTAGACAATTGTTTAAACAATTTACAAACAGTGCGATCATCTTTGCTGAAAATTTGACGGGCATTTATAGAAGTCGCTGGCGATTGTAGCGACTGACTACTGTTTTTCCATGACATAAGCAAGATGTTTTAAGATTTCTTCATGTAGAACTTGTTTATTTTAAGTTTTTATGATTTTATTTCTAATGAAATTACAATGTCTGTAGTAGTAAATAATGTTTGCTTTGAAAGCATTTTTTTCTGTTAATTTAAAATGCAAACAAAATTTAAGAGATGCAAATGGAAATTTTTGTATGAATTAAAAACTTAACTATAAAAAAGATATAACTGATTTTATGTAAATTGTGTCTATTAAATTTAAAATATATGTATGTATGTATGTACATATATTTTTTTTTTTTCAAATCAGTTTAAGTCGTAACACTTAATTGAGATTTAAAATAAATTTTAATCGTAGATGTTATTTAACAATAAAAAAAGAAAACTGAATAAATTAAATTAATATCATACCCACTAAGAAAAACTGACAATTAATATGTATGTAATTAAGTTTGCCACTATAAATGGCGGCACTCATTTTCAATTCAAATAACAATATATGTATGTACATACGTACATACAAAAATAGCGAGATATGTAGATACATACATACATACTTATCTACATACAATCATACATGTGTACGTACATACATAGTATGTATGTATGTATGTAGGAAAAGAAAGAAAAACAATTGCATGTTTCATACTTTCTAATGTAGTGTGTGAAAACCTTTTTGAGGTTGGCGCAAGAAAGCAAAAAATATTTAGGCATTTTTCGAAACTAAATAATAAATGATCCGAAAAGCAGCCTCTTTTTGGCTTTTTCCCACTTATTTAACTATTGCAGTATATGTACATATGTATGTATGTACATATGTATGTATGTATGTATGTATTTGTATGTAATATCATTCAAATCATGATTTAAACAAATCAGAAGAAAACTTTATATGAAAATAAGGCTTTAATCAGACGTTACGTCTTTTGTATACGATTATCTGTTTAATTCATTTGAATTGCCGTTATCAGCTGACGTCGTAAAACATTTACATACATATTTACAACTTCATTGCAAAACTTCCCTCGTCTACAATTCAATGTTATGCAAGAAATTCTTTGATGCATTTTTTTTTTTGTTCGACATTCATCATTCATTCTTCTTATGCATTTTGCTCGAAGTATGTGTGTATGTATGCATGTGTTTGCATATGCTAATATATGTATGTATGCTGATGTATCTAGTGTGTGTGTGTGTGTGTGTGCGTCTGTTTTCTTGTTTTTATCTTCTTGGCCCTTTTTTATAAAATTGTGTGTGAGTGTGTATTTTGTGCTGGGCTAAAATATCAATGCAAATAATCATTGCTATAGTACCGTTTAGTGTAACATTCATCAACAGTGCGTCCATAACAGTTGTTCCCTCTCTCTCTCTCTCTCTCTTTCTATCACATACATGTTTTTTTTCTAAATCTGTTTGCTGGGAAAAGAGCATCATCACCTTAAGCAAGAGTAGCCTAAGAAACATTATTGCCCACTTGCCTTGATTATATTTCTTGTTGTTGTTATTATTATTGTTCTTGCGAGTATTCGGTGTGCAGTAAACAAACTTGCACATGTACATACTACATACATACATATTTACGTACATACACACACTCTTTCAATACTTATAATCACCTCAAGAGTTGTGATTACATTTATGTATATCCTAAATATACCTGCATACATACATATGCGTGTGTGTGTGTGTGTGTGTGTGTGTGTATGTAGCTGATTAGCATATTTTCTTCAACTCTTAATTGAACAGCACAATTTGTTTGTTTCGTATGAAGTAATAAGAAAAAGGCTTTTTGTTAATATTTCGTTTGGTTGGCAAATAAGTAGATATAATAATTTTTTTGCTGACACCACTTTTATTTTTTTGATATGCAAGTTTTTTCATTCTTTTGCTTTTGGTTTTAAATATGTATAAGTATTTATGTAAATATTTTTCTAAATAAAACAACGCAACAAGAAAAAAAAAACACCTGTTCCATTTTAGGAAACTTATTAAGTGAACAGGGAAAACCCCTACAATTTCACAAGACTTTGTTGTACTCTTATGACTTTGGTGTATAATAAAATATATTGATTTAGCAGCATTAGAAGGTTTAAAAGATTATTGTTAAAAAAAATTTAAAATTTTCCTACTTCACAATTTCATAAATGCCAAAGATGATTAAGACAAATGAAACTGAGCCACCAGTGACCCCAAAACTTAAATACATATGTATGTATGTATGTTTTTATGGGAGCCGCATTATTGAAACTAGAGCCCATCATTTTCAATAATGTACGGCTCATTTTACTGAATTTATTTTCACTTCGAATATTATTGAAAGCGAAAACTATATTCGATATAGAAAAATGTCGAAAAAGTATGGCAGTATCATCCATATTGCACAAATTTCACTTCGTTTTCTTTTAAAATTACCAATTATTATAATCATTGTAAAATTCTTTAATTTTAGAAAATTTCCCTTTTCGAGAAATGTTTTAAGAACTGCTACATTTTTATAAAAATTAATTAAAGCCCCTTGTTATTTAAAATTCAAAACCAATTTTAGACAAAAACTATAATTTTTGAAAATATGTCCCTTTGGGGATGCTAAATATGGAAATAGCCACCAAGTTCAAAAATTTCCCCTATTGCAGAATTTTCAAAAGTCAATTTTAGGACTGAAAGTTTTTCTACTTGGGATTTTGTTTGTGCACCAGTTTTAAGTTCAAGCCTAAACTAAGATCGCTTTAAATACCTGTCAGGTGGAAAAATTTCCCTTATAGGGGAATTTTGTGTACCACAAAATTTCCAAGGAAAAATTGTTTTTGTGGAACTGTCGAATTATTGGCTGATGTCTGTTTCGTGAGAAATGAGGGAAAACATGTTTTTTTCAGGCCGAAATTTATTGCGCAAAAGAAAAATGTCCAGGATTGACGCGTGATCGTGTTTGGCAAAAAATCATTTGTTTTGTGGAGAATTAAAAACAATATAAATCAAAATCAAAAAACACTTACCAATAACCGCGAAAATATATTTGTAATCCAATTTATTTTCGTTGCACTTCTAAAATGCAAACTTCTGTAAAAGCACCCGATTTAGTTTCGATGGCGGTAAAAATTTAATTCGTTTGGAAAAAAAAGTCACACAAATTGGCACATTTTACACGCACTGCTTTTAAACGAATCAACTGCTTAATATATTAAATATTGCCTTGAATAATTTTTAGTTATTTTTATTGAACGAAACAAAATTTGAAATGAACTCATAACAATCAAAAAAAGAAACACTTAAAGAAGAAATAGAAAAAATAACTACAAAGAAAGAAACCGTTGAATGACCGACTTAAATTTTGGAGTAGAAAAGAAAAAAAACTTAGAAAAAAAGATAATAAAACTTTGAAGTGAAAATAGAATAAACTTCAATTACAATAAATAAATGCTGGTGTTAAAAAATTTTATTTATTTTTTTCAGTTTTTGGCATGCAACAAATTGAAGTTTTTAAAGGTTTCATTTCCTCTACGTGTTTAAAAAATAGTCTTTTGATTTCCGGTATAAAACAAAAGCTTTTTTTTTGTGGTGGCTGTAGTGTGCTGTTATTTAAAGTAAAAGCAATGTGTAAGAAAAGACAGAACATCTGTAATGCGAGGGCGTTGACAATATTGCCAGATTGTTTTTTTTTTAAGATTTAACGATCTTCATAAAGTTAAAAAGCGTTAATATTATATTTGCTTATGACCTGCTGGCAGGTCTAGAGTACTAAAAGACTAGACACTAGCGTTGCCATATTATGAAAATTAAAACTAGTGATATATCTAATTTAAAATCATTGCGGATGGCAACATAAATCAGTTAAATAAAATTATGTAGATGAGAAAAATTCCCTTGTCTTGAAAAAATGTTGGTAAGTGCTGGGAAGCAGTTGGCAACTTTTCCGGCTGACAGAACCACAGAATGATACCAAGAGATATTTTTAAGCAATTACGAGTGTATGCATATACTTCTCGCGTAACTAAAACAAAGCTATCTTTCTCTGCCTGTCTCCCTCTCTCCTTCACTCTACACAATCGTAAATGCTACAGACTGATGGATACATTTCGATAATTAATGATTCCAGGTTTAGATCAGCCGCTTAATGCCTCGGGAACATGCAAGAGCAACCCACAATACGCCAGTAAATTTATCTTTAAGCGATTTTAAAACTTCCTCCTAACCTCAAACTTTCCGCCATTCATTTGTCATATAATAAACTTTTTCAACAATGATCGCTTTGTTTTGCTAGAAGATCGTAGACAAACCCCTGTGCAATTGGAGCATTTTGTAAACTTTTATTATCCAGCAGTCTCATTGTTCGGTTGCGTTGGCGTAAAAATACCGTTTTCTTTTAAACAGTGTCGTAAAAAACTGCGTGTTCTACAAATATTATGGATATAATTTAAATTCTGTTTCTTTCTTTACGTGTTTTTTTCTTTTCTTTTTAAGTTTTTGTTCCTTTTCCGTAACAAAAATTTTGTTTTGTTTGGTTTGTTTTTCTTCCAAAGATCGTACAATAAAATTTTTATTCTACATTAGCAATTGCATGACGCCCACATACACATAAACAATAAAAATATGTTTAGATTAATTTGGTGTATCTTTGGTCGTTGTTGTTATTGTTGTTGCTACTGTGAGCACATCACTTTTTAGTTGTTTACAAACTAAAATATACATTTTTTTGTTTGCCTGCTTTTTACAAAATTTCTATTAATTAAGAAATTAATGAAATTTTCTGCTAATTTTTCATAATTCTCATTTCTTAACGGCATTAGATCAGTGATCTATTTTTATCTTTAAATACATACATACAAACACATTCACACACAATTTTTTCTTTTTTAATAATTAAACGAATTTCAAAGCATTAAAACACGCGTTTTTTGTTTGTGCGGATGAAGAGCAAAACAAAACAATAAAACCACAATTTTTCGCATTCGTTTCTAATTAATTTCTATTCGACGTTCGCGCGCAAAATCTTTAACCGTTAACACCGTTCGGGCCGGCAGCTAAATGTAAACTGAAATATTTTACTAAAATTCGAAAACACAAACCCGCTGTGTGTGCAGGAGAGTGTGCGTTTAAGTGCAGGTTTTGTTATTGTAAACAGAGCTGTTGTTGTTGTGGTTGTTCACTTGTGTACGAAACGCATGAACACAAAACCGTACATTATAAAAAGTGTTCTCAGTCATGGGAACAGTCAAACCACAACAGCAAGAAACAGCAAAAGAGCATGTAAAAGAGAAAGAGCAAGAGAAATTAAAAACACTGTTGCCACTACCGCTATTACCTCACCATATCTTGCGATTTTTAAACGTATAAAAACGTATGATTTGGTCATTGTGAAAATATTTAGTGGTTTTTTGATGCAAGTAATTGTTTACTATTAAAGTACAGAACGTTGCTGCAATTACGATGCAGCAAAATGAGATTTAGCGAAATTAGTAGCAGATTTTACTTAATTTTTTTAATCTTTACTCCGCAAAATTCCAACAACTCAGCCATCGATTCAGCAAGTAGCTGAATGAGTTTAGAAATACAGTGGACGACAAAAAATTACAACCTTGGGGGAGATTCTAATTCACTACAACTTCTAATTCGTAAAGTTTTTTTCTTTTCTTCTTAATAAACTACAACATAAGAGTACATCTTAGATAAGAAAATACACAAAAACACTTGCGCAGAGATTTTATACAGTTTTATTTCTATATGTATATAAAGAAAGTCCAAAAATTTTATATATTTTATAAAAATTTATCAAATTTCATTCACAAATAAACAAATCTGCGCGGATAAAGAAAAGTATAGATGAATAACATGGGATTCCCCTAATTTTCTACGTAAAAGGCAGCAAATAAAAGCTAAATTTTACAGGCTTAGAAACAAACGAAAAATGAAAATGCTCAGAAATTAGATGCATTAAAAATGCATCTAATTAAAAAATTGTTTCTAATTTCCGAAGGATTCAAATTTCCTGAATCAAGAGCGTCAGCGGTTTTTTTTTTATATGTATTTAATGCTAATAGTTGCTCATAAACTGTATTTAAGTGAAATCCTTGAAACAAAAACTTAATTAATCTAATAATAATACAAGTGTTAAGCAATTTTCAGTCTCTAGTTGGGTCTATTCAAGCGAATTTTTTTTTTTTTTTTTGGAAATGTTGACATCAGTGTTTCCTTCATAAACTCCTCTCTTCATATTTTAGTGCTCTCTTCTGGTTTTTTATTTTCTATTGTAAATATCACAAACATATGTTTTTTGCGGAACGCCATGAACATGAAATTCATTCTTAAATAAATTGTTCTTCTTCATGGGTTGTTGTTATTTTAAGTATTTGTATAGAAAAAAATTTGCAATAATGTTCTACAATCAGGGGAAAAAAATGTATTAAGTTGTAGCTGTCATGGCATGTCAGATTAAATGTGCATGTGTGTGTGAATGTGTGACTGTGTGTACTTGTGCGTGTAATGAACATACCTTCATGCTTAAGCCGTCTGTTGGGTTGGTTGCTGAGGGAACAGTTGGGTAGTGGTGGATGGTTGCAAACAAATATCTATACTGTAATGCGCCACTGCACAACCAACTGGTTTTTGGGCCTCATAACTACTAACTATTAGTTGTTAGACTTTAGAAAAATTCTAACACGTTAGTTAGTATAGAAAAAACAAATAGCAAAGTAAGAAAACAACAGCGAAGTAGTGTTAACAAAATTGAAATTCAAACTCTTGATGATAAAACCAAAAAAAAACGAGGTAAGCATGAAATGTTTTAGGGAGACGGAAAGATTGAAATAAAAGAAAATAAAATTTCTTAACTACGCACTCAAATTAAGATATTAGCAAATTTCTTCTTAAGACTCCAAGACAATTTTTTAAGGATATTAAAAAATTTTGCTCTTGGAGATGCTGCTCAAAATTATATTAATACTGTAACTCAAGTAATTTAGTTTTACTACTAAATTAAAAAGCTTTCCGTGCTAAAAAAAATATATATGTATGTATTACATATAAACATGTTAAAAGTTGCACATGGTCACACTGGTCATATAGTACCAGCGACCGACCAGACAACCTTCTCGTATGAATAGAATAAAGCCAAACTAAATTATTTTATTGTTGTGGCAGTTGTTAATTAAATTTTTACACTTCTTTTTTGTGCTTCATATGAAATAAATTTATTTTGATTGTAAGATTGTCAAATTTTACTGAGAGAACGAATTAAATCTCTAGTTGCTAAAATAAATCAATTATTTTTCAAATTTAACATTGAAAAATATTCGTTAAAAATTTACTTGTGTTTTTTTTTTTTTTTCTTATAGAAAACTTTTCAAATTAGCCTCGTTTAGTTAAACTATGCGCTTGAACGTTGGCATTTTTTCCTTTTTCTTTCAAAAACATTGTTGTTATTGTTCAGTTTTCATTTATTCATGGTTCTATGAAAAATGCAACTACATATTGTTGGTGTTTGTTAATCATTGTGGCTGTTCGTTTGACTGATGATTGGTAAATTCATTTTGTTAGTGTTTCGATTGCAACAGCTGTTGTTGTTGTTGTTGTTGTTGTTGGTGTTGCAGCTCTTCTTGTCGACGTCGTCATTGTCTCTGGTTGCGTATGAGTTACTTTTAAAATTTAGTTGCCGTAGAAATTTACAACAAAAACCAAAGAAACATAAATGTCTCATAAATTTTCATAGTTATTAATTTTAAACAAATAATGAAAAGACGGAAAATATGTTTTTACAGATACATACATACATATTTATATCACCAGTTTTCTTACTGTGCGTTTAAAAAAGCTTTTCATGTTTGCTGTTAGCGATTTCAGTGCCCGGTCGTGCTTATCGGGAATTTGAAAATCAAGTTGAAATATGTATGTACGTATGTGCGTCTACCGCCAGACACCACCAAATCAATTTAACAATACCCTCCTTCTTTTTATACTTTTGCCTTTTCTCAAGCATGTCACAATTTGAAAAAGAGCGCATTTAACCATATCTTAGCCCACTATTTACATACATGTGTATGTATAGAGGTAGTCAAATGTACAGTGGAGTTAACAAATTGTGAATGGTAGTTTTTCTTGAACTTGAAAATTACATATAATAAAATATATAAGTAAAATTTTTTTTTAGATTGTGGAATTCATTTACGTCAGCAATTGGTTGCCAGTCTCACAGAGCTGACAAATTCTTGAAAAATATGATCTCAGCACATAAAGCAAGCAAATCCCCTGCTCAGGAGCACTTCAATTGACTTTTGATGAAGCCTGCAGAAGAACATGTTTAATATTAACAGTTACGAGAAAGCGTATAATAAATACAAGGATTTAATGACAATATTAATACTGCCAGATCAGAGGCTTGCTTGCAGCAGTTTTTTTTTTTAAACAGAAATCATACATGAACTGCCTAGAGTTTTGACTGCCGTGTCAACTGAGGGACTTCTTCTCCCCTTTATAACCCGTAAAGCACAACGCCCTGGCTCTGGCTCTGGCTAGAGAAAAGTCAACAGCACAAACGAAACAACAAAATTACAACAATCCAACGTCCTAGATTGGTATGGTATTAGAGCTGTTCATAAGATGAAGAGCAGCGAAAATATTATCACCTCTTTTAGTGCTGCCACCTTTATTTTTAAACAAAAATATTTTACACACCTGCAAGTGCACATAAAAATACTTTATACCCATTTTCCTGTTATTTAATCGCATCACGTGACCTTCACTTTAAAAAGAAATTATTGTCCTGCCCTCTCGATGAATGGATCCCCTATTCCAAAAAGTGATGATGTGAGATATTTAGGTCTCCATCTTGACAAAAGACTTACTTGGAAAAAACACGTACAAATGAAACGTAATCAATTAAATTTGAAAACCAAAAAAATGTTTTGGTTATTAGGACCATCATCTACATTGAGCTTAGAAAACAAAGTCATGTTGTATAAAGCTATTCTGAAGCCAATTTGGACTTATGGTATACAATTGTGGGGTACCGCTAGCAACTCAAATGTTGAAATTCTACAAAGATATCAATCCAAAACTCTTCGCTTAATTACTAATGCTCCCCGGTTCATCAGAAACAACAATATTCACAAAGATCTTAGCATCGCAATGGTCAAGGAAGAAATTAATCGTTTCAGCGACAGATATCTAAACCGACTTAGCCATCATGCCAATGTACTAGCCATCAATTTATTAGACGATAGCAACGAAGTGCGTAGGTTAAAAAGGGTACATGTACTTGACCTACCTTTTAGAAAATAATATTTAAGATGTATGTATATATTTATGTAAATAGTACAGCAGTTGACAACTGTTGTTTACTGAGCTGTTATTTTAGTTATTTTATGTTTTTAATTGTTATTAAATTTGCTTATTATTTTAAATTGTGTAAAATAGATTGCAAATAAAACAGATTACAAAAAAAAAAAAATTTAATCGAATAAAACGTGTTAGAGAACCCACTGTAGCGAGTCCCCAATCATACAGCTCTTATGCTGCTACAATGTTCCCGTTACGCTTGCATGCATGACAATATTCACATATAAACACCGTGGTGAACAACAACAAAAGGTAAAATATGGTAAAGAAAAACCATATGTATGTTTGGATGTATGTATGTACATACATACACACAATGCGCCGAGCATGTAAATTAGCGTGCACAAATTGTTTCCAATACGATTTTTCCATCCAAAAAAAAACACACACACACACACGCACATATGTTATGAGTGTGCCTACATGTACATACTTATAAACTTACTCATTCTTACTCAACTCTCGCAATCGTCATTACCATAAAAAAAGGGCAAGCACAATAGATAAAAACAAAATTGTATTTATCATAAATAAGAGAAATCAGGGGGGGAAAAAAACGTCAAGCCATTGTTTTGTGTTTGCCAATGTTTGAGGTGTTTGTTGTTATTGTTATGTATGTATGTATGTGTATGCAGTTTTGTAGGAATTTCTGGTTTGTGTATCAGTTATTGTTGTTGCATGCAAAGGCAACAGCAATAGATGAGCAATAAATCGTTAATATAACGGGTAATGTACTCATATAGAATAAACAGAGAAATAAAGTGTTGGTCACTTGTTAAATCGCACGATGCTACCAGATGATAACTGTTAAGACTCTTTTTTTACACAAATATGTTTCAATGCTTGAATTCATAAATGTTTTAGGGAAATTAATTTATCCAAAAATTCGTGTTCATGAAAGAAAAATTCAAAAAGCTTAAACATTTTTAGAGGGGTTTATATTGCAAAATAAAAAAAAATTATGTATGCACATACTTAATTATTTACTCATATGTATGTCTGTCTGTCTGTACTACCCATTGCCTATTGACCAAATAAAAGTTAAACGTTTTGCTATAAATTTTCGCCTGGTAACCACCAGCATGAAACCTCTTTCAGTATATGAATAATAAATACCACTATGTTACGTAGGGATAAAACAAACTGCACAGGCCTATACATCTGTATGTACATATCGTTACCTAAAACGCAAAACGCCTTAACTAACAAAAAATGCAAAATCGATTTTTTTGCAAATTCCGATGTATCTAATCAAAATGTACATCACCACCAAACAAATCATACTTCCACGTACACAAATAGCAACTTTATTGACAAAATAAAAAAGCCCTTACTACAATATTGTATAAATGTTTAAGAATGTTTTTTGCTTCTCCTGTAAAATTACTAAAATGTTAGTTAGGCCGTTTTGCGTTTCAGTTAACCATATATTCAACTACGACTTAAAATTATTGTGATCACAACTATTAAGTTCATAAAACATTTTACCAATAATACTTTCAGAAATATAACTGGCAATAAATTTTTTTTTTTTGTTAAGACACTTTCGTTTTAATAATAATAGAAATTTTGACTTACCTAAATCACTATATAACGTTGTATTTAATGCTATATCCATGGGGCAGGTATCTTCAGAGTCTTCCTCTTCTTCTTGTAGTGTAGGCGGACCGTCCCAGACAATTTTGCTGGGACGGCGTATACGATCTAAACGTACGCGGGGATATTCATTGCACATAATATCAGTTAACTAAAAATTTATAACGAGAAAAAATAATTTTTACAAATTTGTATTTTATTTATATTAATAATGTTTTTTTTTTTGCCTGTTCCACCATAACGAACGCTAATGTTTTGCAGTTTCATGTTCCTCCATCGCTGAGCTCTATGAATTTCCGACCAACACCTTAACGTTCGTTATTGTGGATCAGGTGACGTTTAATTTTTCCTAAATTTGTTTTGTTTATTAGAAAATTAAAAACGTTATAAAAGTGTCTAAGTTGGATATAAAATAATAACTAAAAATCTCTAAGCTCTACATTAAGAGCAAAATGATTACTACCCACCTCCTTTTTCGGCGTGGCCGAAAATATCTAATTACAAATATTTTTACACAAGTTAACAATTTATATTAGCGCAATGAATTAGAAGATTTCAAATCCAACAATTGTTTACGTGAACGTTAAATGTTTAGATTAGCAGTATTGTAGCATGTTTTTGTTTTGTTCATTGTAAAATGGTGTGTGTTTGACAATAAGATATTGTGGTGAGTGTAGATTGTGGTATTGTATTTGTAAGTGCAGTTATTTTTAGTGAGCAAGAATTAAAAGAAGGAGAAGAGAGAAAAAATACACAAAATTCAAGATTAGTTTCGTAAATAACTCAATTTAGCTGGCGATTATTAATTACAGCTATAAAAAAATTTCCAAATTTTTACTTAATTGAAATTTAATTATTATTTAACAAAGGAAGAGGAAGTAAAGAGAAATTGCACACTCACCGATATCTCTTCACTGCAATATGCGGTAAAGGATTGTTCATCCTGTTGCAGTACACAGTACAGTGGACCCCAGGGTAATGTAATTTTTTGTTTACGCGTCAATTCGCCTTCAGTTTCTGCAATTCAAGACAAAACGATAGTGAATTATAAGAATTGTTTAAATTGTTTTTAGCAAAATATTATTTTATATACATATTTAAAAACTAAAATGTTGAAAATGTCTGATGGTATTTAATGAAATACAATTTGGAAAACGACTTATTTGGAAAAAAAAAGCCAGGAGAACAAACAAACACATCAGCGTTCAAGTATTTTGATAGCATTTCCAGAGAAATTTTGAATACGATATCGTTTTATAATAATTTTTTGTGTTTTCCCCCACCCCCCGCAACTATTTTATTTCAGTCATTCTGTTTCAGTTTTAGTAGACGCCCTCTAGTGCAACTGTAACTTAACACAAAAAGCCAACTATTTAGTCAAGCCACCAACCTCAACTAAATATTCATCATAGTCGAAGTGGCTTTGAGGTGAAAACAAATTTTCATACTGAGTTATAAATAGCCAAGAGATTCATTCATATTGAGTGGTGGGGTAATACAAATTTCCCGTTAGTTGGAAAAAGTTGTTGATAAACCATCAGTGGTGTGTATGAAACGCTGAAATTGATTATGAAGAGTGTAAATAAAAGCCATAATAAAAAAACTGTAGGCAAAATAATAAAAAAAATACTAAATTAAGGCAGATATTGAATTCCGCCGGTTAGAGAAAGACTTTTGCGAGTAAAACATGCTTTTTCCTGTTTATAAGTAGACCGATTGCACACTCTTAATTGAAAGAGAGTTTAAATATCATCCTTTTTTTTTAATGATTATTGATTGTATTATAGCCCAATATCCTTTAAACTGTCATTGACGTTTACTATAAGATGTACAAGTACAGAAATTTTGTTGTAAGTCTTTTCTTTCGTAATTTTCGAATACATTGTTTTGTCAGTGCAATCATTGGTTTGGTTGGGTATTATATCTGTTTTTGCATTCTGTTCAAATTTATTGTTTATTTTGTCGACAATGTAAACCATTTGTTGCTCTAAAAGTGTATTTAGGTGCCAATAAGCAATTTGTGAAAGGCCTAAAAAACTGAGTTTTTTTTTTCTTCTTATAATTATTGTTTAAAAATTTTATGATTTCTTAAAAATAAACTACTGTCTGTCTCTAACAAAATTTAGGCAAATTTATAACTATTGTGTCGACAATCTGGCTAAGGAAATTGCAGCCACATGTCGTTCAATAAAGGAGAATGGATTCTGCGTGGCTTTGGCTGTGCAGGTTCTTTCGAAAGCTTCACCAAAGTTCAAATGACAGGAGGGTGACCAACACTCCACTTGGATGCCCTGGGCTTCTGGGTCGGTTATTGGCTGAAGTACCTACCTTGGCTCAAAAATTCTTAGTAGATACTGAGTTATTGGTCACAGGCCGCCAGCATCAAACCACAGCAATTCAAACCGCTCTGGATCGTTCAGGAAGTATTTTATTTATTGTAAATGCTTTTCTGTTATTATAATTTCTATATTCTGATTATAAACGGAGGCCTCCACTTTTGCTTTTCATCGATTTTTAACACTTTTATTCTTAAGCTGAATAACAATTTCCCTTTTTGCTTTTACATACATATTTGTTTTGTTATTATATAAAACAGTTTTCTGTTTTTTAACAGATCAACAAAAACTTCAAAGAACATTTAACAGAAATAAAACACCTGTGAAATATGATTAATATTATTTCTTAACGATGTGGAAACAAGAAGAAAAACACACACACACACACACACACACAGATAATTACACAAGACGATCGATCTTTTTTTATATTAAAATGGTAAAATTTAAATTTAAAAGAATTTATTATTAAATTAAGGCGAGTTGTTTACTGTTTCTGTAGACTTCTCTCGAGTTCGTTCAAAGAAGCTAAATATTCCATTTTAGTTTTTAATGAATTTTGGGAAAAACCAACAAGAGAAATTGAAAAAGGAGACAATTTTAGTCTACATATAATATTTTTTAAGGGGGCATCCCCGAACACAGTTTTGTGCAACATTCCCTGTTCATAATGAGCATTTCTATAATTATTGAAAAGAGCTCAAAGCTTCATAAATGATATTAAATGATTTCTTGGCTTTATTCAATTTATGATTGATTGAACGATCTATTAGAGCATTTGTATTTCTTTCCTTCAAGATTGAGCTTTCAATGTCGGCTCTAGATCCCTCCTGCTTTTTCATATTTTTCTTCAGATTTTCAGATTCAAATGAAATCACGCATTTTAATGATCTGGCAACCTGAGCGATAGCCCACATAACGGCTATCTAGTATATTAAGAGCTTTTTGCAACACCAGCGTTTTCTTTCTGTTCGTCTGCGGCTTCTGTTCTGTTTAGCTGTTTACAAAAGCGCTGGTTTGCGTTTATGGCCGTTCATCTCATTTCAAAATATGTATGTATGGATGTGTACAAATTAGAAATTGTTTTCAATACATCATTTTATTTATGAAACAAACAGAAAAAAAAACAACAACAAAAATTATGTGTTAAACAAATTTGTTTATTTATTTAAATTCTTTTTTTGGAGCAAATACTTGCAAGTAACCCCCTTTAGTTGTAGCTCGCAAAAAGATGGGGAAAGGGGGCTGAACAGCGGCTTCCTGGTCGACTGGCGCTAAATGTTTACAACAACAACAACAACAACAACAACAACAACAACAACAACAACAACAACAACAGGTTTAATCTACCCTAATGTGTGTTTGGTACTAGAAGCCAACTCTTTCAGCGTTAAAGAAAAGAACGCAGGAAACGAACTATAAAAACGCACTCATGTGTCAAATTTAATAATGTTTTCATGTCTTTTTCCTCTTTATGTTGTCTTTTTACTTCTTCATTCTCTGCAAAGAAAATATGTAAGTCAGTTCCGAAAATAGCAAAATAGCCACCAACTACTAAAATATTAAAGAAGATTGCTCCGTGGCAGGAATATTGCTTTAAAAGTAAATGACCTGATTTGAGCCAATAGCAAAAACAAGAAAAAAACTTACAAAAGCATGTTTGAAAAGGTGACATAATAAAGGGCCATCGTATCATTAGTTGGCAGGTTATTAGCTGCTGGTCTTGCTCCTAACAAGCCAACTCATGAAAATTGTATTACAGCTGTTTTGCTGTGTGTTTTAAGCTGTAAAAAAAAGTGTAGTTGGCAACTCGAGTGAATAACTTTCTTTTAATACTGGGTTGCGAGTACAAAAAAGTATTAAATTTTTTGCTTTGTTTTGATTAAATTATATTTTTAAAAATGATTACATGTAAAAATTGCCGCAACAAAGTTCTGAAATAGTCTGCGAATTAGTTTTTTTGCCCTTCAACAAACATTAATGTTAACTTTCGTTCGTTATCGTGGGTTAGAAGTAGTATTTTTTTTTTATAGCAAATATTTTAATGGAATTTTTTTAAAATAAAATTACTTTAAAAAATATTTCCTACATATTTTTAGTGTGAATAGTATTTTATTTTCTTATATTTTTCTTGCATTTAAATTGGGTCAAATTTATTCTTTTTTTCTCTCTCTCACTCTCTCTTTGAAGAAGAGCACTTCCACTTAACAGTAACATGTTATTTATTTATTTTTAAGCCTCTGGCTACTGGGTTTAAAATTCTGCATTTAAAAATTAGCAAAACTATTTTAACAGCAATAAAATAATACAGGCGATGACTGTTTTTCTTTATATTGGTTTTTGGAAAACCTTTTCAGAAGAGAAGGAGTAAAACTAGAGCTGGTGCACAACCAATGAAGTGAAAACACCTTAATTTGTTAATTATACAATAAGTTGCAGCAGAATCGCTACAATTCGTTCGAAGATCTTAATAATTTGTAACAAACTGTTGGTCCCTTGAAAGAATCGCTTTAATTCGCAAAAACTTCATATATTTTGGTATCTTTTTGCAATAGAACTTCTGTTTAACCTCTTATAAATTGTAATTAGTAATTTCTACATCGAATCTAAATCTCGTTATATCGAAAACCCTTGTAACTCGTAAAAACTTCCAGTTACCTTGCGAGGACGAATTAACGGGATTCTATTGTTTTACTATTCATATTGCTCTACAAAATTTAATCGTTTCCATATTAATGGTATAATAAAATTAATAGAAAAAATTAATTAAAAATTTAGTTTAACTCTTTTTCTTTGGGCGCTGAATTCATTTACTTTCTTATCTTTTTTAGGTCTAAGCGTTTAACTGTTTAAAGAAGCGTTGCTTAAAGTTGCCACAAGCCGCACAGTTTTCATTAACTTTCGGTTAATGCCTTATTACGGGGCTTATAGTGTTATTTCTAGTTTTCATCCTCTTTTTCTTTTATGTTGCGACAGTTAAATAAATATAAGAAAACCTCAAAAACAATAGAAAAATTTCAGTCATGCTGACACTAAGGCTGAAAATTATAAAGATATTATAATAAAAAAAATACATACACATTTATAGCGTTTTCTCGCAAATTCACCGTTTTTAGTCTAAATTATCAAACGGGTATTTAAAATGAGAACCTTTAAGAAACTGTTCTTGTGAGCACGACTCTTCTGGTTGGCAACTTCTCTCGTTCAATATGTATAGTATAATATGGGTATTAACCAACACTGAACATAAAAGTATAGTGCTGCCATATTTGATATTTTGGTAAAACGGTAATTCGGCGGCCTAGCCAGAGCTGTAGTGAATTTTAAAATACGTATTGAAGGAAGATGTTTTCAATTCTATAGTCAAGCTTGAAATTTTCATATTTGTTTTTGTAAGCGCTGAAGACTTGTGAACCATCAGCGGTTTAATGATTTTACTGTGATTTTATTTTGTACAAACGTGCAAAATATTTACAAAAGATTTTTGTTTTCTCCTCTAAATCTAAACACTTTGTATTATTATTGTAAACGTATACCTTAATTGCCTTAAGTCTGCACCATAACCACACAACAAAGTCTACTTTTAACTAGTTGCAGCACTGTCCATATTTGCTCATCCAAGAACTGTATTTTTTACCATATCTTTTATTCTTTACTTTCTTAAATTATAAATAATTTGTATGTTATAAAATCATTCAATATAACAGTTTCTTCTATTTTATTTTTATTACACGTTTAGACTTTATGGCTTTAAAATTGCATATGATGGGCAACGAGCCCTAACGCTGCTTGTCTCGAGAGGGGGAAAAAACTGACGCAATACAGTTTTTACACGCCAAATCAGTTTACTTTTAAGCCAGAATGTAATGAACGTTCATTTGGAATTAATCTGCTGTTTGAAAGCGTTTCTGCTTCATATTAATTCTTAGCGGAAATAATTTGAATAGCAAAAAAAAAAAACAAAACCAAATGAAACAAATTATCGGTCAGTAAGTTCTTTGGTTTAAATTTTTGCACGTTTTAGTTTTGTTTTGGAAACTTGTTAATAGCTTCCAATTACGTATAACATTTCGCGCATCACTGGAGAATTTTTATTGTATTTGTGTGTAAATTTTTAATGAAATTGATTTAAAAAGCCGTGATATTAATAAGATCATATGGAAATTTTAAGCAAAAGTAATTATAATTTTTTTTTTATTAAAACAAAAACAAAGTACAGATTCGCTTTAGGCCATGAAAAATTTTTTCTTTCATAAATGAAAAATATAATTACAATTATAAAATTTCCCTTATAAGGGTAAAATTTAATAAAAATATCTATTGAAAATATGTTGAAATTAAATATTTGCCAGCAAAAATTATTATATACAAATTTTTTTATATGACAGATTTTCGTTTCAAATATATTGAAAAATTTATACAAAAATTAGTGTTATAACTCCAAAGCTGGAAAATTTCCCTAGTTGGGAAATTTAGTTTTGTGTAAGAATTTTATATAAAAAAAAGCCTTTTCTTAGATTTTAATTAAGCAATAAAATTTTCTTATAAGGGAAATTGTTACGCAATCTTAGTTAATGGCAAAAAGTCTGTCATTATAAAAATTTCCCTTTCTGGGAATTTTTTATTTAGTACAAATTTTAAAGGTAAATTTATTATATGAAATAACACCAAAATTTCATTAAAAATACAGCAACAGCCGTTATTTGAAAAATTTCCCATGCTGGGATTTTTTTAAAACATCTCTCTCTCGCTCTCTCTCTCTTTTTGTTAAATTGAAATCATTTACAATTTTTATCTTTTTTATAAAATTAAAGATTATAAGGGAGAGTTTTTATTTCATATAAATTTTAGATAGCAAAATTTTTGTTAAATAAATTTATTTTGAATAAAATAAAACATTTATTAAAATTGCGACAATAGCTGTCAATATAATTTTTTTTTGCTGGGAAATTTTTATCCATCAAACGTTTTCATTAATATTGATTATTATTTTTTGAAGAATATCCGATATTGTATATAAACAAAATGCAATTTTCACTTAATTTAATTGATTAAATCTTTCACTTCTTTGTGTTTGTTTCTTTTTGCAGTTTTCTTGTGAGTTTTGGTTTAAAACTATTAAATCTTTTCTATATAAATTCTTTTCTTTTTTAACATCTTATTGCCATTTTTGACATTTACTTTCTGCATTTCTATTATATTATTGTACATGTATGTTGGCTGAAATAAGTTTCACAATTGTATAAAAAAAAAAAAAGAAAATTCAGTTTTAGCACGTTTTCTCTACTTTTTTTTATGGTTAAAAGAAAACTTAAGCAATAAGATATACATACACATACATACATACATACATACACGGATATATATGTATGTATTTTGTTTTTTAGGATTAATGACAAGGCAAACAAACATAGAGACTTTTGTTAGACTTTAATTAAAGTAATTAAAAATGAAAGAAAAGTGTGAACAAAATAAAATTATTTAAATGAAAAAAGAGATAATTAAACTCAAACCATAAAAAAAATAAACCAGTGGCAACTTTGCTAATAACGGCATAAGTTTTCATTTATTACGTTTACACGTTAAAACAGTTAAAACAAGAATTTCTTTTTTTTTGTTGTTGGTTGTGTTATAAATCACTTTCTGTTTTGTGCTCTCCAACCACTGCGACCTTAAACTTCAATAAAGTTTTTGTTGTTGTTAAATTTCAACTCAATCTTGGGTTACTCGGTGGTTGAATTCCGCAAAAGCGCTTCGACGCCATCGTCGACATCACCAGCAGCACAGTCATACTACAGACATACATACACACACACACACACACACACACACACACATGTATTGCATGTTTTTGACATTGAATTTTCATTGCATTTTATTGTTTTTGAAGCGATTAATAATAACAAAATCGTTTTCAGCCGAGTATTCGTATAATACAAATGAAATGAAACATTTTATGGCTTATCACTGCGGAAAGAAATGAAAAAGATTTTGAAACTGAAGTATTCCCCCAGAGCAAGGAAGGGTCAATGTATTGTCATGACTAGTAAGTAACATAAATAATATTAAGTTTTATTTGTATGTATGTCTGTACACAAATTAAATTATAAACTGTGGTCAACTGTTTAACATTTAAATGAGTTGTTGGCGTTTTGGGATTTCTTATTGTTGTTGTTTTTTTTTTCTTAAACAGAGCGCTGTAATCGATATCACAGAAATAATACTCTAATTAATTACATTTATTTTTTTAATTAGAACTTTTAAAATAAACATATTTTCTATATATGTCCATAATTTATAATTCGGAAGATTGTGTAGTGGCAAGTTCAATGAAAAGTTTCAATTCAATACAGTGTTTGTGTTGAAAAATCCGACACGCCGCAAACATGTAAATGTTACATACAGATGTTTTTTTTTTTAAATATTGAGAAAAGCTGATCCAGAGTTATGAAAACTGATTTATGATCCTTCGTAACCGTAAATAACATTCATTATCAAATGCATGACATTTTAACAGACTGCAAAATTTATGGTCTTTCCAAATGCCATCAATAAGATTCATTATCAACTACATGACGTTTTAACAGACTATTGACTTGTGGTCCTTCCAGCCCATAAATAAAATTCATTCATTATCGTATATGTACATATGTGTATGACGTTTTAATTCACATCGTGAGCTCGATAACTACTCGGAATGCATTTGCGGAAAAGTGAACTTTTCACATGAGAAACAAGCCATAAAATTGTGTGAAACTGTTATTAATACACTGTGAATACACTAGTTGTAGGGAATTAAATGAATTCTCTGTGGGTCGTTGTTGAACGTTTCCACAGTTTTCTTTTCCAATTCGTTTAATTTAAATTCAAATAGACTAATTTACTTTGCTTTTCTTAATCGCCCATCTGAAGTGAAAAACTTTCAGCTGGTCCTTCGGAGCTTGACATGGTTGCCAAATTTTAGTTGAAAAGTTTCGCTTTCGCTGAGAGTTTTTAGCATAATCACAAATCTGAACTAAAACAGCTTTTGCGGGACCTTCGCATCGGTACATGATTGCCAAAGTTTATTTCGGTTTTTTGTTTGTGCTCGCAAAAGCTCATTTTGGTGTTTCAAACCCATCACTGTGATAGGACTTTAATTTTTTTAGTGGCCAACATGGGAATTTATGGTCTGCTTAATAAATCTATTAAAGAAGAAATCTTGCCACTCAAGTGTGTTAAGAATTTAGTTTTAAATTAATGAAATATTATTTTATCGAGTAGAATATTATGAAATCGTGTACGCAACTCAACTAAGATGTAATAATAAAATAAACAAAATTATCCCTGAGAATTCTGAAGTCATAAAAAGACTTAGAAAACTTAAGCTTTTAAGTTTTTATTTTAATGCAAGTCTTATTTTTTTCATAAGCCATTAATTTCTTGTAATTTATGTACATACATACGTATGTATATTGCTAAAGTTTTTTTTTTTTGCGTTTGCAAAATTCATAAAAACTACAGTAAAATTATAATAAAAATTCATTGGAAAAGAAGTGCATGTTTTGATTGTTCTCTCCCGGCACACGCACATTTAATGTTAATTTAAATCAAATCTTTGTTTCTCTGCCTCGGCTACAACAACACCACTAAACACAGCAGAACATAATAAGAAAAAAAACAGTTCAACGCAATAATAGTGATTTAATATTAATCATGAAGAAATTCGTACAAGCGAAACAATATAGAGGAAAAAATTGCGAAAATATTTATTTGCCTTAAGGCAAATAATTTAAAATAAAGCCGAATATGTACTATATTCAAATGATATTCCGACATTGGCCACACTGTCAACGACGTACGACAATAAAGAGCAAATCTTGTGGTGATATCACACTATAAACAGTTGTAGCTGTTATTCGCAAATTCAAATGAGCCAACTTGGCAGCACTTTTGCCACCATAGCCTGTGTTATTTCGTCCACCGGGTAGCGAATGTTGGCTTCAAAATCCTCAATTGTTGCTCGTTTATTCGCAGAGACCAGAGATTTTATATACTCCACCTCTCGCAAGTAAAAACAAAATATGAAATGAGGTGACCTATTCGCAGCTTCATTTCTAATAATAATTCAATTACCAAATATTTTTCTCATCAAAATGAGGATGGTACGCCCTACATACGTATGTTGCGCTGTCTTTTTGGAACCATTTCGCCTCCAGATTGTTTGCAATGACGCAAGGAACCAAAGAAAAGTCACGTTCTAGTACTAAAAATATTAGTTAGTTGGTATAAAAACCACAAATATTAAATTATTAATATATAAGTATTAAATATATTTAAATATTTTAGTATTAAAAACAGTACTAAAAATTAGTACTAAATTTTTAGTACACAAATTTTTAGTACTTATTGCATTAATTAAACTATATTAGTGGTAAAGTGTTTAATGGCTACGAATTTTACTGCCGAAATTTCTAGCATTAAAAATTTTTTAGTACCTACAAAGAATGTTGGTGACCAAAATTACATTACAGTTTTTGGAAGTTAAATCTTTTGTCCAGAACTATAAAAAAAAGTAGGCTTTAAAACTTTTTTACTAAATTGGATAAACTGCAAGTTCGGAAGCTAAAATATTTTGGTTTAAGACTTTTTATTTATGTTATAATCCAGAACTAACATTTTAGACTCAACATTTTATTTTCTGCATTTTCTGAAGCCAAATTAATTGATTTGTGTTTTATTTAATTTAGTACTAGAAATTGTAAAAAAAACTTTAGTACTAAAACGCCAAAAACTTTCAAAATATTTCACAGCCAGATTAGTGTAAAACTTTAGTACTATAAATTTTAGTACTCAAAATATAAACATAAAATAGATACTGTTTGGATTTTTGAAAACATCTGACTGAACACGCCATATTTTGGATATGAAAATCTTCAGCGCTTAATTTAATGTTCAATTTGGACAGTTTTCAAATTCGGTTTTAGTACTTAAAATCTTACAAGTAAAAAAAAATTTAGATGCCCACTAATCTTTATATTTTCTGCTTTTATGGTTTGATTAACTTTTGCATTAATTGTAAATAAATATTTTGATCATTTTTACTGTAAGAAATTTGCTTTGGGTTGGCAAACTTTTTCTTGCTCGTTAACTTCTTTATTGCCTCCAAATTGTTTGCAATAACGCAAGGAACCAAAGAAAAGTCACGTTCTGTAACGTTCGCCACTCACAATAATGTTGGCACTGATTACGAACTTAAAGTTTCAAGAGCTTCTTTTTGGGGACAAAAAACCGACAACTCCATTTGTTTACATACAACCGTCAGGCCAGAAATGAGCTGTATCGAAGCTGGAACTGATTTGAGGGTGAAAATCGGGTTAAAACGTCCAATTAATTTTCAGCCCATACAGCTGACTTTAATTCTTAGATCAGTTGGATATTAGTGGACCGACAGAGAGCAACCAAATTGCTGACAACGGCATCGGATCCGCTTAATACGAGCCCTTTGTCACTTTCATTGGGCTGAGTATTAGCCGAACAAGTAGATGTGTCCATTAGTAATACATACACTTTAGCTGCTCAGATGTATGTATGTACGTTAGTGTGATAAAGTGCTCCCTCCCTAAATTGGACGAACAGAGCGCTTATTTGGAAAATATATGTATGCAAGTATTTTTGCACGTTTCGTTTTCACGTTAATTCGGGTGTTAATTTTTCATTAAACTACATACATATATTAAAGAAAAAGTTCAATACATGCTATTAGTATGACAATTATATCTAACGGCAGTTTTATACGTCTAAAAAAGAAAGAAAACAGTCAATATTTGAATTCAAAGTTGGTAGCATTGATTTTGAGTAGAGTGAAATTTTACAGCAAAATTGGTGGATTTATTTTACATGCATGCGACTATTTACATACATACATACAGACATACGTACGTACATATGTATGTGTGTATGTATTATATACTCTTTTTCTTCTTCTATTCCCCACAGTTTTATTTTTATTTTAAAATAGTTCTTGTCTGTCCGCTGTGCACCACAAAAAGGGGGCCTCAAATTCCGCAATTTTTCTGCCTCTTTTTTTTTTTTTTTTTTTAGGGACAGACTAATTGTTAATTTAATGATTGTCGTTTAGAGTACACACACACACATATACGCACACACTTGCATACACACATCTGTATGTACATAATGATTTATATATTCACATACTTTTGTGCGTTGATTAAAATGTAGCGATTTTTATACGCAAGTGTTTCTACATCATTGACATTTTTTCTTTTATGTACTAAATATACATATCGTTACCTGAAATGCAAAAGGGCGTAACAACCAAAAAATTCAAAATGGGTTTTTTCATTTATTATTGTAGAGCAAATCGAATTACATGTCCTCCTACATTTTTACAGCCCTACTGTCAATAACAACCATTTTATTAAAGAAAATCAAAAGGTCGTAACAACAAAGTTGGTTTTTTCTTAAACCAAAAGGGCGCAACCCACATCTAATAAAAATGACGATTAAAGAAATTTTTTTTTCTACGAAATAAATGCATCATCGCAATTTAATGCTGTACTGAAGAAATTGCAACACCAGCTTCGTAATCTTTGATTTTTTGGAGTTTTTTGTCTCTCCTGTAAAATTTTGAAATATGTTGTTACGCCCTTTTGCATTTCAGGTAACGATATATTGTATGTACATTAGGGCGTCTCTTTTTTTTGTTTTTTTTTTTTGAAAAGATGTACGAATACCAATAGCGATCAAGTTCTATTTACTCATTTTTGGAAAATTATGTTAAGAAATAATTAGAGCCCAACTGCCGCTTATGGGCATTCAAATTCACAATTAAAACTTGTTAAAGTTTTTATGTTTTATTTGGTATATTTCACTAAGCAAACATTTTAAACATAAAATAATGAATATTGACAAAAAAATGTATTAATATTTTAAGAGATTTTTCTTGCTATAGTCACTGTCCGTCCATTAACATTGTCAGGTTTTTTTTTTGGATATGGCACACGGTATTGAATGCGAGATATAGTAATTCCCTGATAGTGTTGCTCGCGCTTCATCACAACTTATACATACTCGTAGGTTCGTATGGAATGCTGACAGCTTTATGGAGGAAGGCTGAGATTGCATTTTAGCCATTTAATCTGGCCTAGCAAAATTAATGGCATGTTTTTGCTGTGACGTTGATGTTTACTCAGATTAGTCTCGGGAAAACCAGTGGATAAATGGTTTTAAAAATAGCTATAGATTCATTATTTTTTAGCAATTGTTTGTGGCAAACTTTTAAGAAGAATACACAGGCTGGGAACGGTAATTTTAACCCCATGGCCGACTTAAGCTTTATAAATTTTGTTTTAAAATGGTAATTTTTTTTTTTTTTTTTTTTTTTGAAAATTCAAATTGAGGTATTTTTATAAAACGGCGAGATGTGGGATTTCATTTTAGGCCCCTGTATTTTTCTTTTTGCTTTCATACAAAATGGAACCACCCTAATGTTGTTCGTACTTACAGACATACGCACACAAATTTTAAGTCTTTTTTTTTCGCATAAATTCCTGTAACAAGTCATTGTTGTTTAAAATAACTTATAGAAAATAAAAATAAATAAATAGATTTCTTAACAAGATTCGTTCTGTAGCATAAATTTTGTAACATTAATTGAAGTTCATTTAAAAGATTTACATACCGACACACATACAGACACACACACACACATACAGACACATAATATATATGTATGTATTTTAATTTGTGGTCTCCGTTTCTAATACAATAATCATTTGTCACCATCTTACTTGCCTACACACATACATACATATATAGCGTGTGACCGGTTTGTGCTGTCATTTCAAATTAAGAGTATGAAAATTAAGAAATAATAGATACAATCTTTATGCAACTTCAAAAGTTATTTGTAGGACAAATTGACCTCTAACGGGGGATGTCATCAGCCGCATGAAAATTATCATTTTTTTTTTTGCCACTTTTCCCATTCATCATGAGCGGAGTTACATTTGACGACTTGTCCTGACTTTGGAATTCATTGGGATCGATATACATAGAACACATTTATTTTATATCACATGAGTAAAAAGAAAGAGAGAGAGAGAGAGAGAGAGAGGATGTGCTGTATTAAATTCTTTTATATATAAATGAATCGTCCGTCTCACGATATCGATATCGTAACGTTTGGCTGCATTTTTAAAGCTTAAAACACTGAATTGTGGACTATTAATGAACTTTTTACTTTTATTTTTCTAATTTAAGCCATCACTTTTCTGCTGTTCAAAATTTTATTTGAATTTGATTAAAAATTTATTGAAATTTCTTAAAAAAAAACATATCCCTCCGTTCTCATTAAGAGCCAGTTTTTACCATTTTTACAGGTTCTTGGTTTTCAATACTTTTAGCTCAATATAAATCTATTAAAAATATTAAAATTCTCTCTAAAATATGAAAGAAAATATCCCTGAATGCGAATTTTTTATAAGAGTCAATTTTTTATTTTACAGATTTTTCTTTTTAATTTAAACTCAATATTGTATATTTTAAACATTTATTGAAAATACTGAAAAAGCTTTCAAAAAATTATATCCCTCAATGTGAAAGTTTCATTAAGAAACAAATGTTTTTTTTTTTTTAATTTTTATAGTTTTTCTTTTTAAATCCTTAAACTTAATCAAAGTATTAAAGTTTGTGAAAATAACTTCTTCAATGGGAAATTTTTTGTTGAAGTACATTTTTATTTTACGGACTTTGTTTTTCTTAAATTTAAACTCAATATTACTTTAAACTTTTATTGAAAATATTGAAATTGTTTTCAAAGAAAAAATATCCCTTAATGGGAAATTTTTAGTTAATAACATTAATTTGATTGAAAATTCTTTCAAATATTTCCCTTTTGTTATTTAAAAAATCGAATTGAAAAGGCCCTTTTTAAACATTTCTATTGCCTACAGCCCTGTCCGGTCTCTAAACTAAGTGCAGCTTGTACTATTGCAGTTCAAAAAAAGGAAAATAACTTCTCATGTTGCATAGAAGAAAGGCAAAAAATAAAGAGTTTAATTAGCCTCAATTAATATTTTAATTGAAGTTTTTATTTTATGTGTGTTGGGGTTCTTTTGGACTTTTTTTCGCACAAGCAAATAAAAACGAACTATAGTATTTATTCTAAAAAGGCTACAGGGAGAAAACAGAAAAAAAACTGCATAAACAATAATAATCCGACAGCAGATGGTAAACAACCAAGATTTTCAATTAAAAAAATATATATGGGAACATCTTATTGTTTTAGACAACATGAATTCCCATTGTTGGCATTTAAATAATAATTCTTGTTTATAGAAATTCCGAAATTCTTTTTGTAGCTCCAAAGAAGAAAACAAAAACTTCAAAAAAAAATTACGTTTTTAAACGTCATGACACAATATTTAGTTGTCATTTTGAAAGTCGGTTGACTCTCAGCCGCCAATTGCTTCAAGTGGCTGAATTAAAGTTTTCTTGGCAGTTAAAAAGTTAAAAATAAGACAGAGAAAAAAACGAAACTCTATTAACAATAATTTAACTGTTGGTTAAACATAATTTTTACAGACTTTTTACTTGGCACGTTTTTGCATTTTGTTGTTGTTGTTTTTTGTTTGTTTTGGTTTTGGTTTTGCTGTTCCAAAAGCCAACTTTTAACTCTCAAGCAAATTTTAAAGCAGGTAAAATAATAAAATAACTAAAATAAAAAAACATTTAAACCACAAAAAGAATTTTAAGCACAACAACAACAACCACTAATAAAGAGGTAAAGCGGAAAAAAACGGTATAAATATATAAAAAAAAAGCTATAATTTTGAGCGACAGCATGAATTCGCTACAAATTTCTTAAGTACGAGGTGAACACACGCCACTTTAGAGGCGTTTCAGAAATGGGGCGATCCTTTTGATTGTTTTTTCTTAATAATCATCTTTTAATTGAAGGCCTTTGAACTTTAAGAGTCTGCCTCCAGCCCTGCAACGAAGAAGGGGAGTCACTGGAAAGCCGAAGATAGAGTTTGAGAGAGAAGTGAACAGGACTTGTTAACACTTCCATTTAAACAGCTGATCCGGTTCTTTGAGGGCACTAGAGCAGTACATCATTGTTGGGCCATTTTACCAGACATGCTACTCTTATTATATTTTTAATTTTGTTGTTGTTTCATGTGAAATCAATAAATAAATCTAAATGCAGCAAATTTTCTTATCTTTTGCTATCTAAAAGCCCTCCTGTTCCGAAGTCTATACTTGCCAGTTGTAGAGGTAATATTTTGACATGACAAACTTTCAAAAGCAACAAAAAACATTTTCAAACACAAAAAAAAAGCAACAGAGTGCCATAAAATCTACAAAGTCAATTGAAGTCACTTCAAGCCCAATATGGTTTTTGTAAATTTTTCTATGCCTTTTTATAATTTTTCAAATAACATTTGCAATAGTTGAAAAATAAAGCGTTTAGTGTAAATTATGGCAAATTTGCCATAAACTTATATACAATTATAATAATAAATAATAATAATTTATACAATTTTTAATACTACAATTTTGCTCAAAAAGGTAATAAAATTTATTAAAATTTCCAAGTAATTTTTATAAATTATAATTCGCAAATTTAAATAAAGTTCACACTATTTATTTCAGACTTACAGAAATGATAATGAACACAAATGCCCACAAATGAGTTCTATTTAAATTATTTTATTTTACTTGGCATGTGAATTAAGAAAAAAAAGAGAGAAAAAAAATGTTATAACAAACTATTGTAAAAGACAACAATTTGTTTTGAATGAAGTCATAGTGGTTTCATTTGTTTCCTTTGGCTTGTCATGAGAAGAAGTCTTTTTAAAAAGTAGAATTAAGACCGCCACCATCATCTCAGCCTGATCGCTCTGCTTGTTACTGCTGCTGGTATGTGGTAAATGCAATTAATTCTGTTTTTTTTTCATATTCTTTATGATAAGTTTAATTTATGTTTTATGATAATGGCATGAAAATTACTCAATTGAAGCGAAATTAATAGAAAAATAATACACTTTTTGCAAGTCTGAACGTTTAATTCTAGTTGGCAACTGCGATGATTGTTAAGATTGACGTGCGTGAGCCGCCAACTCGAAACTGTTTACGTATTAATGCAATCACGAAATGTATGTAATAAGTATTTCTTTAAACCAAGCCTGAGAAAAGTTGTTCAATAAATCGGCAACGATTTTATGCTTTTGCTACTTAAAGGAAAAAATACATACAGACATACATATAATCAAAATATTGCTATAAAATTATAAAGATATCGGAACTTTAGAATTAAAAGTTTTACTTATTTAGCAGTTTAGTACTAAAAATATTAGTTAGTTGGTATAAAAACCACAAATATTAAATTATTATAATATAAGTATTAAATATATTTAAATATTTTAGTATTAAAAACAGTACTAAAAATTAGTACTAAATTTTTAGTACTTATTGCATTAATAAAACTATATTAGTGGTAAAGTGTTTAATGGCTACGAATTTTATTGCCAAAATTTCTAGCATTAAAGATTTTTAGTACCTACAAAGAATGTTGGTGACCAAAATTACATTACAGTTTTTGGAAGTTAAATCTTTTGTCCAGAACTATAAAAAAAAAGTAGGCTTTAAAACTTTTGTACTAAATTGGATAAACTGCAAGTTCGGAACCTAAAATACTTTAATACTAATATTTAAGACTTTTTATTTATGTTATAATCCAGAACTAAAATTTTAGGCTCAACATTTTCTGAAGCCAAATGAATTGATTTGTGTTTTATTTAATTTAGTACTAGAAATTGTAAAAAAAACTTTAGTACTAAAACGCCAAAAACTTTCAAAATATTTCACAGCCAGATTAGTGTAAAACTTTAGTACTATAAATTTTAGTACTCAAAATATAAACATAAAATAGATACTGTTTGGATTTTTGAAAACATCTGAACACGCCATATTTTGGATATGAAAATCTTCAGCGCTTAATTGAATGTTCAATTTGGACAGTTTTCAAATTCGGTTTTAGTACTTAAAATATTACAAGTAAAAAAAATTTTAGATGCCCACTAATCTTTATATTTTCTGCTTTTATGGTTTGATTTACTTTTGCATTAATTGTAAATAAATATTTTTTATCATTTTTACTGTAAGAAATTTGCTTTGGGTTGGCAAACTTTTTCTTGCTTGTTAACTTCCCGCTCAAATAAAAAACTACAATAAAATATGCCAAAAATTTATTGTAAAGGCTATTAAACTTTAACTTTAATTAATTTATGTACATATAAATATTTTTTCTAAAACACATCTCTCAACACTCAATAAATATTTAATAAATATTTTATCATTTATGGTCTATTGCCTCGAGGCGATTAAATAATAAAAAATTTTAATTAGCAATCAAATAAACAAGAAGAAAAGACGCAATAAAGAAAACAATTTATAGAAATTAACAATTCCATTTTAATACTCGTGTAAGAAACGTGTTGCGCAGCTAAAGGCCAAAACTGTTTTCAACATTTTTCTCAAATTGAAAGTAAAACTTTTTTCTTTCTTTAGCATGAAAATCTCTTTTCACTTAACAAAATGACATAAAAACCAAAACAGATAAAGACTGCCTGCAATTGTCTACCGTGGAGCTGAAGCGGAGCTGCCTGAATAACTGAACGTCGCACAAAACTGAAGCTATTGGTTATTCACAAGATACGACAACGATTTATAAATACAAGAAAGTACTTGTAAAGATTATTTGAAAATTAAGAAGTAAAAAAAAAAGAAGTAGAAAAAAGCTCAGCAATAAAATAAATTTATATTGAATGTCTGCCGCTGTTGGGAAAGGAAATTGCAGACAAACAACTTTCTTTTTTGTTGCCAACTTCTTTAACAATTTGGCTTTTTTGTTTGTTTTTTTTTTCTTTGCTGGTTTATTTTGATTTCAGTTTAAAGTTGTGCAGAATTTCATTTCAAAAGCGTACGACAAACCCAAAAATACAGGTTTCCATGGAAAATAAAATTATAAACAAGATAATAATCAAAAAAAAAGAAACTGAAACGAATCTCAGTTTCATTTCAAACAGCTGAATGGCCGGCTGACTGAGTGGTAAATAATACCTGAATTTTCTTTTAATTTTCCTTTCATTTGTTATCCGTTTTGTTGACAGCTTTTTGTTGTTGTTGTTGTTGTTGTTTTTTTGTTGCAAAACCAACAGTAGCGAGGATTTGGAAAGCAGCAGATATTTTTCTCGCTTTGACCACGTTTGAAAAGAATTTTTGTAAGGCCCAAAAACAGAAATTTCTTGCCCAGTATTTTTATATCTTGCAAATAAGAAAAAAAATTTTAAAAAATTTTCACATAAACAATAAAATTAGACAGCATTTGAAATTACTGGCGTCACTGTTGTTATTGGGGATTTTAAGACTTTGCCAGCGTTTCTTCTTGAAGTTGCGGACGTATTGTGTTTTAGTTCTTATGTGCTAATTTTTTCAACATTATTGTACTTAATACATTTTTATGTATTCCATTGATTAGTAAAAGGAAAGTGATTTTGATTTAGTATCTGGTACATTTCATCATTATTTTTGCTACCTTTTTAAGCAAGTGTGTACTTCACACTTGATACAATCAATAGATTAATTATAGGTTTTATTACTGTTTGGTTTAATGAAATTAATAGCAATTATTTTTTTTTAGCCATCTGTAATGAAACTAATTTAATGATCAAACCATAAAACCGGTCCTTATTAGACCAGATTGTGCAAATGGAAAAATAGTAGCAAATATTATATAAACAATAAAAAGTACGAAAAAAAAATTATTATTTACTGTTGGCCAATATATTCCAGTCATGTCTAATTGCGGAAGAACTTGGCCAGTTTTCCTTTCAACTTTGTTTTTTTTTCCACTCTTTGTCAGAGACATAAAAAATAAAACAATTATTGTCGCGCTCTTGTTGCTGCTGTTGGGTTTTCTTTTTTAAGTTGCGATCTCAGCACTGAATGAACATGAACAAATGTGGCAATAAAATACATACATGCAGTATCTGGGCTTTATTTTTTTTTGTTTGCTGTATCTTTATGGTTTTCATCTAGTTGTTGCAACTGTTGTAGATTATATAAATATTAAAATACTATTGCCTGACATGCAACAAGTTTAACTATCAGCAACAAGCTGCTGTTGGTATCCGATATAAATAGAAAATTGCATAAATGCAAATAAGGCGAATGGAGCAACAAACAAAAATTCAAAGAAAATTTATTCTTTAATAAAAAAAATTATATGAAATTTTTGCTTAATCTATATAATTTGCAAAAAACAAACAAAACTACTAGGCCTTTAAATGTCACTGATTATCTTAAGTACTAATGTGAGAGTCTATTGCACGAAGCAGAATGTTAACGTTCCTAGGCAAGTAAATACATACTTACATTAATAGCAATAAATAAACCATTCCCTTTTTTGGCGCTGTGACGCGTTGTGCATCTCCTGCCACATCTGCATTATTGCTTCACTATGGTTCCATTTCTAGTCGTGGGCCATCTCATCTTACTCGCTGGCATTCGAAATTATTACCTTTACGAAAGTGTAGGTATCAGCGTGAATTCTTTTTTAATTTATATCTCTTCTTGTGTCAGTCCAGATGCTAGCGAGGCCAACAAAGCATCCCATTTATAACATCGTCATTGTACGAATTGAAATTTGATGAACGCTACGGATTAGGCGAAATTATAAATGGTCTTCTTAGAGTTGTGGTTACTGAGGGAGACCCCTTCCGCTCTATATCCTGAAAAGCAAATTGCACCGGTTTCATATACTTGCTTCTCATGAGGTCACACCCCTAGAACCATATGTATTATATGTTCATTTCAGTTAAAAAGCTACTACTGATGGGAGATATTAATGACATTGACTGTGTCTGGTTCAAGTATGACAGCGTCGAGTCCTGACGTCGGTGTAGAGCTAATGATTTCGCCACCTTGCACTCTGTTTCTTTTCAATCTTCAATTTGTTCGGGTTTTTTTCTTTGGTTGTTGTGTCAACAACATTTTCATGCTGGTAAAATATATTTTTGTACAAAATTAAGGTTTTGAAATCTTTATTAAGCTGAATATGTTTTTCCTTTCAGTTCTATTTTATGACACTATAAATCGTAAATTTAAACCTAATTTGACACAGACAATCAACCGCTACCATAAATGAATGAAATCTGTTTTATGCAACTGAACATTCTGTGTTGTCAACTTGACATTAAGTATTTAATATAAAATGTTAGTTCCCCTTTTCCAGGCAAAATTTATTTGTATCAGATTTTCTAATTCTTTTTTTTTCCTTTCTTAACAGAATAGCACTAAAAACCGGAAAATAAGTATTTAAACTAAAACATTAAGGATGGGAAATATGAATGTGTTCATATTTCAACAAATCTGTTGTTGTTATTTTGGGCATAAATAGAAAAGCATAAATAAAAATCAAACTTGTTTGTTCCCCTTTTTATGTGGCAGAAGGAAACTTAAGAAACATTTACTTTAATGGCGACCAAAAGAAAAACTTTGATGAGAAATGGAAATACATAAATGTCAAAGTAAATTTTGACTAGGAAAACAAAAACCATTTGTGTTTTGTTGTTGTTGTTGTTGTTGTTTTATATATTATATGTATGTATGTATGTGAGAATTCGTTTAAAACTAATTACCAGGGATGAGAAATGTAATAAATTTTATGCCATAATTGTATAATAATATAAAAAAATCTTTTAAAATAGCCAAACAAATTTCTAAGTATATGTGCACTGACTTTGCCACCCCTGGTGCTCATGATGATCAACAAAGTTGCCTATTTTTGTGTAAAAACTATCTTCGTTTTCCTGAAACACACAAGAAGTAGTTGATTTATTGTTTCCAAGTTATGACAATTTGGGTGGTTCAACTTTGTAGGCTTTTCATTGCAACAAAAATGCTTTTAAAGTTCTTAAAAAAAAAAAAACAAGAAAAAAATGTTAACAATTTGAAAATCAAGAACCTACGCATTGGTAAATTGTTGGAGGTGTGTTACTATAAATTGTCAAGGTAATATTAGATTATAGTTTTATGATTTAAGTTTAATTTCAGTGTCAGGGATTAATAAAATTGAGCATTAAACATTCTGCGTCACGCTAATGAAGTTGGTGTTATTTTGATAGTACAGAAAATATATAGTACACACTTTTAAAGCAATATATTCTTTTGAAATTTTAATTAGAAAATTTCCTTTCAATGGAAATTTCCCTTCAAGGGAAATTTTAATTCCATCTATATTTTTAATGTTATGCCTATTCAAATACGTTCAATAAAATGCCTGCACTTTTTTAATTCCCAAAGGGAAGTTTTTTTTTTTTACAAATAAACACTTTTCAAATGACTTTGCAAAATAACTTGTTATTATAGAGTTCATAAGACTTTCCGTTAAAATTCAGCTTTAATTGGCAAGTAAAAAATTTCCCTGGTTGGAAAATATTTGTATAATGAGATTTTCTTAAATAAAACCTTATTAGAAATTATTTGAAATAAATTTCCATTAAATATTTGGCAGAAAAATTTTAATATTTATTATTTATTTACTTAATTTAATAATCTATTGCTCAAGCCGGCCAAAAAAAAATTCCTTTGTTAGTTCTATGTACATTTTTTATTTCCCTAGTTGGGAAATTTTTCCACAATGTGAGTTTCGTTAATAAAACTTGATTAAAAATTAATTAAAATGGCAAAAAAAAAAATTTGATAACATATTGCACAGGCCGTCTAATTGAAAATTTCCCCCCTAAGGAAATTTAGGGTAAAAATTATTTTAAAAAATATATAAATTTTATACATACCAGCTAAGAAAATAGTTTAAAGCACTTACCTAAAATGAAAAAAGGAAAGAAAATTTAAATCAATAAAATTGTATTTGGCAAAAACTTTTTATTATTTATACTTCAATAATGAACGTAATGACCTTAAAGTTCTAGTTAAATTACAATTATAATTGACATTGTGGCTTCCATTTATCAAAGGTCTGGCATCTCGAACAGTAACGGCTTTAAACTAACGGAAAAGGTGCTGCCACCGAGATTAAACTTATTTAGTAAATTTATATTTTTTTTTATAACATCTTTCTGCTGTCTTTAAAACACTTTTAGCTCTTTCTTTATTAAAATATTTTTCAGACATTTCATTTTATTTTTTTGTTGCTGTTGTAAAAGCTTCTAAGAAAATTAATATTAAAAAAAAACTAAAAAGAACAGCAACTTCCTCATTCTTTTTCCTGTTACTTCGTGTATTCAACTGAGACGTTTCTATACAAGTTACAGGAAATTAAATTATTTTCTTTTTTTATTATTAACACTTTAAACTTCTAAAGTTCAGTACTAAAAACATTTTATTAAAAGAAAAGAGCTGCAAAAACCAAAAAGGAAAAACTTCTGAATCAACAAGTAGTTTCAAAAAGAAAACTGAAATGAAAGACAGTATAATATGCATTTATTTCTTTGATTAAAAAACACCGCTGGCGAACTGCAACAGATAGAGAGAGAAAAACCAGCAACAACAGCACCAACAAACAACAAAACACGCTATAAAAATATTACGTGTAAAAAAATGCAAACTTCTAAAAAGTCAAATGATTCTTCCTTTTGCCCGAAAGCAACAGCTTCTATAAAACCGCAAAAACTCACATGATGTTTTTACTGCTATTTAAACCTTAAAGTTCAATCTTTTTCATAATTGCAAAATCACTAAAAACTCAACAGCGATGTGGGGCTTCTCTTGCATCGGGATTTATTTGTTAAATAAAAATTTAGTAGTTAAAAATAATAAAAATAAATAAAAAAAATTAAAAAAAATAAGTTAATAACGCTTTAATTGATAAAATTTTCCAGGACTTTGGCAACACTGCTGCTTAAGCTCTTCCTCTACTGTGAAGTTGGAACATTTCAGCCCTTCCAGAGCGCAACAATCCCGATTGGCGAAAAGTTCATAAACAAACAACCTGCATAAATTCTTATTAAATAAAACTGAATTTTGACAGCTGCAGCTGCAGTTTTTGGAACACCCTTGACTACGGTGCGTTCATGTCAACAGTCTAAAATCTCCTACATTTTTGTCAGCTTTGGTTTCTGCCGAAAATTAGTAACTTGCAAATTATACCGCATTTCGAATTGACCGCTTCTAACAAAAGATTTTCTAAATGAACGAAGGAACTATTTGGGCACTGCTGTCTCATAGTCAGCTGTTTTGCCGGCAATTTCAGATCAAAACAAAACGAAAAAAAAACCAGCTCCACTCCAATTATAGTTTGAGTTTTAAATATTCCGTAAAAACTCATAACAAATTTAATAAAATTCATCAAACAAAGATGCACCAAATGCCGCTTTATTGTCACACACCTGACAAACAACAAATGTCTTGCGCTCACTGCCGCCGCTACGAGTATCTCCCACCACCCTCTATTATTAGTAATTTTAGACGTGAAGTTAATAAATTGAAACTTAACAACCAAATTTGTCATGACGACAGTTATAAGCCAGCATGGAGGATGAGAAAATTAACAATCAACATTTGTTTCTTTTTTTAAATAATTTTAATATTATTCACACATTTTGGTGGCGCAACAAAGAAAAAAAATTGCAAATAAATATATTTATACGTGTCATAAATATGAATGTATGTGTGCGCGAGTACGAAGACATTTTCTGTGGGTGGAAGAAAACTTTTATGAAACAGTGTGAAATGAAATTCACTGAAGTATGACCGTGAACAAGATGCAAAAAAGAAAACAGATATTCAGTTGTTTACAAAAATAATTTTTTTTTTTTGGTTAAAATTATCGAAACAAATATGGCTTGACGAAATTCCGGCTAAAAATGGTGGGTGTGTCTCGAAAGCTGAAACTTAGTTTTACTTGAGTTCCGTCTTTAGTTTGGAGAACGTGTTGAATTTGTTGTGCAGCTGAATTTAAGGTGAATGATTGTGAATTAAGTTTTAGTTTCTTTTATCAGATGGCGATAAAAGAAATGGGTTAATTTGTTTTGTTTCACCATAAACTACTTTTAAATATTTATATTTATTAAATAATACTTTCTAGCTAAAATTAGAAATTTAAATGGAGCTAAAATTATTATATACAAAATTAAGTGACCTACACACGATCAACTAGAAACGTTAACGTTTTAAATGCGCGATTGTAGGCGAGCCGGCTTTGATTGAAGAAAGTCAACGACTTTTGACAATTTAATGCGATGACTAATTGTCTTCAATTGTGCTTGACAAACAGAAACTGACAGTCAATTTGAAATGCTTGTGATGGATTCACGCGCACACAAAAGGAAAAACAAGTCAAAATTAATATACGATAATATAAAATATAAATTACAGACGTTCTGGTAAAAATATTAAGAAGTCAGTTTCATGCAAAGCAACTTTTCTTTTTAAAACAACTAATGGCGAAACTGTTCTAGAAAGTTTTTAGCAAATTCAGAAATTCTGCAAATTTTTTTTTTGTTGTGAAACCGATTAAAGTTTACGAGGTAAAACAAAAAAAATACCAGACGAATTTGTCCAGTTTGCCCACAAAAAGCCGGCCTATCAAAATATAATTTATTTCATTAAAAACAATAAAAACATGAAATAAAACTCGGAGAATTCACTGAAATGCACTTTCTTTTATAAATTAATGGCAGCACTGTTTTAGAAAATTTTGCCCAATTTTCTTTAATATGAAAACAATTAATAGTAAATAAAATTGTCAGTGCTGTTATCACATTACGAAGCACAGTGTTGCCACAATAATTTTTTTCTTCTTTAAACCTATTTATCAAAATATAATTTTTTTTTTTACTAAAAACTGTATTACATTTTAAGATAAAGCGAACTCAATCCAAGGCATCCAACTTTTTTCCCTAAATTTATGGCAACGTTGTTTTAGAAGATCTTGACCAAATTCAAAAATTTTGCTATTTCTTTATTATAAAATATATTAAAAGTAAAATAACACTAAAGTAAAATAAAAATTTGCAGTGTTGCCGCCATGCTGTCAAGGCAGTGTTGCCACCAACAAGTTTTTCCTCTAAACCAATTTCTCAATACAGCTTTTTGTGTGTTTTGTAACGCTAATTTTTCATTAAATTATTTTCTAAACCAAACGTTAAAAATATGCCATCATCATTTTCTGATCTTTTTTAAGTGACATTTCTTTTATATGTATATTTATGTATGAAGACTGCTGCAAAGCAACAAAAAAACATTATTTCTACTTTTATCTCACAGCTTTCTCATCCTATTAGATACATTTTTTTTTAACAACCATTTATTTGAGATTTTATAGTTCTTCTTGTCCACCAAGACAGCTTAATTTATTCAATTGTTGTTGTATTTTTTTGGAATGTCTTATAATTTTAATTAATAAATGAATTTCATTTCAAATTTAGCAAATTTTCTTTCTTCAGACTGTGTCTTTACAAGAAAAATATACAAAATTTAGTAAATTTTCTTTCTTCAGACTGTGTCTTTACAAGAAAAAAATACCATAACGTAAAAATAAATTAACAAAAATTTAACCACATTAAAAGTTTTCCTAGCAAGAAAACAAAACGACAACAAAACATTGTTATTGTATAATTGAAGTCATTAACCTGAGAAATAGTTGCTTTTAAGCAGTTTAATTGCTGTTTTAAATATTTTCGAAAAAAAAAAACTGCAGAGAAAAAAAACCAAAAACGCTGTTGTTGTAATGCGGACCAACGACACTCAAAGACAAATGGAAAATTTTTGTGGCTTCATACTATTCAGTTTATTTCTTTTTTTATACATACATACATACATACATACATACACCCTACACTAAAGTTGGCGAAATCAACACTATACCAGCCATTGGATTGTGCGATTCGGTCTTACATACAATATTGTAAGATCTGACATGATGCCTGTATAATATTTATTTTTTAAAAATCACGTCCATATGGTTTTTAGTTAAAATTAATTATTGAAATCTAGAAAAAATAAGTATATGACAAAATAATTAGGCCATCCACTCGCTTTAATTACATAAATTTACTGTATGCACATTATTCTGAACAATCACGTGATTCATCTTTTTTGCCAACACTTTAACACCTCCGCTTTGTAAGCAACACCCACCCCCCACAGCACAAACATGTTAAACATGCAATTTTACAATTCGTTGTTTGTTGGCCACAAAACACAAAACGGCAAATGACGTTTTCTTTTGGCTGACTGTCTGTTAAGATCAACATCATTTACGCTGTCATTAATATTGACATTTATGCGATCATCTGCATGAACATTTTTGCAAAATGTTGTTTTTCTTGTCTCCCCCTGCCCAAGCAGGTTCCATTTACATACATACATACATACATACATATTTATTCTCTGCACTTTTCTTGTCTTCAGTTTAGGTGTAATTTTCGTTGTCATTGCAAAAGTGTTGACATTATTACCATGTTAAGTATTTTATGTACATGTTGTAGTTAATTTTAGTTTTTGCTCTTTTACTCAAAAAATAAACAAAACACAAAACTATTTAAAATTGCATGAATTTCATTGCTTTATGTTGTTGCTAACGCTGGCATTTTAGCATGAATATTGTCACCTTGATTCTTTGTAAGTACATACTGGCAACAACTGCAAAAAAACACACATACAAAAAACTGCAAAAAAAATTGCCAGCAATTTATACGAGCCATTACCAACCAACAACATTTATTTTCTTTCCTTTTTTTTGTTTGTTTGTTTGGTGTCAGCGGCTGGATGATGTGCTGTATGCAGACGAATGTCATGCACGACGTTGCGATGTAATCAACATGTACTAAATAAAGTGTTTTTTTTTTCTATTCCTAAAATTAAATTACATATCATATGGGCAACACTCACATTGGAAAACACTTTTAAAGGGTTACCAGGTGCAAACAAAACATGTGAAAATTCTCAAAAACTCAATTTCGCTTATTAATTTTAGTGCAACACGACATAATCTTTTATCGGAAATAATGGTATTACATGCCTCTGTTCCAAACAGAAACAAAACACAGGAATTTGATTGCTGCATAACCGAAATTTCACTTTCATTCGTTTGTCAAAATTTTCACAAACTCAATTTGGAATTGTATTAGAACTGAACGTAGTCTGTACATACATACATATGTAAATATTTCTGTTAACGCGAAAACTTCTCTAGGTGAAAAGTTCTAATGATATACATACATATAATTTACGTACATACATACATACATATCTGTTAAGACCTTAAACGCTTGGATGTTCGGTTAAAAAAACCATCAAGTTTTTTAATATGAGAAAAATTTTAGCTAAAAGAAACAAAAACTTCTCTGTTTTTCAACGGGTTTCTATTTGTTCTTATTAAATTTTGTTATTGTGTCAATTGTTTTTGCCGTTAGCTTCGATTTGGTGTAAAAACAGAGCAAAAAAAACTAACAAAAATAAACGAAAAAATATATGTATGTACGAGTATTATTTGTTTTGATTTTTTCAAGAGAACAAGCGAACAGACTCTCCACAACTCTGTTTAACGGTTGCAAAGAGTGTGTCATATGTGTGTGCGTGTGTGTGTGTTAATGATCACTAGTTTTAAACGAAGAATCCATTAATAAACATACGCCACCACAAATGATGACGTAATTTTTTATGGTTTTTGACACGATTATGGTGATAGAAATAATAAATGGGAACGTTTAAATTAAACGATAAATACAAAACAGTTTTTGAATGCAATTGAAACGTTTAAAGTTTTTAATTAAATATGCAGACAAATGAACTTTCTAAATATGTTTTCATATGGTTATTGTATTGTAAATTTGCATAAATAGAGTCTGAAGACTTTTTTTTAAAAACCTTTTTTTAATTCTGTCACAGCCATACATATGTACATATATATGTGTGTATATGTATATGCATGTATGTATGTATGTATGTATATGTACATACATATCTACTAAATGTCATTAGCTCATACTTAATATATGTATATGTAGCTGCCGCCTTTATTGTTTCATGCGATGACACAAAAATATGTCATATGTAGTTAAAAAAACGTGATTTTATGAGTTACACACACCTTTAGACCAAGAGAAATCGTTAAATACTTAAAAAAAAATTCTAAGTTAAAAGTTAAACAAAACCCCTTTAAAAGATAAGATCCGGAACACGTCCCAAGTGAAGCAATAGTCGCAGAAACTCACACCAGTCATTAAGTTACAATATGTACATATGTATGTATGTATGTATGTATTTATGTATATGTATATGTATGTGTGTATGTATATGAAATAATAAAAAACAAATGATCAATTTTATGATTTATGAATAATTAAGTGATTTACTTCTGTTTACCATAAAAATAAAATGACAGCATTTAAAGTTAATTTTTTTAGAAAAAAAAACAAAAACTAATCATTAACGTTTAATGAAAACATTTATAAAACTTCCAAATTGCGAATTTGCGAAAATTTTCACAATAAAACGAAAGGGAAATTTCGGTAATTTCATGCGGCCAACGAAAAACATGCCTGTGAGGGATTTTGGTCATAGTGGCCAAATTGAGGGTGTTATATAGAAAAAAATGTTGTACATCATGATTTATTATTTATGTATCTTGAACAAAATTAAAAACACATTGCAACATAAAATTGGGTCATTCAACACCTTTTAGAGAAATACATACATACATACATAAATAAATATGTACATACATAGAATGGATGTATGTTTTAGGTTGCCAATAAACCTAAAACCATGACCATAAACTTTTTTTTAGCAAACAAATTAAACGTGTCAAATAGTTTTAATGATTTTTAAAGACTTATCAAGACACAACAAAACAAAGAATGAATGACTGAATACAATAAAAGAAAAGAAAAGAATATAATAAAACAGATTTTGTTTTTTGAGGTTATAATTTCTGTTTTTTTTTATTTTGTGAAATCGAAACAAAAAGTTTCGTTTTTTATGAAAACGGAAACTTATGTACATAATATACATACATATATATATAGACATGCATATATACAATATCTGCAACTTGCAAAGAATTTTTTTTTTTATTATTAAACAACAATATTAGTTTGTTGGCCCCAACATTGACATTTTGTTGTTTTTATGCAAATTTTAATATCTTAAAGAAATATTAAATACAAAAGCAAAAAAGAAAACACAAACCAGAATTGTAAACGAAAACAAAATTGATGAGCAGAAAGCAAATAAAGTTGGAACGGAGAACAGAGTAAAACGTCAAGTTAATAATCAACATAATGAGAAACCAGCCGTCTTATTAAATTCAAAATTTGCTTTTGCTGCGAAACGGAGGCCAGTAATTGTTAAAGTTTTTTTTTTTCTTCTTTGGGCCGCTATTATCTTATGACTAATTCGGCACACATACAAAACTGCTTGCTTTGGGACCTTCAATTAATAATGATATGATTGATATTGTACAAAATACTGAAATAAAAGCCTAAAGTTGGCTTTAACAGCGAGCAAAGTTGACGTCCCGTATGGGATAAAATTGTTGTTCTTTGAGGCAGGGAATGAATGGGATGGGAATCTAGCGGACTAGATTGTGAAATTGGGATTGTACCAGACATCTGAAGCTGTTTCTCCGAAAGGATTTTGAAAGTATTTTATGCCAGAAAATTTTACAGCAATTAATCTTCCAACTCCCTTCAAACCTATCGTGACGTCAATTGCCACATTATTGTTTATTTTTTGCCAAAAACTAATTTGCATAAATTTCCCCTCCCATAGGCTTTATATAGCGTGTAACTGTGTCATTAAGGCACAGCAAGTCGTTTGAGTTTGAATATAATTTAAAGCAATAAAGGCAATTTTGTTTTTTTTTTATCTGTTGTTCATGACAAACCTGCCCCCCCCCCCCTTTCCAAACCACCACCTGTCATAATTCTCTGCTGTCTTGTGTTACGTTTGCTTTGCCTTTGCTTTTGTCATCAAAAACTAACCAACATTGTGTCAAGGTCATTCATTGCATGATGGCATCGTGTCATTTTTCATTTCTTGTTTACTTTCGCTTATTTGATTTCATCATGTTCTTCTTGGTAGGCAAATACACATGTATTTACAAGTTCTAATCTTAACAAATGATAACAAGAAAAAAAATAATTATGTTCTGAGCTTAAAACCAAAAAAAAAAATCATATTTTATTGTCATGTCATGACATTTGGCATCTTGCTAAATTTGTTTGGTTGTGCATGTGCGAACAATTTTTGTTTTGTTGGCAGTAGCATTCATTAGCTGCTTAAGTTTTAGTTTCTAAGAAAGACAAAAAAAAAAGAAAATCTCAAACGCGACCTTAAGGTTGTTTGATGTCATTGTCTTGTTGGCCTGGGCGTGTTAAATAAACAATCCAAATTAATGATATACAAACATAACATTTGAAAATAAGGTAGAGTTGCAGACATTCATTTCAGTCTATATGTTGTTCATGTAATTCGACGATCGAAAGAGAGCGTTCGACATTCACCAACACGCGCCCTCAAATTGGCCGGCCATTTGGCATTAGTAAGACTCTTACAAAATTGTGGGCACGCTGTTGTCAGTGTGTTAATTGGGTTGTAGATGATTGGTTTAAGTGACAAACATTTTGCATTCTACGTTATGGCTGTGTTTTCTGATATTGGCTTCAACATGTTGTAATCTGCGGTATATATATGTAAGTACATATTGTGTTTATGGAAAACTGACAATTCATTGCGGTGAGTTAAATGACATTTGGTAAACTATTGACATATTAGATAAGGGCTTTTAACAACAGTTTGTTATTAAAAGCAAATCGTACTCGTGTGTAAGGTTTTGTTTTAGTCTCACATTACACTGTGTTGTTGTAACGTTTAAGTAACATGACGTCAAGTGACACAAAGTGATCGCATCACGACAGAAGGTGTATTCGTTTCAAAATAAGGCTTCTAGAAATGCTGAAGAAATTCAAGAGACAGTTATGAATATGAAAACATACAACATACAGATAAGATGGAAAGAGGCGGCCCACATTAAGGACAGACTTAAAAACCATCAACGTTTGCAAATCAATGATATTTCCCCTCCATTTGATGACAGCCGCATTCGTCCACCATCATCGTGGTTTTCCGCAACATGTCTATTCTTCATGTGCATTCCATAAAATGACAAGACGAAGGCCACCGAGCCAGCTGTAAGCAAAGCATGGAAATTGATCTATATCCCATCAATTTGGCATCGTTCTCAGCATCTGGACACTTAATGAAAACGATGTTATACAACAATTTTGTTTTATGGACACTTTACGTTCAACTTGTGCAGCAACTAAACACAAACGGACTCATATGCCGCATAGCTCATATTACACTTGAGTTTTTGCCAAGAAACTATTGATGAAAGAATAATTTCTCTCAATACTGGTCCCAAGCCAACAAAATCGTGTAATTGAGCCTCATGTAAAGTTACTCGAGTTCAATGAGAAATAGAGCGGCCAATGCTGCTGGGTAAGTGTTGGATTTGTAGACTGCGACATATACACGTCATCTTTGATACCAGTGACATGTCACAAGTCATATTTTTAAAATCGACTCGAACTGAGAACACCCTGTAGGGTATGTGTTACCACAAGTAGCCTGTAATTGCTTTATACTCGTAAATTTTTCCATTTTACAATATTATTAATATTAATTTATTAGTATTTGATTTGCCGCTTATTACACATTGAAAATTACCGGCTACACCTTTAAAGGCACATAAAATTTGTTCAAAATAAAATCAAATAAAACCTTCGCAAAAAAACCAAAAATAAATCCATTAAATACACAAAAATTAATAACCGTCATCAAATTTAAAAAAAAAAATGACTTTCACACCAAGAATTATTATTCGTACTTTGTAAACGTTTTAAGTTTTTTTATTTTTGTTGCTATTTGCCTCCACACATTTCAAAATAGTAGTCATAAAAATAATAATAAATGTTTTAAATATCATGATGAAAAGCAATAGTGACGTTTAGTGGACGACATGCCAAATATGGCCCAAACGTAAGTGTGTGTGTGTGTGTGTGTGTGTGTGTGTGTGTGTGTGTAGAGTAACGATGGAGAAAGAAAATATGGAAAATACCTCTTAACACACTTGTAGTTATAACCAATCAAGTCAAACGGAAGTAGACTTTGCAGCAAAAGAAAATTGAGCAACATTGTGAATGGTAGTGAACGAAATTGCTGGCTGCTTGAGTGACTGACTGACCGATTGACAGAGTAGCAGAGCAACATGCAAGGCTATGAAACACAATGATAATGGACAAGCAAAGCTGGAGCAAATATGTAGAACAAAAGACAGGTTTTATAACATACATATGTAGGTGTGTATATCGGTATTTCCATAAAAAAAAACCAGCCTGGCCAATAAAATATTTAACTAATTTAATCAATTTAGGCTTTAAAACGAAAAACTAGGCTGTCAAGTTGCATGTGGGCAATTTCTAGTTCTCTAATAGCGGCGTTCTTCGATTCCGAACCTGTGGGTCAACGCATTAGAGGACGCCCACGGAACCGATGGCGCACACAAGTGGCGAGGGATGGACCTCAACCAACTTGGTGTGCAAAATTGGAGAACGCTGGCGAAAGACCGTGCCAGCTGGAAAACTTTGTTGGTTGAGGCCCAGGTTCACCACGGACTGTAGTGCCAAAAGAAGAAGAAGAAGAAGAATAGCGGCGTTCAGTGTTTTCTTTAATGCCTGGAATACAAAAATTTTATATACTAAAACAAAATACTGGTCGCTGTACAGTTGTATAGTTATGGAAATAATGTCACGTTTGCAATGTCACGTTCATGATGTTACATTCATAGTGTCACATTGGAAATGTTAACACGTTTGTCCCGTTTTACGGAACATCTTCTGTTTTCAATAGATTGAAATTGAAAATTGAAGACAAAAAATGCACACATTTCAGATTAAGAAAATGTAACAAAACTGATGGCAAAATTATGAATGGAAGAGACATTAAGTGGAACAGCTATACAATCCATAGTCATGCATATGTACATACATATATTTTATTGTATGTTTGTTTGTGTAAAAGTGAAAAGTGAAGAGATTTCAATTTCCACGCAAAAGAGTGGCGCCAATTAAGTGATTTCTGATAATGCCAACACTAAAAACTGTTCGTTAATTATAACGCAGGGGAGGGGGAGGGGGGGCACAACTTATAACAACTTCAGGTATTGCGAAAAACATAATTCACTTTCCCGAAAGTGAATTCCTCCTGAAAGTCACGTATGGGCATATGGTACATATTCAAAGTTCACGAAAACTCTTTACTTATAGAATGTTAATTTTTCTGGTTTGACTGCACTAGAGACATTAGCATCCTTCCAGTTGGTCTAACTGCTGCGGCCAAAGTAGACTATAAACAAATTAGAAAGACATCGGGAATATTATTTTGAACTACTTCTGCAAATCAGTTGGTAATGAACTCTCTGGATACATACATATATGGTCAAATAGCTCAAAAAAGGAAAAAGTGATTCAAGTGGTGCGTGCTTGCGTGCAAAAACTTGCTTGAGACAACTCAATGTTGCCGATATACAAAGTTTTGCCTTTTTACTTACGAAACTCTTAAAACCTTGTACTTTTACCGGTAACCGGTAAATTATTCTCTTCATAATAAACGCTTCAAAGAACAAAACAAAACAAGAAAAACGCAAAATTGACATTTTTATAACTCAAATCGGTTGTGATAACATGAGGCAAGACGAGACGAGACGCGGCGAGACGAGACGAAACAAGACAAGACAAGACAAGACGCAACGCGATGCGACTGTGTGTAGTCCGAAGAAAAACAAAAACAAAAGAAATTCAATAGAGAAAGAAAAATATAATCTCAAGTTATTTCAGTTGGCTGAAAGTTACACATCCAGCAAACACCATCCATGTTGATTTAGGTGCGGTTAAATATGTATGTTTATCGAGATGACTGTGTGCCACACCACGTTGTTGTTGCTGCTGCACATCATCATGATGCTCAAGATTTTCTTTTTGTTAATCTTCATCATATTCATCAAAACAAAGACGATGATGATGACGATGACGATGATCATCAGAGCATCCTCATTATTATATTGGTGGGTCGTTAAAAGTCAACCTAGTTTACAACCTGTTCACTGTAAACATGTGTGATACTATTTCAAAAGGCAGTACATAAATCTTTATTGGAGCTCTTGATGTTGACGTTTTGCTTTTGGCAACTTTAGCAAAACCAAACAAGATTTCTTTTTTTTTTTTTTTTTTTTTTGTTAGATTTCTACGACAATAATAAATAAAATAAACAATTTTTACTCTTTCAGTTGGGAAATTATTGTAAGTAGAGAAAAAGTAGATAATTGTGAACAAATAATTGAGTTAAGCGGCTTTTTTTTTCGAAATTTCTTAAGTGGTTTTTAGGCATTAGCATCAGCTCCTCTCGCTGTCAAAACTGTTCAGTCATTAACGTTTGTGGTTATGTGAACATGTATTGGCTTTTGGAAACTGTTAATGTGCATCGTGTTCAGCCTAAGAAACGGAACAGGAAGTTGTGTTCAGAATGACGAAGATCTTTTTTGTTTACTATCACAAAAAAAAAAAAAAAACTGAAAAAGAAAAAAAATTCCCATAGAAGCAGGTGTTTGGAGTAAAACAAAAACTCCTGACTGCACAGTTTTTTTCTAATTATTTTTTTTTAAAGTTTAATCCACAAAAAAGTGCTTAATCATTTGCCTGTTGAACCTGCAGGTTTGTTGCAAACAGTTAAGAAACTCTACTCGACACAAGTAAAACAGTAAAACCAGCTGGGAAGAGACTCAGGCTGTAGACGAGACTATAAAGTTCTTGGCTTGCCCGCTGACATAAGAGTACGCAGCTATTAAGGTACAAGAAATCACACTACATTTTTGACCCAGATTGGATAAAGGCAGATCTATATCGGCAAACGTATGATGTAGATCGGACAATGGATAATGGAGATCAGTTAAGGCATGATCTAGATTGGATAAAGGAAGATATTTATCGGCTAACGTATGATCTAGATCGGACAACGGATAATGTAGATCAGTTAAGGCATGATCTAGATTGGATAAAGGAAGATATTTATCGGCTAACGTATGATCTAGATCGGACAACGGATAATGTAGATCAGTTAAGGCATGATCTAGATTGGATAAAGGAAGATTTATATCGGCTAACTTATGATCTAGATCGGACAGCGGGTGATCTGGTTCTGTTCATGTACCTAGATCGGATAGCATATGATATATATCGTTAAATGGATGCTCTAGTATGTGCGAGTTTAAGCCAGTATCCATAATTAATCGCTTAACGATGTTACAAAGTTTTCCAGTTTAATCTGATACATGATCCCGGCTTTTTAAATAAAGCAAAAGAACACACGATACGACATAGAACAAAGATTTTGGCCAGCAATATCAGATGCATCGTGCCTGGATTAAAGGGTTTTTAGCCACAAAACTAATGAATGTGTAAGAAAGTGAATGTGTTGTAAAATTGATGTGAAAATAGAAACTTTCTTTCGTTGAAACGTTTTGTAAAAATGATAAGCAGGAATTATTTGCATTTTGCAGGCATGCGCGATCTTGGTCGCCTCTCAACTCTTAACATTATCGCGCAACTTTCAAAGGAATGTATAACTGCTGTAAGACACGATAAGTTTATTTGGATATACAATTTAAATGACCTATTTTCGAATGTAAACGCTTTGCCTTGGTTCATGTTCAATAATGCTCGCATTTGATGCGTTAATTGTCATTTCCACTCAACAATAGTTTTCTTTGTTATGCTGCAATCAAGTTGATAATAATTTCTCATCAATAAGAGAAACACACAGAGAAAAAAACCAAACAAAACAATAACTTCCCCCCTTTTCACTTTCTCATTGCATGTCATCGAAACATTTGTCTTCAATAGATTTTGTTATTTGTCTTAGAGAAATATAGCAAGTAACGTGCATTTAGGTACTCAAATAGACCCACAATCATAATTTACTTAAGTTTTCATACCGAAAAAAAGTAAATACAAATAACCCAAATCATGTGAATAAATTTTCGAATACTTAAATAAACGAAAGAAACAGTAAACAGTATCGCAAAATAACTTATGCTCAGGAGGCTTTTTTTTATTGTTGTCATTATTTCACAGACTGTTAATTGTTTGTCAAGTGACTTGTCTGTGTTGCCAGGCAACAAACTAATTAAATGTTAGCCAACATTGTTGGCGGAAAGGCGAACAAAGCTGGCATTGCTGCAGGTTAGTAGACTTCTTTATACTTTAATGATTTTGATTAAGCAGGCAGGTTAATGCATATATGTATGTATGTATAAAAGCCTTAAATGGCTTTGCAAAAAAAGTGTTGAAATTATGAACTATTCAGTTAATTTTTCTCATAATGATGGAAATTTCCATCACAATATTTCTCGCTGATAAATGTTATATTATAAGTAATTTGGGTGTTTTAACAATTAAATTTACTAGGGCAATAATTACAATGAAGACGTTGAAGCACAGTGATGGAAATTTCCATCAATGAAGAAATAAATTAAGCCAGACAGTTTTATTATAAATTAGTCGGTGTTTTTAACACTTGAAATTATTATTGAATTTATTATTGTGACTAATTTTAACGTATTACAACTACTAGCGAAGTCGGCTGTGATTTGACATTTCACTATTTCAGCAATTAGTATTCAAGTTGTGATTAATATGGCTCAATGATTAAATAAATTTTGCTTTCCTCTTAGACTCACAGCGTTAGATAAGCAATGACGGAAATTTCCATCACTGAAGAAATATGTAGATTAAGCCAAACATTCCTAATGAAAACGATTTGTTTTTCTTTTCGCCTTTCACCATTTGTACGTCTAATATTAAAGTTGTGATTGATATCATTCGTTGATTTGTGTTTTTTTTCCAGGTAGATTTTCGACGACCGCACGCTTTAGACGAGTTCATCCATTGTCTTATTTTCATAGTGTTCGAAATGTCCATCAATTGGAGAAATTACAAGCTTGCCTTGAATGTTAAAGCGCCATGAAACTGATGGCAATCTTGATGCACCACAGATTTTTACAGAATTTTATTTAAACCAGTTTTTCAATGCAAAACCAAAACTTATTCTCAGCCACCATTTTTGAAGAAAATTGGTGTTAACTGGTGCCAGCCTTACATGGCCGGAATGCCAGTCAATTTCGCGTGCCTGGCCTTATAAATAGATGATCTAGTTCGATTTAAAAGTCTTGCGCGGTTTTGAATGAAACAAAGTTGTTCTGTTTCAGTTTGTTTTTTTTTTCAAACAATTTTGTGCAAAAAAGAGTTTCAGAAAGAGAAAACTAATTGTCCAAAACTAAAAGATTAAAGTGTTTACAAAATTTAAACATCTTTTTTAATTAAATACATTTTACCACAAAAAAAAAACTTGTACTCTGGCAAATAGCATTTTCAAATGACAGTTTGTGGTTTTGACCACATTTGTGTGAGGTATTTTTTTCAGGCCCGTAAGATCTTACCACAAGTTTTTATTGCGATAAAAAAATCAGTGTTAATTATATTCAATTTTGGTTGGTGTTTTTTTTAATGAAATTGATTTTTGTGGCACTGAATGGATCGGATCATTGACTTACAACAGAAAAAAACTGATTAAGATTCATGTGCCATCACAACTTGACCAAAAAAAAAAGCGATGAGTTAGAGGGTAAAGAAATAATGAGACGAAAAAAGAAAACATTGAGCCAGGCCCTCTGGCCCAAAGTGTACCCTAAACGCCAGTTTCTGTGCAACAGAAAAAACCTGTTTCTTCGAAGAGTTCTTGTGGTCGCAGATTCTCTAAATCTATTGGCTCCTTAAGTTTCAGACCTCAAAATTGCCGGAGAACCTGTTGTTGCCTTGAAAAACCATAATTTCCATTTGCTAAAACAAATTCTATTATCTTTGCTTTCATGTTTTATTGCCAAGGCCTTTGTTTTATCATTAATTATCTAAAATCACATTTGATAATTTATTAATGATTTGTTTACTTTTTTATCGCCAGCGCGATAACAATTTTTATTCTACTTTCAAAAGGGCAGAGCGGGCGGTTGGTGTCTTTTATTTCTTTTAGCTGTTGGCTGGCTAAACAAATCAAACTTCTAGAGATTTTGCTTTGCTTTCTTATTAAATAAATATATTAAAGTAAATAAATATTTATTTGCAAAAACTACAAGTTGACGGAATTGCAAGAGATAATAATCTTATATTTTCTTACTTCTACTATTTAGACAAGGGGCCTTAAATGATTCACGGCACTTGAACTAATATTGATAATAATTAAAATAAAAAAGAAATCAAAATAGTACTTGACAGCGATAACAGTCATCGGTAAGAGAGTTTTAAGATTTTTCGAAAAAACACCAGACATTGGGGAAACTTAATAAAATAAATGGAAAAAAGGTTTTGAAATGCAAATAGTTTACAAAAAATACTTGAATTGCTCTTTATTAGATGACATGGCCAGAGGTGTTGACAGGAGATACAGGCTGCTTCCTGCCTGCTAAGACTGGCTTGGGAACACTTGTAGTACAGCGGCTGGTGCGGAAAGGGTAACGGAGAGCACAATAGATCACTTAAAATGTCGCTGTCAAAAGTGCCATTCTGGACCAGATCCCACTTTATTATTCATTCATTCAGTGAATGAATTCCGAACGAGTTCGCTTCCTGTCAAATTATGTACAACGCCAAACCGTGATCTGCGCAAGGCCAAGTTCTAGCCAGCAATCTGGCAAAACAAATCGAATACCTTCAACCGTCAAAGTTGCGATATTCTTATGGCAAGATCCTGTTTAGTGGGAAACATGTTATTTGTTTGGTTTTTTTTCAATAATAAATCAGAGCGAATGCTGATAATTGATATATTTTGGTAGCAATCATTTAAATGAAAAAAAGGAAGCGAATTAATTTTTAATGTAAACAAAGTACCTGAACAATTGCACACATAAATGCCCAGTGGTAAAAATGTATAAGCCATTAAACGGCATCATTCCTCAGCCACATTTTCATTGCCACGGCGTTCTTCTTCGACAAAAATTTTGAAACTGCTCATATTTAAGATATTTTATTGCCTCGTTGTTGTCACGGTCCGTAGACCAGTTGAAGAAAGATCTGATTGGATTTTAGTGGTACGAATAAGATACCGATTTGTTAGTGGTTCTCCTTTCCAATTAATATTAATTTAAAAATAAATTCAACAAAAAATTCTTACATTAAAATTGGAACATTTGTCATTTGTGTGAAACCAGCGATATGGGAAAACTGTTGAAGGATTTGTTCTACCACTGGACATTAACTAGCAGATCTTTTCAAATCACTGCAAAACGACCGCAACGGCACAAATCCGCGCGATAATGATATTAGAGTGTCTGCTCAACCTGCCATTTAAGCGCTGGGTATTTGCGTTTATGGGAACTGTTAAAATAAATTTAAATGTACTCGTAAGTCGTTACCCTCTTTGCAGTGTCTACACTGGCCGATTGATGGCTTTTGTTTAGTACTGGCCAATGTCAGTCAGGATTGACAGTTGACAGCCAATTAATGTAAATAAGACTTTAACGACCAGCCAGTGAATACACTAGACCACCTTCAGCTACAACTGACGCATTTACTGGATATTCAATGTGGTAGATTGCCATTTAGCCAGATAATGGCCGGCTGGACGGGACGCCTAGAATACCCGGTTTTTTTTTTACTTCCTTATAACCGTTTACTTTGTTTAACTTGTTTTGTTTTGACTTTGTTTAACTTGTATGTATGTCTTTGCGTGGCCTCCAAAAAGAAAAGTTAGAAGTTATGGAACAGTTTTGTTTTGTATTTCTGATGGAATGGGTCTCATTCCTTGATATTGTGGAATTTGGTAATGGAATTTAACACACATGAAGTCCAGCACTCACTATTTATTATGGATTTTAGGCTGATATTGCCCAGGCCTGTAGTATCAACAGCGATCGATGAGTACTCGGCTGGTTTCAGGCAGACATATCGGCCTTAAGTCGAAATAAACTGAATTGGCCACTTAGATCATGTGAATTGTCTTCATGCGCTTGTTTTTAGAATGGGGTTTTGCTGGCCTTTATGACCTCAAAGCCAATCTATGCTAAGACAACAAATTCAGCCTGTTTTAGGGCCCAGAATCAATCAAACTCGTACAATCGAATCGCAGGCTTTGACGATATCACATACAATTTATTGTATTTCATTTGAATTTGCAGAAAGGAAGCACTTGCTGGCCGACCGACCCCCTTGTATGTTTCGTAAAACTTAATCATGAATTAAAATCAACAAAATAGTTTATTTTTAATCCAAAAATAGTCATTTTATTTTAAAGATGCATGAGCCGCAAATAAAGAACAAAAACAGCAGTAACATAAACGTTCTGCCATTTTTGGTAAACGGCTGAACTAGTTTTTTTCTTTTCTGTTTAGCTGAACTGCTTGTTCAACTTGTACTTGTAGTGCAGTACAAAAGAAACAAACAAGAAAAACTTTTAACAGAAACTAAAAAAGAACATAAAATTACAGTTGAACACAATATGATTTAAATTTAACTTCAACTTTAACTTTAACAACAGTCCTAAAAATATGTTCCTTTTGCTTTTTCGCCAGCGACTTGTTATGACGCTGTTAAACAATTTATGTTAATGTTAGCGGTATTTGTGCAACAGAAATGTTGCATGGCAGCCATCCATTAAAATTGATTGCTTAATTTACAGCGAACAGACTTGCAATAAATATTAAAGTGTTTTGTCTTGTTGGTTGTCTAATAAAAGAAAATTGTACAATATAATACTAATCAATCTGTTAATGGCATTTGAACTTTATAAATATTTAAAATAATGCGCAGCGCACGTGGGCTTATGGCAGCAGGGCTCTAATTATAGTGTAAACGTCGTGGTGGGGCTGCCCACCACGCCAACCAAATAATAAATAACTTATTGGCAGCAAAATTAAAATATTACACCGACTTATCTTGATCGAATAGTTCATATTTTTCAATTTCAGTGAAACTTTTAAAAGAAATTTTCAAAATGTATCACCCTGGACACAAACCAGCTAACAGAAGACAGCCGGCCATCTCTGTTAATGTCTAGAGCTAAATAAACCCACAGATAACTGAAATATAATCCAGAAACAATGATTTTTCGAAAAAAAATATATTAAAATATACTCAAATTTCGAATGGCTGAATTTTCCACAAACTCATCCGAATTCCCATAAAACCTTAGAAGAACGGCAGATAAAAGTTTCCAGGAAATGTTACGACTTTATTTTTGCCTAATGAAATTTATGACCAGAGCCATTAACAGTGTCCAAGGAATTAACAAGTTCGTACTTTCAATTTCTCTAGAGGAGGGAGTGCAGGAGATGCAAAAATCGTAGAAGTATCAACATTAATGGAATTTATAGTTTAAGGCTCCCTTTAGGGGAGCAAATGGACAAAAATTCATGGCATTTGTGGTTAAAGAACCTTCTCCGCTAATATTTATTAAGACGCATGAACCTCAAGGAAAAATATAATAAAGGGGTTTCCAATTGGTGCGCTTAAGCGCCATGTTGTTGGCGTGGCGTCAGTCTAATCTGATAAGTTGCACGAGTTGCATGTGCAGCATCTGCAAATGACAGAAGTTTATTATCAAACTGTGTGTTTGTTAAAGCGAATTTTGTGCGGTTGTAGCATCCAGTGATGAACGTCTAAAAGCCACATTCGGTCAAGAATTAGCCCCTGTATGTTAAAAGAATACCAGATCATCACTGTACCTGAAACTGTGTAGTGGACCAGCCGCCATACACAAAAAAACTTATCCTTTGGCAGACTTCAACTTGGCAAATTTTCTCGCAGTGACTTGCAACCGTATAAAATCCAACTGATTGCGAAGCTCAAAGCTAATGACCGGAGTCAAGGCAGCCTGTTCGCTAACAGGACTTTGCAGCATTTGGAAGAGGAGTATAATTTTGACTGAAAAATCTTAATCAACAAGTTACTGCCTGTTGTTGCAGATTTGGAGCCGTTGTTGTGTCACTCAGAACCCTGCCACATTAAGAAGCAGCGGCGGACATTTGCACGTCAATATTGAGTTTAGCCAAAACCTCGCCCTTAGTTTATCTCTTATACCATTTCATCAGCTACCCCTAAACAAGAAATATACTAGAGAGTATAACAAATCCCTGGCGGCCGTCAAAACCTTGCCCTTGATTTCTCTCTTATTCCGTTTCAACATCTACAACAACGTCCCTTAACAAGGGATTCCTAAGGGTTACTGTAAAGCCCGGGCGGTCGGTATATCTTTTATTTGGTTAAATAAACAAAGTTTACGTAAGAAGGACAGAGTAGCAAATGGTCCTGGTGAAACAACCATTAATCTTTAAGCCCCCGACAAGTTTTTTTCCAATTCCTTCTTATTTTGCTATCTATATGCTGGCAGTTAAGAAATCTGAATGGACGGAGTTCTGGTCGTTTAGAAACTCAAAGAAAAACTTAACACAGTTTTTTTTTTTTTTGTTAATTATATTTTCATTAACTTCATTCTAAATACCATCAAATTAAGTTGCATTTGATAGAAATTAAAGCCTGATGTGGCTGACAAACAGCCATACACAGACCTGCCAGTATTCAACTCAAGCCCCGCTGTTTTCGAAATTTCATTGTCTTCTAGTCTGCGGTAGTTTGCCGGCACCGCCGCTTTTCTTAATATTGTAAAAGTTGTAGCACAAAATTCTGGCTAAAACTGCCGAGTGAGTGTTAAATGAAAAGAAAGAAGTTTTTGTTTACACAATTGTTTAATTTAATTGTGGGTTAAAGTTGTTTGAAAAAACTTTATTGTACTTCTTTCTTTCGCTTTACTTTAAACTTTATTATGGCATAAATTTTAATAATTTTCTTTTGCTGGTTTGAGTTTAATCATGTAAGAATCCAAAAGGGAATTTGCAGCAAGTCAACCAGCCAGTCAGCCATGTAGTATGTAAGTAAATTTTCCATAAATTGTATATATGTATAACTATTCGTGGTACGTAGGCTGGTAACATGAAGCCGAATAAAAACAATTTTTATTTTTGTAGGTGTAACAAATGGAATACGAGCATAAAAAGTTATAAAAATAAATAAACTCTACCATATACAGTCATCTTTATTTTTATTTATATTTCATGCGTGCCTTTCTATTAAAAGTTCATTTTTTTCTTCTTTTTTTCTACGCTACGAAAAAAAAAATAATGTAATTCATTATAATAAAGAAAAGAAAATAATTGAGTAGATGTACAGTTCAAGTTTGCTGCTGCTGCTGCTGCTTCGTTTCGTTTCTATTCTTTTTGTAAGACGTGTATAAAATTTCTACGATTATGCTAATAATCGTAACGGTCTTTTATTATTTAAAATATGTAGAAATAGTGCGGCTAATAAAATAAACAAATAAGCACCAAAAACAAAAAAACAAAAAAAGTTCTTAAATAAGTTTTGCGCACGTAAATCGATGGATTGTCAATTAAATGTCATGACAGTGACAACAGCTGTCGGCCAAATGGTTAAAAAAGAAATCTGTTTATCTAAACTAAATATCGTCTTTGGGCTATACAAAAAATATATAGATTTGATTTTACTGCAAACGGAATTTTGGCGGGGGGCAGAAATAGCTTAAGTGTAAGCACTTGCATGCGCGGCTTTAGTAACGGAGACGCCATGTGACAGCCTGATGATCGCAGTTAAAACAAATGAACAAGAAAAACCAATTACAATGAACATGCCGCCAACGTTTCTAACAAGAACAAAATCTTTTATAAATTGTACATGAGCAAAACACCACAACAAATACTTTTATACATCACAAAAAACATTTTTAAAACGTTTCTAACAACAACAAGAACTTTTACAAGTCCATTTATTCGTTTTTTTTCATCATAAAAACCAAAACAAATACTTTTATACATCACAAAGAACATTTTGAAAACGTTTCTAACAACAACAAGAACTTTTACAAGTCCATTTATTCGTTTTTTTTCATCATAAAAACCAAAACAAATACTTTTATACATCACAAAGAACATTTTGAAAACGTTTCTAACAACAACAAGAACTTTTACAAGTCCATTTATTCGTTTTTTTTCATCATAAAAACCAAAACAAATACTTTTATAAATCACAAAGAACATTTTGAAAACGTTTCTAACAACAACAAGAACTTTTACAAGTCCATTTATACGTTTTTTTCATCATAAAAACCAAAACAAATACTTTTATAAATCACAAAGAACATTTTGAAAACGTTTCTAACAACAACAAGAACTCTTACAAGTCCATTTATTCGTTTTTTTCATCATAAAAACCAAAACAAATACTTTTATAAATCACAAAGAAAATTTTGAAAACGTTTCTAACAACAACAAGAACTTTTACAAGTCCATTTATACGTTTTTTTCATCATAAAAACCAAAACAAATACTTTTATACATCACAAAAAACATTTTTAAAACGTTTCTAACAACAACAAGAACTTTTACAAGTCCATTTATACGTTTTTTTCATCATAAAAACCAAAACAAATACTTTTATAAATCACAAAGAACATTTTGAAAACGTTTCTAACAACAACAAGAACTTTTACAAGTCCATTTATTCGTTTTTTTCATCATAAAAACCAAAACAAATACTTTTATACATCACAAAGAACATTTTGAAAACGTTTCTAACAACAACAAGAACTCTTACAAGTCCATTTATTCGTTTTTTTCATCATAAAAACCAAAACAAATACTTTTATACATCACAAAGAACATTTTAAAAACGTTTCTCTCAAGAAGAAAGTTTACAGATTTTTTTTCTCGAACACTTTTACAAATCATTGGAGTAACAAGAACAAAAACCTTTACAAATAAATATAGTTCGATTCCCAAAGTTCCAAAAATTAATACCCAGGGCATTTAAAGTCCAAAAGTACGCCGGCAAAATCTTTGAATGAGTACCCCTTTTAACAGTATAAAAACGAGAACGTCATGTAGCTGTTCTTAAAGCTGCTATTCTTGGGACAAATATTTATGTATAAGAAAAACACCTTGTACGTACTTAACAGATGAAACGACGTTTCTAATAGTTTCTAATTAGTATCCGGTTTATTTTGTACGATTTCAGTGAAAATATCGACAGGATTTTTATTTCAAACAAACACCACATCCAGCATCACTCGCATTCCGGCTATCGATACGATGCAGGATATTTTCTTTGGTTTTATTATCACTAAAAAACAACTGGTCATGTAAATATGTATGTAATTAAAAGTTTACAACAATTGTGTGATAACAAGTTATTTATTCGAATAGCAGAACAAAATTGCCAATAATCTACAACAGTCTTTCTTTTCAAACCACTTAAGTCACGTTATTTTTGATTTTAATAAGAACCTTTTATCTACGTACATATTTCTTTCAAGTCTTTTTCAATATTCTTGGCTAATGGAATGTTTCCTTCTAACACTTATCGCCAGAAATAACTAATTATTTCATTATTTCTAGACTATAGCAAATTTTATGTATCGCAATAGAGACAATAAATTAATTCTACAACAATGACAATGTGTGTGTAATAGTTTTGTAGTGGAAAACCGGTCATAAAAACTTAATTTATAACTTTAATATAATTATAAAATTATGATAAAACACGCTGAGAAAACAACCTGCCCGCACTGTTTGAACGTTCAATGGGACAACGTGTAAAATTGGTTTGATGGAGAATTTTGCCTTGTACAATACTTGTAGTTTAAAGCCTATAAAATGCCATAAGCTAAATGCCATAAGTAGTACAACGCCAATAGAAATGGAAAATAAGCAAAGAAACAAAAACAAACAAATCAGCAACTTAACCTTAACACAAAAAATAAATTATGCTAAAGAGCCCTTATCAAAATAGCGTAAATCTTTATTATTACTACAGAGAAAAATAAAAGGATAAATACTTACGTATACGGATAAAACAATATTTTCTTATTTATAGTACATATGTATGTATGTATATACTCACCACAAACATCCAACCAACCCTCAACACGGCTGGGGTAGTTAATTTCGGTGGCACGATTAAAATAAGTACGCCGGCCCATTGTTTTGTGTTTTCTTTTTATATGTAGTTGATGATGCTGTTTAAGTATATTTCTTTGCAAAAGAAAAATGAAGGTAGAAAGCAGAGCTGATGGGTTATCAAAATTATCACAAATTTGCACGAAATTTGTGATATAATAATAACGTTAGTAAAACAAATTCACCTTTTTCACCACATTTATATGCCAGATTTATTGATGCTCTTTATTGGAAAAGCTTTACTTGAAGGCAACTCTCTTATTTACATAATTTACGCTTTATTTTTCTCTCTCGCTCTCTCTCTCTGTTTCTTACACTCTCTGTCTGTTTGCGTTTTGAAGGAGTAAAAATAGTTTGTAAACATTACCCGGATGCTGTGTAGTAAAATGATTGATTTTAACGGTACATTTTTTTTTCTCATTTATTTTGCTACAGCATAGATGATATGGGGTTGTAGGGTTGTATTTTATAGTATGCGTAAATGTTGTTAGTAGATGGTTCAGGTGGTTGTTTTTCTTTTTTGTTTTTTGTGAGGATGGATTTTTATTTTTTTTTTTTTTTTGATGGAGCGTTTTCTTTTTCCTTCTTTTTGTTTTTTGAGATACGAATTGTATGAAATTTCTTATGAATTCTGAAGAATTATTTAACAATCAAATTTCTCTTTATAAATTTTTTTTTTTATATAAATTTCATAACAAAAATTCAACACTTAATAATATTTACAAAACATTTTGGGCTAAAATAATCTGAAAAGGAAAGAAGAAAATTAAAAAACATATTAATAATTAATTTTATTTATACTTGTAATAATGATAATATAAGAAATTGTATGAAAGAAAATATAATATTGTTTATAAAATAAATTATAAAAATTTCTATTATTATTATTTATATATTTTTTTTTACTACTTGACGTAGAGCCGTACTAAAAACTATATAGAAAAAATAATAAGAAACATAAAAGGTCAACCAATAAACCAGTTTTTATAGATTTTTATTTTTATCAAAAAGTATTAACGTCATAGTTCAAATTACTTTGTCCCTAGACCCGACTTTATTAAAAAAAAATATATATATGTACCCATATAAGAATTTATAGTATGTATTTATTATTAGTATTTGCTTTACGTTGCAAGATTTCCGTCAAAATATGCCTGCAGGAACTTTGATTAAGCTGTTCCCAGCGCAGTTTTATAATAAATGCAGACTCCGAAGAACAGAAAAACAATTCGTATTAAAAGTTCAAAAAGAAGTAAATATGTACGTATCATAATCATACAAAACAACTTGAGCCACCCCATATTCGATTATTAGTGATAGTCGTCCACCACAACCCCATAATCAAGGCCACATTTTCGGAGTTCGATATCTAAATGCGATTAAATGGCTGCCAGAAATGACTAGAATTAAACACAAATAGTAGAATTAGACGTCAGCCTGGCCAAGTAGTGACCAGTCTGCTAAATGAAATGTAATGAAATTATTTCTTTTTCTAAACTATATATATATAATCCATTGGCAAATCATTAGTTGTAATTCCAGTTACTTTTTTCTTTTTATTTCATTTTACTCAAACATTTTTTAACTAAAATATTTTAGTTTCAAAAATCATTAATATTTCATGTTTGTACTTATACTTGAATTACTTTGGCATGTCTAATATTCTTAGTAATTTTATTATCTGGAAAAAAAAATATTCTGTAAATAAATTTAATTTACAAGTATCGGGTGTTTTTTTCTTTAGCTGTATAAGAACTGTCGATATCGATAATTATGGTTTGACAACTGAGAATGTCAAACTGTGTTGAGACTTCTGTTCATTAAGATTTGGCAAGTGATCATGAATCTTTTAAAGCCTAAGACAATGATTTCAAATTGTAGATATTTGTAGACTTTGCAAAACATAAATTTGTTTCCTCTATTTTACCGTCAACACAATCGGCCGAGTGAGCCAGTAATTCATGCCGTTATCAAACGTTTTGGTACTAATTTTAGTTTTCTGGACTCCAAACTATCATTAAGATAAAGAAATGAACGAGAATATTGATGATGCAGCGAAAAGTATTGAAAAAGACTCTGACACGATTTATTGTAAAATCAAGTTGGTGATAACTTTCTTTCCGGTAGTCGTCCGGTTGGCTGGTCCCTCTCAGAAATTGGTTTGTTTTAACGGCCACCGAGTTTCGGCAACTCTTCAAGCCAGAAGGACAGAGTTATTGATAAAAGTAATCAAAACTGGACTCGTTGTACGAGGACGTACATTAAAAAAATAAATCCTCTGAAATTAACTAACAGATTATAATAAATAAAATTTTATTCCTACAATATTTCTGTCTTGTATTATCATTTTAAGTTGTCAGGCTCTTAAGCAAAACACCCTATAATTAAGAAAATTAAATAGTTTTGTGTCAGAAAAGCAGCTGTTATTTGTTTTCTGTTCTACAATTGTTTAAACAAATCAATTGTTATTTTGATTTTGTGTTTTTTTTTGTGCCCAACTATATTAAACGTTTATTGTTTTAACATTAAAGTGTATGCAGTAATTTTACAACAACAACAACAAAGAACCCGCTTAGATTTTTTCTATTTAAAAAATATCACGTTTTCAGAGAGAAAAAAAAACATTCAAACATCTAATATTGTTTGTTAAATCTTAATTATTCCTGAACAATGCAAATTAGAATTTTTTATAGTAGCATGCAATAATTTTTGTGTTCAAAGAATTATTAAGTAATTTTACGTATTTGGCTTGACGAATTAATTAACGATTAACTTGATGTCTAATGAAAGCAAACAAACAAAAATGAAGTAAAACAATTCTAAGAGGATGTTTTTAATGTTTTTTTTACTGCAAAGTAGAAGGTTAATTTGCTTTTAATTTTTGGCATGGAGTGGTAGGAAATGGATGGTAAATGTATGAAAGAATAGAATATCTGGGCCAGTGACAAAACACAAGTGAATATTTTAAATCATAATTAAGAAAATGGGATTTGAATTAAAATATGCTTGAATGATGCGGGGCAAGGAAATGAGAAATTGTGTCAAGGTTTAACGTTTTTCTAAATTGATGCTCAAATTTCTACAGTTCTGGGTTCAAAGTCTGGATAAAACTTACATGAATTTACTGATGCTGGATCTGGGTTTGAAAACTTTGATCCCCCCGACACAGCGCAACAACATTTCTAAAAAGGTGATATCGAATAGGGGCTACACACCACTATTTTGTTACACAGGACGTTGAAAGTTTAGTCCTTAAAAAAAAAAAATCTGCAACATTGGAAAGAAAGCAAAAAATTTCCAATGCCTATCAAAAGGGATAAACGCAATAAATCCTGCTACAGCTTTTTTGGTTGTTCTGTACCATTTTTTTTCCATATACTGAATACTATTCATTAACACAGCACTGCACAGCTTTTGCTTGTCAAAGCTACGAATTCTAGGGAATATTTAGTGGAGTTTTGCTGCAACAGATATGGCTGGTAATTAACTTGAAGTGATGAAAATCGATAGTTTATTATCGATTATTAGACTACGATATTGTTTTATTTTTAACAAACATCTTTTGAAAACCAGGTCACTAGTGAAGTCTTATTTAGTCACAAGAACAAAATTATTAATTAAAAAGGTCTCCATAATGTTGCCAAAATCTCATTCTAAATGTCAACAGCAAATTTAATAACTTACATCCATCATAAAAATCACTATTTATTTTCAATAAATATCTCTATTTAACGGAATTTCTGCTGAAACGTTTTCCTTTTATATTTTTATTTTTTTTTTTAAGTTGTCTATACCGGTTTATTTTAGCCGGTCTCTTTTAATTCCATTATTTATTTTTAAATATTTTTTATTTTTCATTAGTCTGTCTACCTTTTTGCTAATTATTTAGATATAAAAATATATTAACACCACACAAAACCGGTCACGAAGACACTCAAATCACTTTTTATAGATCAAAAACTGCCAAATTCACACACAGACACACAATTTTTCAAAAAGTTACAACAACATTATTACTTTATAAATTATCATAAATTTTAAAACTCTTGGGCAGGTTTGGTTTACTTTTTTTACCGTAATAATTTAACAACAAAAACAAAAGAAAATCTAAAAGCAAAACACTATTTAGATATAAAAAAATATTAACACCACACAAAACCGGCCACGAAGACACTCAAATCACTTTTTATAGATCAAAAACTGCCAAATTCACACACAGACACACAATTTTTCAAAAAGTTACAACAACATTATTACTTTATAAATTATCATAAATTTTAAAACTCTTGGGCAGGTTTGGTTTACTTTTTTTACCGTAATAATTTAACAACAACAACAAAAAAAAAGAAAATCTAAAAGCAAAACACTTTTTTTTCTAATATTTCATTCAACTGCTGGCACTTGAAACAGATGAGACCATTTACATGTTGCCGCCTGACATATCAAATGACATTTGCACGCCGTTTTTTTTTCTTTGCTGTAGTTTTGTACCTATTCCAAGGTTGCATTTGCTAAAAAAAAACACACAAATCAATTTTCTACTAACCAGTAACTGTATAATTTTTGTTTGAGGAAGAAATCAAATGCAACAATTATCTACATACATACAAACACATGGCATAAATTTTATTGATTTTATTATTCGTATTCTACATGCGTTGCAATACATTCTATATGTTGTAAGTGTTCTTATCAGAAAATTGCCACTACAAGATGATGACACAGTAAATTAGCAAAAACGCACTAACATTTATATGTATGTATGAATGGATGTATGTATTTATGCGTGCGTGCGTGTGTGTGTGTGTGTTTTTTTTTCTCCTAAAACTTTATCGAACATAAATTTGTTGAATAAGATTTTCATATATTGTGATTGACAATTAATTAATTGGGTGTTGTTGACACCTTCCACTTACTTGCTTAACTTAAATGTGCAGCGCACAACCATTCAGGTCGTTCAGTTACTAGTTAGTGCCAGTTAAACATGCCTGTTATATAAATACCCAAAAATGTTGTTGCTGTTGCTGGTGCTGTTCTTTTTTAGAACATTTTTTCTTTTTTTTTTTTTTGAGTCAAAATTTATTAAAAACTAGAGAAAACAAACAAAAAAAAAACACTGACAACTTCCCTTCTACCCCACTGCTTATTAAAACAGTAGTTTTTACACGACAAACATAAGTTGGTTGTTGGTGTTGTGTTTGACGAAAGAGAAGTGACCAAATTCATACATGTATGTATGTATGTACATAGATTTTGCTACACCTGCACATGCATGCACGCACACTAATGCATTTCTGTTTTAAGTAGATGTGATTCGTGAAGATTTTTCTTATTGAAGAATATGAGCACAAAAAAAAACAATAAAAACGGCATGCAAAACAACCACAATTGCAATCAATCACTTTAGATTATAACATTTTCCAATTTCTTTTCATTTCACATCTTGTTTTACATAAATTTAATTAATTCTTTTGCTTATAATTGCCTTAAACAGAAGCAAGACTTTTTTTTCACACTCTTTTCTTCGCATTTTATATGTATGTAAGAACTTTTTCGTGTACTTATTCTATGTACATACAGTTTAACATCCAAGTGCAAGTGGTATGTATGTATGTAGGTATTTTTAGGCGCACGCAACACTCTTCTTCGTTTCAGTGCTTTGAGAACATCCGATAACCGCGGTTGACAAAACTCAACTGAAATTGAAGTTGTTGAAGATGTTTTAATGTACCACCCAGGCCAGGCCATGCCATGCCATGCCATGCCATTCAGCAAGTGTTTGTGCAGGCATGTGCCAGCACAGAAGCACACTCTACTAACAACAACCCTAAACTCACCACACTTTAGTAAATTGTTGACTCAGAGCGAAAGCTACAGCAGGAGAGTTGGCTGGCTAAGAGCACATTGAATGACAACAAGACACAAGTGTATTTAGTTGTTGATGAAAAGGAAAAAGAAAACGCCAGTTAAACTCAAAAGCTTAAAGAACCTGAACCGTTAAAAATCAGCTGTTTATACAAATTAAAGAAGGTGGTTAAAATGACTTTAAGAAGTGTTTTACAAAGAAAAAAAAAAATAATGAAATAGGAACAGAAAAATGTAATTAATTTTCCAAAACTCTAGTAATTGGAAATAAACAGCCGCTGGTACTTCGCAAAAGTCTCTTACATTTTGGTGTCCTGATTAATCCGTCTATTATGTTTTCTTTTTCAATTCAAAGACGTACTTAAGGGCCACCTCTAAGACTATAATAATTTGTATTAAGCCCAATCAAAAATGCCAAATAAAACGTGCCAATTTAATTAGTAGTGTAAAGGCAAAATGTTTTGAAATGACAAATATTAAGAAAGCAAAATAAGACATTTGAAATCCCATAAGACTTTTTCACTTCTAACATATTCGTTTTCTTGTTTCTTATTAGATCAGGGTTGGTATTTGCAAAAACAAAATATACGTTAAGAGACATACATATTTTGAAACGATAAAATGTTTCCACAGGATCAGGGTTGCATTTTTACAAAATACAAATTCACTAGTAGACCGTTTCGCAGCCGGCAGGGTAACGCCGTTATACACAGGCTGCGAATTTGGTATATGTGATTACGATAATTATATCACGCCACGCAAAAAAAAAAAAAAAAAAAAAACTTTATATAATTTTGTTTTATAGGACTTTATTATTTTGTGGACAGTAATAACTATTAGCGCTGAATATTTGCAAAGGTCGGCACGTCGCGCCCTCGAGGTTTCGTCAATCTATCCATTTTCTTCTTATGTCTTTCATCGGATTTGAGGTTTGACGGTGTGACTAAAGAATGTTATGAGACGTCAGAATTTTCGACAGTCGACATAAATGCCATTAGATTTTTTCCCCCCAAAATTCAGTGAAAATCCCAAAACCTGTATTATAGCCGAGACTGGCCCTTGCTTTTAAATAAACCCTTGTAATTTATATTGAAAACTGGAACCTTCTTGTATCGAACCGTTTCGCATGAACATTTCTGCTACTAAAATGTTTGTTATATTGTTTGTCATTCTTTCAGGGAACGAAAATACTTCTCAAGGTAACTGGCTTAGTGAGTAACTGGATGGGGAAGTGTTTCAAGCCCTTTGGTCCAGTCGAACAAGGAAAAGATTCTTCGTAGAAAAAGCTGCTCTAATAACAATTAGACAATAATGGGAATAAAGGGATCCAACAAATTAATTTTACCACCCAATAAAATTAAACCTCTCACAAAGAAAATGTTTTTCAAACAAACGTTTATTAAAGCGCATGTAATAATCTCATTATAATCCCTAAAATCAATACCTTAAACTAAAAAATGGCTTCTTAGTTTGACATGTTGCCAAAACTATGCCGCATTAAAACAAATGTCTTGCAACAAAATGCAAAAGAAAACGACTTTTAAAGGAGATTTGCCTACCATGCCACACGTGACATCGTTATTACAAACTCAACACAAACTTTACAGATTACGCACACCCCTCTTTTACAGATCACCGCTTTATAATAGCATCTATGGGGGAGGGGGAACAAAAACATCTTTTGACAAATGAAATTTCTAGTTTATTGCAAAAACATTTATTGTCGTTTCGAATGCAATTCGAAATGATGTTGAGGGTAGAAATACCTAAATGCATTAATTTTATGAACTTTCTTGCTTTGCTTATGGCCAGAAACCACCCTTAGAAATGTTTTTTTTTCCCCCCAGACAACTGTAATAATTGGGAATAATTTATGTGAAGTCATGTTTGATTTAATCTGGCTGCTGGGGTGTTATTGGAACATTTGTTTTAATTAGAAATATTTGTATGATTTGGTAAGATTTGTATTGAGGACAAGCCAAACAAATATTTAGATGTGTAAGAAAAAGCGAGGCAAACTGGAACAGGGAGATGGAAAAGTGTGAAACTCTAATAAGTAGACTTTGTGTGCGATTTATGGCTGCATCGGCTGTGTTGCACTTGGGCGGATGAACCTTCAGATCAGCTGCTAGAAAGTTAGAGAAGATGCAAAATTATCATGGCATGAAACATTAAGCAGATGAACGGCCAACGCTGTAACGCTGATGAAGTAACAGACTGTGAAATTGATTTACATCAGCACCCGCCAATAAGGGCTAATCGGAACGACGAACAGAAATCTGTTGCATGACAACAGCACCTCGAGCACATTTAGAACCCCCAGCGCACATTTACTACCCCAGTATCTAACAAAGAAAGTCCCTTGCTCGCCCTCTTTCAAGGCATTGTAGGTGGACGTTGGTTTCCGTTCTGCCAATTGATCTTTGCTGAAGTTTTTGGAAGAACCGGCATCGCCGAACTTCAAACCCCACATACAAAATAAATAACGCAGGAGGTCCAAATTCACCGCATATCTTAGTTCTATCTTAATGAAAGACAAGCAGTAATCAGTAGACCTTAAAGAGCTGATGAGAAATTCATTTAAATGGCTAAAAAAAAAAGTTAGCTTTGTTTGACTTTGATTAAATTAACAAAAACATTTATTTTATATAGTAATCAAATAATAATTAAAAAAAGACAACTTGTTGTTGCAGAATAAAATCTCCAAACGGATAAACTTAGCGTTAAAAAATAAAGGTCCATCGAATAAAACTTAGAATGTAAAATTATGACAAAAGAAAATTATTGGAAAATAGTTTGTACCAGTTTGTTGTTACGAGACGACTCTACAATCGTTTCAAACAATGAGTTTTAAATAATCTTTGAAAGTTGGATAAAACACAATGATCGCAATTAATACTTTTTGATTTAAAGGTCCAACGAAAAGAATGGCATAAGCGAGTTTGAGTTTTAAAGACTCGTAAAGACATTGTTTTGATCAGTCTTAAAGCAGATTGTTTCTGTTTTTCTACCTGCCTAAATTTTGCAGCAAGTTTCAACTTAAAGTTGTATTTGTAGGTCTAGTTTTCTAATAATATCCTTGGCTTTGTTTAAAGTAGCCGGTCCGGTAGAGTTCGAGGTAGACATTTTATACAGATCCTGCATATATTTGTCGATATTGTCTACTGTGGCGCCATTAGGTGCCGTAGGCAGAGGCAGGGCACTCAAGGCCAAGGCCAGTTTTCTTTTCAATTTGTCGAGATAAATTTCCAAAAGTCTGTTCTTCTCTTCCAGTTCATTGTTTTCCGTTATCATTTTTTCCACACCAAATTTCATGTTCTCAACATGTTTCTCTAACACCGAATTTTGTTGTTCCAAATCGGTTTTAGATTTTCTAATGGAACGTAACTCCATGTCGTAGATTTTATTGTGTTCCAGAAATTCGTTTGTAAAAATTGGTATCTCGCCGGGCGTGGAGTTGACATTAGAGGATGATGAGGCGCTGGCCGATACGGCTGCCGATGAACTGGTGGTAGTGGTGGTGGTGGCGGTGGCCGTGGCGTTGGTATTGGAAGAGGGCGGTGTGGGGGTGCGTTTACGTTTGTTTTTCTCACTGTTTAGTTTGTCGTTAGCATGTTGCGATGTTGAAGCAATAGAAACAATTTCTTTAACAATTTTGTCTTTTATATTATCTTTGGCAGTCTTAGAACTATCATTTGTTGGCGCTCTATCTTTCAAAACAGACTTTGCGCCCGACGAAGAGGCAGCCGCTGCAGGGTTGGGGCTATTGTTTTCCGCAGTTTTACGTATTTTATTTTTAGCCAATTCGCTGGCCAAAATATCGGGACGGGATTTAAGAAAACTTTGCAATTCCTTAACATATCTGCAAAGAAAAGTTCGCAAGAAAAAAAATAAGCATTTTCAAAACGTTGTTTAAGAAGAGTTCAAGTAGATGTGCTAAAAAAAAAAAGGGACGGCAGTTGGTTTTATATAGTATTTTTGTGCTCTGGACGGACTAGCCAGCCAAAGGTCTTACGGCTTTTTAACTAAAATAAATAAAATATAAATTGTCTTAAATATATTTACAACTGGCAGCATAAAATAGTATTCTTTACATATTTACACATTTTTTAAGGTCTGTTTGGCAATCTCAAGCATTCGAGTAGCGAAACACATCAATCTGTAGACCATTTTCAACCTTAAGGATTACAAATCGCAAGAAAGATTTTGCATTGGCAGTAAATAAGACGTACTTTTTGTATGGAAATCGATTTTGGGACCATAAAAACATCTCCCGTAACGTTAAACCTTTGTTTAGTTATTTTGTTGTTGTTCTTGCTTCTTATTTTCAATTGCGTTTAGTTAAAAAAAAACTATTATTCTAAAGCTTTGAATATACATATACTATAGATTTGGATTATAAACTACTTTAACTGAACTGAGTTTTATTTTTTAATCTGTAAATTAAGCTAAATGTGTTTTTAATAAATTGCCTGAGAAAATCAAAATCATGCAAAAGTAACAAGAATTTCAACGCAAGCGGCTGTCAAACTTCCTACTGGTTAGTGTTCATGTGTATGTACTGTTTTCGCCACTAATAAATTGATTGAAGTTGAGTGACAACGTTCACTACTTCAATAAATATATTCTCCATATGTTAATTTTATCTTTTTTTTCATATTGCAAAGATTTTTTTAAAGTTTTTAAGTATTTTTATTATTATTATGAATTATTTATTTTCTATACTTATCATTATTGTTACTTTTTTATTATTATCTACTACATTACGTTTATTTTTTTTTTTTTTTTTTTGATAATTTATTGATAATGATAACAAAAAATTTTTGTTATAATTTATAATAATAAATGGGGTTTTAAATTTAATAACATAATTAACCTCAATTTTAATTTGTATAGGAAGGTTTGCTCTATTTAACCTATTACTATTTAATTCGCTTCCATTTATATTAATTTATTTTGCTTCTTTTTACTGCTTTTATTATATTGTTTGGTCTTATAAATATGTATGTATGTACATGCATTTACTATTTTGTTCACATAACCTCAATATCTCACCAGCCAAATTTTGCAATACACACTTAACCTTTAAAGATATGCTCCGCCGGCTTAACCTGAGACTACTTTAACGACTCTACACACACACACACACATACAAACAAAAAGTCTACAGTTTTTTTTTCTAACCGCCATTTTGTTTAAGTTCTTTCTCAATTGGATTAACACTTGATATTCTTTTTTTATATAAAGTTTTATTAAATACCTATTAAAGGAAACACTTTTTGCTTAATTAACTTTCGAAAGTAATTGAATAAATTACTCTTTTTAATGAAATATTATTTAAACCGCAACCAGTTGCGGAAACAATGAAAACAACGGAAAAACAGTGCAAGTAATTGCATACAAAAAGAAACAAAAGTGCACGAGTTAGAGAGTTGCCAGAATATTGTAATATAAAATAAATATAAAAAAACGGAAACGGAAATACTATTACTGGTGTTAAGTAAAGCAAATTTTATGGTGAATTGTTGGAAGGTTTAATTTTAAAAAGTGTTTTTGGTATATGTGAATGTGTTTGTTTCGTTTATAGAAATTAATTCACATTGAAAATAAGTGTTGATATAAACTTTGCTCCAATAAAGTTTTGTTGCAACTAATACCGTTTTAGAATCAGTTCTAATATACCTGGTATAGATAGTTACTATTTTCTTTTATTTTTAGTAACTTTTCAAGTTTATGAAAAGCAAACGTTTCTTACTGCTCCCTGCAGTGCCAATAAAATTTACGTATGCATACTAATTTGACCAAAAATGTAAAAATTTCTTGTACTTTTAGAAAGCTTTTCTTTCCAACATTAAAACTATAAACTAGCGTTTATAATCGGCAGCGTAAACAAAAAAAATTTCCACAAAAATGTCTCAAAAACATACAAAATTCGTTTCATTTACCTTTGCTTTTCAACATCGGCCGCCTTCAGGTATGAATTTTTAACATCGGAGGGCAATGCATGCCATTCTTCGCCAATCATTTTGTTATGCTCTGTATGAGTTTTTGTTGGATGTTCCTTGCGCACGGCCTCACGACGATCATTCAAGTAACGTAAATATCCTTAAAAAGAAAAATTTCTACGCGTTTAGTACATCTTTTTGTGAAAAGAACAACGAACACAACAAATACCTGTAAGTGGCAATTTGGGAGCACCTGCTACATTAATTTTACGCCTCTTTAAACGTAAATGATCTTCATTTTCTCCCCCACCACCAACACTACGCCTTTTTTGTACTTTGCCCGGTTTAGAGATGACCTCATCATTTGTTGCATCTTCCTCACCATCCGACAAAGTAATAACGGCTTCTATCTTTTCCGGTTTTGGTGAAATTTTTTCCGCTTCCTTCTTTGCGGGCACATCTTGAGGCGGCAAATCATTTATTGCTATAACATCTTCGTCATCATCATCATCTTCATCTTTTTCCTCTTCATCATCCTCGGGTATATCAATTACCAATTTCTGAGAAGTTTCTTTTTCCTCGTCATCATCATCTTCGTATTCTTCATCATCACCATCCTGTTCGTAATCAATTGTTTGCGGCTGTTGCTGTTGCGCCTGCTGTTGTTGTTGTTGCTGCTGTTGGTGTTGTTGTTTTTCACCAGGTATCTCTATTTGCTTTATTTCTTCATGTTCTTGTGATTTTTGTTGTTGCAAATTTTTTTCTTGTAATTGATTGCCTTCAAGCAGTTGCGTCTGGTGTTCTGAAATTTCATCAGCTGAAACTTTGTGCAGCGTCTCAAGACTCGTTTCTTTAATATCTTCCATTCTTGAATGCTAATCACAAAAAAGATTTATTATCTTATATCGATTTCTGGCTTTAAAACAATGCGGAAAACGTTGAATAATTTTTAATTTGAAAAAAAAATTGCACACTATCACGCTGTCTCGAGGTAAATAAAAATGTTGCCCAATAAATAAAACTAAGAAATTAAGCCTACCAGACGTATCGTTATGTTTGTTTGATAACAGCATTATCGACATACGCCCTTATGCATGATAAGTGAGTACAACTGGCAAAATATTATCACGGGGTAAAACTTTACATGAATTAGTTCAAGCGCACTCAGGCCTGATCTAAGTCTGATAGATTTAACATAAAATCTTGGTCAAAATCATGAATTTTACGTTCATTTACAGAAGAAAACTTATAGGAATAAAAATAAACAAATAAAAATGTATCAAATATAAACACAGTACCCACTTATTCAAAATGTTCTTTGCAGCAAAACAATAATAGCAGTTTATAAAAATTCGCATTACGAATGGTAGCACTGTTTAACGCCATAACAAAACGTAAGAGGGAGATGGATAGAAACCAGGCAAAGGTGAAAAACAAACAAAACGCAAACGAGATAAAAACTGAAACTAAAGACTATTACTGGAGAGCCGCTAAATCCGCAATTAGTTGCAAGAAGAACGCGTACAAGAATAAACGGTCAATTGAAAATAAAAACGAAGTTAAGAAAAAAAAAACAAAACTGACACAAAATAAATGATTTAATTAAGAAGTCTAATTGAAGATGTTTATAGTTAATTAATGTGATAAAATACCTTAAGCCATTTACATAAAAAGGTACCTATCGAAAAAGGAAAATTAAATGTCAGTGTATGAGTGTTTTTTTTTCAGAAAAATAAAAAAGAAAAACAAAAGGTTTTAAGAGTTTCTATGTACTTGAAACGTGTCTATTAAATTCTTTATTTGGAAAAAAATCATTATCACCACATCTTCTTCAATAAACAATTTAATAATTGAAGCATATTTGCGTTTGATTACACAATAATATTCTATTTATATCTTATTAAATAAATCTTAATAGTTCTTTTATTCCTAACTATCATGTAAAAGAGTTTTTTCTGTTTCCTCTCTCTGTGATTTATTATTATTAAATGTTTGTGGAGTAGGGGAACACACATAGAAAACATATAGAAAGAAAAAACTTGTATTTCATATATATGTACATACGTATGTATGTATGTATGTATGTAGGCAGAAATTTGTTGTTTTTTTATTGTTTGTTGTAGGGGGATACTCCCCTGTATAAGAAATACACAAACAACAATGTTAAGGCAGAAATCATAACAAGAATGCATTCAATGCACACGCACATATATACACATATGAGTGGACATACATACATATATATTTAATATGCATATTACACACATACATATTACACACATACATTAAGTGGTGATAACATAAAAAAATAACAAATTTGCTATTCGTTAATAAGAAATACTATAAGCAAATGTTACATACAATAAATATGCTTAGACATACATACATACATACATACTTATACCACATACATACATATATTAAAAAGTGAAAAGAAAATAAGAAAAAAAAAGAAAGGTACAAGAACGAGCTTTAGAGCTAAAAAAGAAACGGAGACAGAAAAGTGGCACCTACATACGTGTATACATACGTATATGTATGTATGTATAGAATAAGCACCACCAACCCAAGTGCGTCCTATATCAATGCATACATATGTACGTATGCAAACATACATTTGTAGCCATGCATATGTTTGTGTATGCCTGCTCCTACTTGTCAACATGTGTGCGGATGTATGTATTTATATATGTATGTACATACAAAGTTATCAAATAAATATTTTAGGTATTTAATTAAAGAGACATTTTGTTTTGAATTAAAATTTAATAAAGTAATACATAATTGTAGGTTCTTCGTATGCACATACACACAAATACTATTTATATATGTAGATACATACATACATACATACGCATGCATATGTTTTCCTTGAGACTTTGAGAAGAACTCTTACAAAATTGCCAAGACTTATTAAAAAATAAGAAATATTATTCATTATTCTGAGACTAAATATGTATTTCCAAAATCATTCGCTTTAGCGGCCATTAGCTGGCATATGTATGTATGTATGTACGTATGTGAACTTTCATTCTTGAAAGTTTAATTGAGAAAAAACAAATTAAGAAGTAACAACTCAAATAATAATAATAATAATTCATTACACACAGGTAACCTCCTTATAACACGTTCTGCGTTCAAGATTTTCGAACCAAATTCATACAACAGTAATTGACTCTAATACGGTGTGTGAATTGTAAACACCAATCGGAATTTTGGAAAAACACTTTAATTACATAAAATTGAAAACGTTAATTTAAATATTTTAATATTGCGAAAGCGCTGAATTGCGTTAAACAGTCAACGCTGCTGAATATTAGTTAGTGTATAATATTATTGCTTTGAAACTGAGCAAATACTCAAAATTAATTTTCTTTGCTCAGCTGAACTGAAAAAATTATATAAAAAATTCTCTAAACAAATTTTATTTGCTCAGCTGAATTGAAAAAATTATATAAAAAATTTTCTAAACAAATTTTATTTGCTCAGCTAAATTGAAGAAAATTTATAAAATTTTGCAAAAATACATAAAATCTTCATAATTCATCTTCAATAATTCAGAGTTTAGAAGAAACGCATTTTATTAGAAAATCATTTATTGTATAATTTTGTAAGTTTTTTACGATTAAATAAAATTTTATAGTAATGAAAAGCTTTAAAAAAATATAAACACAGTTTTTATTTTATTTTTGTCGTTTTGAAGTTCCCTTTGGCACACACACACACACCGACCGTATTTAGGTGTAAAATAAAACAAAGAATGTTTTGTTTAAATAATTTTTTAAGCGATTTGGCCAAAAAATAAGTTGATCTCTTCTTGCTTGCTTCTGACTTTTGCATTCTCTTTTATTTTAAACACGTTCGTTTTTTTACTTTACAATTTCATTTATAAAACTTTTAAATATTTACACATGAAAAACAGAAACTCTGTTTTTTTTATGTGGCCTTCTTGACAAAGAAATTTGCGATCGTTCATGTTTTTGAGGTCATTCAAATAATTGACTTCATCTTTTTATTTCATCTGTGAAAAAAGAAGAAACGAAGAAAAGCCAACAGTTTAATGCGTCAGCCTTGTGTATATCAGTTTGTAGCTTAAAAGAAGAAACATAAAGTAAATAGTATTTATATTATAAAAGTAACCGATAAGTGGCAACTACTCATACACATAAATGTAATATCGTGAATCGTAATTACCCTCTTGAATCGCTTGTCGATTACACCTCGTCCTTGAATGGCACAGCTACAAGTATTCGCTAGTTGTTTCACAACTTTTTGCTGACGAATTTTGCCTTCAGTTCAGCGCTAACTTGGGCCTCACTGTCCGCTCTCCATTTTAATTCATTAATAAAGTACAATTCTTTGTTTAGAACTTTATTGTAATTGTACTTGCATAAATTAATGAATGCATAAAAAAATAAATAAAACTAGATTATAAAAGCACAGACAGAATACGAGTATGACATTTAGTTTAAGATAAAAGCAAAAAAAAAAAACGCAAAATATGTACATACATATATAAAAAAGAAACTCAAAGGAAATGCGCTTAATTAATTACATTAATGTATGTACGTACTTGCTGAACTCAATTTTAATTTTGTTCTCTTTTATAAGAAAAAGCAAAAACATATCATTGCTTTTGTTGAGATTTTTTTATGTTTTTTAGTTCTTCTAGTTTTTATTAATTGGCAAAAAGTTCGGTCATTGGTCTATTGGAATTTTTGCTGTTGTAAAAATACCAGCTATTTGGTAAATGAGTTTTCGTAGTAGAATTTTATTTAAAACAAAAAGAAACTCTCAGCCACATGATTCTATTTTAGTTGAAAACAGTTTAAATTATAAAAATAAAATACATCTGAGTTCTCAAAATGATCATATGTGCAAGAAACCGTAATGCAGCTACGAAGTCTCCAATTCAGCTATTATATTTTGTTATTCAGCTGCCCAATATTGTTATTCAGCATAGAAAAAAAATGATTTTTTGCACTATATTCAGCTATTTTAACACTAATCTAATACTGGCATGAAGAAAATATAACTTAACTGTTATATTTTGCTATTCAGCATATAAAAAAAATTATTTACCACTTCGAACTTGGACTTTTCAAACTTTAACTGCCTTAAAACAAATAGTAAGAAGTCACCAGGCTTAAGAAAATATAATTCAGCTAACAGAACGCTATTCTGCTATGGTTTTCTGTTATTCAGCTGATTAAAAAGTTATTTTTACCACATTTAACTCAGATTTTTCAATTATGCTGCTTAAAACAACTCATAACCTGACATCGTCCTTAAGAAAATGTCATTCAGCTTTTATACTCTGTTATTCAGCATAAAAAAATATTAGTTTCCCTCTCGAATTTGGGGTTTTCAACATTTCACGCTTCGAAATAAAAAATAAACAGCCACCAGCCTTAAGAAACCGGAATTCAGCTAAGAGAATTCTATTCAGCTATAGTATTTTGGCATTCAGCAGGCTAAGTTTCTTACTCAGCTAAATAAAAGCATTAATAAAGACTTCTTCTGCGTATACAGTAAACTATGAAAAGCTTTTGTTTTCAAAATAATTACAATTCAGCTGAAGCATTTCCTATTCAGCTATTACATTTTATCATTCAGCAGTCTAATTTTCTTCTTGCATACATACATGAAGCGGTTTCTCTAGCTTCTTACTAGTTCTTGGGAACGGTTTACGTTTATACATACATGTGTATGTATAAATTTGCAATCAGCTGGACTTAAAGAAAAATATATTTAATGGAAAAACAGAAAAATACTGCATTAAAATACATATACATTTTGAAATAAGAATGTTATTGTTTTTTATATCCATCTTGTGTAGCAACGCCCTGATTAATTTTTTTTATGTTTGAGTTTAAATTGATGCTTTTATCAAAATTTGCCAAACAAAAATGAACTGCCCTTTGAGGCCTTTCTATTTTAAGCCAACGATATGTATGTACATATGCCAAAATCTGTTTTTTTTTTAAATTCAATTCGCTGTTTGGAAATTAAATTTCCTCAGGGCAGAATTGCTGTTTCTCTAGCAGTGATTTTTGTTGTTCCCTTTTTGCTTTCTTTTCTCTCCTTCTGCTGGCAAAATTCTTTGTCTTAAAAGTATATGTATACATATGTATATATGTATGTATGTATATATGTATGTATGTATTTATATATGCACGTTTATTCATTAATATTTTCTTTTCAAACATCTGCAACAGACAACAAAGCGCAAGCGAATTATTTGTGCCCTTTTCTCTCGTCTAGTTTGTTATTGGCTTGATTACTTTAACGAGCGGCAGTTGTGGTCGTTGGTCTTAAAGTTGGTGTTTTCAAATTTGCCATCATGAATAGTTTTATTATTGCACTTGTCTTATTTAAGTCTCGTCTGAAAGTCTGCTCTATTTCGTGGCACACAAAATAAACCGAAACTTCGTATTTATTTTCTTAGCCCAATCACTATTTGCAATAGCTTTCTTTGCTGTCCTTTAACACGTCTCTTTGCCAAGCATTTCTTATAGCAACTTCGTCATCATGTTGTTCGGATGATTATGATGTGAACGTCATTATTGCCACCATTTTTATGGACAACGTGGCCCTCTCACTTTGAGTTGTTTATTTTGAAGTGTGTGTTCATTATTCGTGCGAGAACGTTGCACACACTTTGCCATAGCAAATAGAAATATTGAATGCTGCTGCTGCCCGCCTGCCCCGAGAGTAAAAATGTTCAGAATGCCAAAAGGGATTGCATGAATTGAAAACCCAAACAATTTTTTATGGCCTCTTTCTTCTTAAGTGCTGGGAATTTGAGCTTATGTACATATGTATGTATGTATACATATACATACATTCATATATACGTGTGTATGTGCGTCGTGAAAAAAATATCAAGAAAAGAGTGACTTTTTTTAATTTAATGGTTAAAAAGCTCAATTGTCTGAAATAGCAGTTGTTAAGAGCCAGGGATGGTATAAAAAATATTTTATGAGTAAAATTGTTTGAACGAAAAATTTGAAATTGAAATACAAATTAGATCTATAATAATTTTTTTTAGGAAAAATTTTATAAAAAAAAATTATAGAAAATTTTTGATATCGATAAATTTTTCTATAAAGCTTTCAAAGCAAATTTTTTATTTAAAATAAAAGATTTTTTGTAATATCGATAGATTTTTTGTTAAAAATTTTTTATGGCGACTATAAAAATTTCAATAAGTTTTTTTCATAAAATTTTAATATCGATACGATTTCTATAAAAATGAGAACATTTTTAATAACGATAAATTATATATTAACAAATTTGTAATATATGTATGTAGATAAAAACTGGGATACATACATTTTTTAAGATCTATAAATTTTTTATAAATAGTCTTAGAGAATCTTTAATTTCGATAAATTTTTACCATAATTTTTAATATCGATAAATTTGTAAAGATAATTTTTTACTATCGATAAATTTTCTATTTAAAAATCTTTTCTTCAGAAAAAATTTTAATAACGTTAAGTTTTTCTATAAAAATTTGTTAACGCCTATAGATTTTCTTTAATTGTCATTAACTTCGTCACGGATAAATTTTGTACACAAACTTTTTGATATCGATAAATTTGTAGAGACATTTTTTCAAATCGATGAATATGTACAGAAAATATTTTATTGTACATAAATTTTATACAGAAAATTTTTATTACTAATACATTTTTATGGAAAACTTATATAAGATTTTTTATATCTGTCGACATTTTTATCAGCGATAAATTTTGGTTAAAAAAAAAAAAATTATACTGATAATTCTCTATAAACAAGTTATGATATCAATAAAATTTTATATTGATAAATTTGTTCATTAATAAATTTTTACATTGATAAATTTGTTATCGCTTTATAATATAAAGACATTGTGTTGCCATAAAACATATCGATTTTCGATAAATTTTCCACACAACTTTTTTATCAGAAGAGTTTTTGCGTTCCATAAATTTTCTTTCGAAATGAATACGAAATTCTTAAATTTGTTTTATTTAACATCCTTTCATCAAGGCAAGCTATTTTCCATACCTGCCACTTGTCAGAGGCGTATTTTGTGTTTCTCTAGTGATTTTTTTCTAGAGTGGTTAAGTGGACTATAAAACTATAAGTTTGTTTGTTAGCTTAGATTTATTTTTGCTAGATTTCAAAATAATAAACAAAAAAAATCCTTACACTGGCAAATGCAGTTGCACGCAATCTTTCTATGCCACAACTTGAATAGTTTATTTTAAAATGCTGTAATAAAAACGGAACACATATTTGTTTACGTATTTATATATGTAGGTATGTATGTAGATGTATTTAAAATATAAACGTAATTTAATTTCAATTTCAATGAAGCGGAAACGACAATAAGTATTTGATTTTTAGTGCCTCAGCAAAGTTCATTTAAACAACATGTAAAGATTTTTTTTGTTATTTTTATTTGATAGGCATTTCTGAAATCGTTTTAAAAGTGTTGTAATATATATTTCCAGCCAGTCTAGTAGATTTTCCATAAAATGTGAAAAAATCTCCCTTTAACTTCTGAGTATTAGGGACTAAAAAATGCACAACTAAATCTGGACAGCTTCTCAAACAAATTTAAAATGTCTGCAAAATTTATTATATTTGTTTAATTATATTTATTTTTAAAAATGGCAGAGAAATCCATGTCAATTTAAATAGAACACATTACAGTTACAGACAGGCACACACAAAAGTAAATAATAGATATTACGCTTTTTAAATCAGCTGTTTTCATTGTGACATGAAATCTTGATAAATGTCGGAAAACAATGGTGTAAATGCACTACTAGCGGATCGCTGTTTTAGCCGTGTCTTTACTGCATTTCTGGCCAGCTTGACAGCCACGTAGATAAATAGACCGGTCTAGGGAGGCGTAAGACCTGCGCTCCCCTGTTTCTTATGCCAATTGCCTAATAAAAGCTGTTCCCGAAGAATCATCTTTGTTAGCAAAAATAGAAAAAGACAATGCAAATAGCCGGCTCTAAACAATCATTGTATGTTTTATTTAAGCCAATATTACTGCAGGCAAAACAAAACCAGAAACATATTTTCTAAACAAATAAATCTTTTTATCAAATGTCTAGTTTAAAGTAGACTTTAAATGAAAGATCTTGACATCACGTCCAGAAAACAAACGTTAGTATTCTTTTTGCACCATCGGTGGGCGGTCGGTGTTCGAGGTGTTGTTGCACTCTAATGTGTGTGAGTGTGTGAGTTTGTGTGTTTGTCGCCCATTCAGCTCTAAAGCACCAAGATTTTTATTGTTTATTCATTCCACTCAATTTTTCCATTTTTTGTTTGATTCTATTTAATGATATTTTCAGTTAAACTAACATTTGAAATGATGACTAATATTTAAATGTTTGTTTTGTTTTTGTTTTTTATAGCTGCTGCTTAATCTACAAAAAAAAAAAAAAAAAAAAAATTGAAATAAAAACAAATCACTTACTTTAGCGAAAACGTATTTGGGGATGTAAATGTTGTCAAATTTGTTGCAGCCGAACATAAAACGCAAATCCGCTTTATTAAGATATCTAGATACACACAAATACATACATACATAGAAATATGAATAAAGCGGTTAAACATATACAAGTCGGTGTAAATAATGGCCCGCTCGCAGCATCACCCAAATCGCCTATTTTACAAACCAACACCAGTTTCGTCCCTACGGTACAGCAAAATGTTATCACTTCTATAATGAGCTTTTTACCCGATAACAGACCGATTACATCATTGCAAATTGTAGAGGATTTTGAAAAGTAAGTTTAATTTATTAAATAAATAACTCGAACATAAAAAATACGGAGGAGAAGTTAACAGAATTGTAAGAAGTTGTGTGAAAGCTGTAGGCAGCTTTCAAAGTTTGTAATTGACAGTTTCCCTCCTTCACACTCGCTCTCTCTCTCACTCTCTCTCTCTCTCTCTCTCTCGATTCCAGATGTCCCAAAAACTTTACACCCATCAATCGTACTTATGATCAAGACTCGGATGCCGATTTGTGGCGTGAAACCGTTCTGTTTGGCCGTCAAACTGCTCGCTATTTGTGTTTGTCGAAGACGGAAGGTCTGCCGGAGTATGTGGTCGAAACCTTAAAGTAAGTGGCTATTTTCTTTTGTATTTCAAGTTCTGTGTTGTTTTGCAATATTTTGCTTTGTTCTCTACGATTTCTTTCTGCACCTGTTTCATTTGTGTGTTGAAATTGAACTACTTAAAGGTCATTTAACTCGGCTTTTACGCGTTCTTTTAATGCGTTGATATGTGTGTGTGGGGGTTTTTTTTCTCCCTCTTCATTTTCAAACAAAGAGAAATTATCCTGTTTTCTTCATTTCTCTGTTTGTTTTAACTATTGTGTACTTTAAAGGCTTTAATATGTTTATTTTTGGAACATTCGCGATTTCATTTCTATTTGTATGGTATGTTTGTATGGCTTAGGATATTGAACTAGTTCGTTCAAAAAAGAATAATATTTGCCTTGTATTTTAAGTGCAATTATCGCCCTTAATCTTTATATAATTTATTAGTTAATTAACAAACTAAAAAAAAGGTTATTAGGGGCCTGTTGCACAACATCGACCGTTAACGTTCTTTGCCTATACTTGGGGAGGGCCAAACACTGATGTTGACACCATTTACGAACTTTATTCTATCAAGTTAATCCATTGCTCTCGTTAATCATTACCCACAACATGTTACTATTTTCCTTCCTTTTAAACAAATAACAAACGTTAACGTTAGACACAGTGGGACAGCATCTTAATTACAGAAACAAACGAAAATCCGTTTTAAGCTAAGAATTTTTTGGCAATCAAAGAAGCTATTAAAATTACAGTTTTTAATCAAATATGTAAATATTGAAATTAACCGATTGTTTTACAATCTTGAACGTTAATGGAAATAAATCTATAATTATTTTTCTAGTGCTGGAAAAATGTATAACAAATTTATTAAACTAAATATCAAATGATTTTCTTAATTGTGATTCTATCAATTAGTTTTTACTACTATTTGCAGACGTATAAATAGGCAAACAGGATCGTCAAGGGTTTAGTATTTTGCCGATAATAGTGTTACAGAATGATAACTAAGTCTCGTAATTAATGTACGTTAATTATACGCCACTGCTTGTAACGAGCGGTGTAAGCACGCCAATCAAGAAACGATTGTTTTTAACTACGAGCGAGCAGTACCTTTTAGAAAGGAAAATTTCATGTCAAAGTCTAACAACAATCCTCTCTTAATGCTTTTCTATATAAAAATTAGAAATAATAAGTCTAAACAAGTACAACTCTTTTATCAATTAACTAAAAATAAACAACAGCTGTAATTTAAATTACACTTGAATCTTCAGACATCTTAGCAGGGCTTTACGTACAAATTAAGCTGCTTTTTCTAACTTATAGAACAATAAGTAGTCGTATTAAGGAAACTTCAATTTGTCTGTTTTCTTTTTTCTTTTTTTTTTTTTTTTGCAACAACAAGTAAAATTATACACAAGACTATTATAGCAGGTGACAAACTTAAGACAATCATTCAATATACATAAAAGAAAAACAGGAAAAAGTAAATAGTAGTTCTCAATAAAACATTAACAGAATAGAAATATTTATCTAAATAAAGAACAATATTGCCGATAAGATAAATATAGAATAATACTCGTATACAATAGCCGCTCTGTACTGTGTAAAGCATTTGTTTTGTTTATGGCGAAACAGTTTTGGGTCGATAACTTTAAGCTGGCGGTAGACAATCTCCATACATACATACATACGTAAGTCACGTACTTATGTATGTATGTATGTGTGTATGCATGGGCATGTACATAAAATTCATATTTAGGTCAACAACTACATACATACATATATCTGTGTGCCGATTTTTTTTCAAGTATTCCTTTAGTTGTTTTTGCGTTCTCTATCATGCAAACTTTCACTTGTGTCGTAATAGTTGAGGTATTTTCTATCGTCATGTATTATTTCGCGAACGGTATATATTTATTTAGCTGTAATGATTCTTAATTAATAGAGATTTTTTTGTTGTAATACAATAAAATTTGCCATTTGTAAAATTAGTCTGTAGAAAACTAAAATAGATTTGAGACATTCATATGTATTTTAGGGAAAACTTGTCGATAACAAAATTTTTCTATCGAAAATTTATCTTTAAAATAAAGTTTTCCATTGCTATCGATTAAAAAATTGTCTGTAAAGAATTCTTAGTTTTAAAATTTTTTCTCTTATTTCTCATATTTCTTAAATTTCTTTCTTCTGTTTTCCTTTTGTCAGAGTAATCGCCGAAAAAATAGCACCGCCCAAAGAATTTTCTCTGCTCTCCCGTACAGCCGATACAGAACAAAAGGCCTGGCGCAAAAGGCAAATTGCCTATAAACTCTCCAAGCGGGGGACTGTCACTCAAGCAGTTACAGATATCATTTTATGTTCTAAGCTAAAGATTGCCCCCGAAGGATTTAAATTAGCCGGGTACTACCAATGAAAACAGTTATCTTTATTATATGTATGTATGTATGTATATAATATGTTTTATTGTGTTTCATCTGCCAGGGATATAAATGGTATTTTAATTTGTTATAAAACTGGGGCTGTACCGGTGCGTTTGCCACCACCTGTACCCGGTATGAATGCATCGCTAACAGCCAACGACACAACTGTTATGACGGAGGTGGAAAAAGCTCTTAACCGCCTAAATCTACACAATGCCGGACAAGCTTTAAGAAATCCCAAACAGCCGGTGGGTTTAAAATGCAGCCATACAAATTGTTTTGTTTTGTTTTGTTTTTTTTTCTTTTATTTGAAAAAGTTTTATTTTGCAACAGCTGCCCCCTGTTCCTAAAAGCGAAGAACATGATTATGAAGAAATTCAACACTCTTATCAAATAAATTCACCACAGAGACCGGCTCCTGGGCCGCCCAGCACAACAGAACCGAACTCTTCTGGCCATTGTTTGGGCACCTTGGGTACATACACCGAACTGGAGGGTGTGCCATTCGTTATAAACTCTTTGCTGAAGTCCACAATTCAAAATGAGGTGAGTGGTAATTTTGGAATGCCTTCAGAAATTGTAAATTTCTTTTTTACTCTATAATTCTTCACAGCATTCAACACTGCCACAACTCAACGATTTTGCAATTAAAAAAGATCTCGATTATGATTTTCATTTGGAGCGTCAAACTTTGTGTACCATGAAATCATCGGCTTCTAAAAATCCCTTTTTTAATTAATCCCAAATTAAACACAGAACATTTGAATACCTTATTGTAAACTAGAATGTTGAAATTTTTTTACAATAGTTAATAAGTAGTAATAAATAGATTCCTTAATTTTAGTCTTTTGCCGTTTCTTTTCTCTTTTAGTGTTTAAGGGATTTTTTTTATGATTTTAAATTTCCTTATAAATATTGTATTTTTCTGTTAAAATCATTTGCCTCTCTTTTTCCATAATTTATATATTATTTTAGATTAAAGAATTTATACAGTTTGTTTGAGTTTAAATAAATGTATTTCAATCATGTATGAACTTATGTATAATTATGAATTAGTGTTGTTTAGTTCTAATTTATGAATCCTTATTTTTTTTCAAGCACATGCTGTAATAAAAGCCATTAAATTTGTTCTTAATGCCTTTTCTTCGAATTTTCGAATTATTTACACTTCGGAACTGACTAAATACATCGAATTCAATCCAATCAAATATCAATCAATTCTTTAAAATACTGTAAATTGTTCTCAATTGTTTGAAATTTAAAATTTTTCATTTAAAAAAACAAAAAAATTTATTTTATATTCAATAATTCGAATTTCTTAAAATATTGAACTAGAAAATACTTTTTTTTTATTTTTTTTAAACAAAATTTTAGGTTTTGGAGATTTGGTAACTCGTGTAAGATTTTCAGGCGACTAAAAAATGTTGTGAATTCCAAGTGTTTTTAAATTTTTTTTTCTGAAATTGATTTTCTAGAGTCTTGGAAGGAGAAAATTTATATGAAACTATTAAATTTTATAGCACCGTTACTGTTATTTCTTTTCTTTTCTAATTGATTTCTTTCAAAACTTATTTAGTTGCTTAATGGAAATCGATCGTTTTGAAAAACATTGTTTTTAGAAAGTGCCGGTAATTTCCTTTTTAAACTTGTTTATTATATGAAGTAAAATAAGAATTACATTCATAATTAAAAATTTCAAAAAAGAAAACTCATATTAAATTTTTAAACATTTCTAAAACGCAACAAATTTTTTCATCACATAATTTTTGTTTTTAGTGAATAATTTTCACAATTAATTTCTATCATTCCCATTCATTAACAAATTAAAAAACCTATTTTCGTTTATCTATATATATAAATCCAGCATCCTAAAAATAATAAGTAGTAAAAAGAAACATTTTCAAAAGAAATAACTTTGAAAAATTACAAACGGTTCGTTCAAAATCTTTCAAAAACACAAAACGAAAAAATCGATTCATTCATTTTGCTGTTTTTCTTAACAGTTTTCATTATAATTTTTTTCTTATTAAAATTGTAAATAATTGTTTCTAAAAATGTTTTATATTGTGCCTTTAAAAAACTCTCTTAAAACATTTATCATGATAATTTTTACAAGATTTAAATATAAATACATACATATTTATTATTAAATAGTTTTTCTACAATAAAGTTTAAATATGATACAATTCCATGCAAAATTCTTAATAGAATTTGATTTTCTTATTCTATTAATAACATCAACAACATTTTATTTTGTGATATTCATTTTTAATTAAATTAAAATGTTTTAGTTATCTATAGGTTACATACATATACTATATATCGCTACCTTAATATAGAACGGGTTTTAACTGATTTGCTTCCAAAATTGAATCTTGTGCATAATTTGGCTAATAAATAATCGATTTTGAAAGCAATACAGATTAGGCCTTGTGCCCTGTTAACCTAAACATGTATAATTATGTTGAGTTCTTTCCCCTTTTAGAATTTTTGTCGAAAAATTATTTCAGAGGTTTTTTCATTCATACACGTCTCGTATGCTAAATCAAAATTGCCTCGTAAAAGAGCATTGGTTTAATTTTTTTTATAATTTTATTTAAACGCGTTGCGGCTATACAAATTTAAATTTAGGTGGTTTTTTGTGTGTTTGCTAGATCTAGTTCATGGCAGTATTTAGTAGACCCGACAAGGTTCAAAAGTCTACACGTCTATTGACGAGTATGACAGCACCAACGAAATGTCGGCATATAGACGGATGGAAAACTCACAGAAAACAGTTATACGAAAATATATGTATTTTGTTTTTGGAAATTATTTTTTGTTTATTGTATCCATATATTTAAAATATAAATATAGTATTTATTATAAAAAACAAAACAAAAAAACCTAATGTATGTAAAGATAAAATGAATAGTTTATCAAAAATGAAATAAAATATATAGTGTAAATGCAAATTATTTTATAAAAATAAATTAGAAATTTATATACATATACACAAACAAAGTAAAAAGTCATATTATATACATACATTTATGTATATGGCAAGAAAAATTTAAAATACACATTAAAACAAAAGTTGGATCAAATACCAATTTCGTATACAAATGTTGGAACAGTGTATTTAGTGAGTTAATGAGCGACATAAAAATAAATGTTTTGAAAACCAAAATAATAATGTTTGTTTTTGTTTTGGAATAAAGCCACAAAATCATTGGTAAGAGTTAAGTTTTAAGTGCAATTTCTTTTACTTTAAACTGCGTACAAACAACGAAAAAAAGACTGAAAGCTAAAAAAAAACCCTTTTTATGGCTTTTCCAGCTGTCTATACTCATATATATATGTATGTATGTATCTTAAACTTGCAAACGTCTGAAAAATATATTCAGCCATTGAATTGTTTTTAGAAATACAATGAGAATCAAATAAAAAATATTGTTAATTAAATATTCGATTTTTCTAAATCTATCGTCTAAAAGTCTTTTAATAACACGTCTATAAAAGCGAGCTGTAAATGCCATCACAGTTGAACACTCACCGCACATTATTCACATTTTATGTGCATGGACGGGTATTTAAAAGCACATCACTAATTCTCGTAAAGAAGCTAATCGTTACTTGTCAAAACGCCATTTTAAGAATTTTTCTGAGAAAGTGAAGTGTTTTCTGTCCTGTTCGTGACGGGTTAACGTGAAAATTTAACACAATTTAGAAATAATATTAATAAATAAAATCCCAAAAAAGTGTAAACGTTGAAACCAACATTTATCACAAACGCGACAAAGTTAATTGTAATAAAAAGTTGAGGAAAATTGTTAAAAAAGAATCGCATTCCAAGCCAACAATACACAAAAAGCATTAGAAAAAAAGAAATTGGGAAGAAGAAAATTGGCGAAAAAGTAATTCTCATTGGTTTTTTCACACACAGTTCAATAAGAGTGAATTGCAATACTATCAAACTGACAGCAATTGCAGTGCAAGAGAAAGAGATAACGACATATAACCTACAGAGAATAGTCAAATTGCAAAAAATAGAAATCTTGAATTGTTTTTTTTTTCTTAATTTCTGTAAAATTTAATTTGTATTAATAAAACTTTTTATAATTTTTCGCTAACAAAAGAAAAAAAAAAAAAATAAGAATTTTTGTTGTGTGCTTTGATTGTTTTATAGCAGAGAAGTAAATCGCGCATCAAAGAGGTCTTATTACGTCCATTACAACAAAAAGATCAACGAACTTCGTGAGAATAAAGGAAAAGTAATGAAACGGTAAAGGTGAGTAAAATTTAAAAAGTTTAAAAACAAATCGCTAGGTAAAATTAAATAAAATATATTTGTCATATTTTAATAAAAATGTATTTAAATTAAAGAGTATAAACGTATGTGGGTAAATATCTGCAACCGGTATTTTGCATGCATTTTATGCATTCATTTGGCTTAGTGATGCCAGATGTTCTAGTTTTTCATTCTTTCTAGGTATTTTCAGGCAAGGACGCGTAATAAATACATACATATATGATTAATGACTTGAGATTAAATTTTAAACAAAAATAAACTAACAAAAGGCAAAACTCCCTGTTCAGAGTTCGTCAAAGACTTAATAGATATGAAAAACATGTCTGAGTAATGCCGTTATTCTAATATCCAGTTCAAACAACTATTAGCAGAATAATATTATGATTTTAAATATTAAAATTTTTAAAAAAATATACCGTTTTTAATTCAGGTCAGGCCCACCTAATAGAAAGTGTTGAAAAGAACTTACACTGTTTTTATGTTATATTGGATGTTATTAAACTTTTCCATAGTTGTAATGTATATTCAAAACAAAAATCTGGCATCATTGAATTTTTATCTCCGTAAAAAATACATCTCCAAAATTATAATTTTCCATACTTTATTAGTAGGAAAGATTGAAAATAAAATTTAAATAAGTTGTTTCAATATATCGTAAATGTTTTCAACATTTTGTTACATCTTTCATCACGTATACAACATTGTTTTGTATAGTGTTGTTACTCCCCCTCACTACCTACTACGTTTTGTTTTTATTGCTGTCATTGAACGTTGAAGTAGTACCGCTATATATAGAGGAATCGTGAGTAACGAGTAGAAAACAAAAAATTGTAAAATAACGAATGAACAAACGAAATTTTCCGACAAACAACGAATGTTTTTCTGAAAAATTTTACTAAACCGAAAAAAAGACGATAGTGTACAGCAGGAAAAAATCGTGTTACTGATTTTTATTTAAAATAACGCTGAAAACCAATATTTAAAATTAAAAATTTCGTTAAATCTCTTTTATCAAAAGTGTTTCTAACGCTGTTCGTAAAGTGTGAGTGTGTGGAACAAAAGTTAAACGGGTTTGAAAACTTTTAATTGTAAAGTGAATGTTGCAAACAAAATTTTTTGTGGACAAGAAAATAAAAAAAAAGTTAATCGCTATTGTGGAAATAATAAGAAACAAATAACGTAAATAACAATATTAATTCGAAACCTGTTTCTTTTTTATTTTTGTATGTCTTCAAAACTGCATTAAAAACATTCTAATTGTTGGAAAAAAATTCATTTAACAAATGAAGTAAAACGTACTCGTTGTTTTACAACGAGAAAGTAAAAAATATCTAACAAAAAGAAGTAAAAAGTAGCAAATCGAAAGAATCGCATCCCTTGGAGCCGCAACCCATTCACAAAGTGAATGAACAAACACATTCGCCCAACATACAATATATGTATATAAAAAACAATTTTGTTTAAAAGAAAATAACTTTGCGACCTAAAAAGGGTAAACAAATTTTAATATTTCTACCTACATTCAAATGAAATTATTAAAAAATAATAGAATAATTAGCTACATTTTATTTATTAAAAGACGCCAACACATTTACAAATTGTTTTTCTTTACTTTCCTTAAATGTTTGTCAGTTTTTCTAAGTTTACTTTTATGTGTTTTTTTTTTGTGTGTTTTCATTCATTGGTTTATTTTGCATTGTATACATGTTTCCTTGTTACTAGCTCTGTCTCTTTCTATCATATTTGTTTGCTAGTGGTGGGTAAAATTGTCAGTACAAAGTTTTCGTTTGTTTTTCTTTTCTGTAACAGCGAGTGTGTGGCATTGCCAGACCGAAATAAAAATAACCTGAAATTGCTTATAATATTTGTTTTGTATTTTAAAAAGTTAATTCAACATTCATTCGTTTGTCACAAAAAGTCAATGTTGAAATGAATTATGTTAAAGTAACATATTTAATGTTATTCAAGAAATTTGCGGTGGCTGTGAACATTTAAACAGAATTTGAACTAATTATAATGTTTATTGAAATGGCTGTTTTCAGAAGAATTTGTATGATTTTTTTTTAACATTTTTATTCGATATATATGTTTTATAAATAACAAACTGTTACAGGGCCTGTCTCACGATTTCGAACGCTATTGTTCGCAATGAAAGCAACTATTTCCGGTCGACTTATAAACTTAAGCTTTAAAATCCACGAGAAAGTTTGTCTAATTACAATAGAAATAAAAAAAAAATAATTTTCCCATATATTTTTAAAATATTTAAAATTAAATTTTACCTAAACTTACGAACAAAGAATTAGAGTATAAAAATTTGTAATAAATAAATGCTTGCGCTATTAATATCGAACTTAACTTTATTTATTTTCTTTGCAGGATAAACAGAAGACTGAGGTTTAGTTAATAAATTTATAATAAAAGGATTACAAACAACAAAAAAAAAGAAGCTCCTAAAACTTTAATTGCACTATAATTTACCTTAAGAAACTTACAACAAAAATCTAAAAATCATCTGTTCTGAGTTTTTCAGTTGAAGGGGACTTAAAACACGTATCAACTCATTTCTCAAAGAATTTGAACAATCCAAGAAAAGAAAAGCAACAACCAACAAACCTGCCAAACATTTATTTCATCCAAACAAATTGTTCTATTGTTTTGTCTCACAATAACAAAAAAGAGGAGGAAAAAAAACAACTTAAACAACAAAATAAACAAACAAGACTTTTTGTTCATTTTATTATTAAAACAAAACAATTTTGAAACTAAAGCAATTTATTAAACAATTGCAAATAAAAGAAAAGTTCTTAAATATAAACACCAAAACAAAAAACAATTAAATAATAATTTAGAAGAAAAAAAAGGGCAACTCATCCTTATTGATTTTATTAACAAAAGAAACTTGAACTCTATAAACAGGCAACTTATTTTGTATTTAAATAAATTACAAAAACAAAAACACTTATAAAAGAAAAACAGAAGCAAAACAAAAACAACTAAGAGCAGCATTCAGCAGCAGTCAATTCTATACAGATCCGTAGGGAGTGAGGTGCTTGGTGCACGAGGGGCAAGTTAACGCTAATGAGGATCTATTGGCAGCATGAGTACACTGGGGGGAAGTAGGGGAGAGCGAAATGCCAAGCCCAAGTTCTCAGCACTCGATATAAATCGAATGTACAAAAATAGTCGTGTAAGTTTATTTACCATTAAAAATATAAATTTTACCGTTTATTTTTTAGCTAAAAATTTTGATACAATAACGTGTTGGTTGATTGATCATAAAATAGTGCCGACAAATTTCTTTTCTTCGATATTAACTTTAAGGAGCGAAGCCAAAACTTAAAATGTATTTCCTTTGGCACTAAAGTGTATTTCCCCTGGCTCGTAAGCAAAGAAACTAGAGTGTATTCCTTCTGGCTAACAAGCAAGAAACACAACAAATTGGAATAAAAACTAGATGGATCGACAATATAATTTCTGCTCTGTAAAATACTCAAACTTGTTATACAAAGTCAGAGTTGCAATTTTATCATTATTAAATAGTCTACGTTTTTCCTTAGTTCCGCTATTATAAAAAGTTCTGCTTGAGTCGCCAATGTATTTCTTCATACCGGTTGAAATAAGTCCTTATTGATTACAGGGCAATTAGGTCGGATGAAATACAATCTTCATTAAGTTATGATTTAACTACATATTTTGATTGAAGACTTATCTATGTTCACAACTGTCTATTCATGGTTGTCTGTTGTGAACTGTAGAAAACACAGTTAAAGTTTTTCTTCAAATTATTATTTGCTCTATCTTTTAGTTACGAGCATTTTACAAATATACATATAAAAGTATGTCTTTTTTTCGGTGTACTGCGATGAATCCCCAGGGTAGAGAAAATATATATTGTGGCATATAATCAGCAAATTCATGAAGCTCAGAATACACATGACTTATAGAGACTTTCATAATTACATTAGTTTCAAAACTTAAGGTGGATATTTAAATTGCAACAAACAAAATTATACATATTTTTGTATTAAAAATTATACAAAAAGAAAAGAAAAAAAAAAGCCAGTCGCTTTAACCTTAATCTTATGAATTTTATATTATTTTATTAAAAATATCTTAAAGGGTGAAACAACGGAACCTTCAGCACAAAAAAACCAAGTGCCACGTAAACATGGAATGCAAAGTTTGGGCAAAGTGCCGTCCGCTCGGCGACCACCAGCCAATTTACCATCCCTAAAAGCTGAAACAACTAGTTCGCCAGCAATTGTCAACAAAAACATAATATCTGGACAAGAAGGTAAGCAATTAGTAACGAAAGAAAAGATAAAAAAATCAGACGGATACTTAAAAGTGGGAAAAGCGATTAAAAACTATTGATTAGAACTTAAATCCTTGAAGAAAATGGAACTCTAGAACTGCATAAATATCTTTAAGAATAAAGTATTCTAAATAAAGTTTTTAGAAAAGAAATTGTAGAAAATACTTTTACAAAAAGTACGTTGCAAGAAAAGCAACTCAAAAAAATAAAATAAAATAAAATAAAATACAATAATTTTTTAATATATCAGTTTTGTGAAAAAAGTACTTCAAAAAACACGTTTAAAAAAACGCAAATATTCTTTAAAATTAGCATCATTCATGAGCACGAAAAATGAAATTAATTTTATAAAAATACAATAACTTTTGAAAGACGATCCATCCAAAAAGTGCTTTTTAGAAAGATTTCTTTTCAATATTAATATTGTCTTAATGTCTTAATATGTGTTACTTTTATAGATAATTAATTTAAGCTTTAACAAATACGAAAAACAAAATTAAATCTTATTTTACTTCTTAAAAAATCTTCAAATTATGTATAAAAAGGAGGTGTACAAACTGTCACGACTGGTAATAATCCGTTAAAGGGTAACAACGTTACAAACAACATCGGCCACAGCAGCAGCAACAACAGTAACAGCAGCAGTAATATTACTACAAACAATATCAACAGTAGCAGTGGCAACAATAACAACAACATCAATAATAAACAATTTAACAGCAACAGTAGCAACAACAATAATAGCAACATTATTAATAGTCATAACAGCAGCACTGTTATTGGAGTGGGTAGTAAATTAATAAATAACTCTGCTTCCGTAGGTAAAAATAACGGCAGTACTCAATCTCATCACAATCAGCAACAGCAGCAACAACACCAACACCAACAACAACAACAACAAAAGCCGATAACATGGTCTGCTGTGACAACAGGAAACGACAACCAGCGTGGTGGCAAGAATACAGCCAATGTACCACCACTCTATCAGAGTCCACAATTTCAACACGAATTTCCAACACTAGATGGCACAGTTGGTGGCGTCGGAAGCGGTGGCAGTGCGAATGCCAATCGCCGAAGTGGAGCTGGAGGAGGAGAACGAGAACGCGAACGCGAGAGGGAAAGAGACAGAGACAGAGATCATCACCAACCACAACATCAGCAGCATCATCATCATCATCATCATTATTCGAATTCGAACCATCAAAATTATCATCATCAGCGCGGTGGAGATTATCATCATGGGAGTGGTGGTGGTGGTGGTGGCAGCGGTGGTCGTCATCAGCATCATCAACACCACCAACAACAACAACGCAACGATGCACACAACAATTACAGAGATGGCAACGACGGAAGCGGCGGCGATCAAAATCGGGAAATGAACGAGGTAAGTTTAAGGCCGCAAACAGATGCTGCAGCTTGGTTGCAACAACAAGAAAAGAATGCCAAAGGTGTGGCAGCCGACAACCAAATGAACCATCAGGGCCAGGCCCCCCAACCGGGTTCAGCTAGTAATTCTGGCGCTGCAGTACCACTACCAATTTTGGCCTTGATGCCACCATTTATGCAGCGCGGAGTACCGCTACCAGCCGGCAGTGGCGGCAGCAGTGTTAATTCGTCTAGCACCGGTGGTTCAAATATGGGACGCTCCCAGACTCCACCCAACTATCAAAACGGAATAATTAAAGATTCATCATCGTCGTCGGTGACCCTGCGACCACAACCTCGCGGTAATACACAAGATTATCGTACAAACTCTTCTTCGACGGCCAATAGCTTCCGACAAGCTACAACTCTACCTAAACGACCTCCTCTACTTAACACCCCGCCACTGCCAACCAACGGCGGTAATGGCAGCGGTGGCAATAACACACATCGCAAGGACAAAGAATATATTATAGAATCGGACGTGGCTCAGCGACCCATTATAAGAGAAGAAGACTTGGAGCGTCTGAATGCAATTGCCAACGACGACAGTTGGACGAAGCAAGATGAAATTGACTATACAAAGAAATTAACATTTTCGGATGATGAATCGCCGGAAGATTCACCGATTCAGGAACGTGAAAGACCAGTATTCAATAAAATCAATAACAACAACAATAGCAACAGCAACAGCAACAGCAATGATCAACGTAAAAATTCCAGTGCCAGTGGTACATCTTCCGTCGCTGGAAGTGGCGGTGCAAGCAGTTGGCAAAGAAAGGAACGCGACAGTTTAGATCGTGAAAAGTCGTCAGGCAGCGGTGGTGGTGGCGGTGGCGGTGGCGGTAACGGTAGCGGTAGCGGTGTAGGTGATCACATAGAAGATACTCGTCATCAAAACGGTCATCGTCCAACTGGTGGCGGCGTTACTCTAGATGCCAGTGTCTATGAAAGAGTCAAGCAACGCAAAGAAGAGGAGGAGCGTCGGGAAATGGAAAGAAAACAAGCAGCGGCCAGAAAGAAGCAAGAATTGGAGATGAAAATAAATAGCAAGAAAGCGGCAGCGGCTGCAGCAACCGCTGCTGGTGATGGCGGCTATACTCATGAACAGCATCCCACACAACAGCAACAGGGACAAATGAGTGTCTCTTCGGCAGGTCCTATTGCAGAAGACAGCCAACAAACTCGTAGAAGTGGTGGCAGCAGCGGCTATGAACGTTCTGGAAACTCGGACAGAGGCAGTACCGGCAGTCGCAGTGGTGGCTACGATACTCGGGATGTTAGAGGTTCAGGCGACTTTGTCAGAGGAAGTTTAGCCGGCAACGCTACAAACAATAATAGCGGTGTAGGATCTAAAGCTCCGCAAGGCTCTAAGGGGGTATTTTCGGCTCACTTTCAATCCAATTTACCACCACGCTTTCGCCAACAACAAATGCAATCTACATCTTCCGGTGGTGGAGGAGGAGGAGGAGGAGGAGGAGGCGGAAATGGGCTATCTGGCAACGCTAATAACAGCTCACAGACGGGAAGATCTATCTCTAATACCAGCAGCCTGGGACTCGAAAAGTCTTCATCATCAACGAACTATGACAATTCTCGTTATATACAAAAAGGTTCAGCGCCACAACGTTTAGGTGGCGGAGGACGTGGAGGAGACTATCGCGACAATTACAATAGAGGCGGCGGTTATCGGTCACGCAACGATAGTGACAGAGATGATGATCGCTACCATGGCGGCAGTCGTGGGGGCGGTGGTGGTGGTGGAGGTGGGGGTGGCAATCGTGGAGGAGGTGATGATTATGGCCGCAGTAATACTGCTGGTCCCAATCAGCTCTCTCGTAGTATTTCAGATACTTCTCAACGTAAAACAAGTGTCTCATCAAACGATGATTCTATTAAACATGGTTTTGCAGGCGACTCGAGTAATTTTGGCAGTGGTCTAGTATCTTCGTGGGCCGAAGAAACCGATGCGGAGCTTAAGCGCCAACGCGAAGAAAGTTTTTCATCCTCCCACAGTCACGATTCAATACCTATAAAAATACTACAAAGGCCTCATACTCAGAAGAGTGTTTCGGAAGAGGAAAACTCCGCACCGCCGCAGCCAAAGCAGCAACCACACCATGTCCAACAGCACCATAATAAACAGCAGCGTGTTAGTGAGAGCAGTGACCATCAATCTTCTAACACATTTGCTCCCACACAAATACTAAGACGTTCCGAGTCGAGCGATCAAAATAAATTGGCGACAACACCCCATGCAGCGGATCAACAGCCTCTGGTAGCAAAACAAGTGGAAGAAACTAACAAAGAAGAAACACATGGGCACGAGCATGAAGTCCAGACCAGAAGAGCGGAAAGTGAGAACAACTCACGCAAAGAGAAAACTGAAATATTAGAAAACTCCAAGCAGCAGCAACACGAACAGGAACAAAGAGCCGCTCCCCAGCCACAGCCGCAAAGAGAAAAACGTCCCAGCCCAAGAAGTGGCGGCGGAGGAGGTGGTCGCGATTCGGTCGGAGGAGGTAGAATAAATGATAGAGACCGTGTTTCTCATTCGCGTTCGTTTGGGGCAAGCGGTAGTTCCTATCGAGGAGGACGAGGCGGTGATGGTGGAGGCTGGAATCAGAGAGGCGGCAACTCCAGATCTGGACGCTATCAAAATTCGGGCAATAATCAAGACATGCACTTTTCTGAGCATGAAAACGACGATAATGAAGATGATCAGCACTACTCAACGGGACGCCGTACGGAACGTGGTTCTAAAGTACTACGCAAGGATGGCGGCCGGGGTGGTGACAGTAGAGGTCAAGGTAGTCGTAATAATAATTCTTCGGACGATCGAGGCTTCGCTCCTCGCGGAGAGCCTTCACGACGTGGTCGCGGTGGTGGTGGCAACATCGGTGACAGAGGTATGAGTTCCTCTTCCTATAGACCCAGATATGTGCAAAATTATGATGACCACAAAAACTTGAAGCGAAACTCCGAATCATCCGAAAATAATTCAGGCGAAATTGATAAAACAAAACAAAATCAGTTGGCCTTAAGTGCAGGTCTAACAAAAGTTAAGGATAAAGAGACCGGTACTGCAAACAAACAACAACAGCCTGTAAGCCAGCAACAACAGCAGCAGCAGCAGCAGCAGCATGTTAAAAAGACTTCGGAGTGCGAAAAGAAAACATCCAATTCGGCGCAAACAAAACAATTTTCCGGAAATCGTCAGGCACGAAATGAAAGTACTTCGAGTACAAAGACGACCGACGACGACCGCAACTCCACCACGTCCACAACAAACTCGCCAAACAATATTAACACTAATCAAGAACGCGAAAAGAAATCTGCTTCCAAGGAAAAAGACCTTCCACCCTCGGTAGCTGTTTCTTCCAGAAATATTTCTATTTCGACATCATCTATAACAAGCAACGCTGCAGCGACGTCGATTCAAGCTAAAAAACAAGATTTGCCAATGACAGCACTGCCAAATGCGGTTAATCAGGGTTTGGCCACAACCGTCAAATCGACACAACAGCAAATAATGCAACAACCGCAAACGATTACGAAACCTCCGCCCGGTCTGGGAGGCACCATTATCAAACCAAACCTCTCCTCATCAAGCATTTCTTCTACGCTACAACAACAATCTAAAACAACACAGGACTTACAGAAGAGCAAATCGGAATCAAATGCCGCTAATAACAGGGCCACACAAAAACTGGAAGGTGATAAGACGAAATTATCGTCGGTCACGTCCATTGGCGTAGAAAGTAGCAAATCAAGCACGGGAGGTCTACTAATTGATGGTACGCCCGTCAATACCATAATATTTGAGAACACCAACTACAAGCAACAGGCACAAGCAGCGCAAATGAAACGCTCGTCTGAATCTTTGGTGGGGGCATCATCGGTGGTTGTTTCAAATGTTTCGGGGGTAAATGTGACGGTAGCGGGAGTTGATACTCTCACGAACGCACTCTCGCAAATGACATTTGGTTCCACAAGCAAACAGCCAGGAGACAGTATTGGCCAGCAAAATGCTGCTGTGGTCGTTAGCGGCAGTGGTGGAGTATCAACTAATGATTATGACAAGGAAATGAAGCTGGGCTTCTCGTTTGGGGATGCCACCGAGTCGTATACCACGGCAACCAAGTGTTTAAATCAACAGCAACAACAACAGCAGCAGCAGCAGCAACAGAGTGAGAATGAATCCAAGCAGACGAATCAAACTCAGCATCAACAGCAACAGCAGCAGGCCCAACAAACTCAAGCTGCTTTACAACAAACGCCACAACACCAGCAGCAGCAGCAACAACAACAGCAACAACAACAGCAACAGCAGGCTCAACAGACTCAAAATATTATTTCAGCTGCAGATTTGAATATGAAAATTGCAAGTGTTAAGAAGGTGTGGGAAAATGTACAGCCGATTTTGGCGAGCGATGCGGCCAATAGCGTACTGCAACAACAACAGCAGCTGCATCACCAACAGCAACAACACCAGCAGCAGCAGCAGCAGCAACAGCAAATGGAAGCCGTCGATACCAGCGGTCACATGACAGCTGCCTCGTTTGTGGCAGCAGTTGCAGCCTCGCAACAGCAGCAGCATATGCCGCATTATGTAACTGCCGTACACATGCAGCATCATTCGTTATCCTCTCCTGGTACGGTGCCTTCGCCATTTAGTGCACACGCTTCCGCATTCGATGCTGCCCAATTGGAACAACAGTTTGGTCAGGCAGCTGCCGGGATTGTTGTAGGCGCCCCAGATGATAATTCTGTGGTGGGTTATCCCAGTCCCCAACAGCAACAGCAGAACGTGCAACAACAGCAGCCGCTAAAACATCCCTCGGACGTTGTTAAACAGCAACAACAGCAGCAGCAGCAGCAACAACAACAGGTGTCAACAGCTGCCAAACAAATGCAACAACATCACGCCTCGTCAATGGGTATGTCACCACCACCAAATCTTCAACAGCAGCAGCAACACCAGCAGCAACAACAACAACAACAGCAGCAGCAGCAGCAACAACAACAGCAACAGTCAGCCGCTCAACAGCAAATGCACGCTCCGCAAACATTTTATCAAGCTTCACCCCAATTCACTGGCATCCCAACAATACCCAGTCCACCGGCTGTTGTGTTTAATTCATCGCAAATGCCACCCTCCCAGGGTGGTCTGTACGCACCATTCCATTCACTTGATCATTCAAGTCGTTCACAGTTTTCAGCAGCAGCCGCTGCTGCCGCTCACAGTTTCCCCGGCCATTTTGGAGCTGCCGCCGCAGCGGGAGGTCCTTTCAATGCTTATCCTATGCAAACACCACCGAATATGGCAACCGCACCTACCCCAGAAATGTATTCTAATCTCACCTCACAATTCCGCATGGGCGGAGGGCCCTCTCCCTTCGGCAACCCCAACTCCCAGCAATTAAACAATCCGAATGCAGCGGCTGTTGCCATTATATCCTCGAATTCGAACTCGTTAATGTCAACGGTGGGTTCTGTGAAACCGCCACCCACATCCCAACAACTGGGTACAATAGGCTCTAAAGGAGCTGGAGGCGGCGGTCCTTTTGCCACAGCTCAGCAATATATGAATTTGTATGCGGCAGGTCCTCCACCGCAACATCCGCAGGGTGGTCCACCCGGCCCACCACCCGGAGCCCATCAGCTGCAATCGAATAGCTTTTATTCCAATTCTGCAGGCGGACCGAGTGGACCGACTGCCTTCTACGGTGGACCACCACCACAAAGCGCTGGAGCTAGTGCTCAAAATTATGGCTTAGCGGCAGCTGCTGCCGCCAGCTTGTATGGTGGTCATGCTGGTCATCAAGGCGGCCCACCAGGTTCGAATGGGCCGCCAGGTCCGCCCCAAGGCCCGCCTGGACCCCAGTCCCAGCACACAATGGGCAACTTTAATACACAGTTTATGAACTCGCAACTGCTAACAGCAGCTGCAATAAACCAGTTTCGTGGCGGTCCAACGCCGCAACAACAGGCGGCTGCTGCGGCCTACATGAAGTCGAGTCAACAACAAACACATCTACAAGACTCGGTATGTAATATTTTAGCCAAAATGCTTTTGTTGTTGTATGTAAGTAATCGAAATTGTGAAATTGTTTGCATTCATTACAGATGGGTCGACAGCTGAAGAGTCCTTTGGGAGCGGATGTCAGTTTGAATTTGGTTAAACAGGTGCAGTCCCAACCAAGTCCACCGCACCATAAAAACTATGGCAGTGTAAGTGATAAGAGAAAATAAATTAACGATAACTTTTATGCGGAAAAGTAAATTTATTGGTAACTTTATTTGTTATAGTAGAAAATAAAATTATCGACAACTTTTCTATAAACCAATAAAATTATCGATAACTGTGTCATGTTGAAGAAATTTTATCGACAACATTTCTATAATTTTTCTATAGAAAAATAACGCTTTCGATATCTGTTCTATAAAAGAAAAAAAACTCCCTCTCTCTTCCGTCGACAACTTATCGCTAAAATGTTTGTGGAACAGTAAATTTGTTGATAAAATTTATTATGATAAAGATATCAGTTGTTTTTATTCTTATAGAAATTCAAAGTTATCGATAACTTTTTGTGTATTCGAATAATAGTTATTGGCTATTGGCAAACTAATGCAACTATTGTAATATGTGATTATTTTGTGGTTGTCTTTGCAGTGGGATCAAGTCATGCAACAACAGGCTGCTGCTCAACAACAACAACAACAACAGTCTCAACAGGCTGCACAACAGCGAATGGCTGGTGGCCCTGGTGGCAATAATCAAAATATGAATCCTAATAGCCGTGGCGGAGGCAGTGCCGGTGGCCCACCCGGGTCGCAGGGATCCCAAGGCCGTTATCCCACACCCATACAGAGACCCACAAATTATCCACATAATCCACAGGGACCACAAGTGCAACAACAGCAGCAACAGCAACAAGCTCAAAGAGGCCAACAACCTCAAAATCTACGACAAGGTGGTGGCGGCGGCGGCGGCGGTGGTGGCAACGGTAATGGCGGACCGCAAGGTGGCCCTGGTGGTCCCCAAGGCGGTGGCCAAGTAGGTGCTCCTGGCAACGGAGGAGGCCCTGGTGGTCCCGGCGGAAATAATCAAGGTGGCAATAACAATCCACAAGCTACTAATCAACAGCAACAACAAATGAATAAACCCTATTATGCGAACAATGCGACCAGTGCTGGTCCAAATCGAGGTAATTAAAAATTACTAAGATTTTAAAAACACCACAACATACCACCCACCCACCCATCCACCCACTTACTCATCCATCATCTGTCATTGATCTTTATCATTACAATTATTATTATTATTATTATCAGTACATTAATAATTTATCATCTGTCTTAAAAACCTCAATTTTCCCAATCAATTCCTTGTCATACGCCTTCCTCAAGGCTTCTGAATTAAATATTCTTCATTCATTCATTCATTCATTCATTCACTATGTTTAAAATACGCAAACACACACATACTTTAATTACTTAATGAAGCAATAATTGCACTTTATTTTATTTTTTAATTTATGTTTAATGAAAAGCTAAAACAAAACTACATACATACGTTATTATAGAAGAATAATGAAGGAGAAAACAAAAAGAACAAACATTTATTTGCCCTAGAAATATACACACACATACATACATTTATTTTTAAATAACAATTAACAAAAGAAAAATTTAAAATTTTGAATAAATTCATATTTATATGCGTGAAAGCAACAACAACAGAAACCTACAAATTTGCAGTTTGTATTTTATTTCTCCAAGCATTTGGCGGCAACCAATCAGGCTTTAAAATAAAGCATGAAGTTTCCCTTTAAATTTGTAAAACTTTCACTGGACGCGGTAACTAAAATTACAACAACGCAGACATTTAATTGTTTGCAGCATTGACAGCGACCACATGCGCCCCCCCACCCTGGATTGTTTACAACAAGTCGGTGTCATACATCAGTTTTTTTTGCCCATTTAAGACGAAACGTGAAATAAAATCGAAAATATCCTTTTTAACGGATGATGGAATTGCATTTGGTGTGTTTGGCCGGCGGTTAAGTAAGTCTTTAAGAAATAGGACACACGGAGCAGAAAATGATCGAATAATTATCCGAATACATATTAATATAATCGATTTAATCGGAAAATATTTTTTTATTAGCAAATAATTATGCAAACATTTAGCAATCGAATAATTATTCGAATATTTTCATTACCGAATAATCGTTGGAGTAGAAAATGATCGAATAATTATCCGAATACATATTGATATAATCGAATAATCGGAAAATATTTTTTTTATTAGCAAATAATTATGCGAATAATTGTTCGAATATTTTCATTACCGAATAATCGTTGGAGTAGAAAATGATCGAATAATTATCCGTATACATATTAATATAATCGAATAATCGGAAAATAGTTTTTTATTAGCAAATAAATATGCAAACATTCAGCAATCGAATAATTATTCGAATATTTTCATTACCGAATAATCGTTGGAGTAGAAAATGATCGAATAATTATCCGAATACATATTAATATAATCGATTTAATCGGAAAATATTTTTTTATTAACAAATAATTATGCGAATAATTGTTCGAATATTTTCATTACCGAATAATCGTTGGAATTATTATATTCTCAAATAATATCAATAATTGAAGTATTCGTAAGTCTGCTTTCGAATAACCAGTGAACTATTAAAAATTATAACAATTTTTTTTTTGCTATGCGAGAATTAATCGAAAACGTTTGCAAATATTTTAACAACTCCAGCCATTAGAGGACAATTGTTTGAAGGCTTTAAGGGTTTGAGTAGCCTAAATTGAACTTTCATAATCGTATTCGTCGAACATATCATTCTATTTTGCCGTCAAATCTAAATCGGTTTAGCTGCTCTTGTGTTCTTCTCCTAAAACGACAAAATCCGTTTACAACAAATATTTTTCAATACAACTTTCAACACATATTTCATTACAGCAAATCATTATACATAAATCACGTTCATATTTGTGTTTTATTTTTTTTTCTAATTCAATATGACTTCACTGTTTGTACAATAATACCGAATTTCTTTTCTCATTTCCTCTTTCAGCTAATCACAATTAATAACCAAACTAATGGCAAATTACATAGACAACAAAAAGAAACAGGCAAAATAATAAACAAAACAAAATAAAACATTTGCGCAAAAAGCAGAAAATTTATTGCTTTTGGTTTTAGTGACAAGAAAAAATTGAAAATTTAAAAAAAACAAAATTTCGCGTATTGACTAGAAAGTTATTATATTACATGCAAACAAAACAAAAAACTTAAATAATTTTTCTATTAAATAACAACAAACATTATAATAAAAAAAAATTACTTAAATGTTTAAGGAAAAATTTACAAAAAAAAAAAAAAGAAGAGAATTATGAAATATGAATATTGAGAAAACAGAAAAATTATTTAAAATGGACTTTCCCCCAGAACAAGAAAATGAAAAATATGAAAACACACACTCACACAAACACGTTTGTAAACCGGCGAACAGGATAGAAACACTTATCTTAAAAAAATTACATAAATATATTAAAAACAAGCAACATGAATGAATAACAAAATTAAAATTTTATATTTTAATTGAAACTTATTAGTATATTACAACAAAAAAAAAAAAAAAAAAACACATCAACAACAACAACACGAAAGAGAAAAGAACAAGAAAAGTTGAATAAAACAAAACGCATAGCAAAATGTTTTCACTTCTTGTGCATCTCGCTACGAAACTCTTAAATAAAAACGTAGGTGAGGTTTGCAACCTCTCCACCCTTGGAAACAACAACAACAGCAAATTAAATAAAAATTATTTACATTTTTTTCTTTTTATATTAATTTAATTTTTACTATCATTAAAAACCACTTTATAACATTATATTTATGCATAATAATATATATACATAAACATACATATATTTTTAATTTTAGCATACAATTTTTCATTTTTTTTAAATAGTTTATAAATTATTATATCAGTCGTATTTAAAAAAAAAAAAAAAAAAAAAAAAAAAAAAACAAACAAAAAGAAGGAAAATTAACATGAACATGAATTTTTAATATTTTTATTTAATAAAAATTTGGAAAAGAAGGACACAAAAATAATTTTTAGCAGGACACAACCCACTTTTATAGACGCAATTAAATGTGGCAAATTTATTGCGGATCAGACATTTCTCAGTATAGTTTGAATCTAACAAGTTAATTTGGCTATAGAACATGCAATTCAATTGTATTCAGCTAAAGTTTTTGATAAAAATCCGCTGAATTCACCTTGTTAGCCTGCAGCTAAAACTTTGTGTTGGCTGGCCGGCCGGCCTCTCCCCCCTCAAATACGACTTAATTATTATTCGTATTATGAATTTGCACTGCACACAATTCAGCTAAAACGCTCAAACAGTTCAGTCACTTTTCAACATCAAATCAACATTTAATTTTTGCTTGTGTTTTGAGCCATTCAGCTATTTTAAAGATTTTTTTCCATTCAATTAAACATTTTTTAAAAAAGAGACATTTTTACGTTGTTCAAATTCATACAAACATTTCAAAAGAAGTTTCCCTAAATCTTAGTTCAGCTAAATGTTAAACGCATTCAGCCGTTTCCGCACATATTCTAGGCTTTCAAAAATCGTCTTTTTTTTGTGGCTGAAAACATGAAATAGCAATTCAGCAAAGTAAATACACAATTCAGCTTAAAGCTTATGCATCTGGTGTTATATACGCTCTGTACGGTCTTCTTAGAACAAACTAAATAGCGATAGAGATTTTTGTCGCTATTCAGCAGGGTGATGTGAATGATTTTAGGCACTTTAAAACATTTCATAAGTCTATGTTTTCCTTTAAGGGCACAATTGTCTTGGCTAACTTCCATTTCAGCCAGCTGAATTGAAGTTTCCGATACAGCAATCATGATATAAATTGTTAACAATTAAGCTTTTAATTGTTTTCACAAATTGGCATTACCTGAATTGTAAAGAACTGCGTGTTTGTGGATGCTGGATTGTTGGAATCAACTGGAAATATTTATATTTTTGTTATTCATCCAGCTGCATTAAAATGTTTCTCGCCTAAAAAAATTTATGAAATGAAATACATTTCTTTGGTAATATATATGATTCAACACATTCAGCCAGCTGAATAGCTGCTTGACAACGCAAAAAATGTCGAAAAAATCATTAATAATTTTTATTTTATTTTCAAGTGGTGCAAATCAGGCGGAATTCATGTTAATTTTAAATTTGCAAAGATTTGTGGCCCGCATAAAAACTAAATTCTATACAACTCGGACTTCCAAACTTGATTAACGATTTAAGTGAAAGGTTTTAAGTGTTTCAGATACTGGGGAAACGTTAAAAAATTCGTTTCCCTGTTTGAATTCGTTTCTTAAGGCCCCTGAAATGGACAAAATTCCTTTAATGAAAAATTTATTTATGTAAAAATGTTCCTTTTCACACATTTCAGCTTAAAACTTGTTTTTTTTTTAAAAACTAAGAAAAATAAAAATGCATGTAGTTTGAAAGACTCTAAAACCTGCCTGGACTGGAAATAATTTGACAGAATAAATAAAACAATGAATATATTACATTAAAATATAAAATGAAAATCCCTTTACATAAAAATATTTACCTTTAAAACAAAACAACCAACGTTATAAATAAAACTAAACATTAACTAAAAAACAAACAAAAAAAAAGCCAGCTTATCACTGAAATTTCAAAATTCGACTCATGACAGAAAATTATGCGAAAAAAATTAACGCTAAAGAAAAATTATAAAAATATAACACTAACAAAAAAATAAAAAATTCAATGTTTCAAAAATTCTTAGATGTTTCTTAAAAAATTACCAACATTTATAAATAAAAATTATAATAACAAGTAAAACATATTCATTCACTCACTCATTCATTCAATAAACAAACAAACAAAAATCAAAGTTAAAAAATGAAAAATGAAACGGTCTGAAAGACAAAAATTCATTTAAAAAATAAACAAAAAGAAAAGTTGTTAAAGTACAGTGAGCGCAAATATAAATGGATACCCACATACATATTTAAGTTGTGAATTATAGTTGTCTTTAAAAATGATTAGCATTTCAATAAAAATCAAAACGACGCCTCAGTTCTTTGAAAATTTTCGCCATTTTGTTTTTGTTTCGTTTTCGGTTTGCTGCTGTACTTTTAACACATTTAAGGAAATTTCAAAGATTCTCCAAAACTATCCATAGAATTATTTGATAAAATTCTGAGCGCTCTTGTTTAAGTGAAACGTTTAAAACTTCTTCTTCATTTCTAAGGTTTAGCAGAAATTTTCTTAACAAAAAATTTCTTTTAATTCATTTGTAAAGAGACAATTTAAAATTATTTTCTTGTTTTGTTTTGTTTTATTTTTAACTCCTTTTTTTCTTTATACATGTATTTAAAGTATAAAATTTACACAAACAAAAAACAACTCATCCTTATATTTAAAACAAACTGTATGTATATCAAAAATCATTTAAACAAATTTTACATTCACATATTTAAATTAAAAAAAAAATACATAATTTTTTTAATTTTTTAGCTGCTGCAATATTCTCTATATATAAATAATATAATGCTATAATAGTGAAAAAATAAAATTTTTATAATAAAATAATAAATTTATAAAAAAAAACTTTTTAATTTCCTTTGCATATTAAAAAAAAATAAAAACAATAAAAAATGCATTAAAACCATAAACAAAATTTATCCATTATTTAAACATGAAAATAAAACAAATAAATAACAAAACAAAAATTATATAAAAATTATATACCTATTATTAAAACAAGAAATAACAAAAACATTATATAAAACACAACAACAAAAATGGTATAAGAAATTAAATTAAAAAATATGAGAAAAAATACAAAAAAAAGTGAAAACAAACTTACATTCTACCCCAAGAATAAAAAAAACAAGAAAAAATAAGAAAATGTAGTTTCATTTATAAAAAACAAGACAAAGAACCAACAAGTAGAGAATTGCTCTTTCAGATGAGTTGCTTTGCTTTTGCTTAGCACAGCCACACACTTCTATAATTGATGAAGTACCCGCAAACTAGAGCGGCAATAACAGATTGCGAGCTTAAGCCTCTGCGTTTAAAAATACCAGTAGTGCTCACGCGCGTGCAACAGCTACACACGCACTATCAACAAAAACTTCTTCGACGTGTTTTAGTCTATTGCATTTTGCTTATTTCATTTTAAAAATGTATGTCGGCAGAGCATAACCTTGTAAAGATCTGCTTATTTTTAGTGGGGGGGTCGGTCACACAACCAAGTTTTCTTTAAAACTCTAAATTCTCTCGCTTAATTCGCCTTTATAAATACCTTAGAGTACGCATCGTGTTGTTTCAATATTTACCAGCAAAGCTTAGCTGCTCTCAATTCGCCTTAATTTAAGGCCATAAGCCAGCCACATCTATTGCACTTTCAATCGGTTACAAAAAAAAAATAGCTGCCTTTTTGATTTTTGATGGCAGTGAATTCGCCTTAATATTTGCCGCAGAGACTAGTTATAGCTCATAACGGTAAGCCGACTGTAGGCTGCGGAGAATATTGTCAACGGCGTCGCATCTAAAATCATTTGATTACAGTTCGTTAAAGCAGTAGAAATAGTCGAAAAACATATTTTTCTTAGTTTATATGTCTTGTTTGAGACTAAAAACATTTTAATTGTAAACAAAACCACCAAGAAAATGTACAGAAAACCGTTGGCCATATTGGCGGCGGATAAAGAGTTTCAGCCTGCGGCTTAACGCGTTGGCCGGTAATTGCCGATCAGTTTGAAACAAGCGCCAGCAACATACAATCAGTTGTTTGCCGATAATTTAAAACAAGTGATATTGTGCAATTAACAAATAGGCATACGGTGCTATTTTATTGTTGAATGTGGAACGGGGGCCGTAGTTAAGAAAGCCGTTTTGTTTTTTTTATTTTTTATTATATTTAAGTTCTTTGGCCAAGTGCGACAAGTGGCAAATTTGCTAAATTTTTCGTTCGGTTCGGTTCGGTTCGGCTGAACGATGTAAAGCGCGAGTGAATAATTTTATATAGTTTTAATTAAAAGTTCAGTGTAAAATCTATATTCTTTGTATCTTTATGTTCAAAGTAAGTGTGTATTTATGTACACAAATGACATTTAATATTTAAGAGACTGTCAAGAACGTTGGGTTCAAATTCAAGCAGAAAGGTACGTTATAATTCAACTTCAAATATGCCCTGATTGTTTTCTATGTACATGAAAGTAAAATTATTCTTCCATATGTACATACATACATATGTATGTATGTATTTACATATAAAATGGTATAATAGATAAATAAGTAATATGAATATGTGTTTAATGCTCGCTTTAAATAAATAATTAGACAGCCAGACAATTTCTGGGCAATAGATATTCAAGTGTCTCACAGCAAACAAGTAGATTCTGTTTTATTATCCTGGTAGTAAATTTCATATTTAAAAAAGTTTTATATTTATAAATATTTAAAAAAGTCTACAGCAATAGCTGCTGCCACAGTTTGGCTTCTACTCAGTGGGACGGCTGCAGCACAACATGGCGGAAATGAACGAACACAGCAGAGTGTCCATGCCCGTTTGCCTGTGTCCAAAGTTTCATGGTTTTTAGGCTCTTAAATTAAATGCTTTTACTTTATAAAAGATTATACGCTGACGTAACGATGGACAGCTCGCTCGACTACGCTTTTTCCTCGATTGCTTGATAACGCAAGTCAAAATCTCATTTTCGATTTCAGAAATTTCTTCTTGTCCAAATCACATGTTTATTTTGTTCGAGAACAGGTCACGAATTTGAAGATATTTTCTATCAGAGCAGCTGAAATAACCGGTTGACCAAATAGTTTTGTTTTCTTTCGTTAATTTGGAAAATTTCCTAAACTTATAATAGTTAATCATTATATATGTATAATTTTTAATTTCTGAAAACCGAAGAAATCCTAAAGAACTATAACTAAAACATTAGAAATTGAAAGACGTGTAAATTATGTGAAATTACAACACAGGGGCGTAGTATTCCATTGCATCAGCCATTTTGCTCTTCTTAACGAGCCAAACAAACAGGTAGAGAATTAAGTAACACTGACTGCGATTTTAAAATAATTTTGAGACGTTTCTTTTCAATTGTGCATTTTTCATGTGAAATTTTACTACAAAATTGAACCTGCCTTCTTCGAAAGTGGAGTTAAGAACGCAACTGATTACTTTAGTTATGTTTTAGTCTCATTTGAATGCCGACAGCTCAAGAGTTAAGGTTTTGTTTTTGACATTTGGCGAATATTAATCAAAATATGAATATATGTATGTATGTAATTGGCATTTCACCGAGTTTTCGCCTTGACAAAATTTCCAAAAAAAAACGCGTTTGTTTATTAAATTTTCTTTAATAAAGTTTGTGCTCATTCCTTGTTGGAATGAACATGAATGGAACATTTTCTCCACCTCTTTCTAGTTCTAATCAAAACTCGTTTAGGAATATGATTTTTTTTTTTTTTTTTGACTTGTGTATTTATTTTTTTTCTTACTCCCACAAAGTTTGTTTTACAGTAAACAAGAAAATCAGTAGATCACACAACTATTTTAGCAAAAAAAAAAAAAATATTGGAAACTTAAAAACGAAGAAATTTTCAATTCATGCAAATAGCGAAAAAGGAAAACACACTCCCGTCTGAAGGTGCACAAGCCTCCAAAGACATCAGCATAGTTTTAACTCCGCATGTTCTGTCATTTACAACGTTCTTAAGGGTACACAGGGAAAGCAAACAACAATTTACTTCTTCTTGGGTTTAAGCATGTTGTAGGCGATAATCAAACCAATGGCGGCGTAAGTGGCTTTGCCCACCTATAAATTATGAAAAATGTTTTTTAAATCCCATACTCGAATGATTGAATAACACTTATTGAATTTGATCAAAATACTTACATTAGCACGTCCGGCTGTGGTGGTGCCGTTGAAGTATTTGGACAAGCCAGTTAGTTTCTCTCCCTCACTGGCCATTGTTGTAAATTACCTGCAAATTTCAAATGGATTTTTAAAATTATTCTTAAACCCGTTGAAGAAAAATCTTACTTTCGCTTATTGTGTGTGAAATGTAATTTTCAACCTTTTTTTTTTGTGCAAAAGAAACGTCAAAATTTTGGGGTTATGTTTTGTTACGTAAAATTTTGGCAGTGTCGGAAAAAGTAAGTCTATCAAGCGTTTTTAGGATAAATAAAAATAGTCAATAGTTACGTATGTCTGTTTTTAGTTCCGTTATAGAATAAGAAATAAAATGTATGCTTAAAAAAATTGTTACAAATTTTTCATAAGGTACGTTTGAAACTACTAGTAATTTTGTGAATTGATCGTCTGTGGGAGGAAAATTTTATAGCAAATTCGGCTTCCCATAAAAAAATTATTTATGCATATAAGTTTTCCTATACCACCACGGAATTCGAAAAGTAGAGTAAACATGGACTTTTTTGCATCAACAAACACAAATTATTGTTCATACATTGGCTGGCTGGTGTTAAATAAATAGAAACAAAAAATATTAAAACAATAAAGAAATATGAATATTACTTTTGTACAAAAGATAGGGTTTTCTTACAAATAAACTTCTCAACACAAATATTTCTCGATGTAAAAATATATCCAAACATGAATGGCTCTGTAAGACCTTTAACGTGAAATAGCTATTATTGTTTACCCTTGAAGGTATTTAATCGCCAAATACTTATTACCTTTGAAGCAGTCAGCATTACTGGCCAAATGTCATATATTTAAATTGCCGCCTGCTGTTAAAACTGTTCAAAGCCATTACTGTTGTTACTAGTGGTGAAATGTTATGAAACGCTGCATTATCGTATGGTTTAAATATGTTTGCAAAACTTGTGGCCTATTTTACGGCAAGACTAAAACGGTCGGTTTTGCGCAAAAATGCCAGATTGTTACAACGTGCAATTAAAACCGTTAATCCTAATGAAGATTTTGCTGTTATTTTGCGCATTTATCAGTATTTTCGCTTTGAAAATATTGTTCTGAAATTGTTATTGTTCAATTTAAGTGCACTTTTGAGTACAAGTCTTTATCAGTCGTGGGCAGTAACGTCTTCTTTAAGGATTCGACCTTCATCTTGGCTAGAAAGTTCAAAGTAATGTTCTGTAACAGCTCACAAACGACCTAGTACAATTGAACTACTATTCGCATCAGTTCAGTGAGCTCTTTTTCGTTCCACAGATCTCGGTTCCCTTTACTGCCGTTCCTTATTTTCCTTTTCTTTTATTGTTAATCATACAGTCCATATAGCAAAGAAGAGGTAAAGAAAATAGTACACCATTCCCTTTAGTTCTTTATAAAAGCCATTTCAGGGCCCTGCCACGAAAACTTCAATCACAAAACTACATCGTTTTCTTTCCCTTGTATTGCAGAGGAGTTTATTTTTTCACCTTAAGCTCGTTTAAACAAAATTTTTATTTGATATTGTTGTTCTTGAACTTCTGTATATTTGATATATCATGTAAACTGAAACAGAATCGTACACGGGAAACATTGTATTCATTGAGCTCTGACGTACGAGTATTGAACTAAAAAGAGCAGTCACTTAAAAGAGCGCACGAACCCAACTCTCGTGGCAGGCAATGCGCGTGATCGACTGTCTTAAAAGCCACACAAGGGCTGCCAAGTTTCGCTTAAGCATTTAGCCACAGCGTATTCGAAGCTGCAATGCAAATACAATTGCAACTGCAACTACAATACAAAGCGTGCAGATTCGATGATGAAATGAAAAACTTAGTTTTTGATTTTGTCATACAAGTGTGTATATGTATATTTTTGATCATTTATAAGGTTCTTGGATTTCTTTTTTTCTATATAATTAAGAGGATTTTATATTACAATAGAATTTTTATTAGTTTTATATGCGATTTATTTTTTAAATTATTTCAACCAGTTTAAAAACTAAATGAGATTATTTATTAAAGCTTATGCGTAAATTTAATTAAACTATTTTTATTATTTAGTTTTGTCATGTTTTTAAATTCTTAATAATAACATTTAAAAAGTCGTGGTAGATTATGAACTGTTTCCAGTTGTTTTGTTGGTTTATAATACAAATTGAATTAAATGCACTGATTTAAAGTGTTTATAAAGTTTTTGTGTAATTTAATGAAGAACTAAATATATTTTGAAATAAACTAAAATCACAATTAGCTGCTTAAAATTAGAAACTAAAATAAAATTTCTGGTATTAATATTATTTACAATCCTAAATGAGTTTTCTTTTTTAATTCAAAGTTCGTATTTTAACTGAAGTTCGTTGTTAATTTTGTGTAGTGAATTTGAAATAAAATTTCAAATAAAATATATTCTTGTTGTTTTTTTATGTTTTATTTTTTTCAAATATTGTGCTTGGAATACTTTTAGTTAAACGTTTCAGTGTAATTTGTTTGTTTTGCAAAGTGCAAAAAATATTTTGTATCATCTCAAAAGTATTTACAATAAATTACAAGATTTGCTATAAAAGAAAAAAATTCTCAAGTATGAAATCCCGGCAAATTTAATACTGCAGCTCAAAACAGACAAACATATTCAAACTTTTGTGTATTTATTTTAAAAAGAATCAAGTTTTCCAGAATTTTTGTGCATGACGTTTGCGTTTTTAGTGTTGCCACTGAGTAGTTGACGGACGCAAAATAAAAATGTTTAGCTTGTGACACACAACATTAAAATTTTGATTTTAGATCTGTTTAACCAACAGTCCTGCCATGGCTGCTTAAGTCGCATAGAGTCACTGCTCTTAGCAAACGAATTCTTCTTGCAGAAAGTTACATTTAAGCAAAAAATTGGTGTTCTTTTAATACAGCTGCATATTTATTTCGAACTAAATAAAGTTTTTAAAACGTTGTCCTAAAAGTTTACAATAAAACATCTATAAATAAATTTCATCTATTCTCTACATCCTCCCTTTTGATCATTTTAATATCCTTAATGGGATCTTCGTCGGTATCATCACAAATATCGATTTCTTCTTTATCACAATCATCATCATCGTTGTCATCTTCATGATCAGCCATCAGATCATCTTCGTGATCATTACTAAAGCGCGACAGTTGCTGTGCTTGTTGATGTTGCTGCTGCTGCTGTTGTTGTTGTTGTTGCTGCTGCTGTTGCTGGTGATGTTGGCTACTTAAATCTCTTTGATGTTGTTCACGCTGATACTCCTCTTGTCGCCGTCGATGCAACTCTGCAGCTTCAGCCATCATTAGTTGATGTTGATGCTGTTGCTGCTGTTGTTGTTGCTGCTGTTGATGTTGCTGATGCAGCTGCTGCAGATGATGTAAATGTTGCTGTTGATTGTAAGGATGATGTTGCATGCCCGTGTGATGTGCATTCGTCAGTATGTCATGATTCATAGAAGGCACTACACTATTGTGTGTCTGTCCTTTATGTTTGCCCTGATGATGGCTGCTGTTGTCGAAAAGTAATCGGGAGATGGAAAAAGAGGAGATGGGTGAGTTGTGTGTACTGCCCGCCGAATATGAGGTATTCGTATCATCCGAGGTGGGTGTTTCACGATCACTATCATCCGACTTAAGCACATCGGCTGCTTCGAGCGATTTCTTGTGCATACCCAACAGCCAAGGGGCAACCGATTCATCTTCTTTGGCAGATTTAATAATAGTTTCAGGCAGAGGTAATGAATGTCTAACCATGGCTCCATACAGGCCATATTCGGCCATTTTGGTGCTGTGGCCCCAACATTTTTCCGTTTTGCGCCATTTAGCGCGACGATTTTGAAACCAGACCTGCAAATGAAAAAGATACAGGATATCAGTTTGGGGCTTCTATCTTCGCTTTTCTAATTAATACTTTTTACTCCACAGACATTTTTGACACATCTTCATATGCTTGTATTATCGTGTAAAGACACCTTTTAGTATCATACCGAAAGTCAAAGTTGCGGTCAGCACTGAGATCGCTTTGATTCATATATAAATAGGGTTCATCTGAGATATAAAATGTATATACATACATATATACAAATGTGCAAAATCGCATACATCCGTTATTGGCTTATCTCTTAAATAAAGTCCAAATATTTCACGAAACGATAAAAAAAATATATTTTCTTTTATTAAACAGACAGGAAAAATATGTGTATAAATATAATGAAAGCAAAATGATAAATATTTGCTCAATATTTGCACTTAAAATTTCATAATAAATACACATAATACCCAAAATATTTTTACAGCTTTTTGTTGTCGTTGTTGGTGTTTCAGTTGCATGATGGTGTTGTTATTGTGCATGTATTCGCATGCCCTGAAACATGAGCGTTTTATAATTTAATTAAAATTTTAAGCCGCAATAAAGCAACAAAACATCTGAACATATAAAACCAATGACCAATACAAAACATTTGCAAAAACAAACAACAAAAAATATTCTTAAAAAAAGTAGATTTAAACAGGATACAAACCACCGCAGGCAGGATATTTTTAACACAAACATATACATTTTTTTCGAATGACCTTTTTGTGCCAAAACAAAAATTATGGTGTCGTACAAAAAAGTGCCCAAAAATTTATGTGCCTGGTGTACAGACACATATACGAGAACAGTACGTATAAATTAAATAAGATAAAACATTTATGTTTAATTGTGGATCAAATTACAATTTTTTTTGTTCGTTTCTGGTTAGAAAAAACTTACGTTTTATATTGTATTGTATGATAATGACCAGGTTAAGATCTCGTATAAAAAATGTTCAATTGCCTTGTCAAACCGAAAGTAAATTCTTTGTTTTGTTTTAGCTGAGATTTGGTGGTTGCTTCTGAATTTTTAGATGAACTTAGATATGTTACTATAACAACAGCCACCCATTGCGAGAAGACATTAGAAAACGTGCCAAAGCGTTGCTTGTTTCAGAAATGTTAAATGAATAAAAAATAATAATTTGTTCTCTTTTTCGTCTAATTAGATATGAATTACGGAAAGAGAAAAGTTTGCTGCATTACAGCTGACTGTTTGCTTCACATTTGAGGTTTGTAAGATTCATGCGGTTATTTACCAGCCTTTTTGTTACATGTGTTAAATAATGTGATGATAAAATAATGGCGTGGTCAAAGAAGGCTACCTGTCTGAAGTAAGCTCTACTTTTTATACTCATTTGAAGTTATTAATTTTTGTTCTCAATAAAAACACTTAAATATTTGCACAAGATATAACACATTCACTGAAATTAAAATATTGAAGCACCTATGCGGAATAGCCACGTCCAACAGTTGCACCTGGAGATTCTGTGGTGCAGAAAAGGAGTCAGTGCCACACAAACTGTTTAGCTAAGGCTACTTAACTCCTTCCGTCATCAACTTCCTAGGCTGTCGAGGCATTTTAAAGGCACCCGAGTCGGTAGTCCGAAATTCGTAGAGAACACTAGACTTTCCATGTAATCTAATAGTTCTTGTGAATAATAGAAATCTGTTTCAAGGGAACACTGTTTCGAGACATTTGTATCACCCTGAATCGACCACTATTTCTTCTTTCCTTTTTTGGATTAAGTCACAGCTAAAACTTTTTAGCCGGCATACCTTCTTCGGGGCATCCCAGGGTACATTGGTTCCCATTCTGCCCATTAACCTTTGGTGGAGGTTCCAGCGGAACATGTTTTGGTTGCGGACAAGGGATGAATAATGCGAAAGTCCTTGAATTGAAGCTAAGAAGTGTTAACGCAGGCAGCATGGTCTACAGATTTTCCCTCTTGAGACTGAGAATTGGCTCGCCATATGATTTCCTCAGAGGGAAAAATTGCTTGAAAGTCAGTCTTTGCGCTGCTACAACGCTTTGATAAGCAAGCAGATAATCGGCATAACAACCATCTCTGAATATTTTTAAAAGCTTTCTCACATTCATTTAGCGTTTATTATTAACAATACACGCCCAGATTTAAACTTTTAATCCATTTCCATTCTTAAATAATTCCCACAACTAATTACATTAAACTTAATTTGTACATGACATTAAACGGTCAATTTTCAATTTGTTGCATTTCTGTTTGTGTGTATAAGAAAACATAGTCCCAAAGGACGACTTAATCTTGAAAAAAAGAAAAACTGACAAACGAAAATTTCCCACAATTTCAAGTGCAAACGCGTGTCTACAAAAATACTCTGGTGAATTAAGGGGGGGGGGGGGGGGGGGCAAATCATTATCCACAAGGAAAAAAAAGAAACAAATTCATAACGCTTGTTGTTGGTGGTGCGCTTTAATGAAAACGATAACGATGAGCAGAAGGCAGACAACTTCGTTGAGGGTGGTGTTAATATTTGCATTTATGACTACAAAACAAACTATTATAAAAAACGAAATTTAAATTATTTACACTAGAATTGACAACACTTCGCACCCTCTGTTTATGGTAGAATCTACAAATGTTTACAGTAATGACAACACAGTTGCATTTTTAAGGCCTAAGATAAAAGCAGACCCTTGATTTTTGTTGTTGTTATTGCTGTTTTTTTTTTTTTCAAAGAAATATTTTATGATAAATGTCCTTTTAAAATGTTGCACAAAATTTTAAACAAGTGTTTAAAAATGTTAATTTTTTTCTATTTAATAAAATTTTCACACTTGACTTGACAATTATTTTATTATAACCTTTAAGCTTAACAGTTCCATTATTGTATACTTTTGTTGTTTGTTGTTGCTTTCGCTTTTTTGCTTTAAATGTTAATTACATAATTATGCAATTTTAACGTTTATTTTTTTTCTTAACGTTTTTAAACCGGAGAAAAAAAAAAAGAAAAACAGAAATTAACAGCTCATTATACAAATTAATGCAAATACCAGAGTAAATAATTAATGGTAGCATTGTGCAAAAAGGATTCATGAAGAAAAAAGAATAATAATAATGAAAAGCAAAGCAACAATTAAAATTACAATTATGTTATTATCCTGTTATGCTGTTCGCCAGCAATTTCATTATGAAAATGACAGATTTTCGAAATTGTGTTTTGCATAATACTTGAAAATATGAAAACAGATTTTGAACATTAAACAAATGTATTATATGCATAGATGTATATGTATATATTAAGGAAATCTTAAAAGTTCTCAAAAGGAATTTTATAATGATGAAAAGTTTTAAAAAGGGTAATACCGTGTCCCCTTTAATTCTTTTTTTTTTTTAACTAAAGCTCTTAAATTCTAATTGCTCTTTTTGAAATTCAAAATATTCTAATTGATTCTGTATGAAGGAAACTGCAAACTGAACTGAATTTCAAACCGGAGGAAATACTTGCAAAAAAGAATTCATGCCAAACAAGCCAAAAAAAAAAAAAAACATATCCTTATATTTTGACGTTAAAAAAATATATATATTTTTTGAACAGTTGTTTGAGTATTATGGCAATACTTCAAATTTATGATTGGGTTTGCTTCGTTTTTAAACAAAAGCACCCTAAATGGCTAGAAAATAACCTGCTAAATTAAATACAAAACCATATTTAAAAAAAAACTCGGTTTCCTTCAGCTGTAATTGAAAATCAAATGATGTTTTTTGTTATAAAACTTGCAAGAGTGGCTGGTCCCCTTTGCCTACAAAGAAAAAATAATACATTTGTATATAATATAATACAATTATTAGCTGCTACCTGAAACCAACTTCCTGATTGATAAGTTCATGTAGGTTTGTATCAAAATAAACAAAATCAAGTTTTGTTCTCAATAAACTAGTAAAGTCAATTTATAACATAGCGGCCACCTTTGTACCTGGACTGATAAAGAGTGCAAAAAAAATTCCAAGCTAAAGAATCTACGAGTAATAAAACCAAACAACTGTTCTCTCCAACAGGTGGCAAGTTTCGTGGTCTGTTTTATAGCTTCTTTTCACGAGCAAGAAAAAACTAAACCGTTTTTAAGATTATGGTACTATCAAAAAATCGTTAGAAGTCACAATAGAAATAATGCTCATAGATGTACTTATAACATTAAATTAGAGGAAACCTCCCCAAGGCCTCTTCTATGCGATCAAAAACTTTGCAACACACGTTTCATAAAAATATAAGGATTTTGCGAAGTTTGTACATCCATAATCTGATATTGTGTCAGATAACCAGAAGCCAGTTATGACTATATACTATTTTGAAAATCGTTTCAAACTTATTGCAAAACACACATTCTTTCTTTAAGGTAAAAGTCACTCTTTTTACGGAACCTTAAATTGTGACTAATGTTTGTGCTCCATAAATTTATTCGATTAAACGAATCATAATGTATCACTTTTTCTTTCTAAAAAAAGCAAATAATATTTTGGCTTCAAAGCACGTTTCTTGTTTAGTGCGCCAGAGTTTCACTAACTGAAAATAGTTGCGGACTAAAGGAATTCGAGTCAATATCTTTCAAAAAGCAACGAAGAATTGGGACAAAGAAAATGATAAATAACTCTGTGGCTATAATAGGAAAATTCAGTTTTAGATATAGAATGTAGAATATTTTACACGTTTCAGAAATTATCGATGTAAGAAAAAACCTGAGGTGGCAGTTCACAATCAAAGAAAATTATAATATAGTGTAATTTTTTCTATGTAAGTTAACAGATGGAAAGCAACGGTTTAATACTGGTTCACTTCTAAAGCTAAACCGATTTAACGAAACAATTACGAAAGTAGCAATTATTGATGGCTGTTAATTATTTACGAATAAGTTAATACTTTAAACCCGATTTAAGTAAGAAATTTTTGCCATTCAGAACATTTTGGCTTTTCGAACGGAACACAAAGTATTGAACTATATTCAATTGTTAATTGTTTTTTTTTTTTTTTTTTTGATTACAAAAGAAGCCAAAAAGGAATTTAGGCTTGAAGAAAACTAACAGAATTGATTATTAATTAATTAACTTATAAAGGAGTAAGAAAAACCTCATAAATTAAATTTTGCGGTGAAAACCTTTTGTTTTTTTCGCAGCTATTTAGAGGGTAATTGTTGTGCTTCATCAGACATTAATAACCCTGTCTGTAATATTTCCCGCGTTTAAAATTTATATGCATTTGTTTTAAATTTTATTTTTTTAAAGCACTGAAAATTCACTATCCTTCGTAAATTCAATACATTTTATTTGTAACGAAAGCAATTATTTTATTTCTCTTAAATGATTGTTCAAATCGTCCTGAAATTTTAATATTCAATCTTGACTAAAACATAAAAAAAAAAGTCATCAGCCGCTCAGTGAGTTTTATTTGTTATGAACTCGCCTTGTTGGCTTTTCATGGCGTTCTGGCTTTGATAACTTCACGTCTTCAAGAATTTTAATGTATCTTTTTAAACCGAGTGATAAATGGTTTAAAATTTTGTGTGCTTCAGAAAATATTTATTTTAATTCATTAATATCTAAAGTAAAATAAATATGTATATATAAGAAAAACAAAACGTAATCTTTCCTTCTCTTAACTTGAACTTGCACAGGCGCTTTTTTGCCTTTTCTTTGTTTTTGCTGCCCGATGTTATCTTCAGTGTGCGGTTGTGTGCACACATGTTAGTGTGTGTTTGTTGGTTTTGTTTGGTTTTGTTGTGTTTGCATCAAAGACAGCCATGTTTGTTATTTGACTTCCAGTAGCCATAAAAAAGAAAACAGCTCTTTTTCATACTACATGCATACATACAGACTTATTTATCCTTGAAAATTTTACGCAAAATATAGTCGTAAATAAAACAGAAGGGAAGGAAACTTGTTAAAAATCAACACTCAAACCTTTTTTATTTTACTTTCAAATTAATGGCTGAATTTGTATGTTTGTAAGTAATTTTTGTTTTTGTCTCAACTGCTGTAATTGTGTACGAACTACATACATACATTCATACATACATACTATACATCCATCCATATGTACTTATGTATGTACATACATATATATATGACAACATACAATGAGCGTATGATCACACAAACGGGTAAAAGTTTGTTTGCCTTACCGGAGGGGGGTATAGGATGGTTGTTGGTACTTCAACCGAATCAGAAATCTATTTGCTTTTATTAACTTAACATGAACATGTGTATGTAGAAATTGTTTTTAAGGGGTTTCTGTCAACACAGCGTTGCTGTCACTGCTGCTGTTGTTGCTACTGTTAAACGTGCTGCACACACACACACACGTACATACACACTTATGTCATGCCGTATTATACTTTTATAACATTTTGCAATATACTAGAATTTTAATTGAAGTGTTTGATTTATGTGCGTATGCAGATGTAGGTATTTTTTGTTGTTGTTGTTATTGCTGTATATTGGCAATTGTTGGTAGTTAATTGAATTTTAATTTTGTGTTTTTTCGTTTTTTTTTTTTGCTTGTTACGTTTTCCAACAGACAAAATCCAACAGCAACAGCAACAGCAACAGCAACAACAATACCAACACCAACACCAACACCAACAAAAAAAAGTCCCATAGGGTTCATTTACACATTCACGATAGTCTGCATGAAGGCGTTGCTAATTTTTTAAGTACTTGTATTGAACTTGTTATGCAACCGCCATAATGCTGCACAACAAAGAGGAAAAAAAAACTCAAAAAATGAAATAAACTGCAGTTGTCAAATATGTATGTCATTGATTTAATTGGGGTATGATGTTGATGCACGCAAAGCAAAAAACAACAACGAAAAAAAAAAAAAAAAAAACCATAATGGCTGTTACAATTGCCGTCTGCAAGAGTTTTTGAGCGGCAAGACTTTTTATTGAAAAGATTTTCATATATGTACCTAATACTTACGATTTCATGATTGAATTTCAAGTTAAAAAACGTGTAAGTTTTCTGAATCTTTTGATTTAATAAAAGAGAAAGATTAAAGCTTTAACTTAAATTCAAGTAGTTGGCTAAAAATGTCATACTTTTATAAAAGCAAAGAAAAAATCCTCAAACAATAACTAGCACGTGTTTTAATGGCAAAAGGGAAAAAATTGTTGCTTTTGCGGACGCGGACCAAGAAAAAAAAAAACAAAACTGCAGGATTTTCAAGAGTTTTTATTCAAAATTCCAAAAAAAAATCAAAAAAAACAATAAGTGCAAATTTGAAATTTTACCATGAAACGAAATTAACAGAAGACGAAACAAAAAGTTGTTAAGGCCGCAAAAGTGTGAAAATTAAAGGCGTCGTGCCTCACTTGAACCGAAAGAACTTGGTTAATATTTTGCAATAATCTCTCTCTTTTTTGACAATGCAAAAGCAAAGCAGCATAATTTCAAAATTTAAACACGCTTAAGAACCACATCAAACAAAGTGCCGAACGCTTAGGAATGCTAAATAATTTTGCTTTCCAGCCGGACAACCAGCCGCAGCGTGGCTAATTTGTAATTGTCTCAAACTGCTTCAATCACCTGATTTAAGTATTTGGCAGGAATTCTTCCTAAAAACGAGAGATAAAGCATTTCGGAACGTGGACGAATTAACAAAAAAAAAAGCGCTACGAACTGAGTGATACAATACAATACTCGTATTTCACCAGAAATATGTAAAAACTTGATATAATCGATGCCAAGACGTTTATGTAAGTGCCTTGACGGATGAGTTGGTAGCGTATTCGACCAACTGTCCAGAGGTCGTAGGTTCGATTCCTAGCAAAGATTCTATTAAAATTCTATAAAAGAGATATTTTACGATATTAATATCGACCGGATGTGATGATGTGACGATGTGGCAGAACAAATTGAACCGTTTTTATTAAATCCATTCATATACTCTACTCTACTCTACTCGTACTCTTTGTTTTAAGTCTCTTTTTCCTTCAACAGCGCTCAGATTTGGCCACATGGAATGGCAAGTAAAAGCAAAAATATTCCACTCTTTTGTTTGTCTATTTGGTTTGCCTTCATTTTCTAAATCTAATTTTTATACCTCTGCCATTTTAGTGTGCCTGCAATCTCCTAATTTCAATAATTCTCATTTTTATTACTATTAAGACTGCTTTTTCAAATAATGTTTAATGGAATAACAAATGAGCACCACCGTTTATATCTCAATAAAAGAAAAAGAAGACAAAAACTGCAATAAATTGTCTGACTAACAATTGCTGCAAATAACCATTAAGTAAAAATTGTGTTAGAACTATAAATTTCGAGTGTTGAAATGTATCACCAACATATTGCTCCCGTGTGTGTGTGTGTGTGTGTGTGTGTGTGTGTGTGTGTGTGTGTATGTATGTGTTAACGTACCTGTATACGGTCTTCGGCTAAACCAGTTTTCATCGACAACAACTCCCTGGCACTGACATCCGGATAGTGGGCATCCTTAAATGCTTTTTCCAATTCTTCCAATTGATTACTCGTAAATATTGTACGACCATGACGACGTTTATTTTTCTTTTTGCTACCACCTGCCGGACCCAGCAGAACACCGTCCGGCCCCGCGCCCGGATGGTGGCCCAACAGGCCGTTGGCTGCCGCACTGGCAGAGCCATTCAGAAAAGCTTCGTGATGAGCTGAGGGATGTTGATGGGCAGCATGATGATGTGCGGCAGCGGCGGCTGCAGCATGATGAGCAGTCATGGGATGAGCATGTGGATGACTGTGAGCGTGAGCATGATGGGCTGCTGCCGCCGCAGCAGCATGATGAGCCAGAGCGGCAGCTGCATGTTCGGCTGGCGAGAGTGTTGGCCGGCTGGTGGGTGTGGTGGGTTGATGATTTGGGGCGCTGTTGGAGTTGGGCGTTGTTGTGTTCGAGTTCGAAGAATTGTTTTGGCTACTTGTCGACGTTGAACTAGATTTGCTGGGCGAGCTCTCATCTACATTGTTGTTGTTGCTGTTGCTATTTTGAGCACCTGCATAGTCATTATTGCCACGTGAGCTTTGATCTGCCAAAAATATACATGAGAAGAAAAAAGGTTTTCTTTATTTAACTTTAAATTTTAATAGTTTTACAATTTTACTTCGCCGCCCCTTGCAACGCTTAACCCTTTTAATACCTTGTCTTTTAAGTAAGTAAGTAAGTATTTTATGGCAAAGAAGAAAGTAAAAAGGTCGCCTTTCAACATTCAAAACATCTTAACTCTTGTCAATCTCCTGTTCAATATTCTGGAAACATTTGCCAAAATTCTTTACATTTGCCACACAACAAAAAAAAAAACGAAACGAAACGAAACATTTAATCTTTATACGAAAATCTTGAGGTATTTATTGTTTACAGGGATTTTGGTTACAAGGAAATAGGTTTGCCATGAACACACAATAAATCTGCTCTTTTTTATTCCTGGCCAAATTTATATTCCTTTTGCTGTGTGCAAAAATATACGACAAATGTAGGTACATGTGTTTTGTGTGAAACGTGCCAGCACTTTTTTTTCCCCCCCATTTTGGAAAATTTCATACAAATTTATTTCTATTGTCATGGGTGCGGTATATTGTGACAGTTTTAAATACATGCCACATAAACTGTCGAAAGGTGCAAAATGTTATTTTTTTTTATTTGCTTTCAAGTGTCGCAGCATTTATGTATGTGATCGATGTAAAAGAATCCTGTCAGGAAATTTGTTTGTTCAAATGTTGTTAAACATCTTGCAAATAGAAACCATTATTAAGGCAATTATGCGAATAAAGAGTGGAAAATTAAGAAGGCGTTTTCCTAATAGGTGTATTGTTGTGATATTTTCAAAGGATTTTATGTGTAAAAGTAAAGGATTTAGATTAAAGTATAAAGGGATTACTTGTAGAAACTGTTAAAAATTGCTGATAATCTTTCTCTTTTGCGGGAAATTTTAAAATTATTTAAAGTATGTAAAACATAATTGCTATCAGAGATCATGTGCTCTCGGCAGGGCTGAACGTGCGTTATTCGTGCGAAATGTTCAATTTTCTTTGCAAAGGTTTGCTAGAAATTTTGTCTAGGCCATAATGATTGTCCAATTAGTAACGAAACAAACAGGGCTAAAGGCTTTCGTAGCAGACAGTTGTCTGGAAATGTTTATGGAGCTTTTCGTGGTCTGCTTTTGCTGATAAAATAAGAAAAGTTTTCATCACAAGGTAACCATGTCATAAATAAAAGAAATAGACGGTGAGAAATTTAAATACCATCTAGTCCATTTTCAATACGGAGAATCCTAAAAATACTTATATAGTAAATGAATAATCGGAGGTTTTCTGTTATACTACACCAAATAAAAGATCCAAAGCATTTAATTTTGATAGATTGATTTATTGACATATCACAGAGTGAATAAATTAATCGAAAAGTTAAATGGGAAACACTGACACCAACTAGGCCAGATTCATGCATAATCATGCCGCTATAAAGGTAGTCTTGAGAAGGCTATCGGCCGAGCCAGCAATTTCCACGGGATTTTGAATAAATTATAAGTACGTAATAAAAGGCTTGATTTATTACGCAATAACCTTTATTAAAATTCCTTTATAATAAAATAATATATAAGAAATTCACATATTCAATATTAGTTTAATCTATTCTACATACTTTTTGGTATGGAAATTCCTGGTAATTTCTATTATAGAATTTAAGGACAATCACGTCTGAACCGCTTCACAGTTAAGCTCCTACAAAATGGCGAAGGCGGTAAGACGCTTCTAGACAGTAAATTCGTTAAATAAATATACATGTTGGAATTGTTATTCGTTATTCTTTCGAAATTGATTTAGTGCTACCAGATGGCAAAAGAATCATGAGGATTTTGGGAGTCGCGTTAACAGGTAGATCAAGGGCAAAGAGGGCAAGCGGGGCTGGCGGATATTGCCAGCTCAACGTTTGCTTAAAACCTTATTGAGGTTAGATTGAAGAAGAGAGCTTGAGGATTATGCAGCCTATTTTAAAGATATGACTTGCAAGACAAACAGGTAGCGTGAAAATGCCTCTTACGGTATCTAAATCAAGAACGCATAAAATAGTTCTTAAAGCAAGAGGGAGCGCACGAGATCGACAAAGGGAATACGAAATATAGTTTTTATGGCCATTGTGTGTTTACAATATTATTATTCACATTTTCGCACATGTGTTTTCGTGTTTTTCTTCAACTCGTTTGCTTTTCCCCACATAATTTTCTTTCTTTAGAAATCTTTTTTTTTTTTTTTTGTTCTTCCTTTTCTTGCCAGACAATAAACTAATTTGTCTACAACATGGTAATATGATACGCTTCGAAACTAGTATTATGAATGGTTAATTGACTGACAATGGCATATCTACTTTTTTTCCCCCTCCGCCTCCCCGGCACTTAACTGAACAATTAATTTGCCAATTTAAACAAAACAAATCTAATTCAAAGCATTTTCCATCATATTTTATTAAATCAATTACTTGCTAAAAGGAAAAGTTGCCAAAGTATCGCATGACCCAAACTGCCGGAAAAGAAAACTGAAAAGAACTTTTACTTAAATATCCTGCAAGAAATGGTTATTTGGCAAAACATATGGAAAATGAAATTAATATCATGCGAAATAAAGTTGCCAACAACTGTCAAAGAGGGCTCGGTGTGACGACGCTGCTGCCTTGTTGTGCTAAATTTTTGTTAACAATTAGTAGTGACTGGAGGCAGGGATGATTTTATGCTGCAAAACAAGCATAATTGTTAATTGATGTGTATATAATTTTCTTAGTGGTCAGTCAGTGGTCAGTAAAATGTTGAAAACTGTTGTTCTATGTATTTTGTTTTGTTTCATTTTGTTGTTAGCGGCTACCAGGTAAATTGTTTAATTAGTTTTGGGATTATTAGCAATTACCAGACTTAGTCAACATAAAAGGAGTATCATAATGTTGGAGGAACAAAACACATACATACTTACGGGCATAATTATCAAAGAAAAAAATTAATCAATGAACAGCATTTTAGTTTCTTTTTTAATAGTTAGTTTTTAGGCTTAAGCTTATTAGAAGAAGAGACAAACAAAAGCTTAGTTTTGTGGTCTCCAAGCGCCACAAAACTGCTACACAATTTTGAATCCATGTTAGTTTTTAATAGCCTTGATTTACTTTCCTTACAGCGGCAAGATTTTTATGTCGGCTTTTCGATTCGGTGTTAAATGTGAGCACTTTAATACTTCGTTATTAATTTTAAATTATTGATTTTTTAATTTGGTGTGCGTGTGTGAGTGAGTCTTACTCAATTACAATATAACAAAATGTATAGCAAACAAATGGTAAAGTAGGTAAAAGGCTGTAGTAGTAATTTTCCACCATTTTGTGTTCGGTATATTTATTTTAAGCTTTTTTTTTTTGCGCCTTTCTTATACTCGTAACACAACTGCGACAAGAGCGACACAGTCAGAGTTGGGAAAAGGGAGTGATAAGTGGCAGTGGAGGAAGGGAAAAAGTAAAAGAAAAGAAAGAAGAAGAAAAAATAGCTTGAACGGAAATTTTTGTTGACAGGAAATACACTCGAAATTGGCAATTTTGCATTTACGTTAATAATACTCAAGCGTATTTACTACTGCCACTATTGCTGCTACTACCACAAGGTTGTGTATTGCTACTTATTTTTCGTTCTTTCTCTTATTAAATGGTAAAAATACTAGATATTAAGGGCAAAAAAGAACACAAGAAAAAATGAGAAAACTCATACATGCAGCCATATCCAGCCATCTAACGACAAGCAAATAAGTTTAAGAAAACGGCGAACTAAAATGAAAGCTAAAACGGCAACGTTAAGAATTAGATGAAATGAAAAGGAGAGCGGCAAGAAGGCAAAGAATTTAAGGCTTAAGGGAGGTTGTCGCAAATGGGGGAAGGTGGGGAAATTGGTTTATAGTAAATACAAGTTTGAGTAGACATTTTTTTTTTTTTGCCAGTCGAGTGTTTTTATTTTTTCTTTGCTGACAAGCCAATATGATGACTTGTTACAAGCAATTATTTGTAATGGAGACAGTTTTATGCCAACATCTAGTATATTTATGCACGTTTATATGTAATTGTTAGAAAAATTTTAAGTTAAATAAATTGAAATGATAAAATGGCAAGAAACCAAAAACCAATTAAAGGGGCAGAGTACAAAATCGAAGGTATTAAAATAGCTGAATTAAACGGAAAAAAAATATTTGCAGTTGGTAATACTTTGCTGTAGCAGCCAAATAAGTCGTCCTATACGTCTCCCCAAAACAATATATCGTTACCTGAAACGCAAAACGCCCTAACTAACATTTTTAGTAATTTTACAGGAGAAGCAAAAAACATTCTTAAACATTTATTCAATATTGTAGTAAGGGCTTTTTTATTTTGTCAATAGAGTTGCTATTTGTGTACGTGGAAGTATGATTTGTTTGGTGGTGATGTATTTTGATTAGATACATCGGAATTTTTGTTAGTTAGGGCGTTTTGCGTTTTAGGTAACGATATGTATGTATGTATATCGGCATTTCCGTAAAAAGGTTTTAACGTGGCCAACCATCTATGGAAAACTACAGAGTTAATTTAATTGCTTTAAAGGTGTACAATTCAGAAAAAAAAAACCAAGACAATTAAATATAAAATTTAATATTTAAATATATTTTTTAAAGGTTTTCAAATAGGCCAGCACCACACATTTTCGATTTTATCATTGAAAACTAATTATTTCCATCATATTGTTGCAGAAAAGTAGCTACATTTTACAAAATTACTCAATTCCACCCAAAACTTATGCACTAATACGAACAAGTAGACTGTCGAAGTTGCACAGAAGTAATTTCTGACAGTGTTATTGCATGTTTTCGTTGATTCCTGCTTCATTTTCGTGTGATGATGATCAACTCATATTAGCAGATTGATGATCAAATAGTATTTATTGAAGAGTTACTAATTGTGGATCAGTTGAATCATTTTCTAAATAATGTCACGTTCGAAATGTCGCATTATAATCTAGATCATGACTGTAAAAAACATCACATACAACTGCAAGCTTTTTAAATGGAAATTGCTACGCAAAAATTCTAAAGTTAATTGCACTTTTAAAACTCTGTTAAAACACGCTCAACACTATGGCGACTACTTGAATTTTTTGTCACGTTCGAATCTCTATCGATTTCTTTCTTCCCGAAATTCCATAAAATTTAAAGTTGATTGTACTACTACTATTTTTTCTTTTTTTTTCGATTGCAAACGTATACGACTGTCACGTTCGTTACCATGCAATTTACCCACATATTACTAGTACTTATTAATTATATTAGTATTTGTATAATGGGCGCTGAAGACTGAAGACTCAGAAATAGTTAAGACCATGTTGATTTCTTACATGGTTTAAGCTTCGCTAGTGATTATTTAAGTTTTTGGGTTCAGTGAGCCCTGAATTTTTATATAAACATTTTTGAGGTCATTTGCATTGAAGTTCAATGACTGATTTTGCCTACTCGATAACACCAGTTAATGGCTCGATTATGGCCAAAAATACCGCAAGCCATCCACAGCAGCTGCACTCGGCAACCCAATTCCTATTCGGTTTTTTAGCACCGAAAAATCGACAATTTCTTAACGATGTTGCTCGTACAATATGAAAATCTCAGGCGGACAGGTTCCTAGAATCAAAATCAAATAATTCCAAAGTCTTTATCGTTTGAAGTACGTCTAAAGAAAGTCAGATATGCATTTCTTGTTTATAACTTTCTTTGGCTTAATTCTTATACTGTGAGTAGGTATAAAGGTGGGAGGTAGGTGGGTGCCTGTCATTTTGGCTCTTCCTTTTACTCCATTACATTTTTTGCATTTCCATTTCGTATGCAGACATTTTTTTTCTCTTTTGATTTTACTTTACTTTTTTTTCGCCATTAGTTTGCCAATTTTCTGTGCTAAGCTACTGATTGCTAACTAGCATGACTGTTTTTTAGCTATTCATCATTTGATACCCGAGTGTAGAAATTTCTACATCTCCCAACCGTTTCATTCATTGTGCCATTACTACTATATTATTACCATTTTCGCTTTTGCCAGAAATACGACAAATACTTTTGCATCCGGAATAAGTGTGGCTGAGCAGCACAAAGATGCCAGACGTAAGCAAAACGTTGGCGGCGAACTCAGCAAATATGTATGTGGGTGGGTATGTGGAAGTACTTGGTCGTATTGTTGGTTTTGTGTTACGCTTATTTTCCAATTTTCTCTTGGCTTTGTTTTGGCTTTTTCCCTTGAGTTTCCTTTAAACTTTTCTTTCATTCTTTCTTTACTTTCTGTCTTTTTTTTTTTGCTCCTACAGTTAAAGATTTATTTATTTTTTACTCGTTTGCATTTTAATGATTGTTATGTATTGTATTCTCGAAAAGCAATTGTACAGGCTATGAGGATTTTTTTTCTGCTGTTTACTGCTGCTTTTTATTTCTCTTATTTATTTATAGCGTCACTGAAGCTTAAATTAAATAATTGGATAATTTGTAGAGAAGTTTAAAGGAACCAAACAACAAACAAGCCAACAAACTTGTTTATAAAGTGGATAAATAAGATGGAAATTAACATTAAAAAAATTTAGAAAGGGAATCAATTATTTGCAGTTAAATAAAGAAACTTAAAGTGAATTGAAACCGATTAATAGAAGTCTTTAAATAACTGGGAAAAAAGAGTCTTTTTCAAAGGCCCAGAAAGTGGCCAAGAAAGTTAATCATAGGCAGGAAATTATTTGCCCTGAAAGGTGTTGACAAAGAGCAGGACTCGTTGATAAAATTTATTTTATCATTTTAAGACATAATTTCCAGGAACATCTTCTTCTTCTTCTTTTGGCGCTACAGTCCGTGGTGAACCTGGGCCTCAACCAACAAAGTTTTCCAGCTGGCTATTTATTCTTTGTTGTTGTGTCGAAACTAGTGTGTTTTTACACGGTAGGGAAGTTACCCCCACGCACAACCCCCGAAACCTGGAGGACCGGGTCCTGGTTTAGACCCCTGGACAGAGGGGATTCGCTGCACACTTTGGTTCACCTCTAAGCGGGTGCTGTAGGGGCTATCCAGGGGCGCCACGGGGAGGCAGTATGTCAGCTTGACCAGTCCATTTTCAGGGATCGCTGCTGGCTTCTCGCCAGGTTGAGAGCAATCAACAACTTTGCCCTGAGTGCACTGGCCCATTTTCCAGGAACATCATGTATTTAAAATATATATAAAACTCTATTAAAATGAAATTTTATCAAAACCACGGAAAACAGATTTAAAAGGTACGGCTAAATAGAAAGAAAAAAAACTTTACACTTTTGATCAATTTAAAGGATCAAAAAGTCATATTAGATCTTAATTGTTACGAATCCTGTTTTCGCTCTTAAATTTATTTTAATAAAATAAAATAAAATAAAGAAAGAAACGATTTTGGACTTGTTAGGCAAGTTAGGGCAACGGGAGCCCCGTATACCAAGAGTGCTCTCCCTCAAATGTCAGGTATTCCTAAATAAAATGGACTCCATCCACCACCAAGTCAAGTGAAAAAAACGGTAGAAACGAAATGCAAACTTCTTGTTTCTTTAATATAAAATTTATAAAATAACCTTAAGAGTACAACTTCTTATTCAATTACATTAAATTTGTTCTGCTTGAGGTTCGTACATGTTCACTCGTGTGTAATTTTTCAACAGAAATCTAAAACAAAAAGCACATACTTCCTTCCATACATGTCTGTGTAATGGGTTAATAAATATTTAAACATGTTATATATTTATACATATCATATGTTTTTTGGCTTCACAACCCTTCGTTCTCTTTTTTTTTTGTGTAACAGCCCCATAAACATTTGTTACCCATTCCAGTGTTAAAACTCTTATACGACGACGACAAGTAGTCACATACAAGTTTATAGGCCAGTATGAGCTTTAAAGGTGTTTAAAGGTTTTATTCTTTTATGTCAAACCGGGTGGTGGCTTTAAAAGGTTTTTTCTTATTTGTTGCTGTTATGCTTTTTATAATCTTTTAACTTTTTACCCCTTTTTGTGCAAATAAACTTTTACTGTTGCTGGTTTTTATATTCAATTGACTTTCCGGCAAAACATCTAATAAAAACCTGTTAAATTAAAATTCTTATAGATTTATAAGCTCCTCATATGTATTTGTATAAATATGTGTGTGTGTGTGTGGTTTGGGGGGGTAATTGTTTTTGTTGGAAACTTCTTAAGGGTTAAATTCGCCAGTTTTTAGCGTGGCTGGTTTGAAAAGTTTAGTTTAACTGAAATATTTCTCTGCTTTGGTAGACAAGTCTTAACTTTCTTAACATGACAAGAAAATCTTAAAGGAAAAAAATTGCTCAACGTTACTTTATAAATTCTTCTATTTCGGACTCAGCGTCTTGTGGCAAGAGCTTGTCATGCTCCTCAAATAATATATAATCCTCAACGAAGAGACAACGAGGAGGATAATTGGTTGGGGCGGTGGAAACTGCATACCAGTCACAATGTATTGTAGTAGTCCCCTCTGATGGCCTAAAGTCATATGTTTTACAGCTGATCAGCAAATAAACGCAAGTAGGGCATTATTTAAATTGTTAGTGTTGTAAAGTATTCTGATTGAAATTGTCGTGTTTTGTCGTCGATTACTGACATTTTTATTTGCATAAATTACCAGCTTTTTCTTTCAAAGAGGGCATTTTTTGTTTTTTTTTTTGTTGTTGCTGAAATTCGTTTTTGCCACCGGCCACGTGAATGATTTTTCAAAACGCGTCCCCCATTTTAAGCGCCAAATTTGTTAATAGATATTCGAAAATTCGCAACTTAAATTAAATTTAAATCTAATGATATTACATTTTGCTTCACTTACACTTTTTTATTACAGATTTGTAATTGAAAAATGAACCCATTAATAAGGGAATAAGGGAAGTAAAAAAGAAAAAAATAAGGGAAGTTTCAGAAATATAAAAACTAATTTTAGGATTTTATTAACACATTTACTTTTTTTGTTTTGTTTGTTTGTTTGAGAACTTCCTTTTCTGCCCGATGGAAAGAAAATAGGAAAATGATATTTTTTTGTGCAAAAGAAAAAAAAAAATGAAAAAGAAATCCATTCAAAGGCAATTAATTCTTAAGCTGATGTTTATCTTGAGAAAATTGATCTTGAAATTAAATTTCTTTTGCTCTTTTTTTCCCCTCTAACAAGAATAAAGTACTAGAGAACAGCTTGTTTCGAACTAATTTTTGAGAAGAATTGTTTTATTTTCTTACGTTTTTTTTTATTTACTTTTGATCGAAAACTCTTAAGTCATTATTTTGTTAAGATATTTTTTTCTTAATTAGAAAACCTACACACTTTTTATTTTTCGTATGAAAATAAACATTTCAAATTATAGATAATTTGAAAATTGGTATTTTTACACACCACAATAACACAAAATTTCTTATTAAATATGATTATTTGAACAGGTTGTTGGCCACTTGAAAAAGATTGAGGTTATAAAACTCAATGACAGTTGTAAAGAAATTTTATTTGTTTTTTTTTGTGTGTTTGTTGGGGTTTTATTTGAATGGCTACTTTTTTTTTTGTCAGTTTTCTAGCGTTAATTTCTTGATGACAGCCCAGCCTACTTGAACTCATAAACATTTAAATGGATGTTAGAGAAATATTTGTCTACTATTTTAGGCACATGTTGGCATAAGAACTATGACAAATGTTAGCGTTTGGAATGCTTTGACTGATCATGATACAAATTAATCGCAATACACCGAACACATGACATGTGCCTTAATTAATATTCGAATATTTCTCACTTTACAATGTTTAAAGAAATTTTTTGCTGTAAATTTAGTGAGTGTTTCTGTTCAATATGAAAATATTTATTTTTGACAAAAAGTCATTATCTATTCATTTACTTTCTTAAGACTTGAAGAAGAAGAAGAGGGGGAATGATTTAATCATTTCATTTCCACTCAGTATTATTTAAGTTTAAGTTAATCAGGGCATTCTCTAAGTCTCCCAACTATGCGTTTTATCGTATGAAAAACCCCATTTCGTTGACATCAGGATGCGTGTAATCTTAATCGCAACGTTATAGCACTTTCCTACCAAGTTCCTGCCTATAGCAGGCATCTCTGACAAGGCAGTAGCGGCTAGAACAAGCTTTTACTTCAACTAGAATTTTCATAAACTAGAATTAACAGACGCTTTCTTTTTGCCACGCTGTAAGTTTTAGTGAATTCTGTAACCGGTGCTCTTCTACAACCCCGTATAATTCAACATATTGTCGTAGTTTTGAAACTAGTCCTGGCACTTTTGCGTAGTTTAGATTTAAATGAAAGGATTTTAGAAGAAAAAAAAACAACTTAAACAATTATTTTGTTATAGTGAATGAGCCGATTCTTAATTCTTCCTTAATTCATTTTTAAAGTGTTTTATTTAAAATTAGGTGATGGTAAATATATGTATGTCTTCAATATTCGCAGCACTGCTTTTATGTTGCTGAACAGTGATGCCAAATAATTGCTGTCCCTATCACCATTTGTCAAATATCATATTATAAATTATAATGATAAAATAAGTAAATATTTATTAAACAAGACGAATAATAGAATGCAGTGGGAAGGAATCTAAGAAATCTTATTCGACTTCGAATTTGCCTTCGTTAAATATCTTTTTTTTAACATTTATTTTTGTTTCTCCCATCTGTTTGAAAATTCAATATCAATAACATGTTTGTACTTCTTCTACTTTCAGTCAATTGGTCAATTTGTAGTTTATTTACACCCCTTAAAAATGTGTTAACATTAAACCAAGTGAGTATTAAATAAACAACCAAATTATAGTTAAAAGTCAACAAAGTATTCGTATTACAATTTTTTTGTGAAACACAAATTTGGAGTACCTGTAAAAAAAAATGTGGCATCAACTTTGTAACCTGTCTTATGTGTTTTAGTCGTATGTGCCCTTAAGAAAAATTCGCCAAAATGGCACATAAATAAAAAGAGAATAGTTTTATATGTTTGTACAATAATACAATTATGTCCTTAAGAAGGACCATGTGTAAGAACTTGAGCGTGCCTTTAGGGATGTAGATTATAGCAATAATATTGACTTTTTCTGTTTTACAGTAAAATGACAAACCAAAAAACCAAGACAACTGGATGAGCTACACTGAACAAAAAACGAAAATAAGTTGGTCAAAATGTTGTTATAAATATTTCTTTGGAAACTTATGTTTATAAATTGAGATTTTTATGGGAAATATTACTAAGCAAAGCCTTAAAGGTGGGTTTGAAAAGTGAAAGAAATCACTTGGGGCCTCTCCAGCAGAGTTCGGGCCACTAAAACCATTCCATTTTAAAGCAAATTGTGTGATGCAGCTAAAACGAAATCTTTTAAAGATCTGAGTCCGCCATCCAGTTGCTCACTAAAGCGCACAACTGTGCCTCGGCAGGTATTTGAAATGCCAAACACTGTGTCTCTGGCACTTTCGCAAACGTCCGGAATTACTAAAGAATCTGATGGAGAATTTAAAAAACTTTTACCACAATTCTGTAATAGATTACAGGAAACAAGTTCAGTTTACCGATAAATCTAATTATATTTAAATAATTTTAACTAATTTTAAAAATTATATTTAATAATTTTAACATTATTATTATATAATTGAAAACTGGACAACTTTTCTAAGGCTTTTAAATGTTGCCAGCGGTCGGTTTGCTTACAAAAATTTAACTGTAAGCCTCCAAATCCCCGATATTACTTAAACGTGCGAAAAACTCAAGACCTTGACCGTTTCTTATCGATTGCCATTAACCAGTTATTACGAAATATGGGCCTTAGCGCAACAGGCAAATTTTTCTCGCTGTGTAACTATCTTTAAATGTTTACTCTCCTTAAGAATCCCCTTCAGTGGGAACTAAAAGAAACTCTACTGAACACATTTCGAAAAAAACGCAAATGTCCTACCAACCAACAAAACAAAAAAAATAAAAAAACAAAAAAAAAAACTCAAGATGTTAAAAGATTCGTAGAAAAAGAAATGTTTTCCTACTTCAAGTGGCCTTTCCAACTACCAGAAAATATCCGTTTTTATTTTGTGCGAGTATTAAAAACATGACCAGAAACATGTTCAGTCTGAACAACAATTGCTCTCAACAAATTTCTTCATTTGACTTGTTCTTTGCAGCAACCTTTGGCTTTCCTCACTCGCTGCTGCAACTGGGATACGGCCAATGTTTAGTTGTGCCCAATAGACACAACGCCTACTTTTTCGCACCTTCAGATTGTGTATTTTTTGCACCTTTTTTTTTACCTATTTTTCTTTCTTACACTTGGCTTAACGTGTCATTAACATTCTTTAGAACACACTTTGGAAAGGTTTGTTCTTGTGCCCTTAAAGCTTTGTTGTGGTTGAGCAGGTAGTAGTGAATATGCTCCGGTAGTCAGTCTAATGGAATCTAAGATTTTGTCTGCGTGTGCGTGTCTATTGTTTGTTTGTGCTCTTTTTTTCTTTGCGGGTGTGGAGTGCAAAGGTGTGATAATTTTTTTAAGATACCCTGTCTATAATTCAACAATAAGTGTTAAGTCCGGACATCCTTAATTTCTTTATTCTTTTCATTTTAACATTGTCACTGTGAAAACAATTGCTTTATTATGTTTTGCTGCTTGTGTACAACTTCTTAACCATAATTTGATTACTTTAGGAACAGTGTAGTTTTTTGTTTGTTTGTTGTTTGACGTTCGTTAGTTGCTAAATTATTGTTCTTATTTAAAAAGGCTGAGGTGTTTGGAAACTAAAAGGAAATTTTAAAATTAAAATAATCTGGATAGATTGAGTGGATGATACTTTTCTTCAGGTGTTTAAAATTTCTAAATTTCTAATTTTTTAGCATGATTTTATCAATCATAATCAATTAATAAATTGAACAGCCTGTATTATTCCCTGACTACAACAGACTGTGTAAACATTGCCATTTTCTTGATGGGCATTCACACTAGTCAATTCGCCTAATCACACTAGGCTGATAAAGTTTTAGGGGCATCGTGAGGGTGAGGGGAACATAAGATGAGTACAGACTTGCTTGTAAATACTTTCAATTCGTTTTAAATTCTTATTCGTACTCGGCAAAAAGCACGAGTGCGTGCAATAGGCAATAAAAATTGCTACAAAACAATTTCAATCAGAAATGCGCATCTTTCTTATCAATAAGAATTGAACAGTGTAAATTGTGACTTGGTTTCATATCGTTTCATTTTCTTACATGAGTTTTATTACTAATTTGTTGTTTCTTGTGTTCTCAAATACGTTCTTTTGGGGGTTAGGGAATTTTTGCTGTCCAGCTACTCAACATATGTATGATATGCTAAAAAAAAGGGGGACTCGCACGCAGAGTGTACTTTTGCCCTGCAACCACAGTTAATCTATTGTGATTCCCTCTCCCTTCCAGCGTTTAATACATCGGGGACCCAGACCAGCTGCTTCAATGAGAGCAAGTCCCGTTCATTCATCATATATGAAGTTGTCTGTAGCTCCGCGCAATTGACTACTTGTTTTCAGCCCCAGAATCTGCAAGTGTCTGTGTTGGATATGCGAATTCTGTGCAGATGCTTAAGGCTATAAATTAGTTAGTGGCTGGAGTTCGTCTTATGATAAATTAAATGGCGAATATTTTGAGAGAGAAAAAATTCGATTTTGGCCAAACTCACTATTAGGCAGATTTTAGGCGCGAAACAAACACTCGGAAGCTCGTTAATCGGAACTCTCTATATTTTCATAATATTTCTAATTAAAACATATTTTCTTTAAGTGTTTTGGCTGGATTGAAGCTAAAATGCCTCCTCATTAACTCTTTGGAAAACATGTTAATTTTAAAAATAATTTCATATTTACAATTTCAACGGGGTGGTTCTTAAATTTACCTTAAATAGAAAATAAATTTGGTGACACCCTAAAATGGCAGCAGCAAAAAGGTGTCATATTAAACGGTATTTTAAACAAGTTCGACCGTTATTTTTGGAAGTAAATACATACATACATACACATGGCACAATTTCATAGAAGAGAGCGCGTATGTGTTTTTGTTGTGTTGTTGCTATTTGAGTATTATTATTTGATTAAAATGATTTAAATGATTGTAGGCCCGTGTCAGCGTAAAAAGTGTTTAATAACTTAAAGATTTAAATTATTTGATTGTTTGAATGATTATTTTTTTTCTCAGGCGTTTTGTTGTTGCTGGTCTTGCTGTCCCTGTACATGATTTTAAATGCATAAGGCTTATTAGAGTTGCCACTTGGTTGCCACTTATTCATAAAATGCGATTTAGTTGCGTGTGCGATTGTGTGTGGTGTACGTGTGTGCATGTACTTTCATGTTGTTTTCTCTTGTTTGTTTGCTGCTGTTGTTGTTGTTGTTGCTGCTGTTTTCATATTATGCATTCATAAGCTTTATAAGCCTGTTTTTTTTTTGTTTTGTTCTACTGCCATGAGTAGTAGGCATTGTTTTTATTGTAAACTTTTTGAACGCTATCTGACTGTCTCTGTCACACTTAAAAGAGGCCGATTGTTTTTGCCAGACACTTAAAGAAATATGTTGTATATTTTGGCAAGTAAGAAAATAAAATTGCATCGAAATCCTAAATCAGTTTTGATACTTCATTTATATTACAGTAGTTTCCGCTTAATTGATTCCCGCTTAATTGATTTGCCCGCTTATTTGATCCAAAAAAATTACACTTGAAATATTCAATATAAGTTTTATAGAAAAATTCCCGTTTAAATGAGTCACGCTTTATTGCATTACCCGCTTAATTGAATCATAAAATAAAAACAATTTTTGTAAATAGCATACAAACATGTCGCTTAATTGACATTTAAAAATTCTCTTTTTTTGTTGAAAAAGTCAAATAGTCGACTTTTAGTTTTCGTGATGGCATATATTTACAACATTATGTGGCAGCCCTTCAAATCATATGTTTTGTTTATTTTGTATAAAGTCAAAAAAAAAAAACGAACGCCAGTGAATTAAAATCTATATGTATATAAATATTTTACTGCTTTATTGATCCCAATGCGCAATTATGCGGAGTTCTTTTAATTGAGCCAGTGAATCATTTAAACGAGTATCGGTTTAATGATATGCCCGGTTAATTGCAACAAAACCTGTGCATTTTTAGAAAATCAATTAAGCGGAAATTACTGTATAACAATTTTAATAAATCACAAAAGCTTCTCAACAGCTTCCGTTTTTTTTTTAAAGAAACATAATCATTAATCGCTTTTAAATTGTTTTTCTTATACCACAAGTCGTCATTGTTGTTCGTCACATCAGTTGAAACTGAAAAACTTCCGTTGCGACATTAATCTAAGATTTTTGCAGGGGTTTATTGCTTCTGCTGAAGTTTTGAAGTTTCCGCTTATTAAAACCTAAATCAAGCCGCTAGTCGTCATTAGCTGCTAGTGCTTCTCTTTCTTAACTGAGTTTATTATAATTCTTTAAATAATAACATAAAATATACAATATAAAAATAATTAAAATGAATTAAAAAATCGAGTGCTGGCTTCAGCTTTTCATGGCAACTTGTTGTAGTAACGATGACAATTCTTAGAGTTACACCGTATTAATAAGAACATTTATGGGCTTTTTGGGTATTTCCAGGCCACTGGAACCCGTTAAATAATGTCCAAGGATAAAGCTACACAAGACGGGTTTTAACAAGCTGCCAGCATTAGCAAGTGCTTACAATAGATGGTGTACCAGATGGTACATATGTATATAATTTGTCAAATGTCATTTGTAAATAATAATATTTTTTTTACATCTGATGTAGTTGTTTTAATATGAAATTTAATCTTAAAGCTAAATTCACCTGTTTGTGCCAAGCAAAATTTTTTTCCATTTCTTTTACATATTGTTTAAAATTTTTTTTGTTTTTGAGAGAGTGTAAGAACTAAAAAGAAATAATTTTGTACGAAACATATTCAGTTTCAGTTGGTTTAATTTTTGTTTTATTATTTTTATTAATTCGAATAAAATTAAACTCGGCTGCCAATTATAATAATTTTTTCTGAGTTATTGTAAAACTGCAAAGTTTACTTAAGGCAAATAATTCTTATTTTAAAGGAAGTTGTATTGAAATAAAAATATTTATTTGTATTTCATTTGCCAGTATTTGGAAGTTCAAAAAACTGTCTTGATAATTCTGTATAAAAATTTGTTAAAACCAAATAATTTCAACTAATACGAGTATTAAGGAATGCGGACAGGTTGCGATTAGATCTAGTTCTTATGGTGTAGGACATTAAGGATACAGAAAAATGTAATCAGTTGGGCTGTCATCTTGTGAAATTAATACGCCTGCCTGCTATGCACTTGTATTTGATATGGTAGTTTCGATTTGCTAGAGAACTTATTCGTTGTTTACAAAATTTTCAGGAAAGTTTTGTTCCAAACACATGGTGCAATCCCGCCCATGATTCTTCTTTTATAACTATTTAACAACGATGAATTTATCAGCATATACATACATACATACATACATATATAATTACCCGATCATGTTTTTGAAAAGACTGGGAATGTTAGAGGGAATGAAGTCGAATTATTACATCGATTTGGCTCTTCTTAAGTCATATATTGTACTACTTTTTTTCTCAGTGTCTTATATGGTTTTTTTTTTCATAATATTTTTGTTTGCTTTTTTTTCGCTTACCCCTCTTCATAATTGAAGTGTTGCATCTTAGATAAGGCTAAGTTAGCCCACTTGTAATTGTGGCCTCTTTGTTTTGTTTTCTTGCAGTTTCTTTATGTACCAGGAAAGATACATATGCCGAGAAAGACATAGAAAATTTACATATACATACATACATACATATGTAAAGAATATCTTAATATTTATGCCAACGCCATGTGTTTATGACATTGAATAGAAGACGCTTCTCTTTCCTTGGGCTGTTGTGGTTTTGGTTTTTCTTTGCTCCTGAGCTGGAGTGTACTTGTTACCTTCTTCTTTTGTTGTTGTTGTTGCTATAGCATTATGCCTTTTCTTACTCGGTTCAAGTATACCCAATGGATGGGTTAAAAGAGACAGGCTAATTAGCTGGTTTCTTTTCAATTAATTCTTGTCCTACACATACGGCTGCACATTTAGATACAGGGTACGCGTGTGAATGCGAATCAAAAGTAGCTTTAAATAGGAAGCATATTTTCTTAAGAAATTAAAGAGAGAAAAAAGAATCAGCAAATATGTTTTATGGATAAAGGAGCGGTAATCAAAAAAATGTCAAAAATGTGACCTCGATTAACCCACAAAGTCTTTTATCTGCGAAGAAAAACTAATTTTCGTCACAATTGACCCTCTTCGTTTGTTTTGCCCGCTTTGAAAGAAAGATATTGTTTCAATTACAGTGTGGCTTCGATTAACCGTGATTTGATTAAACAGCAACATCGAAAAATTAATTTTTTACTTTCTTTATATCGATTTCAACGTGGTTACCTCTATGTGTCGACATATCTATGGCTTCTGAATAAGCAAATGCAAAGCGCAGATGTAACATTGTTTGACATGAGCTAAATTTAATTTGACACTTAAAAAATTAATATGAATATAAAATATAAAAAATGCTAGAAATTGTTATACGGGAAAATCGATTATTCAGAATGTTGCTGGTTCTACATAATCGAAGTCTCACTGTCTCTTTAATCCATATATATGTACATACATAAGACAAAGTTTAGTGTATTACAACTTTTATGACTCACGATTGGCTGGAGAGATTTCAATAATCTCCTCCTCAGCTCCTGCTAAACAGATTGTGCTGAAGTTTTTTAAGACTATGTTGGTTCAGAAATGGTTGAGAATTAGAATTTGTCCCATAAGATAATAAATTGACCTTTAAAGTTTTAATTTGTTATCTGTATTTATCTACAGAAGCGCTCGGCTTACCCACATGAGTATAAAATAGCTACAAAAGCTTAAGAGTTCTCATAAAAAAGGGCACAATTCAGACGCGAGGCAAAATACACAATTTGAACGCAGTAAAGATTCCAGTATATCAAAGTTTTTTAATGGATATAGAGAACTTGTCGAACAAATATTCACGAAGTCACGAGCATTTTAAGGCACTTTGAAATCGTAGCTGTCAGCTACATTTAAAATAGTAGATGCCATTTTATGGTCCTCTAATGGACCTCACAATGAAAAGGAATGTCTTTTGTCATCTTTTTGTTTGTATTGCGAAACCTCCAATTGAGATTGTGTGTATTTAGTACAAAAGTTATTAGATAAAGTTGATGATTCTAATTCTAAAGAAATTCAAACCTCGCAGAGACTTATTGCGCACTTTGTGTTTCTTTGCCCTATTCCCGCTGTCTTCCGATCTCGTTTTTTATTCCATAAAAAAACTAAGAATATTGTTTCCGAACTGAAAGAACTTCTAATTGTTTTAAAACACTTTGCCTAGAGACAACAACATTGTTGTGATCTAATTTGAGACCAACTCATAGTGAAAACTTTTTGATACTCTTCATAAGTTTAAAGCTATTTGTGGAGGCGCAAAAACACTCGGGGCATTTCAAATTAAGGATCTGAACTATTTATATTGTTCACTAGTTCACAAAACCTGCTAGAATAGAGACTTTTCTGCAGGACACATTTTATTTTCCTGAAATCTGCTTTTTGACAAAAGAACGTCTTTGGCAGCCCATTTACGGACCGAACTACTCACAATTCAAACCGATCCCGAGAAAATCTAATACTGCCTGCCTAAAACTTGCACATTCATTTATTTTAATGCTCCGTTTTTGGAGTATTAAAAAAAAACAATGAACTCACCTGCAAATTGTGATCCAAAATGCTGTTGAAAATGTCCCCTAAACTCATGCGGCGTACTAAATCCCGGCGGCAGAAAACCTCTCAAATAAGCGGCAGCCGCCAAGGTGGTCATGTGATGATGATGGGCCGCCGCATTCAGCTGGCCAGCATGATCGGCAGCGGCATAGCCGGCGGCGGCATAAAAATTTGCCGGATTAAAAACGGGTAATTGCACATGAGCAGCAGCAGCAGCTGCCGCTGCAGCCGCAGACAAACGCGTTACATCGGGCGACAAAGATCTCGAATCACGATGACGGCCATGAGATGAAGAGGCAGGTGAAATTGGTGCATTATTGCAGTCGCTGGGCGTGCGAGCCGAGGGTGGCGAGGAGGTGGACAAACGCTGCTGAGCGGTCGGATGTTGTGAACTGGAGGTGGAATTGTGCGACGAAGGTGGCGGTGTTGTGGCAACGATAGGCGGTAAAGCGGTATGTGGATGTAAGTGCACGGGATGAGGATAGCCGGCGGCAGCAGCAGCAGCCGCTGCCGAACCCACACCCAGACCCAAGATTTCCTGTATAGCGAAAGGGGTGCGCATTTTGGTGGCTTGCATTTTTACCGACGGCAAAAATGCTTGCAATTTTTGTTCTTTTTTTTCTCTATTTAAAACGTTGAGTTCTAATTTTTATAAATATTTTCTTTTTTTTTAATTAATATGGTTGTTATTTTAAAATCATTTTTGAAAGATTTCTTGTTTTGTTATATTTTAGTCTTAAAAGTTTGGAAGAAGAGTTTTTTGCCGTTTCAATTTTCTGTAATATTTTTTAATACAGTGTTTAGGAGTTTATTTTCCAATGAAAATTAGGCATATTTTTAGGCGTTAAAAGCTTTTTTTTTCAAACGGTTTCACATACATTTATATTTATATTTTCTTTTTCTATTTATAGTTTTAATACAGAAAAAATATTTTAGTTTATTTAAGACAAAAAAAATATAAGCGAAAGTTGTTTATTTTATTTTTAATAATTTATATTGCACTTTAAAAATATTTCTTCGGGGTCTTTTACTATTTTATTGAAGCCGTTTCATATATTTTTCGTTTTCCTTTTAGTTTTGCAATGGTTGCAAACGTATTTAATTTTTTTGGTTTCTCTTGGGCAGGCGATTTTTCACTTTCTGAAATCCATTTAGTGTCTTTTTTGAAAATTTTCTTTAAACTTGCTACGACGCTCTTTATGGATTTGTCGAACGAACGTTGATTGTGCTCAAAGTACCAAAATGAACTGAATGGTTGAAACGGATTTTTGCCAGCAAAAAGAGTATCCATGAGTTAGAAATTTTGCTTGCAACCTCATCAGCTCATAATAACCCTTAACTGAAACGTGCCAAAGAAAGGAACGGCATGCAACAGATGTGTTGCTGTTTCAGTCTTTTCTTAGTGTATGAATGAACCAAAACCAACTAGAAATCTGTGGAAAATAACAGGGGTACTTGCAATAACAAATTCCAATAAGTATCTCAGATACATGATGGTATCGAAAGCAACTGGAAGACTGTTTTTTGGATTGTGAGGAGTATTTTATGGCGGCATCTCTTTTGCTCGCATGCTGGCATTTGTGAATGGTGTCTCTGTTGTGTTCGGGCAAATACCTATTTGATTAATTTGTATCTTGAGGTTGTAAAAGTATCTATGAAATTGTTTTTTTCATGCTGGTCTTCAGTTTAGAAATCTTTTTTTCTAAATGGATATTTTACGTCTCTGCGTTTCAATGTGAGATCTCTGGATTTTTGGTTTTGGTTTTTCTTTTTCATTTTGATTTTCAACATGCTGCACACACTTCAATAGCGAATATTATTGTAGAACAGCTTTAAGCAGCTGTTTTTTTGTGTGTGCTAGAAGCAGCAGAAACAACGAAAAACTTGTGTAGAACTGTAAGAAAATATTGGCATATGAATTTGTTATTTTGTAATTAAGATTAATAAGAAATTTCAATAAGTTTAATAAAACATTGTTTTGTTTGACCAAAGACAACAGAATATTTGATTTTTTTCAAAGTTACAGACAGTGGGACATTGTTTTCCATTGAAGCAAAGCAAGTAATAAAATTTGGTTGCTGGTGCAGGAAATTAATTTTGTACTTTCACTGGATTCCATTAATTCAGTCTCTTTAAAATTTATTAAAAAAAGCATAACCAATTTGTGCAACAAATAAATGCTCTTAGTAAATAAGGAAAGCTCTCAATGGCCTACAGCTTTAAGTTTAAATACTTCTTAAAACTTAAATATTACAGCAGCTAAAATGCTAAAGAAATATAAATAAGTCTTTTTTAGAAATATTTTTCATATCACTCAATTGCCGTCAACTTTTTACTATCAATTTTTTTTTAATTTATCATTAATAGCAAATAGTTTTTTGAAGACATGTGTTTTTGAATTGCTCAACGAAACACTTCTCCATTTTTTGGGACCACTTTATTATGGAACTTATTACTTACTTATTTATAATTTTCTTTACATATTTTTGGATTTAGGGATTTTCCATCAAGTTTTTGTAGTACAAAGTCTAAAATTTTAATTGTTCAAAGAGGCTTGGCCATACAAAAGCTGATATAAATAAATTATTTTTAAAATTTCTATCAGTTTCAGTTAAAGTTCTTAATAATTATTGAAAGAATTATTGAAGCTTGAGGTCGTTTGAATTTTTTCACATTCGTTTTCCTTTGAAAAAAATTCATCAGGAATTACTTATTTTGCTATAGAAGTTTTTCAGAGAAACGAAACGGATTGTTACGATGCAAATTTTTTTTTCTTCTTTTCTTTTCTTTTTCTACATACATATTTTTCTCATAGTATTAAATAAACGTTTTTAACACATACAGGAATATGTATTATAACTTTAACAATATAATAATCCCTAAAATCTTTAAATGAGAAAACAAATTTTTTAAGATAAAAATGTCATTAAACGCCTTTTTTAAGTAACTTATGATTTTATGTTTTACCAAACAGAAACTCAAACCAAAAAGCTGTTTTTTTTTTTACTTATAACATGTACACATGAGATAAGAAATCACAAGCAACTCTATTCAACAATAACTGTTTATTGAAATATTGAAAATATTAACTAAGAAAAATGTTGCCTGATCTTGTTAAAAAGAAACCAAACAGGTTTTTCTAGACAAAACGTTGTTTTTAATATAACAAAAAAAAATATAATATGACAAAAAATTAAATGTCTCAGCAAAAGTCTTGTCTGATTCAACAAACGCTATTAAAAGAAAAAAAGAAAAAGTTTTTGTAACTAATGTTTGATTTAGCTAGTAATTTATCTCACATACTACCTATTTAAGTTGTGTAATAACTTCGCAACAAGCCACTTGAAAATTATTATAAATATGTAGATGTTCTTAATAGAATCGAACAGGTCTTAACTGAAATTAATATTAAAATAAATGTAGCTAAAATAAATTAATATGTAGTTCCAAAGCCGAGGAATGAAAATCTTTAATTTTGTTCCTTTTCAAAGGCAAAGAAATGCTCTCAAATTTATCCCATTCTTAAGTTAAGTTCAAAGAATTATAACCTTAAAAACAGTAAATTTTATGCACAGATATTAAAATGATGCCTTAAAAGGAATTCGCAATTGGCATGAGGTCATCAAAACAAAAGACGTGGTCTTCTTCTAAGAATAAGAGTAAAAGAAACAGCAATAAAAGAAATACAAAAAACGTAAACTTTCTAGTGGCCATTATACAAAATGTCTGCCATTAAGCTAATCGATAAAGTGGCTTAATTGGCAAGAGTCAAATAGAAAACCCGGCTGAACAAAACCCAACACATACACACACATTTCCTTCAAATCTTAGAAACAAATAAAAAAACAGTACTAAAAACAAGTACACATACTACTTAAAAGCTTAATTAACATGTTTCCTAGACAACAACTACGTACATACATACATACATACATAGATGTGTACAGATGTCGGTATGTAAATAAAAAAAAACTAAATAAAGAACAACAGCAGACAATATACTGTTTCATTTTTCGACAAGAAAAAAAATCAACTTGAGAGAACTTAAATACGCACTGAGTACGAGTAATGAATGAGTTAACAGTTATTTACTAACATTTACTTATCACTGCACAAGCTCAGGCACAATGCTAATTTATCTACAACAAGAAAAAAAAACCGTTATATACAAAATACAGAAACAAAACAAAAACACTTGCTTCTGGCAATTAAAATACAGCTAGTAAGGGGAATTTAAAGAGCATTTGTAGTTGTAGGTATGTATTTATGTGTGTGCGTGTGTGTATGTGTGTGTGTATAAGTAGGTAGATAGTGGAAAGGAAAAAATCAACTTTCTGGAGAGAGCATTAAAATGGAAACATAAATATAAATGAGTTGTTAATTTACAAAAGACAAAAAAACACACAAAAAAATAAAAAACAACAAATTTATTCAAATTGAGTTAAAAAGTACCAGGAAAGATGTTTTTAATAGACGCAAATCTATATGTACATACATGCATATTTATTAATACACATACATACATACATGCATATGGATGTAAATAGACAAAAAGCGTAAAAAATTTATTAAGGCATAGGATACATACATACATACATACATACATACATACATACATACGTACACATTCGTATATCTATGAAGTATGAGTAAAGCTATGAATTGATAAAGGCAATGAAAGCGAAATTGTAAACCACAAAGAGTTTTAAAAATTAAATAAATGTTCAAATAAGTATAAATATATGTAGATATTTACATGGGCATCCATACATACATATGTACATACTTATGTATGTATGTGTGTATGTATCGCAAATACTTGAAATTAAACATGATTGTAGTGCCGTATAGAAAATAACCCACAATATCGAATACTACAGCGCTGGGAAAAAGAATTTTTTGTCTATTATGCTGGCAACATTTGTTTTGAGCAACACTGTGATATCGTACACAAGGTGCACGAAACGTTGGCTTCATTAGATAATAATTTTGGTTGTGTTTTAAGCGCAAACTGGCCGTTTTGGTTCAAATGAGTGGATTTTTACTCGTGTCGTATATTCTGTCGACGATACTTCTATATATACAAATAAATTTTAATTCGAGTGTAACATAAACTCTATAGAGCGATAGAAAGTTGAAGTTTTTGGAATTTACCATCTATAGCGTGTTTTGGGGCCTAGATTCGTTGGAATTTATTAATTCATGTTTCATTTAAAAACTAGAACAAAGTGTAAATGGTATATATGTACGTGCTCTACAATATGTTTTATGATTTAGCTATTTTCTTAGCTTTAGTGATATTCTGACTTGCCTAGACTTTCAATGGCAACGAGTTCTCACTGGAGATATAATTCTGAGATCAGCTAAATAAGTAAACAATGATATTATACATAATATATACAGAAACTGCATTTGATTGTTGCTAAGTTGCCAGAAATCTCATGGTAACCGATCACAAAACTCTCTACACACTCTGTTAAGTACGAGTACATACATACATACATACATGTGTACATACTACATATTTCATATATATGTTTCAAAAGCGAGGGCACACATACATACATATGTAATTGCATTTAGCTTGTGATGGCTTTTTAGAAGTTGTTTTCTTGTTACATACTAACGAAATCTGTTTGCCGACTTACAGACTTTTTAGCTCGTACTATATTTTTGTAAATGTTTCATGCACATTTACATACATACATACATATTTAAGCTTTTACATACATACATATGTACATATGAAGTTAAAACATTAACACCAAAACCGTTTGACTGCGTAAGTGTCTCCAATATTCATTTAAAAAAGAATCTCCTCCCCTTCAAAGTGATCACCATTTTCTTTTAAAACTCCAACTCTCCTCAAAATTATGAGTGGTTTCTAAGAAAAAGATGAAAAATCAGCCATCCCAACGTAAGACATCAAACGAAAGAGAGTGCATTGTTGAGTAATGCAAACAGTTTGCGCTTAAGTTTGTGATAAGTATGAGTGACACTGTCTACACACACACACACACACACACACACACACACACCCAGAGGCAAATTTTCATTATCTGATACTCCTTAAGACTAAAATGGAGGGAGAGAGGTTCTTTTCTGTTTGTATGAGTGAGAGAGTGGGAATTTCAAAAAAGGCCACTTGTATGCAAATGATGCACATCAATCAAACAACAACGACAACATTGACGACGAAAAATACTTACAAAATAAAGCAAAACATATTGAAAAAGAAATTTATAATACGGATCTGCAGCTAAAGATTTGTTTTATAAATAAATATTAAAAATGAGACGTGTGCACCGGTGTGTGCGTGTACTTAAGCATTTTTATATAGACAAACTGTTCAATGTACATACATGTGCACATCTGTATAATATATAAAGATACTTATACTTTTAAACAAGTGGATTTGTTTAAATGGATTTTTAGTTGTTTTAAAAAATATTTTTTGTTCATTAAGGCAGTCTGAGAAGTCGTCCAAATGCTGCTTGACAAATAAAAGTATGTAGCAGTATCACTTGTTCGGCTGTGAGAGCCATGGCCGAAAATAGGCACCGAAAACCCTTGATGTATCAGCACAAACTGAATGTCGATATTTGAGGAGAAGAGTAGTGTGGTACATCCTAAAATATAAGCAGAGAGCATGACCTTGGACTCGCGTTAGTCTTCATAGAATTTTTCCTTCTATTGCATATTTTTTTGTACTCTTCCGCCTATTCTCGTTTCATAAAACATGATTTTTTCAGTTAAGTGGGCGCTCGTTCATAAATTTATATAAATACAGGAAAATCAACAATATGAACAACAACAAAATGCAATAAACGAAAAGACGTAAGAGAAATAATATAATATTTCGATTGTTGTAAATGCATTTGAGTGCATTTCCTTTTATTTTCTTATAAAGGAAAAAAAAAACCAAACAACAACAACAAGCACAACACCAACTACTTCAAATAAACTCAAACATCGAACGGAAAATCTAATGTATTTTTAAGTAATTTTCATTAAAATAAAACATAAAAGGACATCCACCATTTACAACAATTTCATAATAAAAAAAAAAAAAAAAAAAAATAAATAAACGAAAAACATCAAAGATAATTCTAAATGGTTTATGGGAAATAATGCATTAAATATTTTTTGCACAATTTTGATGGAAAAATAAACCTTAATTTTATATTTTAAGCCTTTAAATGTGGCAAAGTGATATAAATGTGGCAAAGAGGGGTATGGTGAAAGTGGGGCAGGGCGGAGGGGGTTACTTCAATTAAAATGGGCTTATAAATAATGTTTTAATTAATTTACCCACAAATGAATTTATTGCAAAACTAATTTTGTGTGTCAAATGGCAACAACTGAACAGAAAAAATAAAACCAAATAAATAAAAATGTACGTAAGTAGATGTTGTGGCAACATTTAAAACTTACAATTGCATTAAAACAAATTATTTATTTTGTCAACATATAATTATTTATTTATTTGCCCTTAAGTGTTGATTAATTAATTTTATTAAAACAAAATGACCATAATTGCTAAATGGGTTAATTTCATGCCCAGTTTTGTACTTAAAACTCCACAAAAAACAGAATAATAAATAATTAAGTAGTTGAATTAAATGGTATTTTTTTAAGGGCTTTTTGGTTTAAAAATACTTTCGTGCAGTGAAGTACTAATTACGACGTGGCACCTGCAGCAGCCTAAAAAGCTGGGGCTATGGTCTGCAAAGTAAAGTAAAAATGATTAATTAAGACTCTTCTTTTAGTTGACAGTTGCAGGGATGGCAAAGTGGGCAGATTTGAAAATTGAAATTTCAAGTTCTTTGTTACGACTCTTTCGTTATCTTTATGTAAAAAATAATTAATTAGAGAAACAAAGTTGTAACAGAGTTATATTCTCTTTTTCCTAAACACGCACAGAATTTCGTAATATTTTCATTTGACAAAGTCTTAATACTTTTTATTATCGTCTAAGCGCTCTACTGCTTCTTTAACGCCGAATGTTATATTATTTGTTAATTGTAAAAATAATTACCATATTTCGGCTGACCAAGCAGAAATTCTAAAACTACCGCTGGCTGCATTCACAAAAATACACAGTGTATAACGTGACAATATACTCTATGACATGATAATACGTTGTTTGGCAGGATAATACCTTGTATGACATGATTTATTTTCTGTTATTTTCTTCTTATTTTATTTGAGACACGTTAAACTTTCTAAAGCAAGAAATTTGAATGCAATTTGCCTCCTGGTAGTCATTGTTTCACTCCATCCAAAACTTGTGAATGCGGCACTTGTTGTCCTTCTACTAAAACCAATCCATTAACAATTTTGACTTGTCTTAGAGCAAGTGTCAAGATCAAGTTAATTACCATCAGTTTACTTTAAAAAATTGCATACATTTCTTCGTTTGCCATTTCATTTCAAACCTTTTAAAAGCATTCACTTCATTTGACTGCTAATTTTTCAATCAGAAATATTAAAAAATTTCACACTTTTTTGCCGCAGCTGAAAGGATCCATTGAATGGTGGCTAATATGTATTTTACACTTTGTTTGGCTTTTGTTTTAGCCCCTTCAGAAGCCAATATCCCTTCCAATTCCCCAAGGAAGGAAGGAATTCGCATTGTTTTCATACCATTACTTTTGATTTAAGAAAATCTTCAACGGTCTTGCAATTGCGAAGCATTTTTCGTTTGTGCGGCATTTTAATTTATTAAACGAATGCATTATTTATGTCATAATTTTGATTAAAGGCTTTGTTGAGCAGACTTTAATTAAAAGTAATGAGTGCATCTGCATTAAGTTAATAGGAATATGCACTCGGCTTAAGAGAACTTTTCTTAATGATTGAACATTTCTCTGGCGGTTTGGGGTTTGCAACAATTTGAAATGCGACATTTTATGTCGGCAGTAATTTTGAAATATGAAATAATGGAGTATTTTAACTAACCGAGCAATAGTAATTATTTAAGCTGTCGTTCCGAACTTCCACCAAGAAAATGTTTATTTCTGCTGAAGAGTCTCCTTTGCAGATGCAAGAAGACTATCCAAATTGGATTGGCTTATTTTAGCTTTATGGTTATTACGAATACTTTGCTCTGGAACCTCTACAACCGTAGCGGATGCTGGTTAAGAACTCGCTGAGATTGACACGATTATTGGCGTCACATACGTGACGGGTATCCTGAGTTCTTTATGGTCTTTACATCTTTTTTATTTAGTTTTTTTCATGCCACAAAAGTCTTCTCCTGCAGGATAGCATTTGCGGCACAACATGTTATCTTTAAAAATGTAGTTTAATACAATCGTTGACGATCCTGTACCAGTTGTTGTCCTTTAGATTTTTGTTCAAACATTTTGTAGTTTTTTTTTAAGCAAAAATATTACAGAGTAACTAAAGGAATTGGTCCTTATATATTTTGGCATTAAAATTCTTAATAATTCCTTACCTAAAAAGTCTTCGAAGTACATTTCTTTTAGGCAACGAACTCCAAACTGTAATGTTTTTGAAACAGACTTTGACAGGAATCGAACCTACCAGCTCTGGACTAACTCATTTAACGAGATGTTCTAGTCAAATTATAATACTAGAATACCGGAACTTAACTACTCAAAAAGGACAACAATGCAACATCTTGCAACAGTTTGGCTTTTTCAAAATGTCACGCCAACAAACACGATACATTTTTTCTTAAGGTGGCGAATGGTAATCATCTTTAGTTTGATTTTGCAACGACATCTAGCAATGAATTACAAAAAAAAATGTCTTGGGCATGAAACGGTTTCACAATTATCTGCTGTATTATAAACGAAACATGTTTATGGTCCTTCGAATCAAATTCTGAAAATCAGCACCACAGATATCTTTCATTAAAGCGGCAATTTTCAATTATTCGAATTGAATCAGAGTAGGATCATCGAATGCTGTTGTTGCAATATTTGTATTTAATCTTTAAATTGCTTGTTTGTTTAAAATCGGGGCATATCTTTTTTTAGGGCTTTACTAGATCCAAAGATGTCAAAACATGTGAATGGCCACCATAATCCCGCTGAATAATTCTAATATTATTTGAAGAACATACAGACATAATTATCGTGAAGCTCTTTGTGAATACGCTAAAGCTGGCAGTCAGATGGATACTGATATTAAAACTACAGATTTTTATGATTCACTTGAACTCATACTTGCAAATTACATGGATTGTAATTCACCACCATCTGCAGTAATTTAATGATGTCATGGAAACGTGTGCCTCAAAGAATCCTAAAAAAAAACAAAGTATTTGGTACTCGCACATGCATTCATTATTTATTTATTGGTTGCCAATTCGTGCTTCAATTTTCTTTATTTCATTTTTCTTTTAATATTTATTTATTCAAATCCAGTGCGTTCCAAGGAATAAAATACAAAATTATTTGGGTGTAGCTTAAACAAAGTTCAGCCAAAAAAACAGGAAAAAAAATTCACTTTGATGTTTAAGTGGGTGTAGTTTAAAAACAGATTTTGTATGGGGGAGAAAAACAAAAAAAAAACTGAAGCAGCCTGTCAAGTCAATGGCTGAGCAGAAAAGTAGTTCAATAATGAATTAAAACGAAAACGTAAATAAATGTTTGGGCCAACAAGACAACAAGACTCTGTGATCACACATCAATCTGTAGTAACAACGTTGTATAATTGCAAAAGGAGCCAATGAAGTCAATGCCGCGAAAGCATAATCAACGCCGCCACTAATGCTGGCTCTGATGTTGAAGAAGAATTTGTTCTCTATCTGCATAGTTTCAAATTGAAACTCTTCCAGAAATCTGGCGGACAACTGGGCAACAACGAAACCAGTCGATTTATGGTCAGTTTTTTAACTTCGTAATTGAATTAATTCATTTTGATTCAAATTTGCGGTTTCAGTTTTTCACTCAAAAACAGCAGTTGTTATTTAGGCGTAATAAAAGTATGGCAGCATTGTTTAGTTTCCAAACTTTAGGCTCATACGATAACTATCTAATCCTTTCAGGCGGGTTTCCTTAAACAAACTAAAAAACGAAGACGAGGTAACTGAGTTCTTAGTCCGAAATAACGAAAATCGCCTGTACCTTCCCCACCATCTAGTTCTTTACGAAGGAAATCTGTGGCAAGACAACAGCACCTCGAGGACATTTGAATCAGCGGATTAAATATTTATCTCGCCAAAGAGTTGACGCAGTTACCGATCCAACCGATCATACTCTACTAAACAGTGCAAATTGCTGTCAAAAATAATGCATGTGCTCGTTTTTTTTGTCCTTTTTCGAGACCTCAAATCATATGGTGACTCATTTGTTCTTAAGTTAAACTCAAATGCAACAGTTGGGACCTGTTTTTGTGCGTAAAAACGAAAAAAAAAATCGTATTTAAGCACAACTGAAAAATAAATACCATTTAAATAAGAAGTTAAAAATTAAGCCTTAAACTTTCCAAAATTAACCCAAAAACCACTTTTCTTGATTGAATAATTTCACAGCAAATTACTTTAATCATTTAATAGTTTTTTTTTTTTTAAATTCTTTTTAACACAACAGTGAGTAGTAGTTTTGTTGTGTTAATATGTTTTTTTTCTTCCTTTTTCTTTGCTTTATAATTATTTATTACAATCATTATTATTAATTATCCCACCATAACAAGGACTTAACAATGGCGTTTAAATGACTGGGCCACTTCAACAACAACACAAGACAGACCATCGTCATACATTTCATTGTTGTTTCTTTCTGGCGGTTTTTGTGTATTTGGTCAATTTCCTTTGAATGTGGTTTTGCTGTTTTCCAGCAAAAAATTAAAAAAACAGCAGCAGCTACAAACAAAACAAAAAAAGAAGAGGGGAAAAAATACAACAAGTGTTGTTGTGCGTTTAACACTTAAGGAATATTAAAAACAAAAAATTTTTTAATAGTTCTTTAAAGAAAAGTTTTTTTTTTTTTTTTTTTTTTTTTAAATTCCCATGAGTGGAGGGCGTTATTTTGTGAAAAGATGATGCTTAATAAAATCTTTATATAACAAAACTGACAGACTTTGTTGTTGTACATTTCACTGAGAGAAAACAAGCAGTTCTTTACCACTTCTTTTTTAACTTGCTACTACTAACCCAGGCCTTAACCAGGGATGACAAATTGTTACTTCTAAAAAAAAAAATTAATTTGTATCGTGAAAGGTTTCTAAATAAATTTTTTTTAGACATTGAAAATGTTGGCGAACGTTAAATGTGGAACAGGCAGTTAAAATGGAGGTGTTGAATAAACTCTTGATATAATAAAGACAATGGAACTGTCTCATTTTTTCGACGATTGTACTTATCACTTATAAAAGAAAAAAAAAACCTGCTTGCAGAAGCACTTTAAGACTTAAACATGAACTAAGCAGGATATTTATCATGTTGATGTTATAAATTTTTGTCCAAAAGAAAGTTTTTTTTTTATTAGATCATTTAGTAGTTGTAGGTTAGAATTCAGCCTTAGACTCAGACAGAGCAGTTTTGTCATTAACAAGATAAGGGCTGCTTTATTGTTTTGGAGGTAGAACATCCATCAGACCCTCTCATTTAAAGTTGGTTGCGTACGTTAATGAGAGATAAGTCAATAACACGCTTTACAATCCATATTTGCTGTTAGTGCAAGAACATATGATTGCTACTGTGACGACCATATTATTGCCATCACAACTATATCTATTGTTATATCATGCAATTTGCTTTAAAACTCAAAACAAAAATTGAGAAGAGAAACTATCTCACCTTTTTTTAGACTTATTCCATCTTGACGCTAGAATTTTATACAAGTTTTTTTTCTCTGTACCTAAAAGATAATGATGTTGATAATTATGTTAACAGACAATAATGTTTTGCGGAGCAGAGCAGAAAGAAAGGACAAAAAGAAACAAACGATGACGTCTCCAAGTCTAATGTAACAAACGAAATTAAACAATCCAGCAAAATGGTTGATGTTCGTTTATGCTTTTTAAGACGACGACGACGGCAACAACAACAACAACAACAACACAGCTATAAACAGCTGCATTAAACGCTGTAATAACGAATGTGGCGTTAAAAGTACATGTCTGTGTGTGTTTATGGCCTGAAATAGCCAACAATTTTTGTTTCAATATAGTCTTTTTTGGCTTTTTTACGAACTGAATATTTTGTAAATTCAAGAGCAGCAGGAAATTGTGTGCGTGTGTGTGTATGTGTGCACGCGTGTGTGTGTGTGTTTGGGTGAGTTTGTTTGATTGTTAAGTTGGTGTAAAAGGTATGAGAACACATGAAACATGTAATTATGAAATTAACGTTTTTACAAGTGGCTCAAATGTATTGCATGCAGCAAAAGCAATACGACTTAAGAAATCCATAAAAAAGGAATGAAAATGATTTAATTTTGGGGAATGGGGTGGGGAAAGATGAGTTTTTGTTTTTCAGTTATTGTGGCCTGAGTTGGAGTTTGTGGTGGCGGTAAATTGATTGTTTAGAAGCACAAGCATAAAACTCACTGAATGGCTGGATGTGAAATATGTACTTGTATGTGATTTGATTTTAATTTAATAATATAATAAGGATATGCAGATAGCATTCAGGAGGATGCTTAGAAAGTGACAATAAGATATTTTTCATTTTTAATGAAATTATAATTCTGAAGAAAAGGTGGGGCGGAAAAAAAGATGGTGATTACTTTTTATTACTTAATTTGTTTTAGGCATGTTTTCGTTGCACCCGAGTTTCGTCAAGTGTTTGTATGCAATAGGGTTATTTAATTTGTTCGACAAAGTGATGAAAAAATAATAAAATTAAAAAAAAAGAACTCCCATTTGAATTGAACAGCGTTTTATGTGCAACTGAAACCATAAAATCATTCTTTTTTGCATCGAAAGTGTTTGTTGATGCCCCGAAACGTTGTTGTTAGTACATATTCAGATAAAAATTTCTCCGATTTGGCTAGAAAGAACTGACTGGATAACGTAATCTATCTATAGATGTTGAGCAGTTTATTTACAATGCCTTAGTATTTATTTACAATACTCTGGTATTTATTTACAATACCCTGGTAATTATTCAAAATACTTTGGCATTCATTTATTATATTATAGTATTCATTTGCAATGTAGTAGTATTTATTTACAATGCCCTGGTATTTATTTACAATGCCCTGGTAATTATTTACAGTGGCCTGCTGTTTATTTACAATGCCCTGCTATTTATTTACAATACTCTGGCATTTATTTACAATGCCCTGGTATTTTTAACGAAGGTGGCAAACATTTGCTTACTGGCTTGCTTCTTTCGGTTCCTTTAAATCCCGATGATAAACGGTTGTTGAACATGATGACGAAATTATTCGTCTTGGTTCCTTCACAATTTCATCATTTACATCGGCAATGACTTTTTTTTCTTTTTTTTAGAGAATGAGGCAGAACTTTGCTTATTCGAGTCTTGTTAAAAGTTATTTCGAACCAGCCGATATCTTGAAGACAAGTTCGTTGCCAGTTGCGGACCAAGAGAAAAATAATACTTCTTTTGTTGCACTGGTAATTTCCTAGTTTACATCGGAAATACTTTGTTTTTTGAAGAATGAGGCGACTGTTACTGATTTGTCTCTTAGAAGGACTTATTTAAGACAAGCGGGTTGCTTACAGTGCAGATCGTCATGAGATGATGAGACCAACAATTGAAAACATTTCTTTTGATTCATCTAAAGTTTTGCTGTCTACGTCGGCAATATCTGCTTGTTTCTTGTGAGAAAATTGCTGATTTTTGTCTTTCCGTGTTTGTGTCGAACCAATTGATTTTTTTTAGGCTCGCATCACTCGTCGTTTGCTGAGGGATGACAATGAAACTTTTTTTTTTGTACCTTATGTGCAATACCCGATACCGGCACCAGTACTGAAGTGTCTGAGGAATACGGCAAAAGTTGGCGATTCGTGTTTTAAGAGAATTTATTTATTTCAACCCAGTTGATTTCACATCCACACATATAATTACTCAGCTTGAAGATGATGTGACTGACTCCTTCTGCTCCATTAATAGTAGCTCTTATCTAGTCTAGGTTACTTGCTTCTAAACACGACTTACCTAGAATCAGTTAGTTGCCAACAATTGCTAGAAGTGAGAATGAAATAACCTTTTTTTTAAATCTACACCAGCAGTGGCTGCGTTGAGAAGCAGTGATCGCTTTTCTTCTTAAAAAGATTTGCTTAAACGAAATTTTCCCGATTTAACCTATTTCTTACTTTCAATTTCTTAACCACCTTCTGGATTTCGTTTCTGTCCATTTCAAGTTGCTTTTTAATGATATAAACGAAGTGTATCTCGTATAGCGTACAGTCCTCGATTGTGTGCATTTCTTTTGAGCAGCCTTGATAAATTACGGCTAAATGAGCAAATCACTGTTAAGATTTTAATTTGTACATTACTTTTGTTTACCAGTAATTATAATAAAGTCAAATCATGTTATCACGCACACCAACAACAACACCAACAACAACACGAACACCAACATCAGCACGCCCGCAATAGTATTCATGTAGCATTTGTACAAAAGGATTTTATGCTGTTAAGTCCTTTATGATTCCTTTTGTAAGTGCATTAAATACACCTACACATACAATTGCACAAATCATGGTATAAATAATAAACGGCCGTCAACCAGCTTTGTGGGTATCGTATGTATATATATATATATGTGTGTGTGTGTGTATGTAAAAGAGTGAGTGCGAGAGTGTGTGTTTGCGAGCGGTGATAAAGAGGTTGAGTGTAAGTGCATGTAACTGTATTTTGTTTGTTTGTTTATTTATTTGTTAACATTCAGTTGTGAGTGTGAGTGTGTGTGTGTGTTACATACAAAATAACCGGGCATAATTTTGCAATTTCTTTGTGCTGAAAAGGAATTAAAATTATATCATTTCCTTATTTTCGCGTTAAGTTTTCCAATTAAAAAAAAATGCAAAGAAAATCTTTCGCAACAACAGGAGCCAGTGTGCAATACAGACAGCTGTTGGTATTTATTTTGATTTACAAACAACTGCAGAAAAGCAAGTACTGAAAAAATGTCAAATTTGTCCAAACAAATGAAAGTTTTTAAAACACGAAAGAGCTAAAAAAAAAAGGGACAGAGGGATAGAGCAGCTAAAAGCTCATACGTTTATTTTTAATTTAACCGAATTTTTTTTTTTGCAAATGTCTTTCAGTTTCTACACATGAAATTAAATAATAAACTTTTTTCTTTGGCTTTTAGATTGTAATGAAAGCACTGCACATGTGCTCCAGCTTTGATGGTAAGTGGTTTAAGTTTAAATAAAATGAAAGAGACTTAAAGAAATGATTAAAAACTGGTTTAGAAAAGTGCTAAAAGATTTCGAGGATACACAAATGCGGCAAACAAACAAGAAAATATAGTTTTTTCAATTAAAATTTAATGATAAGAAACAAAATTTGTTCGTTTTGGTATTTGACGCAGGCAATATCGTCTGCCGGGAGGCTCAAATACCTAAAAATGCCAGAGATATGGCGTGAAGAAATGCGAAATTATTAAAATTTACAGGAGAGAGTTTATGAGAAAGATAGTGGCGGAGAAAGCGAGTGAGTGGGGATTATTTAATTTAAAGCCTCCAGTTTTTTATGAAACACATTAATGGACTTAAGTTGGTCGTTTTTGGTCTTGAAGGGCAACTGAAACTCAGTTCAGGGTTACGCTTTCATTCTTACAACTCATCCTACAACTCATCCTACAACTACTGCTACAGAAGTCAGTGCGAGCTAAAAAATCAATGGTGTTAATTTCGTCGTTGATATTTCTTAAGGATGATTGGTCATTTGTGCAAATATTTGAGCCGTAGATTCTCTAGGTCAAGGTTTCGTTTACGTCCTGACAACTCCTATTGCAGAAGTCATTCTGAGCTGAGAAATCAATGGACACGCCAAGTCTGAGTTTCGTTTTTATGCTGGCAAATCTGACAAAAGTCTTAAAAAGGCGTAATATGTGACACAAGCCTTCCCACTAGAGGGAAGTTAAGGAGATCTTGGGTTCTACTTGGATCAACTCGACGTCATACAGAGCTCCTTGCTGAACAAAAGAGTTCTCAAAAAACCCTAGAAATCACCTACAGAACGGCAACTATGTCCAGTCCTGGCAAGTTATCCTTTCTTTAGCCTTGTCCTTGGTAATATTTAGCGTCAAATTCTGGCAAGTTATCCTTTCTTTAGCCTTGTCCTTGGTTATATTTAGCGTCAAATTCGAATGTTACGCCACATCTCGCAATCTTTGGAAAATATTTGGCTGGAGTGTCGGATATGATCATAATATTCGTCCTGTTGTATTTAAATTCTATTCAAAGTCAGTCCCCTAAACACTATTTTTATAGCAGAAAATTCGGTAATATTAAAGGTTTTTGTACAGCTAGATTTTCCGTAAACAAGTAGATGTCACTCTCGACTTTGTCTGCTTTCTTGGAGATGCATTTTTGAATACACCTACACAAATGTGGGTTATGAGGGACAGAAAGGAAATTAAATCAATTTAAAAATCAAGTGTAAAACAACCTTTGGGCGGAACAAGCGGGCCAAAAATTGCTGGCCGAATTACCAGTCAGACAATCATGTGGGAAATATTGCCGCATAACTGGCGGATATGCGGCAAAGAACATTTTATTAATAAATATTATTAGTCTTCTTTCCTTCGTAAGTGTTTTGTCTGTATTCCTCGTCTCTTTTATGCCCATTCGAAATCAATTATTGTCGTTAAATTTTCTTTAACACTGAAAATATTTTCTTTCCAAACTTCTGTCACTTATTAAAGTTTATTTTAAAGCTTCTGCTATAAAGGGTTGCTTTAATTTATAGTACTCCTGTCTTTAGTGTGCTTTTTCCCTAAGCGCTTGCACCATTTATGTGATTATTACATTTATTTTTTCGCGCAAGATGTCGCAGTAGCTGTTTTGCAAACCAAAACGGTTTATGTCTTTGCTGTACGTCTCCAAATTACTACGAAGGTTGATTTTGCTTTAAGTTTCTGTCGTTCAGTGATTTTTTATTTATTTCTTAAAATCTCTTTAATGTTTACATGGATATTTAAAAACAATATTTGTATAACAAAAACACCGAAAAAATTAGCAAAATCTATTTTATATTTTTTTGCCTTTGGCTAAAGAATAAGAAACAAGTCACACGGCCAGGGTTGGGGTTTCGTCAAACCATTTAGTTTTTGGGGACATGCATCTGATGACTTTTCCAGATTATCTATGGGTGCTCTTCGAAAGTAGAACGTTAATGTTCGAGTGCCGCTTCATTTACGTTTTCAAATGGAACATTCTGTGTATCGTGCAACTCCTTGAAAAGAGACATTAACTGATCTTTTCATAAGGCCCAATAGAATAGTTACTCTCCTCGTATCAATGAAATACATTTCATTTTAAATTTTTGTGTTGCTGGTATTTCTTTTTAAAAACTTCTTTAGCTTTTTTTTTATTCCTCGTCACATTTCACTTTCATTACCTTCCCTTGAAATTATTTCTCTCAACCCTCCAGTCAACGCATAATTACTCTGTCCAATCGTGTTTGATTTTGAAAATGTGACAGCTTAATTTACAGTTGATTTAACTTAGAAACTCAATTTGTTTTATGAAATTATTATCTATCAAAGTAATAATGATAAGAAAATAAAAAAAAAAAAAACGAAAAATCAAAGTACAATAATGATGACGTTAAGGGTCTAAAAGAATTTGGCTGTCCACTGCCATCACAACTGACGCAATTGCCCAGCAGCAGCAGCAGCAACATCAACATCAACAACAATAAGTTAAATAATTTTTCTAATCAATCAAATCATTCATAAAATTGGTGTTGAAAGCTAAAATATGAAATGAGAGTATCCCAGAAGAGGAGAAGGGTGGCAATAAGCGAGAAAAAAAAAAGAATTAGAAAAGAAAATAGCTTCGGGCAATTGCAAATGACAACTGAGGTTATTTTTTAAAGCTCACAGTGCTGCCTGATTTCCAGACATTTTAGCGACATTATTTATTTAATAAATAGTTTTGCTGATTCCAGAAAAGTTTTCTTTGTCTTATGTTTGATACTTGTTTAAAGAAATGAAAAACAGAAATTTAATTGGGATGAATAAAATTTAAGAAAATAATTAGAAGAAAAGGTAAATTGATTGTTTTCGTGAAATAAATAAATCTTTTTTGCAAAATTGTTGTTTGAATCCGTGAATGCCTTTACAGGTGTGTGTGTATTCAAACAACTTATTAACTGATTCAATGAATTTCGTTATTAAATATGGAATGTTTTTCTTAAACTTCTGTTTTTCATAGCAAAGTCAGTTCTACTCGGGGAACACAGTGCAATCTGGCAAATGTCAGAGCGTTTAAGTTTTCTCAGAAATGAATTCTGCAGGATTAGTTTAGAACAAGAAGAAAATGTGTCTGTTACGCATCTTTTCTGTGACTCAAATACTTGGGAAATTGTTCCTTTCTTTTTTGAAGATTTAAACTTTGTCACAAACAGAATTTCTTGTAGTAAAATTTGAACCCCTGAAACTTTACTTTATTTTTTGGTAATTCGAAGATTGATGAGAGAACCGTCATAAATTTTATAACAAATTATATTTTAACAAATTGTTGCAATCTATTACTTTTAAAGTCACGTTACGAATATCGTTGAAGAAGGTGTTTTGTTTATTATTATTTAAAAGCTGTCAAAATATGATTTGCTTATAAAAAGCTGTGCGTTTCAACGCCTGGTGTCGACTGAGACACCCCGTGGTGATGATTGTTTTCACACGTATAAATTCATATTTGATTTTTGTTTTTCGCTTTTTTTTTGTATTGTAGTTGTGCTGTTTTTTTTTTTTTTTCTTAGTTAACAACTACTGCCACCATTTGCCGTTTTGTAGAATTCCAATTAATTGTTACCTCGTTGTCGTTACAATGAGAAGCGCAAAAAAGGTCGCACATGTCTCCAATTAAACTAATGATAAGCAAAAAAAAACAAAAACGATATCAAATTGTTACAATATTCATGCACGGAATACAAAGAAAAAAAGTTTACTAGCGAGTGACAAAAAAAAAATAGAAGAAAAATAAATAACTACTCACATTGTGCTGCAACAAAGTTTTGCGGAAATGACGCGTGATGTGACAGCATCATGACACAAAACATCAAACTTACAAATTGACATTTAAATGTGGCACATTTAGAGCACTCTTCCAGCAGACAGTCATAAGTTTGCGATAATCAAATGATTGGTCACAAAGAGTGTTCTATTAAGAGCGTTTTGCTCTTAAATTTAAATAAATTTAAACGTATTCAACGTTTTTATTCAATTGATTAATGAACGGGCCAAATGTTCAATATTCTATGCGGTCTCAGCTACTCGAAAATGGATTTAATTTAGCTCTTTGTGATAAATAAAGTATTTGAATTGACGACAAAGTGTCGCATTCTAGTTACTGCACATGGCATAGAGAATCGAACGTTTAGCTTTTACGGGACTATACGATTCCAAAATCCAAATTCCCCGAAATACTCAACAAACCCCGAATACAAATTTAGGATAATCGTCTTATCGGCACAATCATTTCAATTGAATGCCAGTGTAGTTTATGTTCAAGTCTGCGTTACCCTGAGTTTTTGTTCTCAACAAAATTTGTTGTTGCTGTACTCTTTACTACGTGAGAAATTGCTTGTTAACAATTTTTCCATACGTTCAACTCACGTGTAACGTTCAACAAACACATTTATGTAAGATGTATGTTGATCTGCACACACACACACAGCAACTATTTTATAATAACCCAGTTAACCTTATTGTTTAACATCTTAAATTAGACAATGAAAAAGGCAAAGCAAAATATTTCCAACAGTTATTTTGCCAAGCCAAAGCTTTAATTACCAGATTGTATGCTGTCAGGTACATAAATAGGTTTCTTATTATTACTGCATTCCCTTAATTCACTGGCGCTTAGTAGCCATAGGTCCAGCTTAATTCTATTAATACTATATCCTCTGTTTAAGTCTTGCACTTATGCCATATACAAAATAACGCTTCAAGCGTTGTCGGGCTGTCGAAAATGTTCCGGTTTATACAAATTGTATGAAAGAATCCATTATAGTGCAACATCAATGCCATGCAAGTGAAGTTGGCTGCGAGAGCTTGTGTTTTCTAATTTAGCAGTTTTTATGGCATTTCATTTGTTTCAAAATCGTTAAAAAATTTTAAAAATTATAAATGTTTTACTAATTTTTTTTTCATGCTAAGCCAGAAAACGCCAAATGTGTTCACAAACTGGATGCACATTTGATGATCTGGAAGATGGGTCACTGTATTATTGATTTTAATATCGTATATTCTGAAATGAAAATTATTTTTTTAAAAGCATTTTAAAAGATTATTGTATAGAAATTTGGCTTCTTTTTATAACAAAACTTACCCTCGGTACAGCAGTGCAATCAGCTTTAATGGGAGCTTTTCTTCCGAACAAGTTTGTTGTTGCTGTATTGTGTGCTATACGAGACGCATTTAAGTCACGTCTCTCTTCTTTGAATTTTTATTTAAAAAATATTACGTATTAAAAAAGTCTTGTGCTCGTGTTTTAAATACTCTTATTTCAATATGTTTGCTGGGCATTTACGTGTGAATTGAATAGTATAGTAGAGATGAAATAAATATATATATATCTGCATGTCTGTATGTACACACACACATACATATATTATTTTTGTCCGCATGCATGTATGTTTTGTGTCATAAGTTAAGTGGCATCATTTTGAAATAAACTTGATTCAATCAACGTTTCAATTCGTAATGATCAATATTATCATCATCATCATCATCACCATCACCATCGTTGTCATTCTCATTACCATCATCGTTACAAACACTATTTGCAAGCAACATAAAAATATATATGTATATATGTGTGTGTGTGTGTGTGTGGGTGTGTGTGTATGCACATATGACTATAGAATATGTGCGTGTATAGAGCAGAATATTCTGTACGAACATTTCGGCAGGTGGTAACAAATTTTTGCATAAATATAGTTTTTATGATGAAAAAAAAAAATGGTTTTCATTACAGGTTTCAGTATAAATTTTTATTTTAAATAATAATGTTATTTATGTGTTTTGTGTGTTTTGTGTGTTTTGTGTGTGTGTCAAATTGTTATGCTTTTAATACTGAATTCATAACCAATAAGATTTTAGATAAGTTTCTCTATCAAGTGGAGTGGTTTCACTGACAACTTTGAAAATACATATTAAATAATGAATTGTAATAATATTTGAAGGACTTTATTCCCAAGAATATCATACTGTCACCACATTTCCATATACATAGGATGTCCCATAGTGCAAAATAATATACAATAATGTTGGGAAATTCGAGCTAAAGGGTGGTTAAATTTCAAGGGCCGATGTTGATTTTGAATAAAACACAAACTACATATTTAGGAAATTATTGTAATTTTATTTTATTATGATGTATTGGTATTACTCAATTATGTATGGAACAAAATATCGGCCAAATGGGCGCCGCGATCTCGGCGGCACACCTCCATCCGATGGTCCAAATTTTCGATGACGCTGAGGCATAATGGAGGTTCTATGCCGTTAATGTGCCGAATTATCTGATCCTTTAGGTCTTGAATTGTTGCTGGCTTATCGACGTACACCTTTTCTTTCAAATAACCCCAAAGAAAAAAGTCCAACGGTGTCAAATCACATGATCCTGGCGGCCAATTGACATCGCCATTACGTGAGATAACACGGCCATTGAATTTGTTGCGCAAAAGAGTCATTGTTTCGTTAGCTGTGTGGCAAGTGGCACCGTCCTGCTGAAACCACATATCGTCCACATCCATATCTTCCAATTCGGGCCATAAAAAGTTCGTTATCATCTCACGATAGCGAACACCATTCACAGTAACTGCCTGACCGGCCTCATTTTGGAAAAAATACGGCCCGATGATGCCGCCAGCCTATAAACCGCACCAAACAGTCACTCTTTGTGGGTGCATTAGTTTTTCGACAATCACTCTTGGATTCTCATTCGCCCAAATGCGGCAATTCTGTTTATTGACGAATCCACTGAGGTGAAAATGTGCCTCATCACTGAAGATGATTTTCTTCGAAAGTGCACGATATGCATTTTGATTTGAACTCCCATTTTCATAATAAGTCTGGATAACTTTAACACGTTGTTGGATTGTGTATCCCTCCATGGTTCAAATTGAGTAAGTCTGAAATAGAGAAATGTCAAATAAAATTCGGAAAAAAACTTGGCGTTTAGGTGTGGTTCACATTCAACATCGGCCCCTACAATTTAACCACCCTTTAGAAAGGTCTAGCCTTATCAGAGCAATTCCCCATATAGCTGAGAAATCGGGTGATGTGATATTCGTTGGCTGAAGTCCCTTAAGGACTGTATTAGCAAATTAGGTCTCTTACGGACATCAGCCATTTAATCAATTCGCTCTAGAAGTTCAGCATCCGGTTTCTGAGTAATATTGGAAACATGAAAGCGGCCCTGACTAACACCTTTAACATAAGGTTTTATCTTTTTCGTGCGACTAAGATTTCGATCGAGGCAGCAGAATGCCTCAGTCTGGGAGTAGGCATTTCAATCATAACCAATCCAAATTGTTTTATAAGTGACCCTTGTTTTCAAAATTAAACTCGGATATCCTTGCATGACTGACATGAGCTGTATGCCCCAGCTCCAGCTTATGGTGCATTTTTGCACACCAGGAGCCAAAATGCTCTGGCCTAATATTGCACTAAAGTAAAATCTACTCTCCGGCATGATACTCTGGGTTATTTAAGGTTAGCAGCTACTCCTAAGATTTTTAAGGTTTCTCTCCTGTAAAAAACGGTTGGTGCAGGAACCGACAACGCATCAGTTTATGCAAGACCTTTGAATTGCCAAAACTGTTTTTTATGCAGACAACTTTGGGCTCAAGTGAAAGTCTTTGGCAAGCAAAAAGTTTGCTAATTCTATTTCTTTAAAATATGGCACAAAATAAACTTGAAAATCTTTAAAAGGCAATTGGTAACGTTTTTATGTGAATAATTCTAGTATTCTTATTGTAAAAGGATGGAACACAATGGACATTTGAAACCTTTTAAATGAATAGTGCACAATTGTTTTGACGGAAATGTCAATGGAAATAAAACCTTAAATAATGTCACTCATCATTCAGGTCTGTCAAAGGATTGGCTTGACAACAAATTTAATCAAACCAGCCATTTTTCTTTCGCCAATGTTGAAGTCCTTTTTTTCCTTAACTACGAAACAAACAAACAAACAGAAAAATGTCAATTCCTCTTTTTTTTTGTATTAACGAGCTCCTCCTTTTCCTTTTGTTTGAAATTTAAGTTTGATTTCTAAACCCATTAGCAAATGACAAAAAGCAACGTATTTTAACCTTTTTTTTTTCTTTACTTTTTATTACTAAAATGGCGTATACAATTTCATCGTTCAGTGTAAAAACAGAACAGTCATTTGCTATAATTAAAAAATTTTGCGTACTTTTCCAGTGTCATTGAAAACTTAGTTATTGTACCAGCCAACAGCAGTGACTGACTGCACAGCCAAAAGAAACATGACAGTAGAAAGGAAGTGGTTTTTTAACAACTTTCAAGTAATTGAAACCTGATCATTATGAAACGAAACAGTCATTAAGCAATTCAAAGTGTTGGGTTGTTTCCCTACAGTGAAATAATTTTATAAATATGTAATACCGAAAGAACCAACCTTCTAAATTGAAAAGTCTAAAAGAATCGAAAAGGTTTTATAGCCTTAAACATTATTTTGTTTGCCAGGGCTGGGCTCTAACTGGCGAGCGGATGATAACTTTTATTTTGGGGAATTGCAGCTAATTCCAGCTCGCATTACCACAGTCACACTGTCGGTCAAATATTGACTTTTGTAACTGGTTTACCCCTATATTATTTCAGACTTGACACTGGCTTAATAAACAATGAAAAATAATGCAAGAGGCAAAAGCAATGGAAAAGGCTTTTTTGGTTTAGGTAAATTCAGGTTAGTCCTTGGAATTATCGCAAAATGAGGAGCAACGGTGGTGAGGAGAAGGCATAAATAATAATGAAAGCAAAGCAAAACAATTCCATTGTGTGGCCTTGACAATACAGTTGCAAAGAAGAAAGTTTCACAGCAAAAGAACAGAACAGGTATCGTGACATGCTCTATATAAAATGCCCTGGCTTCTAAACCAGCATAGACAAATCCTGATGATGGGCTCCTTCATCTACTCCAGTTTGCACAACTCGTAATTTCATTATAAATAATTAAACTTCGTAAATGATTCACACTTGAACTTTTAACATTATTCCCGTCTTTTATCTTTTAATGTCTATTAGAAATAGTAGATATCAATTACCAAATATTTTGACAGCTATTGTCAAACGCTTCTTGTGCCATTTCAACAATGCAAGTCGTGTACATCATCTCTTAAAAAAAGTAATGAGCGAAAAAAAAACACCAGCCAAAGCTTTTTGCTGCTTTTTTCCAACGTTTCAGATTACATGCAAGTGCTTCCAGATAATCAAATGAATACAAAACAAATGAAAGGAAATCTACTCATAGACTAAAACAATTCAAAGTGAGTTTGTCATAATTATTTATAATAATAACATCCATATAGAAAAGGATTCCCTTTTTCTTTGCTCCTGATAATACGTTTCTTTATTAAGCATAAATTCTGAAAGATTTATTATTTTTCTTCGCTTGATTTAAAATTTGTGTATTCAAATAAATTGAAATAATTTAAATTGAAATTTCCTATTAAGAAAATTGCTTCTGACAGCGATTATTTTTGTACTCGTATAAAGAAATAAATTGCTTCAGTAAAGGAAATAAGATGAACAAAACGAAACAACGAAACAACGAAAACAATTTCAAGAAGCAGAAGAGTTCTTATTAAGAAAGAGGGAAAAAAATATCTAGAGAAATATAGTGACCATTGTCGACTTTGTAAAACAATTTTAATCATCAGATGGTGTGTAAAACAAAAAGGTATTTGTAATGGGTCAAAGGTTTGGTAACACATGAAGCCATAAATAGTCAAGTGATTAGCCCAGGACAGGCAAAGAGCTTGTAATCGAATTCAAAATTATTGTTTTTAGCATTCGAATCAGCTTGAAAAGATTTCCTAGATGCTAGTCTTAAGCATTGTTTTATGGTGGTGGCCAAACATAGTCATTATTATTATTATTATTACTATAGAATTTGGGTTTATAGTCCTTCGAACGTTATAAGCGAGTTGAAAGGACTACAAGCATCCACTTCGCTAAATGCACGTTATCTAAACAGATTCTATTTACTACGATACGAACTATCACAATCAGCTTAATTAAAGAATTTTTAGTAATGGTCCTTCGAACCGTATAATATAGCTCAAAGGACCTTAAACAGCAACTACAATGCCATCTGAGCTCTAGCCTAGTCCAGCTTACGGTTTTCATTGGCGAAATTTAGTATCCAGGCAAGCAGAGTATTGTGATGGCTTCCTGGCCAGTTCTCTAACAAAATGTTAACTCTCTCACGTCATGTTTTAGTTGCTTTTCTCATCAGCTTCGGTAACTTTTTTTTTCTGTGTTCTTGCCTCCTTAACTCAGCTGTTTGAATCTACTACTTTTTCTCAACTATATTTTACTACGTGTGCGTGTGTGTTCACAGGTTCAAATTGATTTAATTTATCATGTCCTTTTTTCTCTGCTGGTTGTTTGTGTTCTTTTCAGTAAACATAAATTGAATCAATTCAATTTATTTAGCACTCACTCAAGTTGTTTTCCTTCTTCGCCTTGCCAACGTTATCTGCTTGCTTTTATTTATTGAACTGTTAAAAGAGTGTGAGAGAGAGAGAGAGAGAGCGGGAGGCACATAGAAAGACAGGGAGAAAAGAAAAATATCACAAATATTTTGTAGCAAAATTGTTAACAGAAAATAAAGCAATCATAAAGATAATTCAAGTGGAAAACAAGTCCTTTTGTATTCCATCTTATATTACGTGTCGTATGTTTTCTACTTTATATTTGCCAACAACTGTGTTTTAAAAGTATTCAAAAGATTTTGCTTGTTCGTTAAATGTCCTTTAAGGATAACAGATTTAGCCATTCAATTACACCTTCACTCAACTAAATTGTATGCTTAGTTCAGGGTATTAAGAGATTTTTTTCTTCTTGTTGTTTCTTGGCGTTAATAAAAGGAAAAGTATTTTATTTGATATCAATTTTGGAGTACGAATGTTTTGCTTTACCTTTTTTTTTTAATTGGAGCAATCGAATTGGAAAATATTTGCTAGATTCCATGTGATTACATAAATATAAACATATACATAATAAACACTAAAACCACCTTAAAGTAGACCGACCGCGTTTTGAAAAATTATAAAGAAAAAAGTTGTCTTTTTGGGGAGTCCTTTTGCAATAGTTATTTTCTTTCTACGAATTTAATTAAAGCTTAAAGTTGTTTGCCGAGCTTTTAATAAATTGTTATAGCGTCTTTAATTCCCATTTTATTTATTTCAATTGAAAAGTCATGGTATCACTGTCATCCGAGGAGTTCCTACACCTAGAAAGATATAGAAGATAAGATTATCATTAATATTGTTAAATTATATGAAGTCTGTTCAAATAATACGGGGAATTTTAAAAATTGTAAAATGTATGTACATTTGATTATGTTTTTTTTACGTTGGTGCACTCATCTCAGCCTCCGCTGTTTAGCGTGTTAATTTGTTTCTAAAAGGCCAAGCAGTATTTTCCGTGTTCGTCGATTTTCTGCTGTCGTAGCAAGGAATTTGGATAAAATTGCGCATAAAAATGGAAATATTCAAATTGGTAAAAGAAAAAGTTATTGGGTTAGAAAAATCATTACAAGTGGTGCGCGACTTTCAAAGCAGATCGAGCTGATGTTAATGACGGCAGTGGCACTTGGTGGACGGGCCAGGCATATCAACAGGCGATGAAAATATTCAGAAAGGGAAGAAAATTGTTATGAAGAATCTGCGGATTACTATTCGAGAAGTTGCTAAGGATATTTCGACATATCGAATTAATTTTTTTCGGTCTTGAAGCGTTTGCAAGCGAAGTTTGTTGTAAAATTAGTGAATTTTTACCCAGAAACCGTAAGTTTTTGGCCAAAAACAACAAAAGGATCATGTCTCAGCCATTGTATCCATTAGATTTGGCGCTGCAGCAATTTGTTCTTGTCCTGCTCCCTGTTGCGAAGATTGAAAAGATGAAAACACGGCGTCTTCAGATGTTTGTGGGTGATATACAGCTAATCGCTGAGTACTCCTTTGAGGCTTGCAAAAAACACTGGCACTGGTGTTTTATATCCGAAAGGGACTCTTTTGGAAAGTATAAAATATAAATAGATGATTCAGCTTATTTTTGTGAACAAACACATATCGTACATATCATTGTTAAGGCTGACCATAGTATTATAAAGAATTGTGATAAATAATTATATTATAATATTTTCTCATCAATATATTATGGTACTTAGTTATCATAATATTCATTAAATTTAACATATTATTGTTGTAAACAATCATATTATACACGCTGACAGGCGCAACATTGATTGTGCTATAATTTTAGCAAATGGCGTTAAACCGATCTTAATATTCTAAATTCTGAGTTTTGGAAAAAAAACTTCTGCTTGTATTTAATTTATCGTTATTCTTTTTATTTTCATATAACATCTCTTTTTTAAATACTTTTCTTCACTTAACAATTCTCTTAACTTTTTAATTAATTATTTTCATAAAAACATCTTTGACATTTATACCACTTGACGCCATAAAAACAACCTAAAAGAAATGTCAAGTGTCAGTAAATTAATTTTCTATTTTCTTATTCTTAACGACTAACAAACGAATAAAACAACAACAACACGAGCAGCACGAACAACAATACAATTTACTACGCTAATGAGTGTTGCCAGATCATTATCTTAATTTGAGATTTAATATGCTTATGGCAGGCAGCAAATATCTTAAACATAATCTTCATCATCATCATCATCATCATCATCATCATCATCATCATCATCATCATCATTATTATTATTATCGTGGAAAAACTTCAGCCACACAAGAGGAAGGACGACACAAAGAGCATGACATCAAATAATACAAAAATTCACTAATTGCTCGTACAATTTCTTTAACAAATAATGATCTAATAGTGGAAAAAGAAATAAAAATAAATGGAAAATTCAAATTATAAGACACACAAAGCCAGCAAATGCTCAAAGGTATAAAATTTTAATGAGGTCCTATGAAAATTGATATGCCACCTAAAGTCAAGACAAGTGGTTGGTGGAACAACGTTCAAGACAAAAAAAAAAACAAAAAAAAACTACACGACCAGCCGCTGGCGTCTACTTGTATTTTACTTTTGTCAACCCACTAATCTCATTATAAAATGCTAAGCAGATAATTCTTTTTCGTTTAAAAAGAAAAAAAAAAAAAACATATAAAAAAACCCCTGCTTTTCTCTGTGTTGATTTGTTAAATTTTAATCCCATTGCCGGCCCACCTCCAGCCCGAAGTGGTTGGCTGGCTGTGCTTGGCTGTGTGAACGAAGAAAATGACAGGACATGATGATGACGGTGGGAAATTTGTGCACTTTTCCTTCAGTGTTAGACAATGGTGTTTTCCAGCAAGAATTCAATGAACTGAAAAAATATTATATAGAATAACGAGCATATTAAAAAATAAGACACTATCCAAGCACCAGAATCGTGTTAAATTAGTGTAAAAGGTAGGAGCTATTAAAAGAAAACTGAACATTTAAGGAGACCAACTATTTATGTTTTTCTTATAGTCACTAAAAAATGAAATAAATTTAAATTTAAACCAATAAAGTCTTAAAGGAATCGATTCGCAACACCAATTACTTTAATCCAATATTCTATTGCAAGTTAGTTGGTCACATGTAACTTTACAGTAAAGACAACCTCTCTTTCCTTTCTTAATTGCTGCTTCTTTTGTGGTCCCCTTTTGCCATAAAAAAAAAGAAGAACGGCACATGTCAAAAGATTAGGACAATTTTCCCACCACATCGAAACAATGTTTTTTTTTAACGAAAATTTAATTTTCCCTTTAAATCTTTTTACTAAATGAACACTAAGATATATAAAGGGTGGTTAAATTTCAAGGGCCGATGTTGATTTTGAATAAAACACAAACTATTTAGGAAATTATTGTAATTTTATTTTATTATGATGTATTGGTATTACTCAATTATGTATGGAATAAAATATCGGCCAAATGGGCGCCGTGACCTCGGCGGCACACCTCCATCCGATGGTCCAAATTTTCGATGACGCTGAGGCATAATGGAGGTTCTATGCCGTTAATGTGCCGAATTATCTGATCCTTTAGGTCTTGAATTGTTGCTGGCTTATCGACGTACACCTTTTCTTTCAAATAACCCCAAAGAAAAAAGTCCAACGGTGTCAAATCACATGATCTTGGCGGCCAATTGACATCGCCATTACGTGAGATAACACGGCCATTGAATTTGTTGCGCAAAAGAGTCATTGTTTCGTTAGCTGTGTGGCAAGTGGCACCGTCCTGCTGAAACCACATATCGTCCACATCCATATCTTCCAATTCGGGCCATAAAAAGTTCGTTATCATCTCACGATAGCGAACACCATTCACAGTAACTGCCTGACCGGCCTCATTTTGGAAAAAATACGGCCCGATGATGCCGCCAGCCCATAAACCGCACCAAACAGTCACTCTCTGTGGGTGCATTAGTTTTTCGACAATCACTCTTGGATTCTCATTCGCCCAAATGCGGCAATTCTGTTTATTGACGAATCCACTGAGGTGAAAATGTGCCTCATCACTGAAGATGATTTTCTTCGAAAGTGCACGATATGCATTTTGATTTGAACTCCCATTTTCATAATAAGTCTGGATAACTTTAACACGTTGTTGGATTGTGTATCTCTCCATGGTTCAAATTGAGTAAGTCTGAAATAGAGAAATGTCAAATAAAATTCGGAAAAAAACTTGGCGTTTAGGTGTGGTTCACATTCAACATCGGCCCTTGAAATTTAACCACCCTTTACAATGTGACGACATGTACAAATAGGTATTGATGCGTTACTTTGTTGTCCTGTTTAGACGACACTGAAACAAAGACAGGGTTGTTAAGATTATACAAATTAAACGAACAAACACCCGCTCACAGCAGGGAACTACAACAAAAACTAACCATAACAATGCAACAGTGCAGCAGAAAAAAAAGGGATAACAAGGATAATAATCCAAATGTGTTGACATGCTTTTGTACTGTAAAAACAAACAAAAAACAAAATACAAAAATTAGAGTGACAAAAATGATTTAAGTCAAATTATGAGGATAATTATATGGTAATAAAATGAAATTTTGTTTATGTGATAAAACGGTTAACAGATTAGAAAAGAGTTATTAATTATTGGCAAGAAAATTATGTTGTTTCCTAAATGTTTAGAACTAAACTGTTTCTTTGTTAATTTTGGGGGAATGGTTGAGCAATTCTTTGTGTATGTGTTCTGCTGATTTGTATGCCGAAAAGTTTACTTTGACAGTTTTGAAAATCCCATATTATTGTAAAAAAGCCATTTTTCATTTTGCTGATTATTTTTTATGCTTCAGCTCAGCGAAAGATTAAAAAATTCTATAGAAATTTTTGTTTTTCGGTGATGCCATACGTTATGTTACTGGCATCTTATTGACAACACTTACCTACCTCTGTAAGCAGTCGCCAACTAAAACCCTGTAGTCTTGCAAATTCTTAACTTAACATACCTATTGTTAATTAAAAACTCTGTATTTATTCATAAAATGACTGGACATTAAGCAAATGTTACGTTTTCAGTATCGGTATGTGTAGCGGCGTGTCATCGACAAATGCTGCTGCTAAAGCTGCTGGAATGTGTCTACGAAACCGAACACTTAGCGAAGATTATGTTGATTGGATGAGAGTCCTCTCTCCGCGTTATCTCTGAACTAAACTGTCAGCTTATCAGCTGCTCTATAATTACTTAAGACATTCTTATAAATGAGTATTTGTGTAATTCTTTCAGAAACTCAAGCAAAATCAAAAAAGATAGTGTTTGTTTTTATATTTGGACCTTCATTTCAGTGTTAGTTAAGGTTATTCTATACTATAGTACTTTGTGAGAGATAGTGTGAAAACAAAATGTTATGCAAATGACATACAATAGTTTCATAAATTTTACAAGCCCTTAGATTTCAATTCTTTCTCCCAAAAGGCAATGAGTTTAAAATGCTTTTAAATAAACGAAAAGGCGCAACTTTACAGTTGTGCATGCACTGAGCTAAATTATTGGGCAAAGCGTACATCTTCGAATTCTTAGCATATGGTGTACGATAAACGAATCAGGCCACTGTACCTGCATGGTAAATTCGTTTTTCATGCTTTCTTACTTACAGTCACGGTCTAATGCGAAGAATTAACGCTGTAAATAAGTCAAGCATTTGCTATTCCAGCACTACAATCAGATCTAGGCAAATTATTGGGCTACTTGGCAGTAGGCCCTTAAAACGATATCATCCGTTAAGTCAAGAACCAGAACATACAAGATTTCTATACTTTGTTTATAGTTTAGCCGTCTACACGGTGGCCTATTACCGTCCTAAAATTGTGTACATATTTACAATATGATGTACGTGTGTATGGATGTTCATTTACGTTCCCTTATCAATTAGAATGTTTCTCAATTAGTGTCGTTCGGGCAATTTAAATACTACAAAACTATCAATGAAATTAGTGTATAATTATAACAACAGCAATAAAGTTGAAATCACGACAAATTAGTTCGTTAAATAATAAAAAACCAATAATCTTTTCCTAAAAGTGACAGTAATGAAATCTATTACGATATATTCACTAATTATGTTGATACTATTTGGAGCTGCTTATGAAGTTCAGGGTCATAATGTTCAATATATTTTAGAAAATAGAGGTAATTGTGTTTGTTTTTTTTTTTTTTTTTTTTGGTTGAAAATAATTCAATATTTTATGTTTTCGAACTAAGGAAAGCGCCTAAAACGGCAACCCAACAATAAAGAACTTGTCAGCACTTTTGTTGAAAATACTACAAGAAATGAATGTTTGGAAACACAAACTGCTGCACGGTCTCAGACCGCTAAAGACAATATGTTTGTTTCAGAAAATTCTAAAATTTTCTCAACTAAACAAAATTGTTCTAACGCCGGGCCCACCGTTGATGCTGAACTTTCAAACACAGCCAAAGAAACTTCGTCCGGTGTAATTGAACCTACTGTACGAAGATTTTCACCCACTCAAAAAATTTATTGCCGGCAAATAACGGAAAGAGAGCTCGATAGTGAAGGTAAACTGGTAGACAGTATTCGGCATATATGTGCACCTTTGCAAACAACTACAGCGCCACCTACAACATCTACAACGTTACCACATTTCAGAAGAGAGACGAATTTTGGCCGCAGAGTTACCTCCACGCCCAAAGGTATCAATTGCAGACGTGTCATGAATAGTGAACTCAACGACATCGGTGAAATTGTTGACTCTGTTAAGGAGGTTTGTGATCCACCAACGACTACGACCACCACCACCACCACCAAAAAACCAATTCTGCCTACAACAACTACGGCCATGCCTTTGGTTAAGGTTTGTCGGCCTGTCATGGACAGCTATCTAAATGAGGAGGGCAAAATCATAGATGCCGTTGCAATCTACTGTAAAATGGAGCAGGTAAATGGAACGCTTTGAGACGTCACAAGCTGATTTTACTGGAAATAAATGTTGTTGGAAATAAAATCAACACAAAGAGATTTTATTTTCAGTGAGTTTTTAATTAGAAATTAAAAAAATGCAGTATTTTGGAATAATTATAATAAAAGATTGTGCAGCTGGTAATAAGTTTACGAAGAACTAAGAAAAACTCTATTAGTGTTCTCATGAACTGCTGCAAAGCCCGAAATCGAATCCAATTTTTCATGATAACAAACATAAAATTTATATGGTTTGTGCTGGCACAGTTTTAGTAGGACTCGAACCTACATACCACAAGAGGACTGTTTGTCGGGCACTCTACCAACTCTTACAGCCCCATAATTCAGGATTTCATAGAATATATATTAGAACTTATTTTGCTAACTTTTTTTTTGCTAATTCTGAAAGTTAATTTTCGCAATCTCTTCCTGTTCCTTTCGAGGGGCAGGTTTTACCTATAACAAACTGGAACATTCTGGTTTTCGTGGTATAGAGGGTCATGTACGTCTTCTGTTATGCAGCTTCTACTGAAACCTTCAGCAATTGGCAGAAGGCGGACCAACGTGCCCCTCATTTGTCTTTGGGCATTTTGTAAAGGCAAGTTGTTTAAGGATTCAATTCAAGATATTTAAGTTTTTTTGTTAAATTCGCTATAAAAGTGTTGATTTCATTTGATAAAGTATATTATCTAAAATGGATTAAAGAAGCTGTTCCCCGTTATTTCGAAGGATAAAAACCTAATTTGGTGCCTACTTATGAAGTTGATTTTGTTTAGTTCATCTATGGCTCACATAAATGACTTCGTATGTATAAACTTGCATTGAAGAATAATCAAATTTATCACCGTTTTTCTAGGCTTCCCCTCCAGGCAACCTGAATAAACTTGATTTATTGTATCCATATTGCGTAATGCCAGTTTTAATTTGGTTTCCTTTTTCGATTTCTTTTGAAAAACATTTATTCCTGATTTCTTGCTGTCTCCATTAAGCAGACAATCAGAAGGAAGAAGAAGGGTTGTTATTTAAGGTTGATCTCAAGTTAAGCAACACGTCGTGATAAGTGGATGAATTTATGAATCGAAAACAGCTGGATATTTCATTAAAAAAAAATCCATAACCTTTAATTGCAAAATTTTTAATATTTTTAATATAATTTTTATGTTTTTGAAATCAATTTTACTAAATGCGGGTACTTTTGCAACAAACAAACATAAAGCGAGGCAGAAACAATTCCTTAGGGCGCCGTTGTTCACCGAAAAGAAGTGAGAGGACATGTGTGTCTCAAGAGCTGTTGACGAAACCAGCAACATCTTCATTAAAACAGCAGGTGGCTGGCTGCTGCTTTAAAATAAAATGGACTACTTTTGCTGATGAAAGATGATTTTGTAATCTTGTAAAAAAAAAAGATTGCATTAAATATGCATTTTAAGTGTAAAAAAATGGCTGCCAAATGGCACGCAGCGACAAGCAGCGTTGAAGTGCTTTCTTCTTCTTGTTTTGTTTCGCTTAAAACCTGTAATTAAGCTTAAATTAAAGGCAGCAACAAGATTTGAAATATCTTTTTCTAATAATCACCATGGATCTTGGGCAACAAGAGCTTTTCTTATAAACGAGTACCAGCATGGCTTCCAAATATGGCCAACTTTATTGTTTAAATGCAACAGTGCGCACAACATAACACACTCACACTTGTTGCCAACTTCAATTTTTACAAGAACCAGTCGGTTGCAAGTGTTTGTTGTTTGAATCTCCTGCCTTTTTTATGGCACTCTTTTCAACAAACAAACAACAAATTTATGCTTCAGTGCAAATTTATTCAATTGTTGTTGCTGTTTTCTTTTGATATTTAAATTAGAATTTTTTTGGGGCAAACAAAAAAAAAAACACCAAGAAATGAATGCCGTTACTTTAATTTCAAATTTTGAAATTCATTAAAAAATTATGAAAAATATTTCTTTGTTTGGAGATTTTATTTTTTAAGAAATAATGACTTCAAAAAAACCTTTTAATATCAAACATCAAAGTTGAAAATGGTTTAACTTGTGAAAGAAGGTGTCATGCTTCAGCGGCTATAAGAGGCTGTATTTAAAGTTAACATTTGTTTAATAATGTTGTGGAGGGCGGCAGGGGCTTGAAGTTGCTCACCATAAGATTGTCTATGTGTACAGAAGGAGGGAGGGCTGCAGTGTTTAAGCGAGCGAAATTGGAAAAAAATTAAATTGAGTTTTTATCTTTATTTATGATTTCGCAATATTCATTTCTACAAAACATATTGCTCCTCGTTAATTGTATTAAATCCTGCCGCCGTATCCTGACCCTCACATGTACAGGACATTTACATTGCAATTTGGAAAGCAGATTATGCGCATGAGGAAAGAAGGATTGGCGTTTCTAAGGCATTTTGTTGTACCAGAAAAATTAACGGAGGAAGTATGAGTTTGTAATGCGTGGTGCGGTTCACTGACCAATCGACTACGAATAGATGAGGCTTGGGCGATGAACGTGTATGACCTAAAAAGGATGCAGGTTTCGTTACAGTGTAACGCATCTCATACTGCATCGACGCTGTAGTGGGTCAATTAACTACTGGCGTCGTTGAGCTCCTTCCCTCTCTTTAGCACTCAAATTATTAAATAGCTCCAACATGAAACTACTATTCCATTTTCAGTTGCATAAACTACACTTTATTGGCAAAAAATATAGATATAGGCATGGTCTATAGTGAGAAAACTGTTTTCCGTTCATCGGAAACATCTGAACTGACTCCAATAATTTATATCGTTGATTGAGAGCGGAGAAATTAGTCAATTGTTGACCATATCATTCCTTCGCCAGGTTTACAACATTTTGTACTTGCAGCAGAAAATCTCACAGGCACAATCTAGCAACTACCGAACTTCCAATGCGGTAAATCTGAATGCGGATCAGGTCACAATCCTGTTATTTTGGATCATAATCGTAGCGGATTTGGGGAGAGCTACAGCGTTAAATATTCATGTGGCTTCTACCGATCGCACAGCTCATATTCTTGTGTCGTTCCTTTGGCTTTGCGGCAATTAAGAATAAGACATAAAAATTTAGCATCATGTCATCCGAATGCAACACATACATTGATTTGTTATGTGCACGGCATAGATAGACCGGTGTGGGGCGGTAATATCCTCCCCCTTCAAACCCAGTTAAATATTAGACACCCTAAACTTTTTTTTTCTTTTAACCACTTACTTTTATATTAAAGGGTTTTTTAAATCAATTCTAAGTAAATAAATCAAGATTATTTCCTGTAGTTCCATAGATCTAGTCTCCTGCCTGCGTCTTACTCTTTTCAGTAGGCAACGGGTTATTTGTATAATTCGGTTGCCGCAGCATATGATAAATTATTAATTCCAGCATTCATACGCCACTCACGCACTCAAGGGCAACGCTCTGGCCGGCCAATCCTTGGTCACATTAAGTCGCCCTTCTGCCAAAAGCGGTCATAATTATTACCAAATTTTTGAGCACATGAATGATTTCTCCTCTTAATTAGAAAATAACTTTTGTTTGACGGCAGAATGTCAGTAGAATTTTCATGAAAATCAAACTATTTTCGGGTATAATTTGAGTTGCTTGTTTTTGGCTTCCAACAACTTAAGGACCTTAAAGTTAAGCTAAAGCAGAAAAATAACACCAATATTGTTCTTCTTGTTTAAGCTCTTTAAATATAAATATGTTAATAATTAGTTTTAAAAGTTGAAACCAAATTTTCTTTGTAATAATTTACAATTTAATAATTTTGCTGAAATAAAAAGAGAGAAAAACAACCAATCATTATTGTTAAGAAACAAACTATTGGCCAGGGGAGGGGCATTTGTTTTTGGCCACCTAAATAATCACATTGACTTAAATATGTATGTATGTATGTACAAACAGTAACAACACCAAAAACAGCAACAACAAAAATTAAACCATTGATTTGACAAGCTGTGTGTTGTGTTTGTTTGAAGACAAAGAAGCAGTAACAGAGAAATAAAATAAATGAGGGTTGATTTTTTTTTCCAACAGGTATTTAACATGCACAAGCAAACACACACACACACACACACACACACACACATCTCTTACTCGACAACAACAATAACAGACACTCAGTCATTGCTTTAAATGTTTGATGATGAGCAAGAACATGAACATTTATTGAAATTGAGGAGAGTCAGAAAGAGATAGAAAGTGGAAAATATGGGAAAATAACTGTTTAGGGTTGCTGTTGTGTTGTTGTTGGTTTTTGTTCTTCTATTATGGCTGTATATGGGTTTGTTTTTAAGGGATTTTTGTTTTTTGTTGTTTTTTATTTTTTTTGTTTCGATTTCAAATTGGTTTGGCAGTTTGAGGGTTGGCTGGCTGTTGAGGTTGCTGTTTGTTGTTGTTGATATTCGTTTGGTATGATTTCTCTGGTTGTAGTTGCAATTTGGTGTTTTGCTATTATTTTCTGTCTTTTTTACTTAAGTTTTATATAAAATTACTGAATATGTTACAAAGAAAAAGCAATTAGAGGGTATATTTTTATATACATAATAAAAATTTTAAACTTTTTATAAAGTTATAGTATTATATGTATGTATAGCTATTTGAAAAGCAAATGAGCTTTTGACCACGACCATTAAAGGATAGTCCACTAAAAAGCAAAGTATTTATGATAAATCCAAAATAGTGTTCAACATAATGCGTTTAATACTGTGTGAAACCGACAATTCCTTTAAATATCCATATTCCTATTGAATATCACAATTAATATTTGCTTAGCAAGAAAACATTTTATAGCAATGTCTTAAACTGATGAGGTACCATTATCATTATAAGAAAATACTTACTACATTATAATATTAAAACAAATCTCAAAAGAATTCAAAATTATGTACATTTCAAAAGAAATAAGAAAATTTGCAAAATTCATAATAATCACTTGCATCTGTCAATGCCGGTGGTGGTGGTGGTGGTGGTGGAGGGAGCTTTTGATTGATATGAACCCCTACAGAAAGAAATAAACTGGAATAGAAAAAATATTATTTATTATTTCCTTTTTTTAAGAAATACACATGCATTTGCAAAATATTTATATATGCAGGTGCAACAGAAAGAGTAAAAACAAGTTGAAAAGAAAGCAGTTTGCATATTCATAAAAGAATAATCCGCTGGTGCTGACAACTCAGCCGTACGAATATGTGTTTGACTGGGAAGTGGAAGTGCTACACAGTAGAGTTTAGTTTTTTTTTTTTTTTTGTTATTTTTCAGAGCGTATTCATTTGCTTTTTTTTAGCCATGTTTTATTTCTTAATAAAATAAAACTGTAATGTAACACAACCGCAACATAATAACGAATTTTTAATATTCTCATGATGGCTGACAAGACGTGATAACAAAGCAAAGAAATTCTCTGTTAGACCTTATAGGTATTTTGTTCAAAGTCTATTCGTTTGATTAATTTTAGTGAAAAATAAACTTGCGATGTTCACTGCGCAAAGTAGTTATAGCCAAATTTCTCATTAAAATGGAAAAATAATTGAATTTCTGTTTCTTGTTTTGAAAATTGGAAATTGAATTGGATTTTTCTTTCTTTTCTTTGTTTTTTTTTTGAATACTGGCAAAGGCTTTGGCTCCTACCTTTTCTCGGATATGATACTTGATATAAGCTGCAATTTGACTTAAATATCTTTGCTGGGTTTAAGGAAATCCTCAACGCTTTTCACACAAATATTGTGATAAAATGAGTAGAAATAATAAAGGCAGGTATAGAGAGTTGCAACTTTTGACACAGTGTTTGTATCTCAATATATCTTAATAAAATTTTACATGATTATAGATGAGGTGCTTCACTTCAGTCGAAAGGGGACTTGAATCAAAGCTTATGAAATTAGTCACTTTTGCAATGTGATTGAAACAAAGAAATCTCAAAATGTTGGGAAATTTTTTAATCAGATAGATTTTAAAAATTTTGAGATATCGGAAAAATGTTTAGATGTTTTTTTTGTCGGTCCTCAAGATGTTCTATTGGCTATCCACTAGAATTATATTCATAAAAAAGTGCTTATGAAACACTGTGTTTGACAGCATCATGGCAAAGTTTTTTTTTCCATCTTTTCGAGCCACTACTTAAATAAATCCAGCACTGTAGGCGGCTGCTCGGTTAAAGTGTAACTCAATTAAAGAATAATGAGGAAATGCGAGACAACAAGTCCCGAAATATTAATATTTTCAGTGAAAACAAGAATAATAAGAACTTGTTATAAAAGTCTGCTGTTCTCATTGGGAGCTGCAAAGTAGTTCATGGATTTTTATTCGTTTTGTTTAATATGAGTTGCCAGCTGAAGAGGCTTCTGCATTCAATGCCGGAAACTGGCGCTCTGGGAGTGCCGCCAAAAGTGCAGCATAAGTTAAAAATTTGGTTTAACAGATTAATAGGGCCCGTGGCAAATAATCACAACGTTGTTAGTTAACGACAGGTGGCATTAACAGAGGCAGCTTGAAGGCATTACTAACTTACTTTTCTATCTAAATATATGAAGAATGTAGCAAAAATTGGTAATTCCAGTTTTTGTTTCTCATACAAGAGGGAATTGTATGATAAAAACAAAACAATTTTTTAGTGTATCTGCAATTTTTTCTTGTTTTCAATAAATAAATCGCAGCATTAATATCTGTATAAGCGAAAATAATGTTTTATTTCGAATAGCTCATATTTTATATTCGTTCTAAACTCCTACAACCCACTTCCATCTAAAAACTACTTGTTTGTAAACTTCCGAACGGAAATCTCTGGAGATTTTATAATTTTTTCCACTTTTTCTCATGCATTAATATAAAATTATTACATATTTCTTTTCTCCACAGCAAAAAAAAATACATGTTGATTATGCTCTTTTTTATATAAAAAAAAAGAAGAAAAATATGAATATAATAAAAAAAGTATCTGAAAAACCTCAAGCGGAAAAAGGAAAAATTTTAATGAAGTATTTTGCAATATTCAACTTTGCAAGTTTTTGTTCGGTTCTTTTTTTTTTTTTTTTAGCGAGTTGTAAAGAAATACCCATGAGTAACATAATCTATTCATCATCATTAGTGAAATGTTTTCCTTTTTTCTCTCTCTCTCTCTCCCTATTCCAACAACTCGAATGGAAATAAATTCGTGCGGTTTTCAGACAAAAATATTTGAAGTCAATTACTTAAATAAGGAAATATGGAAAAATGATGTATTATTGTATAAAAGATTGTGCAGATTGTGTACTTCTATATATATTCAAAAAAAAAATCCTTCGAAACGCTTGTAAGCGGTTACTAGACCCTGTGGGTCGCCTTTTTCTTTTGCATAGAAAGCGGAATTATAAAAGGTTTTATATCGATTCTTTTTTAACTTTTTCTGATATGCACCTGCTAATCGGATAAGGTTTCGTACGAAGGGAACCTATGATCAAAATTGGGGTTTAAATGCTGCATATTCTTCGTCCATTTGTTTCTGCGCCCATTTGCTCCTGTATCCATTTGTTTCCGCTATTCAGACACTGCTTAGAAAGGCCCTTGAGTCTCCTGTCAGAATCCTTTCGACTTTGATCCGGTTTGCTTTATTTGGAAAAACTTTTTGTAAAATCTTCATCTAAATCCTTCCTTCGCTGAGGTTCATTGTTCCACATTAAATATTTAAAAGTGTATTTTAAATTAGAAACTTCTCAAGAATTAACTTCTAAAAGAATAGCTGAACCTTATACAGGCTACCGGTTGCTTTAGAACGCATATCTCAGGCTCGTCTAATAAATGGGCTCGACTAAATAGATCGACCTTTTTTAGCATTACGTTTGATAGATGGCGCTATATTCGTGTGCGGAAAGAGATTAAATATGGCATTTAACAGCTTTCTGCAGCCCTGACCGCTCCTGATAGAACTTTCTGCTGTCATGAGATCTTGTTACGCACAAGTCAAAGTATTTTACACGGACTGACAAGCTTTTTTCGCTTTCACTGGCAAGTTTTTTTTTTTTTTTTTTTTTTTTTCTTTTTTTTTTTTTGGCTAAAAAACGTTTCTTTCAAGAAAAGGAGGGGTGTTTGTTTTGGCAAATATTTCTTTCTCAAACCTGCCTTAATTGCTTGGGGCAAATTGAAAAGAAAAAGTTTAACAATCATTTAAAAGTGAAGTGTTTTTATTTCTTGAAAAGTTTAACTCTTTCTCATACAAAGAGTTGTATTTCTTTTTAATTACAAATACCTCTATATATTTCAATAAATTTGCAAATAACGACATTTATTTGCAAAAAAAAAAAAAAGAATGTATAAAAACACTCTGCAAATCATAAAATCATCAAAATAATCATTGCAATAATAATTCATATAATTTTCATAATGATTTCCTTTTTAATTTCCAACATTCATCATCATTCATTTGCCACCAAAACATCAATACACAAATAATACTCATATCCTTTAGAAAGGATAAAAAGGATATAGCAACTGCTTACGTTTGGGTGGTTGGTTGTGGAGCACGGGGTTGGGGCAGAGGGAGATGTTAAGTGCGCGCAGTGGGTGCAAGTGCCAGCCGGCCCCACATTAAAACCAATACTAAAGTCCTGTGTCTTCTTTTAAGAGTTTTTTTTTTCTCCTTTTTTGCATTTTTTGATGGCAGCTTGGGAGGAAATGCTGGGGTAAATAATGCCGGAATACATTATTAAGCGGAATAATTTACACTCAACTAGCGCTGGTGCGGGCAAACCCCTGCAAAAGCTTCTGGTGTGAGAGGTTTTCTAAACAAGTGAATATTTTTTTCTTATTCTTTTTGCTTTTCTCATTTTTTTCCGCTGTTGCCTACCAATAAAAATGCGTTACTTATAAGATTTTTCTATTCATTTCTTCCAATTTATTGTATGTTTTTTTTTCCTTTTGAATGTTGCTTTGCACGTTTGTGTATTTGATGACAATAAATGGGTTGCAATAAGAGGTTTTTTCTGCACTAAGTTGGTGGAAGCCATCATCATCATCGTCATCATCATCACGATTATTATTCTTTTAAACTCAATTCAAAATTGCTGTTGAGTTTGTAATGAGGCTCGAGACTGACTGGTGGGAGCTGAAAATAAGAAGAAAAAAATGGAAAAATTGCTGATGATAAATGTTTGTATTGATGCTGATGATAATAATGATGGTTGTCAGTCAAGTGGATTTATTTTTCATGATGGATTTTTTATCTAAATCGATTACAATTCTGTGTTAGCGTAAACTAGTTGGTGATCGTATTAGATAGAACTCTCCTGTTATGTGTTGCTTTAAGCCTGGCTTTGGCTTTCCAATCCCAGCCACTAACGCTGGCATTTAGAGCTACTCGAAAAGGGTTACAAAAAGTCAAGTGATCTACATTATGGACTTAAATCGAACGCCTTAAGATAAAATCTCACTAGGCTATATGTTGCTATTCAGCCAAAACATGAGTAGTTACGCTGAATTCGTTATCAACAGTTGCGAAAATATTAACTCAGCTAAAGTAATAAATGCTTTTTAAGCCTAAAATAATTATGGGACTAAGATCAATTTAAAAATATTTAATACAGCGCGAGCAGTCCAAATCACTTAACAGAAAATCTACACAGACTTCAATTCATCTGTGATTATTCGTTGTTAAAAGCAAGACATATAAGTTCGCAAACAATATCCAGTCAAAATTTAACTATTCAGCTGTGAAATGTTCAATTCAGCTAAACATATTTGCACAAAAAAAAATTATGTTAAAGCATCCACTGGAAATATGTAATTCAGCAAAAGAAAATTATAAAATAATTAAAATTCTAAGAAATTTTAGCAAAAGCTTCGGAATTTCTCACCTCAGAAATTAGTGCCTGCTTCAGAGGCAAACTTATAATACAGCTCAAAAAAAAATTATACTAAAATTATAGCAGAAGATATTAAAACTAAAAAAAAAAGTCAGTTGTCAGCTGAACTGAATAAGACATTTAAGTTTGCAAACCTTTAAAAAACACACCCTTTTCATAATTTAAGCCATTAGATAAACGCAAATCAGGATATTAACATTTCATTAATGAGGACGATCATAACGATGATTTTATTCGTTTTCAATGATTACACTTGATGAGTTCATATTGATGACAGTGTAAGAATGCATGCATGTGTGTAAGAAGAGCTGGGCTCAGGGTGTTTTGAGGGGCTGTATAGAGCCAGTTGTTAAATACACACTCTTACAATGATGTGATGTGATGAAAGCAATATTTGACTGGCTGTTATAGGTTTTATACACTTAACTTCATATTATTCCATTTCATTTTATTTTCTTGCTGTTGACTTCATTTTTTTGCTTTTCTTTTCCTTTTCGTTTTTTTTTTTTTTTTTTGTAATATTATTTCCTTTTTTTGCAGAATTATTATCCACCAAAATCATAGTGGAAGATTTGCTGATGACTACTTCACTTAATGCAAATTTTCTGAATTGATTTCTGCTGCTGTCATAATATTGACTGCAAACTTTTGAAAGCACTGAAAAGAAATAAAAAGAATAGAATCTCTTTTTACCTCATTGCTTCCATAGACTTGAGTTTTTTTCCACCTTAACATGTCTTATTACTCAAGGGGTTTGATGCTAAAAATCAACGAAAAAAAAAAGAAGTGCAGAAAATATGAAAAATTGCATTTTCAAGCTCTACTAGATTTGGTATAATGAATCAGTTAACAAGTGCAGTACATAAGCCTGTACATATAATAAATTATAATATACACTGAAAATAAAGAAAACTTTTCTTCCATTCTTTATAAAAATAAGACAAGAATAATCGAACATGGTCGCTGCATAAAACAAAATTTGTTATTGAGCCCTTGTAATTGTGTCTGTTGCCATTTTCTCTCAGTGTAAGCGTAAAATATTTTATATGAATAATATGCAATTTATTCCACTTGTTTAGTTTTGGGGTAGTTGGTGGTTTTGATTTGTGCCGTTTTGTTAGTGAATCATTAGTAGAGTACGACAGCTTGAAGGATTTCTCTAAGTTGAAGGATAAATTTGTACGTTTTAAGTACGCATTATGCAAATTTCAATTTCAATTTCATAATTTCTGCGTTTTCTTCTCCTTCTTCTTCTTCTTCGTCTCTCTAATGCTGCTTCATTCAGCTGGCAGTTATTGAGTTCGATGTTGTTCAAATGATGGCAGCTCGTGTGCATTTTTATGCAAATCGGTGGGTATGCTTAAATTTTCATTATAAAATGTTTAATTATTTAATATTTATAGTCCCCATTTTTATTCAAATATTTACAAAAATTTTAATACACTTTATTAGGCGTGCAATAAATTGCAGTGCAGGGAAGATTTTAGCCCATTAGGCAGGTTCTAAGACAACAGTGTGCTGCTTGTTACGCCTGACCTGGTCCATCTAGCAAATAAGAATCAATTAAAAAAAAAACGACTAAAGATAAAATGAAGGCAAACAATGTTATTTTCCAATGCAACGCACTCAGTGTAAATAGCAGATATATGTATATTGTTCTAAAAGCAAAGGCTTAACTGCAAGAATTACATAATTTTTTAAAATTATCATAAAAATCTGTAACTGAATAGGCCTTTTACATTTAAAAGGTATGAATTATGATAAAAGAGATGTATTTTTATGATGCAATTCAGCAATAAGAAAATTTCTGATATAAATGCTGTAATATAGAAAAAAGTGTATAGTCTACATATTTGCCTTATTCAGCCGCAAAAGATGTATTTCAGGGGCACAAAAGCTAATAATTATTGCTTATAAAAAACTTTGCAGGCCATGGTATTCAATGCAAATATAATTCAGCTGAAAAGAAACACATTTTGCCACAATACTGTCATCATAAAAAATCAATCATAAAAAATCAATCATAAAAAAATCAATCATAAAATACTCAAAATAGGCGAAGCAGCTGCATTAAAGCTTTTTAATATATAAGCGCTGCGATATAAAAGTAGTTTTCCGTAATTCAGCCGCAAAAGATTTAATTCAGGGGCACAAAAATGTTCAATATCCACTAAAGAATAGTTTTGGTGGTGTAATATTGAATATAAAGGCTATTCAGCTGCCAGAAATATAATTCAGCTGATTTACCAAATGAATCTTTAATAAATAGGTAATAAAAAAACGGTTTAGGGTTTAAGAAAAAAGAAAAAAAGAAAAAGCTGTATAAGGGTGTTTGGGGAACCCATTGTTTTTGATTCATGCAAATATTGCTATTCGGCTGCAATATGACTTATTCAGCACACAAAATATTTTAGCTTTCAAAGAAAAGTGCTGGTTTAATTTTGCGATATAATTTCAGATTTAAACAAAAACTAACTTAAAATCATTGAAATGGTTAATAACAAATTATTTAAATAACAAGGGATATGCATGTTTATGTGTAGGTATTTGTGCATGCCTGTGCATGCCTGTGCATAACATCAACTCTTCTTATTTACCTCCTTAACTCAATACTTACATATTTGCTTTCGATAATAATTTTATAAATTTCCTACAATATTCCATTCAGCTAAATTGAAAAATATTTCTATTTCTGTTATTTTCTTTTGGCAAAAACTCAACTGCAGTCAAGTTGAAGTATTGCAAATGTTTCAAATATTGACACAACGGAAATTGTTAACTTGGCTGTTAAACTGTATGGTGTAAATAGAAACGTAAACGAGAAAAATAATCAACAATTCATAAGAATCTTGCAACATATCAACAACATTTTATCGCAGCACAAAAAAAAAAACTGTAATGCTGAGTCTAGTTGATAAAATAAAATGCAATTTCACATGACAATTGCTGAATTGGTATTGACATGTTTAGCAAGTGCAGCAAACTACTCGTATAAATATAGAATACAGGAAACTTTTAACTTGATTTTCAAATGATAAATTGAATAGTTTATTGTTTTTTTTTTTTTTAAGTTTAAACGGACTTCTAAGAACATTTCGCAGTTTTATTGTATGTATTTCCTTCTAAAGCAATAACTAAAGAGATTTCTCATTAAGGTCGAACAAATGTGGCAATGAAATTAAAGAAGTTATATGTGAGGTATTAACAAAATTACCATGTTACCATACTTTTGTTAAATTGCATGCATACTTTTCCTAAACAAAATGGAAAAGGGAAATAACAAGAAAGGAAGAAAAATTCAATTTAACCAATAAAATTGTAGAGCATTTGAAATTACGGTCATCGATGCTTTTTAGGGCTTTAGAGTAATTCGGCAGCGATTTTCCTTGAAATTGCCGACTTATTCTGTTCGCTGACTCATGCCAAAGACTACGATAAATAATTTAATTGAAGCTCTTCTTTCAATTAATTTAAATCACACAAAATTTCATTTGCGAATGCTTTCATTTAATTAATTTTCTTAATACTTTTGTACGCAATTCAATTGACCGCTTAATATGTGTCTGTGTGTCTGTGTGTTTGTGTTTGGATCACACCCACCAACAGATACAACAATTTAATCTGCGCCGTAAAAGCATTCGCCAGACAAAGAAATGGAAACTGAAAAGCAAAAAGTAACAAGACAAAAAGAAAATACCAGTAACTTGTCAACAGCAGTATTCGGCTCTTAAATAATCGTTACTTACTTAAATTGCTACTACAGCCACTACAACGCACTCAATTGCTGGTACGGCTAAATGTTTGCCCAGCAGTTCAGCATGTGCCTGCTTCAGGTACATTTGACAAAGTCTATAGTTTCGCCACTTACGAACAGAAAATTGTTATTCAAAACTATCGGGTACTGGAACTAAAATAAAACTTGCTTTCTTATTTGTGGTGGCTGGTCTTAAATAAATTGTATTAAATTGCTGTTTATTTGCTGAATTCCATTCAATTACTTTTGTTGATTTAGCTGTTTTTATTTTGTGGGCTGTACCATTATCTCCCACAAATTTAAATTGATTTATTTACTACATTAAGTTATTTATGGCAATTGTAAAGATTTTCAACCTAAAAATATATTATTTTAAGTTTTTTTGTTTTTTTAAATGCTATTCTTTTTTGTATTCAGCTTAAGACAATTGTAATTCAGCCAAGTGTGGCTCAGCTGAATTTGTTTGGAAAGTGTTTATAAATGCTGAAAACACATTTGGAAACAGACTACAAAAGAAATAATATATTTCCATATATTTAATAACTAAACTAAGCATTTTGCTTTTCAAAAAAGTAATTTTCGCCAGCTGAATATCCTGAGTTTTTCCTGTGCTACTTTAAATCACTGCTAAAATTGCAAAAATCTTAATTCAGCAAAATGCTAAACAGCTGAATATAAGTTTAAACCGGCTGAATAATAAATTTGTTCATTCTATCAACTGCTTTTATAGAAAAACTATTGAATTTATTCCATTCAGCTAAACTAATTGATGTTGTATTATTGCTGAATTACAATTTTCTCAATATTTTACTACAAATTTGTATTTTTTTTTATACATAATTTTCAGCGCATAAAAAGCAAATAAGTTTCTAAGATCGCAAAGTGTAAAAACTTTTATTTAACAAAAACTTATTCAGCTGAATAAATATTTTTTAGCAGCAGAAAAGCTTAAGAGTCATTTTAAGTACATTAATTTTATTACATATTCACACTTATATTGCTTGAGGAAACCACATTCAGCAGCAACATTTATGAAAATTTGTTAGCCGAATTGTAACAGCTGAGTAATGAGCTGCAATTAAAACTTTACTTCTTGTAGCTGAATAGATTAAACATGAAACTAAATAACGTTTAGTTCTCGATAATTTGTTTCAAAAACCTATCAAGCTACAATTTGTTGTTAAAGTGCCCGCACTTTTTCGTCACCGGCTCAAAACAAATCATGTACATATTTAGCTAAATATTTTACAATTCTTGATACTAGATTTTATTGTCATTGTACTAGTACGCAGCTGAATGAAGCAAAGCTGTATTGATGGTAAACATTTTGTACGTCAAACTCGAAGATACTTGTATTTATTTTATAGCAACAGCTCAATGGGTTTATCTGTGTCTTAAATATACTTTTTTCTAAGAATTCTTTAACAATTTGATGCTTATCTTTTTTCTGTTGGAGGGCAAATACAAACAAAATATCACACCTTTGAAACACAAATGACAAACAAACGAACAAACATCTGATCAAATTCTCATACATCAAGCAAACGAACACAAACGAACACAAACGAACAATAACAACATGCGAGTATTAGATAATTTACGCCAAAATTCATATTTTCCATTGCGAATGGAAGACCTTATTGAACAAATAATGACAATAATAAAACAACATGGAAGAGATTAAAATCAGCCAAACAACTGACATGTCACAGACAATCATTTATGGAAACACTGGCACCAAAATATGAATTTTGAAACATTTCTTTAAACATTAAAAATGTCAACAAACTTCAACGCATGTGTGTGTGTGTTCTTCTTATTCGATGAATTTTTTTCGGTTTTGTTATAAAGATGAAAACAACAAAAACAACAAGAACGAAAAAAACATGCCATACAAAATATGAGTGTTGAAGTATCGCATATGACACATCATCATCATCATCATCATCGGCCATTGTTCGTGTCTAATTCAAACAAAACCAGAAGCTACAATGGAAATAATACAAATGCAAATAAAAGAAATACGGGGCTGTTGATGGGTAAATAAATATATATTTTTTACGTGTCATATCGTGCGTAGTGCTTCAGTTATTAACATTTCTATACATTTTACTAATGTTACATGTCTGTATAGTGGTTAATAGATGATAACTGGATTGGCAGATGTTGTCAAACAAAAATCCAAATACAAATTTTGACATTTGCAGGAATTGTTTTTTCAATTAATGTACGCGTGAAAATGTTTTTCTTTTGCAGCTGAATGGCACTAATGTAATTCTAAATATAATCAGTTTCTGGCAAGCCATGAAAAGAAGCTAATTCAGCTCTGCTGAATAATGGTTAGCACAACAGACTTATGCAAAAGCTCCCAGAAATCAATGTTCAAATCTTTTGCAGCTGAATTTCGTTGATAAAATTAAAAAAAAAAATAAAAAAATTTAATTCAGCTCAGCTGAATTACAATTTGTTGGCTGAATACCGGGAATAAACTGTAAAATTGGTAAAGAATATTACAAAGAGTCATAAAAAGCTAATTAAGCTGAGCTGAATTATACTTTTAACAGCCGAATGGCAATAGCTTCGTAATAAAATTGCGCATGTAGTGTAAAAGCTCTACGCAAATAAATTTAAAATAGTTTACAGCTGAATTTGAAAGATAAAGTTAAAAATGAGAGGGACTTATTAAATTTTTTAGCTGAATATCAGTTATATAATACTAAAAAAGTTGAGTGTTATGTAAAGAGTTTTAAAAACTTAAATTAGTTCAGCTGAATTGCATATTTAACAGCTGTATTGCCTATAGTTTTCTGAAACTTACTTCAGGATAGTTATAGGATAGATAGAACAATTATTTATAGCTAAATCTTGGTTATATAGTTGAAACGAACTCGATTTGATTACTTCAGCTCAGCTGAATTTTGATTTTTAAGCAAATTGCCCGTTACATTATGAAACGTTAATTCAGTTTGGCATTAAATTCAAAACTCGCTGTTGCTGACTTCGCCTTTTTCCACTTTTTCTTTAAAGTTTTTCGAATTAAAATTGTTGAATTTCATATTTACAAAATTTTTTGCTTTCCAGTCTAAATTCTGTTTTTATTTTTATCTTGTTTGCTTAGACATCAAAGTGTTTTATTTTTAAGTTTTTTTTTTTTTTTTTATTCTTCCTCCGCAGCAAAACAAACATCAAGGAACGTTCAATAAAAAGAAGAAAAAAGATAATAAACATAAAGAAAATCATTCATTTTCAAAAGCTGCAAAATTTGCTTGATAAGCAGAAATTTTCATTTGCATGAAATATATTTTCTCTTGTTTTTGTTGTTTTTGGATAGACCGTAACAAATGATTATTGCGGCATCAGGGTCTTTTATTGGGGGCTATTCTGCGTTTCGACTCGGATCGTAAATTTCTCCGTTTGGCAGCTTTGGTATTCTGCGTTTCGATTCCGCTCAGTTTCTTTCGATTGTATGTATTATGCATTACGAACGGAGCTCCGTTTTTCTCAGTTGTTTTTTTGTTAACGGAGGGGTTTTCTTTATTTGTGTTTTTTAGTTAAAAAGTTTAAAATTGAAAAAATGTAAGTAGAAAATGAGATAAAATGTTCAGAAACGATTAGAAAACACTTAAAATTATTTTTAATTAATTTATTTAATTAAATTAATTTTTTTGTTTTTCTAATTTTTGTACCCGAATCTGATGTTTTTCTTATGTATTACAGGTCAAAAACAACAACACCAGCGCAGTATGAAAAATTGGCTACCATCAACTTTCAAAGGAAGAAGTAGTAGCGTTCCGGGAGGAAGTGGCAGGAATCATCAATGCACTAAGTCCTCCAACAAAAAATGCCAGTGCATGGAAAAAAGTAGGTATGGTTTGCGTATAATTATTGCAGAAATTAATATAAATTTATAGGTTTGGATTGACTGGAAAAGCTACATCAAACGGAAGCTGTCAACAAACAAAAAAGAAATGATGAGCACCGGAGGAGTTTCATGCCGCTTACAGCGTATTAGCCCACTTGAGGAAAAAGTTATTCAGTTGACGGGTCTGGTAACAAATACCAGCGGAATTAGCGTTTTTATTTGTTTATTAATTTTATTTATTACTTTTTAGTGGACTGAATTTGGCTTTTTATTAAAATGTTTACAAAATTGTTTATTTTTACTGTTTCTATTTCACACGTTTCACAGCAAAGAAGCTAATTTAAACATACCCTGTTCTTCTTCTTTTTCTTTCGATTCCGTTTTTCTGCAGAATACCAATTTTCGATTGCAACGGAACTGAATGCGGAGACTTAATCGAAACGCAGAATAGGGGTGAAAACAGCAATAACTACATCTAAAAGAAATCTTTGTGTCAAAAGAATAAATTTGTTTTAATAGAAAAATACACACTGAAGCAGAATTATAATCCAAAAGAAATTCATCAAATGAAATAATAATTTATTTTCAAATTATTGTACATCTTTTCAATACAAAAAAGACAGGCAAATACGACGAAAAGGTCAAAAAAAAAAGAAAAACATTTGCCGTGTGTTAAGGGCTTGTTTTCATTTGGAAATAATGCAATTAAAGCAGCCATAAAGTTGAGCTCAATTTGTATGAAAATTGAATCATGTGAAGGTTAACAAAACTTTATTTATTCATGTAAAATTTCACCAGCAGAATTGTAGAAATTTGGCCATTTAATTCTCCCCAGTGGTTTAACACAACTTGTGTACATGCAACATACGCACAAGAACATTCCTATACGAATTCCTTTACAGCATCTCCGGCAAAAACAATTCCTTCAGAACAACATACCAACACAATTTGGCTGGCTCATTTCCATCTAAATTCTCTCACACAAGGCGGCTGAAGTGCAAGGGAGGAGAAGGCAAAAAAGCTTTGGCGGTTTATTGGTGTGGGTTTTCGAAAAGCTGTTAATGTTTGCAAACTTTCGAACTCTTAACGCACAGCTGGATACAGGCTTTAACCAGTGACACCTCAACTTTAGCCCAGACCACAACCAAAACAAAGGATTTTTTTTGTTAATGTTGTTTGTTTTGGTTAAATAAATGGAAGGAAGGAAGGAAGGAAGGAAGGTGTTTCAAATTACGTTGCAGTATAAAACGAGCAAAATTATATATAATTTTTTTAGAAAACGAAAAAGAAATTTTGAGGGTTTCATTTGTTTTTTAAACTAAAACAGTTTAATAATTACAAGGCAATTTAAGGGACACTTGTCCTCCCGCCTAAAAGCGACAGAAATATTATTAGATGACCCGATTTACAGCATAAAGTTTTAGCTTGAAACAAGAAATTCAAATGAATATATATTAATTTTAGCTGCCACTGACTGTAGTCTTTCTTTCTTCGTTATCAAACTTTCTCTAATTTTCTAAGCTATTTAATAATAATGCCTTAACCACGACTTTCACTTAAAGCTTTTTATGTCTGTCTAAGTACAGCATAATTTTTCATAAGTAGAATAAACTGATGATGATGACTGGTGTCACTGTAAGACTTTCTTTGTTTTTGTGCAAATACGATTCAAAGTTGTCCTGCCTGAAGTGAAAGGAGCAGACTTTTTCAGAGCTTGTCATTACTCTGAAATATCTGATTCGTCAACTAGCAGCCGGCGCACAACAATTTTCTTTACAAAATCTCCGACGGATATTTTAAAAGCAAACAATTATAGTTTTCTGCATTTACAGTTCTGTCTGGCATTCAGAAGCCTCATTTCAAGAAAGAGCACTCCCAAGCCTGCCTTTTAAGAGTTTCAATAAACTTCTAAGTTAAACAAGATTGATGGCGACCGCCTATTTATACGCCTTATTGGAGTTTTGCCGCCATTTTTGGTAAAATTTAAACAAAATAAGACTGAAGCTGCTGTTCGGTTTTAAAATATTGAACAACAAATGATTGAGGTTGTTCAATACCAGCCAGTGACAAGAAACCAGCTCCTTGCTGCTCCTCACAACTTATGAAAAAGTAATTTTTAATATGATGTTTATCTATTACAAGATTGGTTTACACTTTCGACATGTTTAATGTATAATCTCTGGGTTAATTAAACGTTTGATCCCATTTGGATTTGTCATCTTTGCATGACAAATTTGAATTTGAAGTTTTCAAAAGTTATTGTAGTATTTCATTAATTAGACATTTTTGAAAGTTTTTTGTTGCTATTAATTTTCAAACTAAGATTTCATGCTTAAATCTTTTTGTTTACAAATAAAAAAAAAAAAAAACATGTTTAAAAGTGTTTAAGTCTTATGATATAGACAGCTGCAAGAAAACATACACAAAGAACAGCTTTATTTATCAGTTCTAAATTGTAGAGCTTTAAAGCGATGAAATATGAGAAAACTCAGTTGCTTGCATAATTCATACCCTCAAATTAAGGCTTTAATTGAAACACTAATTAGAATTTTCTTTAAATGTACAACATGATCAGCTAAACTTTTTGAGCTTAAGATCTTTATTTATTATTTTAATTATTTTAGTTCTGAGTTGAGTTTCTTTTTATGTTTTGATGGCGAAAAGCTCATATATCTTATTCCATATATGGCTGTAAATATGTAAAATGAAATAGAATTCGCGAATTATTACGTTTGCTTTTCACTGGCTCAAACTAGTTAATCTGGTCACTTGGACGAATCCCTTTTACAGGCTGTTTATTGACTTGCCGCAGACATTCTGCGTTAAAAATAAAAGCCTTCCTCCTTCTACTACTCTTCCTCCTCCTCCTCCTCCTCCTCCTCCTACTACTCGTTATTCACTTCATTCATTTCAATTCCATTATTTACACAAACAATATAGAAAATTATCTTTTAAGCAATAATTTCATCAACATCATCATCGTTGCTGTTGTCATTTATGACAAAAATGGAATTAACATAATAATTCCTTAACTCCTTCCCAGCTACAAAAAAGGAAAAATAAAAAGAAATAAATAAATTTACCACCCCATTTATGTATGTGAGAAAAAGGACACAAAAAAAAAAAAAAAAATAATACAGAATACATGGATGGGTTTTCTCCCTCCCCCTACACCCCGCCCCCTAGGTTTTTGTCCATCATCGTAATGGGTTTTATAAATGTCACCATTTTGTAAGTCACTTGAGTATAAACGTTTTACTTTTTTCTTCCTACATTTATTTATATGTATGTTTGTTTGTAAGATGTTTCCATTTGTGCTTAATGCAAATTATGATAAAATATAATCATAAGCACCTAGACTTAACAACCAGCCACCAAACGCCCACTTACCCCTCAACCCAGCTGGATTTCTATTTTCGGGCAGAGGAGCACCTTTCCGCCCAAAAAAAGCAATGACTTTTTTCCCGCCGTTATTCTTAATTATGCTGCAGCTTAAGCCTCCACACATGAATTCATAAATCCTTTTTTTCATCACGATATCTTTTTTTTCTTTTGCTGGAACATGAGTAGTTTGTTCTCTTGCTGACTGGTATGCGCAATTTTTAATTTAAGTACAATTTATTTTCTGTCTTCTGTTGTCTGTTTGCCATTCTAATGCTGTTTACTTTTTTGCCCCCCCCCCCCCCCCCCACCCGCTCTCTTTTCTTTAGCAGCATTTTCCATTTGTGCTAAATGTTTTATGAGTTAAAAGCTGCTTTAGCAGTTTTTTTCCATTTGTATTCTTTTTTTGTTTGTTTGTTGTTGTTCTTGTTTTAGACATATGAATAAATGCGTTTTGTCTTTCTGTGCTGCCGTTTTAAGATAACAGTTTCTAGGAGCGTTTAAGGTTTTAAATGTGTAAGGCCTTTAGGATGCATTGTTGTTGCTGTTGCTGTTGTTGGTGAGGATGCCATGAAATCCTCTTATATTAACATACATTTTAAATGCTTAACTAAATGTGTTTAAGGCTTTAAAAAAAGAAAAACAAAACAAAAACCAGACTAAAATGTTGAAGACAGTTTCCAGGACTTTTTGTGAGGAACTTCCGAACAGCCTTAGATCCCTGAACGACTTTAAACTCCAATCCACTTTTTATTTTAGTCAGTTTATTGCTTAAACGCTTTAAAAATGTACAAAAAGTTTAGCTGCTTTTTGTGGCTGTTTTCCAGCTGTCTATATGACCGCCATTCTGCAGGTAGTTGAAAACTTTGGAAATCTGTATTCAATACACTATAAAGCTAAATGTTTGAGTGTATTTTCATACAAGTTTTTAGAGTAGAACCTACGATAGGTCAGCTATAGACAGCTGGAAAACACATATCAAAAACAATTACATATATTCTTTGTTATTATGTTATATTTTAGGTATGACAAACTAATATTACAAAATCTCTAGCCCATAAGAACAGTGACAGTGAATTGATGGGGTCAGTTGATAGAAATATACATCAAAAGTTTCTATCAAGTTGTCGAACGAAAATAAGGCAAATTTGTGGGCATTTTAAAAACGTATAACATTTTTGTGAATGTATTAGAAAATAACTTTTTAGTGCATCGGTTTCCATCTGAAATTTCTTGCAGCGCATCGCCATCCGCTATTTTTTTCACTCTGTTCTGGCAGAATATAAATAAAAACGATTTCAACTTTCAAAAAATGGAGGGGGAAATATTTAACTCAGCTCTTAATATCTATTACCTGAAAGAAATGAAAAGATGTGAATTATAAATCTATCGGGACGCGAAGGATTTAAAATATTCTCATTGAGAGAAAACATCCGGTCTAAAGATCACAATCTTATGCTGACAACAGTGAATTAAGGACGATTTTCCCCATTTTCTTACCATCCGTTCACAAAATCTGAAGGAACAATTCGTTATTATTTTCGTTAACAAAATTTCTTATTAAGTGAATTCATGATTCCCATTTCGTTTTATTTCACTTTCGTTGTCCCAAATTTGATTAGATTTCGTTTTGAATTTGTAAATGGCTGCTAAATGGGTGACAGAAGCTCAAAATTTTTGTTTTTCTTTGCTTTAAAGAAAATAGCAAACAAAATTTAGTCTGAGTTTAAAATCCTTAAAACCCTTAAAGTTTGTATGGCAATTCGTGCTTAAAACAATAAGATTTGTGGAGTAGAATTCCAACGACCGTTGTTTTTAAGGCAAACTTTTAGAGCCGTAAAAGTTAAAAAGAATTCTGGTAAAAGATTCTTCGAAAATAGATCATTTCAAGACAACTCAAGTAGAAAAACTTTTACCGTATTCGAAGTACCAATTTACAGCAAATGTATAGCAAAGAACTTTTAGTAAAAGTTTTTTCGAAAATAGATCATTTCTAGGGAACTCAATTTTATATAGAAATAGACAATATTTGTTGTCAAATGATGAGTCGAACGCGTGGGACCACTTTAATGCCCTAAAAGTTAATGAACTTTGTGAGAAAATAGAACATGTGTTCTATTTCTGTTCACAATTCTATATATACTAGAAATGGAAACATTTTTTGTTGGTTTGACGAGTCGGGTTCGTAGGACCATCTTTAACCAGAAAAGTTTATTGAATTTTAGTAAAAGGTTCTGGGAATTAGATCTCATTTAGACTTTTCCAAACTTACAGAATTTGAATGTGCTGCTCTGTGACACCAGCAGTGCTGGCTGACTGCTGAATAACCATAAACGCGGCAGCACCGTGTTGGCAAAACTCACTCATACAAGTTTCACATTGAAAAATCTCCAAAGCAATTAACATATTTTATAATGAATTCTATATTGCATAAATTTACGCAGCATTTAATATTTTACTTGCACAATTTGGTTTTTTTTTTTTGCTTTGTGTGTGTGAGTGTTTTGTTTTTTCTGAGCCACCTGCAATTTAAGGACACATTGAATAAAGTCGTCCTCTCAGCCGTTTTTGAAATTCACAATTAAACCTGAATACGCAAAGAAACGGCGTATAAAATACCAAGTGGATTTTTTTTACACTCGAATTGAATGAATAATTAAAAAATTATGCAAATGTAAGAGGACACACCCACCGAAAAACAATAACAGAAGCCAAAAAAAAAAGGAGAAAAAAAGCTGATGATAATTAAGAAAATTGCAAATAAAGATTCTAAGAATTCTGTTGTTCAAGGCGTTAGAACAAAAACGTTTAAAAACAATCAGCAACGTAATTGCAATCAAGCAATAAATGCAGTTTCGTCTGAAAGGATGCGAAATCAAGGAGATTTGCTTAAGCACAAGGATTTGTATGCATGCAATTTCCATAATTTCTTTATTAACAGCCGATTTTTTGTTTTGTTTTTTTGTTTTTTTTTCTGTTCATTAAAACCTCAAATAACCAGGCAGAAAGAATATCAGAAAAAATGCAGCGCAAATTTTTGAAATTATAAATTCTAAAATTATAAGAGGGCTTTTGTATTGGCGGCTGGAGAGAGTGTGAGGACCAAAAGTCTCCTCGTGTGGGAGGTTGTGGTGGGAAATTTAAGGAAAAAAAACATAAACACAAAAACAAAGCCAAAAACAAAAAAACTGTTTTATGCTTGAATGGTTTTTGCTTGAATATGATCAAAGGACGACACTCTTGAGAAATTATCATAAAAGGATTTCTTTATGTTTTAATATGAATTGTGTCGCCTTAAGTGTAGAATTTTGTTAAGATTTGCTATGCAGCATTGTTGTTATATTTGCATTTAAATAATGAATGCAAATACAACAAACATTTGCCAACAACATACATATCATATGTATAAGAGGCAGGCTTAATGCATGTTGCTGCTGCTAAAAAAAAAACCAAACAAAAACGGACCTAAAAAAATCCTGCAGTTTTATTTCAATTCTCATTCAATTCTCATCCTAAACTGTCTTCCTTCCCGTGATGAATTCTTAATGGAAATTTGCCAGCGGTATTATATTCAGGATCTGATTTTCATTAGTATTCTAATTCTTTTACAAAACCATATTCATTGCATTTGATTGTTGAACAGCAAACGTTTCAATTTGAATATTGCATAATGCAGTAATTGCAGAGCTCTAGTCACTTTCGCAAGCGGCTAAATTTATGCAGATGTAGTTTTAAGAGCTTTTGATTTTAATAGATTTTTCAATTTCTTAAGATGTGTTCCCTTAAAAGCCAATATGTTGTTTGTTTGATTTGCCCCCTCAAGTCAGTAAAACATTTGCACTTCCACTTTTGCTGCACAAAGTCAATGGTGCTTTTTGTAATTTGCCTCAAGCCGTATATAAATAATTAAAACAGATTGATTTACATTTCCATTTAGGGCTGCAAAGCACTCAGAAATTCGGAAAGAGATTATTAACAAAAGCAACTTAAAAAAAATAAGTTTTACTCTGGAAATCTTAAACTTGAAAGTTCCTAGACTTTTCAAATTAATTCACTCACTTGAACTTCTTTTTCTTTCTTGTCCCAAATCCAATTGTGTTGCAATAGCCGAGGCTGATAAATAGACGGAAATCTTAAAGAAAATTTATTCAAACGTTCTGCCAAACTAATGATATAAAGTTGCCTTTCGCTAATCATGTTCACAAAAAAATTTCCTTATCAGGGTTTTTACTCTAAATTTGAAATGAACCAGTATGTCATTTATAGGAGAAAGCATTGGAATATAGAAATCTCTAAGGAAATAAATTCCCATCCCATCCTATTACACTAATAAAATGATGTTACTAATTCCCTTAACGAAAACTGTCCTTATCAAGAATTTTGCTCCAAAAATTTACATTATTGGATACTGGTGTTATAGAAGAACAGACTGACGTATAGAAATATTTAAGAAAAACCTTTTAAAAGTCCCGCTAAACTAATATAAAAAAAATTCCTTTTAGCTAATCCTGTTTACCAAAAAAAATATCCTGATCAAGAATATTCAATTCTTAGAACTTAAACTATTGTTAGGTTGGAGTAGTAGGTTTAAAAATAAGCAGCTGAGTACCCACTAAGGCCATAATTAGGGCCGTTGTCTAGTCTTTTTATTAACATATAATGCAAAGCAATAAAACTCATATGTAATTTATTCGATTTTCTAAGAATTCGTTGCGGGGCTCTAGTTTATCAACTTTTTCCATTATGTCCCTTATTAACCTTAACTAAAGTATAGCAGCCTTGTTATACATCAGTTTGCAACGTCGAAGCCAGTTATGACACAAACAATGGTACCTGGCAACACTGTAAATCCACTGCAGTATTTATGAGAAAAAATATTGTGCCAATTTAAATAATGCGCCATGTGCATGTCAGCTGCTAATTAGATGACCTAAGGAATATCTTTCAGGCGGATGCTTTTAGGAATACCTGGCAACGCTGTGTTTTGGCATGCTCGACTTACTCCAGGATGAACTGTTGCCTGCGGCCAGATTGACACTTTTTACTCCTGCACAACTGACAGCAACCGATATGATTCCAGGTTGTTTTGTCGCCAAACATAAAAGAATGATCGTGGCTGTGGTGAGCTGCTTGTCTGAAATGTTCTCTCTGTAGCTGAAACTGAAATAAAAAGAAGAAATTGGTGGTGATAACCTGAAGATGTATATGTTCGAGACCTCGCCCTAGAGAGACGAAATGGAGCTGCTTGCAGCAAAAAGACGATAGTAGTTTCGTTTTATTTCTGGTAGTATGAAAATGAGGAGCCCCAGGAACTTGTTTCTGCCCAACCTTTTTTGGTGAGGCCGATGGCCAGATCATGTGGAAACCGTGGAGAGTCACCATATTCCAAATGGTATTTACGGCAGTGTCTTACGGCAGTCTGCCATGCATGAAGGCATTAGAAGACGCATTGTATTTATCCAGTGAAGATATCACTGTGAGTTTTGGCCGTCTTGTCATAGTGAAATACAAAATACTTGATGACGTAATAAACTTTTCGTACATAACTTGGTATGATATGGATAACTCCAATCTAGGCATCTGCTCTGTTGGAAGAGATTATGTAGCCTGAACTCGTCTTCAGCAGACCAAGACTGTAATACAGAAATAAAAATTGGCCCCATGTTTGCGATGGTGAGTTGCCAAATTCATTAAACGAAAATAATTTCAGAGGCAGCAAATTCTCACTTTCGAAACATTAAGCCTCACAATTAAAATATTCTTTTTGTCTGTAATCTCATTTAATCAAATTCATAACATCTTTGAAACGCCTCCTGTCATCACTTGTTTGAAGTGAAGCAAAACTATTTTTTCCTGTCACTCACCTGTTATTTTTCTTCGGATAACTCAACACCTTTTCTTGTCCAAAATTAATTTCTTATTCTGTTGAGACGTTGTTGTTGAAACTGAAATTCCTAACAAGTCATGTTACCACTTGAAGTGCTTGTATGTGAAAAAATCGCAAGTATTTGTTTTAAGTAGACAAATATTTTCTTACAGCAGAAACTGCTTTTAAAACAATAACGAAATTTTTTTGTAAAATCAGCCATTTGATGGCAAAATTCAGGTCTGAGGTGTGACAAGAGTTTGTTTAGTAATTAAGGCTGACGAAAAGGTGGCATATAATCAGCAAATTGGTTCTACAACTAAATAGTTGTAGTTGAAAAGGACAAGATGGTTTTTTCTATTTTCATTCTCTTTTTTTTTGGAAGGGGAATAATCTTTCTTTACCTCTCAAATTTATCTGTTTGAAGTGCTGTAATTATGATTTTTGAAGTTATTTTTTAAATCAAGGAAATCACTTCCTTTTATCCATTTCCCCCCTCTATTTTGTTGTTGTTGTTTGAAATTGCACTTTCTCCGTAATCTTTGCTTTAACGCTTGAGGCATTTTTTTAATGTTCATAACTGATAAAGAAGATCAAAGCCGATTGTTTTATGCGCGCTTATATTCTAATTTGTCGCTTTGCCATGTTGCAAAGCGTTTGCTGTTCAACAGTTTCCTTCGCTAAACTCATACCCTCAATAATAATAATCATTCCACTGAAATAGACGAACGACATTTGTCATCGAAAATTAAATAATATTTTTATAGTGAATATCAATATCGATACAAAAAAAAAAAATCTGACAAAATAATAGAGAGTTTTTTATAAAATATAATATAATCAAAATAGAAAATGGTTTTAAAAAAGTTAATCGATTAAAAATTTTATATAATAGACAAAATTAGTCGATTAAAAATAAAATAAGAAAAAACTGAAAATGTAAGACATTTTCTAAAAAAAAATGTTTAAAGAAAATTATTCGAATAAATTTTTATAGATATTAATCGATTAAAAAATTAGGAAAATATGTTTTACAATAAACCAGCTTATGGAAAATTAACAGATTAAATGAATTAAAAATTTAAAAAAAAAATTATAAAAAAATTGTTTAAATGAATTTTTGATTGACAATTAATGGATTAAACCGTAAAAATGTGACAAACCGAACAAATTTCTTATAGATATTAAATGGACTAAATTAGAGCAAAATATAATGGGTTGAAAAACGAAATTTTTTTAAGCAATTAATCGATTTGAAAATTAGAAAATTTTTTAGTTAACAAAAACTTAAAACAAATTTCCTTTACAAATTTATATTAAATTAAGTTGATTAACAAATTTAGTAAAATTAAGAAACCGAATAAATTTTCCACAAGAAGTTGACAGATTGAAAATTTAAAAAAAATATGAAGCGTTTAATAAATTTCTAATGGATTAAACTGAAAAAACTGTAATCGGTCGCGAAAAAGAAAAAAATGTTTATACGAAATCATTCAAATTGAAAATTAAATTAATATTCTTTATAAATATTTTAAACGATTAAGAAATCTCATAATTTGTGAATGGAATGTTAATCTTCTAAAACCGAATAAGTTTGCAGCAAATCAAATATTCTTTTGTGGAAAATTAAACGTTTGCAATCAAATGAATGGAAAATTTTTCGTTCAAATTTGTGAAATTAAGATTAATTACTAAACACATCTCTGCGTAAACGAATAATTTCTTGACTTGCAGATTTTCCATATTCCGCGGTGAGATTTTTAAGTTTCAACTAATTAGTTATGGCTATACTGTTTCAATTCGATGTTTATATTTTTACTATATCCTTAAATCAGTGTTGGAGCAGATTAAGTTATTTCTGCTCAATATAAATATCTTTAAATTCAAATATTTCTTTAGGCTTTAAGCATTTAATTAAACAGCATTTTTAGAAGAAGCAAGAAAAAAAACCAAATTAAAATAGCAAAATGAATATTTTTAATGAGACCATTATATAATTTCTTGCAATAAAAACAAGAACGGAGGGAAAAAATCATATAAATAAGAATTTTGTTTTTATTACTACTATTCCTGCATATCACTAGCACAAAAACGAGGGCAGAGCAGAATTAACCAAACAACCCTAGAAAATAAGTCAATTGAAAACTTTAGAAAAATTAAACGATTATGAAAAATAGTTGCATATCAATGCCAAGAAACTTGTAATAAATCTGGTTGCAACAACAAACTTTCTTTTGCACGCCTAAAGTTGGGCTTTGAAAGAACTGCCCTCGTACTCATACCTACACCCATATTCGTTTTAAATGCAAAAAAAAAATATGAAAGAAGAGAAAAAAAAACCAAATATTCTCATCAGCATAATAACAATAATAATAATAATAAATAATATGAGTACTTGTTCTTAATCATAATGCCACTACACTATATGCTCTGCCACTGCCAGTGCAACAACAGCAATAACAAACAATATTTTGCCAGCAGTAAAATGATTTCGTTTTTTTTCTGCTTCTTATATTTTACGTTTTTAATTGCAACACTGGCAGTCATACGAACAGAAGTGAAGAATTAGTGAGAGTAGGACGAGCAAATTTGAGCAACAGAGAGTGGGCTGCCCAGCTCCCATCCTCCCTACCCACTGCTGAAAAGAAAAACGCATACAAGCTTTTAATTAAACACAAAGTATGGCAACGTACACACATACATACATATTTAAAATAAAATAAAAAACAAAACGCTACCAACAACAATAACTGTTAACAGAAAAATGAAAAAATTATGAGGAAAAAAAAAAAAATAAACAAACATCGTAAACAATAAACAACAAAATAATTGAAAATTGCGCAATGCAAAACAACAGCAGCAGCAGCAACAACAACAACAACAAGAGCAACAGCAACAGCAATGCAAGCAATCATAACCATAAAGGAGGTGGCCATATCAACGAACAACAAGTTTGAGAAAATTATGGGTGGTTTTGAAACACCAAGAAACAAAAAAACCCAAAATAAGACTTCCAGAAAATAGTGTGTGAATATTAAAAATAAGGCAAAAATACTATTCCCTAGAGAAAAGTGCTGCAAAAGGCTGGAAAACCACAATTAACCGTATTTTAAGCAAGAAGCCATATATTGTTCGAAACAAACACATGCACAAGGATTTGCACCAATACACGGACGGAGACTCGACTACTTTTTGCCGGCAAGAATGTGATCTGATGTGATGTGAATTTGGGATGTACGAGTATGTATGAAATTTAAGTCAGCCATTGTTGTTATTAAAAGTTTCCGTTCAAAAAGTTCGTGCTACAGTGAACAGCACAAATAGCAAATATTTAATGTTGCAGGGATTAAGTAAATTTGTTTATCTGTAAACGACCTGTTCTATTGAGTTTCTGTTAAACATGAATTCGATTTTACTCGATAGTCAGAAAATTGTCAGAAAATTTATTTGATTTTATATTTGTAATAGAAAATGTGATTGTAGCAAATTCTTTTATTGTTTTTTTTTTTTATAGTTATAATCCAAAATATTTTATACTTTTTCGAGTTTGCAGTTTGGGGTTTCACTGCTGCCGAGTACATTGCAAAATTTGCTGTTGTGGCTTAAAGCCAAATACAGTGTCGGTAATATTTAATGTTGGCTGGGAACGAATGTGTGCACGTATGTACATACATACATGCACATGACTAGATGAATGGTATAACAAATGTATTTCCTGCTAATGCTTTCGCAGACTTAAGCGCGTGGTAAGTGTCAGGCAGAGGCTGAAAGGAAAGCTTTTATTTCGTACCTTAAAGCAGTTATACCCGCGCATCACATGAAATGAATTTTTGAAACTCCTCTTCTCTCAACACGTTCATTTTTATACATTTCTTTGTAAAAAAAAAAATAGTTTCAAACAATCAAAAAAAGATTTGATTCTTTGAATTGCAACCCATTATTCTCGCAATCATTAATCTCAAAATGTTCGGAAATCATACTGCCAGGGAATGCCATAAGTAGCACTATCACGTGCTCTTAAATCGGTTTTGTATTCACTTTTCGAAAACCAAAATAGTGCAACTAGCAATTGAAATAATCAATTACTCCTAAACAAATAAATTAAATTAAATCTCAAATAAATTTGATCAAGGAAAATCTGTTATAAAATATTAACCACATCAAAATTTAGTTCAAGTAATTGAATAGTTTTGGTAGAAAAAATAAAAACTTCCAATATACATTTTTTTATAGAAAATTTTCTATATAAAACTTGGCGATTTTCCCCAAAAAAATATAAATAATTGAGCCTATTAATAAATTTTAAAAAATGTTATATAGAAAATTTTGATATTAGAACAATCTTTTATAAAAACCTTGGCGATTAATTATTTTTTACAAAAGTTATAAATACATTAATGATTAATAAATTGAAAAATATGTTACACAGAAAGTTATTACTTTCAAGCATTTTTGAAATTAGAAAACTAATCGATTAAAAAACGAATATGTAAATGTTTTATAGAAAAATTAATCTATTACAAAATTTTACACAATTGAAAAAACAACCAAAAGTTTATTTTGAAAAAATTAATCGATTAACTTTCTTAACAAAATTAATCGATTAAAAATTCGTAGACATTTTTGTTTAAATATTAAACCGTAACATGATGGAATCAATTCTTTGTTGAAAATATAGCAGATTTTATAAAAAAATTAAGTTTTCGCTTAAAATCTCATACAAATTTGCTAAAAAAAATATGAATCAAATTTAAAAATACATAAATTTCATAAATATTAACAACTCTTAAATAAATTTTCTGACCAAACTAATCGATATTGTAGCAAATTGAATTGATTTGCAAATAAAAAAAAAAGAAATTCTAGAGATTATATTTTAGGTCACAAATCATATAAATTCCGGACAGTGAATCGTTTTATTCGAGTAATTTATTGTGTGCAAAAATTAAAACATTTGCCAACAATTAATTGATCGTAATAAATTATTTAAAAAATATTTCGAGCAGAAAAAAATGCACGACACAAAATTTGTACACAAATGATTTAAAACAGTCGGGCTTGATTTAAAATCTTGAACATTTTATATATCACAGACAAGAAGTAAAATAAAGGACATGCTGAATTTTTAAATACCCTTAAGAAACAACCTCCACATCAGTTAGTCTAGAATATTTTCAAAAACTTGACATTTTGTTACGCGTTTTTGACATTTAATTTGGCAAAATTTAAAAATTTACCATCAACACATTATGGCAGGAAATGTGTAAATTGATTTTGCATTTTGCCCACCTCAACACCCTCAAACTTTAATTTAAATTAAATATCCTCAAAAAAAAAAGAAAAAAAGAAAAAAAAAATAACACCAGATTTCCTGTTGCACTTAAATGCTCTAATTGAACATGTCGTTTCACAAGAGATCCTTTTGTTCGGTGTGCATTTTTTGGCGAATTCAATTATTGTTTGTTTGTCACACACTCTACCAAAGAATGGCACGGAATTGTTTGAGATGTCAAAATATTTATACAGCAGTTGTCATCAAGTCTACCCTCACAATCAACACACTGAGAACAAAACATTTTTTACTCGTACCTGTGCCAGCTTCTGAACATGTTCTAAGTCCTGGCAGACAGACAGCTCCACTTTCAAACAACGGACTGAGTGAGAGGAGAAATGGCTCAAGCAACTCTACTAATTTCTATACATCCTTTTTCGGGTTTTCTTTGTTTGTTATGTCCTACAGCAAAATTAAATAATTATTGTTCGTAAAATCCCTGTTAATCCTGCCGATCTCAAAAGGATTGTCCTTTTTCTAAAACAAAGTAAATCATTTTCTCATGATTTTTTTGAGGAAAGTCCTGTTGCATAAATACTTTTAGTCAAGTGGAAGGCTGGAGGCGTTTTTGGTGGCCAGTATTTGCTGTTCTTACACAAAAAACGTCGGTCAGGCTGCTGTCATGACTTCAAGTCAAAAGCTGTAAAATTTTGTAATTGATGAAAGTTCTAAAGAAAAACTGTTCGGTTTTAAACGATTTTTTAATTCATTAATTTAAAAAAAAAAATTCTAAAGGATTTTGCCATAGAAAAGTTTTTCAATTTTTTAATCGATGTTATTTCTGTAGAAAGTTTTTTCATTACTAAACAATAAATTTTCGACAGTTTGTAATGGATTGAAGCAAATTCCAGTGGATTTCGTTTTAATCCATTACAAACTTTCGAAGATTTCAAGAACTGTAATAAGCCTGAATAAGGCCACCATTTTGGTTGGATAAATGCGTTCCTGAAAAACATCAAACCTTCCTGTTTTCTCTTGTGAGGGTGCAATTTCCTTGTTTGCGATTTGTGCGGTATTGCGACTGGCTCTTTTATTTTTCAATTATATCTTTTCATCATCAAATTCTTAAAAATTTGTCTTTTTTGGGTAAAAATTCCGGTCAACAGAAACCAGATTAAAAGTAAACTAAATGTCGAAAATTCCACATATGACCTATAGATTAAGCGGGCAAAATAAATGAGTTTTTCACTCTTCAAAATACTGATAAAGATTAGCGTTCGATATCGTGGGACAAGCAAACAATTTCAAAAAAAAAAAACAAGAAATCCCTTAAAACAGACAGAGAAAATTAATGTGATTGTCAAACTATTATTTTAGAGGCAGTTTTGATATGACTGCGGAGGAAAAAAGTCGCTATAGGGTCTCCCACGACGACTTGCAAGTTACATTCATTCAGTTCTGTCTGTTCCACAAGCTAAAGCTTTTTCTTTTCTTTTCTTTTCAATTGAAAATTGTTAAACTGTTTTCGATCTCGCTTTTATTCAATTCGTTTAGATTTAATATTTTCTTCCTTTTCGTCTTCGTTTCCTCCGCTCGAATGTATTTTAAAATACATTTAAAATGAAGATCCCTTTTCTAATGCCTTTACAAATTTTCTTTCTTACCTTGAAAATAATAATAAATCAAATTAACATTTTTCTTGAGAAAAAAAAAAGTTACTAATGAGTTCTTTAAAAAACCGCTTTTGTTCACTTTTTTGCTCTTCGTGGACCCTTGATTCCGTCAAATGTCGTATTTAAAATAGAATTGCACTGATTTTGTGTTTTGTTCGTCAAATTAAAATATAAAAGTGATAATATTTCCCGTCCAGCTAAAGGAACTAGCGGCGCAGCCCAGCCCAGCCCAGCCCAAACGCCGCAAAATCATGAATGAATTAAACAAACGAAAATGCCTGAATAACAATTTCATAATCAACAGCGTACAAATTAAAATTATAATATAAATAATAATGGCAACCGGAAACGGCTGCAGTTGTTTTCTTCTTCTATTTTTTCCATGGCAGTTGAAAATAATTTGAATAACAAAGTGGTCGCGAGTGGCAGGCGTTTTGTAACACAATGAATTGCCAACCATATTGGAAGAGGAGTGGAATGAAGTTTTTTTTTTCTTTTTTATTTTGTAATAAATTGAATGAACTTGTACTGATTGTATGGAAGATAATTATGGCTGTTGTGTGTTGCTTATAGAGTGGCTGCAACTGTGCTGCTGCTGCTGCTGCTGGTTGGTTGCTAAATTGGTTGCAGCTACGCTCGCCCCGCTGAATACGTGGAGTTGAAAGCAAAGCAGGCATTTAATCATAAAGATTTTTGCTTTTATGATGGTGTTTTGAAAATGATGGTGTCGTATCTGCAAGGGTCTGTGCGTTCAGTTACCCTTAAGATGTTGCCGGGAATGGAAATGGAAATTGCGTTGCCAGGAGGGGTGCTTAGAGTTTATATTTCTCTCAGGCACAAGAAACAAAACAAAAACCATTTGATTAACTCATATGAAATGTTATTTTCACACTTCACAGGCATTAAACATGACCAGAAAAGCAAAAAAAAAAAAAGAAAAAGACAGACGCGTCATGTGAAGAGCAGCAGAGCGGGCAGGGTTCTTTTGTTAAACTCGAGCACGTTGAAAAGTAGCAGCCATTTTTTGGGAATTTCGTGTTGATTTTTTTTTTATTTGCTTCTGCCATGGGTTGTTGTAACTAATTTTTCCTTCTCCTTCAATGGTAATTTTGAAAAGTTATTTTTATTTGTTTTTTTCAGTATTGTTTGTATAGTTCAAAGTTGCCAGATTAGAAATTTTTTCCTGCATTTTCTTGCCTCGTAAAGCATTTTGTGAGAAACAAGGGCAAGGAAACCGATTTTAAATTAAAACAAAAATTAGCGTCTTACAAGCAATTTGTGGACCGTGGAAATCGCCTCGCCAATGAGTTTCCACGCATTTCGAATTAAAAAAAAAAAACACACTAAGAGTTGTATGGGCTTACAAGTTTACTTTTACACAGTTTCTTATATGAGATATTCTTATAAATTAAGGGTTTTTGTAAAAAAAAAAAATCGTTACGCCGAAGAGTTGTTGCCGCGTCAGCTCCGAAACAAGAATGGATGATATGTGCGAGTATCTATAAAAAGCGCCGGCTGCAAAAACTCGGAAAAAATGTATTCATGAGTTTAAATGTGAACACAGTATTAAATGTATAAGATTATGTTGTAATAAATTATTAAATGTCATAGATTATTAATTGTAATAGATTATTAATTGTAGTAAATTATTAAATGCAATAAATTATTAAATGCAATAAATTATTAAATGTAATAAATTATATTAAATGAAATATATGTTTACAATGTAAGAGATTATTAATTGAAATACATGGTTAAATATAATAGATGATTAAATGTAATAAATTCTTCAATGCCAAAGACTTTTATAATAACAAATTATCAAAAATATGATAAAAACTCAATGTCTTATGAATATCTTCAGGAAATGGAATTCTCATGTCTGGCCACTTTCTGCCCATAAGCCCTCATAAATTTTTGCAATTTATTCTGCAACAACGACATCTAATATGATAAGCAAATAAATAGTTTTACTGAAATTGAAAACTTCACTTCACAAAATTTACGCTCGAATCCGTTTTAAAGTGTATTTGCATTTCGATCGCAAACTCAAGTACTATTTCGTTTTCGATTTGCTGTCGAAATCAGCAAATAAATTAAATAGAAAAAAACTGAAATCTGCAACTGCAAAAATGTTGTTTCTTATTTTTCTTGGCCATTATCATTATCCTTCCAAAAAAAAAAAAAAAAAATGCTTTTACTTTATATGCGAGTACGATGCCGGTCGAACTTGTATTATTCCTTTAGACGCTTGAATAGATGACGGTGGTGGTGCCGTCAGAGCTGCAGCCACCCTTAACTTCCTTTGGGTTTGGAATATTCATTTGCTGGGGCTTATGACACAGTAGTTAAGGTTGTTTGTACATGTGTGTGTGTGTTTCAAGTGTCACTTCAAGTGGATGATAAACCAATTTGTTAAATACCCATTATGAAATTAGTGTGAATAATGGGATTATTATCAGGTTTGAAGAGTGCAATTTTCTAGTTTATGCTTAACATTTTGTTGTTGTCATATTTTCAAATTTTAATACGCTGCCGTTTGATGATGATTTGCAGATTCCGTTTTAAAAATGGTGGATGGTATTAAATTTATTTTCAAATGTGATAGAAATATAATATAATTTGAATTACCAAAGCAAATGTAACAGAATTGTTAATGATTATCTAATACATAATATGTATTTAAGTTGAAGGTACACATTATTTACTTTCAAATTTCCTGAGTTTCGTGGCTTCAATTACAGATTTTGTTGATTTCGAACCTTTAGAAAAGAGGAGAGTACTTCAATTCGAACAATTTTTTATTGGAACAAGAAGCATCGTAGGCGGTTTTTTGATACGTGCGTGTATTCAACAAAACATTTGTATCGAAAATCTAAAAATAGTAAAAAATATTTAAATTAGTTTAAACAAGTTTGTGTTTTTTAAAACGTACTACAATTTTTTTCCAACTATTTGCTGTCAAATAATTCTCTGAATCTCTAACATTTAGTGCCTTAACTTATGTCTTATACAATTCCATGTAATGTTTTATAATAATCCAGCATTTATGGCTCGAAGAATTTGAATATTTTCAATAGTATACTCCCCTGGCCGGAGCTGTTATAACTTTTTTTCTTTATTCATTCGTTTTTCGCATTTTGCTTAAATATCTCTCGATATTATTATTATTTTATAATTAAATGGCTGCAAATTATTGTTAATGTATGTTCGTTCCCCTGGCCTGTTTTAATAATGCTTTTTTCCTAAAATTGTCTGTTCCCTTAAGACATTTACCTAAAGCTTTATAAAATGTTTTACATTTTATTAATTGAAAGTTAAAATATAATTCTAAGTGTATACTCCCCTGTTTAGTAGTTTGGCAATTTCTTTTAAACGTTTACTTATTATTATGGCTGGTTGAGATGAACCTGGCTTTTTTTATTTACTTTTTTAAGTATAAATTTCATTTTCTGACTTTATAGCTGCATATAAAGCAAAATGTCTACTCCCCTGTACTATTATTTTAGTTTTGGTTGTATTACTTAACACAATTCATTTAAGTTATTAAATAATTTAAGTTTCATGTATTTCGTATTTAAGAAGTTCCGCATTTTAAAGCCAAGAAAATGTATTAACGATTTTAATTGAATTGCTGTATTTCAAGATCGGTTCTGGAAAAATGTCTACTCGCCTGGCCTATTATTTGTTTATATTTGTGCATTTATTTACCTCTTTCGTTTTCTTTACTAGATAATTAATATTCTATATCTTTTGCTTCTAAGGAGTTACAGGTTTGTAGGTAAAAACAATGTACGCTCCTCTGGCATAAACAATTTCTATTGAACTGCTTTATCTTGAGCTCAATTTCGATTATATATTTCTTTTTGTTTATCTTACAAAGCAGAAAACTTCTTAAAATGGTTAATGTATGTATTTTGCAGTAATTTCCTTCCCAACAATCAATTATATTAATTATACTAAAACATCCTTTACACCACCCCTCCGTATCTGTTACCAAACACATTTCCTTGTTTTACATGTTAAAGGCTTTAAATCTTTGCAAATGTGTACTTCGCAGGCCTGTGTTTTTTGTTTAGTTTATTTCTAATATTTCTTAGAAAATTTTTAAACAAGATTTCACTTTTACTTTGAATTTTTATTTCTTTTCTTCTTGAATTCTTTTTTGCTATTGCAAATTAGCTTAGACCTAAACCTTAACAAAGTAATTGGCTATAAAACGCTGTTCTGTGGGCGCCATCTTGTGTGTATAGCCGGAACTTTGAAAGGGCATAAAAAGCACAGGAATATTTTAACCAACTATTTATTTCACAAGGACTGAAGAAAACCACACAAACTATTAACAAATAATTTAAAAGACGGAAAATGCAATTAAAAAACATACAGACAAATCTATAAATTTTTAGAAAATCCCTGGAAATTTGGCCAGAAAATCATAGAAAATTTATCAATAGAAGAAAAAAGAACATACTTTTGTAATTAATATCAATTTAATAACTTAAAAAAAAAATATCAAATTTCTGGAGAAGAAAATTTTCTTGCGAAAAAAAATTTATTTTGTACATAAGAAATTTAATATTTATTTTGATAGTTTTGTGGAAATAAACTCTTGAACATCATTTACCAGAAATTTAGGTTAATTAACAATTAATAATACACGGAATTTATATTAAAAAACAAAAGCAAAAATATTTCAAATGACTCATGAATTAAGGAATTTCATTCAAACCGCTCCGTTCACTGAGCGAGTACGTGTGTGTGAGTGTGTGCGTGAGTGTGTGCGTGTGTGCGATTGCGTGTTTGCACAAATAGTAATAAGGAAAAAAATTCTTTTATTGTTTTTGCCAAATTCCACAAGCAAAAAATATCGAATTACCTGAGTTGTATGTGTGATGGATGCTTTTAATCCACACAACACTTTTTCTTGCAGCTCCTTGAAGGAGACCCATTTTTGTTGTTATTGTTGGAATTCCTTGTTTGCTTAAAAAGGAGATATTCTTTGCCAAAAATCATTTACCAAAATCATTGAGTGTAAATCCTTGTTTTGTTTAGTTTTTTCAAGTACTTTAAGAAAACTCTGGTTCTTTTTTTGCTCTTCTAACATTTTTCAGAATTTATTTATTGTTTTACACGGTTCCGTGAAAACAAAAACACAAACAGCTTAAATTCATATAAAAAGATTTGAAAACTGTCAGACAGCCTGGTGTGTGTGTTTTTTGTGTGTTTCTTCTATGGTTTGTTGAAAAAAAATTTTGTTTTCTTTTTTTTTGTTTTCTTAGGGACGAGATATCAAGTTTTAAAAACTTATTCACTTTTGCACTTTACTGTGCTTGCTTTTTTAGTGCTCTATTAACATTTTTTTTTTTTCTGTTGAAGAATTTCAGAATTTGAGGAATTTTAAACGGCCAACAGCAAAAGATGAGTCAGAAACTTTAAATCACATGTTATGAAAAAAATAACACTCGAATTCTGCATTCGAAACTTTGTAGCAAAACAAAATAAATAACAAAATAATGCCTTGATTACTCGCAGAGTACAAAAGTTAATTTGCTTTACAATTTAGAATTTTGTTAGGCAAAAATAACTAATAAACGCTTTATTGCAGAATGTACGAAAAAAAAAAAACTAACAATCTATCGCACGATGTCGAACGTTAACGTTCGCCAACATTTTGAACCACACAAAATTTACTACAAGCAAACAAATTTCAGTTACCAGGAGGACATGGATATCAACCTGGCACAGTAATTCATAAGGGAGGGGGTCCAAATCAAGCTTTTGAGATCCAAACACGAACGAATGTCAACGTTCGACAGCTGGGGACAGGCAGAAAAATGAACGTTTCGCTATTCAGCTTTTCTAGCTACAAAACGCTCTCACTTGTATGCCCAAGGAAAATACTAAGTTAAAATACTACAATCCGTCTAAATATTTGTTCTTAAATAGTGAATTCAGACAGCCTTTACTTTAGTTATTATTATTCAGACCAGTTAACTTTCCTTATTTATTATATACTTCAATTCAGCCTGTCTATATTAGCACGCTTATTTCGTTATTCAGCAAATTTAAAGTCAAAATGTTATTTTTGTTTACAAAAACTAAATTCAAGCAGCTGTCAATTCGTTTGCTTTACTACGGCCAAGTCTAAATTTAGTTTTATTAATTATGTACATAAATTAAATAAGTACAACCAAGCCAAGCTCTTCTCTAATTTTTTGCCACTCGGTAACATCAAAATATAATTTTTCAAACATTAGAGACCTGCTTATGCGAACGTTGATTTCAGAAAAACTTAACGTACCTTAACGTACGTACGGTCGGTCGTATGTCTAGTTATAAAAACTTTACGAATGTAGCAGGCATTAATGAAATAAACAAAATATTTTCTAACATAATTTATTCATGTGTTATTTTTTTTTTTTTTTTTTTTTTTTTTTTGAACTTTTTGGCATAGTGATGGGCATAGATAAGTTATTTTCGTACTTGGGAAATTGAGAAAACTACTAAATTGGCTTCGGGAGATATAAAGTTTTTTTACATTGTAATTTTTTCATTATCATCATTATTATTGTTAAAATTGTTAGGAATATTATTTTTATTAATGAAATTATTATAATTGTTGTTTTTGTTATTTTTATTATTTTTATTATTATTTTTGTTGCTATTATTATTGTCTACTACTAAAATTGTTATTGTTGTTATCATTATTTTTATTATTATTATCATTTTTATCATTAAAACTAGTATTATAATTAATCAATTATTACTTTGATGAACCAAAAGTACTGAAAATGGGCAAATGTGATGCATTGCTTTTAATTCATATGGATGCCCAGCACTGGCTTACGAATGTCACTTAACGCCGCCCTAGAAATCTATTTTATACAGGTTGAAACGTTCCGGCAACGTGACAGTTCGTTTCGATAAGCCTTTGCATTGTTTTCGTTAGCTGTACATGTACGTTCGCCTAAATGTACCTTAATTGTTTTTCATAACAATCAAATTGAATCCCTTTTCGATTTCACTCTTGTTGAAGCTTTAAACTACTGGCATTAATATTTTGTAATAAAACAAGCCTGAAAAAAAACAAGAATTTCTTTGTTTATACATACAATTTTTAAGCTTTCATAATGTAAAAAAATCACTATCTTAGTCCGTAAGCCGACATTTGAATATGTATATGTATGTATGTAATTGTTTCAAATTATTTACAAACGTACATAATTGTGTAGTTACATATAGATACAGACATACATACATATTTATTATTGTCACAAAAAGTTTCAAACCGAAAACATAATAAAACGAAATTACTCTTAGAATAAGACCAACCAGCTGACGTTTTAAAAACAAAACAATGATATAAAATTTTCAAGAAATTATCAAAAACAACATGATTGCTTTTATAAATTGGCGTACTCCATTAAACAGAACAGGACTTACAACAACAATTACCACTTACGCACACAAACAGCCAGACATATGTACCTACACACCTACAACCACAAACCAACAACACACACACATACACACACACACACACAAACGCATTCGCCTAACAAGCAGCCATCAAAAGTTAACAGGAGAAAACAAAAGCAAGCAAATACAATGTCAAACAACAACAAAGAATGGCAAAAACCCAACAAGAGAGTGAAAAAACTTTAACACCTAGAAGGAGACTTTTGTTGGCAAAACTGCATTTATTGGGGAAATTTCACTGAAATGGAATTTTTAGATAACAGGAGAAATCACGTTCCAATTGGAATTGCTCAGTAGGAAAACAAAAAAGCAAAATAAAAGAGTCAAACTATCTGTAGGCAGAAGAGAGCAGTTATATACCATAGCAACTATATAAAGCATGCGCCATATTTATAGAGAAAGATTTTCGCAAGGGGAAATATTGTGATAATGATCTCTTTAGCTGTGCGGCCTTAAGTGCAAGGAGCTCAGCTATAATGAAAGTGAAGAGCAAAACTATATGCTGCTTAACTGTTAAGTAATTATAAGTTATAAGATTTATTTAAGGTTTTGTTTGCTTTTAGTTGCATATATTCACACTACTACTACCAGCAACACTAAGCGAAGACGATGGTTTTGGTTAACGCCCCTGCCCTGTTAACATTTTGTAACGTGCTGTTTTATTGAACACAAAAGCACGGGTTTTTTGCTAGCTTTAAAATTAAACCAGACTTGTGAGTGGCATTAATTACCATAATGGGCAGTCAAATACCCAAAACTGCCACATGAGGAATTTTAAAAACTAACGAATTATGTATTGATTTTATTATAAGTGAAAAGAAAGACTCGGATGATGGTTAACAGCCGTTAATGTTGTGGAATTTTTAGGAATTCGACTTGAGATGAGAAATTGTGCGGCAGCAAGTTCATGACAAGACAGAAAAACTTACTCAAATAATTTTTTTATTGAATTGTAAAAGGGCTTTGCAGCAAGATTTTTGTTTTTACTAGGAGTACTCGAATAATAGAGTGGTCTGGGAAATTTTGATAGTAAATGGAAAATCGATGTGCAGTTGTAAAAGTAAAGTTTTGTAAATTTCGTGATGTGCGCCGTCGTTCTGCTTAGACGAATTTTTCAAGTGGAAGTATCCCAAACAGGGTGTTTATAAGTATTCAAATTTTTTAATATCTTGCACCAACTGTCCACAACAAGCAGATGACAAATATTTAGCATTAGATTTAATTTTGTAGGCTCAAAAGGTTGCAACTAACGAATGTACTATTAGCTTCGCCTTAGATTCGCCGAATTGATACATTGCAACAACAAAACTCTTGTTGAAAGCTCTTAAAATTTTTAAAGTGAGTTCTTTAACGAATATGAGGTTTAGGGCAATAACATTTTTAAAATGTCATTCTTCTATTTTAAAGCTTAACTTTATTTTTATGTATAATTTTTTTCAATTATAATACAAATTGTCAAATTTCTTGGGAGATCAGTCCGTAAAAAAAAACATGTCATTATTATAAACAAAAAAAGAACTGTACACCGTCAGAAGGCTGGGTTATATTGGAAATATACTTAATGCTCACGGTTAACTCTTGTTGCTGATTATATGTATAACCCATCTAAGTACCGGAGTTAGCGCCTCTCCAGAGTGGTCTCTCTACGCCGGGTGTGTAAATTTTAACTATTTTAGCTAAAAATAACCGGGAATTAACTTTAACAAAGTAATAGGTAGTAGATTTTGTCCCGCTGAATACATATTGAATTATCTACTTATTGAATATAAGTCTTTACACATGTGTATGTATGTATGTACAGACGCGTATCCAATAAATGTTATTGGATAATTTTATGCCTCAATAATAATGAATACCTATATAAAATGTTCGAACTGCATTTTAAATATCCTTAAGAATAATATACATACATACGTAGGCCTAACTAAAACGCCTCTGTTCTTTTAGATGTAACAAAGCAGCTTTTAATCACGCCAAAAATAATAGTATGCAATTGTTTTTCGTAAGAACCATCATTCAAAGGAGGAGATATGAAAGTTCCATTTAAGTGTTTGGACATCTGTGTTTATGTAGAAGCTGAAATATCTACTTCTGAGCAACGTGATTTATGGATTATTGGCCAATCACTCTGGCACTCTGTTCAAAATCGTTTTTTAGTACTTTTGCATTCAGAAATTAACATAAACATATAAATATAAATGACTCCATTCATACCTTGATTAAAATGCTTTCAGATTTCTTTAACCTGGATTTCGTCCAAAATTCTTGCTCAAATTATCATCCTTAATTAATTATTTACTTCAACGAATATTTTGCCCGATGTCACTGCTCAAATCACCTTTATTAATCAGGTGTATGTATATATGTATGTAGTTGAGTTGCCTTAATTCCTATTTGTAAGTTTCCTTAATGTGGCATCATTTCTTCGAAAATTCTGCCGTTATTTTGTTTTACTTTTCTTAATGCTGGTGTTCTTGTGGCTTTCAACTGTATTTGCAAAAACAAAGAAAACAAAGTACCAACCATTAAAAAAAATTGAAGCAAGAGCAAAAGTCTATTTAACTCTTTTATTTTGTGTTTGAAGCGGTAATAATTTTTGGTACTTTTTCATTTAGTTACATTTGTACGCAGCTTTTGTTGTTGCTGCTGCTTTTATTATTGTTGTTTATTTGATTCATATTGCAACTGAAAATGTTGCTTGCGATTTGTTTTGCTGTTTTCTTTCTTTTCGGTTTTTGGGAGAATGATATCCCGTTTTGTTTCGGCTTTTTTGCGCAAATCTTAACAAATTTTCTCCCCCAAAATTTGAATAAACATTTTATGAGATTTTTTCTTTACTAGTAGTACTTACTTACATATTTATGTAAATATGAATGTATGTGTGTATGTATGTATGTGTATGTGCATGTGCTGGTGTTAGTGAGTGGCGATTGCTGTTTTTTCATGTTGCGTTGTGATGCCGACGTGGTGCCGTGCCTCAGTAAAACGTCATCATTGCTTAGTGAATCGTCACTACTCAGTCCACTTTTTGCCAGTATGAAAACATGTTGTTGTTTTTTAACAGCAAATTGTGCTGTTTTTGTTTTTTTTTTTGCCGTACAAAATATTCTGTTCGCTTTTTTTTTTTTTGCTTTTTTTATTGAACGTCTATTTTTTGCGAATTTTTGCTGGTTCGTCTTTTAATTTTTGCTTGTTTTTGTTTTTTGTTTTTTTTTGTTTCACAGCTCAAAACTGTTGGTTGATGTTTAGTTTGACAACAGTTTAACGTGGAAATTATTACGAATTTGTTGTACACGTTGTAAAGACGCATTAAACGAAAAAACAGTTAAAAAACAGCAGCCAACAACAATAAAAAGCGTTTTAACAGAATTTCGTGCGTAAAATAACAATTTCACACACACAAAAAAAAAAACAAAATAACAAAAAAAACGAAAACATTCATTCGTCTAGTGTTCTTAGTAGTTGTTGTTGTTGTTGCTGATAGTATGTATTAATTTCTAGATTTGTTTTGGTTTTGTTGGTTTTTGTTGTGTATGATTCTCTATCGTGCTCTTTTAATGTTTTCGTTGGCTAAACGGTAAAAAGAAGAAAAAAAAACAACAACAACAACTATTATTAATACAGAGTGCAAAGTGCGCGTTTTTCAACATAAAGAAAACTAATAGTGTTTGTAATGAATTATTAAACAACAAAAATAAACATTGTTATTTATTTTCCAGAGAATTTACTCAATTGCACGTTAATGTTGCACAAATAATAACACGTATACGTACGTATGTACAAATGTTGTATGTGAAAATAAGCTGACGGTTTCTGGTGTTAAATAAATTTTTTATTAGTTCTTTTAAAACATTATGAAAAGTTAGATTTTCGCGTAGAAAAAAATAAACTTCTTATTGGCAGAGATTTTAAGATGCTGGTTGCTACGAAAATTGTTTTCTGTTAAAAAAAAATCCAAGTACATATTTGCATTAAATATGTTTTTTTCGTTCTTGTTTTTAATATAGTAAATACCGTTCATATAAAAATTACTCATTCAATTGCTGTTTACCAGAAATAAAGAAATTAAAATTTTATAAAACTGGCAAACGCAATGAATATGCCTCAAATTCTGCAATAATTCGGTCAAGTTTTGGAAATTATGTGCTTAAATCGGGTTCTTAACAACTTTGTGTCCATCAACTAACTTGTTATTGAATAGCTGCGTCTATATCTAGTGCAATACCATTTATGTATGTACATTTTACTCGCATACAGAAAACATATTATTCAAACTCCAATTGACAAAAATTAGTTTGTATAAACAAATCCGTTGCTGTTTTTGTGCTAAAAACTTGCATTTAAATTTTGTTGCTGCACATTTTCGTTTAATTCCATTTTAAATGGATTTATGCATTACATTGGGTCTGATGACAAACGTTCCGCGGATTCCTCAATTTCTTTCCTTATGTAGTATGTATGTATGTATCTAGAGATGGTCAGCCAGCACTTAGTATCTGGAAGTAGCCATTGCAACTCCTTTTCTCTATTTCTATAGGTTTTGCTTTTACAACAATTCTATTTAGTTTTAAAGATTTGTCGCTTAATTGAGAAACTAAACACTGAAAAGTTCCTTCTCGATGCTGGAATGCTCAACAATTCTTAAAGAATACCACAATCTTTTTGAACCAAATTCCAAACAAGATTTTGATATTTCATATTTGACTGATACTTCACTTTTAGCATCGATAGTCCGTCAATTACAAAATTTATACCGTTCGTTATTTACAATTCAAAGATAATCGTTATAAATATCTATATATATATAGAAAATCCAGCTGTCCATAATTTTGTGAGGCTGCAGGTGCAGCTCTGTATAATAGACAGCTGGAAAACACGAAAAAATCATTTATGTTTCTTGACTTAATATAACTTTTATTTGCAGCTTTAAGCAAATAATAAAATTCATTGTTTAGAAATAGAGAATATGAAAAATTTATAAATTGTAGAAAGAACATACAAGAAAAATTCAAATAAAACACTAATTAATTAAAAATGTTAAAATGTTATTAAAATATTTTAAGACAACGTGGAATTTAGATCTATTAAATAAACATTTTCTTTGCTGTCTTGGGCCGATCATATTTAAACAGCACTTCTCTGACTTTTAAATTAAACTAAAAAACCGGCGACGCTAAAACGACACTACAATAATTGCATGCACAATTCAATCAATAAGTAAATCTTTATTTCAATTGTTTTTCCAGCGTTTATTTATTTGAAAAGTAATTTCAACAAAATTTTAAAAGTTGTGCAATTTTTCCGGCTTTATTTTCAATCTTTTAATACTTCTCCATATTTTTCGGCACACATTTCTTTTTTGCTGTAATTACAAAACCACAACATCTTCATATTTCGAGCTGTTTTCAATACCAGTCGCTCTTATTTTGTAGTTAAAAATCTCTTTAAATATACATATTTAAAAGGGTTTTAAAGATACCACGTTGCGTCCAAGCTGTGAGGCAGCTTCAGCAAAGGAAATGAAGGTTGATTGATTAAAAACTTTTGCTTATTTCAAAGCAAGTACTTGAAAATCGTCTAGAATATTTTATAGTTAAATCGACGGAATATTTTTGTATGACAAAAAAGAACAATCTTGGATGATTTCTGGGAAATACAGGTTGCAATATGCTGTGGATTATAATTTCGCCAGGACGAAATTCAACTCTATCGCTTTCAAATTGCAGCATTAATGTACAAATCCAGAGCAGTGATGCCGCTGGATCACCTGGCCGCTATTACAGCTCTAAATTTTGCGTCATGAGCAGTCCATCATTGTCGTGTTTTCGTGTTCTGTCCAGTTTTAAGAAAGAGCAGTTATTTCAGCGAAGCGAATATAAAAGTGGTTCAAAAGGCTCTTCTAACAGCTTTTATTGGTCAAATGTCACAGTTTTTTCTATTCATATATGTATTTTCATTGACTTCTTTCAAAACTAATTTTGCACGCCAAGAAAAAAGAAATTAAAAAAATTAAATGCGGCTAATTTTTTCTTGCAATACAGTAAAAAGAGAGCGTTATAATTGTGCTAAAAATGTTTGTTCATCTATTTAAGACTTATTCAGCTAAAGTTTTCTTAACAAAAATTTGCCCATAATATCATGAAAGTCGCTAATTTTTTTTTCAGCTGTTTAATTCAATTCAGCTTAATGATTTTTAAAAAAAATTAACACATCAAAAGTATAACTGTATTTAAATTTCTAATTCAGTTATTTAAGTGTAATTCAGCTAAGATTTTCTACCAAAAAAATATTTTTGGTAGAAATATCATGAATGTTGTTAAATTTCTTACTCAACTATTTTATGCCAATTCAGCTGAGTTATTTCAGACAACTTCTATCGCGAACTTTATGATTGCGATCAAATTTCTGATTCTGCTTATTAAAAACTAATTCAGCTAAACTTTCTTTAAATAAAATTTTGCACAGAATATTCGCAATATTTTTCCATGCACTTTTCAGCTATTTTAGACTAATTCAACTAAATTTACAGAGAATTCATTAAAAGTCTTTAAAAAAATTTGTTCAGCTGGGTAATTAATTTCATTCAGCTCTTTATTTACCTCATAAAAGTGAAGATAGAATTTTTGAAATATCTGCTTAGGACAATTCCGCTGGGTTATTCTTAAAAAAAATGCACATATGAGTTCTTATTCTGGAACCTTCATAATGGGCGTAGAAGATCAGAAAAAATTTATTTAGCAACTAATTTTGCAACCTCATTCTCACAAAAGTGAGTTAATTTATTCAGCAAATCATGAATTTTCTAATTCAGCCACAAAACCAACTGAATCTAATGACTTTGTTGGCCTATGAAAATTTCGCTGTCAGTTTTAAAGAATTGTGTTAAAAAGTATAACAACGAGTAATTTAAAAAATCAAAAACATTTCATGTGAAATAAAAGAGAAAATTATGCCACAACGATCACCTTTCGACATACAAGAACTTTTGGGTCTTAATACCACAAAAGCGGCAGCTGCTGCTGTAGTTGCAATGGCTAAACAAAAAGATAACTCCGAAAAAAACATTAACCGCAACAAAGATGTTGAAGCTGTTCAAGCAACGCATGTCAAACGGTCCGAAAGTCCAACAAATCCAAATGATGAACACAACTGCAGGGAAAAACTTCGACATGCAGATTTAAAAGAGGATAAAATTACCAGCGAACCATCATCGGCATCAACAACTACGGCAGCAATTAAAATTTCTTCCAATTTATATAGGGCAACACTGGCAGATATTGCAAAAACAACGGCAACAGATATTCCAACAACACCAAATTCAATATCACCTTCAACAAATTCAATTTCATCGGTAAATTCCTCTTTATCTTCTTATAATGAGGAAAATGATAAGAGGCGGCAACAACAGCAACAACAACAGCAGCAACAGCAACAATTGTCTATGGCCGCTGCTTCTAGAATGGCTTATTTTAATGCCCACGCTGCTGTAGCAGCAGCATTTCTACCGCATCATTTAACCTCACATACCACCCATAATCAACAGATGCACCAACAGCAACACATTGTGGCACATCATCATAATCTGCCATCATCTCCCCACCACCACCAGCACCAGCACCATCATTTACATCATTATCAGCCAACAACGCACTTACAGCAACAGCATCAACATTTGCCCCTCACACAAACACAAATTGCCGCTGCCCAACACCATCATCATCAGCAGCACCAGCACCAGCACCAGCACATGCTGCACGGCCAGGGTAAGTACATGTTTTCAAGTCCCTTAAAATGGACTGAAAGAATTGGAAAAGACACCAACAACTAACCGAAATGTTCCCAACAAAAAATTTCAAATTATATTTGTGGCAGTTTAAACAATGAATTCAAATATTTATTAGCTGTACCAGCATCTTCATCGTCAGTTCTGGCGTATTAAAAACAAACAAAACACAACACATGCCGCTGCTGCACAGAGTCTTAAAAGAGTGTAGTCTCAACATTTTAGTTCTTAGCGAAATTTCCCTCTGTGATGGAAGATTATCTCTGTATGCTGCAGCGTTCTGTCAAAGTTCGTATCGGCTGTTGCCCACTGCGCTGAGAGTGATCGCTATAATGAAAGCCCTCAAATACTTGTTTTTGTATACAAAATGTTTACTCATATCATACCTACGCAAATCCACGGCTGACCCTCTCAGCGTTCTGGTTACGCCGTTTTCGGGACAACTAATTGAAATCCCATTTTCTTAAATTTATTTTGCGCTCTTTTTATAACTCTTCATTGTCGACTGAATTCATTTAAGTTGCATTGGGCAAATACAAGCGAGCTTTCCTTACAACTGCAGAACATTTGGATTGCATTATTTGTACATCCCAGTTGGCCAGGGCACCTAAACATCGTACGAATGTGACACATTTTTCCTGAGTATGGCTGGTGTTAAGGGCCACAAAAACCTAAAATTTAAACAATTCAGGCTCCCCATAAAAAGTTTAACGGAATCAAATCGGCTGATTTCTGCGATGAATTCAATTTACTTCTACCTGGATTTTAGCTTTTATGTTTTTATTGAAATTATTATTTGCCTTGTGGAATCAAACAATTGCTTGTTATCTTTATCTAGTTTACGGAACAAATCGGTCAAGCGAGATTTTTTCTTTTCTCTTCATTTTTAATATAATATTGTTTTCAAAATGACGAGCAGAGGGCTGTCAATTGTTTCGACTTGCAGATTAGTTTTGGCCAACTGGTATATTTTTTTCATATTTAGTTATAATGCTGTCTTATTTTCTGGTGGCAACCACAAAAGCTGCTTGCATTGAAGCAACAACAACGACACCAGTAATTTACTTATAGGCGAGCACTATTGTTGTTTCAAGTTCGAGCGAACTTACCGTGCCCTACAAGAGTGACATATCAAAGTAGAATTAAATTTGACAGACAAGCGCGCTAATTTCCTTCAGTTCCTGTCAATGTGTTTGGTTTTGTTTTCTTTTGCGCCGAGCCGTTGTCATGCCCGTTACTTTACACCAACACCAACACCAACAGCAACAGCAACACAACAATAATAATTATGCACAATAAATGTTTGTGTCTCGTCGCAGCCAGAGAAAAACGTTAAACTGAATTGAATTGAATTTAAATTTGGTTCCCGGGCTTGTTGTTGTTGTTATGCGTGCATGCATGTGCATGTGCATGTGCATGTGTGTGTGTGGACGAATAGAAGACAAAGTGTCTGACTCTTGTTTTTGCGTTTTGTGTTTTATTGAACATTCTACATCTCGCCCATTGTTGTACTGTGCAACTTTTGCCGAGAAAGGGTTGCAGAAAGAGCTCTACACCAGTATTTAACACTATTAGTTTTTTTTAAGTTTTTAAAAATAATTTCTTATTTAATTGTTTTGTATTTAACAATTAACGGGTGTCTGTGAGTGTTTGTGTGTGTGTTGGCTTTGATTGCCCTACAAATGGCATATTAAATAGATAAATACAATATATTTAAAAACACTTGTAAGTAAAAACTAAAGATTGGAGAGATTGTGGTGATCCCAGATTGTAAAATGAAATCGCCATGGGATGGACTATAATTCCCAGTTCCTTTTTCAAAATGCCCGTTTTACTCGTTTTATTTCACAAACATTAAGTTTAATTTTGTTGAAATCGCACACACGTTGCTTGAAATTCAGTGTTATTTTATTGAAGTATAAAAAGAACAAGAAAAACTAGTTTATTTTATAATAATTTTTTTTTTTTTTTTGTTATATTTAATGCACTTTTAGTAAAGCCCTGTACCCCATAACCAGCGCAGCGTTAATACATTTGTAATAGTATTTGAGTTTTAACACTGCGGCAAAAGGTATCGATCTTATAGAAGAACAAACGCACTTTTCCCGCTTTTTTGCTGTATCACATACAAAATTTTACTTGGATTGTAATTTCGCCCTGAAAATGTTACTTTAACATTTGGAATTTGTTTATAATTTTTGTTCGCTAGTAAACAGAGTTGTTTTTCGGAAATCGCTTGTATTGTAGGGCATCGCTCCATCAACCTTGACCTTATCCTACTTTTTATAAAGTTAAGCATATAATTCATTTATTAGCCTCTTTTTGTTAAGCAAAAAAAAACAGAGATTCAATCCTCGCAACAACAAGGGGGTGGTAATTTCAATTTAATTTAAAACCAGCTTTCCATTATTTCACAAACAAAACAAACTTATTTTTTGCTGCTTCTTCATTTTAAAGTTCAACATAAGTTTTTTGTATTTGTGTGTAGGTAAAGCTTCGCTTCTTTTCATAAGCTGAACTGGAAACCCGATACTGGTGCAAGTGGCGAAATAATTAAAAACTGATTAATATAAAACAATAGATGATGAGGGTTTCAGTGTTGAAAGTCTGTGTCTGCTTTAGCTCAATCAAATTCACAATTTTGCTGTGTTTGTTTTTCTTGTCCTTTTTTATGAAATGAATTTTGAAAATTTCAGTCATTAATTGCCTTTTACTAAAGAAAACACATACACGCTCAAACACATTGAGCTCAATTATATCAAGTCCATAAATAAATTCATTTATCTGCTTAATTATGACGCAGCGACAGTTTTGGTTTTCAAAGAACTGGAGCCGGACAGGTGACTCGGTTGTGATTGTCTTAAGTAGGCGTGATTAAGATTTAAAGAGTTGACGGTTGTGCCAAATTGAAAGTTTTTTCCTGATGTTAATTTTAGTATCAAAGGCTAACGACAGAGGTCGCTTGTAACCTGTAACAGTAGTGTAAAAGATAATCCAAACCACATTCTTCGTTACATTGATTTAGATATTTGAAGCAAATATGAAACAAATAATTCGAATTTAGTGCCACAAGAAAGTCGTCAAGAAGAATTCCAACTCAGAACTGCCGGGCTGGGCTGCGGCGAAACACACCGCCTGCCTGTGTTGGCTGTGTCAACGTACTCGTAATTAGCGTTTGAACGGCTTAAACTCATTTCATACACTGATATAATTATAAGCCAAGATTTACATATTTTGTTTTCTTTTGTCACTTCTCCTCGTGCAGTCACAATGATGTGACAATTTTTAAATAAAATTGTCCATGATTTTATCTTTCTGCTTAATGAGTTTCTGTTCTGCTGTAAAATGCATTCACTGATTGTCACAAAAAAAAAAAAAACAAAACTGCAAAACAGAAAACATAACTTCCGATATGATTCGTATTGAAAGTCAGAGTCATTGCTTACAGTGCCTAACAAAATTAATGTGACAAATATTTAGCTTGTAACGACTAAAACTAGAGTACAAAAGATAAATTCGTCATAATGTTCCAAAGAATAATTTTAGTAACTGTGCGGTTATTTTTCTCGCCCACTGTTGTCTGCAGTCCCAACAACCACTCGAGGAATTATAAGCCAGTTAACAAACCAGTTCGTTGGCTTCCACCATCTAATTGATCTCAACTTCAAGAGTTTATTTAATTGATTTATTTGTGTGTTTATTTTAATTATAAAAATTTCTATTTATTTTTTCTGGCCCACTAATTTGTTAAAGCCTTTTATATGCGAGTGATGACAATAATTTTGTATAATATTTAATTTGAAATTTTAGTTCATCAGTTTGCCAGTCATACTTTCGAAAACTGCAATTTGTTTGCGAAATTAAAAATTAAATGCAATTAAAGTTAATTATCAAATACAATTTATATAAATAAATATATGTATATGTGTATATTCATGTTTATTAAATAATAAATATTCGAGGGTTTTCAAGAGTATATTTTTCTTTAATCTTTTGCAAACTTTTAAAGATTTCCACAACAGTTGATGAAAATTGAATTAAGCTGAAGATTCTCAATTAAAAAAAAAAAAAATTGTACAATTAAAGACCTCAATTTGATGAAAGTTTTGATTATTAAACAAATCGTATGAAACGACAAACTAATCAAACTGAATTTATTTACATTTCATAGTTTAATAAATTTCAATTTCATCTGCAAATTATTTGTTTGGAAATTCTGTCTGTGGTCGTTGATTTTGTAGAATTTTGTACACTCAGTTCTTGACCAGCGTTTTGTTTACCAAAAACTATAATATTTTTGAAATCTTAAAACATTTTTGTTTAAAATCCGACCCTAAAGACATCAAAATCGAGAGTACGGGAGTAAAAATTAAACCATTAAAAAACCACAAACGCACTTAAAAATATCGCATCATAACCCAGAGAAAAATACACTTAAGAACTGCGCAAAACGATTAGAAAATGTGAAGAAAATATTATTAGACACGAAAGAATGCAACAGAAAATCATAAAGGCCTCACAAAGGTACAACTAACTCAACTAAGGGAAAGAACACAAATACAACTCTGTAATGATTATCATAATCATTAAAGGGAAAAAGGGAAACAAACACAAGCGAATGAAACCAGAACACAGATACTTGGGATGACCCGAATAGCCAAAAAATTGCCTTAAGCTCGTCAAAGGCCCAGTCAACATTTATTATCGTTTTGCTTAAATTTTTTGCAATCATTTCGTTTTTAATTAACAGTTTCATAATAATTTTTTGAAATCTAAAAATTTTTTAAATATAATAATTCTACAAAATTTCTTGCCATTTAAATTGTTTCTACATTCTTTATTTCGCTGGCAGAAAACATTTTAAAACAGTCATCTAATTGGGTGGCCGACGTCAGAGCTTTTATGCCACTTTCTAATTTTAGATTTTCCATTTTGTGTTTAAAATTGAAAGAAGACTGATTGATGCTCTTTAACAAACACAATTCTAGTCTTAGAAGTCGAAAAGAACACATACTCATGTATGGAATGTATGGGAGAATGGAAAAAAGTACTCTAGAAATATTTAAATGCTCGAAAATGTTTTCATATACAACATGGCATAGAGAAGGTATTGGAAAAGCAACAGTTTTGTGACTGCTAGATCGAAATATATAAACAATCTTCTTCCCGACCTATTGGCGTCATACTGTATAATGAATAAAATTACTAATTAATTGATTAAAATTACTAATTTATTTGTTCATCAGGCTTAACTTCTGATGTACTTTTCCAAAAGCCCGACACAAGGTCTTATCTAACAATACTTTGACCAGGGTGCGCTTGTGGTGTTTTGTCTAAATTTTCCTTATTCTAGTACAATTATTTTTTACTGTTCTAGTCTTAGTTTTTATATAGAAATGCTGTAAAACTGCAACAGCAAAATTATGTTATTTTTGTATAAACCGATTGTTGTTATCAAAGAAAGGAAAAAAAAATGCTCAAACGACTTGATCGCACTTAGGACAGGCTGAAAAACTTGTGGATTGAAATGAAGTCTGCAACGTACTCCAATGAACTAGAAAATTCTATCTATTATTTAAACATTGCAATTTAGGTTTAAGCTAAAATATGTTTATGAATCGATGCTCCGGTCATTTCATATTATTGTAAGTTAATTTGGCTCTAGTCTATTCAACAGAGTTAAGTTTCTAGCATCAATATTTGTCACGACATTGTCTTATCAAGACAAGTTTTTATTGGGGCAAATTCCAAAAAAAAAAAATGCCTTTTCTGAGACTAGTTTTTATAGAGATAAAATTTTATTCGCACTCACAAAATTTTAGTGCACATATTTTTTTTAGATGAAAATTTGCACCGATAAATGTTTGGGGCGAAAAATTTTGGTACCGAGAATCTTTTGTGGTGACAAATTTTTCTCTGGACAAACTTTTGTCGAGGAAAATCTCTCCTTATGTTTAAAAAATAACTTCATAAATAGGCAAATTGACAAATTTTAATATATAAAAACATTTGAAATAGGGTAGTTAATGCGGATGGTTTGTCTCTTTCATAAGATTTTCCTGAAGTTCCCAACAACGGGACAAAACTTAATATTTGGAAATCTCCGATCTAAAACCTGTGGCGAGAAACGAAAATTTTTCTGGTTAATTTATATCCACTTCGTGATTTCAGCTTAAGCAAATTTTCATTATACCAAAATAACAATCTCTCAAATACCAAAAGACCTTTTACTTTTCGTTTTGTAGCCGTACGTATGCAATCTATTAATGTCTTTCAGTTGAGGTTTCAAAATCTTGGCATTTAAGCAAAACAAATTGTTAATTTAAATAAATCTAAGCAAGATTTTTGGCAAACGAAATGCTCAAAACTAAAAATAAAACTTTGTTGGCATCTGATTTCTGTTAGAAAATAAAAATAAATCATTACAAATCTATTGGAAAACAAATATTCGAAAATTATTAAGTTTTTGATATTGATTTATTAGATTTTGGGTTGAAATTCATCAAACTTTTTCTCTACCCTTTACACATACTTTAAGCTTTTTTAAAACCCTCAGCCCTAGAGTATGCAACGACCTATAAATAAATATTTATTTGCTGTTAAAAGAAAAAATCCGAAAAACTCCCCCTGTTTAATTTTCAAAGATTCTTCTTTTGATTTAAATACTTTATTTCAAGTGCATTTTCAATTTATTTTTTGCATTTGAATTCATTGTTTAAGGTGTGAATTTTTTTTCTTTTTTTTGTTATTTTTCACACTTAAACTCTTTTGAACGAAATGAGAGAAAAAAACGACTTTAAAACTCTGGAGTGTTAAAATTTGCAACAGCTTGTTTTTGTTTTCTTTGTGCTTTAAAACACCGTTACAAGTGTCGGCTACAGCCCATTCTGCATCTACAGCATAAAGTCAATTAAATTTTGAACTTCATTCATTCATTTAAGTGTCACTTTTGAAGGGTTAATTTATGCCTCAAATAAATAAGAAAAAAAAACAAATTTTTAACGAAATATTCGTGCCTCGAAATTAAGTATTCTGAAATTGTGCAATTTCATAATTCAAAATTCAAACCTAAACGGGCTTTAGCACTTTATCCAAATCAAAAACAAAATTATTCAATTAAATTTTGTAATTGGCTTTAGCGTTCAAACAGAAAAATGCTTAATCACGCCGCTATTAAATACAATTACAAAGTTATTGTTAATGAACAACTTATTGAATGAAGGTTGACTTTCATTAACGCTTGAGATTTTTTCAAATTTAGACTAGAGAAATTGTCATAGAAAAAATCGAGTATAAAAAACGCCAAGAAATGGAACAAATGAAACCGAAGACTTAATCAGTTTTCGAACAAGCGTTAAACTACAAGATATTGCCATTCCTTTTAAATAAGAAACAGGTTCTTTCTAATTTTGATTTGCAGAAAGTATTTTTTACGCTTTCTTTCATAATATGATAGAATTTGTTACATATTTTTTGTTGTTGACGACTTATTCGTTTTATTTCATACTGCAATAATGGTTGTCTATTATTTTTAGCGCCGAACATAAGTTTGAATTTTCCAACATACATAAAATTTCCAGTACCCAAACTATTACATACATATATTAATTTTTTGTTTCATAAAACATAATATAGAAAATAATTAATTTATTTTTTAGTGGTTTTAATTCATAAAATCGTCAGAGAATTTCAATATTAGCAATTACGAACATAAGTTTAAATGTTCGAACATGCTGGAAAACTTTTGAATTGTTTTATTTTTCAGTCGACGTCTCTTATAGTTGGTTAGAAATTAAACTAAACAAATTTTTTATACATCAATTTTGCAATTTGCAATTTTCAAGGTTATAAATTTTGTAAAAACTCTAAATATTTCAAAAACTTTTTTAAAACTAAAAGAAACTAATCCAAAATAGTTTATTTGTTTCGCCATAACTATTTAATGACTGGACGTTAAATAGTCAAAGTTCGAATTTTCGAACATGCTCGAACATGCTTGATAATATAAAATATTTAATCATAATTTAGTAGAAAGATCGAATTTTCGATTTGAAACACCTACAGTAACATACAATATAGTTTTTACATCTTGTTTTTTCTCTAAGTAAATTTAAACACATGTTTTAAGATTTTATTCAAAATTATAAAAAAAAAGTTTTAAATATGTACTTAGAAATACATAATTTAAATTCAATTTTTCTTATTTACCTTTTCCTTACCGAATCTTAATAATAATAATATATTTATATCGCCAACTTTCAATTACATACTGATAATTTTATTTTGTTTGCAGCTTTTTCCCAAATTAAAAACTTTCAAGCATCAGGAGCCTGTTTGCCGGGTAAGTTTTTATCTGCCAAAAAATTTCTAAACTCAAAGTAATTATTAGTGGCCTTTAAAGTTCGTTTGACAAGTAAAACAGACAAACAGCTTTTTTAAGGGGCAAACATAAACCATTATTTCCCCTTATTTGTGTACTTTATTTTTGCAAAATCAACTCAAAATTAAACAGAAAATTGCATTCAAAAAAAAAAAAAAAGCTGAAATGAAAAAAGCACATATCTGAGGAAACCGTATTTTAAGCTTTAAAGAATATTTTACACTCACATCTTCTTTTATGTAGATTTGCTAAAACAAAAGAACGACTCATTTCGTATTGAATGGCCCTAAAATATACAGTTTGTCAATAACGTTTAGGCAAAACAGAATGCAACTTAATTATTGCAAAATGGTAAATGAAGAAATTTCATTCTGTTAAAGTTCTCCTAAACAAATAAGGTCTTCGAATATTTAATCCTAAAGCACAATAGCTAAAAAATTAACAGGCTTTTTTCTGGTAAAGTGCGTTAATCATAATTCGACAAACTGTATGTTTGCGTTTAATATTGAAAAGGGTTAAAATGCCAGTAATATAAAAGAGAAATATGTTTCAAAAAGCCAAGTGCACATGATTTTCTTTTTATGTATGTAAATAAATGTAATTAAAAAGCAAAACATGTCCCATAAAAATTCAAGGACATTTAGTAAATTATATTATACTTTCATTATTAATACATATAAATATGTACAAACTTAATATGACCTTAACGTGTGAATAAACATGTTTTAAAAAAAATTAAATTTTCCTAAAATAAGATTCATAAAAGAAGTTTTTAATTTCGGCAAGTGCGAATACACATTCATAAACATGTTACACGTACACACGTACACACATACGCACATATTTATGTACATACATACATACATATGTATGTATATATGTATATGTATGTATATATGTATGTATGTAGTGGAACATTTTGTTTTGTTTCTATAACGTTTGTTTCTTGTTGTCGGATTCAACTTTAAATTAGTTGAAACTTCTTTCAAGTAACTCTTTCCGAAATCTTTAATGAAATTACTTTTGTTATTTCTAATTCATTGCCTTCTATAAAACTTTTGATGGCACCACACATGTTCATGTTATTAGGGGGGCTGTTGTTTCTTAAGTCCTGTTGCTACTTATTGTTTAGTTAACTGCATACTTACATACCTACTTACATACATACTTACATACATACTTACATATTACAGTTACATATATCAAGAAAAGAAATTTTTGTGTTTGAATATTAAGCTGCGCCTTATTATTTTTGACGCTTTTGCTTTCATTGATGACATGGATATGGATGACGACCGGTCTGGAAGACGACGACAACAATAATGATAATATGTGTAACGAAAGGGTTAAATTGCTCGAACAAACGTGTGTATTGTTTAGTTATACACAGCCTTGCAAATAAAACTGTTGTTGTTTTTTTTTTTAAGTTGAAATTTTTGCTGTTTTTGTAAAAATTAAACCTACACTATGCGCCAGCCACAGCAACAGCAACACGTATGAATTACACACTTTCAAACACCAGCAAACAGTTGAGACTAAAAATAAAAACAAAATAACGGTGGTATTCGCTCTAACATCAGACCATCTCCCTTCCACCTGCTTTTAAGTAACAAAAAGAGGTGATAAATGTATTATTTGCTGGGTTCTTTTTGTTAACATGTGAGTTTCTTTTTTTTTTTGTTGCTGTTGTTGGTGTTTCAAATATTTATTACCGTTACAAATGCAACAAAATGAAATGAATTTCATTGTTAACATGCATACAATTGATGTTTGTGCATATGTTTGTACACATCCACATACATACATACAGCCATATGTATGTATGTATGTATGCATGTAAATATGTGCATAGTATGTACATACATACATATCTATGTATGTACGCATGTATGTACATATGTATGTATGCAATGTTTTTCAACTGAAAGTGAATTTGTTGGTGTTTATTTTGATAGAACCATGTAAAATTTATTTATTCCTTAAAATTAAAATGAACACGTTGTGTTATTTACATATATACATACATACATTCCTGCTTACATATGAATGTACATACATACTTAAATATATGTACATACTTACATACATACATACGTACTTTCATACATACATATTTTTTTTAGATTTAGAATTTCATATGTTACTGTTGAACTTTGTTGTTTCGTATTTTATTAGCAATTTCATAGATTTATTGCTTCACACTATTTTACCAAGAATTTTTAATATTTCTTTAAGCGAAAAAGTTCAGAAACTAATTAACGTTTTGCCCCACATGAAAAACATAAACAAATTTTCACTTTTAAGTTAATATTCTTATTATTTTATAGCACATATGTATGTACATACATACATACATATATACAAAACTGTTATACTTACTACGAAAAATTTTTACATCAATCAGTTGTTTATTTATAAGCTTAATTATTTTAAATCAGCATGCAAAAAAAAAATTGCTTTACATACGTAGATACATATGTATGTATAACAGTTTGGTATAAGTGTTATAAAACTGTTATACCATTTAACATTTGTTTTCATTGAATTGGTATTTATTAAAATTATTTATTTTATTTTTTTTTTACCAAAAATTCACTTTATATAATTTTTATTGATTATTTTTAAATATTGATTGTCTTGTCTCATTTTTCGAAAATTCTGCAACAATTTCATTAGTTCAGAAACTGCTTTTATTTGTACACGTACCTACTACATACTACATCCATATGTATATACACATGCACATAATTTTCCTCTTCGCTTCAATAATTAAATAACAACCCTTTTGTTTCTAACATGTGTTTTTGTAACGTACATGTATGTCAGTCCAAATAAGCGTAACACACCTTCGAACATGTGTTCCATGTGTTTTTAGTTAAAAAAATTAATTAATCTGAAAGCAAAAGGAAAACTAAAAAACGTGAACAAAAGCCAAATTGACAACTTTATACTTGAGTAGTATAACACTTTAGCAACGCTAAACAAATAAAAGTTAGTCACGTTACTTTTTAACGGTTGTTAACAGCTTCTGTCATGCATACACTGGTTTGGTTATGTGTGACTGTGTGAATCTGTTCTCTAGGTTTTTGTCTGTTTCCTTAAAAGATAAAATTAACTTCACTTAAAAGCCAGTTGGCTGGCTGTTAGAGTGAGGCGATGTTTAGGGAAACAAAGTGTTTTTCTTTTGTTTTAGAAAAAAATGCCAATTAAAATCTTAACTAACTTGTCTTGCAGAGGGTCTGCCACATCAAAGCTGAGGAAAAATTGTTTTAAGATCTTGGAGAGGAAGTGGATTGTTCAAAAGAAATTGCCTCACTTGGGATTTTTTTCCTAAGTACACATATATTTTGTGTTTTTGTTTTGGGAGAGAACTTGTGCAGGTTAGGCGCAACATGAATTTGTTGCATACTTTGTAGGGCCTGCAAATATAAAAGCCGGCAATTATGAGTTTGTAGCTTGTAAAATTTATGTGATTTTGCGTTAAATGTTGTTCCGTAGTTCCTATTTGATTTGACTTAATGTTTCCCCTGTTAGGCTTTTGTTTTCCTTCTGTTGCCATTCTGTTTCTTGTATGTATGTCCTGGTCATGTTTTTATTTATCTCTGATTTAACTCATCATTACGAAAACTTCTCTTAATCCTTACAAACTTGCGCTTTCTTTAGGGTGCATCTAAAGTTTAACTGTTCCTGTCATTAAATCCTTTGACACAACAAGTTTGTCTTAAAATTTCCTTGATAATAAAGTCTACATACCCGCACATACATCCATATGTACATCCGCTCATCCACTCTCACTTACATTGTACTCATATAACTGAATAACTTTGTTATACTTATGGAAACGTCCTGCGAAAGATGAAGTCAAAGGAACCGACGAAGAAAACTCATCACACGAACATTCAATCCACCCAACAGAACAACAATAAATTCTTTGAAGTGAATTGTTTTCGTCAGATTAATTTACTTTTAAAGGGATGACTGATTCTAAGGCTGGAGCCACCGTTGCAGTGTTTTCAACACAACATTGTAGATACAATGTTGTTGGTACATGCGGCCCAGCCAGCGGGTGTTAAAAAGCATTCCAGTGTGAAGCGACGTTTTTTTCTTTTTTTTTTTTTTTTTTGACCATAAAAGCACGTTTCATAAAATGAATGTAAGAAATGTAATAGAAAATATGGTTAATGGCAAAAGTGCAAGAGAAAAAACTTTCGAATCGGCGAAGGTAAAAAAGGCTGTGAAACTTCTTATATGATTGTGTTTTCGAAAAAGGGAACAGAAAGAAATAATTAATTAGTAGAGAAGCATGTGACCTTAACAAAAATAGCATGTGCAGCATCGTCTTGGCAGCAAAAATAAAGATAATCATTAAATTATCACCATAATCACAATTTTTGTTGTTGAGGAGCTACAAATTCCGCCCAACGGCACGAAAAATCTGCTCATTGGAACTATTAAATTGACTGTTCTACCAATTGGGCACTTCTTTTGTGCTAAACGTTTGAATGAATTGTATTATGTAAATTTGGGCATGACTTGAGCAACACTCTTTCGTAGTTCTAAGGAGAGGAGAAATACATATATATGTATTTATAAAAACTCAGCTCTCAGACTCTGACCTGAAATTTCACATTTCTCAGCTGTGGTTTGTCTGCAAAACTTTGATTCTCAAATAATTCTTAACTTAAAAGCGCAGGCTTTTGATGTTCGACACTGAAAAAGGAAGTCAATTTTATTTTCTTGACTTCAATATGGTTTTTGGTTCATCAAGAACTATTTTACTAAAAAATATTCTTGAAATCATATGAACTAAATTTTCTTAAGGCAAATTCAAATTTATTTTCGGTGTATTTAGATGACCCGCAAAAGAGAGAAGAACTCCGTTGACTGCTGCCCTGACCTGCTCTTCCCATCTACCATCAACATGAACTTCTGCCTTTTGAAACTTTCGTTTGGTTTTTTTTTTTTTTTTGTTACTTTTCCAAGAGGCTTAATGTCTAGCTATTTACAGGTTAAAAATACACATAAAGAAAAACTACTGTTAGAGGTATTTCAGAATACATGAGCATCCTCCCTCTCGCCTACAAATCCTACAATGAAACAGTTTCACAGGATGCCAAAAATCACCTTTTAAATAAAAGGTTCTAAAATAATAACCGCAATTAATGATTTTCTCTCAGTGTGTCACTTATTTCACAAACCAACACATACAACTCTTATACACAACAGGCAGCGTGTATGCGAGTATGTATAAGAATTTACTTCCTCACACACACACACCCACGTATACACTTACAAACATATAAAGGTTTTATTGTTTTCTATTTTGCTTTTAGTTTTTGTTCATTTCTTTATTGCAGTAATTTGTGCACTCAATGGAAAATTGTTAATTAGATTCCTTTTGGCGTGCGATGACTTTGTGTCGTACTCTATCTAGGGAATTTGCAATTTTCCCCATCCTTCCCCACCCTGGTTCCCAGCACAGCAGCACCTACATTTGTACACCTTGTTGTTGTTTTTGTTGTTGTTGTAGTTTTCATGCTCAAAGTAGAAATCATGATAAAATACCTGGTTTAAACAAAATGTACATTGGTTACTTAGTGACGGAGCTTTGCAAATAAATAGTGTCAGCTCTTCTTTTTGTATAATTTTTTTTCTCGTCCGTTTTTTGCGCTCATGTCGTTTTGTTGGCGGAGCAGGTGAAGGTACGAATAGTGGCTTAATTGAGACAGAAAACAACAATTTAAATATTGTTGGTGCTGTATAACAGAATTAAGTTTTAAGTATTTAATTAGTGGGACGTTAAATTGATTGAAATTCTTTGGTCGAAAAGGCTTTCTGAAAATTTATCGCTACGAGCTTTAAATTGTATGACGATAGGGGAAATCTTCTAATGAAATTACAGGCGATGCCCGAAATTGCAGGGGATATATATCGGTTCATGGAACAAGTGCGACAGCTGCACAGATTTATAAAATAATTACAACAAGCAACAATAACCTGTTTGTAGTTAATGGCCTAAAAAATTATGTAATTCGGCGGGTATTACAAAAATCAAAAAGGTTCATTAAAAATTAACTCTGGCAGTATGAATAGCATACAAAATAAACTCGTTCCTTTGAAACAGCTGTAAGAATGAACCAGTTCGCTTAGACTAACTTCAATTGATGCATTTAGAATAACACGAAAATTATACGGTTTCGTTTAGAAAACTATGAAATTTAGACTGGCGTTAAAGCTAAAACGGGTCATTGACGGATGAAAATTTAGCTGATTCATTTACAGCAACACGAAAAATTAAATGTGTAATTTAGAACAGCATGAAATTTAGTATGAAATGAAAAATGAACCGGTTCATTTAGAAACGCATAAAAATTATACCAGTTCATTAGATTTAGAATTGGAAAAATTAACGGGTTCCGTTTGCAGCCGCATCAAAAAACGAACCGGTTAGTTTAGAATCGCATGAAATACGAACCCATTAATTCAGCATCATATGAAAAATGAACCGATTCACTTAGAATCATATGAAAAATGAACCGATTCACTTTGAATCATATGAAATATTAACCGGTCCACTTAGAATAACATGAAAGGTGAACCACATCACTTAGAAGCGCATGAAAAATGAATCAGTGCATTTAGGATCGGATGAGAACTGAACCGGTTCATTTCGTATTGCATGAAAAATTAACCAACTCATTCGGAATATCATAAAGACTTAACCGGTTCATTTGAAATACTATAAAAAATACACCAGCATTTTATTTTATTACAAAATCATTTTATTTAGAATAATATAAAAAGTCAGTGGGTTCTTTTAGAATATAATAATGAAAACTTAACCGATTCATTTAGAACAACGTAGAATACTAACCATTTGATATACTTATATAGAATAGCATAAAAATTCCGATTAGTTGAGAAGAATCGCATAAAAACTACAACCGGCTCATTCGGAATGAGAAGCGTAACAGGTTCAGATGCAACGATATGACTGAATGAATCGATTCATACGGAATGTCGATTCAGATTAGCAGGAAATATGAAACAATTCATTTCAGTGATTCATGAATTTGAATATTATATTTATTTTCTTTGGTTCAAATTAAACTGCTTATTAAAAATGCATCGTCTAATTCATAACATTTAAGTCCAATTAAAAGTACTGAACGCTTTTCACGCTTTTGATGATTGCAATTAAAATTAAAGAATTTTTCCTAATAACTTCTCATATCAATAGAACAATAGGAAAACAAACCTCTTATCTATCGTATTGCCACCCAACGCAGCCACTTGATTAGCGTATTTTGTGAAAACTCAAAGGAAAATTGCATGCCATTTTGCTTTTTATTTCTGCAAACAAAAAACAAAAAAAGTTCAGCAGACAGAAATATGAATTAAGCGCCGCAGACAATAGAAGATCTTGCGAATAGACGTTGCTGGCGCAACTAAACCAAACCAAAACGAACCGAATCAAGCCAACCAAACAATTAAGGGGCGACAACAACAAAATTTTAAACACCATGAATTAGTCATTTTATGTCAGTGATGCATGCACACTAATGCGTTTACACATACACACACACACACACACACACCCAAACATGTACGCTGACTCTGAGGGACCCATTGAAAGCCACCAAGAAGACATTCGGAGCAGCCAGTCAGTGGAAACATCATTTTGGAGCAGCATTTTGTTGCTGCTGCCAACCGAGTTGGGTTAGCGAAAGTTAAGTTGGGTTTTATGGTGCTGCTGCAGCACAAAACAACATGGCGTTTTGCTGTGGTCGGGTTGTTGGTTGTTGGTTGTTTTTTCTTTTTTCGTTTTCTTGCTACAAGGCAGTGCCAGCAGCAGCAGCGTTAGAAAAGAGTATAAATAAAAATAGCAAAAAAAAAAAAGAGGAAGAAGAAAGAGAAAGCTTTGAAAAGAATTTGCACAAACTGAAGCAAATGATGAACATTTTTCATGCACTTTTGAGCAAATTAGATTTTATACTAATTAAATTTCCACTAACACAAAAACAAAACAAATTGTTTGTGTATTTTGTGTGTGTGTGTGTGTGTGTGTGTGTGCGAATTTGTAGGAAAGAGTTTGTTTTTGAGTCGTGTGTGAGTGCAGAACATGCTGAGTAGCAACGTTAACTTTTATCCAACCAACCAACCATGAATGCATTCATTTTTCCAGCCATCAAAGTGAGTGCATACTGTACATAAGTACGTACGTGTGTGTGTGTGTGTGTGTGTGTATGAATGTGTGCAAAAGTTCTTTAAACAAGAGTTGCTTTTAATTTAATCCTAACGAAACAAACAAGTCAAAATGCCCAAAATTGTGTTTTTTTTTTCTTATGAAATTGAATTCATTCTACAGATTTGCACTCGTTAATCGGATGGCTGAAATACATGTTTTTTTACTGTTTTATAAAATTATTCAAGCTATTCCAAATGATCCGGTTTATTTATATGATTATATTTTTCCTATTAATGTAAATGAGCTGGTTCAGTATTAATGCGCTTCACAATAATGAAGTAGTTCAGTTCTCATTTTGTTCTATATCTCAATTTATTCCAAATTATTCGTTTTATTTTTCAAACTAATCTAAATGAGGTGACTTTTTTTCCATGATATTCGATATGAAACGATTAATTTCTGACGCTAATGCAAAAGAACTAGTTCGTTTCTCATGTTGACTGCCATGAATTTGAATCGCTTAAATTTTCATGCTATTCTAAATAAATTGGCGCATTTCTGATGCTATTATAAATTAAGCGCTATGGAATAACATGCTATTGTACAATAGATGAAACGATGATCTTCTCTTCTTTTTTCGGCGCTACAGTCCGGGGTGAACCTGGACCTCAACCAACAAGGTTTTCCAGCTGGCACGGCCTTTAGCCAGCATCCTCCAATTTTGCACACCAAGTTGGTTGAGGTCCGTCCCTCTCCACTTGTGTACGCCATCGGTTCCGTGGGCGTCCTCCATTGCGTTGTCCCATTGGTTCAGAGTCGAAGATTCTACGGGTCGGAGCAATATGATCTAAGTAGGCTGTTTGAAAGGAACCGCTTCTTTTCTTACCACATGATTAATAATCCGGCTCCTTTCTGGTGTTTTCAATTTCAAAAAATTCTTTATCTCTTTATGTTTGTTTGTTTTTTTTTTTTGGGCTTTTGAAAAAAATAATCCTTAAAGGAATATTTTTCATATTCCTAAATCATGGCAATCCTTTAATCTTAACACAACAACAACTGCAAAAGTAGCAACAACCTCAGTGACACTATGACGCAAGGTCCTGCACTGCCAACCATTACAGGCCAAAGATTTTTTCATGTTCAACGTTCAGCCATTTCATAAATTACAACCAAACCATCAAAAATGTTTAACGTTATTTTTCACATCTATACCTGATAGTTGTGGTGTTGCGTTGGCAAACATATGCGTTTATACTTAAAATCCTAAAGGAGTTTTATTTAATAAGTGTACTGTTCCACAGTGCAGGCAGACCTCTAGCTCATGTTTTAAGACTTGGCAACAGCGTCGACTTTAGGAAAACCAAAATTTCTTATAATTACAGAATTTCCATTTTGTCACAAAAATGTTTTTTTTTTTGATAATTTTAAAAAATGAGTTGTTTGCTGGGTTGCCTTTATGCCATGTGTGCTTCTACAGCCAGGCCATCATAATTAACTGCGAAAATTTTAATTGCTAATATGTTCTGTTTGCATAAAGTATATTATGCAAATGCCACACACTATACGAGCGAGCAGCCACCAACATTATGAGCAGAAGGAAAAAAGGCTGAAACTTCTGCAATGAATCCTTTACAATAACTTTATGAGAGCTTGGAAATAGTGCTAAAGAAGCATATTAATGTATGAGACTTGAAAATGGGGTATGAATGGTGCACTATATATGTACATAAATAGAAAAAAATTAAATAAACCGGTTCGTTTTCTAATTCTAATCTAATTGAGGTATTTCATTTCTTGCTGTTCGAAAAGTTACGGCTCGTATCTTGTTCAGTTTTAAAGGAACCGATTATTAGTCAAACCCAGCTGGAAATGATTTCATTAATTTTTCAGGCTTTTCTAAATGAATCACATAATTGTTATTGCTGATCTAAATGAATGGCTTAATTTTTAATGCTATTCTAAATTAAACGGATAATTTTTCATGTTGTTCGTAATGAACTAGTTCATTTTTCATTCTATTCGAAATAGTCCGATTCAATTTTCATGCCATTTTAAATAAAACCGTTCGTTTTTCATGCTGATCTAAATGAACCGGTTAATTGTTTATACTATTCGATGCGGACAGTTGGGTTTTTCATAATATTCCGATCCAACTGGTTCATTTTTCATAGTATATTATATGAATCTTTTCATTTTTCATGCTACTATGATTGAGTGGGTTCATATTTCATACCATTCTAAATGAACCAAGTAGTTTTTTAACCTATTTCAAATGCATCGGTTCATTTTCCATGATATTGCACAATATACAAAATGAATCATTTTTGATTTGTTATTAAATGAACTATTAAGTATTTCTTACCATTTCTTAGGAATAAGTTCATTCAAATGATTTGGTGCACTTTTCATTCTCATTTTTAATGGTTTTGTTCACATTATTTGCTCTGCTGTTCTTAATGAACTTTTTGTATTGATCTAATTCATTTTGCATGATATTATCAATAAACTGGTTCAATTTTGAGGCATTCCACAATGAGGTATGGAAATGTTTCGCTGTTTTTAGTTGCATTGTTGTAAGTGACTTTCTCGGTCGTTGTGTAACGCCATCTGTTTATTATTCTGCAATTCATCACATTTTTCTGCCAGAAAACACAAATATTCAACAAATCTTAATGTTTGAGCAACACTTGGTGGCTTGTTAGAAACGCAAAGCAAAAAAAAAAAAAAAGAAACTGAAAATTAACTCGTTTTAATAATAAAATTGTTAATTAGAGGAAGCGAATATACAAAATGCATTCATACAACATTTGCATAATTATATGCAAGTGGATTAAAATTAGAAAAGAACACCAAAAAAAATTGGCGTTGCAGTCGGCATAAATCTGCAGACAGAAAATTATAAGAATTTAATATAAGTGTCGAGGCAGTTCGTAGAAAAAAATCGATAATCGCAAAACTTTTGCTTAAGCGCTGAAACTAGAAAAGCAGGCAGAATTAAATTTCTTCAGATTTGATTGTAGGCTTTTTAGTTTAAGGTCAACATTTAAACATTTACGTACTTATAAGTATTTACAAAATAAACTATTATTAACATAAAAAAAGACTATAGACTAGTAATTTCGACATCTGTATTGCTGGGCTGGGTGGTCGTCTTATTCTGATTTTCATCAACTTTCTCGCGCTTTTCAATTCTCCTTAAGCGAGTTTTCATCACAAAATAGCAAATACTGGAAGTGAAAGCGATTTTTAAATAATTTTACAATTCAAATAGGTTTTTTCTTTCTTTGTTTCGGTAGACAAAAACTTACATAAAGACAATTGCATTGGGAATGGCAAAAAGTTCACTGAACAAGAAAATGGCACCGGTAAACGTATCGATCGTGGCTAGGTAAATGTTGCTGTATATGGGCGTGAATATTATGGAAAATATGGGTACAGAAATGCTGAGTATGGAATACATTTTGCCTGTAAATGTTTTGATATATTTTATAGTAAAATAAAATAAAATATAAGAATTTTATCTTACCTAGTTCCTCTTCGGCCACAATACTGGAACCAATTGATTTGATGGCTATAACACGCATAGAGCTAAACGAATCGGCTAAGGCGGCCACATAAAATGTGGCGGTATCGGTTGAAAAGGCCTAAAACAAAATATAAAACTGTTATACTAAATGTTTTCTATCTAGTAAAGTTTAAATTTTAATTATATAATTAAAGTTATTATTTTGTGAACATTTTACATACAAAATACTTGTATAGAACAAACTGTTATACGGTTATATTAATCGCCATATAGCAAACTGTTATACAACCATAAATCTGCTGCCTCGGAGCAGTGAAGTTGGCAAAGCTTTGGTATAACTTGAAACTTGCCCTCTTTTGGCCAGTCATTTTAATTTATGGGCTTTTCTTTGGAAACCCATTAAGTTGCATGATTAAATATGAGCAGTTTTTTGTTTATCTTTTATTTTCTTAAATAATTGTATGATATTCGATGGTTTTATATAAAACACGCTGTAAAATTCCTACATTTTATGCACCGGTTGCTTTTTGAGAAAACTGTTCTACAAAATTGTATAGCAATTAAATTAAATCTTTAAAAAATCCCATTTCAATACATTTCGTTGATTTACAGTTCAGTCGGAACTCGTCTAAAGAACGAAACTGTTACTATTTAGAAAAACATACCATTAAAATTTTCGTCAATATTGTAGTTGAAGCTGCAATAAAACCAACTAACGGATCGCTAAGTTTTAGCAATTTACTGAAAACAGTGGTGGCAATAAAAGTACCTAAAAATGGAGACAAACACGAAAATAATTTCGTATTTTGTGTGTTACTGAGCAACTACTTACCTGCCATAGCCAAAAGAGAACCGATTGTGAAATAGATACTAAAATCATTGCCGTTCCAATTCAATTTCTTAAAAGCAAAACGTGACACGTATTCAGTTTCACCCACAACCTGAATAACAACCAACACATACGCGAGTATAATAAAGGCCAGCAGCATGCGACCACGATTGGAACGTTTCTTTAGGGGGAATTTAAGATAATCCATCACTAAGTTGGGATCAAAAAATTGTCTTAAACAGGATTTGTTTTTCGGCAATGCGGGCGGTGGAGCCACTGACACTTGTACATCGGTGCCATTAGCTGACAATTCAAAGGAGACATTTTTGTGCGCCTGAGACATTTGCTCCGCATTGGTGATTTCGTAAGCAGGATTGTCGGCGCCCTGAGTTTGTTGGCAAGGGGGTGGCTGATTGGGCAAAGGTGGCGGCACAGCGGCGTTAGATTTGGGCTCCTTTAAGACAAAGATTACATATAATATTCCAATCAAGTTTAATGATGCTGCCATGGCAAAAGACACTTAAGAATCCAAAAATAAAAGAAACGCTATAAAAACCACACAAATCATTTGAATAAAATCAGCTCCCACTTACTTATGTAGCCCAACAGTTGAAACAGGAAGCCACTTATAGGCGTGCCCACAAATGTTACAACCGTGCTGAACATGGCGTAAATGCCAAACCTATAGACACAACAGAAAAGATATAGCGACAAGTTATTTGGTTTAATGGAACATATTTATGCACAAAAATATATTTTTTTGGTCACGTTCAGTAACGATAATTGCCGAATCAGTTAATTAATTGTTTGAATACGGGCGAAGTGAAAACGAAAGCCACCAGCCAACTGGAGATTGTCTATGGCGGGTTTTCCTTCACCGGTTAAATTCTCTGCGAATGCCAGCCCAAGTCAGGATACAAAGTCAAATTGTGATGTGCGAGCGAGGCAGGGGATTGTCGTCGCTTCTTATGGACAACAGCAATGTTTTTGGCTGGTTTGTTAGTACCAATGGAGCCAAATTTGTTCCTCTTAGGGATCGTTGATGACCAAAACAAATGCACTCTGTTCGCATGTCACTGCCTCAACTCCTCTATATTTTTGATTGAAACTGCTTTTTTTTATTATTTATTTTAATATTTTGTTTTGTGCAGTTTTCTAGTACATATTTTCGGTTTGTTAACCCACTCACCTGAATATTCGATCCTTTTCTGGTGTTGTTATGGTCATGTAACTGTCGATGGCCATAAAACAGAGCGTATTGCCACCAAATAAGGCAGGCACTATGGCCTCGGTGTATGCGCCAAATTCCATGGGGATTTGTTCGAAAAATATAGCCGATATTAAAAGACCTTTGTGGGGAAAGCTTCATTAAAATGTCGTACATAAAATTATTATTCCGCATTGGTTTACTTACACACAAACGACAGACACTCGCCCACAATGGGCATAATAATGCAGGCTTTTCTTTTATTGTAACGATCGCTCCAGCTGCCAGCGAAAAGCAACACAATCAAAGGAAAAATGTTCGCTGAAAGGAAAAAAATTTAAAATTATTGTTGACATTCAAAGCCGGCGATTCCTCATAACATGGTCTCATGGCGTTCACGGGTCAATGTGAACCTCACGCTCAGCTCGTTTTATAAATGAAACACCCCCTCTTTAGCACTAGTTTGGTTTTGAGTTTATATCGATTCGGATCTTGTTTCCATTTCATTTCGTGTAGATATAAACGCCCTTATTTAAAACGCCTTCAGCACTAGTTTGCTTTTAGTTCTATATTGTATAATTTACCATATTGAGAGCTAAACAGTAGCAAAACTTAACTGCACTAGTTCTTGCCGCCTGGCCCTCTAGAAACTTCATCGTGTACATGACTGGCTATCGATGAGGGATTGGCTCAACAGTCCTTAATACATTTTGTAATTAAGGTACCTGTTGCAAAAGCCAATATAATTATGAAGTGTTTAATTAATATTGTATAACAATAACAATAACATATGAATATTGGATAAACAATCACATAAACCAACCGGTTTCGGTAAAAAAAAACAGCAAAGCAAAAAAATCTCATTCACACATTCTTTTCTATTATCAAATTTCTTCTATTTGCGACAATCAAATTTCTCTGAATAACCCATATGTTTAAGCAACGATCGCTCTAACGCTAAAACGTGCTTATTAGACTTTTTATAGTTAAAACACGTTTAATCGAACTCTTCGCAAGACAATAGTTTAACCACAAGCAACAAATTATGAGAATATTAAAAAATTTCGGTCATTATCAATATTGAAATCAAGTTTAAAAGCTAAAACTATATAAAACCAGTTTTTTTTTTAGCAAACACCATTAAAGCTGATCTTTATAAAACGTATTTAAATTAAAAAATGTCATTCTTTAATGCCAACTATAGTTTTAATCTTCAACATTGAAATTAAAAAAAAAAGAGATTTTTATCTTTTCTCTGAACATCAGACAAGAAATAGTTTAAAGAAACAATATTTCCAAATATTCTTTAAATTTGTATTGAGATTCTTTCGCCATGAAAAATTCGTGCACTAGATGGCAGGAGTATCTGCCAAATGAAAGGCCCATACCACCATAACAAGCCGCCTACTTGTTTTCAATTACTAAATTGTGATGTTTTTGGTAATTAACAAAAAAAAAAACTTAAAGCGTTTTTTATATTGTAATTATTAGTTAATTTCAATAATTTTTAACCAATTTTATTCAGCCAAACTTTTAGCTTTGAAAGATGTTCGCATTTATTTTTGAGAGAAAAAAAAACTTGAATTGAACACTTATAAAACTATTTTGATAAAAACTATTCAGATTCAGGTTTTTGTTTAATTATTTAAAAAATTTTTAGTTAATGAAGATATTGCGAATCGTTTATATTTAAGTTTAAAGTAAATAAAACCCTTAAGTAAAATGATGTCATTTGGCCGGCATTTATGGAGTGAAAATTAAACAAATTATATGTTTTTTGTTTTCAAAAATTTAAAAACAAATTTTTACTACAAAACTATATAACGAGGGTGGTTTATAAACTCTTAACAATATGGACTTTTTGCAAAACACCCTCTCCAACTGTAAAAGAAAACGGGAAATACCAAAAAAAGAATAAAAACTAAAAAATTTTAATTTAATATAATTAAACAATTTTTAAGTTCGAAAGTTCGAACTTAATAAAATTATAATATTTTAAGATTTTTTTTAGTGGTTAATAAAGATCATTTGTTAACATTAGGAATGTTTTTTTTTTGTCACAATAGAAATTTTTTAAATTTTTATATTAAAGTATTTTTGATAGCAAATTTTAGACCTTAATTATTGCGAATATTTTATATACAAAATGTGGGGAATGGCCGTTTGCAACAATTGCTGATTATTTTTCTTGAATAATTCCATATGGCTAAAAAAAAATTCTATAGCAGGTACACAAGGGCCTAATGAAACTACTTTCAGTCATGTAACAATAATATTGAGTTTTCCTGGCTTAATCTGCTCTGCCCGCTTCCATAATGTACTTTGTTATCTATAGAATACAGTCATAAATATGTTTGCTCGACTCTTACCTATTGCCGCCCTCTTGCCTACAACATCTGCTATCAACTTTTGGGCACCCGACTCTGCTTTACAGACCGTGTAATTGAAGCCCACTGAAGTGGAAACGAAAAACATTTCCGCCATGGTGGCCGCATACTCTGTAGTATTTTCGAAATTGAAATCCTTACAATCGATATCGTACTCTGACTTATCCAGTACGGCGCTACAAACTTCTTTGCTGTAGCCCAAGCTAAGACGGCAGGACTTGTCCGTGGGAAAATGCACCATGGCAATGTTATTGGAAATACTGGCCATGATGTAGAAAAAGTAAAATGGTTCGACGTTTAAGTTGCGACGATAGCGCCATACCTTTTGCAAATAACTTAGATTCTCCTTCTCCGTTTTGGAGGGCAGTGATGCTTCCGGCGCGGACATTTTTTTATTTTTATTCTATTGTTTATGTGGCAGACTTTAAAAGCATTTCTTAAACTCGAAATTTTTTTTGTTACTATTTGTTTTTTTTTTTAATATTTTAATTTAATTTTGATTTAAAATTTCGTTTGGTTTGGCTTTTTTCTCGTAATGCTAACACGTATCTATATTAACGCGCAGGCGTCCGGTTTCAAACTAAACTTAGACATTTGAATTAATTTTTAAATCAGCCGCCAGTCGTCAATCAACTAAAATTTAGTTAATGTCCCTTGGCTGTTTAGAGCGTGAGCAGCAACAAAAAGAGCTCTTCCTCCTCTTACACTATTTGTTTTCGCTTTTGTTTTTTCTTTTCTTTCAAATATTTGCATTTATTTTTCGTTTATTTGCGTATGATGTTCGCAGCAGTTTTTTTTTAAGTTTATTTTGAAGTTGTATAATGGTTGTTCTATTCGAATGACCAAATCAATATTCAGCAGCGTCTTGAAGGAATGTTATCGCAGAAAACAAGTAAAGCTGCAACTTCTAATCGTGAAAGAGGTAAATTTTGCGCAAATGTTCATAGAAAAGAATTGGTTTTATTCGAATTCGTTTTCAGACAGGCAGCTTTTCAATGAGGGCAGTTAGATATTGTCATAAAATGAGGTGTGTGTCAGGTATTAACGAAATTCTTCTGTTACTGGCAGGACCCATATCTGCCTTATATGTATTGTATATATATGGCGCATAACACTGTTCAATATATATCGGAGTGCTCTAGTTTTCAGTTGGATCAGAACAATTGGCTGGGCCGCACAAGAAAAATTGTAGTGAGGTCCGACCACATCATCTGGTTTTCGATCATGTCACCTCTGCCAGTGATAACCCTGCGATCGTAATGGCGAACGTACATTTAAACGTCTGCTTTATGGCATCTAATGACATCCTGAGGGAAACACATCTTCATCCATTTTGTTGAATATTAAACATGTAATCATTAGTCATTAGCGCCCGCCGTTGATGATGACGTCCTCACCAACGTCGTTTTAATAAAATTACGGATGAATAACGCCCCACCAAACAATAACTTTTTGCCCCTGTATTTCCCCCCGGGTTTTCAAAAAACCATAGGCCAAAAAAGCATTGACACCAGTTGCTCAAGATGAGCGTTAGATAAACCTGTCAGAAGAAAGTTCACAAATAGACTCTAGATCTGTCTTTTTTTACATACAAAATATTTATATTTCCTGTAGTTTTGTTTGTAATTTGCAACATAGAATTCTTTTACACTCTGGACATTAATTAAAATACCGCATATATTTTTCTTAAATATTTCAGCAGGTATTTCAACATTATTGTATTATTAGAAAACAAATTGTAGCTAAAAAAAATAAAAAACAAATCAAAAATTAATTATTGTTTATTAATGATTTGATAAATCTCTTTCGGATGCTCACAACAAACACACACACAAATGAAAGCAACAACTAACTGCCAGTGCTAGACCGTTGTTCTCTACTGTGTATTGTCACGATTATTTAATAATATGTATTTAGTTTGATGTTTATGTTTGATGGTTTGGAAATAAAACGTGTTTTGTTTTCAAATTATTCAGAGGTGAGACGATGATGGCGTGGCGTTGACGACGACGCTGCTGCACAAAGCACAAGTGCACATGTATGTCACGTATAGCACTAAAGTTTTGGAATGCAAATGTTTAAAAATGGTCATTGTTTTCACGAGATTACAGCGGGACTGGCACACTTATGACGTGAAGTGACCACAATGATCGAACAAATTGTCCCATTAGACTGTTTGTTATGGGCTTTCCCTTAAAGTCAACATAACCGAGGCCACTCAACACTGATCTGTACGCTAAAGTTATTGTAAATTGAACCACCCGCAAAGGTCGTACTGTAAACCATAATGACACGCATGAGTCTTTCAACTCAAAAAAGCAATTTTATTAACATCTCACGCAGAACCTGGCTATTTTTGCAGTCAACATCTAGCCGCGCCCTTACTGAAAATCCCACCAGCTAATTTCAAAAAACATTCTAATTACGCTACTAATTAACGCTCACTTTTCACATATAAAAGTTCAAGCAAATACCCAGCTTTAGGTTCTAATTACATTTCCGCTAAGGTCTAGTTTATCCAAACTAATCCCTTTAATAAAGTTTTCCATTATTTTCACTGTTTTTAATTATTCATTTGCACTTCATTTTCCCACACTTTGCATAACAATTTTCAATTGATGAGCAAAGTTTCGCTTCACCCCTTAAACTATTTGAATACCACTTCAAAGACAACATATTTTCAGACTGTTATAACACATTGTAACAACTAATAAACTGTCAGTGTAATCAAATAAACGAAAATGAAAGAAGATAAAATTCCTAAAACAGCACCTCAAGATCACTAAAAATATATTTCAATGAAATGCCACAAATGTTAACAATCTTTGCTTTCTGGGCTGAGCAACAGACCAACAGACCAAAACCCGAACGAACGATGTTGTTGCAAATCCTTAACACATGTTCGTCGGTCCTCAGCCTCAGACTCCGGCTGCTGGTGTGAGAGGAAAACAAGCAGACGGCCAAAGAACTCCATAAGGAAATTTGCGCGGGCGACGAGAGGCGCTTTCAATGTTTATCTTGCCACAGACATTTCAACAAGTTGCAAGTTGTTGTCTTGAGACTCAATGAAATGTGCTGATGAGTTGTTGCTGTCGTTTTGTGGTTATTGTTGTTTTTTTTTTTTTGGTTAGTGTTTTTCTTTCGTAACGCGGAAATTTGAGATGATCACGTTTATTGAGTAGAAATTAGAAAATTGTTTATTTAAATCTACTTGAATTTTTACAAAAACTCATATTAAATTTCTTTTTTATTGCATCTTCCTCTTCTGGCGGCCTTAATACGCTCTTAATAGTTGTGAAAAGGAAATTAATAATTTTTTTTCCTGGTACAAAAAACAGAGATCATAAGTTCAAGTGGCTGGTAAACGTTAAGAGAGTTTTCAAATACAAGTACGTGTTGAAGTTTCTAAGAAATTAAAAAAAAAAAAACATATTGGAAAATTAATGACTTGTTTGGGAAAAATTTTATGTCAAAAAAAAATTTGTTTAAGACCAACGAAAAAATTACTCTTTTCAACAAACAAAACGAAAATGGAATATGAAAAACAATCAAGAAAACCTGTCGCGGCACCTGATCGCATAGCGAATTACAAAAGCGGCTTTAAAAGTTTAAGTTAAGAATTGTGGCTGGCCAACGCCGGAGGACTTGACGCAGTGTGTCAAATTTACCTCCATTTTTTCAAAAAAACAATAGGCGTACGCTGATGAAATGCAAAAAAAACGGCTGCTATCAGTGAGGGCGTGCAAGAGAACCCGACAGGCTATTTCACGTCCCCCGCTAGAACTTGATCTTTTACAGACCACAGTTTGGAGACTGTTTCTAACATGGGCTGGCTTCTGTACAAAATTCAATAGACTCCAAAGCTGTACTATATGTGTTTGCTGAATGAAGCGCGTAGCAGCTCGTCTCCCCTATCGTGGTTGGCGAATTTAAAAAAATACCTGCGGCAGTTTTGTTAAACATTAATGAGCCTGAAACTTTGTTCTGTTTAATATATTATAAAACTTGCGTAAGTGTTTTAAATCCGCCAACTACGATAACGACTTTCTTACGCGATGCTGTTTATTTCTAGAAAAACGAAGAAATTTTTGTAAAATTTTGGACTACTTCCCGAATAGCGAAGGTCAAGTCGTCACTGCCAAAGCCGGTCTTAACAGGGCACACTGCACACTAGACATTTGGCTTTAACGTTGATCATCTCACCTGGAAGTGATGGGAATTGGCCACTGATTTTAGCTCGTTAGTTTTCTTAGGATCCATCAGATGCCATCAGTCACACTCTGCGTTAAGCATATGCCCAGTAATTGGACATATAAAGCGAAAACGGACCCAACTTTAAACTTATATATAGTATATGGCATCAATAGGCCTTTAAATTCATAACATATTCCAATAATATCTCACACATATTTTTTTTCTTAATAAATTAAAAGATGGTCTGCGGCAGAAACGAGTCACTTTGACATTATGCCACTTTATTTCTAAGTGTTCTTTTGTCGTAAACTTGCCATGAGAATTCTCTGTAACTTCGCTTTTGGCAGCTTTGCACTGGCAGTACAATTTTTGTACACAGTAGCATTGGCTTTCTGTGGCCAAGCAATTTTTATTCTTTCTTTTAGGTGATTGTTAACAACATTTCTCTCACTTTAGAGCATTAAAAGTGTCAGTTTGTTTGTCATGTTGCAGGTTCTCTCGCTGGCAAGGACTTCTCTTTAGAGGCCCTGAATGGTTTCGGCAGCAAAAAGAAAAAGAAAAAACGTCGTCACAGTCGCACAATATTCACCAGCTATCAGCTGGAAAAGCTGGAAGAAGCTTTTAAGGAGGCCCACTATCCAGATGTGTATGCACGCGAAATGCTGTCATTGAAAACAGAACTACCTGAAGATCGTATACAAGTAAGTGGCAACGAAGAATGTACTTGTAATTTAATATTTTATTTTTGTTTGGCAAATGAAAAGAGAACAGAAAACCCCATTTCAACAGACAAAGGAGTAATGACTAATTATTTGAAGCCTCCTAAAGGAATAATAAAACAAGAAGGACTTTAAGTATTTTTTCAAGGCTGCAAGTATAGACCTGAATAAGACAGAAAAAAGTGTTGTATGTTGGCAAAATATTTCTATACATGTTCAAAACTTTTGCTCCTTGTTCGCGTTGAATGAATTTAAAAACGAAACATCCTGTTTGCCAAGTAGAAGAGCGTGTGGTATTGTCTCCTGGCATTTAGCACAATAAACAGACAATAATGCATTTTATTTTTATGCTTCTTGTTATATGTACGTGAAGTATTTTTCTGAAGAAAAAATATTTGGATATAAATTTTATGATTTTTCACACCTTTTTGTGTATCATGATGCACGTCATTACACAATATTTTAGTTAAACATTTCATATTTTTTGCAAAAATATATATGAAATTCTTAACGAGTACTTTTTTCTCCCCCTTTAATAATTCTTACGTGTTTTTTTTTTTGCTTCCTTCATGCCCAATTGCCATTTTTATATGTCATTAGCAGCAAAACAATGCCATTATTTCAAGTGGCTTATAAAGCTTTGCTCTGCTCTTTGCTTCACTACGCACCACAATCCTTTTCTACGGCACCAGCCATCCAGCCAAACACATGATGGTCTCCTCTTTCCATTATTTATTAATTTTCTTTTTTTGTTTTTGTAATATAATTAATCAACCACCATTTTTTATATAAATACCGTTCGGCAAAAACTGCATAGAATTGCAGAAAAATAAAACAAATTCAGTTTTTTTTTTTGCAAATGAGGTGGAGAATTGTAAATTTCAACGTATTAAAATAAGAAGTGAGTTTTTTTGGTTTATTTCCTTAAATGCCCTGTGGTTTTATTGTAATGTTTAAGTGTTTAACGGGTTTTAGTTACACAGATCGACAGAAGTTTTCGACATAATAAATTTTCGCTGAAAGATAATGGCGACCTCTTAAGGAAAAAACGCTTCAAAAACACCTTCAAAAACTTTCCTTTAAGAAAAAATACCTTTAAAAGAAGTACATTTAAAAATAGTACCCCTAAAACACGTAAAGTAAGAAATTATGTTTGAAAAAAGTACCTTTAAAAAACTATCTTTAAAAAACTATCTTCAAAAAAGGTACCTTTTAAAGGAGTAATTTTACCTTCAAGAAAAGTATTTAAAAAACTTTTAACAAGAGTAAATTTTTTACAAAAGTACCTTTTGTGCTTTTTTGAAAAAGATACCTTTAAAACTAACTGCTTTTTTTTAAAAACAAGGCTTAACTATTTTTTACAATAGGTACCTTTACAGAAAGGTATATAAAAAATATTTAGAAAATGTACCGTTAAAAAGCATCTGTTAAAGAAGCGCATTTTAAAACAGTACCTGTTAAAAATGTACCTTTAAGAAAAGTACCTGTTAAAATAAGGAATTTCTACAAAAAGTAGCTTTTAGAAGGTAACTTTTACAAAGGTACGTTTTAAGAATAGTAGCTTTCAAAAAAGTACTTTTCAAAAACACATTAAAAAAAAAACTTGTCCAAAAAGATACGTTTTAAGAATAGTAACTTTTGAAAAAAGATACATTCAGAAAAAGTAACATTAAAAAGGATACTATTTGGAAGAGTTGTTTTTTTTCAGAGGGCCTTTAAAAGAAGAAACTATTTTCAGAAGAAAGTTTTTTTTAGAAAAGTACTTCTGTACAAGTAGCTGAAAAAGATATAAGTTTTAAAATAAATACTTTTAAAAGACGTTTGTAGGTGTATTTTAGAATAAAAACTTTCTAAAAAAAATGTCTTTTAGAAAGAGTCTATTTAAAAAAAAGTCCCTTTAAAACCCGTTCATTTAAGTATATCGCGTTTAAAAGGAGGGCGTTTAACAAAAAAAAACCTTCATATAAAAAAGTAATAATAAATAGTAGTTGCTAAACATCATTTACATTTTAGAAATATTTTGTTAAAAAAGTAGTTTTTAAAATTACAGTGCAAGTATTTTTTGAAAAAGTATCATTTAGAAACAGGCAGGTGACCATTAAAGACTGTAACCACTTGTGCCAATTAACATTAAAAAAGTCCTTGCACCTCTCTCAGTTCAGTTCTCATCATGCAATTCTCTAAAAAAAATCTTAAGCAAGTGCTAAAATACGTCTAAATTTTAAAGTTTTCTTTGTGATATGTTTTGTAATTAGATAAGATCCCATATACAGCGTCTTAATTACCACTTTTTGTCTCGACATTTTAGTATTACAAGAATGTGTAACAATGAAGAACATGAGTCCAAAGCATAACATGTAATCTCTGCGCAAAAGTCAACAACTAACGGCTCATTAACAACCATAAATGATATCAATGGGATGATAAGGATAATTCAAACAACAAACACCCCAAAAATAGTCGACAGCTACAATTTAAAAGCGACGAAATGATGGTCGGGGGACGGGCGAATATGCCAAACAAATTACGCTGAAAAAAATTCGTTTATTTTTTTCTTTCTTAATAAACAAAATCAGCAAAGAACAAAAAGAAAACATGCGCACGTTTTCCAACACCCATTGTGCAAGGACACGTGTAATAAAGTAACAATTAGACGCTCCTTTAGTTCGCATATTAAATATAAATAGTAAAAAAAAAAAAACATAAAAGTATCATTTGAATGGAGTTGGTTAAAGTTTGGCAGGTTTAATAAGTTCATGTGTTTTTGGTTTATTAATCTTTTGCTACCGTTTCTTTTACACACTTCTTTGAATTTCCTTTTTTCTACTTTTTGTTTTACCACCCACTGCGAGTGAACGTGATATTTGTTTTAAGCAAATAAGTGTATATTTGTTGCAGTTTCATGTTTAATGCGTTTATGCTGAAAGTAGACCTTCTCCGGTGATTAGCAGGCAGTTTGAATTCAAAACCATTCACAATAATTATCTTCATTGAATAACAGTACCAAAACAAATAGTACCAAAACTATGCAATACGACTAGTAGCAAAACTAATAATAAAGTTATTATGATCGTTTTATTTTCTTAGAGCACTTTTCTATTTTGAAAAGTACGTTTTCTTAAACAGAGCTTTTCTTGAGTTACTTTCTTAAAAGTCCTTTTAAAAAGACAATTTCTTAAGAGCAACTTCTTTGGATGGTGCTTATTAAACCTGTAGTTTTTTCAAGTACATAATTTCTTAAGTAAGTACTTTATTGAAAAGCTGGTTTAAAAAACAAAAACAATTTTTAAAAACAAATTATTTAAGAAGTAACTTTTTTTTAATAGTTTTCTGTATAAATACGTTTTTAGAAAGTTGCCTTTTTTAAAAAACAATTTAGGATGTACTTTTTTGAAAGACGTTTGGCAAAATAGTACTTTTGTAAGTATTATTTCTTTAATATCTGTGTTTTTAAGGATAGTTTTTGAAAAAATTACTTTTGGAAAATGTAGTTATTGAAAAATATACTTTTTGTTAAAAATACTTTTTGTTAAAAATACTTTTTGTTAAAAATACTTTTTGTTAAAAATACTTTTTGAGAACGGTACTTTCTTAATAACTATTTTTTTACAGTTTTTTTTAATACGTTTTTTAAAAGTACTTTCTCTAAAAGTTACTTTTTCCAAAAGATAATCTTTTTAAATTGTAATTTTTAAAACAGCACTTTTTCAGAATTTTTAAAAAGATACTTTTCGGAGAAGATACTTTTTGCATAAAGTACTTTTTTAATCAGTTAAGTTTAGCAGAAGGCATTTTGAAAAGTAGCAAACTTTTAAAAGACAGTTTTTTAAGGATACTTTTTCGAATAGGTACTTTTTTAAAAGCTTTACTAGCAGTTGTTTTTTAAAAATCCTTTTTTTAAGAGAAACTCTTTTAAAATGGCAATTTTTTAAATTGGTTTTTTTTTAACATGAAACCACTTTAAAGACACTTTTTGAGGAAGTTATTTTTTTAAATACTTTTTTTAGGCAGTACTTTTCAAAAAGCTTAAAAGGTTACTGCTGGGCAGTTCAGTCTAGTCTCTCTATGCCGGTACCATTTTTTAGTTTTTCCTGTGAAAAAGCCGTTTGCACCGGTATTTACATGATTGTAAAAAAATGTGTAGAACCGACTGCAATTTAAGAAAAAAAATCTTCTGCTGCAAACTCCACTTCACTTTTTGTAAAAAACTATTATCTTCAAAAATCTTAAATTTAAAAAAAAAATGGAAAAAAATTCTGCTTTCGACCGATGGCATTTCTTCGGAGCAACTCCACTGTGCCTTGATGGTGGGAATAATATACTGGCTGTGACTGTTACAAGTTGGTTGGGGCTCTTTAAAAGGGTGATGAGGCATAATCATTTAAAACAACGTCAACAACAATAACATCACAAAAATCAGAAACACTTCAAAATCAAATAAAAAACTTGTTGCACCTTCAGCCCATTTAGAAGAAAAAGAAGAAGAGGAGAGACCTGGAACATCAGACAGATTAACGCACTTCAAAAATAATGAAAGCAAAAAAGAAAAATCCAATATTTTTCTAAGAACTGATACCATTTTAAGTGAATTGGTACTTGAGAATTTAATTATTAAACAGCTCTGGTGTTTAACAATTTATTTTATTTTACTGCTGAAGCAGTTTCTTTGGAATTCTGAAACTAGAAATAACTTAAAGTTAAAATATCGAAATAAAAGTAATACGATCTTGCTGCAAAGATCTGTCAGGCGCATTGCAACCATGTAAAAAACAATTTTAGCTTTCTGTATTTGTAGACAGCCCAGCGTCAAGTGCCATGAACTTTTTTTTTTTGTTGTGTTTCATTGGGATGTGTTTAAATAAGAGAAGGCCGGAGAAGCCAAAAATATACCACATCATCATAATTATGATCGTGTTCTTATTTTTTTTTCAAAGCGAGAAGTCTGTGTGGCGTGTAAGGAGGCCATTGGTGTTCCCACAGGTTCTTTGTCAAACTTGAAATTCAAAAAAAAAAGACAAACATGGCAGCCGCTTTATTTATTAGTTTCAACGAATTGGCGTTTTTAAGAATTTCTTGTGATTCTTAAGAAACCAATTATCTGTTTTTTGTTTGCTTCTATTTTGTCAGATAAATATGGTAAAATCGAGAATTTTGTTTATAAAAGCCGCAAAAAGTGTGAAATATTAGAAACCAAAAGCCCCTAATCGCAGAGGTCGTGATGTCTGATGTGGTTTTGCCCTGTCGAACAACGGCGCAACACGTTCAATCTAGAGAATTGAGGAAAGCAAATGAACAAATGAATGGATCCTGTTTTTTGCAAAATTTGCAAGTATGTGCAATAGGTTTTTCCATCTGCCGCCTTAACGAAGTATAATCTACTCTAATTAAAAACTGATTTGGCTTCAAAGTCGTACGAAGCAGAAAAGTTATCTTAAGTATAAAACAATTGTTTAGTGCTGTCGCTGCTTCACATAAGTGGCAGCAGCTATTTTCTAAAGCTGATTTGATAGAATTCACAGCTTCAAGAAGAGAATAAACTTTTTTTCGTATGTAGCAAAAACAAATTAACAAATTGATTGAATGTTAGATTTCGCACTTTACCAATAAAATCAATCATTGATTTGGTAACTTTCAAACAAAACTTAAGAACTATATAAACAATATCACGGAACAGTTAACTTTCCGTCACGTAACGTCACATTCAGATTAATTAGCTTACATTTTCCTTTGCTGTATATTAGACAAGTTACAGAAATATTAATTTTTTTATTTTCTTTAAGAAGGTGACATCGTGCGATGTAAAAAAGTGAAATGGCATTGAATGTGTTACGCTCGAACTTGTTTTTGGTCTGTAAATCAATTTGTTTAACGCTCCTCATATGAACCTTAAGAAAAAACAAAACCGTGATGTGACAAAAATTCACACATAACGTTATTCCAAAATGTACTACATTTGATTGTGCTAGAGTTTTTTCAATTTAGACAAAAAGCCAATTTTTGGCTTAAAATTTCGTGAAATGTATGGATATCTGTTGGTTGCATCATGCCATTTTTCTTAGGTTGTTATTTTTAATCTGCGAAATTTAAGTTTATTTATGTATATTCCATTTTTCTTATGTTTTTATTTTTATTTTAGAAAATTTGGATATTTCCACAAAAAATTTAACTGTTGGTCGCATCACGTCATTTTTCTTATGTGTTATTTATTATTTTCTTTACAAAAGTTTATTTTACAACTTTTTATTAATTTTTGTCATCAAAAATAGATAACATGATGTGACAAATATTTTATGCTTTTTATAGAAACTCCCTATTACGACATCTGTCAAAAAAAAAAAAAGAGTTTCCCTTTTATTTCAAATTTGATCCATGATTATATTCCCTTTCTTCTATAAATATGCCACAAGAGTTAGTGAGCTGGCATATTTACAAGCACTCAAGCTATTTACACACTACTTTACTGGCAACATAAACAATCACTCAACATTTACACACATCTCTACATACATTACACACACACTCTAAACATATAAGCACACATACATATATGTATACTGCCCACACACACACCCATCAAAAACTCGCCCTATACAACTCAACAGACAAAAAGGGAAAATTGAACCAATACTACTGAGAAAATACGCAATTGCCAACACACACATTCGCTTACACATTTACACAACCAAACAATTTGACAAATATCTGCAGTTATATGTACACATGTATGTACATATAGTTTATTTATATATCTATGTGTGTGTGTGTGTGTGTGTGTAAGTTGTTTTTAGTGAAAATTATTTTAAAAATGAATCCCAGATAGAGAATATAAAAACCTTTAACCGCTCGTTCTGTGCGAATTAGAAGATACGAGAAGTGGTTCAGAAGAGTGAGGGGCGCTGAGTAAGTGAGTGGCCTGTCCTGGCCTGACTGACTGGCTTCGTTTTGTATTTGTACCAGTAAAAGTATTGTTGTTGTTGTAGCCTTAAAACCTGGTTGGATATTGATTTTAATTGAAAAATTGTTAATTTTCTAAGCAACGAACAAAAGGCGTGTGTAAATATGTGAATGTGAAAGGAAGAACTTTCTGTGGCTGACTGGCTGACTGGCTGACTGGCTGACCGGCTGACTAAGGGGCAAAAAATTTTGTTTAATTTTTCTTTTTATTGTCGATAAGAATGATGATGTTGTGTGTTAGTGACTTAAGCCAGAAGCGCAAAACGATTAACTCTTAAAAATGGTGCCGCCTAAAGTTATGCTTTAGTTTTTGTTTAGTTAAGTTTTGTTAAGTTAAGTTAATAAATCTAAAAACAAATGTTTTGCTTTTCGTTATATTTATTAATCAGGCTCTCTGTCCATGTTGAGTTTTCCAAAATAAAACTTTAATCAGATTTATTTTTTTTAGTATTAATATTATTTTAATTTTAGTATTAAACATTTTGAGAAAAGTGGAATTAAACAAATTTTCACCAAGCCCATCATATCGCGTACATAATGGCTGTAATGAGTCTTTCAATCGTATTCATGTTCTTTGTTTCATTTAAATTTAAAGATAGAAAGCAGCGCCTAATGAAACGCAGCATAAACGTCTTGTCTTGTGCAAAAAAAAAAAAAAAACAAAACTTTCAAGAAAGTCAATTTTTTTTCGCATTCCTCTAGTTGAAAATCGCCACTTTAAATTCCTGTTAATCAATTATCGAAAAAACAAAAATCTACTACTCCTCAACTTTCTCCTTCTATTTCCATTTATTTAAATTATTGTAGAAAGCCATTTGTAAAAGCGTTTCTGTCAGTCAGACCAATTAGTAGCATAACTTCAAAACACTTTAACCAATATTTAAAAGAAAAAAAAAGTATTTGCCTTCCTTTTTCATTTGAAATTTTCATATGGAAATTTCATCAGCTAAATAAGTGTATTCAGTTTTCAGCAAAACAGAGAGACAACAAAAAAAAACACTCAACAAAATTTATAAAATAGAAGTGTAGCACCAGTCAGTCATCAGCAGCGGCAGCGGCAGCAGCAGCAGCAGCATCAGTCGAGTACGTAATTTACAATTTGGCATATAAATGCCAAAAAATAAGGTCCCTTTTTAAAATCATACCATACCAGACCAGACCAAACCAGACATTAAGTACTTGTGTGTGTTTGTAGCTGGTGTTGGTGTTGGTGTTGTAATAGTTGTTCATGCTGTTGTTGTTTTTGTTGGTTTTTATAGTATGGTAACTACTTTAGTCTCGTCTATTGGATTTGATATACCAATTTGCCAATTTTCCCAACACTCAAAACCACATCATACTTTAACATTCAAACAACAGCAATAACAACGACAAAAACTTACTATATTCAAGTAGTTTTTAACCAAAAGAAGAACAAAACAACAAGCACAACAACAGCAAGATGAAGGCAGAAAAACAAGTTTTTGCTAATATAAGGAAAAATTACACCCAACAAAAAAACGTTGGTAAAATAAAATCAGGAAAAATACAATATTTGGAATGTCTAAACCAACTAAGGGTTTTAGAGGGACACCTGCAAACGACAGCACGAGTGAGAGAGAGAGAGAGAGAGAGAGATTTGTTAGCTTACTTTTTCCAAACACCTTAAGAAAACTGAAACTGCTGAGATTAGAGATGATTCAAGCTGGAAGTGTTGCCTAAATCCTTTCTAAATCCTAAAAAACTAAAACAATTCCCGTTTTTCTTTTTTAATTCAAATCTCCGTGTGGTCCTTCGAGGCATTTTCAGCTGACAATTCATGCTTATGGCTTGCTCGCACATCACGTAGAAGCCCATATTGTAGCGATTGGCGTGTCTGGTCTCCATTCAAACAGATGATTTCATAGCAGGCTAGGCAACCAAAAGAAAGATGAGGTAGAGCCCCTGCTTTCCTCCGCTCTTAAACCAGCTTATGATCCGAACAATTAATCTTAAACCAACCAAGTCTGGGAAGTTGTTAGCAGAAAATGTTTGACATCTCAGCATCCCGCAAGCGAAAACACTAGTTCTCAGCAATCAAAGTCTAATTTATATACTAAGTTTTACAACCCAGTTCTTACAACTAAACACATGGAGCCATCCAAATGCCATTAAGCTTCAACAATTCTGCTTCAGTTTCAGGAAGCACCAGAAAATAAGTAAGCTAAGCCAATGTTGTATCTGCTTCAAGTTCCGGCTTCCAATAGACCAATCAGTGGGCCTCCATGGGTCAAGACACAACTGTTCTCCACGAAGGTTTCGGTTTTTTATGGGATTTACCTTATTAACCTTAAGCGCCGCGAGTCATTTAGTATCACCAGCTCATGAACTACTATGTCTTCAACATCTAGGCGGCAAAATTCTTCAAAGAAGAGTATGACTTGGGTCATGAGTATCATTCCTTTTGCTTGGCTGTACTCGTATTAAACTCCGTTGAAAATTTAATCGCTTGACTAAAAGTTTTCTTTGAGCCTTTTCTCCAAACATACCCCACCACTTTGTAAAAACCAGTCAGATACTGGTAAAAGTTAAATACATTTGCATTTTATATCCTGCAGAAAACTAACTGTATGCTGGAAGTACTTATTTACGTTACAATATTGCACCAATACACAGCCACAGCGCCAACACTGGCACACAAATACTCAATTTGGAAATATGCTGTTTAGAAAACATCTACCAGTATTTCAAACTCGTGTGCTAAAGGTTGTCGGCTGGCGCCATTATGTCGTTCGCAAAGCGTAAATTTTTGTCGGGCTTTGTACAGTTTCCCTGCCACATTTTATTCGTTAGATGTTGGCCATTTTTCCAATGAGCAACATTTCTGTGGTTGAGTTTTACTAAGTAAAATTTGTTTGGTTTATGATTTGATTAACAATCAGTGGCCGGTCGTAAGAGAATAAATGCAATACTGCATGTATTTAAGATTATGACAAAGAATAGTGAATGACAGACATTTTCACTTTCTAAGCAACTAAAGGTATGATCAAAATACCAGCTGACGAAAAGTTGTCAGCCGATGTTTTTTGCCTGGAACTTTTCTATAGAATTCTCTGCGTGGATTTTTGTATTACCTAAAACAAATAATTTCGGTCCCCCTTTGATGGTTACACAGTCGTCCCGATTTATGACATTTTCCATTAGTGTTGGGTTTTGTCGATGGTATTTTGTGTTGCTGAGGGATATTCTCCTTAAGGTGTCAAGTGTCTGAAGATTGTTGATCTGGTGGCTTCAAGAAACTACAAAAAACAAAGTCTAAAACTATTAAATCGTGTGATTATGCAAATAACTAAAACGATCTAGAGTGCAGACCATCCCCTTAAAACCATATGTTCCACACTTCCATTTCAGACAAGAGCGAGTCGTTAAGAATGGCACTCGACGTTTAAAATAATCGTCTGTACCATGATGTTTTCGAAAATATAAGCCCTCATGGCGCCTCCAGCAACACTCCGTATTTTATTACAGTAACTTTCAGCGCATATAATGGCAATTTAATCACTTTACAAATCTTTAAGTTAATACGCCAACTGGTTGGCCAATTTAGCCAATGGAAGTTTGGGAAAATTATTTACTTTGGTAATGTTTTTAATACATACGATGGAATCTCAAACGAAAACTTAAACGCAACATCAGTTTTCCGTGATTGTTGCCTATAAAACAACTAAAAACGGAAAAGAAAAGCCAGTTCCCGAAACTATTTACTCTGCGAAGTTCAAATCGGCCTCACAGATGGACAGCTCTCAACGAAATCCAAATCCAATAGCGTCGATGCACACGCTGGCCCTACTGATCGCACACTTAAAAATCCAACATATTCTGATATTTTAGCAGCCAAAACTGAGGTGTAATTTTTGCATCGTGTTCACTTTTGCCATTTATTTTATTACGCCAACAATCATTAAAATCACTTAATTATAGAAAAGCAATTGCAGGCAGAAAAAAGCGGAGTAGGAAAAAAACCCAAATCATTTAATTTGTCTGTACTTTTGCCGACAACAAGTAAAAATAATTTGTGTTTAATGCCCAATAAAAAGTTCAACGTAATTCATCATAAACCAATGGCGGTGACACGGTGTGACAGTGTGACAAATTATTAGGGGCAGCACCTGCATTTCAATACACACAACTTTTTGGATATTTTTGTAGCACAAATTTGTCAGAAACTTCTGTCCCGCAGAAAACGCAATATTGACAATTTTAATTAACAAGTTTATTTAAGTCCTCCCTAATATTGGCATATTTTTTGTTTGTTTATAGGAACCAACCCTGTTTCAACAGTTACCAACAACCGCAACGTCATCGTAATTAAATAATGAAGCCATTGTTTGTGTGCGGCTCAAATAAAGCGCCAGTGAAATGCTAATGTTCACTGGATGCACTCGTATGTATGTACATATGTTTGTACACAAGAGTACATACATATATTTTTGTGTAAAACAATGCAATACGGTTTTTTTCTTAAACGTAGACAGGAATTTCCTTAATTTTTTAACAAGCAAATTATTAAGTACAAAATGTATAAAATATTGTCTTCATTATTATTTATAATGTTTTTTCTTTGTGCTGTTAATTTTTTGTGCTCGCAACACACAAAAGATGACAAAATTAATAGCATTTTCATGTACAAATAGGCAGTACGAGTATTCAAGTTAAACGTAAAGATAAGAAAATAGAATATTTCAATGTGACTAATAAAACTGTAGACAGTTTAACGGCGAACAAAACACCGATTCCATCCCCAGGCAGAATATTCCACTACAGATAACGGACGATGATGGTAGAGAATTCCGTCCCCCCGACCTGAATGAAGTCAAGATAGCAATATCGAGATTGAAGTCAAACAAAGCTGCAGGAGCGGACGCACTGTCCGCGGAACTATTTAAGGCAGCCGGAGATGACCTGGTTGGGCGCATGCACCAGCTCATCTGTAAGATATGGTCGGAGGAAAGCATGCCCGACGAGTGGAATCTCAGCATCGTCTGCCCGATCCACAAAAAAGGAGACCCCTTCAACTGCGCCAACTACCGAGGAATAAGTCTCCTGAACATCGCCTACAAGATCTTCTCTGCCGTTTTGTGTGAGCGCCTGAAACCATTCGTGAACAGTCTGATAGGTCCTTATCAGTGTGGTTTCAGGCCGGGGAAGTCCACCATCGACCAAATTTTCACACTACGGCAGATCCTGGAAAAGACCCAAGAAATGCAAATCGACACCCACCACCTATTCGTTGATTTTAAGGCCGCATATGACAGTGTGTATAGGGACGAGCTATACGAAGCCATGTCTAGTTTTGACATTCCTACTAAACTCGTCAGGCTGTGTAGGATGACGATGGAGAACTCTCGCTGCTCCATCAAGGTCGGTAACGAATTCACCGAGACCTTCAATGTCAGAAGGGGATTTAGACAAGGCGACGCACTGTCATGTGACTTTTTTAACATAATTCTTGAGAAGATCGTGCAAAACTCACACGCCAACAACAGAGGCACGATCTTCCAAAAGTCCGTGCAACTGCTAGCATACGCTGACGACATTGACGTGATTGGTCGAACACAGCGAGCCGTCACTGAAGCGTTTGCTGGTATTTCAACGGAGGCGGCCAAAATGGGTCTAGCGGTGAACGAGGGCAAAACGAAGTATATGCTGTCATCAAAAAAGGACGCGCAACACCGACGACTGGGCCCGAACATCACCATAGGCAGCTATAACTTCGAGGTAGTGAAGGACTTCGTCTACCTTGGCTCCCAAGTCAACAGTACGAACAACATCAGTACCGAGATCAAACGCAGAATAACTCTTGCCAACCGCTGTTTCTTTGGGCTCAAGAGGCAATTGAGTAGTAAGGCCCTTTCTCGAAAAACCAAGTTGACACTATATACCACTTTGATAATCCCTGTACTTCTTTATGGCGCAGAAGCATGGACGGTGTCGAAGGCGGATGAGGAAGTCCTTGGTATTTTCGAGAGAAAAGTTCTGCGTTCAATCTTCGGCCCTGTTTGCGTTGATGGTTTCTGGAGAAGAAGATTCAATCATGAACTGTACGGGTTGTACAGCGACATGAGCCTAACCAGGCGCCTACGGATCCAACGGCTAAGATGGTTGGGCCATGTAGAGCGCATGGAGAATACTGCTCCGACCCGTAGAATCTTCGATTCCGAACCTGTGGGACAACGCAGTAGAGGACGCCCACGGAACCGATGGCGCACACAAGTGGAGAGGGACCTCAACCAACTTGGTGTGCAAAATTGGAGAACGCTGGCTAAAGACCGTGCCAGCTGGAAAACTTTGTTGGTTGAGGCCCAGGTTCACCACGGACTGTAGCGCCAAAAGAAGAAGAAGAAGAATAAAACTGTACGACACAAAAAGGGAACTCAAAAGTTAACAAAGATGTGACAATAACTTTTTTTACGAGTTATACATTGAAATGTTACTGGTAAAATTATCATGAATACGTAGAATCACATGGTACTGGTCGTTTTCTGCAGCCAAGCACTACCTCTTTATTCAGCTATTGTGGAACTCGTCAATGCTTGCAGTAGACTTATGCACTAAAGTAGTTCGGTTTCCATTTGTAGCCTAAACATTTTTTAATACAAGATCAACGTGTGGCGGGGCACTATCTATGCCATTTCGGGTTCTAAGATCTTGACGGTGCTAGGACGCCATCTCTCCTGATTGTGTATAGCCGCTTTTTATACGATCATACTTGGCATGATTGTGGCGCACCTGCCATTATTGCCTAATCTTATGGCATAGACCAACTCTAGACCGCCGCGGCCATGCTGCTTACCAGGCAGGTGTTATGTGGGTGAACGGCTCGAGTACTCGGGCCATCTCATCTCTCATGGCAGCAAAAGAAACACGGGTGCCTCGTGTTGGATACCTAAAATCCCCAAGAAACATGTGGTCTTAAGCAACTCACCTGTACATTTCCCACTATCTAGTTCCTTGCGAAGAACAGAAATCTGTTACAAGACAACAGCCCGTCGCGGACAATTGAAGGATCGAGCCTAGACCACTACTCTCGGTATCTACTAAAGTTTCTTGCAAGAACGAGCACCTATTCTGCCAATGGACTTTTGGTATATGTTTCAAAAGAACCTGCATAACAAAGTCATACACGAACTTGCTACAGTTTTGGTTGCCTTGCCAACCTTGCCTTTATATCCCGAGAAAAGAGCCACAGTCTGATGTATGCCAAGGCAAAACATGCTCCCCGGTAGGATATATATATATATATATATATATAGAGAGAGAGAGAGAGCGCAAGAAAGAGCGAGAGCAAGTCCCGGGCTCAAGCTTTGTGTTTGTCGATGTAAGAGATGAGTTCGGTTTGATGGTGGAAGAACTGCTGATATTTAAGAACAGCGGAAATAATCTGTGGCCAAAGATCACAACTGCACTGGGAAAAGCCATTGTCCAATCTTAGTTTTGACAGACAGGGTTAACAAGAGAAGTAAAAAAAATCACAAAGATTGAATCTATCATCCTTAAACAGATAAGTAGTGACAGTAGTTAGAGGATACGAACACCAGGCTAAAGCCATGGACGAATGCTTCTTCAGCTGAAAGAAGTTGTGTATCACACTTTCAAAGTTTTTAAATTAATTACATATGTATGTCTAGCTTTGCACAAAATTCAACTGTAAATTTCCACCACCGCAATCACTCTTTAGCTCGAGATATAGACTCGTACAATTCACCACAATTACATTGACATACCTGCAGTTGCTTTTGATTAACAATCTGCTGGCGGTTGGCTTACAAAATTGTTCAGTTTCCCTACTACAATTATGATTAATTTCCGTTGTGGCGGCAACAGGCAACATACAACATACAACAGGCAAAAGAGCAAAGCAGCAAGCACCTAACAAATGCTCACTGCTGGGTATCTGTTACATTGGCAATTTCCCATTTGTTGAGAGCGCAAACAAGGAAATGTGGAAGTTCATGACGAATCTGAACTGGGGAAACGGTAATGAAATTATGATTTTGAAAATAGAAGATTGAGAACACATATAATGCTTTAATGTCCTTAAAAGGACATAAAAGGGGCAAATTAGTTGTTATCAATTAAATACAATAATTTAATGAAAGCAATTGCAGAAAACGAAATCAATTTTAAATATTTATTTTATTAAATCGAATTTTCTTTATTTCTCCCACTCACTCTTCTCGGCATCTAAATGGACATTTTTCAAAGGCATGCTGAAAACTGGCAGCCGTAAATATGTTTAAACATTTTTTTCCACAGCTTTTTTTTTTGCCTCTTAAATATTTTGCTTTTATGAAAATACAAGCCAGATGAATAAGGTGGTGAAAAGTGAAGGTATTTGTCTATAAATGCAATGTGCAGGTACATGAAACAGTTTGGAAAAAAAAACACCCAATAGACGAAACATTTTCAATTTAACTGTTATTGGAATGGAGTTTTTGTTTTTCTTTTTCTTTTTCGATTTTGAGTGAAGGATTATCAGGATGATGGAAAAATATGTTTTGATTAAAAACAAAAACAAGTTATTGCTCTGCACATTCGCTTTGCTGGTTTTTATTATTGGTTATTGAATAGACAAAATGGAAGTTTAAAAAGCTGGTATCCAGTTAAATAACAAGTTATTACAAAAGCCCTTCTGTTTGTTTCAGATTGGAGGCACATCAAAGAAAAACAGATTTCAATTTTAATGCAAAAAAAAAAAGTTTGCTCGTGTGTACGCAGTTATTAATATCGTATTTTGTCAAAGCTTTTAATGAGAAAAAAAGGCAAAACCAAAGTTGGGGATTGCAATAATATCTTATAAAGTTCTTAATACCTGTTGGCCTTAAATACGGCGAAATGATCCCAACTTTGGATCATGCAGCCATTTCTTAGAATCTGAATACAGAAAATAATTCCAAGGGACTAATATAATCGAATAAAAGTAGGATCTGGCACGAGACGGACCTTTCACACTTTGGCCATTATTTATCTCTAGTGCTTTGCCCTTCCGATCACCGATTTAATACCTTAAGCAACCGGATCAACTCTTTCAATTGAAGTGTTAGCAAGTGCTGTTGTCGCAGCGTATAGGCATGTAGTAGCCTGCATCTCCTCTGACCCAGGACCTCACAATTAGTGGTTAGACTGGGCGGAATCTCTAAGTGCTAGTGTTAAACGTATGTATAGTGAACTCTTAGAAGAGACACAATTGGCTGCAGATTTGCTTATCCATTCTTACAGCAAATTCTGCGCTCCTTAGCATTGAAGCTTATAAAGTCTTTGTCTTTATATGTCCCAACGTTTCCCGCCGATCGATGTGGTCAATTTGTTTATCTGTCTTCTTGAAGACGCTGTTGTTGAATATATTATTCGCACACCCCTTATATCCTGCATCTAGATCATAGTACTCTGATTCTGAGCAAAACGGCTGTAATAGAACTCAGTAGACCAGCTTTTAACCATTTCGGTGCTTATAATATCTGGCAATTATGTAACAGTGACAACTTTTCACGGCTGTCAGATCTCACAGAATATGTTTGCCTTATAGTGGACTCACATTACTTTTTCTAAAAATCTTTTAAGCTATAAAATGACTGACAGTATTCTAAGCTGTACACAGCTTTACACACTTTAAGGACGAACACTAACTAGTTGCTTACTTCCCCATCACCCCACACATCTTTTGCCCCAGCAAATTGATTTTCCTCGAAATATTCATGCCTGAAATCTTGTAATGAGTGTAGTTGCTCCTCCTCGGAGCACAACTTGAAATTAACTTTTAAACAAATATATTAAATTATCTTAAATATTAATTACATTTCAAGAACAAAGAATAAATAATTAATTTAAAACATAATCCCATCATAAAACACAATATACTGATAAGATTAAGAGGCAACTTAATAAGATTGATGAAGTAAGACCGAAAACACTGACTTGCTGCACACAGAACATGGCCCAAGCGTTAAGGATTTGGTTGTTGCAAGCCCAGGAATTTATAAAAATAATATTATCTTGAAATTTTTCATATCGATTTGAGGTATAATTTCTACTTTTGTTCGCTTCTCAGGCATTAGTAGTGCATTTATTTTAATTATTTACTAGAGGGATTAATAAGAAGCAGCTGCAACTTATACATACATACATACGTTGCAAGAAACCAAATATTCCGATATGCAGCCCAAATATGTACACAAAACATATTCCACATATTTACTTATGTTCGGAGCAGTTGTATTGCTGCTGTGAATAAAATTGTAGTTTAATGCAATTTTCGAAATACAAGTAGGCAAATATTGATTACCATTTACTATACGAGGTAAATGCACATGTTCATATATGCATATGTATGTATGTATGTAAATATGTATGTATGTTTAGATGTTTCTAAGTAAAAAAACTCAACTCTCATTCACTTGTTCAAATAAGTTGGAAACTTATGATGTTGGTATTCATATTTGAACGGGCAAGATGTTAAGGCTGAGTGCAGCACGAATGCGACATGTGATGCACTCGTATTGTTGCGTACAGTGTAAGTTGCGTTTTTTACAAAGTCTTGAAGATGATGACGATGACTTTGAGAATGAGAATGATGGAACAGTGTGGCTGATGATGTGCAGGTTTATTATCAACGGGAGACTCGTTTATAATTTTAAGTTTAAATGGATCTGTACCAAAATAAATTTGCAAATGTTGTATAACTCACTGTGGGCCTTCGGCTTAAGGAAAAAACATTCAATTTGCCACAAAATTGCATCGAAATCGAAAGCTCATGCTTGAAAGACTGTAAGCAAGACTCTATAGTTCAATAGATTACCAGTGGAGCTCTCCTCAATTCTGTCGTTATTTTTCACTTTCCTTTAAAATCCAGCCTTTAATAGTTCCGTAAAGCCTTGTGTTTACCTAAAGATCTTTAAAGATGTGATTATATGGCTACCGGCAGCAACCGTTTTAAGAACTGTATAGAAAACTGGACTTTTAAATTCAAAGTAGAGTTCTAGAGATATTCTGACTTTAGTTAAATTTAAAAAACTAACTTGGAGTTTTTTCTATATAATATATTTGAAACCTTAGGGTACTTTGCTTCCTGGGGCATAGAGGTGCGTCAGTAACTTGGATGGGAGGAGAGTGTATAACTATTTTGTCTTCCAATAATCTGGACTGGGCTAAATTTTTGTCCAAAAAACCCCGCCTCTGACTGCGAGATAAAAATCTTAGGAAGAAGACATTGGTAATTCCTGCGGTTGGAGTTCCAAGTGCTGCCAGTTTTGGAAGTCTAAATCACTTTTGAGTTGTTTTAATAATGATTTGAATAAAGAAATGATGTGGCGGCTCACATCCTTAAAGAATTTCGATGTACCAATTGTACATGCCCCGGTTTCTGCTTCCCTGTGTGTCTGATCGAGGAAGGTAGACAGATGTGTAAAGGCGTAAGAGGTGAAGAAGAGATTCCTCTTGGTCCCAGCAGTTATCTTGAGACACCGTTGTCGACTTTCAAGTACATATTTGACGATTTTATGCAATTCTGAGTTGAAATGTATAGAAAATGCAATTAATTTCGCAATTATTAAAAACCTTGCGAGAAGAGCAACTTTCTCGGGAGGCTATAAAACACCAAACTGCTTAACTCTTCTGTTGTTCGCGTAGCTAAATAGAAACACACGACTAGAAATTTCCAATTCAGTTTCTATTGTAAAAAATCTTTTATTATTTTTTCAGGTTTCAATACCATTGTACCAGTTATTATGTGACTGGATTGAAATGACGATTATTATTTGTATGTATGTCAATACGTTTGCCCGTAAAATTACATGCGAAATATGTACTTACTTGTATGAGAACATTATGAAAATGATTTGGTTGTCATTACCTTGTTTGATAATTGAAAATATTTGATTGGTAACCAATATTTTAATTATGGTTTGTGTACATTCATGGCAAAATACCTTTTTCATGTTCACTAACATATACACAGATGTACATATTTGAACAAGTACAAAAACATAATCTTGCATATGCATGCGTGTTCATGCATGTTCATGCTGCACCGCAAAAAAACGTAACTAACGAAGACTACTAAGTTAGAAAGTTTATAACAAATTAATGATTTACGAACTTTTTTCGGACCTCAAGTCTGCCACAACTTGCCGCAAACACTTGTATGGGATACATTAGCAAACTGGATACTGACATGATCCAGGTTTAAAGTCTTATGCAGCCCAGACTGTATGTGGAAAGTAATCGAACCGAAAAAGTACTTGCATGGCTCCACAGCTACCGGTAGCACTGCCAAAGAAAAAATTGACGCCGAATAAGACCTTGCGATTGGATCACCTGCGGCACGATCGAAGCCAACATTTCGATAAATTTATTTCCTCCGGACCCAATAATAATATCGTTTACAGTTGTTTTGCAGTTAGGGTTCACTATACACGCACAGATGTATGCAAATATGTGTGCACACGAGTACGCATAATTAATCACACGTCGAGTGAATTACGAACTGATTTTACTCTGATGATTGATGAAAAATTATAATACTTTTTTTTAACAGTCTGAAATATTGATTTGGCACGAGGGCTGATTCCTAATAAAAATAATACTGTATGGATCACGTTCAAGATTTTTATAAAAATTTTGTAGTTTTTTGCTAATCTAAGAAAATCTAGAAAAAGGGCTGATCAAAAATGTAGCTTAACTTCAGCTCCGAGGTCAGTGGAATTTCAAGGTAAAGAAGTAAAATTTGCTAAGAAAAAATTTTCAGTGCGAAAGACTGAGTTTTTGTGAGTCACAAGAAATCTCTTGCCATTGGAAGAACTTTTTTTGACCATTAAGAATTGCAAGAAGCGCTTCTCAGCCATTAGTCTTCAATTGTCCAGAGCTCAAATGCGACAATTCTGCTTCAGAAAAATAAAAAGGCTTTAATTTTCTCAATAAAAAAAGCCAACAGATTACCGTGGGACGAATAACCCTCTTATATACGATTTCTGTTATAGTGCTTAATGCAACTTGTTGGTTTCTAAAACCAAATGATCAAGCAAAATTCACCATTTGCTTATAGCAAGTAGCAACAGTTTTGGCGCGCCTGAAACTACTGACAGCTTTGAAAATTCTTCAACATTGGTGCTTACAGCTGCAGTATTTTCACTTGATTGGCCTGATCGCCCAGGTGTTGATGTTGTTCTTGTAAATAGCCAGCCAGCCAGCCTACTCGGAAGTTGTAGTCTAAATTCTCAAAAGCGGTCTCAGACTTAATACGATTTGCGAGTGAAAGTTTTCCCCCAGGTTACTAATACTGCGACAGTGTGCAATATCATCCTGTCACCACTGAAACTTGTTTTGCAAGAATTAATTTATTATTAGTCTTAAAAACGAATTAAAAAAAACTTGCATTTCAAAGCAAATGCACCACCCTCGCATCCAAAATTATTAAACAAATTTCGTGTGGAAAATGTTCGATTACATTTGAAAAGCAAATTAAGATTTGTTTTTTGTACGTTTAAATAACTACAAATTACATGGTTGTTGGTATTCGAAAATCTTTTTCGCTCATTCGAATACCATTCACTTGAATGGGAAAATAAACCCAAGTACTTACAGCTATTAGGTCCAACTAAATACTACAAATTTAAGTGTATGCGAGTGCCTACTATTTATTATACAGATATTTTTCTATTCAAAATAATATGCAATGCAAAAAATTATCTAATTTTCATTCTGGGCTGGGAAGGGAAACAGATAGGAAGAGGGCGAGAGAGAGAGAGAGAGAGCGAATATTTAGAAAGTGATTTATTTTTCAATTACTTAAATTGTCTCATACCAAAGGGAAATGTCTATATCTGTGTGCAAGTGATTTTGTATTTAAATTTAAACTTAATGGATTTTTTTCCTCCTTGTATTTGTCTGCTGTTGGGAAATGCAATTACTAAACTGCTGTAACTAAAATTAAAGTGGGTGGTAGGTTAGTTCAAGCGAGATGAAGTATTTTATTTGTAGTATTTGGTCAGGTGGGTGTGTCTTGTAGTTTTAATTTGTTGTTTTGCTTTTTCGGTCTCTTCGATGGACAGTTGCCCAAACAACCAATACATTTTATACTTTATGTAACTATTGTAAGAACGGCAATAAAGAAATCACGCACAATATCAATTTGCTGATTGAAAATTTATCGAAATGGTAACCGAAATGAAAAGATATCTAAAGAAAAATTCAATTTATATGTTGTAAGTTGCTAACAGTGTGAGAGGTAGGCCAAAACGGCGGCAAAAGGCCTTAAATATTACGGTTATAGACCAATTATTTGCTTTAAATCCTTGCCTTGTGCCACTAGTGCCTCGCTGGGCGCCAGCAGTTCAAAAAGGTATACAATTACAATGCACGTGCCTTTCGGACCACATGAAACCTTATGCGCAACTGTGAAACTAAGAAAGTTCAAAACCAAACAACAAGACCGATCGAATTAGTGATTCCACAAAAATCAATAATTTCACTAACGTAATACTTATAATCTTAAAAAAGGCCTTTAGTTTATAGGCCCTTCAGCTTCGTTGTGAATATGCTTTATTTTCAATGACAAATTGAAAGCATTTTATAGATTTTGTTCTTATTACTAACATTTCAATAGTTTCATATTTAAAAGTTTAAGTTTTTCTAATAAATTAATCAAATGAATGGCATTTTATTTAATAAAAATTTAGCTATTCTAAAAAGGTATTTCAAATAATTATTTGGTTAGAAAAAGTATGATTAAATCATTGCTTTAATATTTTTAAAAAAAAATGTCTGGCATAAGAAAAATTACAACCTAATAGTAGTGGTCTTGGTGAGCTGTCAAACCTCGCCCCCATCGGCGTTCATGTGAGTGCACTGATTTTCCATTACTGTTTAGGTGGTTCAGTATGAGTGATAAAGTTTTCAAATGAACCTCAGGAAAGAACGAGCTTTTTTGCTAGTTTCTGGTAACTGAGTTATCAGACTTGATTTTCTTTCATGCATGTCAGCTTAACAATACATGTATTATTGCTATTTCACACCTTAATGAAGCAATTCCAAAAAATCTTCTTAAGAAACCAATTCAAATACTTTTTAATCTAAAATCCTCGGCAAGTGCTGAGAGCTGAAGCTGAAGATCCAGCAGCAAAATGAGTACAAAACCCTTCCAAAACAAAAGTGCCAAAATATTGTGTCTACGTGAGTGAAACACATTAATTTTATCTATTTGAATACTTGACAGTAAATGTTTTGACATCGATAATACAAACAAAAAATAATTTTCCAAGTCTTTAGGAGAATCCTTGGGGAAAACAAGTGCAAAATGTCAGTTGTCTGCATGCACACTTACATATAATCGCATCCATGAGCGGCACGCTTCGCAAGCGGCAAAAAGTCACACGTTATTAAATCTAATTAAAATTTTAATCAAAATAAAGGAAATATCCAATAAATAAAAAAAAAAAACGAAGACCACAAAAACAGAAAAGAAAGAAAAATTATTATTGCGGGTGAGTGACACGGAAGAGACGATGCCGAGAAATAAGTGAGAAGAAGGGGTGCTACAAAGTCAGCTATATAAATGATTTAATAATTTGTAAATGCATTTCTTTCGGCCAACACGCTTTATACATCACAATAAATAAAAATCTTTGGGAAAAATACTATAATTCAACTTTTTGCCAAAATATTATGTAGTCGACACTGGGAATCGTTGTTGCCATAGAAACCTCTGGAGTATTAGATGCGTGTGTTGCACCAAAGCTCAGTTTGTGTGTAGCGAGTCGTTGTCTATTCGCAACAAATTATCCAGATTCACACGCGCCTTAGCGGTTTGTTTGCTCGCCATAAGTCGGGTAGAAAAATGCTAAAATCCTTGTTACACTTAACACCAGCTAAACTCATTCCATTGGAAACATCTAATCACCCCCGAAAACAACAATCTCAACAACCTGCTGATAGCAAATAAAGCTTTCTGTTAAGGACACGCGCTGCCCGAAAATGAAAAGAACACCTTCTAATGTTTCTGTATTTTGGCATTTTGCACTTGTCAAACTGTTACACTAATTGCAAGTGTTATTGTTGGTTACATTTATTATTTATTAGCAGCCCTTAAACAAAGTCCATGACAATGTTGTTAACCAAGAGAAGGAAGAAAAAAAGAGGATGTTTTCTCAACCACCTTCCACCCTTCCCGTTCGAATTGTCTATTTAAGCATGTTTAGATCATGCAGTTTGTTGATTATGTACTTAACACTTGAAATGGCAACAAAAAAAAAAGGTGGAAAGTAGGAAGTGTCGGCAAAGACGAAGCTAAAGTGCAGCTACAAGTGTATAAGTTGCGTGCAGTGTCGTGCCTGAGAAAAGTTAAACTTTTTTTTAGAAAAAATAAAGCAAATAAATTAAAACAACCGCGTTTTTACTGCTAAAATACAAAATATTATAAAATAGCAAACGGGCCACACTGATTGCAGCAGAAGTCTAAGTTAATTTGCATGGGGTTAGGAAACAAAATGAAAACGGCTGTTTATGAATTTATATTTTTTATGCTTAATCTGTCCCCGGGGCAGGTTTTGCCTTGACGTTTTCGAAAGAAAGCGTTTTTTCGGAAATTCTAACCTGGCGTCTACCAAACTCTAGGAAGTTCTTCTGAAATCTCCACCAAAAGTGGGGCAATGGGACCAGTATGCCCTCGTTATACCTTGAAAGAGGGATTCTGGTGTTGGTCATTTGGTTAAGGCGAGTCTGGTTAACGCCTGCTGCTCCCTTGAAATTTCAGCCAGACTATCATCATATCCTCTGGCACTAAAACCGCCAGAGTAGTGACAATTATGTTCCGAAATAAAAGCGAAAAAATCGTATCTACTTAATATGTGTATATGGATTTTATAATTCAAAGTTTGCAAATTTATAAAAAAAAACAAAAATAGTCAATAGCATCGTAAAAGTTAAAAAAAAAACACTCACCAAGGGAACTCCAAGCTATTAAGGTTTTTGTTCACAGCCAGCAGTTCGTAACGTTGTCTGCGGAAAAAAGTATAACAATAAAGAAAATTTTAATTATTTAATAATATAATCATAAATGAATTAAAAGTTTTTATTATATTTTATTCATTTTACACAACCACGCTGCCTGTAGGGTGCACAAAAAGAACACAAGCCAAAAACAATTAATTTTCTCAAAGCTTGTTAACACAATCAGTTGAATTCCTTTTGTTTGCTCTCGAAAATATAATATAAAACTTTTGGTTAATTTAAAAAAAAAATACATAAATATTTACAAATGTATTTTGGCGTTGGCCTAAAAATTGAATAATTTGGAATGAAAGAAAACCGGTTAAATGCAAGTGAACGCTTTGTTCGACACTTACAGACATTCTGATTCATTTATCAAGTCAAACAAGATACCGTAAAAGTGGTAATTAATGAATTAGAGCGACACAAAAACTTAATAATATTTTCATTTTCATTTTCAAAAACCTAAACGTATTTTGAGGACTAATAAGAAACTTGATATTTCACAGAAAGAAGGACTACAAGTCCATACTTTAGATAAAGCAAAATTTGATGGAACTTTTGTGCGAACAGACAGACGTTGATTTTATATCATCGACAAAAAAATATTTTCCATAATTTATTGACAGCTAAATTCGTTTACAGACATTTTATCAATATGAAAAGTTTTCGATAAAAAAAAAATTTTTTATGAAAAAATTTATAGATTTAACAGTATCAAAAATTTTCTGCACAAAATTTATCGATAATAAATATTTGCGGTACAAAATTTATCGATAACAAAAAATATACAGAGAACTAATCGATTAAAAAATTTATAGAAAAAACATATCAATAGAAATAGTTGCCATAGAAAATTATCCTTAATAAAGGATTACAATTAAAAGTTTTTCTATAACGAAAAATTTTCCGTCTGAGAAATATTTTTTTTTTCGAAAATTTTTCAATTACAAAAATTTTCTTTAACAAATTTATGGATCTCAAGAATTTTTTATGGAAAATGTATCGATGATAACAGAAACTTTTTGTAAAATTTTTAATTGAAGCAAATTTTGCTTATGGAAAATTCACCGATTGCAAAAACTTTCAACAGAAAATTTATAGATAACAAAAAATTATGAATGAAAAGTTTTTTCCAAAAAGGAAGAATATTTATTCGAAACAGTTTTCAACTGGCAGTTTCTTTGCCACTCTTATTCTGGTGTACAATTAACATCACTGCAATATTTATGTACCAGTTTGGAAAGTCTTTTGACAACCAGACTACCGTTTGTGGTTTGTAGTTGTAATTTGCTGTAGCGTTGCCACGTTGCAGACATTAATAATCCTTGGAGTTTGCTATAGCAAATTTCTTCTTCTGGTCTAAAGAATACTTCTGCTGGAATTTTTGCTTTATTAAACCAAACAATTGTTATTGCATAAAGAGAAGTCATTTTGGTCAAGTTATAAACAACATTTTGCCTTTCAAAACCGTACTGACCCCTCCAATTTGAAAATTTTCTAATTTATATACATAATTCCCAATATGTTACACAAACTGTTCTTTTGCTATCAGTAAAGTACCTTTATTTTGTTAACAGTTTTTAATTAAGACTGGCATAAAGCTCATCATTAACTATACTGCTGTTGATGGTCGGTTGTACTGTGCGGCGGACGGCGGGGGCCAGTGTGTGCCACACGACACCCAGTTAAGCCCACAAAATTGTCTTTTGTATCCGATGAATCCAATAATTTTTCAATTATATTCCCAGCAGGTGCGCCAATTGTCAACCTGATTGTTGAACAAAACGTTTTCTAGCCAAAAAAAGAGAGAAGAGAAGAAAAACACGAACTGAATAACAGAAATGCCTGTTACGACATATTAGGGCCTGCACTGAAACTTTTTCTTTGCCAACAAATTCGGTTGTGAATTAAGGCACATTTTACTTAAATGTTTTTGTGTTTGCTTTTTCGTTGCTCAAAAGTGACTTTTTTCGTTTATTAATAATGGGGAGCTGCAAAATTGTTCGTTCGCAAACCAATTTAAGTGTCAGAAACAGGCAGAAATTGTTAAACGCTTTTATATTCAACTTTTCGGTTGTTTTTTTTTTTGCGACCGACGACAGCACCGCATACAGATCCCCGTATGCAGAATATGGAATCTAGTTGTTTTCGCAAAATTTGGTAGCTAGCGAGCAGTGTGTGCGTCCCTGTGCACATGTGTTGGAAGCTGTGTTTAATGCAGGTATTGTTGTTGCCGCTATTATTATAGCAGGTTCTCGACAAGATCCAGCGTTTATACATTTTTCAATCATTGTCAAAACGGCAGGGGAGGCCAGTGTATGAGAATTCATCAAAATATAAAACTTCATTCATTAAAAAAAGAAGAAGTGAACACATGAAGATGACAAAAAATTTATTAAGATAATAAAGATGATGGCATACTTTTAGGTGTTTAGATTAATAAAAATGTTAACCTACTTTTAGTTGTGGGCAAAATTAAAATAAACAAAACTAGTCATTTTATAGGTTTCACAACAACAAATATCAAGCAAAATTTTAATAAAAGCAGTGAAATAGCTGCCCCTTCCTCAACATTTGTCCTTAATTTAACTCGGATTAGTTTTTAATTAAAAATAAATTTTTCTCATCATTAACTATAGCGTTGTTATCAACAATTTTCAATTACTAGCAATTCCACGTGTCGCTTAAGCCTACTACATCCATTCTTTCGTTCAATTCCCGCAACCAGCAAATGCGTTTTGGGTGAACGTTTATGTGGTGACAAGCCAAATGGCATTAAAGTCACGAACTAATAATCTCATTATTATCAAAGTATTTCTGTGAACAATTGACTATTGTGCAGAAAAACAATGCCCCAAAGAAGCATCGCTTTGCCAAGGAATTTCTCTTGACTTATTCTTAGCGAACACCAACGCCATCGACCTGCATTCGTCGAATCGAGAGATTCCAACAATAGAAGTTGTAATAAAAGCGGCTAAAGGAAATGCCAAAGATTTTTGCATGTTCGCACACGGTATGGGAAGCAGGCACTCCTTCAGAAGAATAGATGCGTAAAGCGGTTTAAAATGTTGGGAGGGGGATTTGGGAAAGAAAATATGTGAATTAGTCAATTACAAAAGTTAGGAAAATTTATTAGTTGTGCGGTCGAGCGATTAAGATGGGATTATTTAAAAACAATTTTAATCTACATTGGCCTTTTTGCGAAACAGCATTTTCAGCTCACAAACGCATATGCATAAGACCACAAACTTTATTCTCTAAAAGAAATATAAAAATTTTTGCAGCAAACTTTTATAGAAAGTTTAACGATATAGAAAAATTTGTATAGAACATTTATTGATAACAAAATTATCTATAGAAAGTTTACCGATGTAGACAAATGGCTATAGAAAATTTATTTATAACAAAAAAAATCTATAGAAAATTATTGGTATCGAAAAAAATTTTGATAGAAAATTTATCGTTATCGAAAAATTTTTCCACACCAAATTTATCGATTTTTTTTTTTTTGGAAAATTTATCAATGTCAAACTTTTTTTATAGAAAATTTATGGCTAGCAAAAACATTTTCTATAGAAAATTTATCGATATCAAAAAGTTTTATCAATGAATATTTAAAAAAAAATTTGTAAAGAAATTTTTTATTGATATCAAAAGATTTATATACAAAATTTATAGATATTTAAAATTTGTTTACAGAAAATTTATTTATTTTTTTATCAAAAAATTATCTATAGGCAACTTAACCATAATAAAAATTTTTGTGTAGAAAATGTATATATACATATAAATATATTTATAATTATTTATCGATCTATAAATTAAATATATCAACAATTTTGCTATACCAAACATTTTATTATAGAAAAGTTTTTCTACAAAATATTTATTGATATCGAAAAATTTCTATGAAAAAATTTATTAATAACAAAATAAAAATTCCATAATAAGTTTTTTCAATAACAAACTTTTTTCTATTAAAATGTTATTGCTTTTGAAAATTTGCTATAGAGAATTTATCCATATCGAAATGCGTTTATAAGAAATTTATTTAAAGGAATTTGTGTTCAAAATTTATCTATAGAAAATTTATCGTTATTAAAAAATTTTCAAAGAAAGTTGAACGATTTCAAATTTTTCTGTAGGAAATTTGTTGATATTAAAAATATCAAACATTATATAAAACTAAATCGATTTCGAAAAACTTTCATAAAATATTTATTGATAACGAAAATTGTTTGTCGGAAATTTACCAATGATTTTAAAGCTTCTTCAGCAGTGATTGATTATTGAAAACATTCTCCACAAACACTCTCCACTGTCAACTACTTCAAGTGCTAATCCTTATAACATGTTTTAATTTCAAAATTTTCAATTTTCCGCTTATAGTACCCAACACAATAGCCCACAGCTTTAAGCTTCTAAGGCAATCTACTCAGTGTGCTGTTAATTTTGTGGCAGCTGGAAAAGAGAGAACTCACTTAATTGTTTGATTTCGCAACAGATTAATTGAAAATGTAAAAACTTTTTTATGCTCGTACACAATTTGTTCTCTTTTGATTTCCAGACAACATTTAAAAAATAAACAATAATGATGAACTTTATCCTAAATCAAAATGAAACAAGATCCCTGGGGCATTGGAAAGCGACGAGTGGCTCAAAACATAAAGTGCTTATTTTACAAATTGAAATGAATAAAGTAATGAAATAGGAAAAAACAAAATTTTAACTTTATTGTCACACAATTTGAGAAAATTAATTTTACAGATTAGGCCGGCATCAGTTGAAAAGAACACCAGTTCAGTTCTTTCTTCTAATGACATTTTTTTGGCATTTGTTTTGTGTCTTCATGATTTCATAATGTAAAAGTTGGGGGCGTGGAGAAAAACGTCTGTGCTTTAGAGCGGGTGGCTAAAATCAAAGATATTTGCCAAACTCTAATGGCAATCGATCAATCGTGTGTTTTTTCGACGAGAAAATAAAAATTTGTTAAACAAAAGTGTTTCAAAATTGTGCCACAGTTTCTAAAGAAATTAAACTAAATGGCAAAATTAGATGTTCAAAAATTCCCTACATCAAATAGTCGCTTGAGCAAAACAAAATTTTTATTCAAATTAAGTAACAAATGCCTGGTTTCTGGAGCATAAATCTTGCAAGAAAAATATTCCAAAAACCAAATCACATTTAAAAGCAAAACTCATAAATCGGTTAAAGGAATATTTGAGAAATAGATTCCATGCAAATCCATTTCAAACACACGAACAATAACAAGCGGCACTAACACTTGACGTTAAATGCAAATTTATTATCCTTTTTAAACGAACACTCTTTGACTGGCACCCAAGCAGATGAAAGAGCCAAAAAAGGAAAACGAAACGAAAAAAACCAAATGAAATGAAACGAACTATATAAAAAAATGCCCAAGTAAACGATGACAAATATCCTTTAGCAAATTATGCAAATTTTCTAGACTTGAAAAATGCAAAATAAAAGAAAGAAAGAAAGACAAAATATCCTGTCGCTTTAACACCCGCATGAAATAGATAAAAAAAAGATTATCCAAAAGAAAAAAAAATCGTTTCCCCATTTGGCCATAAAAAAGATTTTTGTTGGCCAGTTAGAAAGATTCTTCAAGTCTTTCACCGAATTATAAGTTCATCCACATAATTAAGTATTTAAGATTTTTTCACAAAGCGAATCCGTATCCTTTTCAGTTCGTTCTGTGTTATTGGCAGACGGCAGAACGAAATGATATTTATTTGACGGTGCAAAAGTATGTTGACTTTTTGTTATGAATTATTTTATTTAATTATTTTGGTCGAGCAAGTGGCATTAGGGGTGAGTTGAGGTGGGTCACCCTATAACTTGAAAACGACTGACGACATGCAAAACCGATTCAATTTTAATACTTATCGAATTGAAACCCTGACAAAAGATTATCGTTCAAAAATAAAAGTCTGTGGAATGAATACTCATCGCTATAGAAATACATATTTTCAATGAAAAATTTATCGCTTCTGAAAAAATTGCTGTAAAAAACTCATCGATTATAAAAGTTTGCTGTAGAGCATTTATCGCTTATTAAAAACTTTCTATCACTTAAAAGTGTATAAATTCTTTAAAACTTATTAAAGGAAAAAAATTATGAAGAAAAGTTATCGGCTGGATAAAATGTTCGCATATAAAAAATAAATTTTCCGTAGAAAGTTTATCGCTTATGGGAAACTTCAATGTTTTTTTTTTTATGTAAAATATATCGCTTATAAAATATTTATCGCTTGCAGAAACGTGAAATTTTGTGTAGGAAATTTATCGCTTACGAAAATTCTCTATAAAATATTGATGACTTCTAAAAATGCTTCCACAGAAAATGTATGAATGAATATGGAAAGGATTGATGTAGCATGAGATTAGAATTCGTTACTTGTCTTCACACATTTTTGCGCTTGCCACATTTTTTTTATGTGGCTAAATTTTTTATGCCATCATTTAGTCATGTACTCGTACACCCGTGACTGACTGTGTAGAGTTGTCATAAAAACTTAACGAATTGAATTTTATGACAATGTCTGTCATTTGTAACAGTTGGTTGTAATGTCAACTAACCCATCATATTTCCGAGATGATCATTATTTAATGTTTTATAAAGAAAAGTGAATTTAATGTAGTGGAAGATAATCTAATTATGGTCACTTATATGCAATTGTAAAAAGCATTCAATAAGCAGCGCAGAAAATATTTTATAGTGAAACTAGAGGCTTTAAGACTTTCATAGAGAAGTAAAGAAAAACTAGTTTGAAATAGGACATGATTGAGCGTTTTAGAATTGTGCAGGGTTTTATTAAAAGATCTCTAAACACAAAACTTTGTGCCCTTAATTAATGCTAAATCGTGTTTTCCACTCACAATTTCTATATTCGTTAATTTTGTTCTGTGTTTCTTTGCAGGTCTGGTTCCAGAATCGCCGCGCTAAATGGCGCAAAACGGAAAAGTGTTGGGGTCGCAGCACGATTATGGCCGAGTATGGCCTCTATGGGGCCATGGTAAGGCATTCGCTGCCGCTGCCTGAAACAATCTTAAAATCGGCCAAAGACAACGAATCCGTAGCGCCCTGGCTACTAGGTATGGAGAATAAAAGTAAATGCAATAATTGTATCACAAATGAACGACATCTAAAGTTGAATCTGAAATTCTAAATATCTTGTGTAGAAAAGCTCAAAATACTGATGCGATTTTTTCCAAGAAAGCTACGAATATCAAGGCAAACAGAGATATAGCAAAAGTTGGCAAGGTTTTCAAAACAGCCGAATTCCCCTTTTCAATCAGAGTTACTCTGGTAAAATTTCAAGAACCTCTCTTGTAAAAGAAATGCATGCTAAATAGAGGACACGTAGCCCCGACGTTACCAGTCCCAACTATTTAGTTACTCGCACAAAATACTTTAAAAACTTTTTAAAAGTTATAGTTTAAAAAAATCGCTTCGTAAGAAATTATTGTTTAAAAGGTAGGCCTTAAAAAGAGTACTTTTTTGAGAAGAGTACTTTTTCGAAAGTTTAAATAAAGTACCTGAAAAAACAATTTCAAAACTACTTTTTGATTATTTTAAAAACACACTTTTTTAAAATTTACTTAAAAGAGAATTTTTTCAAATTTGTTTTTTCAAAATGTAGTTTTTTTAAAGCACTTCTTTTAAAAAGTAAATGTTTTAAAACTTACTTTTCTTTATGGTGCTTTTTTAAGATAATTTTTTCAGAAGGTAGATTTTCAAAAGCTCCATTTTTTAAGTGGACTTTTTTAACAGATATTTTTTGCAAAAGTTGGTTTTTTCATGAGTTAATTTTTTAAGGGTACTTTTTTAAAAGATACTTTTTGCAAAAGTTAGTTCCGTTCTGTTTTAAAAGTTACATTTTTAAAAAAAATGTTGTTTTTAAATTTTTACTTAAAAAGTGTTTTTATAAAGGTTTTTCTCAAAACTATTTTTTGTGGGGGGGCTGTTTTTAAATGTACTTTTTTGTTGCAAAAGGCACTGTTTAGGCCACTTTTTAACAAGCGTAAATTTTGCAAGATACATTTTTTAAACGATTTTTAAGCCACCTTTTCATTACAGCCATCGTTTCTATTTTTTTAATTGTTATCTTTTTACAAACATTTAATTGTTAAGCAAATTGTACGTTTTTTAAAAACTAGTAGAAGAAAAACAACAAAAATATTATCTCTTGACAGTTGCAATGATGTTTGAGAAAGCAAACGAGTACGAAAGTTCCATATTTCTGAACATTCTTTCAAAGCATGACTAATTTCAAATCAAATGCATTTGTTTCCAGTTGAGATGGGGGGAAAAAACTCTTTAGAAGCAGCAGCCGAAATTCTAAACGTTGTCATATGCTAGAAATTTGTTCAAAAATTATATCAGCAGATGATAATCACAAAATAAACGTAATCACCACCATCCGTTTCGTACTCGCACGCCAGCGAATAGTCATCTTCATTAAAGCAGCAGCCCTTTTTAGCACCCCTGCGACAGAAAGTACCCAAAAGTTTAAAACACAAAAAAGAAGTAGAACAATAAGCGAATGATAAAGAGATAGTACTTGACAAAATCAAACAAATTGTTTAATAAATACCACAACAAAACACCAGCTTAAGCCAATACAACAAATACGCAAATAATTGAAATTAAAAGGGAGAGAAAGAAGCTTCGCACAAGAGATGCGCAATAAAATCGACTTTAAGGATTAGCAAGCGTTCAAATAAATAGAAAAAATATACATATATACAAGATATATATAGTGTAGTTGTGTGTTAAACGTTCCGAAGAGGGGTGAGTGAGAAGGAGATCTAAAGTTATGACCGAAATTGTCAGGTCTTAGGCCACAAAATCACTTTGTAGTTAGTTCGGAAACAGGGTATTTCAAAAAGGGAACTTAGAGGAATTTGGTCTTATCAGTTAAAGAATTTAAAGATATTTTTTAAAGATACGATTAAAAGTTTTTTTAAATTTTATTTGTTAAAGGGATCCAAACGAGATCTAAAATAATTTGGCACTTTGTTGAAGCAGCATCTTGCAATTTGGCTGCTATTTATTCAATCTATTTCGACAATTTGGCAGAAATACATACGGCCTGCAACGGCTAAAACTCTTTCCTCAAAATGGTTGTTCATTTGGTGAAACATTCTGGGGCCCTGCCTTCGTTTACTGGCTGAGAAGCTGCAACGAAGCGCACTTAACGCTTCGTCAGTTTTTTAAGAAACCCTGTTCAATATCCTTTCATTCGCCAGTAGTTTTTGGTATTTAAGAGAACCGAACCACACAAGTTATGACTAATAATAATAATAATAACGAACGTAATCGCTTAATAAATGAAAATGAAGGAATGGATTAAAACACACAGTTTTATGCAATTTAATTTTAGTTATTAAATCATGTGCTTTCATTTATATTCCTTAAGGAAAAAAGCCATTTTTCAAAGAAATAGTTATTGGCGGCAACGCACATGCCAAAAATTGAACACAAAACTAACAGCCACCCCATTAACCGGACTTCACACTTTTAATCTACTTTCAATTTTAATTTATTTGTACTCATTGAAATAATCGCTGCAAGGCAGATATATTATTTTAAGTGGCTTAAATAGGCCGGAATAGAAACCATTTGCTTGCTTTTATTGATGATAAAAACATTTAATAGTTTATTTTAATTACTTCGCATTGAATTTAATCAACAAGGTATAACATTTCTAACGTTTATCGTTTAGTGTGATTAATTTTGTTTATTATCTTAATATGAAAAGATAGATTGGAAAAAAATCCATTGAAAAGTTTTTTTTTTCTTGTTTTTCTAATTAAGCACAAGTTTGAAGGTACTCATCCACATGACAAATTGCTTTCTTCCCAACAGGTATGCACCGGAAATCAGTCGAGGCCCAGCATACGCTCCGAGATGATTCGGGTGCCAGTGATCAGGAAGAGCTCGAATTGGAATCAGCCGGTTCCAAATCGAACGATAACATTTTGCAGCAACAAACACTTTTGTCCTCTTCAAGTGAATCGCTCAATATTGTTAGTACCAATCTAACCCCACCTTGTGGTGTGACAAACCTGCAGATTTCTTTGTGCTCACCAGCTTCCACCCCCACCACCACCGCTACTTCCGCATCCTCCATTTCACCGCACATTGATCTCGGTTCGCCGTCACCCAATACCCAACAAATACAACATCAGCAGAGTTTTAATAATTCATCACCGTTGCAACAATATGCAGCGAATCACACGCTTAACCGTTTGCCACCGCCGGCGATGGGAATGTCAACGGCCACAACAACAGCAACAACAGCAGCCGCTGCAACACCTTCTTATCATCCGCTTTTGGATGCCGCAAATGCAAGTGCTTGTGCCGGAGCAGCCAGTACAAAAGATTTTCATATGATTATGAATACGGCGGTGGCAGCGGCAGCAGCAGTGGCTGCCCACACCAATCCTGGAGATTTGTATGGCCCAGCTGGCTTGGTACAGGATCCGGATACATTTAGGTAAGTTTCGGGCTGTTCGACAAGAGAATTGGAAATCGGTTTATATACATCTATATTTACGGTGATGAATCCAGTCGAGGCTGGGCAAAAGTGATGCTCAGAACCTGTGCCACGACAACACGAACAACAAAACAAATCCCTAAGAGCATGTTAAGCGATCTTATCAAGACTTGTAATGCAATCGTTAGAAGAACTTGGCGGAAGAATTGTTAACGTTCATTATCGTGGGACAGGCCATTAATTGAGCGAAACGGAATCCTTAAGACAGAATCTGTGTCAGCCTTTTGACTTGCACCTTTTTTGCTTGAACCTTTTTTTAGTTTTAGAGGGCTACGATTACGAAATAACCGGTCACGTGACAGGCCACAGTGCGGCTGGCTCGTTCACAAACTGGCGCTCAATATTTTATTGGAAACCAAGATATCAACTAATTTTTAATCATATTTCATACAGTTTCTGTTATTTTAAATCCAACCAGACTTCAGTCAGACTCCTCCCCAGCACATGCAGCAGTCCAGTGCCAGTCCCTAAAATGTACACAAACTTGCTTTTCCGCCAGAAAACCTTCCTGCGCGGAGCATTGCATCGAAATGAGCTCAGCCTCAGCAGCATTAAAACGCCAATAGTGAGTGGGATCATGGAAGTTGTCTATGGGTACAAATAAGTACATTCATATGGGCCGATTATCGGAATCGGCATCACAGGTAGCCAGAACACAAGTAACTCCCACCGCCCACAAAACGCTTACAAAAACAACTACAGAAACTTGTGTAAATTAAATTTCGATCGAGTTCATGTTGAAACAAATACAATAAATTGCAAAATTTCATGTTGCCTTTAGATTTTAGGTCTTTCCTCAGTTCAAAATAATTCGAAACTTGTGACGTTTTCATGTTTTCGTAACATTTTTATAACAAAAATTATGATTTGGCCAAAAATTTCCAAACAAGAAATAAAATTTAACATTTAAATTCTTCATTCAAAAAAAAACAAAATTAACAACATTTTTTTAAATAATATTATCTATTTCTATTAACAAAATTGTTTTAATTGAATAATTGCTGAGAAATATTTTGTATTAGAAAACAAAAATAGATAAAAGAAAAAACTTGCATGAGAGAGTTGCAATTTCAGTGGCAGACGTTGTGCTTTTTCCTGCACTGTGATCTGACCTAGAGATAAAGAAATTTATTGCTAAACAAAAATTATCAATTAGTTTTCAAACATTATGTTTATCATACGAGGTTGGTTGCAGAATTGAAAACAAAATAAACAGAGAAAATAGTTGTTTTAATGCACAAACAGAGGGAAAAACGGATTGCCCAGACCCCTTCACTTTGAAAAAGTTTTAGTGGTGCGAACATTTTACTGTGAGTGGCTCAGATCATGTGTCATGAAGCTAAATGCTTCGGCCGTTCCGGTACTGTCCAACGATAAACGGACCATCTTACGCTTTTTACAGCAGATCCCTTTATTTACAGCCCTGGGTGCTATTTAGTCCAGTAAATCAAAGTCCTTTTGAAATCACAATATCGTTTATAAAGCTGGAAGTCCCTAACACAAGTGGTCCTCGTTGCCGCTCTTAATTAATACTTAATTATAGGCGTAAAATTCTAAATTATTAATTAATATAAATTAATTTTTTTTGGTGATGATTTTATTCCATAAATTATTTGCATAATATTCGCTTAACAATTATTCCCTTAAACTAACAGCGTTTATGGACATCTCCAATAAATTGATTTTGTAGAGAAACGTATTAAAAAAAATTCATATATTTTTATATATTTATTTCTTCTGTTGTTGTGTTGAATTGCATATTAATTGCAACTTAAAAATATATAAAAAGAAACAATAAGAAACATAAAAGGTCAACAAAATAAGCGAATTTTTATAGAAAAAAAATCATATATAAACGAATAAATTACTATGCAACACATGAACGAATAATAAATTTTTCGAATAAATATTCGATTAATAGTAAGACACAGAAAATTGCAAAAACAATGTAAATTTTTATTGATTGTATTTTATTCGAAAAATTATTCGAATAATTATTCGATTAATGTTTTATTTAACTAAATTTCCAGCAATTGTGGAAATTTGTAATGAATTTAAATTGTAAAGAATTTTATATAAAGAAAAAAACCTTCATTCAATTTCACTGAAAAGCGAACAAAATTATTCGATTAATCATTACGTGCACAAAATGATAAAAGAGAAACGTAAAAAACCATTACCAGGTGTGGAAATTTCATTTTTTTTTCTTCCCTTTCACTTGACTTTCAAGTTTGGGTTACCCCTAAATAAGCTGCCATTCCATTATGTTGGCCGATTGATAATCCAGTCTTAAAAGTAATTTCAACACATTTTTTAAAACAAAAGATTTTATTTGGCTTTCATGCACATGTTTAAACGTCAGGTGGACAATAAATATGGTGTCCAAGTCCATTCTTGCCAGGGAACACAAGTCTCCATAATAGCATCAAAAGCTTTCATCGCCTTCATCGCCACATTGCATAGATGCGGGCTCCTGATCCCAATTTTCACACCATCAGAAACGTAAAGGATCATAAAAATGACGAATCTTGCGGTTCAAAATGTATCTAGTACAAATCGGTGTGTTGTCGCCATAAGTATCGCAGGCCGATACCCTGGCAACAACCAAACCGCAAAGAAGACTACTGTGATCAAAAATATTGTCGATATCTATCTGCTGACAACACGAGTTACAGCTCTGATGGAGCGACAACCCGATGAGATTTTACTACAACGCGTTGATAATTCCCGGTTGGTAGAAGTGTTGCGCATGAGCGATCAAAATGTCGCCGAAGGGCTGTTGTCAGTTGACAATAGATTCATATTTTTCATAAAATCGAGAAGATGAAGGATCAGTGGGCGAGTCTGGTGTCAGTTTCCACCAGCTCGATTGCTTGAATTTGCTCAAGCATTAAGGGAATCGCTGGCAGGAGGAATCAGATAACCGGAGCTCTTTACAATAGGCCGCCAGCGCAGTTACTGGTGTAAATGAATTTCACCATTTTGTGCACCTGCTTTTTGTTCAATCAAAGTTTAGAGAAAATACCAAAAAGCTATAAACTGCCATTTAGATCTGCTGTTCAAGAGCGACTGAATTTCACACACAAATATTTGCCATTCGAATTGAAAAATTGGAAGGTAATTGCAAAAAATATAAAATTGTTTGTTTAAGATAAGAAATAGCTGTGTGAGAGTAGTCAAGAAATGTTCGATAATTGCAAATTGTTATAAAAAGTTGATGGCATACAACTACTTCAAGCGAAACAATATTTTCCCCAAACTATAAATACTGAAGATCTGAATGCAGCCACATCAAGTTCTGGTGTTTCCCCAACGGACTGTAAATCAAAACTATTCAAATTAAAGAAATTAAATCAAAATGAAATCTCGTAAGTTTTTTGTAGGCAAAAAGATATATAAATTAAATTGTCTGAATGTTCTAGTGTTTGGCTTGTTCGTGTTGACTGTGGCTATGGCCGGCGTTTTGGCCTGCGATCCTGATGGCAACAATAAACCGAATTGCACCAGCAGTAACTTGAACCAGCCCATGCGCAATTTCTGGGATCCCACGCAATATTGGGTGTGCACGTCGGCCGATGCTGAACCTGAATCTGTACTTTGTCCAATTGCTGAAGGTTTCGATTCAGCCAAAAAACAGTGTGTTCACTTCAGTGAATGGAATTGGTCCGAACCCTGTCCCGAATCTGCTGCTTCCAATTACATAATTTAAATTTGTGTGTTTGGAGAAAGAAAAAATATGCGGAAAATGTAAAGCAAATTAATAAACAAATCAATGATAAAAGGGCTTTTTCTTGCTTTTTGGTGGGTTTTATGTTCTAAAACAAGGCAATTAGTGATCCACTGACAGACCCAGTTTGTCGGTCTTCGAGCAACATATTTCCCAATGTGTTCACGTTATTTGTTAAACCCTGTATCTGGAACAATGAATCCATTGGCGGACCAAAACAGGCAGTTAAGAATTGAAGGGTTTTGACCAGCTCCAGCCAACTTAATACCATGTTCGGTCATGTTTCAAACATTAACATCACGGCAATTTTAGTATGAAGGGTAACTTTTCTTCTGCTAACACTATATTCTCTATACAATTTCTTTCCGAAGAAGATAACTCTGGTACAATACAATTAAGTGTATGTTTGAACAAGAAATTAAGGTGACCGATCTTCATAGAGACAATAAAACGAATTCTCAAATGGTCCGTGCAACTTTATTTTATTTAAAAAGAAAAACAATCAATTATACACAGGCCAAATTCATAGCAAGAAAATTTGCCACTCAACTCATATTTTTAATTTGTATAGATATTAAAACACCTGGATTAGTGCTAAAGTTTTTCGAATATATGACGTGGGCTTTCGGAGTGGAATGAAGAGGTTATTGGAGAACTTAATATTGGCTTCAAAATTCGTCAGGCCGAACTGAAAACACTTCTTACAGAAATTATTTTTCCGAAGAAAGTTATATTTTGTTATCGCTAAACAAGCACCTCAATTATGATAATTTATATAAATTGTACAAATGCTTATTTTTATCTACATACATATTTTATCACATACATACATATTTAATTTCTTTTTTCTTTTTCCCTTATTTTAGAAACAACTCGATTGCATGCTTACGAGCAAAAGCTCAAGAACATCAAGCTCGTCTGTTAAATAGTGGCATTTTTTTGCAAGTTCGCACTTTTGCTGATCTACAACAAAGGCATCAACAACAGCATCATCAATACAACAATAAAACGAAAACCTTTTTACCAAATAATGCTAAAAACTGTGATATAAAGACATTAAGCAGATCACCAATAGAAAAACGTGTGACAGAAGTAACAGCTACAAGCGATAATGAGGAAATTAAAAATAAAATTTAACAACATCACCGATAGCAAAAAGTGATATTTTAAGCCAAAAACTTATGAAACTTGTAAAAAAAGTTGCCGAAATAAAGAAAAATACAACATTATAAACACAAATATACACATATACATACATCCGCATGTATAAAAGATAGAACCTAGAATTTCTGAAGGAATCATTTTTAACTTAAATAAAGTAATCTAAGAATAAATTAAGACCAATCAAGTTGTTTTCTTTTCAAATGTCTACGATGAGAAATTGTTTTTGAAATTTTTTTATACTTTAATAATTATATATGTATGTACTTATTTTCAATATTTGAAAATGAAATCATATTTGAATATAATTTTGAAAATTAAAACACTGGCAGCTCTGTTAACAGAACTCCTTTATGCATGCTACGGAAAGTAACCAACAATAAATTCACCTCATCAACATTTAACATACAAGAAGATAAAGCAGTGTTACGAAACCACCAATGTATGTTACGGCTGAATATGAACATGTTCCAGAGTGTAAATACGCCTTTTAAAACACACGTCAGTGGTGTATTTTTTTATCCATTCTTTTTTTATTGTAAACACTCCGGCATTATTGTGTGCACACAAACAAATTGTAAAATGTTAATTTACGAACTTGTTCTAACTTCACTTATATGCCTGGCGTCTGCAACTACTCCCGAAGAAGAACAAGGTGTACGGTACGCTAATCGTTGCGAAACTTGCAAAATTTTGGCCACCGAGTTGCAGGAAAGACTTAAGGAAACCGGCAGATCTCACGATGTCATAGAAATTGGGTAAATCAAACAAATGGCTGAGATAACTAAAAGAAAATAACAATTCCAAACCCTTAAATAGTTATTCCTTGGATGATGTAAAGCCAAAAAAACGTACTGAATATCGTAGAAGTGAACTACGACTTTTGGAATCCACCGAGAATGTTTGTGAACGCATTTTGGAATATAATCTTCATAAGGAGAGAAGTGATAGCACCCGTTTTGCCAAGGGCATGTCGCAAACGTTCAAAACACTTCACGGCCTGGTAGACAAAGGAGTAAAAGTTGAATTGGGTATACCGCTGGAGTTGTGGGACAAGCCACCAGTGGAAGTTACACAAATGAAGAGCCAATGTGAAAGTATGCTGGAAGAATATGAGGATGTCATTTCAAATTGGTATTTTCAACATCAGGGTGAAAAGGATTTAATTGTTCATTTGTGCGAAGAACAAGTTTTATCAGCCAATGATAGAAAATGTCTTACGGAAACATTACTTCCCGCTGATGAGGAAGAGCAGGAACAGCCGGACGTTAAGAAAAGTAAAAACTTCAAAAACAAAAAGCCTAAAGTAATAAAAGAGGATTTATAATTGTGGCGACATGATGTAATTCAACAGCATTCGATCAATATTTATGTATTGTAAAAAATCATGTATTCCACTTTGAATTAATCATGTTAATTTAGCAAATATGTATTTATAGTTAAGCTAATAAAATTTAAAAAGAACACTATCAAAAAGGTACATATTTATACAGATTTTTTAAATATTAAATAATATCTAGTTTAGGAATCTTTTCCGACATCAGATGTACGAAGCGTCAATATTTTAATAATGATACTTTATTGGATTTATAAATTAATTGATAAAACTAATATTCAATATGTTCACGGAACACTGGTGGGGCTACATAGGACTTCGGTTTGTTAATATTTAATTGATAAATTGCTTGTTTGGTTAACAGTTTTTTTATCACGATTTTATGAAAAAAGTATTTATGGATATGCAAGTAAAACAAGTATTTCATACTGAAGTTTAGCTTTTCATCAGTTTCATTTGTTTGAACTGAACAAAAGGACAGGCAATCGATCGCTACGAAATAAAGCGAATTAATTTTGAAGTTAACCTACCTTGGCACAAAAATCAGCAACATCTACATACATATTTATGTATTTTGTACTGCAGCTAAGCCAGCAAAAAAGAAACACTTTTTCATTATATTTAACTCGTTAATAATCACTTTACTTATTTTTTATAGCGTATAATAAACCCGCACAAATTACACTGACAAGGAAATCTTTTTTAATCATTTTATAATACTTTAATTCGTTAATAATCACTGAGTTATTTTCTAAAGCGTATAATAAAACCGCACAAAAATTGCACTAACTAAAAATTTCCCATTGCAAAAAGTATGGCCGTTTCAACATCATCCATGGAATTCGCCCTACTACAAATAGATTAGTTTTGCAAATGGGCAGAGTTATCATTTCCTCAACTATGGATATGTAGTTTAATTGTTGTAGAAATTTTAATCAAAATAACAATATTTTTGATAATAAAACTAAACGATTCGTCTTTAGATACTCTCAATGCTGCTTGCTGTGTACAACCGCTTTATATTTACTAAAACGCCATATTGTAGTTAGTAATGAACCGTTATTTTGCGGCGAATATTTCAACCAAATTATACACACATGCATGCATATTAAATAAGCTAGATCCACAAACATACATACAGTTGGGAAGTTTTTTAAAAAGTTGAGCTGCAATAAATTTTTTAACACATGGAAAAAATCGTGCTGTGGTGTTTATTACTTTATAGCTTAGAAGTGTCATGTTCAACGCGTTGCCCCACATTAACTAATGCCGACAGTCTGTCGCAGACACAACTTCTGGAAAGACTGACACATGGCTGTCGTTACGACCGGTTGGAGAGACCAGTTACCTTCGATGTGTCGGGCAGTCGCTTGCCCGTCCATGTTTATGTGCGCTGTTACGTTTATTTTATACAAAGCTTAGAAGCTCACGATTTGCAATTTAAAATCCATGCCTTATTGCAATTACGGTTTCTTGATCCCCGCCTCAGCTTTGGGAAAGTGGCACGGAAACGCAAACAACCCATATTGGGCTTAAAACAACTGAGAGATAATTTATGGATGCCTCATATATTCTTGGCCAATGAGCGAGACTCTAATATAATGGGCACAAACGAAAAGGACATTTTAACCTCAATTTCGCCAGACGGCACGGTTATAATATCCAGCCGCATCAAAGCCACTCTGTATTGTTGGTTAAATTTGAAAAAGTTTCCCTTTGATGAACAACAATGCTCCACGTATTTGGAAAGTTGGATGTATAATACATCGGAGCTGGTAATGCACTGGGAACAGAAGCGACCGATAACAATTGATCCGGATTTACACTTAACCGAATATGTCTTGAAAAATGTGTGGTCCAATGAAACTGTTATCAATGCCGATTTGAATGATTTGCGTCATGGTGCTTTTGCTGGCAATTATAGTTCATTGAGTTTTACGGTGCATTTGACAAGGGAAGTAGGTTTCTACTTGATGGACTATTTCTTTCCATCCATGCTGATAGTTGGAATATCGTGGGTATCGTTTTGGCTGCAGGCAGATCAAGCACCGCCCAGAATAGCTCTGGGAACATCGACTATGCTGACATTTATAACACTGGCCTCTGCACAGGGTAAGTGAACTGAAATTTAAAATGTTTCCCAATAACTAGAAGGCATATGAAAACTTATTTGATTGACTATTTATAATATGTGGTAAAAATTCTTTTTGTTCTTATACACACATACACAGGTAAAACATTGCCCAAGGTCAGCTACATAAAAGTGTCCGAGGTGTGGTTTTTGGGTTGCACTTTATTTATTTTTGGCAGCCTGCTAGAATTTGCTTTTGTCAACACTATTTGGCGACGCAAATGCAATGTGAATGTCAAATCTATGAGCAGCAAACATATACTGAAGTCAACACTTTCACCAGGCCTGCAGCGACGTAAGGCCGCACGCAAAAGATCACGTTCATTTTCCGTAGAAACTTTGCAAACCTACGATAGCTCTTCCTTAAATGAAGTCCCGAAATTTAACAACTATTTAACGATACACAATTTTCCTGTAACCACAATAAGAGAAATGAACGAACGAGACAACGTATCAAAAACGACCTCATTTACTAACCCCAACACAGATAATTGCAACACCAATGTCCGTTTGTTGGAGCAGAATACTGACGAAACGGCCGAAGCCAATAATCGTAACGGCTGGACCACTTTAACACCTCAAGAAATATCACAGTGGATTGATGCCAAAGCAAGAGTTCTATTTCCGTTATCATTTTTGATTTTTAATTTATTCTTTTGGACTTTTGTGTATATATTTTAAATTAAATTACGCTGTTGTCACCACACGAGAAGCAAGCGTGAGACTCAACTGAAATTTTTATATAAAAATAATGCAAAAATTGTAAAATTAAAACTGTAAAACTGTGTAAATCTAAATGTTTTAAATATTTCAAAATTATTGTTTCGTAGTATTGTGTAAGTGTTATAACGAAAACAAAAATCTGTAATTTTATATTAGTTTGTGTAATCTAAAAGTGAAAATAAAGTTTTTTATATAAACTATAGAACAGAAACCACCAGCTTTAATCGACAATTATTTAAAGTTGAGAGGTATATATATCGATCGCTTCGATGTAACAGATTTTTTAAATTGACAGGCATTATTACTACTACTACTATGATTATATTTCGTATTTTACTCTCCCTGGGATGTCAACAGTTCAAGAGTAAGATTTTTTTGTCCCTTTGACAGCTCGCGAATATTTGACAACAAAAACTATTCACCTAGTTTTGTTGTATTAAATGAATTAAGTTCGCCTTAACTAAATCAATTCAAAACTGAGAAGGTAATTAATTAAATTAACTTAAAACTTCATAAACACAAAACAAGTGGGTTTCCGGACCAAAACGTTGATAATTACCAAGATTAATATGTTGTGCAACTAAACCTGCAAACATATTATATATAAGTATAAATATAATTCTAGGCCAGTAGTGCATACAAACAAATCGATATTTGTTTTAAATTATTTTGAAATACATAAATACTTTCAGTTAATTTTTTTTTATTAGGATTAACCTAAATTTTTATTTAAAATTTTAAATATTTTTTTGTTTTTTTTTGTTTCTAAGATACATTTTAATATATAGTATAGTAGAAATTTCTAAATAATAATACGAAGTGTATGCACATTCAAAACCATTTTAAGCAAAATCAAAACAAAATTAGAGATAAAAGTTTATATTTTTTAAATTTAAGCAAGAACTTAAAGTTTAAGTTTAATATTGCGATTATTTTTCGTTATGCATTTTTTTCGATATCTCAAATGTGCATAAAATAAAAAAAATCAATAATGTTATTTTAAAAACTAAATACTAAAACTATTAAATTTAGTTACGTAAGAATTTCTTTAGATGTTTTTAAGGTCAAGACATTATATTTTTCTTCTTTTCACGAAATTTATTTTTTAATCAGTTTTATTTTTACAAAACTTTGTTTTATGGATCATACATAAGAGGATGTTTTTTTAATTTTACTTTTCATTAACGCGCACGCGCACAAAATGATCACCACCAACATATGTACATACCTAAAGAAATGCTTACTCAATGCTTTAACGTCTGCCATAAACATTTTCATCGGAATAGCCCATGTAGAGGAAATAATCTTCCTCATGATGTTGCTATTGGTAGAAAGGTTCTGTTTATCCGTCTGTATTGCTGTTATGAATTAAATTATAAATTACCTGATATAAAGTACCCATGGTGGCCGATGTTGGTGGAATAACGTTGTTTACAAAGAAGAATAAAGCATCCTCAGGCCTCAACTGAATGCGTTTGCGAATCAGAAAATAAAATTGTCCTACAGTCAGATCAGATGGGACCAAATACTTTTTCTTGTCTAAGTCTCCTATACGTGCTTTTGGGGCTTTTTCTACAATTACCTGAAAATAAAAGAAAACAATTATTATCATATGTATTTTTACTTACAAGGCTTTGATATACTAATTGAACAAATAACTAGTAAGATGGCATGTAAAACCAACGCAAGAAACTGCTGTTTCTTTGAATTTAATATTTTTAAAAATAATAAATCCTTGAAAATGTCATTAGATAAATGAACAAAATTCTATCCGTTTTACTTTCACCAACCCATTTTGCACTCTAATTGAAAACGAGTAAAAGCATGTGGATGTGAAATGCAGAACACCCAAAATCATGAAGCAATCCAATTTCGAGTGGATGGGGATTCTAGAATAAGTTAGTGTCAAATTTATTAACCCAAGCGTCAAATTTTTTATGCGGGCGAGTTTTTTAACGCGGACGTAATTTTTTTAACACCGTTTTTAACAGGAGCGTCACTTTTTTAGCGCGAACGCGGGCCTGAGTTTCTTACCACGAGCGTTTTTTTGCAAGCGTCATTATTTTAACGCAATCGTGTGTTCTTTAACGCTAGCGTCAGTTTTTTAACGGGAGCGTTTTTTTAATACAAGCGTCATTATTTTAACGCAATCGTGTGTTCTTTAACGCTAGCGTCAGTTTTTTAACGGGGGCGTTTTTTTAATGCAAGCGTCATTATTTTAACGCAATCGTGTGTTCTTTAACGCTAGCGTCAGTTTTTTAACGGGAGCGTTTTTTTAATACAAGCGTCCTAATTTTTTAACCCAAGTGTCTATTTTTAAACGCGAAATTATGAAACTTTCATTATTTCTAATTTAGTTCGTATTATTTTTCAGGCTCCAGGTTTTTTAAATCATATTTTATTAAACTATTATTTAATAAAAGATTTTATAGGTGGTCAATTAAAATATTTGTATTCAAAACAAGTTTATGAAAATTAAACAGCAAAACAGCAATGAAAATAATAAATTATTAAATTCGTAATCATTGTGTGTGTTCTATACCACAAGAATGAAATTTTGGCACATACGTACATACATACATATTTATTCAAACATACATATGTATGTATTTAGGTATGTGAAACATACCTATTGTAGATATGTACATAGAAGGAAGAAAAAGCAATCAAAAATTTTAAGACAAAGAAAGAAATTTTCACCACTGATAAAAAGAAAACATACATAGAAATGTATTTAATACAGTATATACAGTACAAACTTGAAAGCGATTACTGCATTGATTTACTTAGCCATAAGTACATACATACATATATAATTAAGTATCAATGTATGTAAAATATGTGTATATTTTACCCTTTTTATTTTTAACAAATGAAAAATAATTGAATATTTACGAATATTTATAATAGATGAACATACATACATACATATTTATTTACATTACATATGTATGTTTGCGTGTTCATTAATATATTGCTTACTTATGTAGTTTAAAGTAAATGTACATAATATGTATGTATGTATGAACGCCCATTTTTGTCTCAAAAAAATCGAGATATTCGTTCACGGTAATTAAATCAATTTATTAGAAATGTATTGTGTCATATTTTCAGATCAAAATTTCGTTTCTTAAAAATCAGTCATTATTTATATCTTATATCATTCCAACTGAATAAAATAAATGGGAATATATCACATCGTCTATCTTAAATATGTATGTATGTATGTATGTATATTGGCTGTAAAATACGCAGGTGAAATGGCTACTGAATGAATGAAATATTAAACCGGGAAAAAAGGTTAAACACATGAGGATTAATGCGCTATTTTTTGCTATTTTTTGGCCGCTACTGTGGCCATACTTTTGCCTACATATAATTATCTTTCCGCATACAAGAAATACTCTTACACATACAAAATTACCTTTTCGTCCACCAAAACCAAAATATGTTGTTTATAAACAAACTTAAAAAATGTGTCAACTTATAAATTTATATATACATACATATATATATATATATATATATGTATGTACATAAATATATACGAGGCTGTAAATTAAACAAACCTGTCTGCTGCACTGAAGTGATAATAATATTAAACAGAGAGATGATTAGAAAGTATATAAACACATGCAAAGAAACAGAAAGTATATAAACACATGCAAAGAAACAGTTTGTTAAGTTCAGTGACCCAAACCGGAATAAATCGTTCGAATGTGCTTTCGAGTGACCTTCAACCAATGAAAACTGAAATCGGTACTACTTGACGTTTCGATCAACATTAATAATAACAATTAGAATACATTCATAAATAAACAATCTTATCTATTATTTAAATATGTACATACATACATACATATAATTTGCCTCAATTTTCAAATAGTTCTACCGTTTAAGTTTAAATTTGAGTTTTCAAGCAAAAAAAAAAAAGAGGCCGGATTTCTTGAAAAAGAATCTCTAGAAAACGAAGCCGGTGGTTTAGTTTTTTTAACACTGTTTTGTTATACATAAAAAACTTATTAGTTGCTGTTCAGACACTTTTGGCTTTTTTATGAATATATTTTATATAAAATGAATTCAAAAGACATATTGGCAAACAAAAAACATTTAAAAAATATTAGCCTGCAGCTAACTTCATGCAGTATATGCAGTATGTATCTGCACCAATTAGAGTAATTTTATTATCTGGTACGGTTTTTAAAAAGAAAAATAATTTTCTTCCCTTTTTTTCAATTCAAAAAAAACCAAAGCAGAGAGATTGTGTGTTATTTACGCTCATTCATTATCATATATAATTGTAAATTACACAACAACAAATGTAATTGTTTTACAATTATTATTGCGCACGTACATATGTACATACATACATAAACATGCATGCATGTATGTATGTATATGAATACATTTTAAAATCAAAACGAGTGACTAGATTTTGCACAAATAAAATTATATTTTTTCTTTGTTTTAAATTTTAGACAAAACAAAGATATATACATATATGTATATATATACATACATATATGTATATATATACATACATATATGTATGTATGTATGTATATAACCACATACATACTTTCCAACAAAATGCTCTAGCTGCGATTAGAGTAAAAACAAGATTACTTTTATGACTCATTGTTATTATTGACATGAATTTCATATATTTGTTCAAATCGTACTATTCTTTTCTTTTGCATTAACATGTCTCCACAACATCTGATTTTCAAACCGACTCTTTTATTTTGCTTGCAAAATATACCTGCATACATACAAATTTGTATGCGTATATAGATGTATGTACATATGTATGTACAGACTTATACACATATTACACTTAAAAGTATCTGCTTTATTGCTTTTTATTTTGTTTTAAAATTGTACATTTTGCTGTTGTTTTAAAGGTTGTTGCATTTGCTTACACATATACTTCTATGTATGTGTATCTATTTTGTTGGTCTACTTTTGTTAGAAGTGATCGAATATAAGAGACTTTAACAATTGTAAGATAGAGGTATTCACAACCTACATACATATGTACATATGAATGCCTATAGAAAATTAGTTGCTATCTAAATAAAACTTTGACTTTGAAAATTGTAAGTAAAATCATTAAATTTGTTCATTCACTTGAGAAATATACATGTGGATAAATTTAACACGAAATATTTTTAACAGTTAATACATTTACCCATCAAACAATATTTTCCCTTAAAAAACAACAAGTCATTGCAAAAACAGCTGGCAGCACCCACCGCAATATAGTATATGTATATATTTGCATACGAGTGATATGTATACTTCGAACAAAACGAAATACAGACAATATATAAAACAAATGCAGGTATATGTTTTTTTATTTCTGCGCATCAGCTGTCTCTTTTCCAGATAATAGCCTCTCTTTTACACACATTTCTGTTATACTTTTACGTATATACACAACAAATAATTATAAGCAAATAAAAAATACCTTCTTAAAAAAATAAATTTCAATATGACGCAATTAAAAAGAAATATTATTGAAATATTGTAAATAAAATTCTTCAAATTACTTCAGTAAATCTGAACTACTTTAAAACTTTCTAAACAACAAACAAAACAAAATTTCTACTAACAAATCTTACAACAAAGAAAATTAATTTTTTGATAAAAAAAATGTTTTCGCTTACTGGTACACGATCAGGATATTTTCTGCGTATTTTGTCACCTTCGGCACGACGTTTTTCAAAAACATGTTCTTCTTTATATTGGAATTTCATTTTGAATTATTTATTCACCAAATATATGTATATTATCAAATATTTATTCCCAAAAGCTTAATTTTCTCTATTGACCAGTTTTTACTAGTGTTTGTTGTTTTACGTCTTGCTTCTACGTTTGAAATGAGTTTTTTCTACGAAAACTTATAAAATCGATTTTGTTTTCTTTTTCTATTGCATCCAGCGTTGACAAATGTTTAGAATGACAGTGTTGCCTGACGTGCACATATTTGCGTGGTGAGTTTCGAAACTCGCTTCTTAAATAAATTAAGAATCATCACACAAGTTATTCAGCCCGTCAAAATGCATATGTAAACATGCTTCTGTAGGTATGAGCACTCTAATCAGATATGACTGTACTGTCCGAAGGATCATGTGCCTAGAAGGGTTTCCACGATACTACAAAGCTGTTAATCATTTTAACAAAATTTTTTAAGCACATTTAAATTTTTCGACAGCGTAACTAAACCAAAAAAATTAAATTAATATTTCCTATAACAAATAAATATATATATAAATATGTGTATGTACATATCACATATATATGTAAATAGCACGCTATTTCATTTCTAATTACATCTAAAAGTTGGTGATAGTAAAAACGCTTAATTATTTGCATATCATTGCGGGTTAACATCACTATTGCTTAAAAATACTGTATTATCAAAATGTCTGACTTAAAGTGAGTGCAAAATAAATTTTTATTATTTTACTTTCAAAAGTGTTTTTATTTAAATAAAATACATGAAAATGTTTTAGATGTTGATCCTGTAACACTATCGAACGGAAAATCTAACTAAAGTTATTTATATTTGACAGAAATAAGCCTAAAAAAACTTGAAAAAATTAGTGAATGTAATATGAAAGGGGCAAGCGCCGGCAGGGGCCAAAAATTTACGACAGCTGCGTGTCAAGTGTAGAAAAATATTGGAATTTTCTTTTTTTTTAAATTAAAACCTTTATACTAATTTATGGTATAAATTTAATTGAAAAGTTTTTTAATTTGTTTTGCAGCGATGATTTATTGAATTATGATATAGGAGATGTTATCGACGATCAAGTCTTAATAGGAGCTGACGAAGATGAGCTATTGCTTTCAGATGATGGTGAGTACAATAAATGCAGCGTTCAACATATGCATATATGTATGTATTCAACGAAGGTACTTCTTGTTTTTAGATCTGGAAAAAGATGTATCTAAAGAAGAAAAACTAAAGTTAAAATCTGAAGCTGAGGAATGGGTTAAAACACAAATCAAAGATAAACCCAAAGTAAAACCGAAACAAATAATAGAACAAACTCCTGCTGATGGCATTAAAAACAACCAGTACACAAAAAATGAAACAAATAAAGTACAAGAAATTTCTACACTAGAACAAGAGCAAAAAGCTGCGTGTGCGGCACCAGCAAGCGAAGAATTCAAAACCCCAGCAGAACAATCAAATGACACATATTGTGGGGATGAAAACACAATTAATGTCGCTCAAATTTCTGTCAACTCGGTAGAGAACACAAGTTCATTAAAAGAAGTAGAATCTGATCAAACATCAAACATTTCAAATTCAGCAAGTAGCGTAGCGAATGAATCTTGCGCCTCCTCTGTACTTCACAGTTCGCAAGAAAGTGCTGGCGTAAATATGGTTCATGGGGAAGTTACTGATCCACGTGAAGACTTTGAGGAAGAACGAGAAGAACGTACAAACATAAAAACGACGAGTGAACGAGAAGCTTTTGAACAAAGCAATGAACATTTACAAGGTATGTAAGCAATCAACATTTTGTTGCAGTTTTAGTTTTTAAGAAGTTTATTCATGTGTTAAGCATTCTTTTTGAAATTGTTTTCTTTATTGATATTTTTGGGTCTTATTAGAAATCTTAATTTTCTTATATTTTTTTTAGAAAAATCTGTAAATCGATATGTTTACCACCAGAAAAGAAATGGTGTTCCACTTATACGAGCTCATTCATTACGCGGGCCTGCTCCTCCATTCCAACGTCCATTGTTGCGCTTCCCTCCTCATGGTAATATATCCCTACTGTCACCAGCGCCCTTTACACATTTGGGCGGTATAGCCACAGTAACATTAACACATCCCAATACCAATCCTCTTATTCCAGGTCAACCATTTCCGCCAACAGCGCAACAACCCAACACAAATCCTTTTGTATCACAACCACCCAATACCCTACAAAACACTCCACTTGGCCCCATGGTAGGCCCAAATCACGACCCAAACAATCCTCATCACAGACCAAGGCACCCATTTGGTTTTCGTCCAGGTCCGATGGCTGCTTTCCGTCATCCAAATCCGGCTGGCATGTATTCTCAAGTGCCGCATGAATATAGCGGAGTGTCTGGTGGATTTAACCAGCATCAATTTGGAGCACCCAGAAATGTGTTTCGACCTGAAGGTCCGATGGGTTTACCGCCCGGTATGCGACCTGGCATGCGCATGCAAAGACCCCCCTTACAAACTCTACCGCCGCATGGTATGCCTAACCAAGCAAACTTTATTAATGCTCCTCCCCATCAGTTGAGGCCGCAAGCTTTACCAGGACCACCACCGCCGCCTGGAGTGCCAACTGTGCCCAGCCAAAATCCCGCTAACGTTAATCAGCCACCAGCTGGACAAATACCTGTAAATGCAGCTTCAATAGCACCTCGCAAAGTCCTTATTAATCCCAATTTCAAGGGAGGTGTTGAAGCAGCTACCAGCAAATTCATACAAGAAACACAGTACATGAACGCGATGAGCTCGCACGTAAACCGTGTACAAAGCGATGAGGAACTTTTACGTCAACAAGAGGAATTCATAAACAAAAATCGTGAACACATTGAGAAACGGCGTAATGCCAGAGATGCTTCACCCGTTCGTAGATCTCGCAGCCGCAGTCGCTCACGTTCACGTTCCAGAACGCCACGCAGTGTTTCTCGTGAACGCAGCTATACGCCACCAAAACGACATCCTAATAATGGCGGACCCAATAATCGCAACGATCGGTTTGATCGTGAACGTGACAGAGAACGTGATAGAAATGATCGTGATCGTCCTTCAAACGATGAGAAAAGTACCCGGACTGCACGTGCTGGCAGCAGAGATCGCGAAGAGCGTGACAGAGATCGCAACCGACCCGTGAGCGCTTACAATAACAATCGTGCAGGTCAAACTCGTTTTAGACGCGGCAATAGTCGCGATCGTGATTACGAAAATCGTAATCAGGGTGGCAGTAGTAGTAGCAATTATGGGAAACGACGACGTAGTGACTCACCGTCGCCAGGAAATCGGGGCAGCAGTGGTAATTTTAGTGGCCAAAGAGGGCGTTACAATAACGATCGTGACAAATCCGAGGTAAGCTTTTAAACATGTTATTTCTAAAATACATATTGTGATAGTGTGAGAAAAAGCAATTCTCTTTTCAATCGTTATATCCGGTGTAATCAATCGTTTTTAGACCATTTGAAAGGAAACTCTTTTGAATTGTCTTGTCCTGTTTGTTAATAAATTATCAATATAAAATTTGTATTTTTCCAATTACATATCCATATATTTGTATACACTAATTTCAGGTTGAGGAAGATGAAGAGACTCGTGCCTACCGCTTGCAAATTGAAAAACAAAAGGCTTTACGTGAACAGATTATGCGTGACAAAGAAATGAAACGCAGACGAGCTGCAGAAGAAAAACAGTACGAGGTAAGTCTTTTAATTTTATACTTTCTTTTTTTAATATTAAGTTTAGACAATTGATTTGTCCCAAAAATATGAAACCGCTTTAGTTTCTCCACTGAAAAAATAAAATCAAAATTAAATTCCTTTGACGTAGCAATATAAAAAGAGAAAACTAATTTAGATTTTAATTCCCTTATAATATGAAAACTAAATTCGTAAAAAAAAGTAAACAGAAAAGAACTCAAATTCATACAAAAACAATTCCCCAACAAAAATCTTAGGAAAAGCGTACTGGTGGCACAAACCAACAAAAAGATGATACACCACCAAGAACAACAGCGCAACATCAAAATCAACAGCAACAACAGCAGCAGCAGCAGCAGCACCAGAATTCACAGAAATTAAAAGAAGTGGTGGCTGAGCGTAAAATAATTTCGCTTAAAAAACGAACAGCCGAACACAATGACAACGAAGACTATGGCCGGCCAACGCAGAGAAGGGCTATACCAACGGCTAAAATTTTGCCAGAAGCTAAAAAAACGCTTACAGATCATTTGCAGCATAATAGCACAAGCGGCGAGCGTACAAGCGGAGGCGGCGGCAGCTCCTCAAATAGCATAAGCCAAAATACTGCCATTATAAAGCCGGTGTTGAAAAAAGATTCATCATCATCGTCTTTAGCTGCTGTGGCAGCTATAAAACCTCAACCTCATCAACAGTCTCACTCCCATCGTCGCATGTCATCGCACAGCGAAGATGAAGTCCAGCTGGACTACGACGAAGATGATCTTTTGTTAGACGAAGAAGATATGCTTTTAGCTTCTCCAGATCCCACACCGCCTCGAGAGTCTGGCTCTAAACAGCGTTTAGAGTCGCGCACACCCTCTCCCGAGCCCAACGTTAAAACGCATCATATTGCCACCCGCAAGTCAGTGCATTCACGCGGTAGTGCCAGCAGTAGTGCCGGAGGTGGTAATCATGGAACTACAAAGCCAAGCTTTAGTTCTACTAATCGTAGAGTGGTTTTGAAAACTTCATCTAATAGTTCTGCAACAACTAATTCGTCTAGTAGAAGCCGTGATATGAGCTCATCGAGCAGTAATGTAAATAGTAGTAGTTCGCGTAGGGCTATATTCGAACGTCTAGATGTACGCAGCAGCCGACAACAGTCGCCCCCCACAGCAGGTTCCAGTTCCGGCGGAAATTCTGATAACAAACGTAAACCACAAAGGATTGTTCTTAAGCACGATTAAGTCGTATATTCTTAATAGCCTTTTCTTACTATAACACCCCCTTCTTCTTAAGATAATATGTTTTGTGGTTTTCTTTTTTCCTGTCGCTATAATAACAAATAATTTTTGAAACCCATTTTTTCTCCTGTTAACATTTTTTTTTTGAAGTACCCATGAAACAAACAAACAAAACAACTAGTGTTTTCTAATGAGGCATTTACTTGCATTAAAAGTTGCCTATTTTTTTAAGTAGCTGAAATATTGGACAGCAAAACTATTGCAAATTTAAACAAATATTAAGCTTAAAATTTTTATTAAAAATAAAGTTTGATTTAATTATAAATTATATCCATGCAAAACTCTTAACTTCTGCAAATGTTAAAAACGAAAAAATAATGCGGAAACTAATTAGTCATTTAAGCAGACATTTATTCTATTTGAAAGCAACTCGCAACAGTTGAATTTTTACTTTAAATTTAATGGAAAATATTGTTAAAAGAAAGAACAAAAATGTGATGGAAAACCATTTGGAAGGATTTTCGTATGAAATCATATGAAACTGTTCTCAAACTCAAATCGTTAGCAACAAAAATTCGTCGTCGTCGTCGTCGTAAAATTTTATAAATAAAGAAAAGTTGTTCTGCTGAAAAGGACTTAATCTTCCGAAAGGTGAAAAATATTTCTTTCAAAAATCACAAGCAGAGAGATTTCACAACAGCGGGCAGGCGCCGGTAGTACAGATTGCGCGGCCTTAAGTTTTGTATTTGTGTTAAAGAAAGTCTGTCGGACATTTTGTGCTTTTAAAACTGATGGTGATAAGACTTACAGTTTGTGTATTTTTTTTTTACTTAAAAACGGTTTTGCTTGAAAAGCTTTTTTCTCTTTTTGTTGAATCTGATGATATATTTTGCAACCAATAAATTTCATTGAAAATGTTACTTAAATTTTTTTTTTTTATTAACAATATTTTCCTACAACTTTATTTTTATAAACAAAAACACTGCTGGATCAAAGCAAACTACTTAGTTGTATATAATTTTATATATATATATACATACACACATATATATATATATATATATATTTAGCTACAAACAAAAATATACTTAAAAACAACTTACAATAAATAAAATTGTATTTGTATACATTTTTAGCCTATTTTATTTTCTAGAGTTTCTTTTATTTATGAATTTATTTTAAACAGTTTTTGCTTTTCTTTTTAAATCGTTTAACAAGAAAATGTATCTAAGTTTTATTTTTTACTTTCTTCAAACATTTAACTTCTGTAAAAAACTGACAATTTTATAGTTTAAACTTGACATTGAAACAATTTTGCCTGACTTTTTTTTTAACTACTTAAGTTACAACTTGACTTATTTATTTTTAGTGAAATGTTCCATAAACCCTAAACAAAATTCGTTGTTAAACAGAAAAATAATCATATAAAAATTCCAAAATCATTGTTTTTATCTTCACCAAGTTCAGTTTATTACAGTGTGTGTTTTTTTTTTGTGTTTACCAAAAAAAACACTTTGCAAAACTTTTCATTATTTTCCATAAATCATTAGCACATTTTGTAGCAAACATTTTTTAAACTTTTTCAAAATCTTAAACGTTTTAATTTGTTTGATTAGAAAAATTATTTTAAGTTCAAATTCATAATTATTAAGCCATATAATTTTAAAAGTTTCATTTGGTATTAAGTTTTAACATGTATGATTCACTACTAATACCCAATTTTTTTACTGTAAGTTGTCTTAACCTAAAACTTAGCTCGTAAGTAAAAAACAAAACACAAATAATGACTACCCACCCCCCCCCCCTCCCCCCACTCTATAGAAATATGTCTAAAATGCTTAAAAATATATTCCGAGCATTTTACGGAATACAAAAATCCTCCATAAATAAAAACGAATGATAGAAATTATTAAAACAAATTAATTTTTGGTTATAATTTTTTTTTTTTTTTAACATTAAACTTAATTGAAATACAAAAATAAAACTGTATCAAACCAAACAGAAACAAACACTGTCTGTATTAGTTTGTTTATTTTTTCTTAACTTACATACATTAAAAGCAACTTATTTTAATCCTTTATGTAAATGTACGAGTATGTACTTAAGAATTTTAAAACATCTGTATATAAAACTCGAATTGTATTTTGGCCAACAAAATTATCCTCGTCTATTTTAAGAAATACTTTATATAAAACTTATACACTTACAAACTTACAAAAAAGTTCCCAAATAGTATTAAGTTTTTCATTTTTGCTTAAACCATTCTTAGAGAATGAATGAAGTTCCCTTTTCTATTGTAGTTTTAATTAGTCAAAAAAAAAAAAAAACAACTTTAATGCAACTTCATATGAATCAGTTTTTTAAAAAGTATTTTTTTAACACATTATTTTCATGTCTTATTTTCAGAGATAATTATTTTAAAAAATATTTTATCTTATCTTGTCTTTTGAAAAGTTATTTTTTGAAGGCCATCGAAAAGATTTACAGTTTGCAAAGAGCGCTGCTTCTTTTAAGGATACTTTTTTAAAGGTACTGTTTTAAAAGCGATTTTTTTTATAAAAGCGCTAAAGGAGTGAGTTTCTATATTTAAAAAGTATTTGTTTAAATGTAGTTTTTTTAAGGTCCTTCTTTTAAAAGGTTATCGTTTCAAAAGTTACTTTAATATAAGTTAAAAGCAAATTATTTCAATGGCTTACTTTTGTGTAAACGGTGCTTTAAAGTGTTTTCAAAATAGGCTTCTTCAAAAGATAGTTTTTTAAGATAATTTTTTAAAATATATATTTTTTTTTAAAACATAATTTTTCACAAGGCACTTTTTTAAAAATGTAATTTTTAAATAGTACTTCTTTAATAGATCTGTTTTTTTCTAAAAGCTACATGGCGAGAGACTTTTTAAAAGCACTCTGTTATGGTAATTATTTTAAGGGGGCCCTTTTTTTTAAGGTACTGGTTTAAAAAATCTACTGTTCAAGAGACACTTTTTAACAAATACTTTTCTAAGTATTTTGGTTTTTCTTTTTGTGAAGGACACCTTTTTGCATAAACGTTTTTTAAACGATACTTGTTTTTGGGCGATTATATGAATATAACTTTTCCAAAAGGTTGATTTATTTCTTCAAGACAGTTTCCATAGATACATTTCGAAAGAAAACAGAAAATTCTCAATGGCATTTGGCAGGCATGTTCATAAAAACTTAAATGAATGGCTCAGAGTAATAAAAAGAAGTGACCAATATAATGTTAAAGCTAAAATTTAAGCTCCTCAAGAGTTGGGGTTTTTTTTTTTTAATTTTACATAAAACTTTAAAAAGGTTTTTTATAGCAAAATGTTATTGGCCGCCGTCAAGCGCTTAAATTGTATAATATATGAATTTATTGATTTATTCAATAACATGGAAGTTCTAGCGTTTAGGGAATATTGATATTAAAAGTTCTACGCAATACACGACAAAATTCCTTTAATTCAGAGCTTAAATTCTAGAAAATTTCTTTACTTTTTGGCATTTGTTGGCATTTGTCTTGACAAACTTTTTCACCGCACCGTCTAATCAAAGTAACAAATAAACAATAATATTTCCGAATTTTTCGAAACGAATGAATTGAAATCATGTGAAATCCTTGAAAGCTTGTAGTTTTTTTAAACACTTTTAGTGCCCTTTTAGTGTTTTCCTTAATCATAGAACTATTAATCTCAAATCGATTTAAATGTATACAAAATTTAAACTAAAAGAATTATAACTTTAGCTATAAAAAATTATGACTAATATTATGACAAATGTGTAATTTTAAGCAACAAATAAGACACAATTACTAATTGATAAATTTAAAGTTTTTTTTTTTTGTAAGAAAACAAGAAATATAAAAATGAATAAAAAAAAAAACAAATTTTTAATTCAAATATAAGAATTTAAATTACACAATTATGAGAATATAAAAAAAGAAAATGTACCGTAAAAAACCAAGTTAAAGAAAGTGCAGAAATACATTTAAAGTAAAACTAAAAAGAAAAGAAGAACTGCATATAGACATACAAGTGCTTCTGAAAGCTGCAATATTATTATTGTGCAACCGCATGTAAATTTAGTTTATTTTGTTGTTGTTGTGTGCTAAATGCTAACATCTTGTTACACTTTGTTGTATTATGAAAACATTTGATAAAAGTTTGCCCTCCTCCATATAAAGAACACAACTACATATTTCTGTATGTGTTAAGAAGAATTAAGCGCTGAGAAACATATTGTGCAATTTTATGGCATGTCAGTGGGCGGCTTTAAAATGAAAACTATACACATAAGAAAACAGTGAAAGGCTGGCTTTGAGGGTGTAACCGGCAGCGATGAATTTTTAGCAGCAAATGCATTAAAGACAGTCACTCAGTCAGTCAGTCATACAGAAGTATAATATTTCAAAAGTGCTGCAAATCTGTGACATGCAACCGAAAACTATGCAAAATCAACATCAACAGCATAACATAAAACTTATTACATATTGTGTGTAGATATATTGTTATATAATCGCAATAATAATTATTTAACTTTTAAACGAAAACCCCAAAAACAGATGGAATTTGTTGAAAGAAAGAAATTAACTGTAAAGCATAAAGCATAAAATAGAAAGAAAAATACAAACTAAAACAACAACAACAATACTCGATTTCAATATTTATGAAAAATACAATTAAACTTTAATATTAGAAAAAACCACACAAATTTTAATTTGAAAAAAAACAAACAAACAAACAAACAAAAAGTCGTTTGCTATATATATTCCAATCACTTTATTATTTAAACTCTAATATAAAACTACATACATTTATGCATATAATAGAATCTAATAAATAAATGCAACGGAAAACATTTTCTTTAACAAACAAACATGTACAAATAATATTACTTTAGCAATACAAAAAATAATAAACAAACTAACAGACAAATTATAACCTAAAAAGGAAGAAACACAAATATTCTATACCAACCAACAATTTAGAAGTGTTAATGATAAGAATTTTATGCCACTTCAAAGTAATGCATATAAAATAAATCGTAACGCAAACACATACGTTTTAAGCATAAATTCAAGTCTCTGAAAAAGTCTTATTTTAGCTCGGTTTTGCCAGGACCTGCTGCTGCTGCAAAAAAAAAAAAAAAAAGACCGAACAAGTCTATATAATAATATAAATTAACAAAACGTAGAAGTTACAGAAGTTTAAATAACAACAACCTCAACTTTTAGTTTGTAATCAAGTTGACATTTTGTTTTAACTTAATTTATTTTCAAATTTGTGCTAATTACTAAAATAGTGCTTAAGAATTTTTCGCTAAATGTTTTTCTTCTTCTTTTTTCCCCTGAAATAAGTACTTCTAACAAATATAAAATTTGCAATAACATGTTCTTATTTACGAATGGCCGTAAACATATTAAATGTACACATAGTTTTAAGCGGAAAAGTCGGACAGTTTGTAGACAATTTAAAATGTGTTCAATGTACTTTCCCCGCCAACTTTGATTGGGGAGAATGTATTTAGCTGAATAGCATTTTGCGCAGCTGAATAGCCAGCCAGGATATGACGACATTGTCCGCCACCTTCCCCTTCATTTTCAGTTAATAGTATTTTGTTAGCCAACAATGTGTTGGATAACAATTATGTTAAACAAATATTTAGCGTTCTGCCCACATTTATTCCTCTTATTTCCTTTGTCATATTTTATTGATTTTAAAATACTTCGCCCATGAACCGGCTGGCTGGCAGCGATATTGCATTTTAGCTTTAGCTTTGTTCGCTCAACGAATATTGTAAAAAGTTATTAAAATTTGAAACACATGTAAATATTTGCCAGCGTTGGCCATTTTTATCCGGGCATTATTTTTTTAAAAGCACATTGAAATTTTTGGCAAAATACATTTGCTGAATAACATATTTGCGAGCTGTCTACTGTCAAATTTGATATATCCATTTGCTGCGCTTCCATTTTTATAGATAAGTACAGCTGAACTTAATTTGTCACGGCTGAATGCCACTAATTTGTTATACATTTTTTCTCATTCGATTAGTACAATACAATTTTCGGGCATATTGGTTTGCTGAATAGCATCTTTCTTAGCTGAATAGCGTGCATTTTGTTGTAGCAATTCGCAGTGATTCTGTGCTTATGGAAAAGCTTAGCTGAATTGAAGTTTTCGCTGCTGAATAGCACAATTTTGGTAAAATTTCATGTTATTAGTGTAAGTTTGAAGCGCTCGCAAACACCATCAGCTGAATTTGGTTTTAAAGCGTAACCTATCCTAAATATTATACATATGTTTTGTTAATAATGTGTAATAATAATAATAATTACTGCTTCTGTGTATTGCATAAAAATTGCCAGCTGAATTAGCTATTTTGTAGCTGAATAGCGTTTATATATATTTTTTGTAATTCATCTGAAAATCTAAACGATTTTTTGCTTTAAGTTGGTCTACAAATTCTCTGTCTTTGTTAATAGATTAAATTTCACAATTTATTATGTGGTAAATTTTAAATTTAAGTTAAATATTTCATATATAGCTCATAATTTTTACTATAGAACTTATATAAAAAAAAAAATCATTTAATAATAAATAAAAACTATCCCCTTTATTAATCTCTATTAATATTGAAACTAAAACAACAACAATTTTATGAATATTTCTAGCAACAAAACAAAACAAACAAAAAACCACAACTGTGATTATTTTATTTATAATTTTTTGCATACTTTTATTTTTCCTCAAAAAAAAAAAAAAGGAAACATTAAACAAAATTTTTACAACTCTAAACTGTACAAAAAAGTTAAAAAAATTTTTAAAAATACGAAAAAAATAATTTTTAGAGCAAGAAAATAATTTTAACAGAATCCCATATTGTGATATTTGCATTTAAATATTTTCATATTCATTTAATTGTTTTCCAGTTGGAAAATTTATTTTCACTATTTCCTGTTTTATATAACAAATTTATTCATTCATATCCTCGTGCCGCGTTCTCATCAGTTCGAAACAAATTTCCTTAATTCATTTATTCAATTGTTTAAAATTCAAATTCAATAATTTTAATATAGTTGTGCCTTGAATGTTATTGCCTATTGCTTCCCTATTTGACTTAAACTTTTTTCGTTTATCTTAATTATCAACAAATTGTTCCTTTTGTTTGTATTCAATTATTTATTTTAGATTTTATAATTTCTTTTTCGAATTATTTTATTTTAAAATGTAGTTAAACAATTTTGTTTTTGTTGAAATCAAACAATTTTTTTTATATCTTTTATAAAGATTTTTTTCTTACAGCGACTTTTGTACGAAGAGTTCGTTTTATGAACTCGCCAAAAAGTAGAAAGTTTTTCAGAAAAAAAATATATACATTCTCAATGAATTTTTAATTCAATTGGGAATTTACAAAATCAAGACAAATAAAAAACAAAGAATATTTTTAATTAAAAATGTATGTGTTTGATTTTTTCAATGAGGTGGCCTAAAGACAGGCGAAGGGGCGAACTGGTTTCCGAATCTTGCTGCATGCAATTCCAACAAAGGGGCAAATCTTACGCTGCCGCTTTCTTGGTTGTTCGAAGTTAAAACTTCCGGCAACAACAAAGACAACAAACAATCTCTTCAGGAAAAAAATGCACAGACAAAACACACAATTTGGGAATATTATCATATATATATAGTATATTGGTGGGTTCCAAAATCACGTGATTTCAAATCACTAAATTTTTCCAACCAAAATAAAATTATACAGATTATGAATTCAGCGCCCACCAAGAAATATCACAGAAGAACAGCACACAGTAAACTTTTTGTTGCAATTGGTTTTTAGGAATCAAGTGATTTCAAATCACTTGATCCGATAATGGAATAAATCAAAACTCCGATTTTTGGCACAATTTTTTTTTTATCAATTTTATTTATTTTATTTAGTTTATTAAATAGTTGTTATTCGATATATTATTATGAAAGAAAATCGAGCAAAAAAATAATGGAACCAAACGATATTTAATTTAACTTAATAAGTTATTTACATTATGATAATACTGCAGCCCGATAAAAGGAGACAGATTTACGAGATTATGCGATATAGTTTCAAATTGTTGCTACTAAATTAGGTTTTTTCTTTAACTACTTTAATTTAAAACTAGTGTTTTTGTTGTTGTTGTTCTTGTTGTTGAATTAAACTTAAATTATGTGTGTGTGTGTGTATAAAAAATTAAGCACTAGCCGGAGCTTCCACGGGCGCATTGGACTCAACCACAGTATTCGGTTCCGTTGAAGTGGGAGCGGTGCTATTGGCTTGCGTTGGTGGCTCCGTGTTGGCCGCACCTTCATAAACGGCCGTGGCTTCTATTACAATCGTGGGCAAGTCGGAGCTGGAGTTGTTGTTATTATTGTTGTTGTTGTTGACATCTGTTTTGGCTGCTGGAGTTGAAGCTGCAGCGGACTGCAGTTCGCCTATCGCAGGCTGCGGCGCTGCAACGTCTACATTCGCTTTTACCTCCGCTTTAGTTTCTACAGGCTGAGCTGCTTGTGCGGCCGCCACTTCTTTGGCAGCGGCTGGCTTGTCCTCTGTTTCTTTGTTATTCTGTGCAGCAGTTTGTGGTTTTACTGCTTCTGCAGGGACTTCACTTTTTTCAACTTTTGTTGCAGCTGAAGGTTCAGCGGTCGGTTGTGCAGTTGCAGCTTTTGCATCGCGAACCGGTGTGCCCGCTTTCGACGTTTGCGGCGAGGGTGTTCGTGACACCGAGGATCTGGGCGTGGCGCCCTTGGGTATATCTAAGCCGTGGGCGCGCTTGTCCAACAGAACAGAAGTGGACTGCGGTGCTGGACTGCCACATCTTTTAATGCTATCGATTTTGTCATTCATTTCACGGCGAATTTCGTGTACTGGCTTGACTAGAAAAATGGGCACGTCATCATCACGCCTCTGGAATAACATTTCACCTTCGAATTCTACAAGTTTATGTTTGCGGGCCCGCAAAAGAATGCCCACCACTTTGTCGGAAATGTAGTTATAAATCTGTAAAGGGAAAACAACAACAATAATTTGCAAAAGAATTTAATCAAAGAAATGGCAAATAGTTTTTCGCTTCACAAAAACTTATTGTACATTAAATAGTTCTCCAAACGGTATGACGCGCATGGTCGGCTCGTCTTTGACATTGTAGCCCTCCGAATCAATAATTTGACACAACTCTAACATTTCCTTCAGAACGTGTATGTTGGCCTTTTGTCCTCTCATCTCGGTTAAACTGCCGGCCAACGGTCTGCAAAAGAGGAAGCAAAAAAATTGGAAATTAGTGATGACTTGGTGCGGATGAAAAGCTCTACTTCTTCTTCTTCTTAACGTTCGACTTACTTGCCGTAATCATTTTTAGAAAATGTGGGCTTGGGCGACGCCCGGCCATCTGTTTGTGAAAATGGATTGAGCAGTTGCGACTGTTTGTGCTGATCAACTTGCTGATTGAACATGGCCACTTTCGAGGACAGCGGAGAATCCTAAGTGCGAAGAAAATTGTACAGATCGATTAATTATGGTTGGTTTTGGATACTTAAATATTAAAAAAAAAAATTTACTTCATTCATTTTTAGACGGATAATTTTGAACGAAAAGAAATTCATAAATACATACATAAATTTTTCGTTTTGAATACTTCAAATAAAATCCGAATGCCGTAAACAGAATGGCGGCAACGGCAGACAAAGACGCGACGCGATATATTTACATATGCTGCTGTAGGGACGCGCCCATATTGTTTACATTATTTTGCAATAAATTAGTTGAGAACAAGAAAAAGCTTTTGAAGATTTCAGATGAGTCATTTCAATTTTCTGCACAATCACCAGCAAATTTTCAAATTTAAGTGCATAATTCGTGTCTTTTATTTAAAAAATTTTTTTTTTTGCCCCAAGAAAACGGAAATTAAGGGAACCGCGGCGTCCTAAACATCTTTTTCTTGAGAAACAATCAATCGAAAATTGTCGTTGTCTTTCAATTTGGATTTTCTATCAGCGTCAGCGTATAAGAAATATTTTAATTAAAATAAAATCGTGTGCACACAAAAAAATACGTATATTGTGATTACCAAATACGAGTAGAAGCATCGCCAACAACTACATCAATAAAACAAGAGGGGGCAGCTTTGCACTTATTTGCAAAAATTGAGTTTTAAAAATTATGTAATTTCTTTGCTTGTCTAGAAGTTACGAAAAAACATTTTGAAGTTTTATGCGCAAATTGAGCAGTTTCGATTATTTTTTACCGAAGTTGGTTAAAAGCCCCCAATAAATAACTTGAACACATGAGTGAATGAGTGAATTTCGAAGTTGGAGAAATTTTAACTTTTTTCGTGGCCCCAGCAACGAATATTGTATTAGTGTTGCAATACTCGTCCAGCCTGAGTCCCCCTGCATCACTTCCCAGCCTCAGAAATATTTCGTCAGCGTTTTGGCTTTAAAGATTTCTTGATTGAGTACAAATTTTTAGATTTTTGTTTTCGTTTTTCGTTTTTCTTTCGCTTTAGTTTTTAAGATTTCCTCATTTTTTCAATATTATTTCAATAATAATAATACGACTGCATGTGAAAGCATGCCCATGCATGCACATTAGATATGCTGAACAGCAGGCAGCTTTCAAGGCCAGTCATTGTCAAGATCATAAACACACAAAAAATATAGTGATTAAAAGATTGAAAACCCAGGAAGAGTGTGAATGAAAATTTTATAATAGATTTCTTTTTGTCAAATTTCCGTTGCTATTTTATTTGTCACACGTACCACATACACACATACACATATAATTTAAATTTTGTTTTGTTACTTGTTTTTGTTTGGTTTGAAAATTTATGATAAAACATCTGCTTTGCAAGCGACGTCTCTCGTTCAAAAGATGAATTTGCTTTTGAATGCACAAAGTTTTGAAAAAGATGGATCGTTAATAAAAAGCATTTTTATTGCTGAGACATAAATAAACATTTTTTGTATGCAACAAAAAAATTGATTTAAAATTTTGGCATATGTGTCTGTATTTTAATTTGCGAAGTTCTTAACGCTTTCATTTCGTTTCACGAATCCATTTAAAATTAAAATCTTTTACAAAACGAGTGAATATCAAAAAAAAAAAAAAAACATCAAATAGTCACCAGCACTGGAAAAACTAAAAAAACAACATATTTTCTTACGTTTAATTCAATTTTTTTGTTTATTTCTTATTAAATGCAATATAGTTTTTAATAAATAAAATCTTTTGTAGATTTAAAAAAAGAATGGAAAATTTACAATTTTTGGCTGCTTAAACTTTCAACATCACTTTTTATATTAAATTTTCTAAAAACGAACGAACTTTTCGAAGGCCCCTGCGTAAATCAAAATTGTTTTCGAGTCATTTGATTTATTTTCAGAAATTTAAATTGTTTACAATAAGTTCTTTAAATAAAACGGCCAATGTCCAGCACTATGGGCCCACGAGCGTTCAAAGGGACTTTGCTTACACAATTTACTATTATACGTTCACACTGAACTTTGTTCTCAAATCATAAAGAATGCAACCTTTACACTGTATTTTGTCTTTTTTAACCATAAAATTGGCTGCTGCTGAGCGGTATAGTGACCGCGAAACCGATGGTTGTCCCCCTTTTTTTGTCGCCACTTCACTTTCCTGATACTTGGACCAAAAATTAGACGGTGGCAAAAATTATGTAACAAGCAACAAAATTGCTAGTGATTATTGCAATATTTATGTATCGTTACCTCAACATAGAAAGTGCTTAAATTTTGCTCAATTAAAGTCTCTTGTCTTATTGTAAAATATGCCGAAACTTGAGTTTGAAATAAATCCTAATTAGGTCCTTTCTAAATTAAGGCAAAGATGCATCGGTATTGAATGGTTTAAACGGGGCTGAGTATGGAACATGTCTGCCATTTTAAATGATTCACAGAATAGTTGTAGACCGCGAAATAACTGCTTGTCCCCCTCCCCTCACTGAAACTCCATAATTTACTTTTCTTGTCTTGTCTTCTTTAACAGATTCATTACAGTAATAGTTTAAAATATCTTCTTTGCTAATGAAATGCATACATTAAAAATTAATAAACTAATTAATTTTGCAACGTGTTTTCGGGGGGGGGGGGGGGGGGGGTATTGCTTTTGCTTGCATCTGTCTAGTATTTTTCTTTTAAAAATATTCTTACATGCCTTCAAGCCTGCGGTTCTTTTTGCGAGTAGTTTTTTTTTGTAAAAAAAATCCGCCATCGCAATATTTTAAATAAAAGATATTTATTTGCTTGCCCCATTGTGCACTGTTGTTTATCGCATTTCTTAAGTCCTATTGATGCGAAATTTGTTTTATAATCGCTTTCTTTCTTTTTGTTTCGTCTTGTTTTCGAAGACGAGCCAATTTCATGTGAAGACATTTGAAAAACAATTTTATGAATGAAAGAAACTACAGAAACACACGCAGAGAAAACACGTTGTAAAATTGGCAAAACAAAAAAAAAAAAAAACCGAATACTTTTAATTATTTTAAAAGCAATTACCGGAAATAGTTATAAATTGAATACGAGAGTTTTTTGTTTTATTAACAACAAAGAGGAAACGAAACAAAACGAAAAAAAATCAATTGTTTATGTGAAAATGAAATCACATTCAGCTCTACAAATCCTATAATCGATAATGTATGATTTTTCTGGGCAAAATGTGCGATTTTTTGTTTAACCTAAAAATATCTGCTAATTTCTTCAGCTGCAATAAAATATTTTGCGAATTGATTAGTCGCCCGCCTGCCTTCAATTCATTTATATTCGCTAATTTTATTTTATTAATTATGCCATTGGAATTTCGGCTGTTAACTTTTTTAAGCAAATGGTTTGTTTATAAATCACAAACAATTTTAACAAAAATTTCTCTATTTTAATAGAGACAAGCAAAAGTCGCGTTCGTGTGACGTATTTTGAGATTTTGCTGCTGGCTGGCTGGTTGTCCGTCGAACACTTGACCATTTTATGTCAAAAGAAAACAGAGCAAAATATTTTTCGTTTTAAGAACAAATAAATTCAAAATGTGAATTGAAACATTTTTAAATTAACTGCCACATGTGGTACGAGGCCAACAAAAAGAAAAACGGAAATTATAAAAATGAAAATCAAGTCTAGAAACTCCTTCCTGAAAAAAGTCATCACTTGTTGTTAATTATTTATTGCATTTAATATTTTTTTTTTTAAGATACCGAAAAATTTTAATTTTACAATTGAATTGAAATACAAAGAACCAGCAAATAAGTTTGCGACTACTTGTGAATACAGTGGCTGGCAAAAGAAGTGGCCCACCGAAAAGAGTGGTGAGCAAATTTGTGGTCAACAAAAATAATATCTTGTTGTTGAAAAGTAACTTTTGAAAACACTTTGAAAAAGGCAACTCTTCAAACAAAAGTATTATTGCAAGAAGGTTGGCTTTTAACAAGAAAATTTTATAAAAAGTACCTTTTTAAAAGCGAAAATTTAATTTTAAATTTAAAATAATTATTTTTGAAAAAAATACTTTTTTTTTACCCAGAATCTTATTTAGAAAAATTCGATTTTGTTTAAAAACATTATTTTAATGTTATTAACATTCTTCACAAGAAATACTTTAACAAAAAAAGCCGCCCTTTTGACAAAATAGGAAATAATTTATTTTTCCACAAAAACAATCATTTTAAAAGATAGAGGCTGTGAAAAAATTTATTATTATATTTTGTGAAAAATATGTTCTTGTTAGAAAAAACTGCGGAAAAGCACATTTTAAAAAAGCATCTTTTTTAAAAAAAGGTGCGTTCCTGTTTGTAAAAAGCGGCTTTTATGACCCGGATGGACACTTTTTTAAAAACACTTGATTCGTATTTGTTGGTATTCGATGGTTTTTTGCATCCACTGTTTTTGGACAGTCAAAGAAGACGCGCCTGCCACAGTTGGTGTCTGTGATCGCTTTTCAACGTCAGTTGTGGTTTTCTTTAATTTAGTCGTCGGTCATCGTCTTTCTAGAAGCTGTTGTTCTTATTAGCATTTGGCTGTGACCGTCAACGAGGTCAAAAGTGTGTGTGTGAGTGTGTGTGAGTGTGTGAGACTGAGTCGCGTTCGTTGCCTCAGAAATGGCGTCGTCTTTCTTTTAGCCGGTTTTCTTTATTATTTGAAAATATTTTCTTTTCTTTCCTTTTCTTGTCTTTTTTGCCATTGATTGAATACGACAAGTTATTTTATATTTCTATTTATTTAAATACTCGTATCTACATATTTCTATTTTACACTAATTTTGAACAAGATTTTTCGTTTTATTCAAATATGTTGTATGTAGATACTTACGGCTGTTTGTGTGTATGTGTGTATACATGTGTATATGCATGTGTCTGGTTATTGTTTAAATGTTCCTGTCTTATAATGATGTTGCCATGATGAACACCAACAACAACAACAACAATATCGTGAGCAGCCGTCACAGCAACATGTAACTTTGTGAATTTTTCCCCTTTAAATATCTGAAACAAATTCCTGCATCTCTCACTGAAACATATTCAATTTTTTGGTAAGTGATATTCAACACTGAAGGGGGAACTCTGTGACACTGGGAATTTTTGTTTAAAAACTTAAAAAAAATACATTAATTATGAGTTTTTGTTGTGGCCAGTGGCAAAGACTTTTTGCTCTTTCGAGCCGATTTGTGCAAAGACTTTGCCGCCTGAGAAGCAAAATGTAACAGACCATAAAGTAGAGGGAGAGCAGTGAAGCGGCAGTCCCAAGGGAGACAAATTTTGAAGTTACAATTAATGTTTTTAACAGAAAACCACATGAGTTTCAATAATAACAGACCGATTTCTTATGTATGGCCCGCACATATTTTATGGACGCAGATATATGGAAAGAGTGGCGCATACCAAGGCCGGGCAGAGCATAAAATTCTTATATTCGGGATTTTTCCATATCTGCAAATATTTGCAGACTGTTTGTATACTGTCTTATTCAAGAGACTTAGAATATATGTATTTGGGGGGGCGGGGGGGCATGTTAATGCAAAGTACTATATGAATAAAAGTTATCTTGATCTGGAGAATTTTGCCACTTTGCAAACAATATTCCCTTCGTCTGCTGAGAACACGTTGGCTGATTAAAAGCTGCTGCTGTGTAGTACTTGAGTTATTGAAAAGCCGATTCAAATATATTGTAATTCGAGCCATTTCCTAAGATTAGAGGTGGCCGGCCGCCAATTTTCAAAAAAGCAATTTATTTATTTTTTGCCCAACTTTAAATAATTCCAATTTATTGCAGTTGCCCCACATGGAAAAGCATAAACGTTTTTTATACAATATTTTATTTTCGAAGATTCAAAATTCAACAAAAAAAAAAAAAAAATCTTTAAACAATTGATGTTAGAAAAACTAAGCGAAAACAGAAGAAGAAAAAAAAACCTTTATTAACATATTTATGAAGATTCATATTTTTAGGGTAATTATTTTTATTGTTCGAGTTTTTTTTTTTTTTTTGTTCTTCTCTTTCATAAAAATATCATTTATTTTGTTTTGCCAAAGAGAAAGTCTGCTTAATTTACTATGCAAGAAAACCTTAAAAACGATTTTATTTTAAGTTCAAACAAGAAGAAGAAGAAGAAGAAAAACGACACAATAGCAGAGATATTTAATTTTTTTCCCCCGTAATCTAATTTCACACAACTTTGAACATCTCTATAACAATTAAAAGAGCTGGGAAATCTTTTCACTGGAATGCACAAATCACTGCATACCCGTGTTTGAAGGCGATAGAGTTCACGCAAAGAAATGTGAATATTTAAAAGTCCCAAAAAGAAAAACAGCAAAGTCTGAACAAAAGATTTCTTTTTTGCTTTTTATGCTTCTCTTAAGTGCCAAATAAATATTTGGATCTGATCACTTATTATTATTGTGGTTGTTTTCATTTAGAAAAAAAAATAATTCGCAACTTTAGAAGGCGGTTTGCAAACTTGAGATCACCACAAAATTTAACACATTAGAGATACAAGTTTGCCAACATGACATCGATTCTTAAATGGCCACCGGTTTGTAATACCGGCTGCCACTTGAAATTTTTTCCTTAACTGTTAAAGTGTTCTTGTTTCCGCACCTCCTCCCAAACTAGTAAATGGAAATCACGAATTGCATTCTTTCCAACATTCATTCTGTCTCTTCATCATTTCGAAATGTCTATCTTGGAAGCCAGTGGAATTGTGGCTTTGCAACAAATTGCTAACAATCTTTCATATTTTTGTTGGTGTTTGTTGCAAGCAGTAAAAAAGTATTAAAATTTATTAGTTCAAAGAAATTGTTGGCAGCACTTAGCGTTCGCTGCAGAAGCCAGCCACAAACGGCAGAGGACTGTTATTAACTGGTTTGTAAGTGTGACATTTATTTGGGTGTAATACATTCGCAAACAGTAAATGGAAAATTTTGCAAGTACGGCTTTAATATTTCAGTTGGGTGGTTTGGCAAAGAACAGTAAATTTTACTGTCATATTTTGATGGTGAATATTCAAGCTCGCCAAGACTTTGCTGATAGATTTAAGATAAAATATGTATGTTTTTGGGATATTATTTACAAATAAATGAAATAAATAAAATATGTGCTCCGTCAATCTTACCACAGCCGGACACTCACCGTCATGGTATTCTTGTACGGATATGAGAGGAGTCTGCTCGTGCGGCAGGTGAACTTGTTCGGTTGTACCAAGTGCCCGTCATGGAGTGTTTCATCATTTATAAAATCTTAACTGTACTTTATGTAAAAAGCAAAGTATTAATAGCACAAATAAAAAAGTGGCAATATTCCTAAGGGATCAAAATACACATACATTCATACATACATGTGTGTGTGTGTTCCTGTAAAAGATCTCTACGTTTTATAATTTTCACACTTGAAGATATGTTTGCATTATCTATGTCAAATCACATGAGATTTGGAAATCATGCATGTGGTTTTGAAACCATGCACGTGATTTCTCTCCACGCATGTGCTCTTAAAATCGCACATGCGGCTTAAAGTCATGTAATTGATTTTGAAATCATGCCTGTGGCTTTGAAACCTCCCATGTACTTTTGAACTCGCATATACATACACATGTATAGATAGTTTTGAAATCGAGTGTGCGATTTTACAATTCCACATGCGCCTGAAAAAACACACATTAAGCCACATTTCACTATAAAGTCAACGCGTTTTCTTTAAATCCCAAACGTAGTTTTAAAACCACACAAGTGGTTTAATATGACACATGTGGCCTTGAAATCACGAATGTGGTTTGAAGTGAACATACCTTTTTGACATCGACATCACACAGATGATTTTGAAATTCCAAATGCGGTTTTAAAATTTCAAAAGTATTATGAAAGTTATACATACATGTTTTTTTCAAAGCACACATGTGGTTTTAAAACCACTGGGGATGATAAGCAGAATTTTTGCCACTCGAGTTTTCCAGTTTTAGTTTTGGAAATATGATTGAAAAAAATTGGCGATACTCGCTTCTTGGAAGGCATTTAGTTTGAAGCAAAATCCAGTAATTTATTTTCACAGGTTCCATTATATGGGCCCAAAGAAGAGCTTAAGATACTTGATAGTTTTGTTTGCATTTTTATTCAAAAGCTTTTTGTTTCGTACAGGTCAACTGATTCAACTGACCAGTTCCAAAGTTGGCCCTAAAACTAATCCGTATTCTATATGTATATTTTTTTTTTTAAGATTACAACGAAAGATGGAGGCTAAAAATAGATTTACTTACCACCACAAAGCGCAATGCCCCCAATTCATGTGATACATCCATAATGTTATTTTTCAAACGAATACGAGTTTATAAAAGATACTTTTGTTTTTTGTTTTCAAGTTTAATTTGTTTTCTTTTCAGCGTTATTTCTACAATTAAGTTAAATAAATGCAGTTTCTATTTAATTTAAAATCCAGCCACAAAAGAGTCTTTAATTGCTTTTGGGTGTTGAAAAGACTTAAAGCTTAATATGAACTATTAACACACGCCGCGCAAAAAACACAATAAACGCATTAACTAACAGCTTCGCAGACAAAAGCAAGTTGTTATCACTTCAATGTGAATTGTTGTGGCATTAAAAAAGTAACGGTTGTTAATTGAATCATAAACACTGAGCAAAAGATTAGTTCATTAATTTCTGCTTTATTTAATATTTATTTCTTTAATTTAAAAAAAAAATTATATTATTTTTATTTTATTTTTATTATATATATAAAAAATTTATAACGTTTCACTTAAGCGTTCTCGAGGAAAATATTTACTTTTGCAAAGTCTTTTTTGGTTTTATTAATTTTTTTTGTTAAAATCTGTTTCCTCTTTTATCATGAATTGCTAAAAGAAAAAATATGCGTTTTAAAATCACTCAAAATTCATTATCCAGATCCATATATACGTAAGTGTATATGTATGTATGTATGTGTGCGTAGATATTTAATAATTTCAATACTATTTTATTGTTCTGCAGCAGAAATTCACGTGTTTGCGTTTTCAATATTTAGCCGTTTCCAACAATTTGCTTGTTGTGGTTTAGTGTGAAGCAACCACTTCTTTTCCGTTTAATAGCCGGGACAAAAGTGAGCAAATCTTTTATCATATTTTTCATTTTATACCAGAAAAATAAAAGCAAAAAAACAAAACAAAAACCAAAAACAAAACACCAAAAATATTATAGTTTCTTTGCCTGTTTTCGTAACAAAAGAAAAGATCTTGCAAGTTTTATTTGAATTTATGTATAACTGACGAGTACGAACCCAAATCGAACGTGTAGTTCAAATGTGTATGTATGCATGTGTGTGTGTTTGTGTGTATGTAAATATGTTCAACCGTTGTATGTAAAACTTTGTTGGCCCGTTTCTGTGCTTTACTCTGTGCTCTCTTAGTGCCGTTAAGATGCTCACACTTGTTTGCATGCGCTTTTCTCTTAAAGTCTTCGGGCTCTATTTGTGCATCTTTAGGAGACTTGTTGTTGGGCCTTAGTTTCGATGGTGTTTGCTTGTGTGAATATGTGTGTGTGTGTGTTTTAGAAATACCATTTACGTGAATATTCCGCAATTGACTTGTTTTCTGTTTATACTCGTATTGTGGTCTATGCTCTTCATTTGAATTTTATTTATTTTTCTTTTGAAGCACAGAAATGTGCTCTTTTCGTCAGTGCGGCGCTTATAAACAAAAAAACGCAAAAAAAATTACATATTTGAAATTTCATGTCTTCTTAATTGTACAAACTGCTGGTGTAACGTTAAGATATTTCCGTATAGTTTTTTTTATTTGAAAATTTGATTTGATACGAGTACACTCAAAAACTCAAAATTAGTCAAGAAAAATATGAAGTAAATTATAAAAACATTTCGCAAGAACATGTTTTTGTCAGCTTCTATAAAAAATATTAAAAAATATTTAAAAATTTTCTTAAATTTTTTTTTACAAAATTTTTGGAAGTTTCTATAAAAAATTTAGTTAATAATTATTTATTTTTTTTAAAGAAAATATAACCAACAGCTACTAGAAAATTGTTTCCATAAAAATTTAATTATAATGCTAACGAATAATTAATCGAATATATTTTTGTTAAATAATTTGTTGTTGTAGTTTCTTTGTTTCTAAACAATTCTAGCAATTGTTGGAATAATAATTTTTGTTCAACTTTTCGAATAAATAATCGAATAACTTTTCGACTAATTAATCGAATATTGATTCGAATAATTTTTTAAGCAAATAATTTTTCAATTCGTATAAATAATTTTTCCACAAATTTTTTAGACATTATATTTTGAAAATTTAACTATTCTCTTAAATTTTTTAAGATAATTTTCATAGACGGTAACAAACATTTTATCTTTTGAGAATAACTCTTCAGAAATTTTCGAATATTTATTCAAATAACTATAAATTAAACAAGAAAAGTCAGAAAAATAAATTGTGTTTTTCCCAAAATTCTTTTAGTAAACAGCGAAATAAATCGAAAAATAAACCCTAAATCCATAAAAATTTATTGTAATAAAATATATGTATGTATGTATGTATGAAAGGCGATTTACTAGAAAAAACATCGTTTATTTGGCACCAACGCGATTAAAGAACAAATTTAATTGTATGTATCGAAGAGTTGACTGCTGTTGACTGTTGCTTAAAAAATGATTCAAGTGTGTGAATTTTGGTCAGATGCCAGACAAATTGGTATCCCTGTGAGGTGCATTTTTTTCTTGTTTCTTTCAAAACGAATTGAATAAACAAGAGTCATAGACAATTAATCAAACGTATGTATGTATGTAGACGATTAGAAGCGCTCTGCAAATAACTTGAGAACAGTTCTTGCACCTGTTTACTATCACTTCCAGTTTCAGAAATTTCAAACATGTGTGTGTTTGAGTGTATGTGTGTGTGTGTGTGTGTGGCCAAATAGATTTTTCAAAAACAAAGTTAATTGAACTTTTCGTGCGCTTTAATGCCTTGTTAAACAATATTCGTGTGTAAATAAAATTTTTTTATTTTCGCTCTGCTATTTATAATTTATTGTATTTGAAACAATTTAATTATTCATTCACAACAGAATATTTTTATTTAATCACTCATTTATAATTTTTCCGAATTTTATTTAAATTTGCCAAACAACCAAATTTAGATCAAAAATTATCGGGCTGAGTTTTTGTGACGATCACAAATGCGAAGAATAAGCAAAAAATTCCACAAACCCAAAATAAATTTCAAAGAAAAATATTGAGCAAAAAATTTTTGTATTTGTTTTTGTTAAGCAGAATATTTTCATTTAAATAAATCATGAGTCTTCTTAACGGCAGATTGTCAAATGAATGCTTTCATTTGGGAACATAAATTTAAGGTGTTTTTTTTTTTGTTGGGAAAAATAAAAATCCAATTGCGAAATTTTTGGGTTGATGTGCAGCGGCATTTCTGCTACTTTTTATATTGTGCGGCAAATTCAGCAAAGACAGAGTTGCTAAGAACAGCCTCGGGGCAATAAAATAGTTTCCTCTTTCATACTCATGTGTCCAGCAGGGATGCCTTTATCTGCCCGAACGGTACTAATGCTCAGCCAGACAGACAGTTATCCCTATCGAAACTTATGTATGTATGTATGTGTACCTCTGCAAAACCACCCGATGTATGCATGTGTCGGTTTGCAGAATATATTCTTTCAATTCCATAGATCCCGAAGGAAGAACGTCAACATTTATTTTATTTATTTTTAGTCGACTGAATATCGCTCAAATGAAAATAATATTGATCCTATATAGTACATACATACATACATCAATATTCATACATTTATATGAATGTATGTATTTATGTATGCATCTGTACATTGGCCACATAAAAAGCTAAATACATACATACAAACATATACATACATATATGTAAATAGCCACCAAGTGTGTTCCCACGTTCCATAATTCTTCTTGAGAGCAGCTAAAACAACAACAACAAATTTGGCAACAGTTTGCCAGTGCGATGAAATGAAACACAAACATTTAAATGACGTAAATTATGAGTAAAACGTTCCGAAATGCAAATAATGAATAAATATTTTCATTGAGAAAATCGACAGCGATATTTTGAAGACAGAAAATGAATTTTTTTTTTTTTTTGTATGAAAATAAAATTATTCTCGCCTGATGAAAGATTGGGAATATTGTCTGGAAGAAATTACGACGTTCGGTAAATTTAATGCATCTTTAGACGCAGCAATAAAGAAGCATTTAAGTGCCGTCAAAGATGTCAGTCATAATGGAGCTATAATATCCGATGTTGATGTTGATGGCGATGCCCTGGCCAATGTCGCTCTCAAGGCAAAATGGCCCGATGACAGCTAAAATACGGCTATTAAATCTGACACAGTTACAGGGGTGAGCAAGTTAATCATACATCTGTACATACATACATACCTCATGCATTTGTTTAACAGCGTAATTTTGCAGTAAGACATGGCTAATATACAGTGAGACCTGGATATTCAACTTTTTATTTGGACAAAAAAGTAACTGTTTTTATTTTTTTTTTTTAAATTTTGTATTTATTTTCACTTGCATCGCATTTAATTGTTCCAACATACGGCAATCACTATTAATCGAAAGAAAAATAACCCACATAAAAAGAATTAAATCGATGCAACGAAAAAAACAGTTTTATTTCCTGGCAAATCGATTAACATATAATCGAGGCTGCACTGTATTAATATGAAGTGTCTAACGGAGCGAACTACATACTTGCCAAACTGCTGAAACAAATCGGCGTGAACTACCCCATACCAAATTTAATTTGCGAATGTAGGTCTTCTCTTATGACAGTTCGTTCGACGATTTTAACTGGAATAGAAAGTTAAGAAGTGAGTACCGTCAATCGGTTACCATTTCAGGCCCATTGCACTTTCCTGGAAAGCAGATGGATTGGTTGGTTGGTTGGTATTTAAAGCCTCCAGAAATGACAACAGCTCAGTTCAGTTCAGTTTCTAATCGCCCTTTAATCAACAACAAACATGTCGTCTGCCTTCCATTCACTGGTCCAGTTGCACTTTGAAGATGTACAAGGAACTCAAAATTCGTCAATTCTTGTAACTGAAGGGAATTCCATTGCCATTTCCGACCCTGTACAGAATTCACCAGAACTTAAGAAAAAATACCTTAAAGTGCAAAACGATCGACTAATCCGTTTTGCATTTGGCATAAATGCAACACTGTTCCAATGAAAAATCTTATCGTCTTATGTGAGGTAAAATTTCTTATAGTGTCATTTGCCAAATTACTAAATAATTTGCATTCACACTGTGCCACATGATGGTGTTATTTGAATTTCCGGATAAATCTTGATATGAATTTAGTGCGATTAAGGACGGACAAGGAGCCATTCTGCAATGTGTTTCATTAACCTGCCAGCATGTCTGACAACTTTCTATGTTTCTGCGATAGATCACAGGGACAACAAACATGAGGCTATATATTGTCGATTTCGTTCCGTCCAGTAATATATAAATATGTTTGTAGGTGTATTGGCGACATTTGATATTAAATGGATCTTTTGTATGATGAAAAGAACAAGCCAATAAAATTTCATTATAGTGAATCAGTAAAAAATTGCAAATAATGTATGTATGTATGTATATGACTAACACAGAACTAGATCGGGTGCATTTGTACTACAGTTTCGGTACTTATATACATTCATATGTATCTATATTCATACTTTAATTTATTGTTACAATCATATTCATCATGGCGCATAAATACAATTATAATGTACAAATAGAACAAACTTAATGCTGACATATTCTATATAAATATACTTCATACTATAGGATCTGTTGTAAATTTACTAAAGCCAACAAAAACAATAACAAGAACAAAAAAAAAAAAAACGCTGCACATCTTATTTAAGTACCTTAAATATGACAATTTCAATAATATTTGACAATTAATATGAATCACTGAAGCAAAAATAATTTCAACAAAACAATTATGAAAATGTTATAAATTTTAAACATATTAAACAAAACCAAAACCAACCAAAAAAAAAAAAAGTAAAATAAAATAAATAAAGGAAACGCGCATTGTGCAGTTTGTGTTAGAGGAAGAAAAAAGCAAACAGTCTCTACAAGTTAATAGTAGCAAATACATGTGTAAATGTATGTAATTGAAAAATTATAAAACATTTTAGCACATGATAAATGAGTGATTTCTCTGATATGCAGACACAACAATCTGTTCAGATGGTGTTTGATCGCTTCCGATTTTAACTACGAGCACTTGAAATCATAGAAAAACATAAGAGCACAGAAAAAAACCAACAAAAAAAAAAGATATCTAGTACATTTAGCATATAGCAGCCAAAAATGTTGTTTGTTGTCGTCAGGCGGGCCTACACACACACACACACACACACAAACACTCATCTGCATATGAACAGTCTATCTGACGAGTCTGCGGACAGGTCAGAAACGGTAATAAACTAAATAAAAGTTTTGAATGAACATGACATGGTCTCCCAGCCCCTACAATTAGACCTATAAACAGGACCAAAATCGATTCATGTAGAATAGCAAAATGCCAGAACCGGTTCCACACAGAAAAACATGCAACATAAATTGGAATACATCAGAACAAAAAGCCCTCATGAAATATTGAAAAACTTGGCTGATAGCCAATGAAATTGTCCATTTAAAACAGCCCAAAAAGGGAAATTGTATATTGAAGCTGATCCTTTACAATAGCATGGACTTCACCAGCATAAAGGCCGCGCCAAAAAACGCTAAAGTGAAACTATCGCGGCAAGATCGCAACTTCAACAATCCTCTGGCTAATTTGTTGATTGAACAAATCCGTCGTTTGCGAAATTTCACCCATCCTCATCCCACATTCGCCACAGTTGCCGCTATTGACGTAGGGCCAAGCATTTGTTCAATTTATGTTTTGTTTCTGTTGCGGAAATATCATTTAACACAATCCACCATTTGACTCAAAACCGCACGAATAATAAACAATAAAATCCGTGAAATTCTGAAGATTTTATGATGCCTACAAGATTTATTAATACACGACAAGCGGCTGCAATTAGTAGGAAAAAAAAAGGTGCAGATATATGCAAATTAATCTGCATCAAAAAATCGCATAAAAATGAGTAAAAACCAAATCAACACACACGCCCATACGACCATACGCCTCTTCAATTCAAACTGTCTGAAACTGTCCGTGTGACCAGATGTGGTTGAAGCCAAAAATATGTTTTGTATTTAAAATGAACGCAACACTTTGAGCGTTTCAGTTTTCGTACCGTTGACTTTTTATGCTTTATGTCGCTAAAACGCTTTACTTTTTACGTCATGCCAACTGAACAGTCGATGAATTTCTCATGCTGTTCCCAGTTCATGCCATTTGTTGTTTTGTTTTTTTCTTTTGGCGGCCGGCAACCTGTTCACTTCTCAGCCGGGGTTTACTGACGCATGTTTCTGTTTCGCTCGTTTTCAGCGAAGCAGCCCTTTTTCAAGCAAAACGCGCAGTTTGGTGTCTCTGTTTCCTTAGAATATTCTATTCATGATTTATCTCTTGTTCATGTCTTAATATTTCAATTTTATTCTCCGTCCTTGTTCTTCTTTTTTTCTTTTACTAATTAAAAACATCTATTGGATTTCATTCAGCCATTTTTCTTTACAAATTCCTTGGGACGCAGAGGCAGGCCAGCCACGTTATTAATGTGTTTCTATTAAAAATGTGTTATTTATTTAATTTATTTGACACAAGTGTATCGTTTTCGTAAAGTCTTGATTTTTGTACACACGTTCAGGTAGTGCACAATAGCGTTTAACAGTGGAAGCTGGTAGTTCGCGACATTTGGTGGACTTATAGGAGTGTGTCGTGACAAAACCCGCCTTGAAAGTGTTCAAGACCAAAATCAGTTATCACATACAATTCGTTGGTGGGAGGACGAGGGAAGGGGGAGGGAAGGCGAAGCAAAAAATATCTCAGCCTTTTGCCAGCTGATGGCACTTTGATCGTTTGTATAGAAATGCTTTTGCATTTTAGCAAAAAAATATTGTAGCTGACAAATTTCTGCAAATGTTAAATAATTAAATTATAAAAAGGAAAATATTGATGTACAAAATAATTAGTTTAATAAACAAAGACATTAATAATTAACCACATGCAGCCGCATATTCTCAACTTTTTTTCTGATTTCATTCTGATTTTCATTAATTAAAGAAAAAAAAAAAACAGAAAAAATTTTACACAATTTCTTTTCTCTTTAATTTGAATTAAAATTTTCAATACAAAGTTTGTTTAATTTAGATAAGTTAGTGAATTCTTTAAATTCCTTAAAATTTACATACGTAATAAAAAGAAAACACAATAATTTATTGCTGCCATCAATTCAATTGCAGTTCCATTAAAAACAGAGCGAACAAAACTTGTATTGAAATTTAATTATTCGATCTTAAAAGTCTTACGCAAGATTCTGGTCGGTTCATAATATAAATATATTTGGTAAATTTAAAACAAAATATTAATTTGTTTATGTTGGCCGGGAAAACGTCAGTATGAGGTAGTATTTTTTTTTTAGCTCATACGTTATAAGATTTTTGGCAGAATGTAAAGGAATGCCATGAAATTAATCAAACAAAACTGACCGATTAATAGGAGTACCTAAAGTGGCGTTTAGAAAATTGAAGCCAAAGTATATTTTTTCAGTTAAAGGGTAAATAAAATTTGACAAATATTAACAACTAAATCATTTTATATAATTTTCAATTAAAGTGTTTGATAAAAGTTTATTAAAAAGGCAAACCAGAACAAGGAAAGTTCTTAGAGGGGAAATTTTAGTTAACGGAAAAAAATTGCATTTCAAAAGTTGTAATAGTTTTGAAAGCAAAAAAAAAAATGCTCTCCAGTCCAGTTTCAAGCAAAAAATCTAAACAAACAGCCTTTTTAGTGATTTCCGAAAACTTCATTGAAAATACTCAAAAATCTTGCCAGCGCTAAATTTCCCCACTTGGGAATTTCTTTCAGTAAGTAATAATTTCGATGAAAATGTTTTTTTTTCTAGCTCTATACACATGCGGCAATAACAATTTAACCAGAAATAAGGTAATTATTTACAATTTAAAAATTTCCCTAAGAGGGAAATTTTCATTCAGCTTAAATTTAAGCAAGATATCCATAAAAATTTAATTTTTTGATGATTTTATGATAAATTTGGTGGAAAATACGTACAAAAACTACCCCATTGAAAATTTCCCGTTGTGGGAAATTTTTTATTAAGTATTATTTTCAGCACAAAACTTTTTAATTAGTTTTATAAGTAAAAGCCAACGCAAATTTTGTTTGAAAATGAGGTAATTATTTACAATTTAAAAATTTCCCTAAGAGGGAAATTTTCACTCAGCTTAAATTTAAGCAAGATACCCATAAAAATTTTATTTTTTGATGATTTTATGATAAATTTGGTGGAAAATACGCACAAAAACTACCCCATTGAAAATTTCCCGTTGTGGGAAATTTTTTATTAAGTATTATTTTCAGCACAAAACTTTTTTATTAGTTTTATAAGTAAAAGCCAACGCAAATTTTGTTTGAAAATGAGGTAATTATTTACAATTTAAAAATTTCCCTAAGAGGGAAATTTTCACTCAGCTTAAATTTAAGCAATATATCCATAAAAATTTTATTTTTTGATGATTTTATGATAAATTTGGTGGAAAATACGCACAAAAACTACCCCATTGAAAATTTCCCGTTGTGGGAAATTTTTTATTAAGTATTATTTTCAGCACAAAACTTTTTAATTAGTTTTATAAGTAAAAGCCAACGCAAATTTTGTTTGAAAATGAGGTAATTATTTACAATTTAAAAATTTCCCTAAGAGGGAAATTTTCACTCAGCTTAAATTTAAGCAAGATACCCATACAAATTTTATTTTTTGATGATTTTATGATAAATTTGGTGGAAAATACGCACAAAAACTACCCCATTGAAAATTTCCCGTTGTGGGAAATTTTTTATTAAGTATTATTTTCAGCACAAAACTTTTTAATTAGTTTTATAAGTAAAAGCCAACACAAATAACAATTTAAAAATTTCCCTAAGAGGGAAATTTTCACTCAGCTTAAATTTAAGCAAGATACCCATAAAAATTTTATTTTTTGATGATTTTATGATAAATTTGGTGGAAAATACGCACAAAAACTACCCCATTGAAAATTTCCCGTTGTGGGAAATTTTTTATTAAGTATTATTTTCAGCACAAAACTTTTTTATTAGTTTTATAAGTAAAAGTCAACGCAAATTTTGTTTGAAAATGAGGTAATTATTTACAATTTGAAAATTTCCCCAATAGGGAAATTTTTATGCACCAATACTTTTCGCTAAAACTGTATTTAAATTATTTTCAGTATCAAGTATCACTAAAAATGAAACTGAAAATTCGTTAAAATTTTTTAAATTTATTATTTCGAAGATTCCATTTATTTACTTCGTTGCTAAACCATTTGTATGAGTCATATGTTCAAGTTGAAGGTGAACAATATAGAGGTTTGTTTTTTCTTTGGCAAACATTATTTAAAAGTATTTGTTTGTAGGTTGTTAAGGGACGGGCGTTTGTTTTTGCAAGGCAAGTGTACCACGCATTTCTGAAATACTTTCCGCGCACAATAAACTTTAACAGCTCATGAACGTAATTGAAATTCTTTTCAAATTTACGCTTTTAAGGAGATCTCAGCCAGAATATGGAATGCATAAGGAAATTATCTTTTAATGACTCATCATTTTAAATTGTTAAATATAGACCCACTGACAGGCCAATACTGTTGCCAGACAACGTAAGCCACGACGTTTTCGTACCTCTGGCGGAGCAGCAGGAGTACAGCCAGTTGTGTAATTGGCATCCCAGAAAGCCCGTTTCTTGATTTTGAAATATGCAATTTATTATTGCTAGTGAAAATTTTGTGAAGCATAATGTTATTTTCTATGTATGTGCAGGACAGCGCTTTTAAGTGAAATTAATATTTTTCTTATTAATTTCCTTTTTTTCTACAATTTTAGCGAACCTGATATGATTTGTGGCCTCCGAAAGAGTTAAATAATTTATTTTAGTCGAATAAGCCACATTAAACTAGATTAATCATTTTTTTATTCATTGAAATTATAATTTAATTACCGTCCAACAAAACATGCCTACACACTACATTAATACATAAAAAGTGCATTGCGCACTTTGAAGCCCTAATCTTATGTACATATATAAATATATATATATATATATATATATATATATATATATATATATATATATATATATGTGTGTGTGTATGTATGTATGTAGAACAAACAATTAAAACACAATCATTTAAAGCACAAAATTGATTTTTACTACCAACCGTTTTATTGAAATTTACTAATTTATATATATTTTTATAAAAAAGTTTTGTGGCAAATTGTTGCTGCTGTTGTTTTCGATAATACATTTTTCTTTTAATTTTATTATCGATAACAGCTTTCTTCATTATTATTATTATCTGTAAATTGTTTAAGAAAAATTTTTGTTATCGGTTTTTATGGAAATTTTTTTACTGAAAAAATGTTCCATGAAAAAATTTTTGCTATCGTTGAGTTTTTTATAAAAAATTTTTGTTTTCGATAACACATTTTGTTATCGATAAAACTTTTTTGAATATGTATTATTACTATTATCGATTGGTTAAGGAAAATGTTTGCTATCGATGAGGTTTTTTTTTTAGAAAATCTTTCTTTTCGATAAATGTTCTATAAAAAATGTTTGTTATCGACATGATTCTTATTGAACCTTTTTGTTATCAATAAATTTGCCATGCAAAATATTTGTACTGGATAAATTTTCTACAGCAAATTTTTCGTATCGATAAATTTTCTGTAAAAAATTGTTGCTTTTCATAAATTTTTTATGGAAAATTTTTACCATCGTTATATTTTGTATAGAGAATAATCTATAAAGAATTTTTGTTATCGATAAATTTTCCGTAGAAAATACTTGTCAGGCATAAATTTTCTAAACATGTTTGTTATCGATAAGTTTATTGTGTTTTGTATGTTTTCGATTAACACCGATCTTCCGATAACACCTTTTCGAAAGTTATTGTTATCGATTAGTTATTTCAAGCAAAGTTTTGTTATCGATAAATTTATTTTTTATATGAAATGTTTATTTTCGATTATCATCGATCTTCCGATAACACCTTTTCGAAAGTTATTGTTATCGATTCGTTATTTCAAGCAAAGTTTTGTTATCGATAAATTTATTTTTTATATGAAATGTTTATTTTCGATTATCATCGATCTTTCGATAACACCTTTTCGAAGGTTATTATTATCGATGTTGTTTCAAGCAAAGTTCTGTTATCAATAAGTTTTGTTCTAAAATTTATGCCGATTTAGTCGAAGAGAGTTCACAATTTTACTGTTATTTTTGCAAATCATATTTAATCAATTTTTATTGATATTTAATCTGTTGCTTTTCCTTAAAGTTTTCCAAAACTAAAACAGCAATTAATTTAAATTAATTTAATTAATTTAAAAACAGCCAACTGAAACGATAAAAAGTTCTTAGCCGCGATCAGGTTGTGTGGCGATCTGTGGATTTCTATTTGGGCCAAATAAATACAACTTGTTCACTTTGTCCTAAGTCTGCAATTACTATTAAATGATATTTGCATAAAGTGGCTTTAGTTTGTGTGTGTGTGTGTGTGACTGAAAGTTCAAAGTATGTCTGTTTAATTGGCTATTAAGAGAGTAACAGGGCTGCACCAACGAATGCATTGAAATCTGAAGAACGTGACGTGACGGCTTTGAGCCGCTAAATAGAATTTTGGCTGAAAATTTTTGAAAACGAAAAATAAAAATATTTTACTTAAGCCTTTAAGCAATTAGTTATTGTGTAGAGATTGATGTTCTTTATGTGACTTTTGAACACGTGATTGTCATTATCAACGCAGTTGTTAAAGTGAATTTGCGAACAGGAACTAATTTGATGTTCAGTAATAATTAATTAATAGTTTTATATTGATGCTGCTACATATTTATATTGTTAATCTGCGGAATGCAGTCCATTTAGTTCATAATCAAAAAACAGAACATTTGTTTTGCGCAAAAAACGTCTGGCTGTCATGTTTGTTCTGAGTGTAACGGCAGGTGTGGTTTTGCTTCTGGCTCTGAAGCTTTACAAATTTCTTAAGCCGTACAGGCGTCTGGTGCAGCTGTCAAAGCAGTTCGTGGCGCCCAGGACCCAGGACTGTTGCTGGGGAACGCTCATCTGCTGGTGGGCATTCCCGCGCACAAAGTCGTCCCTAAGATGCTGGCCACCATTGCCGAGTGCGGTAAAATAATGGGCTTTTGGTTTGGCCCGTTCATATTCTGTCTGTTCATGTTGGACATCAAAAGTATTGAAAGTGTTTTGGGCTCCCAAAAGCTGTTGACCAAGTCTTTGGAGTACAGCCTTTTCGACAATTGGCTGCGCGAGGGCCTCCTACTCAGCCGGCCGCCGAAATGGTTTAAACGCAGAAAGATCCTGACTGCCGCCTTTCATTTCAATATATTGGAACAGTTCGTTGAAGTATTCGATCGTAATGCGCGCATATTTGTCCAGAACTTACAAGCGATCAACGTGACTGAGGACACCATTTTAGATATAGGCCACTGGATTAATCTGGCAACCTTGGACATCATATGTGGTAAGACAAGTCTGTACAGCTTCGAAAGGTTTCTTTCTAGTTATTTTACAATATAAAATCCTTTAGAGGCATTCTTTTTTTGTTTACTTATCATCGCCCTTAGACGAATTTTCGGGTGTGTAAAAGTTTGAGCAACTGCTAAGTCTCAACTGGCGATTAGATGAAGCCATTGCAAAGCTGATATCATCGCTAGTTATTGAATAGAGAGTGCATTAGATCTGGTTTAGTTGTATTTCGTATGTCGTGTGTCGCTCAGCACTATTCTAAGTTACGCGCACGTCATGTTCTTTGTTGGTTCGGCTGTCGTTTTGCTTTTAATCATTTTGGTAAAATTTAGTTCATTTTTTAAGCGTTTAAGACGCACGAGACAACTGTCGCAACAGTTTGTCGTACCGAAAACTATACCGATTTTGGGCAACGCCCACATGTTGGTGGCCATCAAGCCGGAACGCATCATCTATGTGATACGCGACATAATCGAGCAATATGGGAAAACGGTGGGCTTTTGGTTTGGGCCCTTCATTTTCGGCATTTTTATGATGGACATTAAATATGCCGAGTGCGTTTTGCGCTCACAAACCCTCTTGGTCAAATCCATGGAGTACGACTTTTTGCAAAATTGGTTGTGTGAAGGTCTTCTCATTAGCAGACCGCCCAAGTGGTTTAAGCGCAGAAAAACTTTGACCGCTGCTTTTCACTTTAGTGTTCTGGAACAATATGTTGAGGTATTCGATCGAAACGCTCGCATTTTTGTCGCAAATTTGCTTAAGGATCTGCACGATAAAAGCGGTCTCGTTAACATGGACCATTGGGTGAACTTGGTGACGCTGGACATAATTTGTGGTAAGAACTTGTAACCACAAATAGGCTAAAAACCTCCTGCTTTGGCCTAAATGAGCAGGAATTTTCCAAAAGCAAATTTTCCTTTTTTAAGGCCTAGATTTTCTACAGCAATTTTATGACAAAAAAGCAACAAAACTTGCTGCAAAAGTTTCCAGAAAAAGGAACAACAGGAGAACAGTAAACTTTTGTCCCTGAAAAACAGCGAATAACCGATTTTGTTGGGTGAGAATTTTCGCCATATATATTTTTCTATTGAAAATTTTGCAAAAGTTCGATTTGTGGGACAGCCGGCTAAACCGGGCTGGGCACGCACGCAAAACATTTCCCATGGAATACACTGAAACAAAATAAGACGTCAGCATGTTGGCAAAGTGAGAACAAAATTCAAAGGCACAAGATGATCTAACAGAATCTAGACCCAGTGTGAGGATTCAAAAAGCCATTCGCATTTACGAGTGTTTGTTGTTGATAATGATGATGATCAGAAGGCCGGACGTTTATAGCCGGTTGATCTATGCCCCTTGTTCGGTACCACTTGACAAATTTTACATCAGCATCTCCAGGTCTCCACAATAGACCGAATTGGCCGTTCAACCGATTACTTTTTGGTCTACCTCGAGTGGCAAGAGTTACGAAATAACATTTCGCGAATATTTATTGTAACAAAAACAAAGTCCCTACTCCGCTAAATAGTGCAGCAAAATAATCAGCTGTTGCGGTGATGCCATCCCCTAAAACTGGCCACTGTTTCTGCTCAAGTTGTGTTTGATCGATTTTCTGCAGACTAAAAACTTCACAGATCTTTCTTCCCCTCATTTATGCAGCAAAATTAATCGAATTTTGTCAAAATTGAATATGAGCCTCGAAATTTCGTAAAATTAATTATTAAATTAACGGCATTTGATTTTCCTACCGAGAAAGTGTTTTTGTTTGGCCCGAAAGCCAGCAAACTTTTAGCACTTACCTTATCACTTTGATGGGCACCTTAACATTTTCGTTCTACTCATTTTAATCTTAATTTGTCACTTCAATTTTTTGTTCATTTACTAGAAAAAAAAAAGAAAAACATATTAATAATAAAACCAAAAAAAAAAAACTAAATGTTGAAAGTGTACGTGAAATAATACAATAAATTATTCATAATAAATGTTAACACTTTTTTTTTTTTGTAATGGATTTTGCTTAAATGATAAGATTAACAAAAAGTCAAATTAAAATTGAAATGTATGTCCTAAAATTTCTTCAGTCTGCGTTTGAACCTGTTAATTGAAGGGCGCACCAACAAAAATGTGGGAACCTTTCTCAGCGTTTTGTGCTCTTCTAGTTGTTTTTGTTGTTTCGCCCGCCGCAATCGGTGTAATTTTATACTATTGTAAATATAAGCGCTTAATCGACATCACCAGAGACATACCCAGCCCCCCCACATGGCCCATTGTGGGTCACGGTCATCATTTCGTGGGCCAGCCGGCCCACATGAATATGATAATTCTGCGCGAATTCGTCGATAAATATGGCAAGACTTTGAAAATTTGGCTGGGCCCTGAACTGAATATGTTCTTCAGCGAGGTGAAAGATACCGAGGCCATTCTAAGGAGCGTGCGTTTCAATGACAAGGCCACCGAATATCTGGCCTTGGAGCCCTGGCTGCGGCAGGGCTTGTTGATCAGTCGTGGCCAGAAGTGGCACCAGCGGCGAAAGATTATATCACCAGCGTTTCATTTCAAAAGTTTGGATAATTTTATTGAAATTTTTGAAAGAGACTCGCGGGTGCTTTTGCACAACCTGGACAAGGAATACCGTATGCAAAACGGCGCGGGCTTCGCCATATATGAATGGATAAGCTTGTGTACTTTGGACACGATTTGTGGTAAGAACTTGTGCAGCTGCTCGTTTTGCAGGACAAAAAAAAAAATTATTACCGAATTGCTGTTCCCACGCAGAATATCTCTTATCTTTTATGTGGTCAATTGGCTGGCACAATCCGGAAACTTATGTCGATTTTGGGCAAAAGCCGAGGTGTCAGAAACCTCCAAGAATAATCGGGTCTTTACAACTTCTGTTCCCTAAAGGAATCTTTTACTGCAGCGAAACAGAATGAAGCACAAGTTTGTGTTCTGATTGTGCCAGCAAATCCTGAACGTTGTTGGGATTGTGCCCCACCGCAGTGCCACCGCCATCATCCTCTTCGAGAAGGCAGGCGAACATTTTAACGATTTTATTTGAAAAAAAAAAATGGACTGAAAGAAAAAAATACTATTTTACAGCAGCTTTTGAAAGTCAGCTCTTTTTTAATTTCAGAAACGGCCATGGGTGTTTCAGTGCATGCGCAGACAAATGCCGAATCCGAATACGTGAGAGCTGTCAAGACGTAAGTTAATTGGAATTTGCCCTTCTTTGCCTCCCTCTTTCATCCGTCATCCATTTTGTTCAGTATTTCTACCGTCTTGCACAAGCGCATGTTCGACATTCTCTATCGTTTCAACTTAACCTACCAGTTCACGAAACTGGCACGACGCGAAAAACAGGCTTTGTCTGTGCTGCACGGCTTTACCGAAAAGATTATTGTACAGAGACGCGCAGAGCTGTTGAAAGCCAAAGAATGCACCGCAACGCCAGTCACAGACGATGGAGTGGGCACGAAACGTAAAATGGCCTTTCTCGATATTCTGTTGCAGTCGGAAATCGATGGCAAGCCCTTGACTAATTTGGATATACGCGAAGAAGTGGACACGTTCATGTTCGAGGGCCACGATACCACTTCTTCGGCCATAACATTTTCCTTCTACAATCTGGCCATGTACCCGGAATGCCAGCGCAAATGTTTCGAAGAGATACTGCAGGTCCTTGGCCGAGACAAGTCCAAGCCGGTGACTTACGAAGATCTGAACAACTTGCACTATGTCGAGCTGTGCATAAAGGAGACCTTGCGGCTGTTTCCCTCAGTGCCCCTACTGGGCCGAAAAGTCACAGAGGAATGCGAGATAAGTATGTTTTCGATATTTTTCATTTTATTTTTGCACCGTTTTGCTCCCCTAGATGGTAAAATTGTGCCAGCTGGCACAAATATAGGAATTTCTCCTCTACACCTGGGCCGCCAAGAGGAGCTCTTTCCCGATGCCGACACCTTTAAGCCAGAACGTTTCGAAAAGGACTACAGCGCCGACAAGACGAGTCCGTACGCTTATATACCGTTTTCGGCCGGACCGCGGAATTGTATTGGCCAGAAGTTTGCCATGCTGGAAATAAAGGCTGTGCTGGCGAATGTTTTGCGCCACTTCGAACTCGACTATGCGGGCAACAAAACGCAAGAGTTGCAGCTTATAGCCGAATTGATATTGAGACCAAAAGATCCGCTTATGTTTAAGATAAAGCCCCGAGTTTATTAAATGGATATATTTTTTAATGAAATGTTTCACTTAAACTTATGGCTGTTGTAGACTTGAGGGGAGACTTAAGGCTTGTTGTCAACATGTCCATAATTTTACTGAATCTTGGATAACAAAAGTTGATGTGTGTGAACCGGAACTTAGCAGCATTTGTAGGCGTGTGTTGGTGTAGCCTGTTGTCCCGAATGTGTTTAATGCATAAAATATCGCACAAGATATAGTCGTGACCGGAAAACACGTGTCGCGACTGGTACAAGTTTAAAGAGATTTTTGACGAGCAGAATATTTTTATTGGCTGGTGTAGTTGTAATTTTTGAGCCGGCGTTGCCACCTGGTAGACGTGAATAACAGGTTGGTATCGGTTTCAAGTTCTTTGACTAACGTTGGCCGAAGAACGTCTTTTACTTCAGGAATTTCCCATTTACAAAACTAAAAAATTAAATATTTTCACAATGTTTTTTTCGCTCGGCGGCAGTTCCGAATCGACCCTATTTGATCGCTTTGTAGTCACTCGTTGATTTAGATTTGATTAGATGTTAAAGTTCATACAAACCGGGGACTCCTATAGTGGCCGTATGTACGACGCTTTTTATTTCATTTCTACAATAAAAACACTTTTCTGGAGGCATGACCTTGAAGGAATGTGTGGCTGTGCGTAAATTATTATCAATAATTTTTATTTGAACCGCTGACGACATAAAAATATATTAAAGTGACCTTTGAAACGAAATCAAGAAAAAAGCAAACAAAAGAGAGCTTTTTTTTTTTAATTTACGAATTTGTTTCAATGTAGTGGAATGAATATGTAGAGTGGAATCACCCTTAACGGACACTGGCCATAAGCAGACGAAAACGGTTTGCCGCTCCACAAGAAAAACATTGCAATGCCCTTCGGCCATTTGACCCCTGTATACTCGTATATTGCAGACTCGTATAAAACATTTGAAACTTTTATGATATGCGCTGATTTCGACAGCAGCCCTGCTGTAGTGACACATTCCGATTGGTGTCCTCGGTGTCCGCTTAACAAACATTCCACTGTACAGACCCCAATGTGTGCTGATCATAGAAATAATGATTGAAATGTTTTGCGTCATTACTTTGGCTCCGAAATGCCACCGAATATAAAGTTTGATTTTTCTTACAATATTTCAAACGGCTGTTTTATGATAACGAACGTCAGTCAACGTTCGCCAGTCTCAACTACGGCCAACAACGAGATTTTCCGTTCGTCATTGTGCAGCCTGCCGGGCCTAAATCTATTTGAAAACAAACTTTCTGGTTATTGTAATTATATTTAATTTTTATTAATATTTTTTTCTCTCTTTAATTTTTGTTTTCTTCTTCTACTTCTTCTTCTTCTTCTTCTGGTTTTTCTTTAGTTTTATTAGTATTATTTGTTTTGTTTGTTTTTTTTTTGCAAGTTTTTTTCTCTTCTTCTTTAAATATTGCTGGAAAGTTAAATACACAAAATTATATTCACATTTCATTAATTGTTTTGGTTTTATAGTTGGAAAATTGTCTTTAAAGTTGTATTTATTATTATTTTGTTCATTTTTCCTCTCGGCTTTATAAAGTATTTTATTAACTGCAAAATTTTTGTTTTTAACTATTAATTAAATATTTTTTATTGACATAAAAAATCTTTTTTTGTTTTCTTAGTTAAATATAGTTGTAAATATTTTTGAGGGATTTATTACTTTTTTTTTTTTGTCTTGTTCTTTGTATTTATATAATATAGTATATAATGGGAATATATAGTTTTGTTTTCGGGTTTTTTGAGTTGTATATAACATTTATAAAGATATATTATATATAACAAGTTTATAAATTGGGAGGTTGGTTTTTGTTTTTTCTTTCATTTGAATTTTTTTCAACGATTTTTCTTTTTATTAAATAATTTTTGTTGCTGCTGTTGTTTTTAAGATTTCGTAAAAAAGTTTTGAATAGGAGTTTTGTTTTTTTTTTCTTTTAGTTTTTGTATTAAAGATGTATTTGTTTTGTTTTTAGGATTTAAATTTTGTCATAATTTTCGTTTCCAGTTTGAAACCAACGGAAAAACTACAGATCATCTGTTGGGTAAAAACGAATCGTTTTGCAAAAACGAATAGAATATTGAATAGAAAATTTGAACGTCAACGTCGGCTGTTAAAAGGAAAAATTAATAAACTTTAAATTAAGAAGAGCTTTCGTTTGGCAGTCCAATTACAGTGGATCCTCGATTACTTTTTACTTTTCCCTGTTGCCTATCGCCGACTCGGACGCCTATTCATGCGAGTTTAATTTTGAAACATAAGAAGTAAAAATAAATGAGAGAAATCTTAGAAACTACTCAAAATAATTACTTTACGCGACCATTAAGCATAATCGAGGTCTTACTGTATACTATAAAATATGTATATATACAAGGAACGTGAAATACGTGTATGGATTTGAACTGATTTTCATTTGGGGTCTGCTTAACATTTTAACTGGCACATTTAATGCCAACTTGCCTGTTATAATGGCGGTCACAAGCTGATTAGACACTGTAAATTATATATTGCATGCCTCTGCCCGACCAATATCCTGCACAGGAATGTGACCATTCAAATGCCGCTGGCTGGAATGAGCCAAACTGCACCGCCCTTTATTTGCGAACAATTTCCGTATTTCAATGTCGAATTGACGTTTGATACTTTTAGTAACATTCGACGTAATGTTTAATTAAAATTTAATTGGACTTTGTGTTGTTAATGGTCTTAAGCCGCCAACAATTTTGTATGAATTAATAAAAGCAATAAAATTAAATTATTTTTATTTTATGTTTCTTCAATGATTTATACGAGTTTTAAAACTCTGCCATTTTTGCACTACAGAACGCCCGCCCTAAATATGAAGTCCTTTTGAAAACGTGAATTTTACTACCATTCGATTTGGAATCGCCGGAATTTGCTCTTCTTTTACACTTTAAAACTTAATAAAACAAAACTTAGTGGGTAAAAGAACTGTTTTAGAAACTTGAAAGCAAAAGAGTTGAATGTGTTTTTAGGGCTAAATAATATTAATTTCAATTTAATGCAGAAACACAAATTTTCATGTGAATTTATTACAGCTTGTGGTTTTCGGTTTGTTTGTGAAGTTTTCCGAAATAAGGAAATATTCATTCGTTTTACATAAATTATTATCATAATAATACGTTGTTATTGTTACTGTATTATAAATAGTTCTAATTTTCGTTTCTGTGTGTGTGTTTTTTTTTTGTTAAATTAATTAAATTGGTTTGTTTTTATAATTAATTTGTTTTTAATTTGATCCACTAACAGTTTATATAATATATACATTTTAATATATATGTAAATATTTAAAATTAGTATTTTTTTTTGGTATTTTCAATTTTTATATCGGTCTTAACTTCTTTAAAAATCTTTTTATGGGCAGTTGACGTTGTTTGTTTTTTTTAGCTTCTTCTCCTCGCCGTTTTGTTTTTTAAGTAAAAAACTATTATTATTAGGTTTTCATATTTATTTTTGGAAAAAAAAAAATTAATATTATATAAAGTTGTTTTTCTTGTATTTGTTCAGTTGGTGTAATAAAAATGTTAGTTGTTGTTTTTATTTTTAAAGATAGTTTAATAATTTACAAAAGAAATTTCAAACTTTTCAACATGGATTTATTATTATTCGTGTTCAACAATTATTTTTTATAACAGTTTTTTTTTTGGTTTTTTTTTCTAAATTTAATTTATTTTCAATAATTATTTTTTAAATGCTAAAGCTAATGGTAAGTTCTATGGAAGTCAGTATTTTTTTGGTGTAAAACAAAGCAACAGAGAAAAAAAAATATAATAAAAATTTAAAGCTGATTTTTGTGGGTGCTTCCTTCCAGCTGTTCATATGCCGACATTTCGTAGGTGCTGCCTTAGTCTGGGCAGTAGACTTGAAAGCTCGTTGAAAATATGTTCAAAGATTCAACTTTATTTTAAAAAAAAAAGTTTTCAAGTCCATTGGCCAGCAGACAGGCCCCATTTTATCCGTTTTCTTTTTAGACAAAAAACTTTCTGATTTAATTAAGATAAATTATTTGTTGCGACAAGTGGTTTATTTGATTGTGGAAAATTTTTGGGCTAGAAATTCACCCAAAAACTGAGTGCTATTCATATGAAAATAGTCGCACTGTGGGGTTGTGGCAGCACCATCTACTTAAGTCTACGTTTTGCCAAGAGTCGTCACTTGAATTCGAGTTAAACAAATTTGGCTTTGATTTGCTGGTTGGCGATTTGTTCATTGCAGGTTTTATTCGCCTGCCTTTGGGTCCGGGAAGTGTCAAATGCCAGTCAAGTACAGAGAACTGTACAAGATAAACTTTTTGTTGTTGTTGTGGCAGACTCCATGTAACGACTCTTGGCATAAGGGCGAGAAAATCGACAAGACAACACAATTGAAATTTCATTTTCAAATAAAGAAAAAATATTTACAAAAGTTTCACAAAAAAAAAAAAAGCAAATAAGATTCTTATTTTTCATTTAGAAAACAAAAGTTTTTTAAATAACTAAAAACTAGAAACACTACAAACAAAATTAATACATGTTTTTTAACTTTAAAGCTTTAAATATATATTTTATATGCATGACGACTTTCTTAAATGTTTATGTTTAATTTGTAATCATCTAAGTATGTATGTGTGTATGTTTTATTTATTCTATATATATATATAATTGATTCATTTATTTTTTATTGTTAAATAATCTAGCAAATATTTTATTTTCTTATTAATCAGTCATTAACTTAATTAAATATCATTTTTTTTTGTTTGTTCTTTTTTGTCTATAGTTTAAAAAACCTTGATTGAAATGAAAAAAAGTTTTACTTTTCTTTTTTTTTTTTTATAACACTAAAACACTTTAAAATTATATAACAAAACTTAATACAACAATATTAACAAAAGCCCAGATTTTGATGAGCTGGCAACACGTGAACATAAAGATTTATTGCACAAAGTCGCCAACTTTAAGATTACAAATCTCGCAAAAATCGTTTCCGGCCCTCAAACAACAAACTTTTCAAAAAGCTCACAACCAACAGATTCGTTCCAGTTGTTCTCCTTACGATCTTTTTTTTTTTTTTAATATCAAAACATGTTTTCTTTGAGGTGGATTTCCAGACAAATTGAAGGAAAAAATCTTCGTTTCTGTGGATCAGAGACCTCAAAATCGAATTACACGCATTTTGTAATTTTTTATAAAATCTTGGCAACACTGTTCGAAGACAAAACTCCTTTTTTCGTAGAACATGAAAATTCCAAATTTATAGGCATGTGGGCAGTTGTTGTGTCCATCTGCAGGTTGGGTGTTGGTCTTTGCTAAACATTTAAACGTGGTGAATTCTTAAGTTGTTCAGTGGTGGGTTAAAGCCTCTGGCCATCAAAACAACTAATACTGTTTGTAAACAGATTGATTAAGCATTTAAAGCAATAAGGTAGCGAATGGAGTATTTGAATATAATTCAGATATATACATATCGTTATCTTAAAGTAGAAAGGCCGCAACTCAGTTTGATTTTCAAGCTGATAACATAAAATTTTTAAGATTGAACTTTAGCCAAAGATTTCAAACGGACATGTTTTTCTTTTATTGTGTGAAATGCGATCCAGTTCAATGCAGAACATTTAAATAGTTTGTTAAGTTTGAAAAATAAAAGCACGAGTTTTTACTTAAGCGGCTGGTAACCGTTAACGAACATTAACGTTCGCCGCTATTTTGAGAGGGCAAACAAAAAACTGATTTATAGACTATTTCTAAATTTGCGTTTGTCAAGTTCCTTTCGTTAACATGTTGCAGCATTTTTAGGCCCATCAATCAGTTTTCTTTTGTTCAAAATGTTGGCTAACGTTTAGATTCGACATAGCGGGACAAGCCCCTAATTAAAGATCTGTTTAAAGTCGTTTGTATCACAGAAAATATTTATTAATTTTATGACTTTCTTCTTTTTGGCTAAAAGTTGTTCTTTCTTTTTATAAAAGCGCACATTCTATTTTAAGTGAGTTGAGATTTTGTTCTTACAAGTTAAATAAAATCTGGGCTTATACTATTCGTAACTTCAATTTAAAATAAAAACTTTCACTTTGGATTTTTACAACTAATAAAAAAATAACGAAAATTATATATGAAAATGCTCAATATCTGCAGATAAATATATATATCCAGTCTTTGTTATTTTTTTATTAAGTTAAAACAAAAAAACCGTATGATGCAAAACAAGAAAACAAAAACAAATAATTGTTACTTAAAATTACACTCAAACAATAACAATATTTATAAAAACGCCGACTTGCAGATTTTAAAAATAATTCGGTCAAGCTTAAACATTTTTAAAACAAATAGTTCATAATGGTGCTAAACGCAATTGGCAAAATTGGAAACCGCCTACGACAGTTTTGTAATAGATTGAAGGAAACAAGTTTAGTTGTTCATGAATCCACTACAAAATTGTGGCTCGCAGTTTCCATAATTCACCCGCCGCAATAATAAGTGGAAACGAATAATATATTTTTGCCTCAAAAACATAAGTTTAAAACAATATTCAAAACGTAAGATTAGTTAAAAGAAATATATATCTCGTTTGTTTGTTGCAGATTTTATGAGAAAATTCTTATTCAAACGTTCCTGCAACTTGAAGTGTTTTGCCTAGACTTTTTCTTTGTTCAACACCAATCGCCATCAGACTGTAAATGTTCCAAACAACTGCTTTTTTATAATGAGGTTTTATTAAAGAAGATATTGATATTTGTAGGAACAATTTTAATTATAAATGCACTAAAAACTCTCAATACTTAAATAAGAAAGAAAGAAAAAAAAAGCTTAAGCAAACTGAACGTTTTTGAAAAATGTGCCGAAAACGGCACAAAAAAAAAAGGAACAACCCTTCATTTTATTTTTAGTTTGGCATGAAAAGGTTATTCAGAACAGCTGCAGCAGCAGTTGGAAATTATGAAAATTTTTATTTTAATATCGAAATTTATTTTATTTCAATATCAAACTATGGAGAAAAAAACTACTTTCAAAAATTTAACTTGTTTACAATTCGCAAAATTCGAATATAAGTTCGCAACTTTGAATATGGTTTGGAAACTTCACAAACAGCTTTTAAAAGCCAAACTAAACTTTTTTAAATTTCAAATATTCATAAAGAACTAGTAACATAAAATGGTTTTCAGATTCATATGTAGTTCGAAGAGCAGCTTGAACTGTTCCAAATATACCTACAATAACTATAATAAGGCCAGCTGAGACTAGTCTCAGACTTTTGTTTTGATCTCACATTAAAAGTTAACAGCAAAATTAAGCTTCCAATTTGCAAATATTTTTTTTTGTTTTGCAATAAAATAAATCTGAATTAATGAATTTTTTACAGATAATAGTTTTTAAAATTTTCAGGGACAGAAATTTTGAGATCTTTTTTGAAAACTGTGTTTAATTTGCAAAGTAATTTAAAAATATATAAGATTGAAAAATCAAACATAAATGTAAAAATTCTGGGTAAAAATGCCAAAAAAAAAATCTAGTTTTGCAATAGGAGATTCTAATTAATAATAGTGGTTCGGTGAATTAAAATAAAATAAAAAACGTTCGCTGCAGTTTTAATAAAATAAATAAAGACCATTCGGAGTAGAAGATCTCCGCCACCCGCTTTAATAACTATAATATTGTCCCCCTGTAAAATTCGTTAACAAAGATATTTCCCTGAATATTATATTTAAGTTGCCCCACAATAATTGTCTGTTGTTTTCGTAAAATCTATGTTAGATAATTTTAACAGTTGATTTTAGAGAATTTAAACAAACATATTCAGAAAATATTCAAATACATTGAAAATGCTGCCTATTGGGTTGCTTTCAGTCTAAATTCGATTATGTTTTGGGAGACTTCTAGCGTTCTTTATCAAACGTTTTGAATATATGTTTTAAGAACACATGATGAAAAATATGGCTTTTAAGAATGTGTTTTTTGTTTTGTTTGTTTGTTTTTACTTAAAACTAACATCAAACATAAAGTAAATAGTTTTTGACATTTAATTTAAGCAATAATTATTGAAACAAGTTTAAAATTATTTTGCTTAACGTAATTATACAAAGTTTTATACCGAAAATATTCTTCAAGTATGTATTTCATTATACAATTATTGGTTTTGTTTTTGTCTCTTAGCATTTATACACAAAATCTAAATTATTATTAAATTATTTACACAAAAGTCTGTCTGAATTATAAGTAGGGGTAGTGGTAGGATTTGTTCCGGTAAAAACCATCTAAGAGTCCAGAATAATTGTACGCTGTTGTTTGGGCAGCAGGTGGCATGAAAAAGACAAAAAGAACCGGCATTTAGTATACATATATTTTAAAGAAAAAGTAAATTATATATATTATTTTGCATGATTATTTTTCCTTTCTTGTTTGTATTCATTTTCAAACATCCCTGGCTTGACAATTTCATTGGTACGGTACAGAGTGTGAGCAGCATTTGGTTTATTAAAATTGGATTTAAATACTCTAATAATTGTATTGGTCCAATTTGGAGAAAAAAGTGCCTACGACAACAATTTTGTAATAGATTAAAGGCTGCAGATTTTCTTATTTATTAATGTACTACCAAAAAGACGTCAAGAATTTTGGTTCGTTTTTGTAAAGTTTGGCAAAAGCAAAGACTTAATGTTAAAATGTTATTTAAAGGTCGCCCTCATAAAATTGGCGGCTTCGACCTTTGCAAGATTCATTAATCTATTACAAAATTATCATGGGCGGTTCTAAAATTCGCCAGCAACGATACGGAGTCCATTTCCAATAAACATGTTGTGCCTTAAAGTACCAACAAAAAAAAAAAAAAATTTTTCTTGGTTGTGTGAAACACAGGAAAAAAAAACACCAACTAATCAATGTACAGTTACATGCATTTAGAAACAGTTTTTTTTTTTATTAAAATCTCAGCAGGTTTTAAAAATAGCCCAAAAAAAAGTTTTTATAAAAAAAATTTGTGTGTGTTTCTTTTAATTACAGAATAAAGAAAAAATTAAATATATATTTTTATTTATTGTATAAAAAAAAAAACAAAAATTTTTCTCACCTCCTTTATTGGAATTATTTTATGATTATTTTCAATTTTCAATCATTGTAGGCTGTTATTAAAAAAAAAAATAAAAAAATAAAAAAAAATTATCTTTACAAAGTTTTTGTTTTCTTTTTTTTTTTTTGTTGTTGTTGAGAACAATATTGTTTTGGCGACAATATATGTACATATGTATATAAAACGGGACCGATATTGGTGGGTATTAACTGCAATATCATTGTTTTTTTTTTGAGTTTAATACAAATATCGGCTGGCGTATACTTACCACGCCCACCCATATTCGCTCTTGAAACTTTGCTAGAAGAATATGAAAAAAAAAACAACAAAAACAACAAAAAAAGTTTGCTTCCCGTTGACGTTACAAATGAATATAGACCGGGTTTTCTGGTCAGAACATCACCAGCCAGAAACATTTTTTAAAGTTAAAAATTTTGAACTTTGTTAACAAAAATTATACACACACTTCGGCCCAAAAGACTGAAAAAAAAAATTGAAAAAATATCTTTGGGTTTTGGGTTGTTTTTATTGGTAAAGTAATTGATATTTTTTTTATTATTAATAAATCTCTACAGAGAAACTTGTATGAATATTAATTGATTTTATAATAACTTTTATTAAATATATTTCCTTGTATGTATGTCTGTATGTATGTGTGTGTGGGTGTGTGTGTATGTGTGTGTTTGTGTGTTAACGGTGGAAAAGTCAATACATGAATATTTTTCCGCTTCTTAGAATTAGTTTCCCTTTTATATAGGGATTTGTTAAGTAAATTTTTTGATTAAATTTTGACAATAGAAAAGATTAAATGAGATTGAAATGTTTTGTGAAGTATTAGGGTCTGTTCCACCATGTCGAACGTTAACGTGCGCACTGAATCGCCATGCGGTGGTATTCCCTAGGAAAAACTTGGAAAATAAAATTCATAAATAGTTTCCAAAATCAGTTTCGTGACCTTCATAACAATGACGAACGTTAACGTTCGATATAGTGGCATTAGTTCTCCAAATGGAGTTTAATTTCATTTATTTTTGGTTAAAATTATGTCATTGTTTCAAAATCTTAAAAAATATTGCTTTTCACCGTCCATTTATCAATACGTCGTGTGTTTTTATAGTTTAAAACCTACAGATTTATATAGTTTTGTTTATGGTAAATCTAAATGTTTATTAAAAGAGAAAAATTACCTTTTAGAAAACCATGTCATTCGTTACTTAAACGCCCAACAACAAGAGCTCATTTATGGCTTTCACTTAACAATTTCAGCCTTTTTGAATATATCGTTTTCAAAAGATCTTTTTCTTCAAATTCTGTTTTAAATATTTCCAGACTTACAACTAGTTTTCTAATAAACGTGTTGTGTTTTCCTCGATATATAGATTTAAGTATTTATAAAAAAAAAAAAAACCCCCATTTATGGAATTATAATTGTAATAGGGAAGCCAACACACAGCAGCGGCGGAACAAAACGTGCAATTTTTGCTTAAAAATTTTTAAAATTAAATATTATTTTGGTTTCAAGAAAGTAAAATTTACTATTTAAGAAACCCAGAAAGAAAAAGGAGGCGAATTACCCAAAAAAATATGGAATTAATTTCCATGGCTGGATTTTTTGATAGATATTTTTCTTCTTCTGGACAAATTATTCATTTTTTTAAATAATTTATTTTTTTACAAAAAATGTTTATTTTAAAGAAATCTATCAATTTTTTAAGTTCAATCTTTTTACGTTTGGAAACTCGGTATAACAAATGCGTGGCGGCCACATATTTTCAATGCCGAAGGCAAGTCAATGTTTCGAACTTTTGGCCTTTCATGACACACAGCAGTTTGATTTTGTGGCGACTTTAGGAAAACCCTTAGAATATAAATGCAAAAAGACGGAAGCACAACTATCAGGCTGTTTGCCTGCAATCGAAAATTCGAAATTCGTCTTAATGGGGGCAGCAACAAATCGCTTAAATGCCTTCCAACAGAAGATTATTATTGTATAACTCTCTTCCTGATGCAGCACAACAGCGGTTTTACGCTTCGAAAGCGTGGCTTCGCACGAAAGTGTTGCTTATGGTGCAAGAGAAGGTTATTGTTGAATATGTGTTTTAAATAATGCCTAAGGGCGGGCGAACGCAAACATTCGTCGTCATGGGACAGACTTTTTTTCACAATTTTGGCAGAGAGATGACTGGGTGGTTGGGTCGCTTAGAAGGCCCGTGCTAACGACAAACAAATCTGCTGTAAAAGTATTCGTCACAGGATGTCATGTCACCTGTGATCCCTAAAAATTAGGTGTATTCTTTATATAAATACATATATGTGTGTATGTATAAATGTTTACTTGTGTTACAAGACCGGCTAATGCCATTTTTTCAACTTAAGACAAGTTTTTAATTACTTTTTGTGTTTTGCTTAAAAACTATTTTTCATTTTGTAAAGTTTCAGTGTTAGGATTCTTAAAATTACTACATACGTCACGTTAAAGTTAGTAAAATCAGATTGATTATTGTTGTAATTTTAGTTTTTTGTTTTTTTTTTTAATATAATTATGTAATTAAAATATAACTTTTAAATGTTGTTTAATCAGACAAGAGAGATGGAGAAAAAAAATATTGCATTTGAAATATGAAATAATTTCTATGTATTCAAATCGTATGTCAAATTCTGACCTGCCTTAAACCCTTTTCAGAAAAACAAAATTAACAAAACAGTTCAGTAAATTTTATAAGAACAAAAAAAAAAAAAAAAACATACTCAGTAGTTGTGGTGGAGGAGGGGGGGGGGGGGGGGGGGGGGTGGAGAAAAACAACTTTGATTACATTTTAAGAAATTGGTTTATAAAATTCTTTAATCTGTTATTTGTTTGTGAAAAATATTGTTTGAAATTTTTATATATGTAAATTGTTGTTTATTACGAACAATTAGAATATTTTTCTGTTACTTTGTGGTTATTTGTTTTCGTTTAAGAAACAAAAGAAAAAAAAAACAAAACAAAAAACCCATACATGTGACTTTCCTTTATATTATATTAAAAAAAAAAAAGGAATTTAAATGAATTTCTGTGGATTATGATAGGGATGGGCTTTTTGATTACGATTTTTATTGTGTCTACCTCTGTGCACCATGTTGTTGTAGCCGGGACCAGCCGCAGGTATAGGGGCAGCCGGAGGACCCATGCCCAATTGATTCATAAAATGATGGGCCTTCATTTTGCCATGTTCTTCGGCCAGGCGTACGGTTAAAGGTTGAGAGGCACCTTCGGGTATAACATTATTTAAAGCCGAGATGGCTTCTTGGGCCTCCTCGCGTTTGTTGAATCTGTTAAGCAACAAACAAACAAAAATAAAAAACCACAATAAATATATACATATAATGAAATATTTTAAGAAAAGATTACGTTTTTTTTTTTGTACAGCAAACAAAGGAACTATAATTATAGCCATGAAAAAATTAACGGCAGAGTTGTTCCGAAAATCATATTTTATAAAAGCGATTTAAAATCACCACAAAATAAATATATTACACAAATAAAAATTAAATTAATTATTTAAATTATATAAAATTATTAAATTAAATTAAAATTAAGAAAATTGCCAAAATATTATTTGCTGTTGTGATTTGAGAACAATCGGAATAAAGCAAACAGCTGTTTTCGGCAATTAAAAATCATACCGAAAAACACAAAACGAATGCAATTTAGAGAATATCAGAAAATCACTCGTGTGCTTTTTAAATCACCTGTGATTTTAGAACAGTTCTGATATACTAATTTCTTATGACTATGACTGTGATGGGCCACGGATTTTACACTCACCTGACGAATGCTACACCTCTGGGCTTACCAGTCAATTTGTCTCTGAGTATATTCTTTTGTACAATGTTGCCATATTTGCCGAAGATTTTGTCCAATTCGTCATCGGTGATGGTGCGCGGCAAATTGGTGACATATAAATTGGTATCCTTGATTGATTCGCCACCAGGTCGGGCATATGAAACCTGTAATAAAATAAATAATAATAATAATAAAAAAATTGCAACTCGAATAAAGAAATTACGAATTACGAATTACATTTAGTTGATGAATGAAACACATTTTCTATTCTTATTTAAAACTTTTCTTTGCTTATTGCGAAATGCAGGGCAAGCCTGAGCTTTGACTACATAAATAAAATTGTTTTATTTGGGGAGTTTTAAACTCTTTAAGCCTTAAAGCAGCGAAAATTTTTGTTCACCAAATTTGCGTTTTTGTTGCTTTGAAAAATCTTAGAAATTCACTGCACGTTTTTCATGTTTAAATATTTACGTCGTAGTACAGGACATTGTGTCAGGCTGTCTGTCGATTTTACTTGCGACAAGACTGTGTGTGTGTGTTTGATAGTTCAGGTGAAATGTGTAGCCAATTGGCTGCCATTAAGCGTGACAACTTAAGTAATTAGTAGTAGTTCACAACACTGCACTTCAGTTGTGAGTTTCGTTTAGAAGAAACGAATCAAAAGCGGAAAACAGGCGAAAGGAAAAGAGGAGTAAAACATTCACAAAATTATTTAAATGTGGCTGCTCAAGAGGGATGATTAAAGATTTGGTTTCTTATTTCAGCATGTAATTATCGTTATGGTGCGTTCGTGTAGGACGGCAGCGGCATGACGGCGAAACGGCCAAAATCACAATTTGCTAAAATATGCCAACCAACAATGATAATAATATTGGAAGTGGAAACCGTTTGCTCAATTGAATCGTCTGATTGATGAAGGTGAAAGGCAACAAAACGAAACTTGTACCAGAAAGAAGAACACAAGCCATCTCATTCTTTTTTCATACAAATTCCTGTGAAAGACGGAAAAATGGTCGAATCAAAATTAGTTTTTCAGTTTTCGAAATATATACAAAAAAAAAAACAGTTCTTTAATAAGCAGCCAATTTGGAGGGGTACTTCAAATTACTAATTAAATTCGCTGGCATTTCATACTATGATGTGGGCTTCGTCTCCCAAATCGATCGTTTTCCATTACATCCAAACTGCAGTATTCAGAAAAGCATATTAGGCCGGTGCTGATGAGTATTCCAACCGCTTTTATTTAAAAAAAAAATCTAAACGAGTCATCCAATTGCTCCGAGACAGAAGCAAGAAGACTGCATGCTTTAAAGGTCCAGTGTGAAATTTTCAGCTTAATTTTTGATTTCTGACAAAAGTTAATGGATCGGGTTTGATCTGAAGTAATTAGCAAAAATAAAATCGAAATTCAAGAAAGCAAGAAGTGAATAAATTTCGTGATCGCTTAACGCTTCGAAAGAAAAATTATATTGATCGGTACTACAATATAATTCCAGCAAGACGAATATAAAACTAGTTAAAACTTTATAGTTGGTGACACCACATCACTTTGTTTTCTTTAGACAGTATTCGGTAAAAATTAAGAATATACAGTTTGTGACGGGTTAAAGAAAATCTAAAATTTATAATAATGCAGAAAAATCTAACAGATACATTGAGTTGCCTACGCATTTCAGTGACATAAAAGGTCTAGCATTCACTCCCTATATTTACATCAAAAAATAAACCCCAAAAACATTTTCTAGCTTAATTATTGTTAAAAACAAATTTGCACAAATGTTTTTATTGTCATAATTTTAACCAACACTCTCCTTCATATTAAATTATTAATTCCGATTTTATGTTATTACACTCTAATCCTTTTCTTACATTCGGCCCCTTTAATGGGATGGTGCATATTTGATTAAAACCAGCATAATGTTTCTTGCGTTTCTTTGAGCAACAATCACGTCAGATATAATTCATATTTTATGTAAACACTCCCTTTGCAATGTTCACATAAGAATATAATTAAACATTTAACAACATTGCAAGGATTTGAATTTTTGGGGATTGTACTTGTACTAAAAAATGTGTTTAAAAAAATAGTGTGGATGTAAAAATTAAACTAAAAGTAATTGAACTAATAACTTAAGCTGGTAAAATGGGAATGTTTAAGGTCTTAACCGCTAAGATTGTTGTTTTTAGGCAAGAAACTGCTTATTTATCTTTAAGGCAATTGTATTATTTTAACAAAAGATATACATATGTTTACTCGGGAAATTTTTGTTAATAACTAAAGCAGTTTTTTGAAAATTTTTAATTTCCAAACGAGTAAACACTTACATCCATTTAGAGTAACCATAATATTAGGAAACAATTTATGGATATCAACTCGGCCAATCACAAGAAAAAACATTTTAGCGCTATATTTTATTATAAAATAGTTTTAAGAAAAAGTAACCACTTTGGTATTCACTGGTTACCTTGACTATGGATATGAAATTTTATTACAATATTAATAAGTAAAGCAGTTTCTGAAAATTTTGGATTTCCAAACGAGTAACCACTTAAATCCATTTAAAGTAACCATTATAATAAAACAAATCTTATGGCTATCAACTCGGCCAATCACAAGAAAAAACATTTTAGCGCTATATTTTATTATAAAACAGTTTTAAGAAAAAGTAACCACTTTGGTATTCACTCGTTACCTTGATTTTGCATATGCAATTTTACTACAATATTAATAAGTAAAGCAGTTTTTGAAAATTTTGGATTTCCAAACGAGTAACCACTTAAATCCATTTAAAGTAACCATTATAATAAAACAAATTTTAGGGATATAAACTCGGCCAAGCATAAGAAAAAACATTTTAGCGCTATATTTTATTATAAAACAGTTTTAAGAAAAAGTAACCACTTTGGTATTCACTCGTTACCTTGACTATGGATATGCAATTTTATTACAATATTAATAACTAAAGCAGTTTTTGAAAATTTTGGATTTCCAAACGAGTAACCACTTACATCCATTTAAAGTAACCATTATAATAAAACAAATTTTAGGGATATAAACTCGGCCAAGCATAAGAAAAAATGTTTTAGCGCTATATTTTATTATAAAACAGTTTTAAGAAAAAGTAATCATGTGCAGCAAAATTTTAATTATTGAGGTTTATGTTTTGTTTTTAGCAAATTAGAAGTTTCCAAATTACTAGCACTCCATAGTGATGGGAATGGGATGCTTGAGTTGAAATTCTCGTATTCGGCTGTAGTTTTTACGAAAAAGTAACCACTTTAAAAACTACTCAAAGGGTTTTGATTAAATTGTATAAATAATGGTAAGTTTGTTGTTTGTTCATTATGTCTATGTAGATGTGGCTCTCGTAAATGTTATCCGTTTCATCTTTATTACCGCCATGAATAATACAATACAAATTAAAAAATGCAAAATAAGAGACGACAGGAAAAGAATATGTTTGAATAAAAATTCACATAAACATTGCAAAAAAAAAAGACAACAAAAACTTACTCTTCGCAAAAAAAAAAAAACGAAAAAAATCCACAAGCATAAAATGTTCAAGGATAATGATGATGGCAGGAATACTGTAGACGAAATGCTAAAAACTCATGAAAAATTAAGGTTCACAAGGCTGGAGAAAAAGACTTTAAAGGAAAAGAAACAAATGTAGTGACTGCTGAGCACAGGGAACCGGCAGAGGTTGAAGTAATTAAAATAACATTGTAGAGGGGGGTAGAGCACAATAGCAGTGCCAAAAACGTACATGCACACATTTGCATGTATGTATGTATGTACATACATCTGTATGTGCATGTCCTTGTAAACTTAGCAGCGAAATGAAAAATACAAAAACCCAGAAAAGGACGCGGAAGTTGAATAAACCTGATTTTCAATTAAAAATTTAAATCAATTTTGTAAAGAACCATTATTTTCGTTGCCATCAGAGGAGAAAGAGCGGAAGAAAAAAATCATATAAAACCCAATTATTTCAACAATTGTACGAAATGATGGACTTTAAGAAGGACATACTTACTTACTTGCTTACATATCAAAAGAAACAAAATAAATATATAAAAAATAAAATGTAGAAAAAAATTACTTACCTTTAAGCGCTTATTCCTTACTGTTACACCATTTAACGACTTGATCGCATTTTGGGCATCAATTTCGGAAGCAAAATCAACAAAAGCATAACCAAAACTGTAGCCAGTCTGTTGGATATTTTTATAGCCAATTGTATAATTGTTCGAGTTGTATTCCCACCCCCGCAAATAGACGACAATCACACCGTTCGCCATCATCAGTCAGGCAGGCAGACAGACAGACAGACAGCAGGCAAAACAGGTTGTTAAATCAAACGTGACGATGATGAGATAACGAAAACAAAACATGTTGTTTTCAGCGCATTGCATTTAAAAGGATATTTGAAGAACAAGACGAAGAAGAAGAGAAAAAAGAAATAGTTTAAGAAAACAATGATTAAAATTAAATAAATTTTATATAGACAGAAGTCGCAGAACAAATAACACTTTCTTGGTCTTGAATAACACTGTTTTAAAAAAGTAAAGGCCAGTGTTAATCCAAAACGGCTCAGATGAAGTCCTTGCTTCTTTCTAATGGATCATCACCTTCCAGTACAAACATGCGAGATACTAATTATGTGATTACGTTTCTATTTCTTACCTTATAGTCTTTCATGATACGACACGTATTGATGGGACCGCACGTCCTAAATAATGCATACAGTTCACGATCTGTCATGTCTTGAGGCAAATAGTTGACAATTAGATTAGTACCGTTACAGCCCTGGTTATCACCACAATCGCCGCCGCTATTGTTCACAGAGTTTGTGCTTATTGCCGGTGCCATGTTGCACATGGAGCCCATGGCACTGCCGCCACCTGAAAAATCATTATAACCACCGCCTCGACCACCGCGGTGATTCATTGAGGGACCTGGATACGATGACGTGAAATCTGTGTCCTGTGGTGAAAACGCATAACGTGACTGAAATTATCAAGTCAAAGAATTTTGGAAACATTTTATTTGTAGATGGCGCTTTTGTCATTTCTTTCTCTTTAAACACTGGGGATTTGATTGATTCATTCATTGATTATTGTTATACACAAACAAAGAATTGTGTTTTAATTGCAAACAACGCTTGTCAAATTGTAACGAGTTTCATTGCAAAAATTATGTTTTTTTTTCTTTTCTTTAAACCGTTGGAAAACAATTGCAGGAAAAAAAATGTGGGGAATAACAAGTTTTTGTTGAAAAGAACTTTTGTAACAGGTTTTATATTTTCTTTTTTAAATTTCAGGTGATTTTTTTTGCGGTTCATCAAATCAAAATACAAACTACAACACATTTCGAACTATTGAAAAAAAAAAGAATTTATTAAAATTTTCTATAACAACGAAATTAAAACATTCACAACAACAACAATTTGCAGGCTATTTTGTTTTTTTACTGTGAATTATGATTTCTAGTATTTCAGAGCAATTACACCATTTCAAAAAGCAGGTAAAATTAGGAAAACAATAGATGTCGAAAAAAAAAACGGTAGGGCTAGTCCCACGCCTATCGCTCGCATGAATAAACCCGGTTACGTTACGATTAAGCCATTTGATTTTGTTTTCAATCAGTGTTTTTTTTTCTGTTCAAAATTTTAGCGCACATTAACGCCAACGTCGTGGGAAGTTCCTTTACACTCCCCTTTTCCATAAATTTCTTTGTCGACTCCATGACCCATTTAGTCCGGCATATTTGTAGTTTTTTAATCCCTCCAAACAGGAACTTGTTACAAGTAGCAACATTTGCAGAATTTTGCTCATCCAGCAAAAGCAGTTTGTTGCCCAATTTATGGATTTTTGGCATTGTGACATTGTCCTGTTAAAACAAGAATTTTTCCCCGCTAAATGAGATGCATTTTGCTTTAAATTCATATTCTTTTCAAGGTTAAATGAGACTGCGTACACCTCAGAGCAAACCAAAAACTGACTCAACTTGACTCACGTTCAGCTGAAGAAATCTACTGCCGTGATTGCTTCTCAGCCTCCAGTATATTTGTGCAAAACTGGAACGAATGGATTCTAAACTGTGATTGTTTGTGTGCAAAGTGAGCAACCGTGGCACTCGCCGCGTGAACAGCAAAATGTGATGTAATTAATCAGTCAGTTCCGGCCATCTAACTCACTTTCACTTTTCGTGCGTCTCATGTGATTCCATGGTTTAGATTGGTTTCTCTGCCATAATCTGTGCCGTTTGGACTGCAACGAATCTCACTATTAAGAGGATTTCGATTATGATTCTGCCTGATTTTTATGCTAAACAATAAGCGCACCAAGGCTTTCACAGCTTTCTCAAGGGCTGTCAAAATAGCAAACTAACAAAAAGTAGTTTCCTTAAAATTTGCCAATAGTCTGTAAATACGTGTAGAACAGAACAGTTAACGACAAGTCGACATTTATTCGATTTAAAACTGCTGTTGGGGAACAGAAAAGGCAACATGTGGAATTTACATTTTTGTAAAACGAGTGAATTTAATTCAGTTTTGTCACGCGTTTCATTGCAAAATAAAATGTTTCTAATATTTACTATAAATTTCAATAACATTTAAACACCAAACAGTTATTGATCAAAAACAAGCATTCGATTTCAACATGAAATCATGTAAAATCAACATAATGTCATGTTAGATACTCTTCATTTACATTTGAAACATGTATTTGAAATAAAACAATGGCAAAAGCGAATAAACCAAATGATTTTCAAATATGTAAAATTGCCTTATGGTAACTTTTTCTCTGTGTTCTCTGGGCTCTGAAGTCTGGGGGGTTTTTTTTTTTAATTAAATATAGAATTCAAATGTTTTTGTCATATCCGGACGCTTTTTGATCTGAAGAGAAATTTCCATCGTCTGCTGGTTTAAAACGGTTAATGTTCATTGTTTAATCCTTTAGTGGTGACTATTTGAAGTGGTGAAAATTTTAAATGATGGTGGAATTTGCAAGTAACATGAATAATTTCAAAAAAGTGCTTTTAATTGAAATTTAACTACAAATAAATTATTAATATTAAAAAAAAAACAAAAAAGTGCATTCCACATTCTATGTAAATAATCAAACTAAACTAATTTATTTATTATTTGTTTCTAAAACAAAAGCAGGGACTTACAGTAAATGTTTTTTTTTCACAATTTTTTAATATTTGGAAATACATATTTTTGTTTAAATTAAATTTTTGTTTTTTCTCTTTTGTTCCAATAACGATTAATACCAATTTCTGTATTATAGTTGTGGTGGGGGCGCTCTCAATTAGACAACAAATTTGTTTTCAACTATTTCGTAGGAAATATGTAGAAGTGTTTGATCTTGATGTTGAAAGTATGTACGAGTAATTTTGTTTTCGAGTCTTTCCATAACAAAACTAAAAATTAACATATAGATACATACATACATACATACATACATATATTATACAAATGTACACATATACATACATACATACATACTATATACACATTATGAAAGAACAAAAAACAATGAGTTATTTCGTTTCAAATTAGCAATATAATAAAAGCATAATTTCTGGAATGGTACAGGATTATTTACATTAAGCCGTTTATAAAATCGTCTGTATAATTGCAAAACTCAAATAATTTACTAAGCTATACTCACACATACATACATACATACATACAATACACACATATTTAAGCCTTATTCACAGAGGAAAAATATTGTTATTTATTAAAATTTAATAAGCCAGATTTCTGTACAAAAATCGCTTTTAATATTTTTTTCCCCATGAATAAGACCATAAGCATATGAAAGACTTATTTTATTAAAGTTTAATGCCTTCAATATTAAAAACAAACATAAGCAGCTCTGCTCTGCTCAGTTAATTAATAATCCTTAATAAACAAAAAATATGTATGTATTTGAATTAAATACAAGTAGATATAAATTTCCAGTACATATTGTAATAAATAAATTAAATTAATATCAATTACATTTGAGCAAACTACAATAAACATATTTCTGATTTTATTAAAACAATTTTTTCAAGAAATTTTTTTTCGACTTTCATCCGAATAAAATTTATTCGCTTAAAATTTTAAATATTGGTTTTACGTAAGCAAATTTTGCAACTAAGAAAAATACAAAATTGGTAATACAATTTACTTTAAATAAATTTTTAATCGAATAAAATTTATTCGGTTAAAACTTTATTAAATATTTCTCTTTAAAATTCAAAAGTTTTGCAGTTGAAAAATTAATAATAAATTTTTAATTTCTAAATTCTAATCTATTTTAATTTATTCGATTTTGTTTCACAAAAGAAGTTTATTAATTTTTTCCACGACAAAAACAAAACTTTTGTAGCAATAATCTGTAATCGTTTAAATCTGTATTCGATTAAAATTTTTTTTATATATTTCTTTTTTAAATTTCAAAGTATTTCAGTCCAAACTATTTTTTTAATTTAATAGAAAACGAATTGATACTTCGAACCATTATTTTTCCAATTGAATATTATAGCAATTAATGGAAGGTGGCAAAGTGAACTTTAAATTTCTCATACTTTTTTTTGTTTGTTTCCAGTTTTGCTTTTATAAGAAATTGTCTACTTGGCCTTTGTAATAGTTTTTACTTTAAAATGTTTAACTACTTTTAAATTTAATGTTACGATATACACACACGGCCACTCTCATGTATGTGCACATCAGGTTGAAAGTGCCATTAATTCAAAAAGCAAAAAAAAATAGTGAAAAGTTTTTTATTTCTTTTAAAAGTTCAAATGCGCTCTAATGTTTATACTTGTTGTCAGTCCTAACTAAAGACTTCTTTTTGTACAAGTTTCACTACAACAACTTCGTTGATTTTTGCCATTAGTTTTTACTTTTTCTCTTTTTTGTCAGACTTAAAACCAAAACTTAAATAAACTTTTACTCTAAAGAAACTATGAAGAAAACTGAAATGAAAAACTAGAGAGGAAGACACAAACTAGTTCAATCCACTTTATGGCATGATTGTGACACCTCTAGTGTCCTTTGGATTATGTAGTTGCCACCAACATTACAAACGTTCTGAAACAGACACAGACTGTTGCATGCGAGATAATATATATGTATGTATATTAAGGAGCTGTTTAATTTGTGCATTTGGAAATTAAATAGCCCAGGGCAACGGAACAGAGACAAAAGCATGTTTTTTTCAGAAGGAGCGCTCGCAAAATTAAAAACTTCTGAAGTAATTTTATTCTCCCACAATGGCCAGCAAAATATGTCCACCTTTTCTACAGAGTTTAGTTTGGCATTTGGATTAAAGGTGTGAAAAGTATCACTGATTTTTATGTTGATTGTGTCAAGCCGAGAATTTCACCGTTGTAACTGTTTAGGTGACAAAAACAATATAATCAAGATGATATGAAGATGAACAGTAGTGCCCGTATATATAGCGACGACAATATTTTATATTAAAAACAGGTAAATAATATAAAGTTTTGAAATTTGTTCTGCATATCTCACAAGCTTATTTATGCTATTCGACTAATATTCGATTGTAAGAGTTCAGACAGACTTGTGGCTAACAAAATCTTTCTTTAAAACTTAATTTCTGACCGTTCAATTTGGATTTTGTATTGTTTGGTTCGATTGTTCGATTCGATTCGATCGAATTTTCTTCAGATCTAAGTAGCTGTTCGTTCGAATAAGATTTATTGGAGTATTTGATTATTGAATTTCGAACTTAATAACCAGTCATCAGAATAAAACTAATTTTCCGAGTATTCGAAAAAAAAAAATAATCGGATGATTATTCGTTTGGTTGAATAATCGAATAATATTCGATTGTTAGAGTTGAATCAAACTTAAGAAACATTTTTTTTTAACACAAGAGCTGTCCGTTCGAATAGTATTCAGTTGGAAATATTATTATTCGACTAAAAATTATTCGATTGTTCGAATATGTGATTCTTAGAATAACATTTACTTCATACGCATTTCTGTAAATTTATAATATTTTAATTTTATGCGTTTGAAATTTTTTTGTTTAAAAAATGTTCATTCGATTATTCGAAGAAATTGTTAACGAATATTGTACGAGTATAAATGAAGTTCATATCAATTTACTATATATCTGCAGTCTTATGAACGTTTGTAATCTCGGTTTTTTAATGAAAGTAATGGATCTTAACGTAGTTCAAAAACAGACGCCAGTTTTGTAATAGATTAAAGAGAAGAAGCTGCAGAAAAGGCGGAAATATTATTGGGTATTCTGATTGAAAATTTATTTCACTTTGCCATTCGTGGTTTAAATTGATATCTTTACTGCGTTCTAAGAAATTTCAAAGAGTTGATATGTTTGCCCTCCACTGTAAAAGTGTGCCCAAGCGTTTGGGAACCATTTTCTTACATTACTGTAATTGTTTCACACATTCGTGCATTTTTTTAAAAGATTGTTGCTTTCCTTGTGATTTTCCGAGATTTTGTTCATACTTTCACAATTCCAGTGTGTGTTGTCGACTGACTCTGGTGTGTTTTTTCTTCTTCTTCAATTTTAACTGTTAGAAATGAACATTGACAAGTGAATGAATGAAGTGAAGCGAAATGAAACGAAACTGTTGCAAGTAACATGTTGCTTTTTATCGCCACTTGTGGTAGCAGTTGTTTTCATTTTTAGTTTTTTCCTATTCAACTTAATTTTTTAAATTGAAAACTTTTAATGAAAATGAAACTTCGGAAAGGCGAAAATTGCTTTGTTTCGGCCCCTTCCACACTTCCCACCACAATTCAGCTAATTAATATAAAATTATAACAACTTGATGACAAGAAATGCGGTGGAGCCGGCCAATTGATGTTGCTTGTACCCGACGACTCCGGTTACACGTAAGCAGAAAATTGTTTAACAAAATTTCTTGTTCCAGTTGAATGATTTCTTAATTTGTTCAATGATATTTCAAGTTATTTTTCTATAACACTTTTCGGTAATTGGTTTGGGTGGGGTTGGTTTGTTTTATAATGTTGGTAGAAACAAGTTAAGATTTTGACCTCTTGACTTTTCAATATTTAAGTCATTCTAGTTGCTGCTCCGGTCAGCAGTCAAAAAGCACAAAAATTCATAAGCACAAAATTTCAGGCTGCACACGATATATTTTATAATAGTTTTGCATATTTTTAATTTTAAATAAAATAAAATGTTTCGAGACATCAAATATTTTATTCGTCTGAAAGTCTTAAGAGATTCAGACCAAGAAAAGTGGATTCGACAATTTGTCCGTTTCAGTTGGATCGCATTGTTGAGGATGAAGAAATTTCTTAAGCTGGCAATGATGAGCGTATGTTCGTGATATTTAATAGTTCACTACAATTTTTTTTACAAACTTTGTTTTTTAAAACTTATAAAAAAAAAGATCTTAAATAAGAAAACTGTATTGCCTGAAATTTTTTTTATTTTTAATATTGTCACATCACATCGTGTTACACCGTGGCAATTGGCAGTGATATTACGCGAACGGGAAAGATTTGCAATTTTTCTTTAACTGTTTAATATCTTTAATAAAAAAACTTTCAAACAAATCTCATGACGTGACAATTTATTTCCTAAAATAAACTAGTTTTTTTTTTAAATAAATGGCTCCTCTACAATAAATACATACATACATACATATATGATAAAAACAATGCTTACATAAAATTCATAATAAAAAAAATATATTGTAGTTTCTATTAAAAAGTACGTGTTATAAAGTGTATTAAAGTGGCAAATTCAAGTACTAAAACAAGTGTGTTAGAAAAAAAAGCGTGTGGAATTTTGTAACTAAAACAAAACAAAATATAAAAGAAAAAATTTGTTTTATGTTTAAACAAAATAAAAGGTGTTTTTACAATGTTGTTTAAAGCTAAATTACTGAAAAATTATATAACGATTTGAATTAAGTTTTAAACTAATGTGTACTGTTATTATTGTTGTTGTTGTTGGTTATTGTTTTAAGGTGTAGTTTTGTTTTGCTAAAAATTTTAGGATTTGTATTTTCTTAATTTGAAGTGTTTTGTTCTGGTTTTAAAGGGTTACAAAAGCGAGTGCCCCATTTTTTTGTTGTTTTTTTTATTCAATAATAAATTTGTATTTTTTTTCATTTTAATTAAAAAAAATTTTTATATTTTATTCGTAAGTCAAATCATCAAAAATGCCAAAAACAAATTTTAAATGCATTCAAAAAACTTTGAACTTGAATTTCAGTAAAAAAAAAAAAGTAAAATCATAATAATAAAAATAGTTTAAGGATAAGAATATATTTATTTTTTTATAAAGACAACCCAAAATATATAAAAACATTTTGATAAAAATTGGTTTCATGACATACCATGCCGGAAGGTAGAGAATGACTCATACGCCACATACGCTCGCCGCTACAAAAACAAGAACAAAGAAGAAAATATAATTAATAAAGCAGCCCATCATCATATAAACATGTTAAAACCCCTTTTTTTTATTTATTATATTCAAAGTTTTTTTTTAGTTACATATATTTTAAGGGTTAATAAACTTTTCAAGCATTTTCTTCTTCTTTAAAGTCTTAAAAGCAACGTAAAAAAAAATAGGAGCGCAAAAACTTAACAACCAAAATAAAAAAACAATATGAACTAACTAAAAAAATTGTACATATTTCACAACTAAAGGAGGAAAAAGATGGGGGAAAAAATAAGCATTTGTTTAATTATACTTGGCTGGCGGCGATTGTTTCACTAAAGTAAAACAAACATAAAAACGTGCACCAAAACATCAAAAGGCCTGTGTCACGCAACACACTAATATTTGCTGTTAATTAAATTTGAATTAAAGAACGTATGTACTTGTATATATGTAAGTACTATGTCATACGTACATATATCATAATGTTTTGTTTACATAAAATACAGTATGCAAATTTTCAGTTATACATATTTTTGTAAAAATAATATGCCATAATTTCAGTTGCATTTTTAGTAGCCCGCTTTATTAAACAGTCCCTTATACAGCCGCTGTAATCTGAAAATATTAAAACTTCTGATTAGATTTGGGTCATTGCATGCCTCTACAACATTTCACCGCATTCCTCAAAATCACTCATAGGGATTTGGTCATTCAGAAGCCACATGAATGACCGAATTTTCCATCTAAACTGCTATTATGTTACTCAAATCAAATATATGTATGTATGTATGTACATATATACATAAATGTTATTAAATTTTTCAGCTTCTTTTAAGAACGGACTTGAACGGTAGGGTAAAGTCAACATACACACACATCTACTTTAAATCTTAAAATGATTAACAGTCTTCATATCACATTCCTTTAATATTCAATGCTTTTAAAATTTAAATAACTGTATGTTTTAATTAAATGAGCAATTAACAATAAATTTTGTTAAAAATTAACAAAACAAAATGTTTGTATACATATTTATAATATAAACAAACATATAAACGCTGTGCCACAACAATTATTTTGTTTAATTTTTTCTACATAATATTTGGGAGCTGTTTTTAAGTGTTGAGAATCGTACAGCACAATTTCAACTCAATCAAAACAAGTCACACCAACCAACCAACCACCCACCCACCCGCATTAATATAATACAAAAACTCAACTTATACAAACAAAAACAATTTGCCGTTAATTTGTTTGTGTGCAAAAAAAAAACATTAGCTTAAAGAGAGCAAGAGTAATACTAACGGTTTAACTTTAATTGTCTTGTTAATGTTTATTTCTGTGTTTGTATGGTGAAAAATTAAAAACACACGGGCAAAGTATGTACACACGTATGTGTGTATGTATGTATGTATGTATGCATGTGTATACATACATATATGTACTTATGTATGTATTTACCCGTATATGCTCGTGTTTGGAAGAAAACTTAATAAATTAAAAGAAAAAAAAAGTACACATTAACTTTCTCTGTTTAATTTAAGGGCAAAAGAAAAAATATGACAAGAAACACATTAAAGAAAAATGCCAACCAAAAACCTAAGAAACTTTGACAAATTCTTTAACCTTGACTTGGCGGTAATAAGAAATAAATTTTAATTCTCTTTTTTTCTAAATTGTTTGAACATTTTTAAGCAGGCGCCTAAAAGTAGACATCAACTATAAAAAGCATACATTTCAAGATATCTTTTTTTTTTTGGCAAGTATCAATGAAAGTAAATTGTTTTTCTAGGGTCATAAATATAAAACAAAAAATGCTTTTAAACTAAAAAATATGTATGTATGTATGTGTATATGTAAATACATACTAATAAACGAATAAATAAATATATACAAAAATAATAAATACAGGAAAGAAATATGAACGACCTTTATATAAGAAATACGAGCCAACAAGATTTGGCAAAATAAGAAAGCAAAAACCTAAATCTGAATGGCGCCTAAAACGGCAGCAAATAACTTTCAAAATAATATACAACACAAATGAAAGGTCACCTTGAATTAAATTTAAGAGCACATTAAAGTTTAGGAAAAAAATATTAAGGCCCGACAATCGTTAAACACATGAAATTTAGCAAAAACAAAATGTAGTCTCTGCTTAAATCATTAATCTCGTTTATTTTATAACGCTGCAAAGTTTTAAAAAATTTTAATTCATTTAATGCATTTAAAATGTTTAATTAAATAAAAAGCTTTTGTTTGATTAAGATTTTGAACACAATAAATAAAATATACATTCCCAGTCAAAATAAATGTAAACCCATACGAACGCCATGGATTTTGTGCGGGCATATTTGTGTATGTACATATTGAAAAACGTTTGGAAACACAAACAGCAGCAACCATAATTATAATATAGTTATAATAACGCAATGGGTTGCTTAAGAAACATATGCAATTTGTTGGACTAGAAAAACTAACGCAGGTAAAATTAACTTTAAAAGCAGATCAGGTCAGCACAGTGGTAATATGTTTGGAAATTGTGTGCTTATCTATTCTCAATTTTTATTTAACATTAAAATGTTTGTCCTCTGTAAGAGCACGCTGGTGCGTGCCACAGTTTCTTTTCAAGTCAGTACCGCGGCAAAATTCAAGATTTGAGTTTTTATCGCCAATCATTTAATGCTGTTTTAAAATTTCCTAGCACCTATCCCTGATAGGTAGGCAGTCAATTTTTTAATCTCTCGACCAGCTCTTTTTCTATCTTAAACAATAAGAGTTACACAAAGTCTAAATATTTTTAAAAATTACTATATTTCTTTCTTTTTTCAGGTAAATTCTCTGAATATATTACATATAAGTTTACCAAAACTAACAACAAAAAAAAAAAAAAACTTTATATTTGGTCCTTTCAAAGCTTTCATTAATTTGTCCACAACACAACAGTTGCGTTGAGTTAAAGTAATAAATAAAAACACAAATAAATATATATTAACAAAATTTTATAAACCTAGAAGGCTTTTTTGAACGAAAGTGTGAATATTTGAGTGTGTACTATTGGCGCCGCTTTGGGCTAAAACGTTAAAGCTAAACCATAACATATTTTATGGGACGTGAGCCCCAATGGAATGGCAACCAAACTAACATAAAACGGAAGGAAATTGTTAACAACAACAAGTGAAGACGAAAAGTTCGAAACCAAATACCAACGATAGAACAAAAACTATTTGGCGAGGGAAAACAATTAAAAGAAAAAAAAATCGAAACAAACTTACCTCAACCAATAAAATTAAAGCAAATATGAGAAATGGCTTTTGCAATGAAAAGACAAAAGTATGGGTAAGAAAATTGTTTTTAATTGGGAATATTTTTTTCCATTTGGAAATAACAAAAAATTGTGACAAAATTGTGCGAATTAAAATCAAAAGGCGAATAATTTTTTGTTTTTAAGTTCTTTCGCAAGCACAGCAAATAAAATACTTGAAAAAGTCCTTCGAAAAAAAGGAGGGAATGAATATCGCTTTTAAATATGGTCCATCGAACCCCACAAATCTGTGTGCTGATGATAAGGCACGAAACTGTTTTTGGATAACAAATATATCACCTTCGAACCAGAAAAAAGGAGAGAATAACCTTTATAAATATGGTGCTTTAAGCCCATAAATCCCATTGCTGAAGATGGATGGCGAAACTCGATTTTTAATATCAACTATTATATCATTTTATATAAATGGTTCTTTGGTCCATCAAAAAGCAGGAACTCTATTATATATGTATATAGATATTGGAACCAATAAGTCTTCATACTAAAGATGTACTTAGAAACGTATTATCAGAATCAAGTGCAACACTTAAACAAGAGTATGGTCCTACGAACCAAAATATGATCTTTCGAACTCATAAATCTTCATATGCTGGTGATGTATTACGAAATCCTTTTTTTTCTAATATCAAAAAAAAGAACACTTACACAGAATAAAATGTAAAAAGGTCCATCGAACCAAAAATGTGTTCATAAAATCGAGATGAGCTCATTTTAGTATCAAAAAGTATTTTTCGGCACAAAAACGTTCCGGATGTTCAAATGGAATGTTACTGTCGCTTGGCAGTAATGCAGAAGTTTATTTTTCGATTATTGCTTCATTTCTAATGATTTTACTTTGCAATAACAATAACAGAAGAAAGAAAAGCCTACGCAAAACGACACATTTCGCAGTAAAATTTCTTAAATAAGTGTTTATGATTGTTTGCCATTGAATTCTCTTGTGTGACACAATTTGTTTGGCATAGTTCTTGTGATTGGTTTCGAAATGCCAGTGCATCGGTGAGTCTTCTACTGAATTGATACATTGCACTTTGTGCAGGTGAGATGTGAGAACAGAATGTAAAAACAGATAAAAAAAAACGAAAAAAAAAGCTAGAGATAAGAATGGGTACAGCACAATTGTAAGTCAATATGACATTTACTCGGCATTGTATTTTTGACAATACATTTCTCTTCTATAGAAATGCAAACGTAATTCAATTATGTTGCAAAATCTGCAGTCTATTTGCAACATGCTTCATCAACTGGCATCATGAGCAATTGTGGGTTCGGTTGAATCATTTTATAAAGACATATTGGGGTGGCTCAAATCAAAATTGTCCGATTAGAAAGAAATATAAAGAATATGGGTTCATATGTTGTATTTCAAAAATTTTGTATTCGCGCACGGGATTTTACTAAAACTTGCTGGACATTTTTGAGCTCAAGCTGACAATTAGTTTGCAAAATATATGGATGATCCACACATGTGCCATGAATTGCTGAAAAGCCATAAAAAACCCGCTATTAGCTTCGAATATTAGAGGTAATTAAGAAATATTAAGGCTAAATAAAACCAGCTTAATATCAACAGTAAAAGGATGTATTGGTTACTTGTTAAAAATGTTTAGTTAAGTCTTGAAAACAAAGTATTGCTTTACAAAGCCGTACCAATCGAAGACCTTAAGAATGATAACAAATGCAACAAATGATATTAAATGAACTAATAATAACATTTATCGAGACTTAAAAATACGCTGTATCAAGGACGAAACTAATAGGTTCAGCAAAAGATACGTCGATAGGCTCAGTAATCATACAAATGTCCTGGCCACTGTCTTATTAGATGACAGTGAGCAAATACTAAAGTTTAAAAGGGTTGACGTTATGGACTTGTCTTTCAGAAAATATTGATTTGATAAATATGTAAATTTCAATATTGCTTTAAGTACCAATTATATACATCCATTAATGTATATATATTTTTTTTTTTATTTGTATGATTTGGTCTCACTGGGTATTCAAACAAATGTAATGTTTTGGTTTTTTATGAAATTTGCTTAATATTGTTAATATTTTTAAATAGATTGCAAATCTTAATCTCTTGAAAGAAAATAATTATTAGTTCTTAGAATCAAAGTTAAAAAAAAAGTAAAAACAAAAAAAAACAGCATTAAAGCATCGTCTTAAATAATTTAATTCTTTTCAAATATCTTTTAGTAAAAACAGGGTGGTAAGGATTTTTAAAAAGAACCAGCAAATCTCCTGTCCTACAACTTAAATAAGTTACTTCCTTTAACTTGATTTAATTTTTTTTTTAATAAATTATTTCTATTATTTTCTCTTACATAATAAAATAAAAAAATTTTGCAAAAGGTATTCAAAAAAAAAAAAAAGAAAAAGAATTGAAGGAAAAAAGAAAATAATTGTAATCAAATAAGAAAAAAATACGCATAATATCTACATAAATGCCATTTAAATTATTATTCAGAAAAATATTTCTCTTATTTGTAATAAAAAAAAAAACACTGACCACTAGAAACAATAGTTTCATAAACCAAAGAAACCATTTTCTTTTTTGTTAAGAAATAAATAAATAAAACCTTTTTTAGTCGACTGAGAAGGAAAAAACGGCTGGCTACGTCAAGTTAAGCAACGGAAGCGGAAGTACTGATGTATGTGTGTGTGTGTGTGTGTGTGTGTATGCACCAACAAACTAAACCAGAGAGGGGAAGAAACAAAGAAACAGAAAAGGTAAAATCTCTTAAAATACTGCTGAATATAACAAAAAATTTTTGAAAAAAAGGTTTAAGCCTAACAAATGCACCAGCAACACACAGTCGAAAAATGCAAAGATAGAAAATATAAATAATATTTTAAAAATAAAACTAAAACTAATATTTTACGGCATGAAAAACTTCAAGAAAGATGAGAAAAGTTATTGCAAAATGGCAGCTCAACTTGGAATGCGATAAAAAGAGAAATTTTAAAGTTTGAAGGACTCTCGGTTGGGAGTTTGAGATTTTTTTTTAGAGACAGACAGAAGGAAAAACGCCAGTTGCAATTTGCATAACAACAGTTTGGCCTATATCCTTGCAGGTTCTTACTGAAAATTGGATAAATAAAGCAATGAAATTTCAAAGTTCCAAGGACCAGTTTTAAATGGAAGAAGCCCGTGCTGCCATCTGCTTAACAACATTTTACACCATCTTAAATTATATTTTTCTGAGATTTTGTGAGAATTTGTTGCAAGTATCAAAACTCTGATTTAAAATTGGTCAAATAAAGAAATAAAATTTGAAAGTTCAAAGGAAGTAACGGTCGAAAATACTTTGAGATTTATTACACAGAGAGAGAGAGAGAGATAGAGAGCAGAAACGTCTAGTTGCCGTTACCTCAACAACGTTTTACTCAATCTAATCGAATTGTTAATTAAGATTTTCCGTGAATTCTATGAAGATTAGTTTCAAGTGTCGAATTTTTGACTTAAAAATACTTAATTTAATTTAATAAATAAGAACAAAAAATTATTGCTCATTTTCTATTAAAATACAGGAATTTTTTGAAAAAATTGTTTTCTTATTATAAAAATTTCTGCGAAAACTAATTTTTTCGCAGAGTGTATTTTAGTAAAAACCCCAAAATACACGATGGCAGTAAATAAATTCTCGTGTAAATGCATTCGGTAGTTGGTGCTTTTCTAAATGTGGTTAAGATGGTTGGCTGTATAAGTGTGTGTGTGTGTGTGTGTGCGTGTGTATGTTTGCAGGACTAGTTTTATGCTGGCAAATGCTTAATATTCTTGATGGCAGCAAATATTGTAAGCAGCAGCAGCAACAGCAGAATTTACAAGAGATTTGCACGTTAGAGAGCAGCATAATTGTTATGTCTCTGTGTATTACTGTGTGCCTGCCTGCCTTTGTTCGTTTTGTTCACCGCACTAGTATGTGTGTAATATTGAGTATGTCAAGGCCTTGACATAATTAAAAAGAAGAAAAAGAAAAACACACACACACACATTAAAAGTTGAACCGAGAAAACACAAAAATGTTAAAAAACACAACATTTTACGAATTTCAAACAAACGCTGATAACAACAAAAAGCCAAAACATACACAAATGCTGCCGCTTCTAATGCCGATGCCGATGCCGATGCTAATGAAGAATACAAGAGTAAAATATTCTAAAACGAGGTGAATGCAACAAAACTGATTTAAATTTAGTTAGAAATTATTTCAAATGAAAATTTATGCAGCACATTAAATTAAACTGTAATACAAGTGCGCAATCAAGTTTATAATTTAAGAATTTTTGTGAGTGTAGCAATGAACGAGAAGCAAGAGAGAGGGAGAGAGAGAGAGAGAGAGAGAGCGACGAAGCGAGGGAGAGCATTCAAAATAAACCAAAACAAAAGTGCTCAACTTTTATCAGTTCCTATTTTAATAAATAGAGCAGTGCACTCCCCAGTTGAAACTATTTTATAGGTGAGAATAGGCAAGTGTGTGTTTTTCTAAATAAATTGTTTAGCATATTTTTAGGTGTTTTGCAAAAAATTAAAAAAGCTTTAAAAGATGGGTGAAGAAAATAAAAAAAAAATGAATTGTTTGAAAATTGTTTGAACAGAAATTTTGCAACACATGAAAAATTCTTGTAAAAATCTTTCTACAAACATTTTAAACTTCCATAGAATTTTCATAAATATATTGTGCACAAATAGTTAAAGCAGTTTCATAGTCGCTACTCTGCCCATCAACAGCTTTGCTGTGTTGTAGCAGGGAATACTTTATTCTTCGGCTTCTTGTTTTACTGGTAGTCTATATTTTAATTATATTAAACATTTTTTTTTTTTTTTGGGGAAATACGAACATTTGGCAGTTTTGGGTTTGGCATCGTTTTGCAAAAAATATGTTTCTATTTAAAAGAGTTTAATTCAAAATATCTGTAGAATAAATCTTAAAGTCGTTCATTGGGGTTCAATTTTCCAGGTCCTTGCTGCTGGTCTCATAATTTTGCTAAATTGCATAGAAAAATATTGGTTTGGTGACTACATCGTTAGTGACTCGATTTTCGGTAGGTTTTAAGGCTTTAGAGTCTTTTTTATTGTAAAACGAACAATGAAAACGTTTGCAGGAATTATTCAAGAACTGATTTAGTTTGTTTAAGCAAAAAGTTTTAATGCTTTTCTGCAATCTGGGCTTGAAGCAAAAGCTTTTAAGTTTTGTGGCAATTAGGAAAAGTGGCGTTAGTTTGAAAAAGTCTTTAGTTTATTTGTTAACTCAGTTTCGCCATAATTGAGCAGGTATGCTGCTTTCTTTAAGCCATCAGTTTTCATAACGTACCTAATTGTAGATTGTATACTTATACAAAAGGTTTCAAATTTTCTGAAGCTCTTGCAAAAGAAAAAATCTCCTTTTAGATCTGGGAAATTGTGTTCATGACGTAAATAAACACAGTTGTAAGAAGCTGTAATGTTTTTTATTGCTATTTGTTTAGACAAATAGAGCAATCTAGTTATTTTAGCTGCTTGTTTCTAGGAGTTTCAAAAACTGTAAAAATATAGCATACTTATAGGGGCTTACTTTTTGTTTTCCTTTTGGAAAGACAATTTTTTCAACATCAAAAAACAATTCAATTAGCAACCTCGTCAGTTAATTTTCTATATTATTTTCGTTGCAAATAACTTTTTTTTTCATCTTTCTAGAATAACATTTGGCATGATGATGTAGTAGTTTCCTGCTTTCACAATTTTTAGTTTAGTTCGTGTGTGTGTGTGTGTGTGTGTGTGTGTGTGTGGGTTTTTGTGTTTCGTCTTTTAATACTAATGTTTTTCGTGATGTCAGCAGTGAATTGCTGCTGTTTAATTTAGTTCTATTTTTATAAGAGTTTTTATCATTTTTTTTTTTGCACCGCTTTTTTCTTCTTCTTTTTTTTTTGTATTTGTGTTTCGTTTTTAGTGCTATTGCCTTAAGCGGCTTAAATGGCATATAATGTAAGGCGCGTCCGACTACGAAGTGTATTATGGACGACTTACTTGCAATTACAATTAAGTCATTGACCTAAACTTTGATGGCGGAAAAATATGTACATACGTACGTACGTATATAATACACGAGTACACAGAAGGGAAATATAACAAACAAAAAATGAAATGTGGACAGAAAAAAGGCAAATGCTTTTATTTCAATTAAAATAAAATATTTTTTTCGCATTTGCAACTGGAAAAGTTTTCCTTTTTTTTTTTTGATTTGTTAGAATATTTTTAAGCGAATAAAATGCCCACCATAAATAAACATATAAAGCTAAAGTTTAATAAATAATAGTGAGTTTTCCAATAACATTTTTTATACATTGTATATACGAGTATGTATGTATGTGTATAATATATGGTTGCAAAGTTTTTTCGAGCCACCCATAAAGTATGCTTCGGTTATTAATGGTTTCTCAAATATGCTTTATGTTGTATAAACCCTCAAACAAAAATCAAAAGATTTTTCTTTTTTATATAAATTAAAGTATTTTATTTAAATTAAATTAAAATTGTAAGAAAACTAAGCTCTTCTTCCGCCCCTAAAATAAAGTAATGCTAAACGAATTTGTGAAATTTTGTTAACTTGAATTCTGATTTAGACAAATAAAGATTTTCATCGAGTCTAGGGGCGAATATAGTTGCATTTAAACAGCTGGAAAATACACAAAACAAAACTCTAGTTCCTAAGAGCTGTAAAAAAATGGAACAGAAAAGTAATAAAATTCGAATTATATTTATAAAAAGAATTATAAATTGCAATAAAAAAAATTTTAAATTTAAATTGTAGCATCTTTAAAAAAGTAAACATAATTATATGAATTTTATTAAGCTCTTTCAGCACCATTAAACATCTTAAGATTTAAACAAAAGCAACAATATGTTTGGGGGCGAAATTTTACAATAAATAATAAAATACATGCCGACATTTTGTAGGCAAATAGAAGAAAAAAAAAACTATAAAAACTCCGATTTTTTTTGTTTTTCATACTAATTTTTGAAGCTAAAAAAATTCTTTAATTTAAAAAAAAAAAAAAAAATTATTGTTTAAAACTTAATGAGCGTGACTCTTGTTCAATTTATTTACAAACTTCTTTATATTGATGCGAAAAGCATCAGCTTTTTTGTAATTCTTCATTTCAATTTTATTAAATTCTAATAAAATTCTTCCAACGAAAAGAAAACTTAAAGTAAATTTTATTACTTAGCCAAAATAATTGCTAAACAAAATATCTGATTATAAACGCCATTATTTTCCGGTTTTCTTTTTCTCTTCTAAAAAAAATGTTGTTATTTATTTTAGCAACATATAAGGATTAAAATCTTAATACCAATTATTTGTGTTAAGAGGATTAATTACACTAATGCAGCAGCCAAGAAGAACTGAATATTTGACATTTTATGAGAATTTAAAATTAAATAATTTACAGATAGAAGGAAAAAATTACACGAAATTCTTTTGACACATTTTCTAATAATTAAATTTTTAAATCAAAAAAAAAAAAAATAAATAAAACCAAAGCCTACATCAAAGCTGGGGCGATATCAACCAAACACCACATTCAACTTGAATTACATACATACAAACAAATTTGAAATTGATAATAATTTCCATTCCCTCAAATTGCAGAATATTTTCAAACGAAACCAGAACATTCAACTTAAATTGTTTCAAATGATATTTTGTTAACATTTAAGGCATTTCGTGTGTCTGTTATTTCTCTTGGCAGGAGAAGTGATGATAAATAATCATCATTTAAATTTATAAAACTAAAACTTACAAGTGAAAATCGCACTGCAGCACTTGACAACTTAAGCGAGAAGAATATGAAACACAAGAACAAAAAAAAAAATAAATAAATAAAGAAACGGAAAAATGACTATAAACTAAAATAATAATATAAAAATGTTTTTTATGAATATGTGTGTGGCGAAAAGTGAAACTTTGTCTCTTTCACTTCACATCACACACACACACACAAACACACTCAAATCTGCCTTCCATTCATAAAATCTACAGGCTAAAAGTCAAAAGGAGGAAACGACAAAGTGACAAACAAAAAACACGCGAATATATATAAAAATGCAGACAACTCTAGTGGAAAAGGAAAATAACAGTAAACATAAGAAACAATTTTAGCAAATTTTTGTGAGAAGATGTCTGTCTGCTTTTTAATATGTACTCATATCCATACGCTCGAAAACAGCACGAAAATGCTCCTAAATGAAATGAAAAACGCACAAAATCGGAAATCGCTTAACAAAATGAAGAGCATAATAACTTGCAGTTGGTTTTTGTTATCCTGCAGCCGCCCACCTTCAAACAAATAAATAAGATTTCAAAAACAGACACCCCTAAACCATCCAAATACAGTTTTTCTATTCTTTTCGGTTGCCACTTAAATAGAGAGGACATAAAGTTGCGAGTATAATAAAATCTGCCACCAAAAACTTTTTACTGGCCTTAAAGGAATTTTTTTTGCAAGATTGTTGCTACCAAAGGAAACAATGAAATACATATACCGGGTGTTTGTTTCTACAGCTGACAGCTACAAACAAGTGTCAAACTTAGCTGTCATGCTCAGGCTAGTGTACTTTGTTGGGCACTTAAACTTATTTCGAACAGTTTCGCCAAACTTATACTTGTATTTTTATGGTGTGCCTAAACGTACCTGTGAGCAGATTATACGCAGCACTACTATCTGGATCTATTCATCCTAATCGAGCTGGTAGACGTGAGTGTGACAGATGATTCGAATGTTTATCGAATGAAGAAGCATTTCGAAAAATTATCGTTGGGTGTTCGCTGAATGGACCGAGAATCAACTAGAAGGTGAACCCGATTTTTATTGTCAAATCACCTTCAGCGATGTGGCCTATATCTGGCTTAACGTAAGAATATAAACAAGCAGAATTGTCACTGCATCTGACCTGCCGAAACACCTCATCAGTCTATTTGTGCTTAAAACGGTAACAGGTTCCAAAACTCGTGACTGCATTGTCTATATTACATTGATTGGTATATATTACAGTATAGAGCGTCTGAAACCGTCACTTTGTTGAGCCCAACGTTCGATGACCGACCTTTATCTCATCAAATGGGATAGTGAATTGGCCTGCCTCATACGTGACAGCTGACATCATTTGTGCGTGTGGCTGATAAGCCAGCAACAATTTATCATTCAGAAGCCACATAATTAGATCGTCAAGAAGGCGTTCGTAACACGCAGCCGCGGGCATTAAAAACTAGCAATTATTTTCAAACATTAAATACTAGAGTTAATACCCTAAAAACAAGGCCGTACCATTTTATTTATTTATTTATTTCAACAACAGTCTGCAATTTAAGCCACTTTGTTCTATTTTATATACAATATAATACCAAAATTTAAAGCCTTTGAAAAATGTTGGTACTTCCAGTGAATTTTTGTGTTTTATATACAAAAGGAAAAGTTGTGGGTTGCCTTTAAAAATCACCCTATATATTTTATTCAAATCCTATCGCTATAGAAACCAAGTTAATTTGTAAGATATCCTGCTTATTCGCTTAACACAGCACGTAAACACACAATTAAATTTGTTTTTTTGGCGAACAAAAAATGTAGCCTACTTTTAGCTGTTTATTAAGTTAAACTTAAAAAGTTTTCCAGTATTTTTTCTCCAACTACATTTACATTTTTTGTTCTCTTTTTGAATTGTTATACACCATAAATTATTTATTACTTTTGTCTTGTGTCTTTCTAATTATTATATATGTATGCAATTGTTAAGTATTACAAATTAAATTCTAACACAACTAAAAGAAACTTTGGACACAATCTACTTCATGTACAATCACATAAATAAATAAGGAAAAAGTTAAATAATTCTCTTAAAAAATCAAGAATTGTTATAGTGTATAATTCTTTGGAAGCAAAATTTAAATGGAACTTCAGGTTTGTGACTTCTACATAAGTATAAAGTATTGCATACTTTTAGGAAATAAATATTAAATCAAAGATTACCATTTAATGCCGGTACATAATTTATTTCGAATATCGGGTGCCCCTATCAAGTATGTACAAAAACCTACTAAAATTGAGGTTGGCAAATTCCTTATGACAATGCAGAGCGGCCTTTAGAGGCAGGCCTTTTTAAAACTGAATTTTGTACAATGAGAACCGTCTACTTTTCAGAGAATTTGCTGTAGAAATTAAAGCAATTTTAAAGGACCACCAGTTTCTTCCTATTTATTTTTACTTTTGCTGTTTCTTTATATAAAAATTATTTAAAACTCATATTTGGACAATTTGTCTCAAAATATTTAGTTTAATAAGTTCTACTGCACAGTTTATTTTGCACATTTTAATAGTGATATAATCATTTTGAGAATGCATATTAATTGCACATCTTAAGGCTAAACTTATAATACCTAAACACAAGTTTTTATGCCAATGTACTCGACTGACTCTGTATTTTCTATTTGTATTCGTTATTGTAGAGTAAACAGGAGGAGGACTTGTGGGTTTTATAAAATGCAAATTTATTAGTTCGAATTAAAGACAAATCCTCTATAAAGCAATTAACACTTACATATGTGTGTGCGTGTGCGTGCTCGTGTGTGTGAATGTTTATATTCGTATATAGTATACCCAAACATTTTACAGAGATTATTTAACAGATTTGTACACATGCAAAATCCCGAAATTGTGAAGGTGGTGGTAGGTAATGAAGCTTAATTTAGACTTAAACTTTGTTAAAAGGTTGTTCGAATTTGTGTTGTCTTTTTTTTTTTTAGTACAGACAAATGTTGGCTTAAGATTATGGCCAAAATTTAAGGTATACTTTTGGGGGCATAAAATAAATCTTACAAAAATAAGGCATACTTTTGGGGGCATACGCATTAATATTACAAAAATTAAAGCATACTCTTGGGACCAGGGACATAGAAGTTCATAAAGTTTGTTTTGCAACGAAGGTTAATTTTTTTTTTTTTTTTGAGGTGAATAACAAATTTCCACTATTAATTTTGTTCTGCTACTAATAATGTTTTCACTTGAAAGTAATAAATGCAGCGTAGACAACCGCTATAATTAAAACGAGAATTTTAAATATGTTTTCAAAATTTCTGAACAATAAACAAATGTGACATTTTTTTTATAAATATTAATTAGATTTGCAATATAATATTCGTTTGTTTTTGTTTTATATGGAGACAAATTTTGCCTTAAGATTATGGCAGAAATTTAATAAATGCTCTTGGGAGCATAAAAACTGAGACAACAAAAATTTAAGGCATACTTTTTGGCAGAACAAAAATTAATATTTAAAAAGCATACTTTTGGGAGCAGGAAAATACGTTTACAAAGCAATTAAGGTGGTAGCACTTTTTAAACTTTAATTATTGGAAAAAAAGATTTAATTTTTCTACATACAAAACATGAATAAATTGTTAAGAAGTGGGCAACAATCCGGGGAAAGTGAACTCCGGGGGGAATGTTTTTTATATATAAAAATTTTGTTTTTTCAATTTTGACATATTAAATGTAAATATTTTGATAAGGCCTGAAGATGTTAATCGAAATATTAGAAAATAAATGAAAATTAAAAAAAAAATCATTGTACTTTTAATTATTTGACCTAGAGCTGAAAAAATAATAAGAAACATAAATAAAAGATGAAAAAAAAAATAAATTAAAATTTTTTTATCAAAATTAAATAGTTTAGAAAAATTCTGTTAAAACTTTAATCAGCCGCTTTTGTATAAAGTTCTCTTATTTGTCATTGTAAAAACTGCTAAAAATAGAGCAATATTAAAGATTACTTGTTGTTTTTCCTTTTTTACTGTGGCAATAAATTTATTTTTAGGATTTCGAAAGAAAAAACGCTTACCTGAAAAGAAGAAAATAAACAAGATATGATTAGAATTGCAAATAGCAAAATTTAAAGGCATCATAAAATAATACCAAAGAAAAAGTGCAAAATATAAAAACTAAGCAAATAAATAAAAAAAAAAATTTAAAGAGATACAATCAAATAAACACACTTTAAATTAAAATTAAAAAAAAAAAACAGTTTAAAATCATGAAAAATTCTTTTTTCTTAAAGGTTGCAAAGATTTAAAAAAAAATTGTTATGAGACAAAAGATTTTTCCTCAAATAACTTTGAAAACAGGTCATTTTTATTTTAGCACTTAATTTGGATATTTTTTAAACATAATTATTAACTTTCATACGAAATTTTCAGTTTCTCTAAAATTTTCAATATTTTCGAAACATCGAAATGTTACTTTGACAATTTTATCGGAAATTGTCCGTTCGAGTTTATTTTTTTTTTTTAGGACAAAAATGCTGTAAGAAACAATTAGAAACGGCAAAATAAATGTTTGATTATTCGAGGACAATTTCGAATTTTTTCGAACATTATTTAAAAAAAAATAACAAAATAAACGTTTATCTATATTTCATAGTAAATTTTTTGTATTTTAGATTTCTTTAGACAATTTTTAACTTTATATTACTGTGACATACTTGTGGGCAGGCGCGAGTTGTATGTAGGCAAAAATATATCACTTTTACAGGCAGGCGAACTGTTTTCGATGCCCCTTCAAGTGCTATTTTGTTAAGTTTTTGTTTTATTCTTCTATTCTTTTGCCTGATCCCGGCTGGATTTTTTTTCGTTTCGTTTTTATTTATATTCTGCTCATATTATTCATTATAATAGCATACAATTTGTTGAAACTGGCGTTCGTCGCAATTGGGTTTTATCTAAATTAAAGAAATATTTGCAAAAGAAAATAAAAAACCATCATCTTTGCAAACGCTTCATATGTTGGTCAAACTTTGTTTAGTTGTGTACAGCAATTGTCAAATAAATGCTGGCCACTAACATTTTCTTTTTCTCGGTTTCTATCTGACTGGCCGCCAGTAACAGGAAAAGGGATTAACAAAATGTGAAGGAAAAAAGAAGGCAGGAAAATAAAATGCTAACGATTGTATAGAAAATGAAAAATAAAGAAAAAAAAAAGAAACTGATGGAAATTTCAAATAATGAAATGTAACGAGAAAAAGTTCATGGCTAGTAAAGCACAAATTATAGATTTTCTGCTGTTGTTTAGAGCACACAAAAAGAATAATGACAAAACAAAAGGCAAAAGACTGTGGCACTAGACGCTCAGATGGCACTACCAATTGAAGACGACTGAACTATTAGAGAAAATTATCAGCTAGAAACAGAGGTTCGTTTTACCGACAAAATTTAACAGCCTTTTAAGCCACTTTGGTTTTTTTTTTGATGTGTTTAAAGCTAAAAGTTTCCCCAGTAACTTCAAATGTTTTATAGTCGTATATTTCATTTCTTGTGATTTGATATGTATTTCAAAATATTCCCATTTACCAGCAGATTTTTAAAAGCAGACAAAAAATTACAGCCCACATTTAGGCGTTGACTTTTTTGCTGTTGCCTGTATTGAAAACAAAAGAAGAGAGAGAATGAATGAATTCCATTTGAAATTTTGAGGTTTCAATATCAACATCAGCAAGAAACAACAACCAAAACAACTAAAAACCCAGACCCAGTAATCGAAACAGGCTTTTATGTATGAATTTGCATGCAAACACCTGCACACACAGGCTTTCATTTGTTTTTCATAGGCAAGAAGAATAAACAGCAGCAAAACAAAAAGAATAGAATTTACTGTTCAGGCGCTTGTGGATGGATACACCAAACGATATTGAATTTGAATTGCACATATTGCGGCATGCACCGCAGAAAAAGAATTATTTCCTTTAGTTTGACAAATAAAAAAAATAAAAAACTTTCGTAAGAAAATAAGTGTCCACAATATCGAATTTTTCGTACTCAAACACGTCCGATGCTGTACAGAAACAAAACAGTAACAAGTTCGCCAGAATAACAAAACTATGCTCTACTATCTGTAACAAGCTCATGCCTTTTCAAAACCCGGAAGGGAATAAAGCTTTATCAGACTTTTAAGTAGCTGAGCAGAATGTGCTGGAAATAGTTGTTAAGGAACTTTTTTCCAACTATCAAATACCCTGCAAGGAAATTCGTCATCATTTTTCGGTTATTAAATGTATGTATTTTCTTAAGATTTGCCATTCAATCTTTCAGTTCTCAACAAACAGAGTTGTACCTAGTTTTAAGAGAATTACAGTGGAATCTGATTTAACTGAACTGCCTGTAAGCGAACACGTCTTCATTAGAAGGATAGTCTGTGCTGTGGTTTCGGCAAAGCTTCATAAGGGAAGCACTGCAATCACTTTACTATTTTAGACGCATATTTTGTAGGTTTGGAGATTGTTTTTCATGCCACAATTTACGAAGATTGTCAAGACTCATGGACAGCGGTAATATTTTTTCTCTCACTTATTATACTAATTGTTGCAATGTTCGTGGTAATCTGTACTATTATGGACGCGTTTTATGGGATTCCCCAAAAATAATAGAGATATGCGTTTGTTTATTGAAGTCATTTTTGAAAAATTCTGAAGTTTAAGGAATTTCTGTTGAATTAGCAGATGCAATTTGAGCTGCCGATCATCTAGCTGAAGGAAACGACATCATAACATATAAAAGAGCATTGAAATGTCAATGCCAACGTCAATGAATAGAGTTTTATCGCTTGATTTACATGCTCAAAATGTTATTGCCAAGTCCAGGACACACCAAACTGGGATAGAGTTTTACATTTTAACCTTTTGGTACATATAATGAGACTTGAGTATATATTAAGGATTTTTGTTATTTAATTTCTTGCTTTTTTGAATTATTTTACAAGAAAGTATTTTTATATACTTACATATAAAAACTAATAATTAGTTAGGAAAACTTTTATTAATTTAAATTTTGTAGTTTTTCCTTGATCGGACGGATACGGACATATTCATTTTAATTATGTTTTTTCGCGTGTTGATTTTAATCTAAGTTCGGATCCAATTAAAAGTAATATGCATTTCTTCTTTAATAATGGAGTTAAATAAACAAATACAACATTTAAATATTACAAAAATATTTTCCTTTCTTTTTTTTGCAGAATTTTTAATAATTCCGATGCTTGTTTAATTTCTTAAAACAATTTTACAAAAAAATCAAATACTCTTATTTGTGCAACAATTTGTACGTGTTGGCGTGTATATTTGCAAAAGGAGAAAAAAAATGCAATCACAGCACTCAGAAAAAGAAGAGATGGACCGTTAACAGGGACACTAGGAATACAACACATAAATATGTATGTACATGAATACAGAATGGCCACCCCTCAAATATTTTACACCAACCCCCACACCTCACACACACTGTGCCCTCCTGGTGTACAACTCCTGTGAATGGGTTGCCAATCAGACATTGCAAATAGAAAATAAAAAAATATGTACATGTGCATTTAATATAGAAGAATCAAGTTTATGTGCTCTTTTTTCATGCACACACATGTACATACAGATGTATAAAAAACAGAATTTTAAATAGTAAAATCAGGAAAATTTTTCTTTTATTAACATACGGAGGTGGTAGCAACAGTTTTGGGAAACACATGAATTTAAATCGGCAATAGGTATAAGAAATTAAACAGAGAGAAAGAAGCCTGGTAATTTTTTAAAATACATACACATGCATGTATGTATGTATGTATGTATGTGTATATAGTTATAATAAGAAAGCAACAACTGCAATGATTTTCGAAGAAGAAGAAGACCAAGAACCAACAACAACAAAAATAAATATGTATGTATGTAGAATGCAATGGATGAATGAATGAATTGAATTGAAATGTAACCGTAAACAAACACATGTATAAACACAAACAAGTACAAGTATTTGCATTTACTAGAGAGGGAGAGACAGAGTGGGAGCAAAAACTAGAAAAAAAAACACAACAAACCAACAACAACAGTAAGCTGCATCATACTACACTACAATAACAAAATTGCTGTAAAGAACTAACGGCTTATTGTAACTTAAAATGAAACATCAGTTAACAGGAAATTTACCATATAAATGAATGCAAACGAACAAGATGGTAAAAGAGCTGACAGAGAAAAGTTAAAAATATACTCTTTAAAGCATATGTCAAGGATTGATAAATAAATAACAGCAAGTCTTACACACATAAAACAACAGAATCAAATAATATATGTACACACACGCACATGTTGAGAAATTAAATAACTTATTTTAAATTCTTTAAAGAAAGTACAATCAAAAGTTTTAATGATTTCTTCAGCATCTTTTCATAATTGCATTATATGTGAAGCAAACAAGCAAACAAAATTAACAAATCCTTCTTGACTAATTTATTTTTCCACTCAGCTTGCCAGCAGTAACGTTAGCAACATTTTTTCTTTTCTTTTCATAACAATTAAACAGTGAGGAACGAACACAACAGATTTTTTGAATTCTGTGGCGTCTTTTAGTCTAGCAGTAAATGGTTTGTAGCAATAACTGCAACAACAACTACAGCAACGAGACGACACTGCCAAATCAATGGCATACTAAAAAGAATAATAAATTTATCAGTTAAAATATAGGAAAATTTTCATGGTTTGAGCACAATTTTTTTTTTTTTACAAATTGTTACACTTAAGATAAAAATTTTACTGGTACAAAAGCTTTGAAATGTCTTTCTTTAAAAAAGAAATTCAAAATACAAACTGTTGAAATATATTTCAGCTGAATATTGTTTGTTGATTTATGATGTATGAAATAAAAAAGAAAAGTGTGTATTTTTCTTTTCTTTTAAGTTGAACTGTTCCAGCTGAATTACAATTGGCATGAGCTGCATTATTGTTTCTTAAGCTGAATTGATTTTTCTTAATTTTTTGTTTAGCTGAATAATAGTTGCGTAACTGAAAATAATTAATTAAATTAATTTTGCTGGTTAAAACTCTATAGCTTTTTTCATAAGCATTTTGTTAGCTGAAACCGAATTATCCGAGTTGGATTGTGATTTCCATCAGTTTAATTGTGAATATTATAATTTCGAATAGATGAACAATATTTTCTTTGTTTTCCTTAACAAAAATTCAACATTCAACATGATCTACCTTTTTGATATGAAAAACACACTTGGTTGAATTGGGTTTAATCCAGCTGAATATAGATGAGTTGAATTTTTCCTAAACTTAATAATCCTTTTCTTAGCTGAATAACAAAACGTGAATATTAAACACCATCTACAGCTGGATTAGATTTAATCCAGCTGAATTTGATTTAATTGTAATTTATTTTCCTTAGCCCTAATTATTTGATTTGTTTTCTTAGCTAAATAGAAACTAGTTTATGATTCTTTTTGTATGGATTATTTAATATCTGATTTTAAAATAGAAGTAATACTTTTGGTTTACATTAAAAATTGCTTAAAATTATTTTTCGGCGAAATGATCATAATAAAATTGAAACCTTTAAGTTAATTAAAAATTTTAGATTGTTGAACTTTTCTTTTAACACTTAACAGCTTAACATCATATATGTATGTACTTCTCTTTTAAGAACCATTAATATAACCTCTAAAGCACCTACAATAAACTATAATGAAAAGAAAAGGAGTAAAAAAATCTGGCGCCATATCATAAATATAACAATTATGCAAAATTCCTTTATGCTTGAAATCTCGGTTATAAAAGAAATTTATGTAAATTATTTTTTCTTAACATTGAATTAACATAAAAAAAAGAGCGAAGAAAACATCTTTATAGTTTTGCTAAAATGTGTAAGAAAGCAAAAGAAAAATATGACAAATGGTATGAAAGAAAAATAAGGCTAAATATTTGTGGTAGAAAAGAAAGAAAAAAAACAACATTTAATATGATTTATGAGCCTGACACATTCTTGAAAGAAAAGAGAGAAGAAAAAAAAAAGAAAAGGATTGCTTAAAACAACCTTTAGGGGGTCAGTCAAGCATTCTTTAAATAGGTTTGTATCTATCGTCTTTGGAAAGCAAATCTACTAGAAATAAAAAAGTGTTTTAACAATTTAATACTGTAGAAGATCTTACAACCTCAAGGAACAGCTGTTCAAATAATTATTGTAATTTTGCTCTAAACAAAGAGAATTTGAAATATTATAATATACAAACATATGTAAGTATATAGAAAAAATGCCAGTTAACACGTGAGGAATTTTAAAAAGCACCAGATCTAAGCTTTTTCCCAGTCTTAATTTGTTTAAAAATACTCCCTTCTTTTTATCGGCTCAGCTCATATAATTTCAAATTATTATGATATTCAGATTTAGGCCAGATGAATTTTATCAAAAAGAACTTTATATTTAAGATTTAAAATGTATGAATTGTAACGGAAAGAAATTTATATTTTCTTGCCTGTTTGGTTTCTGTCCTAAAATTATTTCTATTTGTTATTGTGGCAGGAAATTTCACAAAACCTATTTGATTTTTTGAGCTGACAACAGCTCAGCTGATAGAATAATGAATAATAAAATAAAGAAAATGGCATTAAAAAAAAACTATTTACAAGGTTTTAAATATAGAAAAGAGAAGGAAACAGAATTAAATATGGAAAAAAAATCGACCAACTAATAATATTCCGCCAGCTGAATTACAGCTTTCCAAGCTGATTTTTATATTGTAGTTTTACGACAACAAATTAAAAAGTTCCAAAAACCAGCTGAATAGTATTCCTTGATTTTGGGCATCCTATTATTTTCATTCATTCAACTTTTAAATGAAAAAATTTTAAAATATTTACTATTCTGCCAGCTGTATGACAGTTTTTGTACTCCTCTGAAAAAAAATTAAATTCAAAAGAAACAATTCTTTAGCTGAACTGAAATCTTAATATGTACGTATGTATGTCGTTTTTCTCTTCACGACGCTTTTTAATTGCAAAAGACGTAACATTTAAGTCATTTTAGACTTTAAATAGCACAACACCTTCTGAACGGAAGTTTGGCAAACCATCCGGCAACGGAAAAAGGAAATAAGTAGGTGTAAATGTGTGTGCGTGTGTTTCCCAGCCCAACCGAAAGAACGAATTAAAACTCGTTTACACACAAGTGTGAATTGCTGCTTTACACATGTTCTCTTCACATGTTCACCTATAACAAAAAGAGAGCAAATTCAAACAATTTGAGTGAGTGAGTATGTGACACCCCCCTCCCATCATTAAAAGCTGTTGCAGCCACCCACAAACACCTACACATTTTACTAAAACCGGAAATTTTTATTTCAAATTTAGTTTTAGTTTTTCTTTTCTTTTCAGCTGCATTCTTTATTATTTGTTATTTTCTTGCGGTTTATTTACTTTGGTGCTGATACGTTTCTTTTCTCCTCCAGTCTTCCACTCTTTTCGGTTCCTTTGCTTGTTACAACCAACCCACAATCTCTTGTTGTCCGAGCATGAAGAAGAAACAACTTCTGTTTAAATATGCCAGTGTGTCGTCTATTGTTGTATAATTTAGCAGTGGTTTTAACAATTGCTCTTTTCCATTCTTTTTTTTTTTGCTGCTGCTGCTGCTTTCTTTATTCGTCGTTATAACTGGGATGTGGGTACTCGTATTTGTTGCTGTTTTTCTGCTCAGCTCTTGTGTGTATGTGTTGGTGTGTGTGTTTGTGTGTGTGTGTGTGCTGGCTGTGTTTGAACGAGAGCCAGTGTTTTTTGTATGTCAAGGCCTTGACACATTTTCATTTATGTTTTGCCAACTGTAAACCCTTTTTAGTACTTTGGAATTTTTGATTCTGTCGTTTTGTGTTCTTTGTCGCTTCAAATTCGACAGATTTTTGTTTTTTGCTTCAAATAGTGGATGAGGCAGGAGCGCTGAGGCACAGCCAATCGTTGGAAAGTATTTGCACTCAATATTCAGCATGTATTTTATGCTATTGTATATTTTTGTTTAGGCTAAATTACATTTTTTACAAATTATTTAAAAGAATTACATTTCTTTGCAGTTAAATAGAATATTTACATATTCAGCCGCTGAATTTTAAAAACGTAATAGGAAATTAACTGGTTTTCACTGTGTTCAGCAGCATATTGGCGACAAGGACAACACATTTGGCAGGAATTTGAAATTTTTTTAGCTGAATTCTTTTTTTTTTTGGAACAAGATTGTTTTAAATATGAATACAAGTTTGTAAACTTTCGTTTAGCTGAACCAACTTATTGCATTGGCTGAATTAAATATTTTTTTTAAACTTTTAAATACTTTAATCATCTCTATACTCAGTTATATATTAATTCTTTATTATTTTTTACCCATTATTTAGAAAGTAGTCAAAATTCAGCTTTGAATTACAAAATTATTACGCTAAACTTAAATTGGTGTGAGATTTTGCTTTTCCTTTTGAAATTTTTATTTTCTTTAGTTGAATTGTGCGCGTTTTGCTTATTTTAGTTAAACTGGAATTTTCTTCAGCTGAATAATGATTTTCTATGGCTGAATGGTTTTTTTCCCGCCTGACTTGATTCTACTTATAGAATAATTTGTTTTTATATAGAAAGTATTTTTGTCCCACTGAATTTGTTTTCGACTTTTTTGTGGCTGTTTAGCACACAAATATTTTCTTTTAAGTTTTTTTTTTTTTTTACTGTAAAGTATTTTTTTTCATTAAATTGTTTGTTTCTTCCCCCTTTAAACTTTCCTTTTCTTTAGCAGAATGTTATTCAGCCTTCGCCAGATTGTTTTGTCCAGTGTAATTGTGTCTTCTTTTTTATTATTATTATTAAACAGAGTTTAGTTGCGTTTTGCACATCTGAATTATATTCTTGTGCGGCTGAATTGTGTTTTCTGGGCTGAACTTATTACGAACTGGTCTACGATTCTTTACGATTTATAATCTTTTAATTTTGTTCTTCAGCTGAATAGTTTTCTTTCCGTCTACTTGGATCAGACTTTGTGAATTTTCACATTTGAAGTGGTTTTCCCGCAGCTGAATTTGATTTTAACTTTAGCAGAATGTTTTGGCTTTAAAGTAACGAATATATGAAATCCTTACAGACTTGTTTTGTTTGTTGTTATTATAAATGTTTTGCAAACGTTTGAGCTTTAAAAGTTTATGAACCGAAATCCAGCCAGAAAAAAATACAATTTTAGATGACTTTTTTTTATAGTTTTTCTTTGTTAAGCCGAAAAACAAAGAAAATGTGAAGCATAACAAATTGTAAACAGATTTCGAAAACTGATAACATAAAAAAGGACACTCCGTAAACAGTCTTCTGCAGTGCGTTTTATACACGCAATGGCTTTTATTGGTGCCAATGCGAAACGAGGATGCTGACAAACCTGATGATGACTGGTGGAACCGATAGAGATGAAAAATAGGAGCTGCTTTGGCGGCTGTCACAATCTATTGTTGGTATTTTGATTTATGCAGACATTTTTGCTAGAGAAACATAATTATTGGCGTCACTTGAATTATTTTCTTCCACAGTTTATCGTATCCTTTTTTGTTTTTTTGGCATTTTAAAAGCCAAACAAACATTTAACCACACAATCCTTGTGTGTGTGTGTGTGTGTGTGTGTGTGTGTGTGTGTGTGTGTGTGTGTGCGTTGATTTGTCCCCAGTCTGCTGCTGTTCTACCACTGCTGCGATATTTAGCACTTGACCTAAATTACTTCATTTCTCATTTTCTTTTTTTTCCAAGCATTATAATAATGAAAAGTCAACCAAGCCGCCAACCATTCTTGTATTTGAACAGCCCAATGTACCAACTGAACCATGCGCTTCCAAGTAGTCATATTTAAACCGACAAACAACTAAATGAGTGAAAAACAACTACGAAAAGTTATTAAGCCGCCAAAAGAAAAACAAAAGCAAAACTTTTTCATAATGACTTGATTTTATCATTAACGTCGAATAAAAACCAAAAACGAACAGAAAAAATAAATAATATTTTTTGCGGAGAGGTTTTTCTTTTTCTTTTGGGTAAGAAAAAGCGTGTTTTTGTTCGAAAGGTTTTTTTGTATGTTCTTAATGAGTGCGAACGAGCAAAATTGTATGATTTATTTTGGTTTGATGAGGTGGAATAAAAACGGGCAGAGTTTATTTTATTTTTGGTAAATTCTTTAAGATCTAAAAATTGAATTGAATATTTTCTAACTGAATTAACACGTTTGCAACTGAATGCAAATCAAAAGAAAACTAATTTCGGAAGTTTCTGGCCTAAATTTTGTAAAATCCAATATATTGTGTTTTTTTTTTAATTAAAATAATTTTATATATAAAAAAACGATGATGTTGACTTGTGTCCTGTTGATTTTTGTCACAAAATGTTTAACTTGGTGCAGCGCGTTAAACAATTTCTTTGCTGAGTACAACTGTCGAGCTTGTACGATATAAAGCTGAATAGTCTTTTTCATCGCTGAATATCATAAAATTCCCTATAATCGATATGATTGATTCTATATAAATAATGTTAGTTAATTAAAATCTATATTCAGCTAATAAGTTTGTTCGTTTTATTTAGCTGAATTAAGTTTTTTTATTCTAATTCATAAGTATAGTTTTGCTTCCAACAATTAAAATAATAAAAATTTTAAACAATGGTTTTGGATCTCTAAAATCTTTTAGGCTGAATAGTTATTTTATGAACTTATTACCGTGGCTGAATAGCAATTTTCACGGCTGAATATAAATAATTGCCCGGGCGAACAGTATTATAAATTCTATAGATTGAAACAGCAGACTTGTTTGAAGAATAGTTATTTTCTTAGTAGTTTTCAGAGCTGAATAATGATAATTTTTATAAAATCGATGTCATAGATTCAGCACTCTTGTTTTTTGCCATTTAAAACTTTATTCAGCCAGTTAAGTTTTGAGTTTTTAATGCAATAGTTAATCACTCACAAAATGTTCTGGTGCATGTTCATTTATACGATTTCAAAAACATATATTCAGCTTAAAATGTTTAATCTTTTAGCACAATGAAAACCATTATCCCAGCTGAATTACATTCTTAACCTCTGACTATCGACTGTTTCTACAGCATTAAAATCGCACATTCATTACCACAAATTTACACCGTTTTAAACTTGTATTCAGCTTAAATTATTTAAGCCTACAGCAGAGTTATTTGTTTTGAAAAGGCCATGCATGCTCTTGGCTGAATAACATTTTTAATAGCTGAAAATCGATAAAATCGCACTCATCATTTATATAATTTAAAACATATTTTGAACTTACAAGCTGTGAAGCTTTTAGCAGAATATTAAATATAATTTAAGTCTTTCTCTTAGCAGAATATTATGTCTGCAGAAATGAAATCGTACACTTCATCGCCTTCATTTAAACTGTTCGACTAATAATTTTAGGACCCTTTTTGACCGAACTAAGTTTTACAACTTGTAGAAGTTTTTCTTGTAGCGGCGGCATTAATGATAATTTTTTCAAATTTTTATTAAAAAAAAAATCTACATGTAAACGGCTCCTTTTTTGATTTACTCCCTCAGCTGAATAGGAGTTTCGAAAGCTGTATATCAACAATTGGGGCCGAGACATGGCGTTACGAGCCAGTACTAGTCATTTCTGCCATTTTTAAGGACTCAATTTTTGAGCTAAAGTGGATGGTTTTATTTTTTATTTTTTTTTTACCATATAAAGCCGACTTAAGTCTAAATCTTACATCGATAGAACATATTGATGTTTTATTATAATTTTTTGCCTGCGATAGAAAATAGTAAAAGAAAGAAAGAAAGAAAGAAGAAAATTCATATGTTTAAGGAAAAAATCATCAGCTTGTGCTATTTTTAGTCTCTTAAATTTTTGTTCGTTGTTACTTCAATCTTATTAGTTTTATACTGCAGTCGTCCCCCATAGAAGCGGATGGGGTGAGGGGTGTGCTTTTAAGTCTTAGGCCTTTTCTTTAGTACATACCTACTTGTATAAATATTATATTCAGTTTTTACACAAAAGAACATATTTCCTTTTTCATATTTTATTCTATTTTTGTGCTTCCTTTTGATATCCTTGAGAAAAGTAGGTGTTGTTACTTCAGTTTATGCAGTAAAATACAATACAAATTTATAGTTTATTATTGTTAAATTTGTGTATGAAACAAAACCTTTGAACGTGCAATTATGGTTGACATGACAGGTTTTTCCTTTTATTTAGTGATAAAAAGGAGAACGGCTCAATTTTCCTGTGACAAGCAAGAAGAGGAACATTTTGCATTTTTTTTTTGTCCTTTTCTTGAACAAATTAACGAGAGATATTTGATGTCAGCGTGTAGTTTAAAGTAAATTTGGTGAAGTGAGCGAAAGAAATTATTTCTGCTGCTGTTTTGAAGGAATGCTTTAAAGCTGGGAAATTGCCAGGCAATTGAATTGACTTGTCGGTGAATATTCTTAATTCGTACGTCTGATGTGGTATTGTTTAAAAGTCGGGCAGCATAAGTTTTCTATTAATTGAAATAAAAACTGAATTTGCCACATTGTTCAAACAATCCTTAACACAAGATTTCCATTTCATACAACTCTTTAATCATTTTGTATTTTTCTTTTCTTCTGTTCCGGGTGTGTTTTTCAAATTGTAAAGCATATTTTTAGGTTAAACTGCCTTGGATGTTTAAAGCAAACAGACAGGTAAAACAGATATTGTGAAAAAAACGGCATAACAAAGTTTTATGAAACAAACAAAATAAAAATTCTGTTTCAACACTCAAAATTCAATAGTAAAAAAACATAAACGGAAATCAATTTTTTCCCCTCAACAAAAGAAAATGGCATAAGATAAAATATTAAAAGGAGCCAAGAAAAATTACAGTATTAAGCAAAATATGCAACTTTATAAAACAAATAAGAATTAGTGAAATTAGTTGGATTCGCATTTTTTGTTAAGCGCCTGAAAATATGCTGTGGTGTTTTTCAAATGTTTGTGTTGATTAAGATATACAAAATTCACGTGAAACATTAAAATCTAGCAACGCTGACATTTAAATATTAAGCAAATAAAAATTTGCGAAATTATTTAATTTATTTCGAGCGCCTAGAAATAGGCTGGACTTTTTTAAATTCTTGTTTCGTATTGTTAAAAATACAAATTCTTGTTAAAAAACAACAAGAACCAGCAACACTGACATTTAAATTACGGCAGTTATTAAGTTGTTGATTATATTTTGCAGGAAAAAAAAAACTGAATAAATTCAATTTAAACATGCCATAAATTGGCATTTCTTTTCTGCCTAGTTTCCCTGCAGGTCTTTAAATACTTTTGTACATACATATGTAGATATGTATGTATGTGTGTAGGTTTGATTATGGTACAATGCTAAAAATTGTCGTGAATTTTGTATCCTAAGTAATAAAATTATATCATTTGTCAGGAATGGGTAGATATGTACGTACATGACATGCCTGTGCATGTCTCTGTAGACATATCGTGCTGGTTGATTAACACTTGTTTGTCAAATTGTAAATTATTAATTATATGTTTATAAATTTGATGTCGCATAACGTATCTATAATATATGTATGCATACATATTTATTACACAACGCCGACAGACCTCTCGGTTTGGAAAAATGAAAACCAGAGTAAATATTGGCTTTTGATTGAATTATGCACAACATACATATAAAAATGTATGTAATTAGTTTGTTATTAAAGCCACAAAGGTAAAATGGATTGGAGGGGGAAAATATGCGGGCATTAACAATTACAAAAAAAAAAAAAAAAGAAACTGCATAAGAAAATATTTCATTTATGTTACAATATAACAAAATTAACAACAAAATTCTGATGTGATTTCCAGTAGGTTGTGTTTTAAATTGAAACGTTCAGGCAAGTGACAAGAATCAATTATGAAAAGGTTTCGTTAAAACAAAAATTACGCATTCAAGAACATTGTTTGGCATAATTTTTCCCTAGAACATTAAATTAATAACGTAATTCCGATAGCGTATTTTTAAAAAAGCGCTCAATTACAAAATCGCCGCCAAAATATGTTTCCATTAGACCGTTTCAAAACCATCGATTTCCATCACATATCGGATTGTTTTATTCTTTTTTCACCAAACAAAGATTTAATTCTGCTTAAATAAATTTAATTTAATGACTTCAATTCATTAAACTTCTTTCTGTCACAAAAAAAAAAAAACACGAATTTTGTCCTCAACTGCAGAATAAATAGTTTTCTTTTTAGACGAAAAATAAAACTGAAATTTTGTTTTGATTTTCTCGTTTGTTTTCATTTAATGGGACTTTATCGAGTGTTTTATTATCCTAGTTTTATTGGTTATGGGGAATTTTGTGTGTTTGTTGAACTGAACACCGAATTGTGCAAAATTTTCATAATCTAAAGCTTTAGGTTTGCAACAGGTTATAGGCAAAATTATTGCGCTAACTAAAATCACAATTAACTAATTAATTTAAAATAAAATAACTCTCTCTTCTAAATACATTTTTTTTTTATTAATTAACGGCAAACCCTCAAAAACTCATGCATGTAAGAACTATTTATATTCAGCTACAGAAAGCTCTATTCACAGCTAACAAAAAACAAAAATTTGAAATTGAAATTATTTGTACTAAATATTTATGTTATTTAAGAATCTTTTTGAAAAAAATTTTCATAAAAACTATTTGTATTCAGCTGCCAAAAATGTTATTCAGCAAAGAGAAGGAATGCAAGCCTGCAGTATTCAGCATTCACTAGCGATATTCAGCTATTAAAAATACTATTCAGCTGGGTTATATAACATAAATATTTAGTTGTGTTTAATGGCATCAAAATAAGTAGTTCGGCTAAAGAAATGTTTAAATTAAAATCTAAAACTTGTTCCCACCCAACCAATGCGAACTAAAATTGTTGAGTTCGAACTGATGTCATTCAGCTGCATCGAATACCATTCAGCAAACAAAATGTATACAACCTAATGACAAAAATATTTACAGAATCACAAATAGCCCAAGCGAATTGTTAGTTAATACATTCTTTTAAGCAACGTGTTTTGTATACGCAGATCAATTACAAAATTTTCCTTTTAATATTCTTATATTAAATGTGCATATTTCTACATACATACATCCATACTCGTACATAACCTAACAAACAGAGACGAAGAGAAAAGGGGATACAGAACATTATATGTATGTGGCAAGAAACAGGCACATCTAAACAAATCATTAGCCATTGACATTCTCTAGAAAATTGTATTGTTCAAATATGGCGCCTAGATTGATAATAATGGTATTTCCTGGCCAAAAAAAAACTTTGTTACAAAAGAAATTAGATAAAACCACTTCACTTACAATTTACATACCACTCACTCTTCGCTCTCGTCGCTAAAGGAATCGAACGACAGTACAAAATGTAGGCTGGCAAGACACACAACAGTAAAGCAGCCTGTTCAATCTACATATTGCATGAAACAGAAGAGAACTAAATATGGCGCCTTTTTCCCCCTTGTCACTAAACTTGTAGCGCTGTACTTATTATAAGTTTGCCAAAAAAAAAACCCTGCCAGCATCGGGAGGATTTGTTTGCGTCAAATCACCAAACTGATTTCCTTTTCTCTATTTAGAACATTTATATATCGAAAATATATTATCCGTTGAAATGTTAACGAAAAAATAAAAATTACACATAGAAAATTTATTAAGAATAGTAAATTTACTGAAACTAATTTATTTTCTATAAAAAAAAAAACTAAATTAACTGTAAAAAAAATGTATCGAGAAAAAAATATCAATCGAAAATTTATCGATAACAAACGCATTGTATAGAAAATTTACCAATAATAAATATGTTCTATAGATAATTTATCTATAACATGCATATTCTGCACAACATGTATCGATAAACACATTTTCAATACAAAATCCATCGATAACAAACATACTGTCATAGAAAATTTATCGATAAATACATTTTCTATAGACAATTTATCGCTAACAAACATATTGCACGAAAAATGTATCGATAACAAACACATTGTATAGAAAATTTACCAATTAGAAACATATTTTTAGATAAATTATCGATAACAAACCGATTGTAAGGAAAATTTATCGATAACAAACATATTCCACACTAAAATTTATCGACAACAAACATGTTCTATAGAAATCTTAACGACAACAAACATAATCTGCACAAAATTTATCGATAACAAACCGATTGTACAGAAAATTTATCGATAACAAACATATTCCACACTAAAATTTATCGACAACAAACATGTTCTATAGAAATCTTAACGACAACAAACATAATCTGCACGAAATTTATCGATAACAAACCGATTGTACAGAAAATTTATCGATAACAAACATATTCTATAGATAACTTATCGATAAGAAACATATTCTAAAGAAAATTTATCGATAAAAAAACCTATTCTATGCAAAATTTATCGAAGTCAAGCATTTTCCAAAAAAATATTATCGATAACAAAAGTTTTCTATCCTAAACTTATCGTTAATAAACACTATTTATGCAAATTTATCCATAACAAAACTTTTCTTAAGAAAATTTACCGACAATAAAAATGTTGCATCGAAAAATTATCGATAACAAAATTTGCCCTAGAAATCAACGTAACAAACATAACAATTTTTTTTTTATAAAAAACTTATTACTAATAACAATTTTGTATGAAAAACCAACATTTTGTTTAAAAAAATTTACTGAAAATTTAAAAACTTTCTACAGAGAATTTATCGATATGAATAATTTTTATAGACAATTTAGCGATAACAGAATTTTTCTTATAGAAATTTCGTTCTTTTTGGAATTAATTTTGGATGTACAAAGTAAACTGGTCACATAATATTTTTGTGAAGAAACATTAACTTGCACAGAAATAAGACAATTCAGTAACAGCCACAGTAAAAATGACTGGCAAGATCTTCCCGGGGGAAAAATTTAAATTCCAAACCAAATAAATGTTATAAAATAAGTATTATGCAAAAATAAAACTTTAAGATATTGTGTTTTCCATCTTATTGTAAGTGAAGTACGTCTCTGTACGTAGAGGACTATCGATGTTACAAATCTACAATGCGGGGTGTAAACATACGCACATGTATGTATCTATTTTAATACAAGTTTAAATATTTGTTTTTTTCCATTTTCTTTTAAGCTTTTGTCGAGTTTCTTTAATTGGCAGAAATGAATAGGGTTATTGGAAATGCGAAGAACACATTATACATATTCTTCGCCAGATGGATTTCAATCAAATTACACTCAGTACACAAAAACGTCATGAGATTCTGTTAAAGGAATTGGGTTACAACTGTTTACGTCACTAATTCAGTATTATTTTTGGTTAACGGTTCGACTTTGGGTGTCAGTATTGATCTAGGTGATCAAAAAGGAACAGTTTTACAATATGTTGATATAAAAACCCTGTTTATTAATAGTCCTTCGAACCATTCGAAATCTGAGTTGTAGGTATTATTTTTGATTCTATGTGAGTGGGAAATCGAAAAGGTTTTCCAATATTTCTTTACAAAATCTTATTTGTTAAAGGTCCTTCGAACCATCGAACAATGATTAGTTGGCTGTTTTTATGACTAATCAAGCTGGACTTCAACTTTAAGATCTGCCGCGATTGAATGTTTGAGGGTCTGACTCGAAGACGGGTCATCAATAGTAAATCAAAAACACCATTAAATTAAGAATAATGATTGCCTGCACAAAATGAAGAAGTTCCACAAGACGAATCGAGTCCTTTGGTTCCAACATCTTGACTATCTGTCCTCTTTTAAAAGAACAAAATACAACTCCTCGTCCTGTTAAAAGTAATAAACGCGCGTTTTAGGTATTCCTCACAAATTGTTGCTTGAATTTCGAAATACTTATTTTATGAAATTGTTTGTACTCACATTCAATTCATATTCCAAAAAAAAAGTAGTTTCGCATTTGTGTGTGTTCGGGGCTTATTTGTGGTTTTGTGTGTTTTTTATGGGCCTGCAATTAATTAAATGTAGGTCTGTTTCTCAATCGTGATTATTTGCCGTTGAATTGTAGGGGATTTCGTTTTAAATGGCTGTGAAGAAAACACAGATTTTTACACATTATATTAATATTATTTACATATTTATTGTTCTATATCCTTTTGGTATTTTTTATACAAAAAGTGTAAGTGCGCGAGAGTTTGAGTGTAAAACAATTAAGTTTTGCTTGTGCCAGTCAGTATAGACGTACTCGTATTAAGGAGTAACACCCTTAATACGCAAACACATTTAGCAACGCACAATGGGGCAGAATAAAAAGAAAATAAATATCAGGAAGCTGAACAATTCTTTTAAGAATACGTCTTTGTTCCACCTCTAAATCCTTTATAGAAAATTTTTGGGCAAAAATTTTACTAACTTTTGTTAGCAAATATACAAAAGATTGACAATGTTTTTGGAAATAATTTTTCTTATCGATAATTTATCGATATATATGTATATATTTTTATTGATTTTTTTTAACGAAAAATTTTTCATTCAATTAATTTTTTTTAAACAATTTTGCTATATAAATTTTTACAATCGATAAATTTTCTATAGAAAATCTTTGTTATCGATAAATTTGTTATAGCCAATATTTTTTAACTATGAATTTTGTGCAGAAATTTTTTGCTACCAAAAAACTGTTACAAAAAATGTTTGTTATCCACAAATTATCGATCATTTTCAGCAGAAAATTTTTGCTTTCGATAAATTATTTAAAAAAATTTTTGTTATCGATAAATTTTCTAAAGAAAAGTACTATTTTAATAAAAACAAATGTTTAGTTTTCGGGGAAAATGTTGTCCTTGATAAATTTCTTATACAAAATGTTTGTTATCGATAAATTTGCAGAAGAAAGTGTTTCTTAACAATAAATTAATTTGCCATAGAAAATTTTTGTTATCAATAAATTTGCTTGAGAAAAATTATTTATAGAACAATTTTGTTATCGATAAAAGTTTTATGTATACCAAAAAATGATATCAATAAACTTGCTACATAAAAGAGTTTCTTTAATGGATAAATTCTTTATAGAAAATTCTAATAATCGAAAAGTTAAGTATTAATTAATTTCTTAGAGAAAATTAGTTATCGATAAACATTTGTTGCAGACAAATTTTCAGTAGCTGTGTCTAACTATTTCTTCTTATTTTTAAGCAATAAAAATAACTGTACAAAGTATTTGGCTCCAAACGCATTTAACGGAAATTATAACACCAAGAGCCAGAATACCGAACCAGTAAAACACAATCTGATGTGGAAAACTAAAAAGTTTCAAAGCTGTTTTTTTTCTACTCGAAGTAATTGCAAATATTTGTTGAGTAATTGGATTTGATTTCTATTCTTCTATTTATTGCTCCTTTGATTTCATATTTAGGTTTTTGTTTTTTTTTCACATTTTACATTCAATTTCCCAGCAAATAATAATCTTGAAGGAGATTTCCTTTTCAGTGTTTTCGTTCCACTTTTACTTTCGTAAGCAAACAGTTCAAATTGAAAGGATAGACGAATCAATGTATTATTTCGAGTGGTAGTTCATTAGTTTTCTCATTAGGGAGGAAATAAGAAGACTTAATAAAGCATTTAAAAAATTTTATTGAAAAAAAAACCAAAAAAAAATCTTTGAAGCAGAAAAGGGAATAAAGAAAATGAGTTTCGGTACTTTAGTCGGAAGCGGATTTTTCAATGGCTGGTATTTGGATCTTTTCTTTTTATTATATCATTTTGGATAATTTTAATTTAATACTTCCGATAAACTAAATTAAATACGATAAAGAGCGTGACTCTTTGCTATTGTCCTAAAGAGAATATCCATGAGAAAAATGCGTTGCTCTCTATTTTCATAATCGTAATTATTTGTATCGTGACCTATTTTTCCCTTTCCAGTATGAAATATTATATTTTAATCAAAATCACGAACGCTCTATCCAAAAGTTACATTAATTTTTTTTTAAATAAAGGTGAAAAAGTGGTTTTATATTGGACTTTCTTAAAGCGTATAGCAAACGTGACATGTATACTTTTTTTTGTTATCTTTTGCATCTTTAGACTCCTTTCAAACAAACAATTTTTTTACGAGTCTTTCATCTGTAAAGAAATATTTCCAGGTATTATCATATGTAATTTGCAACGCGACGCGACGTACATACATATTTACATATTTAAGATTTTATGTTTTGAATATTTTAGAATTTTATTTAGCAAAAAAATGTAAGTAACAATTTATGCTTTCTATTTAATATAGCTGACAATAATTCATTATCAAGAACGTGACATTATATTAAGTATTGGTTTTTGGCAAAAAAAAAAATATAACTAAAATACGGAGCAAATACGTATAACATTAAGAATAATTTGCAGTTACATATCATGCCATTTGTAACGCGACACATTGTTTATGCTACACATACACAAATACATAAGTAGATAAAGGAATTTTAGTACTTGCTTTAAAATTTTTAATAGAAATTTACAAGTAAAAAGCTTCCAATTATGAATTGCAATAATGCGTGGTCAATAACGCGACATACTAGTGCAACCCGCTGTAATAATAATACATATGTATCTATAAATTTATTTCAATTTTTCGCCACCTGTAAGTGTTTTTGCATAACAGGACTCTAATACTTTTTAAAAACTATAAATTACATATAAAATGAAATTGAAAATGTTTATATAAAACAAATATAAAAACAAAGTCTAAGCCATGAAACTAGGGAAATATGTATATTAAATGAAACATAAGAAATCTTTTGTTTTAAAAATTATTATTTTTTTATATTTACCGATACATTATGGAAATTCCAAGTTGTTAAAAAAGTTCCTGAAGACTTTGGTTGCAAAAAATATTTATGTAGTATAAATAAGAAAGTAAGAAGTTTTGTGCGGAAGAGAGAAAAAAGCGCCGAATAATCCTAAAAGCAAGGCAAGTGGCCCGGATATTCCGTTAGTGATTGAGTGATTGATGGCTGGTGCTGATTGATTGTTATAATTCTTTGGTTGATTTCAAAACTATTTATTAGCTGAAAACTTTTATTATGCACAATTGTTGAAAAAAATCTTTGTTAAACAATTTTCTGCGAAAAAAAAGAATTGTAAACACTGTTAGGCAAAACAAATGCCTTTATCACACTTAAAAAAAGTCAAAGAAATTTTAATACTTATTTTTTTTTCTTTATTTTTTCTCAACAACTTGTCGTTATTCCCAACAAAAAAAAAACACAAAAAGCCATTGTCAATGTTAATAATTTTCACCTTCAGTTGTATTTTCTACGATATTTTAGTCATTGTACTTTCTACACAAGACTACAACAATATTTTAAACGTGTCGTAGGTACAAAATTTTTCCTCTTTAGTCCAAAATGTTTTCCGTTTTTCTTATTCACAGGCATTCAACGCCCACACACTTAATAAGTCATACTTAAAGCGAAAAAAATAAACACAAGAAAAAAATTATAATCTTTAAGAAATCACCGCCTAAAAGTAGGCAAATAAAAATGTAATGCACAAACCACACAGCTTGTGTGCAAAGGAATACGAGTGAAATAAAAAAAAAACAGGCTAAAAAGCAAGTGAATTTGGACTACGTAGTTATTTTTTGTATGTTATCGTTAGTTTTTGCCATTTCAGTTGAAAAGAAAGAAAATCGAACAAACAAAATCTTATTGCACGTCTATACATATAATTCTTCGTTTTTAAATTAAAAATACCTTAAATGATTTTTCTATGAATTATACAATAATGCAATTCTCGCAGGCAAAGTAAATGTTGTTAACACATTTTATGGCAAAAGAACAAGAAAATAGAAGCTTGACTGCCTGAGTTGCAACAATGGATTTTCTTTGTTTGCCCTTCAGCTCTAATTTTTTATGGTACCGATATACCCTTTTTGGAAAATACCAAACTAAAATTATTGAATTTTTCGAAAAGAAGTTAAAACCACAAAATTTTAATCTCATCATTTGCATACTTTTAGGAGCGGTATACGAATGCATACAAACATACGTTAAATAAATTTCCACATAGAAGCCATAAAACAGTGAATTGATTGTCGGATTGTATCGGAATTCAAATTTCAAAATAATTTTGCTTTATAAAGTTATCGATGTGCAGATTTAAAAGAAATACATATTCGTGTTTCATACATTTTTTTTCGTATTAAATTGCTTAAAGTATGTGTGGAATGCTTTTATGTTTAGCAAAGAAAACTATTATGCTGAAGAATTTCAATCAAGATTTTGCTTTAATAAAATTACGGACTGAAATGCAATATTGTGTGAGTATGTACAATATTATTGTAACACACTACCAACATTTAGTTTTAGATCTAAATCTAAACAAATCGATTAGCATATTTTTAGGGTCAAAAGAAAAACCCAAGAATTGTTGAATAATTTTACGAGTTTGTTTTTGTAGTTAGACGTCATGTTATTCGTTGTCGTGCTTGGCATATTTCAACAACGCCAACGCCAGTTTTGTAATAGATTCATGTAAACAATTTGTTTTCCAACTTAATATTTATAACTTAGGGTTGTCACACTCAACACTTTCTTTAAATGCTGTGAAATCTCACATTTTTGTAAGATATTATCGCTTACGACAGTTTTGTAATAGATTAAAGAAATTAAATTTATTAAGGACCGAAATGGTCCTTCAATTCAAAATGTGTCAACTTAAATGAATTTATACATAAAAAAAAAATTCTATAAAGCTAAGATTTTTTCTATATAATAACTTAATCAACCCACAACAACAACGACCGATTGATAAAACAAAAGTAACATAAATAGAAAATAACAAGTTTAATTTTCAATAAATAAATACCTTTGTCTATTATACCCATTATAGCCATAGGGCGCATATGAAACGTTTCTCATATTTTGTCCATACATAGTATATTATTTATTTTTGTTTGTTTTTCATTAACTAGAAATTAAAGAACGTAAAAAAAAGAAATCAATTAAAAAAATTTTGAAAAAACGCATTTACAAAAACAAAACAACACACACAAACATAATATCCCTCTCAAAGCAACATAAACGGGTGGTAACCTCTTAAACAGCCAGGGTTTTAAAGAAAAATATACAACAAAAATTAAACCGGTAAAAAGAAATATAACCAGAAAACACGAAGGAAAAAGCAATATTTTAAAGAATTATGGAAAAAAAAGCGCACAGTTAAATACGCACATTAAAAGAATCTTAAAAACCTGAACTATTTTTAAAATTCATGCTTTTATTAAAGCTAAATGCCGACAAAATATTGGCAAAATAAGAAAATTAAAACCCACACTTGCAAACAACAACTTTGTAACACATAAAGTTCTCTCATTCATACAAATTATTTTTCTCTTTTCCCCATTTTTTTTCGGTTTGCAATTTTTAGACCTTTACAAAATAAAATGGCCTTTTGGACACTTTTTTTTGCCATTTATCTGTTTTAATTGTTTGAACAGCATGCGTGCAGTTTTTATAACAAAATATTACAGTTTTAACAAACTTGTTACTTATTAAATTATTGCTGGGAGAATTGATTTATTTTAAGCATTTTTTCTTTTTTTGTTTTGCCACCCTCGCAGAAAACAAGACAACACAATTCATATACTAACACCACCATTAGCACAGACATAAAATATACTTTTTTGCTATCCCCTTTTAACACAAATTCTTTATTTTTTCATTTGCAAATTTCTTTCAACATTAGGCATACATATGTATGTATGTATGTATATAGTGAAAAAAAGTTTTTATACACACCAAAAAGATTAGTAGTTTATTACGGCAATAAAATACTGCTCAGTTATAAGAGCAGCATGAATTTACATAAAACTTATTTAGTTTATTCTTATTCTTCACTAAACAAACCCAGTTAATTAAACCGTTTTCTAAAAAAGGACAAACTCGCGCGTGCCAAGCGAAATGTGGTACTAATGAAAATAAACTAGCATTAATACCATGGTTAGGTAAAAACGTAGTTAAAAGAGAGCATTGCAAAATTAGTAGTTGATAACAAAAGGAACACGCAAGGAGAAAGATTTTATAACCGCATGTCTACAAATATAAACCTATTCATAAACAAATTGGCTGAATAACATTAACTATTTGTTATTCAACAATAATTTATCTTATAAACATATTAATAAATTGTATACAACTGTGCGGTATTCTTAACAGTGAAGAAAGAGATGGCTATAGGTAAATAAAACATTAGTTGGAAAATTAAGTTGCCACAGAATGAGTGGCCGTTTAAAGCTACCAGCTGGTATATTATTTATAAATGAGCAGCTAAAATAGGTTGCCACTACTGTTCAATTCCTAAAAAGAGGGATTTGCATAAAAGCGTTTTTTTGGGAACTGATGCAGCAACACATTAAAGTCAGAGTTGGAAGGTTCCCTAGATATTAAAGTTAAGGCTGCAAACAACAACATATTTATGTTTGAATCGACCGATATTATACCAGCGCCATCTATTCAAATGTACTTAAATCTTGTGTCATTTGTTTACAATTAGCAGACAGAGAAAAATTACTACAAGTTAAAAAACGACTGTTTTTTTAGTTGAGTTTTTAAACATTTAAAAATTATTCATATGCGTAAATACCATATAATGTTTCTTAATATTTATGCGGTCTTAATCCAAAATTTATACCCGTCTTTGATCTCAAGATTAACTGCATTGTCGGCTGAATATCCTTTCCCAGAGGTAGCAATTCAAAATTTCGTATTACTTTCGCCACAATCATGCGCATTTCCAATACAGCGAATTTTTGTCCAATACAGTTTCTCGGTCCAGCACTGAATGGTATGTTGCTGAAAGCGTTAACACGAGCATCATTCATCAAATGACGTTCAGGCTTAAAACACAAAGGTTCCTCGAAGATGGCCGGATCTCTTAGCATTTCCCACAATAATATAATAATATTGGCTTTTCCCGGCAAAGTATACTGATCTGCAGGAAGATAAATAGAATTAGAAATAAAAAAATCATTTTATTTTTCTATTTGTAACTTACCCACTTTTAATTCATGTTTTAAAGCACGACCTATGGCCATTATCGGCGGATATAATCTTAGGGACTCTTTTATTACGCAATTTAAGTAGCTGAGTTGTTGTAAGTCGTCGTATGTTATTTTACGGTTTAGCTGGTCGCCAAAATATTCTCTTAGTTCCTTGAATAATTTTTCTTGAATGTCGCTATGACGCGATAAAGCATACAAACAAAATGAAGTAGCCGAAGTTGTGGTATCATGACCCTCAAACATGAACGTATTCACTTCATCCCGTATTTGTTTGTCCGTTAAGGGGACTCCGTCCACCGAAGATTGTAGCAGAACATCGAGTAAAGCCATTCGTTGTTTTAAACCCAGATCAAGAGGATCGTTATTGGCATCAAATTTTATTCCCAGATCTTGGTGTTCAAGCAGAGATTTTCGTCTTTCGGCTATGATTTTTTCGGTAAAATCATGCATTATTTTAATGCCTTTCCAGAGGGAGTGATGAGTTGTGGGTGCCAAGAGACGCAGAGTCAAAGGATATGCCAAATGGGGACGAACAAAGCGTATAGCCATAATATCGGTAACTCTATAAATTTGATACTGCTTAACTACTTAGTACTAATTTTCGGGCTTTTTGCCAAACTTACTCTTTGACTGCTTTAACATATGACGATGTTGTGTCTAATTGAGCATTTATGGTAACACCCATAGCAGTTTCTGAAAAGAGAACACATTTACCTAATAAAGTTATGAAACGACTACGAAACTTATATTTTCTTGAAATTCCAATAAATCATGGGATGACCAATGAAATAATCGGGATAGTTTCAAATACTTGTTTATGCAATAACTACTCTCAAGTATAATACATCCTCTGGTTGAAGTTCAGTTGGTCCTCTATATTTATCGTGCACTGTTCAATTTTTCACATACCTGCTATTATATCCATGGTCAATAAACTTATTTCCTCATAGATATTCACCACCTTTTCACCATCTGCCCAACGCTGCAATTTCTCAACAAAAACATTTGTCTGTCTATCAAAAACGTTAACAAACTGTTCCAAAATCTTAAAATGAAATGTTGGCGTTATAATTTTACGCATCGTAAACCAAGTTTTGCCACTGCTTAGCAGCAAACCATTACCTAACCAGCCATTAAGCATATTATAGAGAAAATGTTTTTGCAAATGGTCTTGACTGCTGAGCAATGCCTCCACTATGCGATGATCAACCGTGACAACCACTAGAGAACCCAAAGTGTGAGCACAAAATGTTTTGCCAAACCGTTGAACAAACTGCGGCCATTTTATATAAAAATCTGCATTTTAGAAAATACACGTGTTACGAAAAAATTGCGCCTAAATAAAGGATTACAGTGGTACTTACTATCAGGTGTTAAGGTAGATAATGCCAAAATAGTGCCAAAAACTGGTATTTTGGAAACTATAGGTATATTTATTAAATTTCTAGTGGCATAATTGCGTGTTAAGATATCAACTATAAACACTAGGCTGATAAATATCCAAATTTCTAGCCACATTTGTTAAATTGATTTTATAATACAGGCTAGAGAGAGGCTAAGAATGTCACTGAAAAGAAAAACAAACAAATAATAATATTTTAGTAGTGAATTGAAAACTTAGTAGGACTTTCCAAAAATAACTAACTACGTACATACATATGTATAGATATAAATTTGATTTAAGAGCGTTACAGAGTAAAAACCAAGGCATCCACAGGTGTTTTCGAAATTTAGCCAGCACAACTACACAGATTAGATAGTACTTCCGATTTCACCGGGTTTTCTTGTGATATTAGCGAGTTTAACGGCCAAGAATTATATTAAGTAAAATTTAAACGGAAAACTATTTTTTTTTAGTTTTAGAGAATTTTTAATAAAACAAATTCTCTTTTCAAATCTATTAATTTGAACTGTGTACTTTAAGGTTTTGCATTTCATTAAAAATTAATCCCCTTAAATGGTTAGTGAATTGAACAAGTTTTCAAGGTCTTTAAATGTATGCCAACAAGCATTTAAATGTTGCCGGCAACATGTTGCTCTAACTAGATGTAGTAATTCAAACCATGACTTAAATTTTATGTTTGTGGTTTTAAAAAAAATGTTTTCATGTTAGGCCTATAATTTATTTCACACATGATAATTAGCGGCTGACAAATGAAAGTGTTAATAAATATTATTACAACTAAGTTGTTAAACAATTAATAAATAAAGCTACACCTGTTGATATGGCTTGTTAGAAATAAAAAAAAAAAATACAATTGGTTAAACAGTCTTTTGTTTTTTTATAAACAGGAAAATAAATCTGTATTGCGATGCGCAATCAGTTTCGATTTGCATCAATATTAGTATAAAATACGATTGCGTGTCACAACACCAAAACTATCTTTGGCACACATTCTTTCAGTATATCCACACACACATGCACATGTACTATGTATGTATGTATGCATGCATGGGCATGCATACGCACATATCCATGCATGTTAATGTGGCATGCTGCAAACCTTGGGCATAGTGTATTTCTTTTCAACTTTTGCATTGTATTTGTTGTTACTGATGATAAGCTTTTCTTAATGAATACTTCTTTAATTCTTAATTACAATACACATATGTACATACCTACATATGTATGTACATACATACATATCGCACCCTAAATACAAAAGGGGCACAACTCAAAATACTAAAATTTTCAGGAGAGACAAAAAACTGTTTATGTTTAGTTCGTCGTGCAGAAGCAACACACTTGACATAACTGTGTTTTTCCAGTTAAAGAGATAGTGATGGGAAAGAAATTTTTGCAGTAGTTAGAGATGTGTATTCTGAATTAATTTATGGAAAAAAGTCAGTTTTGGAAAATTTTGAGTTGTGCCCCTTTTGTATTTAGGGTGCGATATGTACGTGCTATGTACGAGTACATACAATATTTGTGCGTGTGTAAATTAGTTTTCCAATAGTTTTTCAACTACAAAGACTTCCTTTCAAATTAAGTTTCACACACGTGTTTCAATGCAACAACAGATAATTTTTCTCACTTATTTCTTTCGTACTTCGATTTATTTTTTATTTTCTTACAAAATCTAATAATTATTGTCGTAACAAGCGGCTGAAAAGCAGGCACTTGTTATTGTTGCAGTTGAAATGAAACTAAAAGTTCTCTGTCAAACAAAGAGCATATAACGGCATTATGGCAAGAACCAAACAGCGAGAATGTTGTAAACAACAGACGGCAACATTGCAGATGAATAGCAATAATAAAGAAACGTAACTGCAGCGACAGCGGCAAAGTATATCTTGTAGTTTACAATAAAAATACTTACATATGTATGTACTTCGAAGCGATATTGTTTGTGAACTTCCGTAACGTAATCGAAACAGTGGGAAATGAAACTGAATTGTATTCAAAACTAGATATATGTATGTATGTATGTATATAAATTGCGATTTTTAAATTATTACAATAGAATAGAATAAAATTAAATTGAAATGAAATCAAGTGGCTCTACGTATTCCAATACTTTATTGACAACGGAGTAGAGGTGCACGCCTAAAGACTTATTTTGTGTGTTGCTGTTCTTTCTTTTAATATTTTCAATACAAATTAACAAATAAAAATACATTTCCTTTTTTTTGTGTGAGTTTTCGATTATTTGTAAGTTTTTAAATTTCAAAACCTGAAATTAAAAATCAATATTTAATACAAGATCAATATATCCTAGGCTTTAAGCCCAAATGGTTGCCATTTGCGGAGCGCAGAATTAAATTCATCATGGGTTTTACTTCGGGTCCCAGCGGCAACAGCTCAAAGTGCCTTAAAATTTTACTTATAGTACTCTTCATTTCCAAAATGGCAAACTTTTGTCCAATACAGTTACGCGGACCAGCCGAAAAAGGTATGTAGGCATAAGGGTTAATCTTGTTGATGTCATCATTAAAAAATCTTTCCGGCTTGAATGCGTCTGGTTCGGGAAAGTACATGGGATCACGTAAGGTAACATAAATGCCAACAGTATAATTTGTGCCCGCCGGTATACGTTTGCCTCTTATATCTACATCCTCGGTGAAATAACGGCCAATAATTGGTACCGGAGGATACAAACGCAAGGACTCTTTTATGACACATTCCAAATACTTTAACTCTCCCAGATCACGTAAGGTAATAGGCTGCTCTTTATCAGTACCTAAGATTTCCTTTATTTCCTGCCAAATCTTATCTTGCACTTCCCTATGACGCGAAACTAAATAAAGAGCAAATGAAATAGCACTGGTGGTTGTGTCATGACCTTCAAACATAAAAGTGTCAACTTCTTCGCGGATATCTTCGTTACTTAGCGGCACACCGTCCACAGTGGACTGCAACAGAACATCCAGCAAAGCCATGCGGTTTTTTTGGCCCAAGTCATTTTCTTCAGGCAGAGCTGAATTCTCTTGTAGGGATTTTTCCAATGTTTGACGCCTCTCCAAAATGATATTTTGAGTAAAATCGTGCATTAGCTTGATACTGGCATTGAGGCACTGATAATCTTTGGGCGCAGTTAAGCGGAAAATCCAATTAATGCGTTGCCAAACATTGATAAAACGTTTAGCAGTGATGTTGGTAACACTGAGATTGGTTTAATAGGTTTAGTACTAGTTGGCGGTCATTTTTGTGATATAGACTTACTTGCTGACAGCCTGGACATAAGGAATATTGGGATTGTTTTGGGCATTGATTTTAACACCCATAGCAGTTTCTGCAACAACAATGAAATTATTAAAACCATTCTCCAGGCAAACGGAAATGGTGGTTTTTAATGTTAATGTTTTATACTTTAAATACCCGCTATTATGTCCAACGCTGTCAAGCAGACCACTGGGAATATATTCAGCGCTGTCTGACCATCTGCTTTTTCGTACAACTTGTTCACCATGACTGCACTCTGTTGATCGAAAATTTCCACAAATTGTTCCAAGATTTTGAAGTGAAAAGTGGGCGTTATAATTTTACGTCTGGAGTGCCATTTTTTGCCCGTGCTCATTAGAAGACCGGTACCCAACCATATATGTAATAATTCATAGAGATTATTTTTGGTTATGTGCTGAGGTGAACTCAAAATCACTTCTACATCTTCCGGATCCGAAGAGAATACGGCTAATTGCTGTAAAACCCAAACCCGATACAGTTTGCCATATTTGTTTTTGTTGTTTAAAATGAATTTCATGATTTCTGGAGAGAAGACAACATATGAAGAGATAAAAAAGTGAAATAAAAATTTTAACACCACCCTAATGTTTACAATACTGATCTTTGAACTACATATACAGTTATCACAATAATCAAGTTATTAGAACACTTAACAAAACTGACCTTTTAAGCCATTGCATAGTCTTTAGACTTACCTTCCGGACTTTGCCCCCTATAACTCAAAACATTGCCCAAAAGAGGTAACGCTTTGGGGCCGGGCATGTAGCTTAACATATCATTGCGGCTTTTTTTCGATAAATAGTCCCACAGCAATATAACTGTCCAAACAATTGCCACAATCTCGAGAAACATTTTGCCGCAACCAGCTCTTTGAAGCAGCTGGATGTTGGAACTAAATCACAAATCTTAATCGGCATTCCTTCCATTCGTTAAGAAAATAAAACTTGTTGCTTATCTTTGCAAAAATGCGAGTACGTTTGTTAGCCTGTGCATGTGTTTTAGCATTAATAATGAGTTGAAAGAGAAGAAGTTGTAGTCAACGGCCAATTAAAATCTCTTTCGCATCATCAAAATTCTCTCTTGTTGCGCGTATGAAGGTCATAGAAGCTCTTTAGGCGTTTCTCCCAAGATACTTCCAGGCAATAGTTAACAATTATACCAATTTAAATAAATACATACATACATATATTGATTTATTGCGCAGTTTGCAGTCATTTAAGCCAAATAAATGCATATCTCAAAGACCACAAAGTAAATTGATCAATAATTTTTCACAAGAAAATTAAAGCAATCGAACATATTTTTAGACAAAAGTAAAATAATCGATAACTTTTCTGTGAAAAACTCAAATAATAGATAATTTTTATTATTCTATTAGACAAACAAACAGAAAACAATTAAGATTTTTTCACGAACATGGATGGCAGCACTCATTATTCGCTCCTAATCACTTCTTTGTTTTACTGATCATGATTTTAATACATACAAATAAAATATATAATTATTAAGAGAAACTAAATGAAAATGCTTCAACATTTTTGTCTGCCTGCGAATAACCACAGATTTGAGTTTGGTCTTTCATAGTCAAGGTCGGGAGAGGCTGCATAAACCAGTTCCCATCAAGTTCTTGGGGCAGCAGTTGCATGACATACTCGTGCTTGTGGCTTAAATAGTTTGCAGTGGCAATTTTTGTTGAAAATATTTAAAGTTCCATAGAAGAATTTCCACCGATTTTTTTTTTTTTTTTTTTTTGATAGAAAGAGTTTTTTATTAGAAAATTTGTCAAACCAATAAATTTTCGAAAAGGTTGCTAAAGAAATAACGAATTAGTTTCAAATTAAAGTCGAGTAGTTTTTTTCCATATTAAACTCTGTTTTATTTGAAGAATAATTTATGGCATAAAGTCATGTTGAACAGTGACTGTAAGAAACAGCTTCCCGTTGTGAGTCAGTCGTGGACTGTTGTGTCTTTTTTTATTTTTTTTTTTTATTTAATTCATATTCAAAAAAAATACTTTGAAACCTTAAAAAGTGTTTAAAATACTTTAAACAAACTGTTTCTTATCAGTTGTTTTTTTTTATTGCATATAAAAAAGAAGGAGTGTCTGTTGAATAGATATTCTAAGAATATTAAATTTTTGTACCACAAACTTTAGAGCATCTGAAGTCTGCTGGACCAGTGGTGAGCGCAAACGGCGTAAAATTTACAAAATTGGGTCACTTAAATTGTGTGGAATTTTCACTTGGTTCGCAAAGAGCGATGGAGTCGTGTGAGGTGTGTTTTGTGAGTTCTAGATGGTGGTGAAAAGCGAACACTAAATACAGGCGACGACACTGAAGTAAAATGGTGCGGGGCAAGTGCAGTTTCTAAAAATGCTTATATCTTGTGGGCTTGAAAAAGGGTAATCTCTCGCCTTTCGCTTCTAACTCACAAGCGCCGAATGTTGCCAGAAGTGTTGCCAATCTTTATGTTTAAATAAAACAGAGAAACTTCGTTATCGTTTGAAAAGCATATTTATGCCATTTCACGTCACATTTATAATATTTGGGAAGTAAGTCCAACCTTCGGCACGATTATTGTACATTTATTTATGCAGAAACTTCTAGTACATTCGATGTACGAGCATTGTAGCCATTCAATATTGTAGCCAGACTGAAGGGAGTCTGAAGAAATCAGTCCGATGATCAGTTTATATTGAGACTTTGATAAGAAGAGAATTGACACAAACAAAAAAAAAATTAAATATTTAAGTGATAACATGCCAGACTAATAATAACACAAATACTTATGCCAAAATATTAATAATCAAATGAATATATTTCGTGCATTTATTAAATAATTGATTGTGTACTTCTTCTTAATTTGAACTTTAGACTATTTTAGCTTTAGTATAGTGAAGTAGGTTATGATCGACAGGTGGTTAACGGAATGTTTTCGTTACAGGAAGAACTTAAAAACACAAACACTTAACACTTAAAAAAGTAGTTCACAACAATATATTTGGCAAAATAGCTCGCTGGTCTGCATTGGGACACTTTGAAATCAAAGGACAGAACGTATTTAACATCAAGTTGTTGGAGGGCAACCTTTTCTAGAAGTGTGGATTGCGGCTCTTCCAACACACATTCGTTTTGTCGCCACAGCCAGCGCTAATCCAAGTGATATAATCGTTATTGCTGAAAAAATGTTACAAAATATATGTGGTTTTTGGAATTCCTAAAATATGGAATAGAAGTTAACGCCTTCTTTGCTGCAGAGTAAAGTTTTCTCGAAGCGAGCCAAAGCCGTTCTTTGTGGAGCTTAAAACGGCAATTGTTCGACACCTTTTCGATGCTGGCAAGGACTCAATTACTTACTGGCTTCTTCTTTAATGCAGGTAATTGAGAAGTTATGTTCAAAGAGGCATCAGTGTTTCCGATATTATTGAAATCTATTATTAGATTTCCTTGCTCAAGCGTTAGTGAGTTTTCTTAATATACAACACAAAAAAGGATGGACCTATTTCTAATTAAGTCCACTGTGCATTATGCTATCTTGTACAGTGTAGAATACAGGGGAGAACAGGCAAGTTTTTGTTGCAGCGAACAGCCGGCAGAAAGAGTTGGCGACTGCCGATAATGGAGTAAAATTGCTTTCTAGTAAGGGATTTCTGCTGTGGTGGCCAAATGTATGGCGGGGCGTTGCGACACGTTGCTTGAAGATGAGGTAAAAAAATATTATGTCCTTAAAAAAGCCGGCTTCAAAAATTATATATGTATGTCCAGCTCTCTAAACTGTCTGGGAACGTGCTGATAGAAGGGATTATGTAGGCGAACTCTTTGGCATACACGACATCGCCATCTGTCAATTACCGAGAAGAATCAAAGAGTTGATTCTGCAGTGTGGAGTTAATTCCTCTAAGTACCTGCAGCAATGTAATCAGTTTGAATCATGAATATGTATGTATGTAAGTGTGCACCTCCTTAATGGCACCTGCATAATGAATAAAAAAGTCGGTCGTCTATATTGTCTACACACGCACACACACACACACACACATAGACACACGTCCAGCAAGTGGCTGTTGCCCAAGCCATAAAAACCCCATTTCAGTCGAGCCTCCAAATTCAGTTGTTCATTTGCGAACCAACTTAACGGTCAAGAATATGTTCGTCGAATTAGTGTTGCTGGCAATAGGATTCCTGCTCGTCTGGCATTATTTAACCAAAAGACATCGCAACGCTGTTTTGAACAGATCCAGAATACCAGGACCAACAGCTTTACCCATACAGATTTTGAGAGCAAAAGATAAACCAAAGATTTTCTTCTTCCAATCTTAGACATGATGGGTTTTGTTCGCGAATGTAAAGAAAAATATGGCAAAATTTATCGGTTTTGGATGTTGCACCAAGCTACCGTTTTCTTGCTGGATGTCAAATATTTGGAGGTGGTTTTCGCCAGTCAACAATTGATTAAAAAGGCTCGTGTTTACGATTTCATAGAGGGTTGGTTGGGTCGTGGTCTACTCTGACTAGAGAATTTCCCCCAGCGTAGAGGAGCCGGTCTGGCCCAAAGTAGACAATCCAATTTAAAATTTTATTGCCTCTAGAACATTATCTTTTATATATTATTTGAAGAAATGTTTTTACTCTATAGATTCCTATCAAAAAAACAACACTGCGTTGCCAAACACTTGCCCACAAAATTTCAGTTTTTAGTATAGTTTTTGGTATAGCAGAGAGCGCCAATTTTTGTTTTGCACATGATTTAAATGGCTATGGACTTTAGTATTGTATATGTAAGACCAGGCTATCTCATAGAGATCTTACAAAATGAGCCATCTGGTTAGCACGAAATTGCACTTAAGAACCGCACCAATAGAGTTATATCATCGTTGTAAAGCAAGTGAGACCGCCAAATTCTCGAAGGTCATACAACAACAGCAGAAACAACAACAACATACCTGAGTGCATTTGAGCAATAATTTTGATAGCGGGAGAGCCAGGCAGTGTTGGCAAGCGAAATACTCGTAGCAAGAGCATTTGTTATCAGTGGCTGTAAAATGATCAAGCAATAAAGAAATTGGTGTCATTTAGCGTGACACACAATTATACACATCCATACATACATCCATATATACATTAATTGATAACAATTGTTGTCGATGTTTCTACCCGAGAATGTTTTTTTTCTCTAGCAGCGTTGCCAAGTGTGCCCATTCATCTGCATTTTGCAGTTTTTCGAAGCATAGTTTTGCAGTTTTTGTTTGTTTTCAAAATCACTTTATGCAATTTTTGAGCCATATTTTCTTTTTACAAATTCTTTACTTTCAATTGTTTTATTTCTGAAGTCTTAATTTTATTCCATTAAATTTGTTTCCGGTTAATTATTCACCGGATAATTGATTTGGCGGCCTAAATGCTACCAAAAAAGTTAAATCCCCGCTTAATTGCGGCTCGTTCAGTTAATCAATTATTTAATAAACAAATTTTAACAAATCACATACAAAAGTGACGCTCAAGTTTAATTTGAAAATTCCTAAAATAATTCTCATAACCAAATAAAAGTATATAGCAACTTTCAAAATCATGTGTTCGATTTTTTTTTTATAATGTTTGTTTGTTTTATTGATTGCGCTGCTCAATTAAGAGAGTTTTTCCTTTTAATTGAGTCAATGGATCAATTAAAAGAGCTTAGGGTAAATTATTTTCCGCTTAATAGCGTCCACGGCCAGGCATTTTTAAAAACTAAATTTACACAATTTACGATGTAACGGGTTTTTGTTATATACTTTTTTTTGCGCACACTGCTGAAATCCAGAGTTGTGTTTTACTACATTGAGTCTAATTTTATATGGTTTGAAATATATAACATGAAATCCCTACTATCGTTTCAAGCCGTCGTCTAGCTTTTAAAGTAGTTTTTTTTACTGGAAAGCAAATTTTTGATTTCGAATTTGCAGATTTTGTAAAAAAAATGATGACAACGCTGCTCTCTAGCGCCTGTGTGTGTGTGTGTATGTAGGTGGGTGTGTGTTTGTGAGAGAGCCAGTGAGCAGCTCGTTTGGTTGCGGGCGAGCCTCTTTTAAAACGAAATTTTAATTTTAACTACTTATTTTAAGTTTTAGTGAGTCTATTAAAAGGCGGATGGAAACATGCTGGCGGAAATATTTTTAGGACTTATGGCGTTACTTTTTCTTTGGGATTTTTCCCATAAGAAACATCGCAATAATGTTTTGGAAAAATCTGCTATACCGGGACCCAAAGCATGGCCCATTTTAGGCAATGCTTTGGATCTCAGACACATTAACAGCAACAGTAAGTGGGAACTTGTTTAATTTCTTTTTTTGGTATAAAATTAAACGTTCGTGTAAATGTTTTCTTTTCTTTAGACTCAATTAAATTTGTGCATGACTTTAAAAGAAAATATGGCAAAATTTGTAGATTATGGGTTTTGCATCAATTAACTGTGATCGTCATGGATGTCAAACATCTGGAGGTGATTTTAAGCAGCCAGCAAATTATTAAGAAAGGTGAATTGTATGATGTTCTGGTGGGCTGGTTGGGTCGTGGTCTGCTATTGAGTTGGGGCAAAAAATGGCATTCGAGACGTAAAGTCATAACACCAACATTTCATTTTAAAATTCTGGAACAATTTGTGGAGATATTCGACCAACAGAGTAGCATTATGGTAAAGAAATTATACGCAAAAGCAGATGGCAGCACAGCCATAGACATATTTCCCGTGGTGTGTTTGAATGCGCTGGATATAATTGCGGGTAAGAGAATAAAATTTAAGAATGTATCAATTTAAAATCGTTTTAATTAAGATATTTTAAAAGTCATAAGTGAATAATTTGCCAGCTGTTAAAGCTTGTTGTTGTCAATTGTAAACTTAATGATGAAGTATCATTACACTAAAAAAAATAATAGCTCGAAGTAGTTGCAATATGTATGTATGTATGTATATTTAAATAGTAGTCAAATCATACAAATTTGGCGATTGCTATTCGTGATAAATGATATTCTCTAAGTTTACCTTCGACAAGAAATATTTGATTAATCATTAATTAAAGTTTTGACTTGGAACATCCATTTTTTTTTAGTGTAATTTAAACAATATCAACTTTAGTAGCATTTTTCTTGCTTCTGTCCAAAACCAATAAATACATACATATATTGTCAAAAGTGCTTACAAGTTTTGTGTTGTTGTTGTACGTAAAACTTTCAGAGTCCGCCATGGGTGTTAAGGTTAATGCTCAAGATCAGCCCGGCTTGGAATATGCCCAAGCTATAGCCACGTAAGTTTGCGATCCGACTGTTCTCTAGTACATTTTATTAAACAATTTTTATACTTTTTCAAGACAAGCCCGCATAATGGCCGATCGTTTTATAAAACCTTTGCAAAGAACAAATTTCCTATTTCGCTTAACCGCACCAAAGCTCTACCAAGAGTCCGAACGCTGCACAAAAATTTTGCATAAATTTACCACAGGAGTTATAGAGCAAAGGCGTTCAGCTTTGGAAAAGTCCATCCAGGAGGACTCGTGCAAGAGTAAAATAAATAAGACCAAATTCCCTAGTCATTTTCATTTACGTTAAAATCTTTTCTTCTTTCACAGCGGAATTCGATGATGGGCATTTGAATACGAAAAAGCGCATGGCTTTACTCGATGTTCTGTTGCAGTCCACTGTTAATGATCAGCCCTTGAGCAACGAGGATATACGCGAAGAGGTTGATACTTTTATGTTTGAGGGGCATGATACCACCACCAGTGGCATATCATTTACCCTCTACTTAATTGCGCGTCATCCAGAAGTCCAGGTCAAATTGGTGGAAGAGATCAAACAGGTCTTGGGCAGTGATAAAGATAAACCGATAAGGTATCGTGATTTACAGGAGTTGAAATATCTGGAATTGGTCATTAAGGAAAGCCAAAGATTGTATCCATCGGTGCCTGCTATTGGTCGCTACATAGAAGAAGACATCAAAGTGGGTAAGTTAATTTGGTCACAATCTTAAACGTTGGCCCTACTTTTGATAAACATTTTTGTTTAGGCGATATAACCCTACCCGCCAATACTAATGTCAGCATACCGTTATTTTTGGTGTTACGTGATCCTGACTATTTTGCCAGCCCCAATGACTTCAAACCTGAACGATTTGACACTGAAAGTGAGCAGAAAATCCATCCGTTTGCCTACACACCCTTTTCTGCGGGACCACGCAATTGTATTGGCCAGAAATTTGCCATGCTGGAAATTAAGAGCACTGTTTCGAAGATGTTGCGTCATTTTGAGTTATTGCCCTTGGGACCAGATGCTAATCCGGTCATAAATCTTATTTTGCGCTCAACAACGGGTGTTCATATCGGTTTAAGACCAAGGGACCTACAAGACTAAATGAAAAAATTTGCTCTTTAAACTTTGTTGTCTTGTTACCAGCTAAGAATTTATATTAAGTAATTAAGATTAAATTTTGTAAGTTATTCGAAATATGTATTTATGTAAATGTTATTGTGAATGATTGCACAATATCGGCAAGCATTTAAAATTGTCGAAACAAATATGTGTGATATAAAGCTCTACGCCATTTAAGAGTTTGAATAGGCAATCGTGCCGCTGGATATTATTTTATTGTGAATGATTAACAATAAATGGATTTTTTTAAGCAAGTTTTACAAAATAGAAATGCTGAAGGCTTTTAAAGTATGTAAGTGGATCGAAAAAATTAAACGATTAAATACTTTTCTTGTTATTGTGAATGCTAAACAATTATTTATGACTAATTTAAATTGTTACCTATTTTTAAATATATGTATAAGTGAAAAATATAGCGCAGCTTAAGCTTTTCAAGCTTTACTGTGAATTTGCCTATTTGTATTAGATATATGAGATTTTTTGATTAGATTAATAAGAGAACGCATTAAAGTATTTTTATTGCTATTGTGAATGATGTCATATTATTTATTAAACCATACTTTAAGCATATCCATATACATATATGTATATAGTTTGATATAAAATAAATGCCAACTTTTGCAATTTGTGAAGTTGTTACTAAACTATTGTGAATTGTGATACTATTGACTGACAGCATGATAACTTTTTGCGTATGGATCGAACCTGAGTAGTTATTTTTTACTTAATATGCGTAAGTTTTTTTGAAACCAAAATAAGCTTTCCTGTTGTCGCCCTTGTTATTGTGACCACGGAAAAAATATTCGTCAAGAGGTAGTAAGTATGTATTTTTGTTTTCGTAAAAAAGGCAAAATTTAAGCAACTAAATAATTCTGTTTTTGTAAGGGCTAAAAATGTATTCGCAGTTCTATTGTGAATTAAGGAGACGAGGCAAAAATTTTGAAAATCTACAATAACAAGAAAACAGTTTGTAGTAAGGAAAACATAACATATATTTGTGTGTATTATAATTAAGTTTAAACAGTCTTATTGTGAATGTAAATGTTTGAATAAGAACGTCACAAAAAAGATAATTTGTACCATATCATTATAAAAATTTTAAAAATCAATTATTACGAATATTTAACATAAACACTTTTATAATAGTTGCTTAAACGAAATAGATACATTAGTGACTTAATACTTTTCTGCAGGCTATTGTGAATGAATATAACACGTATAGATGTATGTATGTACATACATATGTATACAGAATCACTGGAAATTTTTAAAATTGTGGCAAAAATTCTATTAAGCATAGAATTTTGATACTTAACATTTGTTTAACTTTGTCAGGCCAGGGATCTCCTCGTTACTGTGAATGAGAAAAACATAAACCAAACCCAAACGCAATAAAACTACATACATACATATACATATAATAAAATATTGCCCAAAACACTAGTTTTGGCGTGATTGAGTTGCCAAAAACAAAACCATAGTGATTCATGTACGTTTAAAGCTCTTTACGCTGCTGTACAGTGTGTAGAAAAAGTGTTCAGCTGTTTTAAAATGCCTGCATGTTATCAGCGTTATGCAGGGCAAACAATAAATGCATCTTATCATAAAATTTGATTAAAGCACAAAGAAGTTTGTTGCTGGCCCATTAGTGAAAGAAAGTTTGAAGCCGGCAGAATTTGCTAAGTTTTGCTGCAGATGTACGAGTATGAAGATAATAAATAAAACAGAACCTACAGAAGTTGATTAATTTCTGCGTGCATTAACCGCGCTACCCTGCATTTAAGCCAACAACATTTTGCCTAATCAAATGAAGGTGTTTGTTATTACAGTTTCTACTGATAGCCAGGCAAATTGAACTGGTTATCAGACAGATTAAACCATTTCTGCCAACATTAAACCTTGAAGGTATATCTTTAGATGGAAATTTTTCAAATAATTTTATTTTAATTGAAATCGTAGAAGTTGACGGTGGTGGCCAAATGATACTGGCAACATTAATAGGTTTTTTCATCTATCTAATAGTCCTGGACTATTTGCACAAACGGAAACGTGAAGCAGCCTTGAGGAAGGCGGGTGTAAGTTGCCCCCCAGCTGGGCCTTTAGTAGGCAATGTTTTAAGAACCATCGGCAACAGTACAACACGTAAGTTTTCATTTTCGTTTCTCTGCAATTGCGTTTTCTAAATCGCCGAGCCTTTAAAGGCGTCTTTGAGTTTATAGACGACTTGAAGCGCGAATATGGAAAAGTTGTGCGTTTATGGTTCTTCAGCGAATGCGTTGTAATAATTCAGGATGTTAAATATTTCGAGGCGATCTTAAGCAATCAGCTTTTGCTTAAGAAGAGTATTTTATACAATTTACTCAGCTGTTGGTTGGGTGATGGTTTGTTATTGAGTTCGGCTGGCAAATGGCATGCGCGTCGTAAAATTATAACACCTACATATCATTTCAAAATTCTGGAACAATTTGTCGAAGTATTCGATCAACAAGGTGGGATTATGGTGCGCAGACTGCAGCAAAAGGCTGATGGCAAAACGGCATTAAATATGTTTCCCATTGTTTGTTTGGCTGCGCTGGATATTATAGCCGAAACGGCCATGGGTGTGAAAATAAATGCTCAAGAATATCCCAATTTTTCTTATGCCAAAGCGGTAACCGAGTAAGTTTAATGCTCTGCAAATATGTATTTAACAATAATTAATACTATTTTGTAATACAGTGTAGCGGACATTGTTGCCAATCGTTGTATAAAACCACTATTACGTTTCGATTTTACGTTCAAAATCTTAGCGTATCGTAAATATTGCCTGATGAGGGACAGCATGGAGATTATGCACAATTTTACCGATAAAATTATCAAACAGAGGCGCGTGGCCTTGGAAAAATCACTCAAGAATGGCTCGTGTGAATACATGGGTAAGTTTTTGTTTAGGATAAAGAAGCAATTTCCTCCATCCCATTGAGCTGCAATAAAATCTGATACCTGATAAAGTTCCTAGTGATGCTTCCAAATCTGTTGATTTACGGTTTACTGTTTAACAGTGGACTCAAAATTATCCACGTTAAGACTTGTTTGGCAACCGTACACTGATTAAAGAACCGGCCATTTTGATAAAACAGTGTTGCATAATGATAAAATATTATTATCATTTGCACGTGCTATGGACTGCCTGCTTTATCCATTCATGGTGAGTTGGCAAAGCAGCAAAGCAGTACAAATAAATAATATAGATGCGTTGTTAGCTGGCAAGTTTTTATTAGTGCCTTGTGGAAGGCTAACTGCCCTAAGTCATTTTGCTGTTGTTGCCACTCTAATCCAGTGACTAATGCAATCTTATCCTGAGTGATGGACAGCTGACATGCAAACGCCATGCCCTGAAAGTCTACCACCAAACAATTAATTTGCCAGCTCTAATATCTTAAATTCCTTGTCATCATCATTCATCGTCCCCTTTCCCGTTGTACATACAGACAGACATATTGTATTACGGCTTAGAGTGAGTGAGTTTTGTGTTTTCAGCCAACACAGCTGATGATGCTGATGATTGGGGTGTGAAGAAGCGTATGGCTTTCCTGGACGTCTTACTGCAATCCTCGGTGGCCGGCAAACCCCTAAGCAACAATGATATTCGCGAAGAAGTGGATACCTTTATGTTCGAGGGTCATGACACCACCACTAGTGGCATATCGCACACTCTGTACCTCTTGGCTCGCCATCCCCGAGTACAAAGAAAAGTTTTCGAAGAAATTTTACAAGTTATAGGAAGCGATAAGAATAAGCCCATAACCATAAGAGAACTACAAGATTTGAAATACCTTGATGTAGTAATCAAAGAAAGTTTACGTCTATATCCGCCAGTTCCTATGATTGGGCGTATTACTGAGCAAGACGTGGAAATAGGTAAGTTGGACTAGAGCTCATACTAAAGAGAATACGTTTTCTATTGTTATTTAGATGGCAAAATAATACCGGCCAATGTCAATCTCATGCTACTGATTTATGCGGCTTGTCGAGATGCTGAATATTTTCCCCAGCCCGATGATTTTGTGCCCGAGCGCTTTATAAATGTTTCTATGGATCACTTAAATCCGTTTGCGTATGTTCCGTTTTCGGCGGGACCACGTAATTGCATCGGCCAAAAGTTTGCCGTTTTGGAAATGAAAAGTACCATCAGCAAAATGATTAGACATTACGAGCTTTTGCCACTGGGCCCTGAAGTTGTGCCGGTAATGAATTTGATTTTGCGTTCTGCCTCTGGTATAAATTTGGGCTTGCAACCGAGGGTCTATTAAAGGAATTTGCTTTGTTAAATATAATTGCAATATGTGTTTGTATTTACATATGTATGTACAATATGTTGTTTAAAATTTTATTAAGCTTCGGAAATAAAGTCGTACTAGAAGGCAGAGCTTGAAGTTACGGCCCCTTTTTTCCGCTTAATTCGCTTTGCTACGAATTATTATTTTATATTAGCATTTAAATTTGTAGTTAAAATCAATAAAAATAAAAAACTAAAAACTATTTAAATTTTCGTAATGAAAGTAAAGCTGCATATGAACTTGAGAGAGTCGTTATCAATAATAAAACAAAAACAAAAATAACGCAGTCAGTGTCATACAACTACTAACCCAGTTCACATTGAAGCCAAGTTTGTTGTTATTACGATGATAACAGTGATGACAATTTGCTATCAATTTTTCAGAACAACAACAGAATTAAAAACAAAGTGCACCGAAGCTGTAGAATTTTTATTGCAAATATACAAATTGTTTACAACTAAAAACAAACATTAATAAAACAATTGAAAACACAACAAGTTAGTAATTGTTTTTTAGCCTTAAAACCTGCTTAAAATCTGTAATGAAATTTAGTTACGAAATCGCGTTTTACGGCACAGCATTAAATTAGATTTGCCAGCGCATGTGGCAATAAAGAAGATTTTATATCACAAGTGACGGTCCATCTGTCAAGCGTTTCTTCAATCGGAATAAAATGTGGCTTTGGCTCAGTTTCGCTATAGTAATTTGTGGTTTAGTTTGGGACTATTTATTTAAAAGAAGACGCTACCGCGTATTGAAAACCTCGGGCATACCAGGTCCTGCTTTAACATATCCTCTAATCGGAGATGTTATCGAGACCATAGGAAATGACACCTTAAGTAATTGTCTAATTTTTCAATAAAAAAAAAAAAAAATAAAACTGTTGGGAAATATAACATTTAATGGAAAAATATTAAGAACTAAAACAAAGGAACAGACAAGGAATTAAATCGCTTAACGGGAGTGTATTTTAATAAAATACAGGGTGACACCAACGAAGTCATTAAATTTTGTTTTTGCATAACTAATTTACTAAAAAAAAAAAGAGAAACGATTTGCAGCGATGAATATCTTTACTTGGACCTTTTAGCATCTGAACAGTATTTAATAGGTACGATTGCAACCTGTGGTAAAGCGTTGTCCTGACGGTAAATAAAATCATCTTGATGGCGTTTAATATAGAACTATTACCTTAACGCTATGGGTACTTAACTTTGGCGTCGATTCGGTAGCTTGGTCGGCCTTCTTTTACGGTCGTCTGGGTCAGTTTATCATGGTCTGCAAAATCATCGTCCAAGGTCTCGCGGCTTCAAACCAAAGAATCTTGCTCTTTTTTATTATCATTAAAGATACAAAACGCGTCCATTTGCTGTGAATCACGTATTTTCAAGCTGTTACTCTTTATAAATATAAAAATTCTTCTATTAAACGTTTACCAAGAAATCTCTCTTCGCTCTTCTAGACGTTTTCGCTCTCTTCGAACGCCTGGGCCAGCAATTTGGCAAAGTCTTTCGTTTGTGGCTATTTCATCGCCTGCTCTTGGTAGTCAAAGATCCAAAGTATTTCGAAGTTATTCTCCGTCGCCAACAGCTGATCAAAAAACCCTTCATATATGATATGTTTTCGTGCTGGCTGGGCGATGGGCTGCTGCTCAGCTGTGGCCCCAAATGGCATGCCAGACGAAAAATCCTGACGCCAACATATCATTTCAAAATTCTGGAGCAATTTGTGGAGGTATTCGAGCGTCAAGCCAAAGTGTTGGTAAACAAGCTACAGGCTCGGGCAGATGGCCACACGGCTTTTGACATATTTCCCATAGTGTGTCTGACGGCGTTGGACAATATAGCCGAAACGGCCATGGGTGTGAAAATTAATGCACAAGAGCACCCAGATTTTCCATATGCCAAGGCTGTGAAAACGTGAGTAGTTGAATGCAAATACGTTTATATGCATTTTCAGAAACGGACCGCGGTTGGTTTTCTCATAATTCGACAACTAAAAGTTTCTTTTAAAAATGATTTCATTCCGTAATAAATTTTTTGTTCGTTTCTCGCACGGCATTGAACAATATGACACGGGTGGGTTTCGAACAAATTTTCAAACAAATTATCTAAAATGTTTCGAAAATTTGTAAATGAAGACCTACAGGAATGTGAAGGAAATCGTTCTTCTGAATATATTTGGTGGAATATTTTTTGCGATTGAAATCGTATCGTATATTTATCGCAAAAATTAATTATTTGAAGAAGAAAATTAATTATTTGAAAGTTTTTAAATACATATGTGCATATTTTCAAAATGAATTAAATGTTTCCAGTGCGTGACTTAAGACAATGACTCTAAGATCAATCGTTTTCGAAATCGTCTTCTATTACATCCTTGATGAAAAGTTACTTTTTAACAGAAACAGAATACGCGAATTGAAAGTGTAAAACATTTGCCAATCGCTTTAAATTACAATATCATCTATTTATGTTGGCCTTACGCCCATTCTCAAAAGAAAATCCTTTTACTCTAGTTATGCTGGGCTAACTAACTACGCATTGCTAACAGAAAGTATATATTCCTAATAAACTTATATTAATAATTCTCGTTTTCCTTTTCATTTTAGTTGTTAATTAATTCGTAAATTTTCTTTTTGCCATTTAATTTAAATTGGGAAAAACGTTTTCAGCACTACAGATATTTTGGCCAGCCGTAACGTTAAGCCATGGCAGTATTATGATATGGGCTTTTTATTAAGCGCGTTTCCTTCGTTTCTGAAGCTTCAAAAGAACATTAAAATCATGCACGATTTTACCAACAAAGTGATAAACGATCGAAGATGTGCCATGAACACCATAAAAGTGGAACAAGAAGGTAAGTGTGGTTTGAATGGAGAAAACTTGAAACTAAAAAAGAATTTGAATGCTTGAAGTGCCGGAGGATTTGGATGTGGGTGAAAAGAAGCGTATGGCCTTCTTGGATGTTCTTTTGCAGGCCCATGATGTTGACGGCCAGCCCTTAAGTCTGCAGGACATACGGGAAGAGGTGGATACTTTTATGTTTGAAGGGCACGATACCACAACATCGGGCATTTCATTTTGCCTGTATCTGCTGTCACGTCATGCCGCCGTACA